>JAUCED010000005.1:1316057-2632114 GCA_033557995.1 Phytophthora crassamura | reverse complement strand
GATGGCTGGTCGGTCTTGGGGGCGAGCACGCTCGAGCACGTGCAGCTCGTCAATGGCTTCATCGATCCTGTGCTCCCTGTGGTGGCGTGTCCCGCGCGGTGGGCGTGGATGCCGTTGCTTCCGCTGCTGGCGGCCACCACCACCACTGTTACTCCGTCGGGGGTGACGTCGCTGTCGGCAGCCCTTGCGCCTCCCTCGGCGTCGGCGGCGCGCCGGTGTCGGGTGGTCTGGCGGTGTCGTATGCCCGGGCTGCTGCTCCTGGTGGTTCTCTGTCTGCTCGTGGGCGTCTCTGCGCTGTGGTTGAGGCGCAGGTGGACGGGCGGGGCTGCGTTTCGCCTGCGTGAACGGTTGCAACTTGTCGTACAGCATGTACGGAAGGGCTGTGATGTAGCCCTCCGCGGTCTCCCAGTCGTCGGCGTCCGTGATCTTGGCTGACAGGGCCGCACCAAGGCGCTCCACGACCTCCCCAGCAGCCTCCATCTCATCGTCGGTCAGCTGGCGAAGGCGGAGGCGTGGGCGGCGGGCTGGGATCACGCCGGGCTCCAAACGCATCGGAGCGTACACCTCGCCGTCGTCGATGTCTGCCCGGAACTCGCCGTCGCTGTCCGCACCCATCGTCTCGACGTCCGCTGCGGCAGGCGGTGGCGTCGCAGGCAGGCCCACCGAGGGCGAATCCAAGGAGGTGGTGCATGCGCCGGCCACCGGGTGTCCTTTGCACTCGATCTCGTTGGTCTTCATGTCGAGCGCCAGATTGGCCAGGCGGTCCGCGAAGGCGTTGCCTTGCCTGTCAATGTGGTGGAGCGAGTGCTGCTCCACCCGAGCCAACTCATGGCGAACGGCGTTTCTGAGCTGCCGCAGCCGCGTGCTCTTGGTGGCGTACAGCCCTTTGACTTGTCGAATCACCAGCAAGCTGTCACCCTCGATGCGGAGTTGTCGTGCGCCATGGTCCGCTGCTGCGCGGGCGCCGATCAGGAGGGCCGTGTACTCGGCCGTGTTGTTCGTCTCCTTGGCGCCCGGCATGTAGAGCGAGCCTGTCCACACGACGGCACCGTCGGGGTCGTAGAGCAGTGCGCCGGCGCCGCCAGGGTTGGGCCCGCCACGGCAAGCGCCATCGAACTGGAGGCGCCATTCCCGGGGAGCCACCGTGGTCAGGTCGCTGTCCGGCGTGGTCGCCGTCACCTCTTCCATCGGCTCACCGTCCTTGGTTTCTTCGTCCGCTGTGCTGCGGGCCGGGTCCGGCGGCTCGCTCTCCTTCGTCTCCTCATCCGGCAGCAGCAGGTCCGGCGGAGAAGAAGTGAGGCGGGCCGCAATCCTGGACGCGACGACGCCGCGAGGAAGCGGGGGTCCCCAGCGCGGTGCCGGAGCGGCTTCGAGTCGCGCCGCAATGCGGGACACCACCACCTGACGCGGAAGGGCTGGTCCCCAGCGCGGCGGCGACACCTCGCCAAGTCGATCTGCAATCCGCGAGGCCACCAGTGTGCGCGGGAGTGGCGGGCCCCAGCGCCCATGAGCCTGTTGATCGGCGTCTACCTGGTCCTGGTCCTGCGCATCAACGGCGGTGGAGCTCGGCTGCGGGGGGGACGCAGCGAGCTCCGTGGGAACTGGGTGGGGCAGGTCGGGCGCGGCGGCGACCGCTGCGGGGACGGTGGCTGTGACTCCGGCAGCAGTGAGGCTTGATGCCTGTGCTGCCGTCGAAGTCGTCGCCGAGTTGGCACTCGAGAGGCTGGCACACGCTTGCGCGTGGCTTGCTGCAGCCAGCCTCGAGGCGAAAGGCGTGCCGCACGCGCAGCCCGCCGAAAACTTGTCCGCGAAGGACACGCGCCGGTGTCTGGAGGCCCGGTGGCGCTTCAGCGCCGCGAAGCTGGCGGCCGTGTACGTGCACAGCGTGCACGTGAAGCACGGCGCGTCGTGCACGTACACGGAGAGGACCGAGGCCGGGTAGGCGCTGGCCGCGGGTAGCCTGGGCGCTGGGTGCTGAGTCCCAGCCTGGTCCTCGTCGAGCATCAGTAGCTCGGCCAGCTCGCGGGCGTCATCCTCCTCGGCGTCGTTGAGGCGGCGTCGCTTGCCACCGACGCGAAGCTCTGGGGGCGGCGACAGCGGCTGATGTCCCGCTGTCGGCCACCCGATGCCTTGGTCGACGTCCATGGGGGCGGCGACGGCGCCGTCATCGTCGCCGTCGTCGTCGCTCCCGATCTTGCTCTTCCTGCAGCTCCTGCTGCTGATCGCGTCGCCCATTGGGGGCTCCGCGGGCGCGCTGGCCATGATGACTTGGTCTTGGGTCAGCTCAGCGCGCTCGCGGTGCTCCGCGGCGGCGCGGTCAGCAGGAGGTGCTGCAGGGGCAGCTGCGACTGCTACTGCCGGTGGGGCAGCAACAGCCGCAGCTGGGCTTGGATGCGGCGGGCCTTGGTCGGCGAGCATGCCACCCGCCCTGCCGGGTGGGGGCAGCTCAAGCGCGGGGTCTTGGGCGGTCCTGGCGGCGGCGGCGGGGTCGTCCGGCGCGTCCTCGTCGTCGCTTGTGCCGTCGGCCGGGTCGCGGAGGCCGTACGCGGCCGCGAGGGCGCGAGCCGTGGCGGCTGCGAGCGCCGCCCCGGGCACGACCGGCACGGGCAGCATGTCGCTCGCCCTGCCGGGTCGTGAGGGGGGAAGCGGGGGGTCTTGGGCGGCGGCGTCGCGCGGACGGGCGGGCGGGGGGTCTTGGGCAGCCGAACGGCGCGAGCGGGGGTCCGGGGAAGGCCTTGGGGCCGCGTCAGGGCCGGCGGCAGCGCCGCCCTCTTGAGCCGCCGCGGTGTCGGCGGCCGGGCTTCGAGGCTGTACAGCCTGAGAAGCCCGGGATTCTGACCCGCGGGCGCGGGCCGGGTCCGAGGGTCGCGGGTCGCCTCGCGCCGTCGCGAAACGACGCGAGGACGAGCGCGGAGACCGGGCCGGCGCTTGGGCGCCAGCGGCGTCTGCCCGCGGTCCCGCTTGGGGTGCAATGGGCGCCGCGTGTCCTGGACACGTGCCCGAAGTTGCAGCACCCAACTCGCCACCGCGGCCGAGCAGCGGCGCGGCGCGCGGGGCGTCCGGCGAGCCGTTTCCGGCCGAAGTTGAAGCCGAAACGGGGGCAGAAGTGTGTACCCCCACCCCTCGTCCATCCGTGATTGGCCGAAAATCCTCGGCCAACCACTGGTCCACGTCAGCCTCGTCAGCGGCCGCGCTATAGAAAGACGCGTCGCTGCCGAGGCTGGATTGACTGGCCGTGGAGCACTCGCTGTCGGTAGACAGCGAGCGCTCCCTGATTGGCCAAAACAAGCGCATTGCTACGTTCTAATTGGCCAAAAAGGTCAAGTCCACAAGGACAAAAGGGACAAGGTCAATGGACCGGAGTGGACGAAGATATAGAAAGAAGAAGTGTAGTTGGCCTCGCAGGGGAAAGGTGGAAGCCCCCGGTGACCGTCTCAAAGGACACTTGCAAGCAAGCGACCACTGAGAGTTCCAAAAATGAATGTGAAAATTTACTACCAAAATGGCAGAAAACCAGTTTTCACACTGATTAGAACAGAGAAGTGTTGATTTTATTTACCATCCGGTATTCCCGTTAACTTCCGAAAAAGTTCCTAACTGATATGTACCTATGTGTTCGTAACAATATCTGATACGGCGCGGGGTGGTACGGCCGTTGAAGTGTACTTCAACAGCCGAACACCAGAATGGGTTTCCCGAGGGCGGTTCCCTACATGGGTGGGGCCCTTTCGGCCGACGCGGGCCAGAGTGCTGCCGTCTAGCAGCGGTCGGTGCGCGACGGAGACCCCCCGGTCTCCGTCACCCGCCTACCCCCTGATGCTTCGTGCTGCCTGGCGCGGTGCTGGGCGCAATGCCAGTTCCAGATGCGGCGGCTGGACTGGATGCACGCCACCGAGAGCTGCTGGTCCAGCCGCTTCGCATCGCGCTTGAGCAGCCCCAGGTGCTCGGTGTATACCTTGTAGTTGCTGGGTGCCACCGAGCCCAGGGAGCCGTACACGAGCGCCGAGAGGTGGACCTTCCACCCTTGGCGCTCGAGGTGTCGCTTGATGCCCGCGTACTTGGCCTTCTTCTCGGCCGCCGCCTTGGCGAGCCCGGAGCTCTCGGGGTCGTCGTGTGGCTGCTCGTCAAACGCGATCGCTAGGTCCACCACCGCGACCGTGCGTTGGTCGTGGTTGTAGACCTGGAGATCGGGGCGTAGCGCTGGCCCAGCCAGACCCGGCACGGTCTGGTTCGTGCGGAGCTCGGTGCGGCCTTGGCGGTCGCCCGACGACGCGTGGAGCGTGCGCTCGATTTCCTTGAGCGCGTCGTCGTGGCGACCGCGGATGCTGTCCATCGTGCCCGGGCAGTGGTTGAGGACGTGCGCAAGCGTCTCCTTCCAACGGCAGCCCGGGCGGCGGCAGCGGTCGTGAGTGCGGAGGCGTCGGCGGGCAAGCACGTTCACCGTGTCGAGCATGTTGAGGCGAGCGGCCACCGCGAAGCGGTAGTCGCTCTCCCACATGCCTCGCGGCCTCGTCAGGAAGCCGCTGCCGACTCCGCCGTGCACTCGCGCTGTCCGCCCTTGGTCCGCATGGCCGCACCAAGCCCGCCAGCGTCGGTTCTTCATGTGCTGCTTCACGTGCCGCAACACGTTGCGGTGGTCCAGCCACTCAGCGTGGTGCGGCACGCGAAGTTGCAGCGGCTCAGCCTGTGTGCCTGCCTCCGAATTGGCCGGCGCGGTCTCGAACCGGAGCCCGAACGCCTTGAGGTTCTTCCGGACGTCGACCCACAGCGAGCCGATGTCGCCGTTGCGCCGCTTGGGGGGCGCGTGGGCCGACGTCCCGAGCTCTCCGTTGAGCAGGAGCTCGCACAGCTCGTCGCCGCGGTGCTTCCAGTGCTCCGTGTCGAGCCGGTGTCGCGCGTCAGCGACCTGGTGGAGCTGCACGCGCGCAATGCGCCGGATGGCCGGGTCGGGCGAGTTGAGCATTTGCCACCCATGGCCGATCTGCAGCGCCGCGTGCAACTCTACCAGCGGCAGGAAGCCCAGCCCGCCGCGCGACACGGGCGCGTACATGAAGTCGTTGTTGGCGCTCTTGGGGAGGCGAAGCAGGTGGCGGAGACCCCGGCGGAGGTGGAGGTCGAAGCTCTCCAGCAGCTGGTCGTCGGGCCGCAGGTGCCGGAGGAAGTACTCAACCCGAGGGTACAAGTATACCTTCACGGCCTTCACCACCTGCCATGGCGCGAGGCCCGACTCCGTCAGCGCCGTCACGTCCTGCTTGAGCAACTTGAGCTTGGGCGCGAGCGCGACGCGGCGGCGCACGTGGTCGAAGCCATCGCCGATCCCCAGGTACGTGTACGATTGCAGGTGCGTCAGCTTGGGGATCGGCGTGTCGTCCAGCGCCAGCTCCAGGTGGTCCGCCTCCACGGCGCCGTTGCCGTTGCGGCGTACGCCCATCGACCTGCACTTGTCCGGGTTTGCCGCCATCCCGGTCCAGCGCAGGAACATGGCGACCAGCTCGTGCTGCTCGGTGACGCCGGCCTTGGTGCTGCTGAAGATCTTGAGGTCATCCGCGTACGCGGAGACGCCAGGCCGGTCGTCACCCGAGAGCTGCACCCCCGAACTTGGCAGGAGCTGCAGCGCGTGGAGGAGGGGGCTGATCGCCACCGAGAACAGTGTTGGGCTCAGCGGGCACCCCTGGAACACCCCGACGCGCTGCAGGATAGGTGCTGTGCTGCCGTCCACCGCGTTGCCCACCGTGAACGCTGCGTGCTCGTACAGGCCTTGGACGGCAGCAATGTATTCGTGGGGGATGCCCGTGCGCGCCAGGGCGTCCCACAGCAAACCGAGGGGCACGCTTCCGAAGGCGTTTCGGAAGTCGTACCAGACCTCGTAGAGCGGCCGGTGCTTGCGGCGCGCTTGGTCGATGAGCATGGCTGCGAGGAAGTTGTGCTCCCCGCAGCCATTCACCGGTCTGAAGCCCTTCTGGCCAGGTGCGTGCCGGTCGTTGGCGTCCTGCCAGCGGGCGAGGCGGCGCGCGAGCACCCCCGTGTAGACCTTGTTGATGGCCTGCTGGAGACATATGGGTCTCCAGTTCGCTGGGTCACCACGGTCTCCCTTCTTGTGCAGGAGACGCACGACACCAAGCTTCCAGGCTTGGGG
Source organism: Phytophthora crassamura (assembly GCA_033557995.1). Taxonomy (NCBI): domain Eukaryota; phylum Oomycota; class Peronosporomycetes; order Peronosporales; family Peronosporaceae; genus Phytophthora; species Phytophthora crassamura. Next base: position 2,625,978 of record JAUCED010000005.1, on the reverse strand, counting down.
GACCTTCTTGTGCGTCCAGCAGCACGTGAACGCCGCCTTGAGCACCGGCAGTAGCTGCGTCACGAAGCGCTTGTACACGTCGTAACCGATGCCGTCGAGCCCTGGGCTGGAGGTGCTGTTCACGTGTTGCAGCTGGACCTCGATCTCGTCCGTGGATGGCGCCTCCTTCAGCAGCTCCATGAACCGCGTGGCTGCTGGCAGCCGGGCCATCGCAGCACGGAACGCAGTGCCTTCAGGCGCTTCTGGGTCGAAGTCCTGCTGGGGCGTGTTGACGCTGTCGAAGTGTCTCCAAAGCACGTCACCCGAGATGGGGCAGGTGCCGTCGTCGGTCTGTCCCTCCGTGCCCCTCGTCACGGCTGCCTCCGAAGTCTCTGCCGTTCCTGTTGTTGCTGCCGCCGTTGCTGCTGCGCGTGCGTCGTGTTCTGCGCGAGCTGCTGCCAAGATGCCTTCCACGCACTCCTTCTCCGCTGTGTCGAAGCGGTGGCGCAGGAGCTGCTGGTCAATCGCCGAGCGGATCCGGCCGACGCGACGGCGGGCTTTGTCGATGGCTGGTCGGTCTTGGGGGCGAGCACGCTCGAGCACGTGCAGCTCGTCAATGGCTTCATCGATCCTGTGCTCCCTGTGGTGGCGTGTCCCGCGCGGTGGGCGTGGATGCCGTTGCTTCCGCTGCTGGCGGCCACCACCACCACTGTTACTCCGTCGGGGGTGACGTCGCTGTCGGCAGCCCTTGCGCCTCCCTCGGCGTCGGCGGCGCGCCGGTGTCGGGTGGTCTGGCGGTGTCGTATGCCCGGGCTGCTGCTCCTGGTGGTTCTCTGTCTGCTCGTGGGCGTCTCTGCGCTGTGGTTGAGGCGCAGGTGGACGGGCGGGGCTGCGTTTCGCCTGCGTGAACGGTTGCAACTTGTCGTACAGCATGTACGGAAGGGCTGTGATGTAGCCCTCCGCGGTCTCCCAGTCGTCGGCGTCCGTGATCTTGGCTGACAGGGCCGCACCAAGGCGCTCCACGACCTCCCCAGCAGCCTCCATCTCATCGTCGGTCAGCTGGCGAAGGCGGAGGCGTGGGCGGCGGGCTGGGATCACGCCGGGCTCCAAACGCATCGGAGCGTACACCTCGCCGTCGTCGATGTCTGCCCGGAACTCGCCGTCGCTGTCCGCACCCATCGTCTCGACGTCCGCTGCGGCAGGCGGTGGCGTCGCAGGCAGGCCCACCGAGGGCGAATCCAAGGAGGTGGTGCATGCGCCGGCCACCGGGTGTCCTTTGCACTCGATCTCGTTGGTCTTCATGTCGAGCGCCAGATTGGCCAGGCGGTCCGCGAAGGCGTTGCCTTGCCTGTCAATGTGGTGGAGCGAGTGCTGCTCCACCCGAGCCAACTCATGGCGAACGGCGTTTCTGAGCTGCCGCAGCCGCGTGCTCTTGGTGGCGTACAGCCCTTTGACTTGTCGAATCACCAGCAAGCTGTCACCCTCGATGCGGAGTTGTCGTGCGCCATGGTCCGCTGCTGCGCGGGCGCCGATCAGGAGGGCCGTGTACTCGGCCGTGTTGTTCGTCTCCTTGGCGCCCGGCATGTAGAGCGAGCCTGTCCACACGACGGCACCGTCGGGGTCGTAGAGCAGTGCGCCGGCGCCGCCAGGGTTGGGCCCGCCACGGCAAGCGCCATCGAACTGGAGGCGCCATTCCCGGGGAGCCACCGTGGTCAGGTCGCTGTCCGGCGTGGTCGCCGTCACCTCTTCCATCGGCTCACCGTCCTTGGTTTCTTCGTCCGCTGTGCTGCGGGCCGGGTCCGGCGGCTCGCTCTCCTTCGTCTCCTCATCCGGCAGCAGCAGGTCCGGCGGAGAAGAAGTGAGGCGGGCCGCAATCCTGGACGCGACGACGCCGCGAGGAAGCGGGGGTCCCCAGCGCGGTGCCGGAGCGGCTTCGAGTCGCGCCGCAATGCGGGACACCACCACCTGACGCGGAAGGGCTGGTCCCCAGCGCGGCGGCGACACCTCGCCAAGTCGATCTGCAATCCGCGAGGCCACCAGTGTGCGCGGGAGTGGCGGGCCCCAGCGCCCATGAGCCTGTTGATCGGCGTCTACCTGGTCCTGGTCCTGCGCATCAACGGCGGTGGAGCTCGGCTGCGGGGGGGACGCAGCGAGCTCCGTGGGAACTGGGTGGGGCAGGTCGGGCGCGGCGGCGACCGCTGCGGGGACGGTGGCTGTGACTCCGGCAGCAGTGAGGCTTGATGCCTGTGCTGCCGTCGAAGTCGTCGCCGAGTTGGCACTCGAGAGGCTGGCACACGCTTGCGCGTGGCTTGCTGCAGCCAGCCTCGAGGCGAAAGGCGTGCCGCACGCGCAGCCCGCCGAAAACTTGTCCGCGAAGGACACGCGCCGGTGTCTGGAGGCCCGGTGGCGCTTCAGCGCCGCGAAGCTGGCGGCCGTGTACGTGCACAGCGTGCACGTGAAGCACGGCGCGTCGTGCACGTACACGGAGAGGACCGAGGCCGGGTAGGCGCTGGCCGCGGGTAGCCTGGGCGCTGGGTGCTGAGTCCCAGCCTGGTCCTCGTCGAGCATCAGTAGCTCGGCCAGCTCGCGGGCGTCATCCTCCTCGGCGTCGTTGAGGCGGCGTCGCTTGCCACCGACGCGAAGCTCTGGGGGCGGCGACAGCGGCTGATGTCCCGCTGTCGGCCACCCGATGCCTTGGTCGACGTCCATGGGGGCGGCGACGGCGCCGTCATCGTCGCCGTCGTCGTCGCTCCCGATCTTGCTCTTCCTGCAGCTCCTGCTGCTGATCGCGTCGCCCATTGGGGGCTCCGCGGGCGCGCTGGCCATGATGACTTGGTCTTGGGTCAGCTCAGCGCGCTCGCGGTGCTCCGCGGCGGCGCGGTCAGCAGGAGGTGCTGCAGGGGCAGCTGCGACTGCTACTGCCGGTGGGGCAGCAACAGCCGCAGCTGGGCTTGGATGCGGCGGGCCTTGGTCGGCGAGCATGCCACCCGCCCTGCCGGGTGGGGGCAGCTCAAGCGCGGGGTCTTGGGCGGTCCTGGCGGCGGCGGCGGGGTCGTCCGGCGCGTCCTCGTCGTCGCTTGTGCCGTCGGCCGGGTCGCGGAGGCCGTACGCGGCCGCGAGGGCGCGAGCCGTGGCGGCTGCGAGCGCCGCCCCGGGCACGACCGGCACGGGCAGCATGTCGCTCGCCCTGCCGGGTCGTGAGGGGGGAAGCGGGGGGTCTTGGGCGGCGGCGTCGCGCGGACGGGCGGGCGGGGGGTCTTGGGCAGCCGAACGGCGCGAGCGGGGGTCCGGGGAAGGCCTTGGGGCCGCGTCAGGGCCGGCGGCAGCGCCGCCCTCTTGAGCCGCCGCGGTGTCGGCGGCCGGGCTTCGAGGCTGTACAGCCTGAGAAGCCCGGGATTCTGACCCGCGGGCGCGGGCCGGGTCCGAGGGTCGCGGGTCGCCTCGCGCCGTCGCGAAACGACGCGAGGACGAGCGCGGAGACCGGGCCGGCGCTTGGGCGCCAGCGGCGTCTGCCCGCGGTCCCGCTTGGGGTGCAATGGGCGCCGCGTGTCCTGGACACGTGCCCGAAGTTGCAGCACCCAACTCGCCACCGCGGCCGAGCAGCGGCGCGGCGCGCGGGGCGTCCGGCGAGCCGTTTCCGGCCGAAGTTGAAGCCGAAACGGGGGCAGAAGTGTGTACCCCCACCCCTCGTCCATCCGTGATTGGCCGAAAATCCTCGGCCAACCACTGGTCCACGTCAGCCTCGTCAGCGGCCGCGCTATAGAAAGACGCGTCGCTGCCGAGGCTGGATTGACTGGCCGTGGAGCACTCGCTGTCGGTAGACAGCGAGCGCTCCCTGATTGGCCAAAACAAGCGCATTGCTACGTTCTAATTGGCCAAAAAGGTCAAGTCCACAAGGACAAAAGGGACAAGGTCAATGGACCGGAGTGGACGAAGATATAGAAAGAAGAAGTGTAGTTGGCCTCGCAGGGGAAAGGTGGAAGCCCCCGGTGACCGTCTCAAAGGACACTTGCAAGCAAGCGACCACTGAGAGTTCCAAAAATGAATGTGAAAATTTACTACCAAAATGGCAGAAAACCAGTTTTCACACTGATTAGAACAGAGAAGTGTTGATTTTATTTACCATCCGGTATTCCCGTTAACTTCCGAAAAAGTTCCTAACTGATATGTACCTATGTGTTCGTAACAATATCTGATACGGCGCGGGGTGGTACGGCCGTTGAAGTGTACTTCAACAGCCGAACACCAGAATGGGTTTCCCGAGGGCGGTTCCCTACATGGGTGGGGCCCTTTCGGCCGACGCGGGCCAGAGTGCTGCCGTCTAGCAGCGGTCGGTGCGCGACGGAGACCCCCCGGTCTCCGTCACCCGCCTACCCCCTGATGCTTCGTGCTGCCTGGCGCGGTGCTGGGCGCAATGCCAGTTCCAGATGCGGCGGCTGGACTGGATGCACGCCACCGAGAGCTGCTGGTCCAGCCGCTTCGCATCGCGCTTGAGCAGCCCCAGGTGCTCGGTGTATACCTTGTAGTTGCTGGGTGCCACCGAGCCCAGGGAGCCGTACACGAGCGCCGAGAGGTGGACCTTCCACCCTTGGCGCTCGAGGTGTCGCTTGATGCCCGCGTACTTGGCCTTCTTCTCGGCCGCCGCCTTGGCGAGCCCGGAGCTCTCGGGGTCGTCGTGTGGCTGCTCGTCAAACGCGATCGCTAGGTCCACCACCGCGACCGTGCGTTGGTCGTGGTTGTAGACCTGGAGATCGGGGCGTAGCGCTGGCCCAGCCAGACCCGGCACGGTCTGGTTCGTGCGGAGCTCGGTGCGGCCTTGGCGGTCGCCCGACGACGCGTGGAGCGTGCGCTCGATTTCCTTGAGCGCGTCGTCGTGGCGACCGCGGATGCTGTCCATCGTGCCCGGGCAGTGGTTGAGGACGTGCGCAAGCGTCTCCTTCCAACGGCAGCCCGGGCGGCGGCAGCGGTCGTGAGTGCGGAGGCGTCGGCGGGCAAGCACGTTCACCGTGTCGAGCATGTTGAGGCGAGCGGCCACCGCGAAGCGGTAGTCGCTCTCCCACATGCCTCGCGGCCTCGTCAGGAAGCCGCTGCCGACTCCGCCGTGCACTCGCGCTGTCCGCCCTTGGTCCGCATGGCCGCACCAAGCCCGCCAGCGTCGGTTCTTCATGTGCTGCTTCACGTGCCGCAACACGTTGCGGTGGTCCAGCCACTCAGCGTGGTGCGGCACGCGAAGTTGCAGCGGCTCAGCCTGTGTGCCTGCCTCCGAATTGGCCGGCGCGGTCTCGAACCGGAGCCCGAACGCCTTGAGGTTCTTCCGGACGTCGACCCACAGCGAGCCGATGTCGCCGTTGCGCCGCTTGGGGGGCGCGTGGGCCGACGTCCCGAGCTCTCCGTTGAGCAGGAGCTCGCACAGCTCGTCGCCGCGGTGCTTCCAGTGCTCCGTGTCGAGCCGGTGTCGCGCGTCAGCGACCTGGTGGAGCTGCACGCGCGCAATGCGCCGGATGGCCGGGTCGGGCGAGTTGAGCATTTGCCACCCATGGCCGATCTGCAGCGCCGCGTGCAACTCTACCAGCGGCAGGAAGCCCAGCCCGCCGCGCGACACGGGCGCGTACATGAAGTCGTTGTTGGCGCTCTTGGGGAGGCGAAGCAGGTGGCGGAGACCCCGGCGGAGGTGGAGGTCGAAGCTCTCCAGCAGCTGGTCGTCGGGCCGCAGGTGCCGGAGGAAGTACTCAACCCGAGGGTACAAGTATACCTTCACGGCCTTCACCACCTGCCATGGCGCGAGGCCCGACTCCGTCAGCGCCGTCACGTCCTGCTTGAGCAACTTGAGCTTGGGCGCGAGCGCGACGCGGCGGCGCACGTGGTCGAAGCCATCGCCGATCCCCAGGTACGTGTACGATTGCAGGTGCGTCAGCTTGGGGATCGGCGTGTCGTCCAGCGCCAGCTCCAGGTGGTCCGCCTCCACGGCGCCGTTGCCGTTGCGGCGTACGCCCATCGACCTGCACTTGTCCGGGTTTGCCGCCATCCCGGTCCAGCGCAGGAACATGGCGACCAGCTCGTGCTGCTCGGTGACGCCGGCCTTGGTGCTGCTGAAGATCTTGAGGTCATCCGCGTACGCGGAGACGCCAGGCCGGTCGTCACCCGAGAGCTGCACCCCCGAACTTGGCAGGAGCTGCAGCGCGTGGAGGAGGGGGCTGATCGCCACCGAGAACAGTGTTGGGCTCAGCGGGCACCCCTGGAACACCCCGACGCGCTGCAGGATAGGTGCTGTGCTGCCGTCCACCGCGTTGCCCACCGTGAACGCTGCGTGCTCGTACAGGCCTTGGACGGCAGCAATGTATTCGTGGGGGATGCCCGTGCGCGCCAGGGCGTCCCACAGCAAACCGAGGGGCACGCTTCCGAAGGCGTTTCGGAAGTCGTACCAGACCTCGTAGAGCGGCCGGTGCTTGCGGCGCGCTTGGTCGATGAGCATGGCTGCGAGGAAGTTGTGCTCCCCGCAGCCATTCACCGGTCTGAAGCCCTTCTGGCCAGGTGCGTGCCGGTCGTTGGCGTCCTGCCAGCGGGCGAGGCGGCGCGCGAGCACCCCCGTGTAGACCTTGTTGATGGCCTGCTGGAGACATATGGGTCTCCAGTTCGCTGGGTCACCACGGTCTCCCTTCTTGTGCAGGAGACGCACGACACCAAGCTTCCAGGCTTGGGGGACCTTCTTGTGCGTCCAGCAGCACGTGAACGCCGCCTTGAGCACCGGCAGTAGCTGCGTCACGAAGCGCTTGTACACGTCGTAACCGATGCCGTCGAGCCCTGGGCTGGAGGTGCTGTTCACGTGTTGCAGCTGGACCTCGATCTCGTCCGTGGATGGCGCCTCCTTCAGCAGCTCCATGAACCGCGTGGCTGCTGGCAGCCGGGCCATCGCAGCACGGAACGCAGTGCCTTCAGGCGCTTCTGGGTCGAAGTCCTGCTGGGGCGTGTTGACGCTGTCGAAGTGTCTCCAAAGCACGTCACCCGAGATGGGGCAGGTGCCGTCGTCGGTCTGTCCCTCCGTGCCCCTCGTCACGGCTGCCTCCGAAGTCTCTGCCGTTCCTGTTGTTGCTGCCGCCGTTGCTGCTGCGCGTGCGTCGTGTTCTGCGCGAGCTGCTGCCAAGATGCCTTCCACGCACTCCTTCTCCGCTGTGTCGAAGCGGTGGCGCAGGAGCTGCTGGTCAATCGCCGAGCGGATCCGGCCGACGCGACGGCGGGCTTTGTCGATGGCTGGTCGGTCTTGGGGGCGAGCACGCTCGAGCACGTGCAGCTCGTCAATGGCTTCATCGATCCTGTGCTCCCTGTGGTGGCGTGTCCCGCGCGGTGGGCGTGGATGCCGTTGCTTCCGCTGCTGGCGGCCACCACCACCACTGTTACTCCGTCGGGGGTGACGTCGCTGTCGGCAGCCCTTGCGCCTCCCTCGGCGTCGGCGGCGCGCCGGTGTCGGGTGGTCTGGCGGTGTCGTATGCCCGGGCTGCTGCTCCTGGTGGTTCTCTGTCTGCTCGTGGGCGTCTCTGCGCTGTGGTTGAGGCGCAGGTGGACGGGCGGGGCTGCGTTTCGCCTGCGTGAACGGTTGCAACTTGTCGTACAGCATGTACGGAAGGGCTGTGATGTAGCCCTCCGCGGTCTCCCAGTCGTCGGCGTCCGTGATCTTGGCTGACAGGGCCGCACCAAGGCGCTCCACGACCTCCCCAGCAGCCTCCATCTCATCGTCGGTCAGCTGGCGAAGGCGGAGGCGTGGGCGGCGGGCTGGGATCACGCCGGGCTCCAAACGCATCGGAGCGTACACCTCGCCGTCGTCGATGTCTGCCCGGAACTCGCCGTCGCTGTCCGCACCCATCGTCTCGACGTCCGCTGCGGCAGGCGGTGGCGTCGCAGGCAGGCCCACCGAGGGCGAATCCAAGGAGGTGGTGCATGCGCCGGCCACCGGGTGTCCTTTGCACTCGATCTCGTTGGTCTTCATGTCGAGCGCCAGATTGGCCAGGCGGTCCGCGAAGGCGTTGCCTTGCCTGTCAATGTGGTGGAGCGAGTGCTGCTCCACCCGAGCCAACTCATGGCGAACGGCGTTTCTGAGCTGCCGCAGCCGCGTGCTCTTGGTGGCGTACAGCCCTTTGACTTGTCGAATCACCAGCAAGCTGTCACCCTCGATGCGGAGTTGTCGTGCGCCATGGTCCGCTGCTGCGCGGGCGCCGATCAGGAGGGCCGTGTACTCGGCCGTGTTGTTCGTCTCCTTGGCGCCCGGCATGTAGAGCGAGCCTGTCCACACGACGGCACCGTCGGGGTCGTAGAGCAGTGCGCCGGCGCCGCCAGGGTTGGGCCCGCCACGGCAAGCGCCATCGAACTGGAGGCGCCATTCCCGGGGAGCCACCGTGGTCAGGTCGCTGTCCGGCGTGGTCGCCGTCACCTCTTCCATCGGCTCACCGTCCTTGGTTTCTTCGTCCGCTGTGCTGCGGGCCGGGTCCGGCGGCTCGCTCTCCTTCGTCTCCTCATCCGGCAGCAGCAGGTCCGGCGGAGAAGAAGTGAGGCGGGCCGCAATCCTGGACGCGACGACGCCGCGAGGAAGCGGGGGTCCCCAGCGCGGTGCCGGAGCGGCTTCGAGTCGCGCCGCAATGCGGGACACCACCACCTGACGCGGAAGGGCTGGTCCCCAGCGCGGCGGCGACACCTCGCCAAGTCGATCTGCAATCCGCGAGGCCACCAGTGTGCGCGGGAGTGGCGGGCCCCAGCGCCCATGAGCCTGTTGATCGGCGTCTACCTGGTCCTGGTCCTGCGCATCAACGGCGGTGGAGCTCGGCTGCGGGGGGGACGCAGCGAGCTCCGTGGGAACTGGGTGGGGCAGGTCGGGCGCGGCGGCGACCGCTGCGGGGACGGTGGCTGTGACTCCGGCAGCAGTGAGGCTTGATGCCTGTGCTGCCGTCGAAGTCGTCGCCGAGTTGGCACTCGAGAGGCTGGCACACGCTTGCGCGTGGCTTGCTGCAGCCAGCCTCGAGGCGAAAGGCGTGCCGCACGCGCAGCCCGCCGAAAACTTGTCCGCGAAGGACACGCGCCGGTGTCTGGAGGCCCGGTGGCGCTTCAGCGCCGCGAAGCTGGCGGCCGTGTACGTGCACAGCGTGCACGTGAAGCACGGCGCGTCGTGCACGTACACGGAGAGGACCGAGGCCGGGTAGGCGCTGGCCGCGGGTAGCCTGGGCGCTGGGTGCTGAGTCCCAGCCTGGTCCTCGTCGAGCATCAGTAGCTCGGCCAGCTCGCGGGCGTCATCCTCCTCGGCGTCGTTGAGGCGGCGTCGCTTGCCACCGACGCGAAGCTCTGGGGGCGGCGACAGCGGCTGATGTCCCGCTGTCGGCCACCCGATGCCTTGGTCGACGTCCATGGGGGCGGCGACGGCGCCGTCATCGTCGCCGTCGTCGTCGCTCCCGATCTTGCTCTTCCTGCAGCTCCTGCTGCTGATCGCGTCGCCCATTGGGGGCTCCGCGGGCGCGCTGGCCATGATGACTTGGTCTTGGGTCAGCTCAGCGCGCTCGCGGTGCTCCGCGGCGGCGCGGTCAGCAGGAGGTGCTGCAGGGGCAGCTGCGACTGCTACTGCCGGTGGGGCAGCAACAGCCGCAGCTGGGCTTGGATGCGGCGGGCCTTGGTCGGCGAGCATGCCACCCGCCCTGCCGGGTGGGGGCAGCTCAAGCGCGGGGTCTTGGGCGGTCCTGGCGGCGGCGGCGGGGTCGTCCGGCGCGTCCTCGTCGTCGCTTGTGCCGTCGGCCGGGTCGCGGAGGCCGTACGCGGCCGCGAGGGCGCGAGCCGTGGCGGCTGCGAGCGCCGCCCCGGGCACGACCGGCACGGGCAGCATGTCGCTCGCCCTGCCGGGTCGTGAGGGGGGAAGCGGGGGGTCTTGGGCGGCGGCGTCGCGCGGACGGGCGGGCGGGGGGTCTTGGGCAGCCGAACGGCGCGAGCGGGGGTCCGGGGAAGGCCTTGGGGCCGCGTCAGGGCCGGCGGCAGCGCCGCCCTCTTGAGCCGCCGCGGTGTCGGCGGCCGGGCTTCGAGGCTGTACAGCCTGAGAAGCCCGGGATTCTGACCCGCGGGCGCGGGCCGGGTCCGAGGGTCGCGGGTCGCCTCGCGCCGTCGCGAAACGACGCGAGGACGAGCGCGGAGACCGGGCCGGCGCTTGGGCGCCAGCGGCGTCTGCCCGCGGTCCCGCTTGGGGTGCAATGGGCGCCGCGTGTCCTGGACACGTGCCCGAAGTTGCAGCACCCAACTCGCCACCGCGGCCGAGCAGCGGCGCGGCGCGCGGGGCGTCCGGCGAGCCGTTTCCGGCCGAAGTTGAAGCCGAAACGGGGGCAGAAGTGTGTACCCCCACCCCTCGTCCATCCGTGATTGGCCGAAAATCCTCGGCCAACCACTGGTCCACGTCAGCCTCGTCAGCGGCCGCGCTATAGAAAGACGCGTCGCTGCCGAGGCTGGATTGACTGGCCGTGGAGCACTCGCTGTCGGTAGACAGCGAGCGCTCCCTGATTGGCCAAAACAAGCGCATTGCTACGTTCTAATTGGCCAAAAAGGTCAAGTCCACAAGGACAAAAGGGACAAGGTCAATGGACCGGAGTGGACGAAGATATAGAAAGAAGAAGTGTAGTTGGCCTCGCAGGGGAAAGGTGGAAGCCCCCGGTGACCGTCTCAAAGGACACTTGCAAGCAAGCGACCACTGAGAGTTCCAAAAATGAATGTGAAAATTTACTACCAAAATGGCAGAAAACCAGTTTTCACACTGATTAGAACAGAGAAGTGTTGATTTTATTTACCATCCGGTATTCCCGTTAACTTCCGAAAAAGTTCCTAACTGATATGTACCTATGTGTTCGTAACAATATCTGATACGGCGCGGGGTGGTACGGCCGTTGAAGTGTACTTCAACAGCCGAACACCAGAATGGGTTTCCCGAGGGCGGTTCCCTACATGGGTGGGGCCCTTTCGGCCGACGCGGGCCAGAGTGCTGCCGTCTAGCAGCGGTCGGTGCGCGACGGAGACCCCCCGGTCTCCGTCACCCGCCTACCCCCTGATGCTTCGTGCTGCCTGGCGCGGTGCTGGGCGCAATGCCAGTTCCAGATGCGGCGGCTGGACTGGATGCACGCCACCGAGAGCTGCTGGTCCAGCCGCTTCGCATCGCGCTTGAGCAGCCCCAGGTGCTCGGTGTATACCTTGTAGTTGCTGGGTGCCACCGAGCCCAGGGAGCCGTACACGAGCGCCGAGAGGTGGACCTTCCACCCTTGGCGCTCGAGGTGTCGCTTGATGCCCGCGTACTTGGCCTTCTTCTCGGCCGCCGCCTTGGCGAGCCCGGAGCTCTCGGGGTCGTCGTGTGGCTGCTCGTCAAACGCGATCGCTAGGTCCACCACCGCGACCGTGCGTTGGTCGTGGTTGTAGACCTGGAGATCGGGGCGTAGCGCTGGCCCAGCCAGACCCGGCACGGTCTGGTTCGTGCGGAGCTCGGTGCGGCCTTGGCGGTCGCCCGACGACGCGTGGAGCGTGCGCTCGATTTCCTTGAGCGCGTCGTCGTGGCGACCGCGGATGCTGTCCATCGTGCCCGGGCAGTGGTTGAGGACGTGCGCAAGCGTCTCCTTCCAACGGCAGCCCGGGCGGCGGCAGCGGTCGTGAGTGCGGAGGCGTCGGCGGGCAAGCACGTTCACCGTGTCGAGCATGTTGAGGCGAGCGGCCACCGCGAAGCGGTAGTCGCTCTCCCACATGCCTCGCGGCCTCGTCAGGAAGCCGCTGCCGACTCCGCCGTGCACTCGCGCTGTCCGCCCTTGGTCCGCATGGCCGCACCAAGCCCGCCAGCGTCGGTTCTTCATGTGCTGCTTCACGTGCCGCAACACGTTGCGGTGGTCCAGCCACTCAGCGTGGTGCGGCACGCGAAGTTGCAGCGGCTCAGCCTGTGTGCCTGCCTCCGAATTGGCCGGCGCGGTCTCGAACCGGAGCCCGAACGCCTTGAGGTTCTTCCGGACGTCGACCCACAGCGAGCCGATGTCGCCGTTGCGCCGCTTGGGGGGCGCGTGGGCCGACGTCCCGAGCTCTCCGTTGAGCAGGAGCTCGCACAGCTCGTCGCCGCGGTGCTTCCAGTGCTCCGTGTCGAGCCGGTGTCGCGCGTCAGCGACCTGGTGGAGCTGCACGCGCGCAATGCGCCGGATGGCCGGGTCGGGCGAGTTGAGCATTTGCCACCCATGGCCGATCTGCAGCGCCGCGTGCAACTCTACCAGCGGCAGGAAGCCCAGCCCGCCGCGCGACACGGGCGCGTACATGAAGTCGTTGTTGGCGCTCTTGGGGAGGCGAAGCAGGTGGCGGAGACCCCGGCGGAGGTGGAGGTCGAAGCTCTCCAGCAGCTGGTCGTCGGGCCGCAGGTGCCGGAGGAAGTACTCAACCCGAGGGTACAAGTATACCTTCACGGCCTTCACCACCTGCCATGGCGCGAGGCCCGACTCCGTCAGCGCCGTCACGTCCTGCTTGAGCAACTTGAGCTTGGGCGCGAGCGCGACGCGGCGGCGCACGTGGTCGAAGCCATCGCCGATCCCCAGGTACGTGTACGATTGCAGGTGCGTCAGCTTGGGGATCGGCGTGTCGTCCAGCGCCAGCTCCAGGTGGTCCGCCTCCACGGCGCCGTTGCCGTTGCGGCGTACGCCCATCGACCTGCACTTGTCCGGGTTTGCCGCCATCCCGGTCCAGCGCAGGAACATGGCGACCAGCTCGTGCTGCTCGGTGACGCCGGCCTTGGTGCTGCTGAAGATCTTGAGGTCATCCGCGTACGCGGAGACGCCAGGCCGGTCGTCACCCGAGAGCTGCACCCCCGAACTTGGCAGGAGCTGCAGCGCGTGGAGGAGGGGGCTGATCGCCACCGAGAACAGTGTTGGGCTCAGCGGGCACCCCTGGAACACCCCGACGCGCTGCAGGATAGGTGCTGTGCTGCCGTCCACCGCGTTGCCCACCGTGAACGCTGCGTGCTCGTACAGGCCTTGGACGGCAGCAATGTATTCGTGGGGGATGCCCGTGCGCGCCAGGGCGTCCCACAGCAAACCGAGGGGCACGCTTCCGAAGGCGTTTCGGAAGTCGTACCAGACCTCGTAGAGCGGCCGGTGCTTGCGGCGCGCTTGGTCGATGAGCATGGCTGCGAGGAAGTTGTGCTCCCCGCAGCCATTCACCGGTCTGAAGCCCTTCTGGCCAGGTGCGTGCCGGTCGTTGGCGTCCTGCCAGCGGGCGAGGCGGCGCGCGAGCACCCCCGTGTAGACCTTGTTGATGGCCTGCTGGAGACATATGGGTCTCCAGTTCGCTGGGTCACCACGGTCTCCCTTCTTGTGCAGGAGACGCACGACACCAAGCTTCCAGGCTTGGGGGACCTTCTTGTGCGTCCAGCAGCACGTGAACGCCGCCTTGAGCACCGGCAGTAGCTGCGTCACGAAGCGCTTGTACACGTCGTAACCGATGCCGTCGAGCCCTGGGCTGGAGGTGCTGTTCACGTGTTGCAGCTGGACCTCGATCTCGTCCGTGGATGGCGCCTCCTTCAGCAGCTCCATGAACCGCGTGGCTGCTGGCAGCCGGGCCATCGCAGCACGGAACGCAGTGCCTTCAGGCGCTTCTGGGTCGAAGTCCTGCTGGGGCGTGTTGACGCTGTCGAAGTGTCTCCAAAGCACGTCACCCGAGATGGGGCAGGTGCCGTCGTCGGTCTGTCCCTCCGTGCCCCTCGTCACGGCTGCCTCCGAAGTCTCTGCCGTTCCTGTTGTTGCTGCCGCCGTTGCTGCTGCGCGTGCGTCGTGTTCTGCGCGAGCTGCTGCCAAGATGCCTTCCACGCACTCCTTCTCCGCTGTGTCGAAGCGGTGGCGCAGGAGCTGCTGGTCAATCGCCGAGCGGATCCGGCCGACGCGACGGCGGGCTTTGTCGATGGCTGGTCGGTCTTGGGGGCGAGCACGCTCGAGCACGTGCAGCTCGTCAATGGCTTCATCGATCCTGTGCTCCCTGTGGTGGCGTGTCCCGCGCGGTGGGCGTGGATGCCGTTGCTTCCGCTGCTGGCGGCCACCACCACCACTGTTACTCCGTCGGGGGTGACGTCGCTGTCGGCAGCCCTTGCGCCTCCCTCGGCGTCGGCGGCGCGCCGGTGTCGGGTGGTCTGGCGGTGTCGTATGCCCGGGCTGCTGCTCCTGGTGGTTCTCTGTCTGCTCGTGGGCGTCTCTGCGCTGTGGTTGAGGCGCAGGTGGACGGGCGGGGCTGCGTTTCGCCTGCGTGAACGGTTGCAACTTGTCGTACAGCATGTACGGAAGGGCTGTGATGTAGCCCTCCGCGGTCTCCCAGTCGTCGGCGTCCGTGATCTTGGCTGACAGGGCCGCACCAAGGCGCTCCACGACCTCCCCAGCAGCCTCCATCTCATCGTCGGTCAGCTGGCGAAGGCGGAGGCGTGGGCGGCGGGCTGGGATCACGCCGGGCTCCAAACGCATCGGAGCGTACACCTCGCCGTCGTCGATGTCTGCCCGGAACTCGCCGTCGCTGTCCGCACCCATCGTCTCGACGTCCGCTGCGGCAGGCGGTGGCGTCGCAGGCAGGCCCACCGAGGGCGAATCCAAGGAGGTGGTGCATGCGCCGGCCACCGGGTGTCCTTTGCACTCGATCTCGTTGGTCTTCATGTCGAGCGCCAGATTGGCCAGGCGGTCCGCGAAGGCGTTGCCTTGCCTGTCAATGTGGTGGAGCGAGTGCTGCTCCACCCGAGCCAACTCATGGCGAACGGCGTTTCTGAGCTGCCGCAGCCGCGTGCTCTTGGTGGCGTACAGCCCTTTGACTTGTCGAATCACCAGCAAGCTGTCACCCTCGATGCGGAGTTGTCGTGCGCCATGGTCCGCTGCTGCGCGGGCGCCGATCAGGAGGGCCGTGTACTCGGCCGTGTTGTTCGTCTCCTTGGCGCCCGGCATGTAGAGCGAGCCTGTCCACACGACGGCACCGTCGGGGTCGTAGAGCAGTGCGCCGGCGCCGCCAGGGTTGGGCCCGCCACGGCAAGCGCCATCGAACTGGAGGCGCCATTCCCGGGGAGCCACCGTGGTCAGGTCGCTGTCCGGCGTGGTCGCCGTCACCTCTTCCATCGGCTCACCGTCCTTGGTTTCTTCGTCCGCTGTGCTGCGGGCCGGGTCCGGCGGCTCGCTCTCCTTCGTCTCCTCATCCGGCAGCAGCAGGTCCGGCGGAGAAGAAGTGAGGCGGGCCGCAATCCTGGACGCGACGACGCCGCGAGGAAGCGGGGGTCCCCAGCGCGGTGCCGGAGCGGCTTCGAGTCGCGCCGCAATGCGGGACACCACCACCTGACGCGGAAGGGCTGGTCCCCAGCGCGGCGGCGACACCTCGCCAAGTCGATCTGCAATCCGCGAGGCCACCAGTGTGCGCGGGAGTGGCGGGCCCCAGCGCCCATGAGCCTGTTGATCGGCGTCTACCTGGTCCTGGTCCTGCGCATCAACGGCGGTGGAGCTCGGCTGCGGGGGGGACGCAGCGAGCTCCGTGGGAACTGGGTGGGGCAGGTCGGGCGCGGCGGCGACCGCTGCGGGGACGGTGGCTGTGACTCCGGCAGCAGTGAGGCTTGATGCCTGTGCTGCCGTCGAAGTCGTCGCCGAGTTGGCACTCGAGAGGCTGGCACACGCTTGCGCGTGGCTTGCTGCAGCCAGCCTCGAGGCGAAAGGCGTGCCGCACGCGCAGCCCGCCGAAAACTTGTCCGCGAAGGACACGCGCCGGTGTCTGGAGGCCCGGTGGCGCTTCAGCGCCGCGAAGCTGGCGGCCGTGTACGTGCACAGCGTGCACGTGAAGCACGGCGCGTCGTGCACGTACACGGAGAGGACCGAGGCCGGGTAGGCGCTGGCCGCGGGTAGCCTGGGCGCTGGGTGCTGAGTCCCAGCCTGGTCCTCGTCGAGCATCAGTAGCTCGGCCAGCTCGCGGGCGTCATCCTCCTCGGCGTCGTTGAGGCGGCGTCGCTTGCCACCGACGCGAAGCTCTGGGGGCGGCGACAGCGGCTGATGTCCCGCTGTCGGCCACCCGATGCCTTGGTCGACGTCCATGGGGGCGGCGACGGCGCCGTCATCGTCGCCGTCGTCGTCGCTCCCGATCTTGCTCTTCCTGCAGCTCCTGCTGCTGATCGCGTCGCCCATTGGGGGCTCCGCGGGCGCGCTGGCCATGATGACTTGGTCTTGGGTCAGCTCAGCGCGCTCGCGGTGCTCCGCGGCGGCGCGGTCAGCAGGAGGTGCTGCAGGGGCAGCTGCGACTGCTACTGCCGGTGGGGCAGCAACAGCCGCAGCTGGGCTTGGATGCGGCGGGCCTTGGTCGGCGAGCATGCCACCCGCCCTGCCGGGTGGGGGCAGCTCAAGCGCGGGGTCTTGGGCGGTCCTGGCGGCGGCGGCGGGGTCGTCCGGCGCGTCCTCGTCGTCGCTTGTGCCGTCGGCCGGGTCGCGGAGGCCGTACGCGGCCGCGAGGGCGCGAGCCGTGGCGGCTGCGAGCGCCGCCCCGGGCACGACCGGCACGGGCAGCATGTCGCTCGCCCTGCCGGGTCGTGAGGGGGGAAGCGGGGGGTCTTGGGCGGCGGCGTCGCGCGGACGGGCGGGCGGGGGGTCTTGGGCAGCCGAACGGCGCGAGCGGGGGTCCGGGGAAGGCCTTGGGGCCGCGTCAGGGCCGGCGGCAGCGCCGCCCTCTTGAGCCGCCGCGGTGTCGGCGGCCGGGCTTCGAGGCTGTACAGCCTGAGAAGCCCGGGATTCTGACCCGCGGGCGCGGGCCGGGTCCGAGGGTCGCGGGTCGCCTCGCGCCGTCGCGAAACGACGCGAGGACGAGCGCGGAGACCGGGCCGGCGCTTGGGCGCCAGCGGCGTCTGCCCGCGGTCCCGCTTGGGGTGCAATGGGCGCCGCGTGTCCTGGACACGTGCCCGAAGTTGCAGCACCCAACTCGCCACCGCGGCCGAGCAGCGGCGCGGCGCGCGGGGCGTCCGGCGAGCCGTTTCCGGCCGAAGTTGAAGCCGAAACGGGGGCAGAAGTGTGTACCCCCACCCCTCGTCCATCCGTGATTGGCCGAAAATCCTCGGCCAACCACTGGTCCACGTCAGCCTCGTCAGCGGCCGCGCTATAGAAAGACGCGTCGCTGCCGAGGCTGGATTGACTGGCCGTGGAGCACTCGCTGTCGGTAGACAGCGAGCGCTCCCTGATTGGCCAAAACAAGCGCATTGCTACGTTCTAATTGGCCAAAAAGGTCAAGTCCACAAGGACAAAAGGGACAAGGTCAATGGACCGGAGTGGACGAAGATATAGAAAGAAGAAGTGTAGTTGGCCTCGCAGGGGAAAGGTGGAAGCCCCCGGTGACCGTCTCAAAGGACACTTGCAAGCAAGCGACCACTGAGAGTTCCAAAAATGAATGTGAAAATTTACTACCAAAATGGCAGAAAACCAGTTTTCACACTGATTAGAACAGATACTACACTTGATCTTAGCCAAAAGGCCGAGAAGGTATGATTTTTTAACTTTTGGGGCTCTCGTACCTATAATGGTTACGCGACCACATGTACTTCGGCCAATTTAAGGTACGTTTAATTACGAACATGGGCAGTAATATCTTGAATATGACCTCTTTGATTGGCTTTTATTACTTTCTAGCCGCCTACCTAGTGTTTTGTTATGTGGTTTTGTACTTTTTGGAGCGAACTCAGAGCACTTTTCCGGCCGCGCCCACCGTCGACCCCCATCGCGCCCGTGAACGCCATCTCGCTGTCAGCAGCCGCCTGCTGCGCGGACTCACGGCACCATGCATCGGAGTGGAGTCATGTTGACGAAAAATACAGAAGCTCTGTGGCCAAAAGGGTGTGGAGTCGAAACAATGCAAGCCGCCCGCAATACTAAACTTGCGCGGTTAAGCAGTTTCCGTACCCGACGGAGCTGCAGGTTAGATAGACCTCGCGGACCTACACTCGCTTGCAAGTTATATAGTCCGCTAAGTTTTCTACGGTAAGGTCACTCTCTTCAGCAAAGAGAGAGAGAAAACTTCTCTCTCAGAGAAGAGAATGCCAACGTTTCTTCTTCAGATTCTACCAGGATGCTTTGCTTTTTTGCTGCGCCACAGCCAACATGTTATAAGCTCTGAAGCTTAATCTCGACTTCATCGCATGTACATGTAATAGCGAAGTGAACGAACGCACAAGTCTAGCGAAGGGTACGCAATGCTGAATGAACGTACGTACACGATCCTTCAGCAAATTTACCAGGAGTTAACTCTCTCTCCTACTTGATGGCACGCGTGCTTGCCACCTCACGCATTCAGGTGGGTCGGTTCGAGGGCCTCGGGTTCAGGTAACGTTTCATCAGGGAAGGCTTTGCGTACAAGCTCAACAGAGGCGAGTACCTGGCCGTGGAAGGTCTCCCCATCGTCACCGCTGAACACTACAGGCAGCCACTTGGGCTTCGGCTCCTGCGGGCGCTCGTTCTGCTTGAGCTCTTGCGAAGTGCAAACCGTCACGCTCCCGTCAGCACTATTGCCATCTGCGGCGTCCGACAGCTTCATCGACGCCGTACCGATGTACTCGCGCGGACTCTCATTCTTCACATGAATCAGCACTTGAGGTGCATAGCGCAAATTAGGCAGATTGACGTCCATGCAGAACGTTTGTGCCCACACGGGGCACGTCGAAGACTCCTGTGAGTCAGCGCCAGCACTCTCCGCCGTCTTGTGCACCCCGTCCCAGCACTCCACAGTGGCGCTCGCGACGATGGTTTTGGTGCTCGCGTGAAGTGACACTAAGTTCCGGGCCTCATGGAGACGAACGCGGACCTGGTACGGCATGCGGTGGTTCACGTGCTCGATCATTTCCTTCTGGTTCCAGCACTGCGCCGTCGCGGACTCGATCGGGCCGAAGCCCAACCGCACCAGCACCTTGCCCGTAAACTCCTCCCGTGGCTTTGCCTTGGCAACAGCACGATCAGCCACCAGCGGGATCCATTCCATTTCACGTTGGAACTTGGACAGCAGCAGCTCCTTGGCTGCGAAGCGTTTGTAGCAGATCGCCACGCGCATGTCATCGTCCTTCTCGCACAAGTAGAGAAAGACATCTGGCACCTGATTGACGTCCACTGGGAAGAGCATCTTGTCGCTTTCCTCCGTCTCGTTCCACTTGAGACTGCCATTCACTGCCTTCTTCCTCGTCGAAACGATCTGGTGAAGACCACACGAGAGTACAAGCGATAGTTTCGGCTTCCCGCCAGCTACCGCAGCCGGAAGACCAATGGCCTGCACGAAGTGAGCTCGCATGCGGTACACGCAGCTTGCTGGGTAGCTTTCCATAGGCAGCTTGGGTGCCAGCCGCTTCTGGTGCTTGGCATCGTAGGCGTCGGATGACTTGGCGCGGATGCGCAGTGCTAACAGCATTCTTCCACGATAGGCGGAGCCCAGAGTAGCCTCTTCGTTCATGAGCACTGCTGCGCGGCTGTTATTGCTGCAGCCCTTGACGGGCGCCCCGTACAGATTGACCCAGAACGGTTCATTCCCGTGTATCTTGGCAACAGCTTCAACGTTCTTGAGCTCGAACTTGCCCACGACTTCGTCGCCGCCCACAGGGTCCCAGTCCATGACATTGAAGATCACGTCGTGGGTCTTCTCATCCGGCAGAAGCAGCATGAGACTCTCGCGGAAGTTAACGTTGAGCTGGTTGCGCCGTCCCTGCTTCGTACGAACGCGAGTGCGCACAAACTCTTCGGGCTCGGACGACAGCGCTGCTGCCACGTAGGCGTCGATGCCTCCGCCGCTGTGCTTGCGGTTCTCGCCCTTGTCAAACAGCAGCGAGTCCATCGGGGGGAGGTCCTCCACACGGTGGATCGTCGCCACTAGGAAGTTTAGTCGAGCAGACCCTGGCGGTGGAGGTGGCAGTGTGGCCGCATCCGCTTCGTCGTCGCTCTCGACGTTCAGCACCTCGTCGTCGTCCTCGTTGAGCTCGTCGTCCGAGTTGTAAGGTCCATCGGGAGCGCTGACCCGCATGGACTTTTTGAGCGACTGTAGAATGGACTTCTCCTTCTTCTTCTTGGAGGTGTTGGTGATGCTCTCTGCATTCGGGTCGTACACCCAGCGCAGCCGCAGCTTGAGCGAGCCACGATCTTTGTCGGGCTGCAGCTTCTTGTCCAGCAGTATGACGGTCACCGTCTTCTCCTCTCCAGGCACCAGCACATCAGCCAGTACGAGCTGCGCGCGGCCTAAAAAGTCGTTGACTGTGCGGTCCTCGTCCTCGGCCAGCAGCTCCAGCGTGTTGTGCGCGTCTGTCAGCAAGAAGGCGAAGCGTTCGTCCCAGTGGGGCTTGAGCGTCTTGGCTACCGTTGCTGTCTTGTGGCGCTGGCCCACCACCGAGAGCTTGACCAGCGGATCGCTACTGTTGTTGCGGTCCATGGGCAGCAGGTCTTTTCCTGAATCGATGGTCACGTACAGGAGGTTGGCGGAGGTCGTCTCCTCCTCCTGCTGCTGGAAGGCCACTGACTTGGCCTTGGTCCTCCCGGTAGGGGGGGTGCTAAATGTCAAATGCAGCTCCCCCTTGGCGTCCGCAGCCATCTGGCCCGGCACTTTGACGATCCGGAACCACTCGTCCATCGGGGGTTGCACCACGTCCAGCGGCACGTCCACCACGCCCAGCACGTCGTCCCGCTTCAAGCCGTCGAAGTCCAGCACCAGGAAGCGCAGCGTCGTGGCCAGCCGCAGGTCGAAGTCGCGCGAGCCTAACGTAAATTGCTCCCCCCACTCGGGACAGAGTGTGCGCTTGGCCACGCGCGTCTTAAAGCTGCCGGCGGCGACCAGCGGCTGGCCCTTGGCGTCCAGCACCGTCAAATGCACAAACGGGTCGCTCGAGCCGTTTAGGTCGCCCACGAGCAGGTCACGCGCGCCCTCGACGCCCACGACGAGCTGCCGCGCCATGTTATCTCCTTTTGGATTTTGAGGCGAAGTGACGCTGGACGTGGGTACACACCTGCGAAGTTGGATATTAAATTTCCAGAATGAGTATTATATCGATTGATGGAGGTTAGAACGTAAACATAGAGGCCTGAGATAACAACTTCAACGACGGCAACTTTGCGCTCAAAACAACTCGGACGAAAGACAGCATTGCCTTCTCGGTGACGGCGATCTTAAGTGGAAACGCTGAAAACGCTGAAGTCCGGTAACCCTGGGCATCTCCATAACAAATGGTACATCACCAAAATTTCTGCCTAGAGAGTCGTTGAGGAGGGCCACCAAGATTTCAAATCTAATCGTTTTCCTGTTGGTCGGCACCCACTTGCCGGTGCCAAACGTGCCGGGTTTGCTCTGAAATGCACTGTTTCTCCATCCCAAGATCGGCTGTGTCTTACTTCAAGTACTCCGGAGAGCGAAGATCACTCCGCACAAGAAATGCTGAAGCCCGACAGTCTCTGTGGCAACCCAAACCGACAACGGGATCTCTGTATGGTGAATAGTTGTACGTGATCAGCCTCTCGAAGAGAAAAACGTGATGTCGAAATACCTGTGCCGGGCACCCAATAACTATGTTCCTCGAAAGGGCTCACTTCTTAATTCTTCGACACTCTCACAACGATGAACCTCCGCGCCCTCCTCGCTGCTACGCTGGCTTCGCTGTCAAGTATCCAAGCAGCAGTTATCGACCACGACCAAGTGATCCATTCCCGCAGTCCCGAGCGACTTCCGTCACAAACACCGCTGCGCTCAAGTTCAAGCCCCAGATCTTCATCAATAATGGTTCCAATCCCTACCCTGCTGTGAATGCTGCTGGCGATACGGGCGGCGGTCTCAAGACGTCGGGTTCCTCCAATGCGGGTTGCAGAGGCTCCGGTTATGGCTCGCAGGTCTACGGCCGCTCGGCTTGGTACAATTGCGTATGGGCAATCATGTACTCGTGGTATTTTCCAAAAGATGAACCACAAGACACCACAGGGACTGGGAGCACGTGGTCGTGTGGATTGATAATCCACAGAACGAGAACCCGCATGTCCTAGCCATGACGCCATCCGCACACAGCGGGTATTCGACCTATGGTCCTCCCGATGCCGACATGATAGACGGTACCAGCTGCAAGGTGGAGTACACGTCGAGCTGGTTATTCATTGACCACCATCTCGAAGGAACTTCGACGGCAGGAGAAACCCAGGATCTCATTATGTGGGACAATATGACCGACGCGGCGCGCTATGCCTTGAATACCACAGACTTCGGCAAGGCTAACACTCTCATGAACGACGGCTACTTTATCACAAAACTCGGCAAAGCTTGTCCATGGGCGACAACCCAAGATTGAGAACGAGATAATTTCACTGGTATGCACATGCAATCGTGTTTGAGCATTTCAATTAAAGTCTTGTTGATGCTGAGCCAAGTGAAAAAAATGTTGGGTATTGGTTGAGGTGCCTACATACATGTTTTTGACTCGCTGACGGCGTAGAGTATCCCATTGATCCTAAGTCATGTAATGCCCTGCAAGTTTTTTGGGTTTAACGCGCTCGCTTTCGTAGTCTTGTTGCGAAGGTAACTTCATCATAAAGTTCAAGTAAACAACGGCTGCCACCCTTACCCCGCAGTGAGCGCCGCCGGTGACACGAGTGGCGGACTCAAGCCCCATGGCTCAGCCAGTGTTGGGTGCAAGGGCTCCGGTTACGACTCGCAGATCTACGGCCGCTTGACTTGGTACAACGGGCGTCTGGGTCGACTCACAGCGGGTAGTCTTCATACGCCCCATCGAGCGCCAGCATGGTGGATGGATCAAGCGTCAAGTTCGAGTACACGGCGAGTTGGGTCATCATCAATCACCTCCTCGAAGGAACGTCGACGGCGGGTGAAACCCAGGACCTCATCATGTGGGACGACATGACCGACGCCGCGCGCAACGCTCTAAGCACGACGAAGTTTGGCAACGCTAATGTCCCGATGAGTCGGAAAGTTCCTTCCGCAGCTTGCCAAAGCGTGTCCCCTTTGATTGATCTGCGTTTTCAGCTTCAACACAAGGCAGCAACGCTCAACCCCAGAAAAGGAAATACAGTTTAGTCAAAAGTAGGCATTTTCACATTGCCACGAAACGTCATAGATGATCGAAATTCCGTAACTTTAGCCGACTGCGCAGGCCTCGTGAAGGGAGCATCGCGCCAGCGCCGATTGTGCCGGTGAAAGCTGGCTGCACGGGCCAACGCAAGCAGACGAGATGGTCGAGCATCATGAGCGCTGTCTAGTCATGAGTACTAGTATGACGGTGTCCCAAGCAGATGGTACTTCAATTCGGGGCAGAATGTACACAAAGCGTGCCGTCCTCAGAAGCACATGCTAGCCACGCACGCACAGTCTCGGCTGAGGGTGACAAACGCTGACAGTCCAGATCCTGTCGTCTGACACCCATACCGAGGCCATTACCTGTGGTGTTATTGCCAGCGCGAATGTTACATCGAGCTCTTGTTCATTACATTTACTTTGCGTTGTGAAGCGATGGCGAAGCTATTGGAAGAGGAACCTGCGCGCCAAGCTGAACAGATGGCCGGTGATCTTCTCCAGGGTCGAGTTGTGCTGCAAGCAGTCGCGCGCATCAAACCTCCGAGTTTGGATTTGTATCGAAGGAAGGGAGCACATTTCGTGGATGGAGCTGTCAGGCTCATCGGGGAGCCCAAGGTCGGCACCACGGAGAAGATACAGCAAGGAATTACTACAGGAAAAGGTTCGTGGCCGCTGACTGGGCCGTCTTGTTGATATTTCATTGCACTGAGGCTTTTCTTGACCTCCCCGGACAGATATCGCTGATGGGCTCCTCAGTTACGTACCAGATTGAAGAGTACGAGTTCCCATTCAGCTTCCCTCCCTGAGTCTCTTCCAAGCACGTTTCGACTCAAAGACCGTCAGTTGGTCGAGATGGGAAGCATGGAGTCCTTCATCACGTACAAGGTGCGCGCTTCAATGGGTATTCAAGGCGCTTTTGAACCCGTTCACCCGCCCATTCATCGTGCAGGGGCCAGCGCTGGGCAATCCCATACGGCCTCTTGAGCGGTGAAAAGGTCCGCATCTTCCGGGTCTTCTCCCGTGGCATGTGCACACTTTCCGCTTCAATAGACCACGACAAGATCGCTGCCGGCGACACAGTGACGGTGTTTACGAGCATCCGAAACCAGACATCCAAGGACATGACGGGCATATGAGCCGCTCCGTGCGGCTATAGAAGACCTCGTGGTCGAAATTCCGTTTCGCACTCAAAAGCGAGGCGCTACTATCCGCTGCCAACGAGACTTTCCCGGCGTCCGAGCAGGACGACACGCAGACCGAGCAGTGACCTTAAACTTGGTGACCGAGACGCAGTGGAGTTTTGAGCCCATTAACCCCACCATAACGTGCAACTTCATCAAGTACGTGCGGCAGCGTGAAAGTGGAGTTCCCCGTAACGGTTTCGTGCCACAGGAGTACGACGAAGATGTCGATGGCTCGTACATTCTCGTCATAGGTATCGAGGGCGTGCCCCTCGGCCCCAGATCGATGTCCCGGATATCCCCGCTTTGCACTGCTAAGTGAGCAGCATCACAGTGTAGAGAAGTTTGGTGTCTTACGCTATGTGAGCAGCAGGGAAGCTTTGAGCTCGGAGTACGCTGCAGCAACAGAACTCATACAGAAAAAGTTGACATTTTCGGTTCATTCGGTCAATATTCGGTGACCTAGGGAAATCTAAACCGGGTGTATAAGAATGAGAGGAGGGGTGACGTTGAACTCGAAAAAGCTGGCCAAATAATCTTTTCGATTACTCAGACCACGCCGCTTCCCCATTCTTTCAGCCCCCTCAGATGGATCGTAGTTCATTGAGCTTTCTGACGAGGTCCTTCGCGCCTAAAATGGACTTGTTTTGACGAAGAGAGAGGTTTTGAGGCTCCAAGCACGCCCGACTTTCAGGATAAGAGTGCCATGCCATCCATCCTCCTCGTACCGTGGAATGTCAAATAATGTCCTTTTAACTTCGGTTGCTCTAGCACGATCCCTTTGAGCTCATGGGGGAGATAAATGCCTCTAATAGAGATATTTATATTAGGGGGAGTCAAACCTTACTGCTGCTTGTAAAATAACAAGCAGGATTCTGAAAAAATATGGAGTGGAAGCTGGAAAGATAATCCCAAACCTCACTAACCCCGCTTGAAAGTTCAATTATCAGTTATCTTTATTCCGTGTTTCATGTGCTATCTTTAGACTAATTCAGCGCAAGATCTGCCCCGGTGAAGGCGTGCTCATAAGCGTGCCCCTGCGCGTGCGCGCCGTGCGTAATTTACTTGAAGTGTGCAAAGTCATTCGTGATTGCTCTTGACAGTAGCTACCGGTAGCATCGCATAGCCAGTTGTGCTGCCCTACCAGATCTGCAAGCCAGCAACTCAAAGTCACGGCAGTGGTGACGAAAATTGAGTTGCCAATAGCTGTTACGAAGGTCGCGCTGCTGAGTCCGGTGAATGATAGTCTTGGGACTAGCCAAGGTCGGCAATGGTTGTCTGGGACAGGTTACTTGAACCCGTTGCTAGTTAGTCGTACTTAACAGAGGGGGTTGTCACCTTCGAGGTTTCCCCCTCAATCCCAAACTTGCTCGGTGGGAAGCACGTGTATTCCTTTACGTCTTCTTCCTGCTAACGAAGCTCTTCCTCGCACCGACACTCGCATGCGCATCGTGCCAGGTTATGAGCCCAAAGCTTTGGGGCTTTGCGGATAGTTCTCGTGGAGCTCGAAGTGATGGTTGGATCAACTGTTTCGTCGTCGGGTGGAAGCACCCCAACGGTGGCTTCTGGTGGTCAAGGTGGAGCTATGTCGCCCGGTTTCGTGGTGAGTTCGCTTGGTGGAGCTGGTGTGACGACTCCTGTGACTATTGCTTCGAGTGTTGGAGTGAGTTTTGCCGGTGCTGGACCGACTGTGCTCTCGAGTGGCTTGGGTGGTAATACAAGTACATTTTCGGCTGGATTTACGTTCTTGGGGTCAACTGGAGGTGTTTCGGTTGGGATCACTGGAGTTGGAGCTCGAGTGGCGGCTTCGATGATTAGAATCCCGACAGTGCCAACTGCACCGATGTTTGCCAGCTCAGTGCGGCCAACGGTCCCGGCTCCTCCGTCGCTAGGGTCGACTACGCTTGCGCCGCCCCTAGCTGGAGCTAGGGCAGGTGTACTGGTCCCGCAGTATTCTGGTGGTGATTGGTGTGGCATGAAGATGGAGAATAGACCGCCCATAATGCAAGGAAGCTTTGACTTGTATGCAGAAGAGTTGAAAACTTTCTTGACTAACATGGATATCTGGGGAGTTGTCGAGGACGCTCAGGCGGTTCGTACGGTGGTTAGCGAGGAGCACTTCGTCGGATGAACAATCTTGCTCGTGGTGCGACCTTGCGAGGCGTGCCCAAGGCAGATGCCGAGTTGATATGCCATCAACAGAGCGCCCAGGACATGTGGAGCGCCTTCGTCGATAAGCAGACGAAGCGTGAGTATGCCAACTATATCTTCGCTCGCCAGCGGTTGATTGCGAACGCATACACGCCGGAGAAGAACATGAATGACTGGCTTCGTGAGATGCAGCTCTATCGCAATGAGCTGATGCATTACAAGAGAGGGGTTTCTGACGAGGAATTCGCGGAGATTCTCCTTGGGAATGTGGTGCAGACGCATCGGGACGTGGTTCGTCAGTTCTCTTGGCATTTTGACCCTTTCAATTGTCGACTCCCTCTTCGGCTCAAGTGATGAATGCATTGCGAGCTGAGTCGGAGCTTGACTTCAGATTGGAGGATCCGCAGCAAGGTCGTGATATCTCGTCTGCGCGAGCTGGTAAAAGGCCAAACCAGCAAGAGCAAGGCAGATGCCGGAAGCGTGGGCGAGGTAAATTTAAGACCAAGGGTGGTAACCAAAAGCAAGGCGGGTGGCAAGCAAAGTGCCAATAAGGGTGAAGACAAGCGGGAGTGCTGGAATTGCCATGAGTTGGGCATATTCAAACCAATTGTCCGAACCCGAAGCGCGATGATGATGAGTCGGACTCGCAGCTTCCAGAGCGGAAACGTTGGCAAGACAAGAAGAAAGCTGGGAAAGCCGGCGAGAAGCGAGACGTGGACATGCTGTCTCGTGGTGAGCCTGGCCTGGAGACTTCGACAACGCAGAGTTCGATGGATAACAGTGTGGAGTGGATCCTGAACTCGGCAAGCGACTGCCATGTGTGCACAAACAAGGACATGCTTACCGATCTGCGCCAAGATGATGGTCCATTGGTGTTTGATTGGGAAGGCAAACCGTCCAAAAGCAGAGGGCTGGTTGGAGAGGTTAACGTTCAAGTGAAGAACGAGAATCAGCCTGCTGTTGCTACTTCGTTTCATCTCAGCAATGTCCTCTACACGGCTAGCGGTACCAACAACCTGCTGAGTTTGGGCAAGCTTGAGAAGGACGGATGGGACTTCATCAAGCCGAAGAAGCAGACGTGCGCGTGGCTTCGCAAGGGAGGCGTGTCGCTCAAGTTGTCGAAGATACGTGGACGTTATCGGCTGGAAACAACCGTCATTCCGGTACAGCAAGTCGAGGCTGTAGTGCAAGCGAAGCGTGACGATGAGCGAGCGCTTGTGCGATGGCACGCTCGACTCGGCCACCTGAACTTCGGTGCTTTACAGCAAATGGTGAGGGAAGGAACGGTCGATGGCCTGGAGTTGAGTGGGAGCGTTCGAGCACCTGAGGATCGCTGCTGGACGTGTGTGCAAACCAAGATGAAGCGCTTCTCGTATGAGAGGGTTACGACTGACAGGGCGCAGAAGCCTTACCAGAAGATGGTGTCAGACGAGTGTTTCCTTGGTGAGCCCACCTACAATGGCTACTTTCATTTTCAATTAGTGCTGTATGAAGCGTCTCGGTATGTGTGGGGCTTTCTCTTGAAGCGAAAAGAGGAAGCAAGTGACGTCGTGATGAAACACTTGGAGTGGATTCTCGCGCGCGGGCATCGAGTTGAAGCCTTCGGTTCTGATGGAGGGTGTGAGCTGATAAACCATCGGTTCAAGGCCTTCTTTGCGAACGCATGGAATTGTGTTGGCAAAGACCAACCCTTACAGTCCCGAGGAGAATGGACTTGTAGGGCGAATGCACCGTGGTTCTGTCAAGAGTGCGGAGTTTGCTGACGATGGTCGATCTCCCGAACCTGCTGTGGGGAGAAGCCTTCCACTTTGCGGTGGAGGTTCTCAATGTCAGCCCAAGTGCTGCACTTGATGGAGAAACTCCATACGCCCGCCGCTTTGGAGAACGCCCGGATGTTTCGGACTTGCGGACGTGGGGCTGTTTAGTTTACGCTTTTACTCCGAAGGTCTTGAGGAAGAACAAGCTGGAAAATCCTGGTCAGCCAAGTCTGTTCCTCGGCTATGGCACGGAGTCTAAGATCTACCGCGTGCTAGATCTGAAGACTGGAAAAATAGAGGAATTGAGGACGGTGGAGTTCGCTGAAAATTGGACAGTAGAGCATGACTATGTTGAGAAGCCCCTGCTCAATCGCTATAAGCGCGGAAAGCACAAGCTCCCGTCACAGATTCCTTTTGTCCGACTTGGTGACTTGACTTCGCCAAGTCCGACACGGAGACCTCTTGGTTATCTTGATCGTGATGCAAGTGATGAACATCGCGACAAGAGGCACTGCAGTGATGACATTAGAGATCGTACCAGTACTGTGGTTGATGCTCAGACCGCTGTGAGTGCGCCGGCATTGGCTGGTGCTCCTGCAGGCGGTGCGTCGAGCGTGAATCCGACGTGTGCAGCTGAGGCTGTAGCTCGGTTGTCGCGTGCGCACGGACTACGGGAAGTGCCGCCGACTGTCGACGCTGATGGAGATTGCGGCGCAGAAGGTGGAGAGAACCTGTCTAACCGCAGCTGTTCTGCACCTTGTGAAGGCGGTGGAGGGCTGTCTAACAGCAGTGGCTCTGCGTCAGCACGTAGCATGCTTGATCTCAGTGGCTCGGATGGTGCGGACAGTGATACTGATGATGATGTTATCGCAAGTGGTGAACCGATGGAGGGCGTTCCGCGGTCAGTGGGAACTGGCAGCGAAGATGAACAGGATGAAGGTCCTGGAGCATCATTTCGGCGGTCGACGCGCATTAGGCGTCCTAATGTGAGACTGCGTGAGTACATGCTTGACATTCCTGCAAGTTTGGTCATTCAATCGGTGAACGAGTTACTCGAGCCGACGTCAGTGGAGGAAGCTTTAGCTGCTCCTGATGCTAAGGAATGGATTAAAGCTTTGGACACGGAATATCAAGAGCTGATGCGCAACCATGTGTGGGAGCTGGTGGAGCGACCACAAGGGGGTGAAAGTTCTGAAGAACAAGTGGTTTTTGTCCGGAAGAGGAATGCAAAAGGTGAAGTGTGCAGATATCGGACTCGCATCACTATCAAGGGATGCCAGCAGCAGTTCGGTGTCAACTTCTGGGAAACCTACGCTCCTGTTGCTAAAGCGGAATCGGTTCGGCTTATCCTGCTGCTTGCTTTGTACTTGGGTTGCTGCGTCGTCAAGTAGACTTCGTGACTGCGTTCTTGAACGGACCAGTGGGCGAGGCCGAGATTTACATGGAGCAACCCGACTACTTTGATGATGGCACGGGTCGTGTTTGCAAGTTGCTGCAGAGTTTGTATGGCTTGCGGCAAGCACCGCGCATCCGGTACAGAATGCTTGACAAGTATCTGCGGAAGTGTGGCTTCAAGCGTACCAAGATGGACGCTGGTGTGTATGTGAGAACAGTGGGAGCAAACAAGATTTTCGTGACTGTGTATGTCGATGATCTGTTGATTGTTGGGACGGAGTCTGACATCGAGATGGTGTTAGCTGAGCTGCGTAGCAAGTTCAAGATTAAGGACTTGGGCAACGTAAATCACCTGCTCGGGATGGAGATAACGTACGTGCCGGGGCACATGTTGACGATCTCGCAGAAGGGGTACTGTGAGAAGATCTTGACGAGGTTCAAGATGCAGAAGTGCAAACCGGTGCCTACGCCGCAGGTGAAAGGCAATTTTCCGATGCCTGGAAACCCTGATGTGGCGCCAGTGTGTATGAACGATGATCCTGAGATAGACATCGGCAGATAGTAGGTTCACTGCAGTATCTGGTGCAATGCACTCGCCCTGACATTGCAAACGCTGCGCGGACACTTGGGAAGTTCCTGAACTGCTTCATGCACGAGCATCACGTGCTTGCAAAGCGGGTTTTGCGCTACTTACGTGGGACTAGTGATTATGGACTCGTGTGGACTAGATCGGTTAAACCCGACTTGCGGTTCACAGCGTACGTGGATGCGTGGCGGCCTTCCGTGAAGGAGTTGCAGATTGCAGCTTATGCAGATGCAGATCTGGGCAATGAAAAAGATGATCGGCGTTCAGTTTCTGGCTTCGTGCTGCAACTGGAGGGCTGCACCTACGCCTACTCGAGTCACAAGCAGCGCATCATTACGGATGATACGTGTAGCTCGGAGTTTGTTGCTGCAGCAGAGTGTGCTACGATGATTTTGTGGACGCACAATCTCTGCAGGGAGCTTGGGTTGGCTCACAAGAAAACGGTCTTGTATGACGACAACCAAGCTGCCATTGCGGTGATAAAGGCAAACACTGGAGACTACAAGGTCAAGGGGATTGATCTGAAGTATCACAAAGTTCGCGATTACGTGGAGCGGAAGGAGTTCGCTATCGAGTACTGTCCGTCTGAAGAGATGATTGCCGACATTTTGACGAAGCCGCTCGGACCTACGCAATTCAGGAAGCTGAGAGCGCTTCTGAATGTACAGCCAGTGCCTCCAGCGAGTGGAGTGCAAGACGAGCGAGCTAGTCAAGACGTGCAGACATGAGAAGTCGTGGCCGTGACCAGCACCACGAAGTGGGAGTGTGACGAAGGTCGTGCTGAGTCCGGTGAATGATAGTCTTGGGACTAGCCAAGGTCGGCAATGGTTGTCTGGGACAGGTTACTTGAACCCGTTGCTAGTTAGTCGTACTTAACAGAGGGGGTTGTCACCTTCGAGGTTTCCCCCTCAATCCCAAACTTGCTCAGTGGGAAGCACGTGTATTCCTTTACGTCTTCTTCCTGCTAACGAAGCTCTTCCTCGCACCGACACTCGCCTGCGCATCGTGCCAATAGCTACCTGACGGCATGAAGTCGCCTCGACGGTTTGGCGATCCTCGATCAGCCTTTGACGCATATCGCCACTGACTCTACGCGCTGCAGGTACACCTGATCTAAGAGCGCTCGATGCGCTCGAAACACTTGGGTCTCGCGAGTGGCTGCGTGTTGAAATGTACTTTTCTAGCCTGAGGACTTGCATGTGTATACAGAGACTGCATAGATGTAGATGGAGACCATGAATATTGCTTGTCTACGTGGTCGTCCTCCTTCGGGTGCCGTCGGGCACTTCGAGCACCAAGTAGCAGCATGCTATGCTTGGCGATCACGCTGCCGGCTTCTTCCGCCTGCTACTAGCGTCTGCGCTACCCGCAGCATCGCGCCACCGACTGGAATGGCTTCATCGCCGCGAAGGAGTCGTTCTGCGGCACATACGCTGCGGGCGTGTGCAGGCTGCCGAAAGGACACTTGCTCGTAATTTGCCGCTCAAAGATGCCTAAAATGAGCAATAAATACCGTGATGCTCATCTCCAAAATAGGTCACCTCTTGGAGGCTTGTTTTAGAAATAAACAAGCAGGCTCCGAGAAATAAACAAGCACTTTTCCGAAAAATTACAAGCAACTTTTTGGGCAGGTTTGACTCCCCCTATTGGAACCAAACTTACATGAACACGAAGTACATTGCAAAACGTTGCACTCCCTCAGCTTGGGACGAACTCAGAAAATGTTGAGTTTTTTCAGAAGGCTCTCATTGGTCAATTATTCTTAACAATTCCGTCAACATGCAATTCGCAATTCCCAGAATTCCGCCAAGCCCCGAATAGCTACCGCCCCTATCTGCCTCGACAAGAAGTGATGGCGTCGTCCCGCCCACCCGACGCCCTCTTCACAGGCTCCGACGATGTTCTGCACGAGAAGTTCGAGTCTGCGCTGGCCAAACACCTTTTGACGCAGTCGACCAAGCTGCGGGGGTTGGAGGACGCTCTGCGCGTGGAGTCAACCGCCATGCTGAAGTTGCTGCAGGACCAAGTGATGGCCCAGGTAACCGGTGCCGGCAGCCACAATGGCGTTCTCCCTGGTACCTCAGGGCTCGCCAGCATGATAGACGAGCTCTTTGCGCGATCGGAGATTCGTCAGGGGCTCGTGGAGTGGCTGGCGGACAACGAGGCCCGTCGGCAGGCCGAAAAACTCGTCAACGAGCTGCGCGAAGACATTAGTAAAGGCGACGGCAATGAGGCCAGGACGACCATGAACAAGCTGCTGCCTCTGTACATGGAGGCGCTGAGTGTGCGTGAGATACTGCAGCTGTACGGGGATCCAGCCCCGACTGCGTCGCCCGGCGGCAAGAATGGCGACAAGCAGCGAAAAATGCTCGGACATTTGGTCAATGCCATTGTGCGTCCGTACCTCGAAGCTCTGCAGATGATGCACGTGGATAGTGTGGGGGGAAGCGACGTGGAATCATACTCAGTGGACAAGGTGAACTTGAGGGAAACGGCGAAGCGACTGACGTCGGCGCTGTTTGTGTTCCTCAACACGGGCAACTTTGCCTCGCACAACCGCGGGAAAATCAGCTATTGTCAACAGCTCGAGTTGTGCGCGGCAATGGGAGCTATGGCCGAGACATTACCGCAAGTGTTTCATGCTTGCCAGGATATCAAGGGGGTTCGAGCAGCGAAACCTGCACAGACTCCGACGGCATCGGGTTTTAGTGGTGTGACGGATACTTTGGCAATCACTAACAACGATTGGGAAGGCAGTTTGGAAGACAAGGCGACAGTACTACGAGAACCACTAGTGATTTCAATCCCGCAAGTTGATGACGATTCGACTGTGCATACAACGAAGCCAGCAGAAAGCGCGTTTGACGGTGATGCATCGGTGACTGAGTCGGTTGAACAAGGACCTTCGTTGACTGTGGAAGTCCTGACGCCAATTGATTTGCGCCCAGCCGCACCAATTTCTGTTGAGGAAACATCTGCGCAGTTCAATTGGATGGCGTACTACAAGAGCTTTTTGATTGACTGTTCGCCTGCTGTTCAAGCCAAATATGAGTCGACGCTTTTGCACATGGACTTGGTACCGAAAGCGAGAGTCTGTACGAAAGGAAGTGCGTGCACCAATGGAGACGTTTGCTCTGAGTCACATAGCACTATCGAGGCTTTACCTTTCAATCCGCTAGTGCTGACACTGAAGTGTCCCGTGCCTGAAAGTAGTCGGAGTGACGCTATACATGACGCCAAGATCTGTCTGTTCAATCATGGGGAATACACGGGCACGGGCAAGCTACGATGGGTAAAACAGTATTTGTGCAGAGCTGAGGCAAGTTGCACGAATTCTGAGTGCCGCAGGTCCCACTCGATGGCTGAAGTCTGCTGGTTTAACCCGTCCTTCCGAACTGCTGAGTGTCCGGATGGACGAGCGTGCGTCTGGAAGCGCACCTGCAGCGGATTCCACCAAGAATATCACTCTTCAAAGCGAAATGTGCGCAGAAATGAGTATTTAGGTACCACCGAACCGATACTGTTCATTGAACGCACGATCGCAGCATTGAAGAAGACGTCTTCTCAGCCACGGCCAAAGTCCCCGTTCTCGCGACCGAGTGCTAAACCCACGACGTCGTCTACAGCGCCGCGTCTCGTCCAGTACTACGACAGATATTTCCAAAAGCAGAAACAACATTCGCTCTCGGAGCGGGACAAATACTCTCGGGTTCTACGCCGCATGAAATTGGTGTCGAAGGCGAGGATTTGCATGGCTGCAGCCAACGGAGAGCCATGCACCGAGAGCGAGAGTGGGAAGCCATGCAGCGAGTCACATACTCTGGCCGAGGCCTTAACGTTCAATCCTCTCGCGATGGTGCTTACGTGCCCCACGCCCGCAAGCTGCCGCGACGATTCTATCCACGAAAACGGACTCTGTGTGTTCTTTCACGGAGATGGACCGGTGCCCAAAGATTTTCTCAAGACAAAGCGCCTGCTTTGTGATGATCTTGGAAACTGTAAGGATGAGAGCTGCTTTAAATCGCACTCCGAGGCAGAAGTGTGCTGGCATTTCACAGAGTTTCGGGCGTACAAGTGCCCTCAAGGTAGCTCATGCAAGCGCATGGGCAGCTGCTCGTATTATCACAGCGAATTTCACAGGAAGCGCGACCAAGGCATGAACAACGTCGTGGGGACTCTCGAGCCGGCAATTTTCATCGAACGCGGATATGCAGAGTTAGCAAGGAGGTCTGCCGACACCCTCTCATCGGTGAATGATTTGCGTGATGGTGGAGGCCTCGACAACGAGGAATTGAAGCAACCGGCTTCACAACTCATTGATGATACCACCTCGGTTCACGACGCTGCTGGATTAACAAAGCGAGAAGGAAACTCTACCATGCTTGACTATGAGCAGGCTTTGAAAGCGCTACCTGTCGAAGAGCGTTCCAAGTATGAGGACGTACTGACGCATATGAAGATGGTGCCGAAGGCAAGACTCTGCACAGTTGGAGAGGTTTGTCCACACCGTCAAGATGCGACTGCTTCTGAGGACACAGCACTATGCGTCGAGTCGCACAGTCGGTTGGAAGCCCTGCAGTTTAATCCGCTGGCGATGGTGCTGAAATGCCCTATGGTCCTCGAATGTGACCGAAATTATGTTCACCAGCAGGCATCGTGCATTTTTGATCACGGCGACGGCAGCATCCCTAAGGGCTTTCTCAAGGACAAGAAAACGCTATGTGAAGCTTATGACGGCTGCGAGAATGAAAAGTGCGTCAAATCTCACTCAGTAACTGAAGTGTGCTGGTTTAACCCCCAGTTCCGGGTGAAGGACTGCCTTCAAGGCGACCTGTGCCCTGTCAAAGAAAACTGCAGCGGATTTCACGTGGAATGCCACCGTACCAGAAGAGACTTCAAGATGAACAATCAAGCTGGTGCCCTGGATAGAATCGAGTTCGTTGATCGTGGATACGCGGAATTATCGAGACGGCGAGCTCAGTCCTTGCGCATCACAGACCCTCTTCAAGACGACGCATCGCTTTGCGTTAACGTTGAACCTCTTCGAGACCAGGAAGTTTCCTCCCAGCAATCTTCCCCAATCTTACAAGGGCAGGGAAGTCCGGAGCCTAGTGCGCAATTGGAAGATGAACCGAGCAAGGGGAACTGCAAACTATCTTAGCTGGTCTGTAGTGGTAGTGGTGGACGCATTCTTTCTTACTAAGAATTGCGTATCCCCTACAGATCCACCAGAACTTGTATTTTAAAGCTCGGACCAACCTTTTGAAGTCATCAGAAGTTGGCATTGCTAGAGATACAGATTCTGGACCAGTTTCATTTACTACCACGTTAGCAACAGACGAAGGCCACTAATTGAACATCGAACGTGCTAACTCCGTGAGTCTTGCTTGTCTCCTTGTTAGGGTCTTGATACGGGATGAAACAAAAAAGCTGAGAAGACAGCGGTGTGGATTACACTGACAGGAGGCGCTCAACATTGTTTGTTCGGGTTGAATGTACTGGAGCATTGCAGTAAACGCCCCAGCCTCATCTTTTATCCTGAGAGCGTCGAACAGCACAAATCAAGTTGATGCATTGTATACCCCCACAAAATGTAAGTAGATGGTGGAGATCAACGAGTTGATGACGAATCTCCCCATTGCGTACTTGCTCCAGTCAAATTGTATTCGACAAGCGTGCCTTCCTCGGAGTGTCCGCAATCACGGCGACGAGTATCGTTGCGCTTGAGCTCACTTTCCAATTGGCTTCTTTCTCCAAAACGATGAACTGCCTGTCCCTCTTCCTCCTCGTTGCGTCAACCTTGCTCGTCTCAACTCGTGCCGAGAAGATTAAGTATGACCAAGTTGTGCCGTTCCCAGAGACCGCGCCGGCCACAAACGAAGCTGCACTTGCACTGAAATTCAAGCCACAGCTTCACATCAGTAACGGATGCCATTCCTACCCTGCTGTTGATGCCGACGGGAACACCAACGCTGGACTAAGCTGTTAACCTCCTGCAAGGGGTCGCCCCTGGGATCGCAAGTCTACGGGCGGGTAACCGAGTACAGCGGCGCCGTGGCGATCATGTACGCTTGTTATTTTCCGAGGGATCTCATGATTTCGTCGGTTTGGATTGGCCACCGCCACGACTGGGAGCACATCATTGTGTGCAGCCTGTCCAAGGATGCCGAGCTACTCTCGGTGACAACACGCTCTCTGCTTGGCTACAAGGACTACAGCCCCCCAGACGCCGAGGAGACGGACGGAAACAGCGTCAAGATCAAGTACACATGGCTTATCCAAAGTCAGCACTACCTGGCGGCTACGTCAAAGGCTGGTGACTTTCAAGACTTGGTGATGTGGGATAACCTGACGGAGCCAGCGCGTGAGGCACTCGACAATACCAAGTACTTATGGTCCATGGCACCGATGTGCACCAACAAGTTTCTAAAAAATGTCGAGAAAGCCTATCCGTTTTAGGTTTAATGCCTCGACAAGCCGCGGTAAATTCCAAGTAACTTCAGGAAATCCTGCTCGATTAGTCTCGTGTTGCAATTTCAACATAATCTGCATTCGCAATAGTAGCTGTGCAACTTGGAATCGTTATGAACAGCATACATGAATGCGAGCACCAAGTTGCCCTGAGTTGTTTGGACGTCATCCCAGGGGCACCTTCATCGTGGCGGTCTTGCCAGGCACCGACAATTTAAAAAGAAACAAAAGCACTCACCACCGAAAGGTAGTGACCTCGCCGCCTAGATACAACTTATTAAGCTCCCGTTCAACATCCTCATCAATCTCGTCGTGCTCATCCTTGTTCTCGTGGTCACGCGCGTCGTTTTTTCGGGTTCTTGCTCGCAGGAGACGTTAGTTTCTTGATCTGGGGATTCCTTACGCTGAAGAATGGAACTTGATCATTCGGCTGAAGCTGATTTCAGTTTGCTGACATCGGTTTTCGAGAACTTGACAACGTCTCATGGGCTGGTCTAGAGTGCTCCTTCGTGTGTGTATCTGCGTGAATCGGCAGCCTCCTTCACGCCCAGGTCTGAGGAGCATGGTGCATTACCTCCAGCTTTGGCAGTGCGGGGTTGATGCCGAATATGCCTTCTGTGCTGGCGAAGCGGCAACAGGCAAGCAGGGAAACCATCGGGTGTATTAAGACATGTGCAAGACGCCGGAGAGAACTGGTGCGGGCGCTCACTCGATGGAAACGCTTATCTTCGCTGGTTGCAAGTGCGTACGAGTCTAATGATCTTGAATTGTTTGAGTTAGATTCATGGTGCCAGCTCTTGCATGGCTCAATTCGAAGGACCAAATCGCTCACTACTGACATTACTGACGTGTGGCCCTCAATCAGTCGAAATCCGGCTTCAACGTCGAACGTCCAGCTAGTGGTGTGCTCGGACAGAATCGCACACGTTTGCGAGGAACAGCAACGGGAAGTCGCGGTCAACACGAGTGAAGTCCAGCGGAGTCAGATCTGCTGCAGTGCTGCTGTGGACATTGCGGAGGTGAACGATTAACGAGTCTGCTGGTACTGCTTCTTGGCCTTGACGTTGTTGCTGTGGTAGCTGGTGACTGGACGTTGCATTACCCAGTTGACTAGACTTCTTCGACGGACGAGCCTCGTTGGCCGAGCGGATGATCTGGGCCTGCTCCTCCTCTAGTCGTCGCAACTGATCGTCGAACTGAGCTGGAGTCACAGAGATCAATGCATCCGCCACTCCGGCCTCACCAGAACGCTGCAGACCCTCAAGACCGTCGACCTCTCGCTGGGACCCCGAGTGAGCGTAGCGTCGATCCTTCAGCTCGGCGATGCGTCGACGAACGGAGGAGAGCTGTCGGTACGGCCACTTGTGGATGCGGTTGCGTCTGCAGATCCGCTTGAGCGCTGCCTCGCACACGCCGAGTCGCTCGGCCGCCTGTAAACAACAACTCAAGGTGGACCACCGTCACAATCGTCGCACTTAAAGCTTGGTGGGCTAGCTACAGCACCCCACAACGTTCGACAAGTAGGACACATGCAGCACGTTGCCAACCGTCTTGAGAGGCAGGTGGTACACGCCCTGCAGCGTCTGCACGTCAAAGTGGATCCGCTGTCGCTGCTTTCGGCCAGTGGTGGAGCTTTCGGTCTCCGAGTCGCTGCTTGCCGTCTCTTCTTCTTGTTCTTGAGCTTCTTGGTTGGCGTCGTCTCCGTCGTCGCTGAGGCTTGCGTTGATCGCCGATGCAGCGAGAGACGACGAGGTGAGTTGGTGGCGAGCACTAGCAGCACCAGACGCTGCAGCTTCGAGCTGCCGGGACGACGCGGAGCTCATGGAGCTTCTGGAAGTTGGCGAGAGTGAATGTCTTTGAAGTGGGCTGCGACTTGGAGCCGGACGAAGGCGGAAGGAAGCGCAGGTGCGTCCTCGTCGGCGTCTGTGATATTCGAAACGCGATTTTTGCAGGGCCGGGCATAAATTGTAGACCGGAGATCGCAGCTTTCCCGATAGACTTGAGGCTGCATTGGTGTTGACTCAGTTTGCCTTTCGTTGCCAACATTTGGTATACTGGATACGGTGGTGATAAGTACTGTTGAGCAGTAGCTTCGTCGGATGTGAGTTTGACCTAGGAACTTGACCTGCAATCCGAAGAATGATCGCTAAGCGCGATAAGCGCGACAACAACAGAATCCGAGCTTGGGTTTTGCCTGAAGCAAATTTGTTATCGTGACTCGATGACAGCAACAGGCTCCAGAATCCATTGCAGACATACGGTGAGGTTAATCGCAAGTTTTGGTCTCTCTTGATTCACAACCGCCTTAAAACGGCGCGACGGCACCCAATGACTTCCAGGGTTTCTTTATGTGGAACTAAATGACGGCTGCGGTGCACGCGGTGCACCAGTCTCAACAATTTTGGCGGTGCCTCTAAAAAGTGACTTTTGGAAACCCCCCAGAGTGAGAGAGAGAGGCAGACGAATCTATTTGACCTTAGTGAAAAAAATCCAGAGTGAAAGACGACTCATATAAGGCAAATTTTCGAGAATTTCGTTCTGAATATGTTTTAGCAGCCCTAGTCAGAGGTCGGTAAAAATATATTTTCGCATTTCTAGCGTTACTCCAGATTGCAGTCCGGATTGCAGTATCCACACCTGGAGCAGTCTGTCATTGCAGTGCGCCGACACGTTCCAGTATAATATTGGATTGCTTTGGGGTCCCGCAATACCGTATTGCAATACTGTACTGCAACATGAACCATGTGGTTGAGCCTTTACTATCGATCATAACACCTGAGCGGGTTTGACCCGAGAGCTACCCGCAATATAGCATTGCTTTGGCGCGCCCAATATAGCATTGCAATACTCACCATGACGGCAATACTGTACTGCAGTACTTCAGCCAGCTCCAGTATGGTATTGCATTGCAAATCGAGGTACGGCGTATGGACCAATATATTTTTACCGACCTCTGGCCCTAGTGCTTGGTTTGAAGTACCCCTCCCCGTGAACCAAACCGTGTATTTTAAGTGAGCACGGTGCCTATAGGATATGAAACGAAGTGTTTACCACGGGTAGGCATCCTCTAGGTTGTCGAGAAACGTATCTTTCTTGAAAAGCACCGTTGCGCTTCCAAGATCGTTGAGGTTGAGCGCTGTACGTGCGGCAGTCGGCATGTCCACCCACATGATCAAATCCTGGAAATCACCGACTTTGGTCGTGACGTTCACGTAGTGACTGAACGTCTTTGTTTTGTACTGGAACTTCGAGCTCGTACTATCGATCGTGGCAGCGTCCGTAGGGGTAGCCGTGAAGTACTTGCCACCAG
Source organism: Phytophthora crassamura (assembly GCA_033557995.1). Taxonomy (NCBI): domain Eukaryota; phylum Oomycota; class Peronosporomycetes; order Peronosporales; family Peronosporaceae; genus Phytophthora; species Phytophthora crassamura. The sequence continues at coordinate 2,586,102 of JAUCED010000005.1, read as the reverse complement.
AAACGGACGCCGACACAGACGCCAGCTTAGCCTCGGTGGAGCTCGTTCTCTCGATCCACAGGATGACATGTTCCAAAGCGTGGCAGCTACCAAAAAGCCCGTTGCGGTCTCTCGGGAAGTACCACGAATACATGATACTATCATGATGATGGCGTACGAGTCTTCGTAGGTCGTCGTGCGGCCGTAGATCTGGGAGCCGAGAGAAGAAGCGTCGCACTTCTTGAGGCTCAAGTGGGCGAGACCAGCGTTGGTATTGCCTTCGTCATCGACGGCGGGGTGTGGGTGGCATCCACTGTCGAAGTTGAGCTGGGGCTTGAACGTCAGAGCTAGCGAGTACTCGATGGTGGAGGGCTTCGTCACCGCCAGGGGGGCCACACTGTCGTAGGTTAATTCGTTGACTTCAGTGAACACCAGCAAGCCGGTCGCAACGGAAAGGGGATGCAGCGTCTTCAGCGGGGGTGAATCGGAGAATGAGCGAGTTTGGACTGCGAGTCGGAGTCTGTTGGCAGCGAGAATCTGACTGCCGAGGCGCGCAAGGGAGCTACACAATCAACAGCATAGTTTACTGTTCACCACAGCCAACTGCGACCGAGCACAGCTCAAGATGCTTGCTCCCAACGATGAATGATTATTTTTCATGACTCAACTTCGATTTATAGTTATCGTGAGGCATCGACTGAAGCCCCAGCTCATGATTTGAACGTCCCTGTGAGATACTGTAAATGTGCATGTACAAAATGTAAATGAACCGAGAACAAGACAGAAAACTACACCGGAGCTCGTTAAAACTCGGATCACGACGGTTTTGTGGACTTGTTTGATTACGGGCACCGACGTATAGTGATCATACCCACTAAAGCACTGCATCTCCGATACAGAATGCCAGTAAGATACTCTTGACCACTTCTCGGATTTCTGTTTAGTGATGGAACAGCGCAAACGTTTTCACATCCTTCGTTTGGTCATGGGCAGAACTGGTTAGTAGTTTTCCTGCTCAGAATCCCTCACAACGAAAGTTTTCGGTGTGCTCGTGGCGGTGGGTCTTCCAGAATTCTTTGCAGAAGCCATCGTGAGTTTGCTCACGTCGGGTTTCTAGAGTTTAAAGGACTTTTGAGATTTTTCATTCTGGGGGTGTTGACGGAGCGCACAAGCAGCGTGGATAACGATCAGCAGCACGAAGGCATTCCGTCATATACGAGCAGATTTTCGGCAGCAGAGATTGTACGACCGCCTTTGCACTATTTTTTGTTATGTGATGAATTTCTTACAATTTGCATACCACTTCGCCTTTCAAATCAGCCAGTTGCAAAGAAATTGTTGTGGATGAAAGATAGTGTGGTTCTCGAACCTCTATGGACCTCAGTTCGCTACCGTAGTAGAACAGGCTGAACATAAGAATTTACTGATTCACTGTTCGAATTAATGAAAAATGTGACCGTGGGAGGGATAACATCAACATTATTGCCTTGCAGAGGCTCCAACCACCCACGACTGTACATGTAGTGTGATTTACAGGGCTTTCCATTTTGTGTTGTACTTCCGACGAGTTTTCCTTGTAGGTCTCCGCTGGCTCTCGCCCTTAGAATCGAATGATTGTCGATCCAATATTTTCAGCTAGCAAAACGAGAGGCCCAGCAACTAATTCTTCCTCTTGACCAATGTTCCATGTAGTTGCAGGGCGACTTTGAACGCACAACGGTTATGCTTCAATCGCTTGCGGCATTCTTGTATGCATCGTAAATTCCGATAGTGGCGTAGTCTGACGCCGCATACGCCAATTTGCATGCATGCTCTCATTGAGACAACTGCTATCGACGGCAACTTGCCACTGGCAAAACACTATTTGCTGCTGCTGGTACTGTAGTTGGTACCCTGATGACACTTGATCACGCGTTGCAATACTTGCTGAACAATTCACAGGAGTCGGTCGACCGAGCTCGACTCGGTCGTTCCGCTGCCGATGTCAATAATCCAAAGCTCAGTCCCCACTGCAAAGCATCCGGCACCAACCGATCATTCAGCGTCAATTGCAAGTCAACTTGTGTACAAAACACAGCCGAGGGCTAAAAACGCGTTTCTCCGTCGACTGGCTGGGCTCGCATATCTCAACAGACCACGTCAGCGTCAATAGCGTCAATAGGCACCATGACCGTGAGCATGCCAGCAACCTCACAGCTTCCGCAAACAACGCCAACTAACCCTGCATAACTCTGTATTAACAGGACCCCAAGCGCGTGATCTACATCGAGGACGACGCCACGTTCGACAAGGCGCAGTTCCTGGTGCCCCACCACTACCTGGACAGCGTCGACTCGGTGCTCATCCCCAAGGGCCTCATCGAGGACCGCGTGGAGAAGCTGGCGCAGGATATCCGCCGCGCCTACGACGGCAAGACGGTGCACCTGCTGTGTGTGCTCAAGGGCGGCAGCGCCTTCTTCCAGGACCTGGTGCAGAAGCTGCGGCTATTCCACAAGTACAACCAGAACGACTACGTGCCCTTCACGTTCGACTTCATCAAGGTCAAGAGCTACGAGGGCACCAAGAGCACGGGCAACGTGCAGGTGTCGGGCGCCGACCTGAGCAAGTTCACGGGCAAGAACCTGCTGCTGGTGGAGGACATCATCGACACGGGCAGGACCATGTCCAAGCTCGTGCCCATGCTGCAGGAGCTCGAACCCGCCTCGGTGCGCGTGGCCAGCCTGCTCGAGAAGCGCAACCCGGAGAGCTGCGGCTTCCAGGCCGACTTCGTGGGCTTCAACATCCCCGACAAGTTCGTCATCGGCTACTGCCTCGACTACAACGAGATCTTCCGCGACCTGGACCACATCTGCATCATCAACGACACGGGCATCGCCAAGTACGCGAGCAGCTCCTAGACGTCAAGAGCTGCTCAGCTCCGCCTGCAGCATTCGACACCATGCACGTATCCCCCCTCCTCTCGTCCACTGTTCAGCGATGGCGAAGTCCCTTGTGTCTATATATTTGCACCAAATTACTGGCCAGATAGCCTCGATAGTATGACACCCGGCCGTCTACTTCCTCTGGAACTGCTCAGGCGTCATGGTGCGAATGGTCAGACCATGCATTTCCTTGATCTCCTCCTTGAGCACCTGCAGCAAGCAAGAGAACGTCAGCCAGCCAATATATTGCACTATATTGCGTTGCTACAGTACCTCGTTGACCATGCGGTGCTGCTTGACGCGCGACTGGCCCGCGAATTGCGAAGACGCCACCTCGACGTCGAACATGGAGCCGCAGCCGCCCGACACGTCCGTCACCTTGACGTGCACGGCCTCCAGCTGCGTCTGCAGAGCCGTGTGCATGGCCTGTTCCGCCTCCGTGCCCGACCCGTCCGCGCTCGACGACAGCCATGCGCGGCCCAGCGGCCGGCGCGTCGCCCCCATCATCCGTCCACGCACGCAGCTCAACATGGCAGTCTTGGTCTAAGTGTGAAGTGAGAGCGCACCACCGGAGACCGACCAATTTGTGAGGCGTCGTGTATGACGAATCAACTCATTGAGGATGATAAATGTCACCGTTCAGCTGCGACTAACTACGAAACGACTCATCTAGGGGGTGTTCAATACAAAAGACGACGATGAAAATCCCTCATGAACCGTCTTTAAGGTGCTGCCTCAATTAAGAAACATTATGTTTTTACATAAGTGGCACACTAACTTAACACAATATGTACCTAAGTCCTCGTCACTTCAGCATCAATCCGGTCGGGCCACGTAGCAGCGCCGCCATGTTCTTCTGCAGCGGGCCTCCGCGCACGTACGCGGCTTCCTCTGCCCGCGAGCGGCTGGAGGACGTGGCGCTGGCCATGCACGCGTCGCAGCACGTGTTCGCGCGCGTGACATCCTCGCGCGTGGCGCTCTGGAGTGCGTCGTTGGGGTTACCAGGCTCGGGGCGGCGTCTGCTGGCCTCTTGTCGCCGCGGGGGCCAGTGGCTAACGCAGCTGGACGCGGCCGAGGAAGCCGACGATGTGGAACGCGATGGTCGCCTCCAAGAGAGCCCCGCGCGCCAAATATACGCTGTTTGGGTGGCTGGCCACCGCCTGGCCGTCGTGGAGAAAGACTCGCAGGCCGTCGAGTTCTACGCCTTCGAGGGGCTGGCCCAGCTGCTGGAGAGGGTGGAGATGCCGGCCACACACGTGGAGGACGTGGACAACGCCATGCTGGACCAGCCGTCGTTCCCTGAGCCCGAGAAGAAGGAGAGTCTTCAACTCTCGGCCAAATTCGTGGAAGACTACCCGCTGAACCAGGGCGCGTCCCAAAGTGACTACGAGGACGTGGCCGCCTCCATGGGTGCCGTGGCCGGCAGCAGGTACCTGTTCGTGGGCATGGCCAGCGGCATGATCGCTGTCGTGGAGGTGGCCGACGCTCCGAGCGGCAAAGACGGCCAGGGCTCGTGGTTCAGTAATGCAGCCAGCTCCACGAAGATCTGGAAGATTGATGTGCGCACACACCTGGCCGTGGCCGAAGACGCCGAGCCGCCTAGCTGCTATGAGTTGTCGTGCGCCACGGCCGACCTGGCGTCCAATATTGCGTCGCTGTACCTTGTGGCCAGCTTCGAAGGCGGAAAGTGCTTCATCATGCTGCTCTCTCCGGCCAAGAAGAGCATCGACCAGCTGCTGTCGCTGGTGAACACCGAGCGGGACAGCAATGCAGCCATGTCGGGCACGGGCCGCTGCACCACGACAAGCCTGGACGCGAGTGGATCTCGACTGGCTCTGGGATGGTCGGACGGCGGGGCATCGTTGTTCCGCCTGTCGCTCAAGAGTGTGGAGCAGCCTGGCAAGGGGAAAGATGCCGCCGCAAGTAAAAAGGATGACAACGTGCAGGCAGCGCTGACACTGGAGCCGATTCGTGAACTGAGTCTTGCGGCCTGGGGGTACGCGCCCGAGGATGTCGGCGCTGTCACGGCGCTGGCCTGGTCATACGACGGCCGGAGCGTTGTGGTGGGCTACGAGCTGCGCGGGTTCTCCCTTTTCTCAACCGATGGCTGTCGCCTGATGTCGAGTTTGCCGCAACATAACCAAGAGCGGCCCGAGAAGATTGACGAGCACAGCATTAAGGAAGTCTGTGCTTTTGGGGTGCTGGACTTGGTCTGGACAAAGGAGAGCAACTCGCTCATTGTGGTGCCGCGTGGAGAGCAGTCGACGCAGCTGGTTCAGCTGCCTGAAGATCAGATCCTTCAGGAGGTTGAAGACGAGGCCGACGTGGAGTTGACCGTAGCGTCGAACCTATTCGAGACCGTCGAGGCGCCCGTGCAGAAAGGAGAAGATGGATTGTGCTTGTCCTTGTCTGGCGCCCCCGGTCGATGCGGTGCCTGGGTTCGAAGCGAGAAAAGCTTTACGAAACGAGCGGGCGATGGCGGTGTTGGCCCAGCAGAGGCTTGCGGTCGGATTCAGGGCGGCGACTTGCTCGTGGGCATCAACGACAACTTGAAGGTCGTCAACTTGCCGTTTGAGCAGATCGTGAGTGCGATCAAAGAGCTGCCGGACAACGAACAAGTGGCTCTTACGTTCATGCGGCTGGATTGGGAGGCCGTGTTCCCGCTCGCTGTGGAGGCATTGTCTTCGTCTGAGTTCTTGGATGCTCACGGGATTCACCTGCTGGACGACGAAAGCCTGTGCATTCGCGAGTATGCGCTGCGAATGCAGGCGCTGCACGGAGACTGTGACGTGGAGGAACGGCCACCGATCATGGAGTTCGAGCGCCGCGCCAAGTTTGATGGCTGGGAGGCGATTCAGGGCACGTCGTCTCGAGTGGCCAAGCACAAGTACGTCAAGCTGCTGTTCGCGCTGTTTCCCGTGTGGAATGCGAACCACTTCTTGAACGTGATCACCGAGTATGGCAATGCGATACTGGCGCAGAAGGTCTACATTGCGAAACAGAAGAAGCTGAGGGAACTGCACGCCCATCGGGAACTGGTGAAGATGCGTCAGCAGTCGTCGATGGCCTTCGCCGAGTTCGACTTTGCGAAAACCGTGCCGCTCTCGGGCGGGAAATCGTCTCGGCTCGTGTTGCTGGAGAGTACAAGCGTTCGGCTGGTGGCGGCGCCATCGCTCGATGATCCGTGCGCAGTGACTTCGTGCGTCGACTGGCGCGTTCCTACTGAGTTCGACAAGTGCTGTCCTCTTCGTCTCGTGGCGTTGAGCGCTAGTGGGAATCACATGGCGGTTGCTGGGCAACGAGGGTTCTGCCTGTTGAACGTCGTGACGGGGAAGTGGCGAATGTTTGGCAACGTGAACGACGAGCAGGATATGTTCGTCTACTCGCTACTGTGGGTGGATGACGATGCGATTGTGGTCAACTTCACGCGATTCAGTGAAAAGCACCAGTCGCTGCATTTGCAGGCGTACCCGAGGAACCACTTGGACGAGGAGTCCATTCTGGAGCAGCTCGTGTTTGCGCGTGAAGGTGAGAACGCTGCACGCAGACGGGGGGATGCGGCCCATTCGATCGGAGACGACGCCGACGACTGCTTCTTCATTATGGATAGTGACAACGCGCAAAAGAACTTGTTCTGCGTGTCCAGAAGCGAGCTGTGGTGCTTTGAAATGAAACATGGAGGAACCATCAAGCAGAACGACCTGAGAATGGAGATTTGGCTCAAACGGCAAGTTAATTTACCGTCGCGAGTCGTTGGATCCCAACCGGTAGGAACCTGCAGGCGCAACGCCATCTTGGACTTCGCTGTGCTGCCACGCTTCTTACACATTCAGGACGACAAGCTAAGAGAGCAACAACAGCGGAAATATCAAGCAGAGCGGGAACACGAACACGACGACGAAGGCTGGCTGGCCGGTTTTGTCAATATGCTCGTGGGCGGGGAGGTGCCCGACCAGTACACGCCCGAAGAAGTGTTGCCGCGGTTCGCGCTCCTCGACAGCGCCGGCGATTTGATCGTTTGGGACCCCGAAAACCGCTCGCAGCGACTGATGTGCTCGAACGTAAGCACAATGGCGAGGTTATTCGTCACCCCGCAAGCGTGCTCGTCATGGCCAGCGCCATGTCGTCTCATCTACGGACTGTACGGCCCCGAAGGCATGAAGGTTTGGCTTCCTTTGCTGGACGGCGTGTACATGACGCACACGAAGACCTTCGAGCAGGATACGCGACGACTAGAGACGTTTCTGGCCTGCCATGATCCTCTGCGTGCCAAGACGTACGAAATTGAATTCGGCACTGCGTCTCCTACCGCCGAGCTGTACGAGCAAGTCGTCAGCGAGTACGGAATCGCGTTGGATGGCTTTCTGTCTAGTGGCACCGGTGTTGGTGTGGGGACTGGACGGATGCCGTTGAAGGAGGGGTTTCCCAACCTCCGTGGATGCGTGACGTCCGTGGATGATCCGTCCGCAAAGGACGGCATGCTGCGCTTCGACTTTGACGTGAAGGTGGTGGGTGCCGAACAGGCGTTTGGACTGCTCGTGGGCGTATCACAGGACGTGTATGTGCCCTCGGGCGTGCTTCTTCCGTGCTATGACGTGTTCGCGCGTGTGCAGCCTATTTTCCACACGCTGCTGTGCTTCCTGGTGCAGAATGAGCAGCTTTCCTGGGCACGTCTCGTACTACACGGCGTCCGGAAACAGTTCGCGCTGTCGACCCCCACGCAAGAACTCTTCCTGCACTCGATGCTCGAAGCTTGCTTCGCTAAGCGGTGTCCGGTAGAGAAGCTGCTCACAGCTATCCAGCTGCTGCGTCCTGGAGACGGAGAGCAGCAGCCAGAGGGCGACATCGCTGAGTACTGCGAGATCGTGGCGCACGTGGCACGGAAGAGCGAGCCGTCTCGACTCAAGCTCTTGTTCCCTGCTGCAGGCGACCCAATGGATCTGCTGGCGATTTGCCAGCAACGTTCCGAGCTACGCACGGCTGCCAACTTCCTGCTGATCCTGGACGAGTGCTCCACTGCATCGGGTTCGTCCTTGCCGCTGCGGATGGAAAGCGCGGCTGAGCTGCTGAAGATGTGCGTCGACCAGGAAGAGTGGGTTCTGGCGCAGCACGTGGTGCGTGTTGCGCGTGACTGGGGCCACCCGCCGTTGGACGATTCCTCGTACTCGCAGCCGTCTCCGTCAGAGGACGGCAGCGGCGTCAAGTACAGCATCGACGAGCAGCTAGCCTCCTTGGTGTGGGAAAACCTCGTGCGAGGCGAGTACGAGCGCGTGGTGTGGTGCGTTGAGGACCTCCAGGCCAAGCTCCCGCACAAGTCTCCGGACGAGCGTCAAATGGAGGAAGACAGCTCGACGATTCTGGACCGACTGTACCATATCTTCATCCAGGGCAACAAGCGAAGACAACTCAGGTAACTGGTCGTTGTTCACACGTACGGAGAGATGTCGAAGCTTACTCACGTGTGTTCACTCGTTGCTCGTGTACTAGGATCCTGCTGCAAGCCGTGACGGAGGCGCACTACGACGAGTGGGTCGCGCGCGTCAAGCACGTGATGGAGCAGTGAGGAAGGTGGTCGATTCAAGCCGGAGCCGACAGTCTCCCGATTTCGGTCGGGCTCCCCGCGATGGACGCTGGACAGGAGATGAGACCGGTTAGCTGGAGACTGCGCGGCCCGCTCTTTCTTGTAAGTGGTGCGTGTCGTCTTGACGGGCCTAGAGTTAATGCAAGAAGAGGATTTGTAGATGGTTTGCTGGCTGTGCTCGTCTTCCGCATTGAAGTGCTCCTTTCGCCAGGCGTCGTCGGATGGGACTCAGCGCCGACATTCTGTAGTTTACAACGCGCCGACAGAATAAGCCTGAAAGCGCCTGAAAGTGGCACATCCGATCCTGCCTCGTCCGCCGCAGTTCGGAGCCCTTGCGTCGCTCATATAAATCATCGCCGTGAGCTCCGTGAAAAATTGCTCTGGCCGCCCGCGTTGGCGAGTTTCGTTTGCGCCCGCGTCGTGCTGCGTCGATCCTCGGTGCGGAAGAGTTGAGGCGTATGGGCGGAAATCCACCCTGGGCAGATCTCAGTATGGGGCTGGAATCCGTCGACGGCCTGGCATGGGGGGAAGAAGCCGATGAGAACTACAACCTATCGAGTCCATGCCGCATGGGCGCTTTCTCTCTCTCTGCTTGAACTCGCTAGGGTTGTAGCACTGTGAAGAAGGCGCGATCAAGCTCCCTCGACGCCTGTCCTCGAGCGGAGCCGTTCGACCCACGAAAAGAGCTTCGAAAGCTTCGAATCGAAGCTGTGACTCACTTTTTCGCCAGTTTGCAGCGCACACAGTGGCACGCAGCACGCCTTGCTGAACGGCGCCCTTGGCCGGCAACGCCACCTCATTCACACCCTCGTTGAAGCTCGCATGTCCGTCACTACAGCCGAGCCCAATGTTCCTGTCTGACGGGGTCTGGACGTTCGGTTCTCGGCGGAGAAACAGCGCTGCAGCGCAGCAAATGGACAAGTCCGGGCAGCGTTCTTGTATGCAAGTCAAGTAATGTAGAATGGCAGCAGCACACGTTGTAGTTTGTAGAATTCGCAACCTGGTTGATGCCGGGCGCGCGTTTGTATTTGTTGGATCATGTTCGTCTAACACGTAGTTGGTATAGTACACTAAGTCACTCAAGGAACGGCACCAGACATCGAAGCTCTAGTCGGAAGTGTCCATGCAGTCCAGCGGCAGCCGGGCGAAGGCGCGGCCGGCCTCTGTGAGTTGGTCGCTGCTGCTGCTGTGGCTGAGCATGGTCATGGCCTTGGCGGCGGCCTCGTCGTCAGCAGCCTCCGAACCGGAAGAAGACGGCGATCGACTGCGACTGAGACTGAGACTGCGCCCGCCGGCCTTGGCTCGCTCGAGCGCGCGCTCCTGGCGGATGCGCTGCGCGTCTTCGCGCGAGACGGCCGACCAGTTGATGGCATGCTTCTTGGACTTCATGAGGCGGTAGGGCCACACGATGCCTAGGCGGCGGCAGTTGCGCTTGATGGTGACGGTGGCCACGCCGAGCTGCTGCGCGGCCTCGCGCTGGGACATATGGAAGTACTGGGCCATCTCCTCCGTGGTGAAGTCGAACACGACGCGGCTCTTGCGGGCCTTCTTGCTGGGGCTGGCCACGGGGTGCGCGCGCGCTCTGGCCGCGTTCATGGTGGGGGAGGCCAGCTGCGACGGCGTCGGCGACGGCAGCGCCTCGACGAAGGTGTTGATGGGCGCCGGCCGGGGCTGCTCGGTGCGGAAGATGGCCGGGCCGCAGTGTAGCGGATGGCGAGCACTGAAGGTGCTGGGCGCCGCGGTGGGGAACGACATGCTGCTCATCATGGTGGGCGGAGGCCGGAGCTTGTGGCTTGTTGCGTTGCGGGGCGCCGGGTGAATTCGCGAATGACTCGTTCCGACCGTTGCGCATTTCGGCGGCCCGGGAGATTCCAGTCGAGGAAGGCCAGCACGGGCCATGCAGCCCGCTCCGGACGCACGGCCTGCGCTGACACGGGCGGCAACTGGCGCCAACCGGAGCGGAGACTTGTCTCGCCGCGCCATCGCCTGTCGCGCGCGCGGAAATCTTAGTCCGCAGACGGGGGCGGCGCTTGCCTGTCGAGGTTGCGCCACCGTGGGGGCCATAATGGCTGGTGGCCGCCGCGCTGGCGACAAATGCCAAGACGAACTTGACCCCTTGAAGCTGAATAGGATCGCGTGGACACGCACTTTTGCAGAGACGGGCCGTTCAGCCAAGCGGCACCGAACGGAAATAGTTCCGCTTTTGGGCGAGCGAATCTTGGCCACACCGGCCCCGATAGTAACTCGGCCGAAGCCACTTGGAGGCGAGGCCTCGGATCGGTCACCTTCAGCAACACCGTCACCTTCGGGCTCACCAGAAGCGCTCCGTGACACATGGTTTGGCGTCTCGCGAGGCCAAGCTGTGAAGATAGCAGATAGGAGCGAGTGACCTTGAGCGGAGAAGACCGGAAAGGAAGAGACTTGTTTCCCAAGGAGAAAGATTGGGATTGAGAAGGAAACCCAGCAGGGAGAAAACCTCCTCTCGTAGTTCAACATGTAAAGCTATCTGTCTCATACAAATGGTCAATCGGTTATGAGACTGCACACAGACACCTTCAACTTCAAGGTGGTAAGCTGTGAGCCGGCGGAGCTCGACACGCCATCTCCACACTCCCACTTCGAGTCTGCCTTGCTCGCAGTCTGCCACTTAGCTCGCAAGCTAGCCTCGACCTTCTGCATTGCCATCCGCCATGGCCAGCGGCAACGGCACAACATTCAACCGTTCCCGAAACTTGTGAAACAGCATAGGACCGAGCGCCTTCGTAAAGATGTCGGCGAGGCTCTCCGTTGACGGGCAGTAGCACACCTTGGACTCGCCCCGCTCATGGAAGTCCCGCACCTTGTGATACTTCAGGTCCACGCTCTTCGTCTTGTAGTTGCCCTTGATCTCCGTCAGCACGATGATCGTAGCCTGGTTGCCTTGGTAGATAATCGTAGGCTTGTGACGCTTGATCTTCAGCTCCTTGTACAAGTTGTGCGTCCACACGATCATGGTCGAGCACTCGCTTGCAGCGACGAACTCAGCGCAGCACGTGTCGTCCGTGACTATCCGTTGCTTGCGCGACTTGTACGCGTACGTGCAGCCGTTGAGCTGCAACACGTACCCCGTGATCGAGTGGCGGTCGTCCTTCTCGTTCCCGAGATCAGCGTCCGCGTACGCCACAAAGTGCAAGTCCGGCGTCTCCTTCTTCTCCCACGCCCGAGACCGTAGTCCGAGGTCCCTCGCAAGTACCGCAGCACCGGCTTGGCCATGCTGTAGTTCTCGTGCGTGTACTTGTTCAAGTACTTGCCCAACGTCCGCACGTTGGCCAACTCAGGTCGAGAGCACTGCACCAAGTACTGCAGACAACCCACGATAGCACGATACGGTAGGCTTTCATCATTTACTTTCTCTGCATCCGAAGCCGCAGGCAACGAAAGAGCACCAACTGCCTGTGGCGTGGCTACGGCACTTATCCATGTTGAAACGGTGCCAGTGCGTTTCCCATTGTTACCACCACTTTTGTTCTTCCACCCCTTGAACTCAGAGATGGCAGGACGATCAGACTCATCTGACTTCCGGTCCGGGCAGTTGGCTCGAAGATGACCCACTTCACCGCACTCGTGACAGGTCCTTGTCTCTTCTTCTTGCCGTTCTGCTTCCCTTCCTCCTTTCTCTGTTTTGCCTTGTACCGACCTTTCCCTCTGTTCTGCTTGCCTTTGCTCTTGGCCGAATCATCCTTCGCTTGCTTTCCACACGAGCAAATATGTGCAGGCTTGGCGTCCGCTTCACAAGCGACACGCTCATCCAAAGCAGACTCAGCACGCAGCGCATTCATCACTTGGGCTGCAGTAGGAACAGGCCGAACAGCTCCACTTGTACCAGCCGACACTCCAGCAGCCCGAACCTGACCCACTTGAGAAGCCGCAGCACTCGTGGTTACGCCTGGCACACGGATCGTGGTCCCAGCACTCGCCACTTGTTGCACTCTCGGTGCTCCACCTGCACCAACATGCCCGGCACTGGTCGCAGGCGGCAGCGGCGGTGATGTTCCCGGTGGTGGCGGCGGCGGTGTCCTTGAGGTGTACCACTCATTGCAGTCACGAAAGGCTCCTAGCGCAATTTGGGCTCAGTACCTGTGAAGATAGCAGATAGGAGCGAGTGACCTTGAGCGGAGAAGACCGGAAAGGAAGAGACTTGTTTCCCAAGGAGAAAGATTGGGATTGAGGAGGAAACCCAGCAGGGAGAAAACCTCCTCTCGTAGTTAAACATGCAAAGCTATCTGTCTCATACAAATGGTCAATCGGTTATGAGACTGCACACAGACACCTTCAACTTCAAGGTGGTAAGCTGTGAGCCGGCGGAGCTCGACACGCCATCTCCACACAAGCCGCCACGTGCGGCTCGATCTGGCCATCGCGGGCCGCCTCAAGTGGAAGCAGCCTTGAATTGCAGCCATCCCCCACTCACATCAGGTGGATATGCCTTCGTGTCTCTCCGCTCCGTTCTCGGGCGCTTTCGCCGAAGGAAAGGCCGTCTGCGCGAGGATAAGTGATGGATCGTGCCCTGCGACCTGCACTCGCGGAAAACTATCCACTTCAACGTACCGGCAACCTACGCATGTGCACCCTCGAGGCTGCAGCAGCAGCTTGACCGGCGGCGCTGACCCAGCAGCGAAAATCTGGTTTGCTGCAGTTTGAGCGTCATCGTTTGGTTCCAGAGCCGCAAACTGCAAGGCTGGTTTCACCTTCTCGTCCTGCGTTTGGTGGTCAGCGCTCGGCTCGGGCGAATTCGGCTGCCCTTATGTTGTGCAGCCAAGTCTCGGAAGTGTATTACGCCTCCTTTCACACGCGCGTAACTCCGGCGGCGCGCGAACCCCCAGAACAACCAGCTGCGACGGCATTGGGCGAATTTGGCGCTGGCGTCTTCACCAAAACAAATTAAGACGCATCGGAGCGGCAAGTGGCTAAAGTGGCCGACAGGAACGTGCCCCGCGCGGATATCTCTGGTCGGGAGGCATGAGAGGAAATCACGAGTTTTTCGTGGCTGGGCCATCGACAGGAAAGCGGTTTCTTCTATACATGAGTAGGCATGAGGCGCGTCGATGGGGAGGAAAGCAGATCGACCTGACGAACGAGGAGTAAACGAGCAGCAGCGGCGTGACGAGGAGCAGATGGGCGGGGAGGACAAGCAGGGCAGGACGGACGAGCAGATCACGACGGACAAGCGGCGCGGAGTGGACGAGCAGATCAAGACGGTGAGCAGTGGCAGGAGTGAGCAGGCAGGAGCAGTCGAAGTAGGTCAGCTGCGCGGCGATGGGCTCACGCGAAGTGAGGGACCGTCAGCGTGGTGAACGAGCGGCTAGGAGGACACGAAGCAAAGATCCGCGGTGAGGGGTCGCTCTCGGTCGGGCTAGCGGCCGAGCGAAGCGGCGTCGGCCGGGTTAGCGGTCAGACAGAGGATCAGTACAGAATTGGCCAAGTCGAAGGCAAGCAGGACAGAGTGAGTAAATGAATCGAGCATTGCAACAACTATCTATCTCTGTGACCGTAGCAGTGGGGCGCCGGGTAGGCAACCGACTAGGCCGGCGGTGGCGCCTGTGGGTGACCACCTGTGTCTCCACGAGGAGCTCGCTGAGTCCCGCCCTCACTGTCTCGCGGCGACCGCCAAGGGCGGGGGGCGCCCGGGGACCGACGTCTATCGGGCTGGGGTTGCATCGAGTCAGGACGAAGACCCACCTACCGCAGCGAGTGGCGACGAAGAAGGCAACTACTTGGTGGTCATACAGGGGCGTTCCGGGCGTCCTCGCGGACGCGGGCTACGCTACACGGGGAAGTTCGTTGTCGGATGACGACGGACTCTGGCACGGTCGGCATGACCAAGCCACGAACGAGGAAGAAGACAGACACGGACTGGTGTCTGCAAGAACAAGGGAACCTGTCGGCATTGACAGGCGGGCCCATGACCCTGCCGCCTGGGCAGGGGCACAAGAAGTCTATGCCTGGGAGCAGAAGTCTCCGCCTGGGAGCACACCTTCGCCTGGAAGGTGACCACCACGATCCCGTCTCCCCGACGGTCGATCGACCGACTGAGACCCTGTCCTCGGACAGCAGTCGAAGTTGCTGCCGGCAGTATCGCCTGGATGCTGGCCGAAGTCGCTGCCTGAGCGAGAGCCTGATTCGGCTACGAGGGACTACGTCGGGTATGGTGGTGGACGTTCTGCCAGTAGCGCGCAGCAGTGGTCGACGGGCCGCTCGCTGTCGTGTTCCCGGAGCCCCGCTGCTATTCGTGACGAAGAAGGCAGGGTTTAGGTCCAACGAGAAGTGATGTGGAACAGGGAATACTAATGCATCGGAATGGTGTTGGTGTTTGTGTGTGGAGCAGGAAGTGAAGACTAGGAAGTGAGCATGGCTACTGAGACGGGGGCTAACACGGAGAGAGGACTGCGACCGCAGCGTCGACGCAGCTCGGACCCCACTGTCACCACGCCGCGCCGCAAGAAGTTGAGGACGGACAGTCGACTGGTGGTGGAGACGGACGACGGTGGGCACCTGGAGTTGATGACGGACGACGTGCGCGTGGCGAGCGGAGACACCCCGCACGCGGCCCAAGCCTTGGGTGGTGTCACGGCCGACACTAGGTTCGACGCTGAAGAGACCGGAGAGGGCAGCCAAGGCGGCCACGAAGGGCCGGAGCAAGCTGGTCGGGCGGAGACGGCTGAACAGCACGACGAGAGCGACGACGAGACGCTGGACGTGAACGAAGACACCGGAGAAGGGCGTGCGCGTGGGCAGCAAGAGTCGCCGACACCCCGCACGGCACCTCAGCCACCACCGGCACCCAGGCAGCCCTCGCCGGCAGCACGAGCTGCTGCACCAGCACCAGCACCAGTTCGTGAAGTCATCCGCGAGTACCGGGGCCCGAAGAAGATGCGCTTGCCCGTGTTCAAGGGCCTGGACGGCACCATGCCGATCTCGACATGGCTGCGAGCGGTGCAGACGGAAGCGCGTCGACAGGAGATTTGGGCTTGCGCTGGAACGGCGATGAGGTGTACTTCGAGATGGCGTCGCACTTGGAGGGGAAGCGTTGCGCTGGTACGGCAACATTATCAGCAGCATCACGGAGGCGACGGACGAGAACTTGGCCCGGTTGCTGATAGGTCGATACGGGGAGCAGCGATCCGATCCGGAGGTGGTGGGCAGCCTGAACGACCGCAAGCAGATGAGGGGCGAGCCACTGGTGGAGTACGCCGCGGTACTGCGCGCAATCGTGGGCGACCGCAACATCGGCAAAGAGTGGCTGATTGACGCCTTCTTGAACGGCATGGGCAACCAGGACTCGGCGGCTCATGTGCGCGGCAGGGAACCCACTACCTTGGTCGAAGCTGTACGCGTCGCAATCCGGCAAGTGGGCAAGTTTGGTGAGGGTCATCGGGTTGGTCTGGAGGAGGCCATGGCGAAACAGGACGCGCGGCGAGGGCGCGACCCGCACGCACCACTGGGAGCGTCAGCACCACCAAGTTCGCGAGAGCAGAAGCGAGCAGCAGGAGTCAATGGGCCGGCAAATCTGGGAATGATGGGCTTCGGCCAGTTGCCGCCCCAGAAGCCGCCCAGATACGACGCCGAGGGGCGGCTGGTGAGCCCGATGGGAGCGTTGGGCGTTGGCGGAGAAGTGACGTTTCTACCACCCGGATACGCAAACTACGCGGCACAAGCACCACAACAGGGGTACGCCGTGCCACCAGGATATACACTGGTGCCGTTGGGCACTGGTTCTACGGCGAGCGGACCCAGGACTCAAGCGGGCAGCTCAACGGGCAACCCTCCAGCAGGGTTCCAGCGGTCGCCCCAGAACGGAGCTCACCACGGGTCAGGACAGAGGAATGGGCGAGTGAACCAGATTGGCGTGGGTCATAATCAGAACGCGCCGCTCGGGACAAAAGGCGGTGGCGCAAGCCGCTACGGGTCACAGCCAATGAAGACGAAGGAGGAGCGTCTGGCCAACTACCGGCGTTACATGGGAGCCAAGACCCCAGCGCCACCAGCGGAAGGCCAGACGGCGGGCTTCGCATGCTATTACTGTGGCTATGCTGGGCACTTTGCGAGAGAGTGCAAAATCAAGCAACGGGATCTGGCCGCAGAACGTGCCGATCAGAACCCCAAGGAGGAGGGCGGTGACAAGCCCTCGGGAAACGACCAGCGGACGTTGGGGCCTCGACCCTGCGCTTCGCGCGACCAGACAGAGGAAGATCGAGACGAGAAAGGAAAGAGGAACGAGAGAGCGAGGCCAGCAACTTGTCGCGAGCAACGGCAGATAGGGATGCAGTGGCCGCGGCAGTCGAGAAGAGACTGATGGAAGAGAGGAGGAACGGCGCCAAGACTGGGGATGGCTCGCCGAGTTCGGAGCACTGCTCGACGGGAGGAGGGCTCGAAGCTGGGGATGGCGCGAGCGCCGTCGAGGACGGGAAGATGGACGTCGTGTGCACGAGCGACGCGACAATGGCCGAGCCGACGGCTGACGAGCAAGTCGACGCAGAGGGGAACGCGAGACCAGAGCGACGGGGTCTCATGGAGTTCAATGGGCGCCTACCTCGAAGACAGCGTGAGCGGACCGAGGTGATGCGAGTGGTGGGCCCACCGCCCGCAGATATGGGCCAGGAGCAGGGCATCCCGGACAAAGTGGGGAGCCCAGCGTTGGTGATGGCGGCCCTAAAGGCAGAGGTGCTGAGGAACGACCCCGACAGCGCCAAGGTGCTGCGACTCAAGATGCTGAGCTCGGAGGCCGAGGGGTGGAAGGTGGAAGAACAGGAGCGGTGGAACCGACGGGCCGAGAAGCGGAGGGCGCGCGCACAAAGGCGACGAGCCGCGAAGAAGGAGTCGGGAACGGTACTGCGGGTCACCCAGAGCGACGTCCAGCATGTGGTGTCCGCCCGAGACTGTTCACCGGAGGACCGTGAATGGCCGAGGAGGACGGACGGGGTCGTGTACGAGCCGGACTACGAGATACCCGAGCCCACCTGCGAGTTCCGGGAGGCGCTGTTGAGCATCGCCGCGCGTGACGCCGTGGATGCAGTGGAGGAACGGCGAGATGTGCTTGTCGACGGCTTCGGGAAGTTGGCGTTGGCCGAGGCGCGGCGAATGGAGTCGCTGGCAGCAGGCAACGTCGCCGGCGAGAATGACACGAGGGAAGGAGTCGCGCACCAGCTGATTGCGGCCGCCACCGGGCTGAGAGTGATCGCCGCGAAGGACTGGGAGGTGAACGAGGACACTCCGCTGCGAGTGTCGCGGGCGCGGAGGCGCTATCAGCAACGGGTCTGGAAGGGGCAGGCCAATGCGCTACAAAAGTATAAGAACGAGCGAGTGCAACAAGATCAGGAGACGGGCGTGCTACAGAACGAGAGCGGAACGTACCAGGCGATGGACGAGGTTCGACGCCACGGTCGACGTCGGGCGAGGCAGTTCACCCAGGAGGGAGCAGAGGCGGCGGGGTTGGCGGTGCCGTACGCGGAGGAGTCGTTGCGCAGCATCAAGGGGCAACGACGCAGACAGAAGCACTACGAGTACCATAGCGGCAGCAGTTACGAAACAGCCGATGGTCAAGGTGATCGGGGTGCCGGGCAAGCCGGTACGAGTGGCCAAGTTGAAGGCAGCACGGGCGGTGGCGACAGACCTGCTGCCGACGGCCATGGTGGAGGTCAAGGGTGAGCGTAGGCCGATCAAGTTGGACACTTGCGCGCAGTACAGCGTTGCAGGCAAGTGGTGGCAGCAGTACGGCGAAAGGTTGGACACGACGGCGCCAGTAGACTATATGGAGGGCTTCAGCGGTGCAGCTGTGAAGGTCCTCGGCGTCTGGAGGTTCCGGTTTAAGACGCAGTACCAGCAGCCCATGGTGGTCGACGCACTGCTGGTGGACAACGAGACCAGGGACTTCCTGGTAGGAGAAGACTGGATGTACGCACAAGGGGGGTGAAGATCGACTTCACAGCTAGCGAGATGAAGTGGTACGCCGAAGACGTCAAGATGGTGGTGCCGTTCATCGGCATTGGGGCGGTGCCGCTGCAGGGGACGCAGGCGACCAAGGTGAGGTTGGTTCGGAAGGCCAAGGTCAAGACGCAGACGGTGCATAACGTGAAGCTCGCGGTTCCAGCAGCCGATGGAACTAAAGGCGTATTCATGCCGAGGGCGCGGCAGGAGGACACGGCCAAGACGAGGCGGCAGCAGCACTTGCTATTGGCTCCGACAGTTGCTACGGTGGTGCGGGGAAAGATCACAGTGCCGATACTCAACCTGATGGGGCGCACGACGAAGCTCCCGGGCAAGGAGGCGCTGGGGACATGGGTCCCTGACGACGAAGACATGGAGATCCTGGAAGTCACGGGCGACTTAGACAGGGAGCGCGTGGAGCAGTGGCTGGACCAGGAGTTGAAGGGGACGCAGCGACCACTCAGCAACGAGACAGACTTGGAGCTGGGAGACATGGAGGAGGACGACCGGACGCTGATGGTCAAGATGCTGCGGTGTTTCCCAACCCTTCTCGAGCCGAGAGTGGGCTGTCCACCTGCCACAACGCTGGGAGTTGAGCATGAGATTCACACAGGGGGCGAGCCGCCCATCAAAGTACGGCCGTGGCGCCACGCTCACGAGGAGCTGGAAGTGATCGACAAAGAAGTGGATGGCATGCTGGATGGAGGCGTGGTCGAACGGAGTCACGGAGCCTGGGGGTTCCCCGTCGTACTGGTAAAGAAGAAGGACGGGACTGTACGATTTTGCATCGATTACCGCATGCTCAACGCGATCACGAAGAAGGACGTCTATCCCTTGCCAAGGATTGACGAGACGCTGGAAAACATGTACGGGGCGCAGCGCTTCAGCAGCCTGGACCTGCACGCCGGGTACTGGCAGGTGCCCGTCGCGCTCCAGGATAGGGACAAGACGGGCTTTGTGACCAGGAAGGGGCTCTTCCGCTTCGTGCGGATGCCATTCGGGCTGGCTAACGCACCAGGCACCTTCCAGAGGATGATGGACGCTGTGCTGAGAGGGTTGACGTGGCAGTGCTGTCTGGTGTACTTGGACGACGTGATCATTTTCACCAAGGGCGGAGTTACTCGCCATGTGGTCGAGCTGGCGGCGGTATTGGAGAGGCTGTCGAAGGCGGGGCTGTCGCTGAAGGCCGCCAAGTGCAGCGTTGGCACCACTCGACTTGAATATCTGGGCCACGAGCTGGACGCTGACGGGATCAGGCCCATGGACAGCCTGGTGCGCAGTGTTAGAGAATTCCCCGTGCCAGATGACGACAAGGCCGTCAAGAGGTTGTCCACCTCGCGGGATTCCATCGGCGGTTTATACCGAACTTCGGGAGCAAAGCAGCTCCCATGACGATGTTGCTCAGGAAGGGCAGTACTTGGGAGTGGGGAGAGAAGCAGCAGACAGCTTTTGAGGGCCTCAAGAAGAAGTTGACGGAGCGGCCGTTGTTAGTGTACCCAGACTTTGAGAAGCCCTTCAAGCTAGTGACAGATGCCTCTATAGTGGGGCTCGGAGCAGCCCTGATGCAGGATCAGGGCAAAGGTGATCAACCGATCGCTTACGCTTCTAAGGTGAACTCACCTACCGTCGCGAAGTACGGCATTACAGATCTGGAATGCGCAGCCGTCGTGTGGACGATCAAGCTGTTCAGGCCGTATTTGTACGGGCGCAGGTTCGAGCTAGTTACGGATCATGCAGCGTTGGGGTCTGATGAGGAGCAAGAACCTCACGGGTAGGTTGCACCGGTGGTCGCTCCTGTTGCAGGAGTACGACTTCACCATAGTCTACCGCCTGGGGTCCACCAATGTCGTCGCAGACGCACTTTCGAGGGCACCGGTACGGCAGGTGACCGCTGCGGGAGACAGATCGGCGGGACAGGAGGCACCGCGGGGCGGAGAGGGTCAGTTAACAGATGCGGAGATTCAGAAGCACCAGCAACGGGACGAGCAAGTGAGGGAGCTTCTACAGACTGGCAGATTCGGTGTTGTGGAGATTCTCGAAGTGGGCGGGCTGGTGTATGCGGTAACGGCAGCAGGTGAGCGGCGTGTCATCGTGCCGGCCGCGCTGCGGCACAAAGTCTTACGGGAGGCTCATGACTCCATCTTCGATGGGCATCTGCGGGTACCCCAGACGTTCGCTCGGGTGGCAGCAGTGTACTGGTGGCCCAAGATGAGGGCGATCGTGAGGCAGTGGGTGCAGAGCTGCCGAGACTGCGGGACGCGGAAGGCTAGGCCAAAGGAGATCATTCCGCCACTGCGTAGCCTGTGTCTGGGCTTCGTGGGAGATCGTTGGGCGTTGGATGTGGCTGGTCCGCTACTAGTCACCGGACGGGGGAACCGCTATGCCATCGCCGCGGTGGAGTACGCGACGCGCTATGCTGTAGCTGTGGCAGTACCAGCACACACAGCGTTAGATATCGCAAGGTTCATCATGGAGAGGGTCATCTTGGTGTACGGACCTTTGCGTGAACTGGTGATGGACGGAGCTCCTGAGTTGAACGGCAAAGTGGTGGAAGAGTTAGTGACGTTACTGTAGGCGAGGCAAACCACGCCAGTGCCTTACCGACCTGCGCTGTTTGGGCTGGTGGAGAGATTTCACCGGACTTGGAAAGACATGGTCAGCATGTACGTCGCGGAGGAGCAGAGAGACTGGGACAATTGGCTGCCGTGCGCGCTGTACGCCTACAACGGCGCCAGGCACACCACGACGGGGTACTCACCAAATGAGCTTCTAACGGGCAGGAGGCTTCGGGCGCCGAATGAACTGCTGAGGGCAAGCGGCGTTACTCAGATCGGGACCTGGGCTTCTTATCACCGGCAATTGGTGAAGCACATGGCGAAGGCCAATGAGATCGCGCAGCAGGCAGCGGCTCGCGATCAGGACCGGAGGGCAAGATTCTACAACTACAACCACAGGGTGCGGAGCAACGCCAAGTTCGAGGCAGGAGATCTGGTCTGGGTTCTGAAGCCACCTCGGGGCAAGGGGGTCACTAAGTTGGCGCACCAATGGATGGGCCCAGCGCGGGTGCTCGGGGACGCCGGCTTTGACAACCTGAGGATCATCACGCCAGATGATCAGGAGGAAATGGTCGCTCACTGCAGTTTCCTGACGTCTTACCACGGGCCAGACGGACACCTGCAGGAGATAGCACGGCGCATGATACAAGAGATGGATGAGGACGAGGCGGGTTGTGCACCGGACGTGTGAAGGCAGGAGCTAGCTGGTAGTGAAGAGGGTGAAGACACGCGAGACATACAGGCGGTGACCCGCCCTGAGGGTGGAATGGGGTCGAGTACTGAGGCGACAAGACGCCCTGAGCCAACGACTGCAGCATCGCAGCAGGAAGCCCAACGTGCAGGCAGCGGACAGCGATCAGGACCAGCGGCGAACGCGGACGGCACGCGAACAACGCGACGTCTTATCAGGGAACATGAGGAAGAAGTGCAGGATCAACAGCGATCGACAGAGGAGGCTGGAGGAACCACCGAAGGAGACCAGTTGATGCAGGAGCCAACAACCAGAGCGGCAACGGTCGAGACTGGAACGGCCAGTAGCGACGCAACGGCAGGCAGCTCTAGGAATAGCGTGTTGGCACAGCGACAAGAGGGGCTGGCTGCATGACCTGGCAAACGGGCAAGCACGGAAGCAGATGACGGCAGTGTACAGAAGAATCGGCGCAAGCGGGATGACGAGGCAGAGCAGCAGCGAAAGGAACTCATCCAGTCGCAGCAGCGGGAGGAAACTGCGCGCGCAGCACGAGCGGAGCGGGCGCTACGACGGAGTGCTCGTGGTGACGGACAGAAGGCCGCAGCCACGACGGCGGCTGACGCAGATGCTGATCAGCGGGTTTAGGACACGCCAGCACCCCAACACCGGCCGAAGGGTGCTAACGGTGAGCAGGACCGGCAGGCAGCGGAGCGTGAAATATGGGGAACGCCGCGAGTGTTGCGGGGCCAAGGGCGCCCACGAAAGCAGGCAAGGCTTCCCGATTTACGTGACGAGACTGTGTACGGGCCAATCGTCGAGAGAGGGCGGCGACGCGTCCGCAACCGGACAGGGCGATATGAGCTGCAATATCAAGTCGAGTTCCGCTCGGCACCAGGTGGGACGCTATGGCGACGATGGCTGGACCTGCCAGGATACGAGGCACTCCTGGACGACGGCAAGCTCGCGGACGAGCTTGGAGGGGATAGCGAGTAGGCATGAGGCGCATCGATGGGGAGGAAAGCAGATCGACCTGACGAACGAGGAGTAAACGAGCAGCAGCGGCGTGACGAGGAGCAGATGGGCGGGGAGGACAAGCAGGGCAGGACAGACGAGCAGATCACGACGGACAAGCGGCGCGGAGTGGACGAGCAGATCAAGACGGTGAGCAGTGGCAGGAGTGAGCAGGCAGGAGCAGTCGAAGTAGGTCAGCTGCGCGGCGATGGGCTCACGCGAAGTGAGGGACCGTCAGCGTGGTGAACGAGCGGCTAGGAGGACACGAAGCAAAGATCCGCGGTGAGGGGTCGCTCTCGGTCGGGCTAGCGGCCGAGCGAAGCGGCGTCGGCCGGGTTAGCGGTCAGACAGAGGATCAGTACAGAATTGGCCAAGTCGAAGGCAAGCAGGACAGAGTGAGTAAATGAATCGAGCATTGCAACAACTATCTATCTCTGTGACCGTAGCAGTGGGGCGCCGGGTAGGCAACCGACTAGGCCGGCGGTGGCGCCTGTGGGTGACCGCCTGTGTCTCCACGAGGAGCTCGCTGAGTCCCGCCCTCACTGTCTCGCGGCGACCGCCAAGGGCGGGGGGCGCCCGGGGACCGACGTCTGCCGGGATGGGGTTGCATCGAGTCAGGACGAAGACCCACCTACCGCAGCGGGTGGCGACGAAGAAGGCAACAACTACATGCATCTCCTGTTCGTGGCTCGCGTGGGGTGAGTCGGTCTGATGTCCGTGTGTGTCGTCATCGCGTAGTGTTTTGAGATTCCCTGCGCTTGTACGGCATGCATGCGCGTCGTGTTCCCGAGAAGGGCAGAACCACCCTCTTCGCGATGACCTTGTGGGCTCGATCTGGAGGCGAACATCTCTCCACCGAGAGACTGGTGTTCGTGTTTCCTGGTGCATCGATCTGGTGCTTTCTCCCTTAGACGACTGGCAACGGTGGCACTACTTGCCACCCGAGCAGCGGGTTCACCACGAACAGCTCACTTAGTCGCTTGCGTCGGACACCGATCGCCTGGTGCCTTTTTCACGAAGAGCGCTACAAACGAGGTCAACGTGCTCCGCAAGCGAACGACGGCGCCGGCAGCGAGGGAGCTCCGTGGGCTCCTTCTCTGCAAGTGGTCCGCCCGCACCGCGCTGAACTGCAGTGCCCGCGAACAACGGATCTGGACGGAACGAGGTACAAACCCGGCACTGATATTGCGGGGAGTTCCAACGAGCGGTGCTCTAGTCGTGGCGGCACGCGCTCACGGACTGGAGATATGGATATGGGCCCATGGATCACACAATCGCGGTGAATAAGCTTTGAATAAGCTTAGCTCTTGGCGATCGAGTTGATCTGGCAAGTGCAGCCTCCGAACGCAAGCTGTCCATTCGGCCGGTACTCTGCAACGTGAGCGGCGTGCTTCGTGCCGGCATGCAGCCAATTGGACCGCAGTACGCTCTGCAGCGCGGCGTGTGGTGCTCTTCATTGGCGAAGGAGCATGGCACCGTCACCGGTGAACGCACCAGTCAGCTCGGCACCTTGCCAAGTGGCTGGGCACCACCAGTACAGCCCGGTCCGACGGCGCGCTTGCTGGCCTCTTTACCAATTGGGGTGCTAGTTGTCCTGGTGCGTCCAGTGGCTATTGCAGCGGTGTTGTCGAAGCGTGTGGTGGTGGGCAGCAACTCCTGTCGGCAAGACGTGTGCCTTGGGGGTGCCGGCTTACAGGCTGCGGCAATGGTGGAAAAACAATGTTCAGCCCGGGCGGAGATTGTTGAATTTGTTTATTTGGAGCCACTCAATTGGACGGTTAATGGGAGGGTTGACCTCGCGAACAAAATGCCACTGCCAGTCATCAGGCGCAGCAGCAACGTATGAATACCATTGCACAGGGCCCTTGCGATATAGACCAAAGTCGCACCAAGCCGAACCAGAGAGAGAGGCAGACGTATCTATTTGGCCTTATTGACGACTAGATGTCTGGTATTTCCTAAGCCTGCTTAGCAACGCCGGTTCCTGATCTTCGTCCGGTGGTTGTACGGGGCCCTTCACTTGTGGTGAATGCTCTCTGGGCTTGCGCTCCATCTCCTGTTGACAGAGATATAGTCGTGTCCCTTGTATTTGTTGATCCGGTGTCCTGCGCTCCCGCATTGCGAGGGCTTTCAGTTGACTCCGTCCTGTTGCCCAGAATTCCGGAGCACTGCTTTCTGCCGTCACCTCTTCTTGGTGGAAAATCACTCGGTTCATCTGAATCCACAGAGTTGTGACGCAGACACTTGCTAGTATCCTCCACATCCGCTTCCACACCTGCTTTATCTCCTTTTCCTCGTCAGGCGTGTCCACCTTGATCTTGGTTCGCCTTCGTTTCCCCAGCTCCGGCGCCTGCCTGCTGGCACAGTTCCGTTGCCATGCCTGAATCTCGGCCTGAGTCCAGCTTTCGCCGGTCCACTGCTGGATCAGCTTGGTCCAACACGCTTGAGCACAGGGGCACTCCCAGAAGATGTGCTCCATCGTCTCCTTGGAGTTCTTGCACTCCGCTAGCTTTCGACAGCCGTTGTCTTGAGCTTTGCCGTGGTAGTATAGATTCAGTTGACGAACCGCTACGCGATACTGTACCCACACCTGGTACTCCGTGAGCTCTCGCTTATGAGCCCAGAGCTGCTTCGGCGTTTGCCTCATCACCGCTCTCTGCCAGGTGCTCGTCTTCATTGTCTCGCAGTCCTTGTCGCACTGTGGTGATCTTCCTGTCTTCCCCTTTGTACCTCTGGTGCGCTTGCTGCTTCAATACTTTGAGAACATGCTTGTTGGCAATGCTGTCCTTCACCTTCCACGGAAAGCCGTGAATTCTGGGGTGCGCGTCGAAGATGATGCTGCCTTCGTGTTGACGCTTTTGCATCTTCGTCGTGTCCGCTGCTGTGACTACATCTCCGTTGTGAAACTCCTGCACCCTCCAGTGGATCCCGTTGGGCTGCTGCTCCACGACTATCGTGTGCATTTCATCGTCTGTCGCGTCGGTCATTGTTCCTATCGCCTTGCCTTCTGCCGCTACCTCCCAGTCGTACTCATGACTGAGTTGAGTTGGGTGCCGCAGCTGGAGCTGTGACTTCACTTGCAGTCGTTCTCCGACTCCTATCCAGGCGCATTGAGCAGAATTGCCATTCCCCATCTCCTTAGCTTCGCCTGCTGATGCCGTTTCCCCGTTCCTTCCGGTATTGTGAAGGAGTAGGTTGTGGCGGCCATTCTGGTGATATTAAGATCCTCGATTGTGCAGGACTGGATCCTGTTGAACTTCTGTGTCGAGAGCATTCTGCCCTCTTTGTCGACAATCCACGGATTCTCACTCCACAGGTATGTCGGCCAGAATCGCTCCTCTTCCTGAGTCAGGCCGAGCTGCGGGTTGAGCAGCCCTCGCGGAAGCTCTACTAGCCATTCCCCATCCACTGACCAGCTGACTGCTTCCGTTGCCATCTCCTCTATATCGTTCTGGTACTGAATGATCTCTTCCTCCGTTCTTTCCTTCACAGGCTGGATCCATTCGCCCACTAACTGCTGCATCACGTCTCCAGGCGTTGCATTGCGTTCTCCTCTACCTATCGCCTTTGTCTTTCTTGGCGAGATCCTCGACTTCCAGGGTTTTCGTGCTTCCCGGAACATCCAGGCTCTCAACGCCTGAAAGTAGACATCCTTCCTTTGGATCAACCACAGAATAGTTTGTTTGGCCCTCTGCGTTTTACATGCCAACGAGATCGCTGTCACTCCGAGTCCGCCTGCTTCTCTCGGCGCGAATACAAGTCCCGGGTTCATCTTATGTCTGCTCTTCTCCACGCTGGTGGTCCTCCTCCAAAGGAATTGCTTTTGTATGTTCCGCAGCTGCTCTTCTGCCCATTTGGGCATCTCAAACGTCGCCGCTGTGAACAACACCGACGGCAACAGTATGACGTTGAGAATTGTCACTCTGTTCTCCACACTTGTTGCCAGTTGGGTCGCTGTCGCTAGTCTTCGTTGTACTGCTCGTATTCTTCCTGCCCAGTTCACATCTGTCAACGCTCCTATGCCGACCTCATAACCCAGATAGCGAACTGTGTCCCCGTGTCGTACGACCGGGAGTCCACAGTAAGTTGTCCCTTTCACAGCCTTGTTGAGGAAGATGAGATGGCTCTTGGTTGGTTGCACTTGTAACCCCGACAACCTGCCAAACCGTTTCACTGTCTGCATCACCCGCGGGATGTGCCTTGCCTCCTGGAAGAACACCGTGGAGTCATCTACGAACGCAGAAAAACTGTGTCTGTCTTCATTACTTCCAGGCACTTAGATCCCTTGTACTGCTTTGTCCTGCTTTATTGCCAGTGCTAGGATTTCTGCTGCCAGGATGAATAGCAGCGGTGCGAGCGGGCAGCCCTGCCTAATTCCTGAGATGACCTCCAGTGGATCCGACAGCTCCCCATTCACTAGGAACAGTGGTACCAAGCCGAACGACCCACGTTGGTCGGGGACGTGAGCAAAAAATGTTCAAACAACTTCAATTTGATCGATACAAAAAGCTTGATGTTGTCAACTTCAACTTGGTTCTTACAAAACACCAGTCAAAAAGCGCTGGAAATGTATGTGTAGCAAAAAAGAAGAACATCTACTACTGTAGTAACAATACGCCATGGCGACGGGTCTAGTTAGACCTTAGAGACAGACGGGTCCAGGAATATATGCGTCCATTCACGAAGCGAGCGTCCCCAACATCCAGCCCGACTACGACTTCACGCGTGTGCCATGCCTGCGACTCCACCAGAAATCCAAGTGCCCATTATCCTATCTGCCTGCTATAGGATATTAATGATCAATCAGGTGCGGCGAATCCTGAAGCACTGACCCGACTGGCAGTGGCATTTTGCTCACGATTCTGGAAGATCCTTCCTCATTAACCGTCCAATTTTGAGTGGCTCCAGCACGATCGAGGCCAGATCGCACAAAATCAACAAAATCAACAATCTCCGCCCGGCTGAACATTGTTTTCCACCATTGCCGCAGCCTGTAAGCCGGCACCCCCAAGGCACACGTCTTGCCGACAGGAGTTGCTGCCCACCACCACACGCTTCGACAACACCGCTGCAATAGCCACTGGACGCACCAGGACAACTAGCACCCCAATTGGTAAAGAGGCCAGCAAGCGCGCCGTCGGACCGGGCTGTACTGGTGGTGCCCAGCCACTTGGCAAGGTGCCGAGCTGACTGGTGCGTTCACCGGTGACGGTGCCATGCTCCTTCGCCAATGAAGAGCACCACACGCCGCGCTGCAGAGCGTACTGCGGTCCAATTGGCTGCATGCCGGCACGAAGCACGCCGCTCACGTTGCAGAGTACCGGCCGAATGGACAGCTTGCGTTCGGAGGCTGCACTTGCCAGATCAACTCGATCGCCAAGAGCTAAGCTTATTCAAAGCTTATTCACCGCGATTGTGTGATCCATGGGCCCATATCCATATCTCCAGTCCGTGAGCGCGTGCCGCCACGACTAGAGCACCGCTCGTTGGAACTCCCCGCAATATCAGTGCCGGGTTTGTACCTCGTTCCGTCCAGATCCGTTGTTCGCGGGCACTGCAGTTCAGCGCGGTGCGGGCGGACCACTTGCAGAGAAGGAGCCCACGGAGCTCCCTCGCTGCCGGCGCCGTCGTTCGCTTGCGGAGCACGTTGACCTCGTTTGTAGCGCTCTTCGTGAAAAAGGCACCAGGCGATCGGTGTCCGACGCAAGCGACTAAGTGAGCTGTTCGTGGTGAACCCGCTGCTCGGGTGGCAAGTAGTGCCACCGTTGCCAGTCGTCTAAGGGAGAAAGCACCAGATCGATGCACCAGGAAACACGAACACCAGTCTCTCGGTGGAGAGATGTTCGCCTCCAGATCGAGCCCACAAGGTCATCGCGAAGAGGGTGGTTCTGCCCTTCTCGGGAACACGACGCGCATGCATGCCGTACAAGCGCAGGGAATCTCAAAACACTACGCGATGACGACACACTCGGAAGTCAGACCGACTCACCCCACGCGGGCCACAAACAGGAGATGCATGTATAGAATAAACCGTCTTCCTGCCGATGGCCCAGCCACGAAAAACTCGTGATTGCCTCTCATGCCTCCCGACCAGAGATATCCGCGCGGGGCACGTTCCTGTCGGCCACTTCAGCCACTTGCCGCTCCGATGCGTCTTGCTTTTTTTTGTGAAAACGCCAGCGCCAAACTCGCCCAACGCCGTCGGAGCTGGTTGTTCTGGGGGGCTGCGCGCCGCGGGTGAAACGAGGCGTAAGCCACGTCCGAGACTTGGCTGCAAATTATTAGCGGAGCCGAATTCGTCCAAGCCGAGCGCTGACCACCAACGCAGGACGAGAAAGTGAAAGCGGCCACCGGCGCTTGATGTTCCCCAGCCTTGCCGCCTGCGGCTCCGGCACCAAACAGTGACGCTGAAACTGTAGCAAACCAAATTTTGCTGCTGGATCAGCGCACCGGTCAAGCTGCTGCTGCAGCCTCGAGGGTGCACATGCGCAGGTTGCCGGTACGTTGAAGTGGATAGTTTTCCGCGAGTGCAGGTCGCAGGGCACGATCCATCACTTATCCTCGCGCAGACGGCCTTTCCTTCGGCGAAAGCGCCCGAGAACGGAGCAGAGAGACACGAAGGCATACCCACCTGATGTGAGTGGGGGATGGCTGCAACTCAAGGCTGCTTCCACTTGAGGGCCCGCGATGGCCAGATCGAGCCGCACGTGGCTGCTTGGCCTCGCGAGACGCCAAACCATGTGTCGCGGGGCGCTTCTGGTGAGCCCGAAGGATACGGCGCTGCTGAAGGTGACCGAGCCGAGGCCACGCCTCCAAGTGGCTTGGCCGCGGTGTTGCTATCGATACCGGGCTGCAAGATTCCCAAAAGCGGAGCCATTTCCGTTCGGTGCCGCTTGGCCGAGAGTGGGACGTACGGTCCGGTCTCTGCAAAAGTGAGTGTCCACCTGTCCACCCGATCTTTCACCTTCTTATTCAGCTTCAAGGGGTCAAGTTCGTCTTGGCAGGGCTCATTTGTCGCCAGCGCGGCGGCCACCAGCCATTATGGGCCCCACGGTGGCGCAACCTCGACAGGCAAGCGCCGCCCGCGTCTGCGGACTAAGATTTCCGCGCGCGCGACAGGCGATGGCGCGGCGAGACAAGTCTCCGCTCCGGTTGGCGCCAGTTGCCGCCCGTGTCAGCGCAGGCCGTGCGTCCGGAGCGGGCTGCATGGCCCGTGCTGGCCTTCCTCGACTGGAATCTCCCGGGCCGCCGAAATGCGCAACGGTCGGAACGAGTCATTCGCGAATTCACCCGGCGCCCCGCAACGCAACAAGCCACAAGCTCCGGCCTCCGCCCACCATGATGAGCAGCATGTCGTTCCCCACCGCGGCGCCCAGCACCTTCAGTGCTCGCCATCCGCTACACTGCGGCCCGGCCATCTTCCGCACCGAGCAGCCCCGGCCGGCGCCCATCAA
Organism: Phytophthora crassamura; assembly: GCA_033557995.1. Taxonomy (NCBI): domain Eukaryota; phylum Oomycota; class Peronosporomycetes; order Peronosporales; family Peronosporaceae; genus Phytophthora; species Phytophthora crassamura. Next base: position 2,555,947 of record JAUCED010000005.1, on the reverse strand, counting down.
CACCTTCGTCGAGGCGCTGCCGTCGCCGACGCCGTCGCAGCTGGCCTCCCCCACCATGAACGCGGCCAGAGCGCGCGCGCACCCCGTGGCCAGCCCCAGCAAGAAGGCCCGCAAGAGCCGCGTCGTGTTCGACTTCACCACGGAGGAGATGGCCCAGTACTTCCATATGTCCCAGCGCGAGGCCGCGCAGCAGCTCGGCGTGGCCACCGTCACCATCAAGCGCAACTGCCGCCGCCTAGGCATCGTGTGGCCCTACCGCCTCATGAAGTCCAAGAAGCATGCCATCAACTGGTCGGCCGTCTCGCGCGAAGACGCGCAGCGCATCCGCCAGGAGCGCGCGCTCGAGCGAGCCAAGGCCGGCGGGCGCAGTCTCAGTCTCAGTCGCAGTCGATCGCCGTCTTCTTCCGGTTCGGAGGCTGCTGACGACGAGGCCGCCGCCAAGGCCATGACCATGCTCAGCCACAGCAGCAGCAGCGACCAACTCACAGAGGCCGGCCGCGCCTTCGCCCGGCTGCCGCTGGACTGCATGGACACTTCCGACTAGAGCTTCGATGTCTGGTGCCGTTCCTTGAGTGACTTAGTGTACTATACCAACTACGTGTTAGACGAACATGATCCAACAAATACAAACGCGCGCCCGGCATCAACCAGGTTGCGAATTCTACAAACTACAACGTGTGCTGCTGCCATTCTACATTACTTGACTTGCATACAAGAACGCTGCCCGGACTTGTCCATTTGCTGCGCTGCAGCGCTGTTTCTCCGCCGAGAACCGAACGTCCAGACCCCGTCAGACAGGAACATTGGGCTCGGCTGTAGTGACGGACATGCGAGCTTCAACGAGGGTGTGAATGAGGTGGCGTTGCCGGCCAAGGGCGCCGTTCAGCAAGGCGTGCTGCGTGCCACTGTGTGCGCTGCAAACTGGCGAAAAAGTGAGTCACAGCTTCGATTCGAAGCTTTCGAAGCTCTTTTCGTGGGTCGAACGGCTCCGCTCGAGGACAGGCGTCGAGGGAGCTTGATCGCGCCTTCTTCACAGTGCTACAACCCTAGCGAGTTCAAGCAGAGAGAGAGAAAGCGCCCATGCGGCATGGACTCGATAGGTTGTAGTTCTCATCGGCTTCTTCCCCCCATGCCAGGCCGTCGACGGATTCCAGCCCCATACTGAGATCTGCCCAGGGTGGATTTCCGCCCATACGCCTCAACTCTTCCGCACCGAGGATCGACGCAGCACGACGCGGGCGCAAACGAAACTCGCCAACGCGGGCGGCCAGAGCAATTTTTCACGGAGCTCACGGCGATGATTTATATGAGCGACGCAAGGGCTCCGAACTGCGGCGGACGAGGCAGGATCGGATGTGCCACTTTCAGGCGCTTTCAGGCTTATTCTGTCGGCGCGTTGTAAACTACAGAATGTCGGCGCTGAGTCCCATCCGACGACGCCTGGCGAAAGGAGCACTTCAATGCGGAAGACGAGCACAGCCAGCAAACCATCTACAAATCCTCTTCTTGCATTAACTCTAGGCCCGTCAAGACGACACGCACCACTTACAAGAAAGAGCGGGCCGCGCAGTCTCCAGCTAACCGGTCTCATCTCCTGTCCAGCGTCCATCGCGGGGAGCCCGACCGAAATCGGGAGACTGTCGGCTCCGGCTTGAATCGACCACCTTCCTCACTGCTCCATCACGTGCTTGACGCGCGCGACCCACTCGTCGTAGTGCGCCTCCGTCACGGCTTGCAGCAGGATCCTAGTACACGAGCAACGAGTGAACACACGTGAGTAAGCTTCGACATCTCTCCGTACGTGTGAACAACGACCAGTTACCTGAGTTGTCTTCGCTTGTTGCCCTGGATGAAGATATGGTACAGTCGGTCCAGAATCGTCGAGCTGTCTTCCTCCATTTGACGCTCGTCCGGAGACTTGTGCGGGAGCTTGGCCTGGAGGTCCTCAACGCACCAGACCACGCGCCTCGCACGAGGATTCCCACACCAAGGAAGCTATCGATGCTGTAGTTGACACCGCGAATGCGAGTACGAAGAATCGTTGAGGTTATCGATCACGTCCTGACTCGTCAGCGGTCTCATCGTTCGATTACAAAGTTACTGTGATCGATTATAGGTCCACACACATGCAACCACCCACACAAGGTTTCTCCTATGCTTACACTCCAATCCGCTCCATCTCTGGGATCCGAGATACACTTCGGCAGAACAAAACCTGAGCAGCGACTTCGATGTCCAGTCGAGCCTTCTTCTCGCGCATCAACTGGCCGTAGTTGGTGAAGGCTTCTTGGAAGGGGGTTGACACGGCACTGATGCACAGGTACTTCTTGGCGAGGCGAGCCAGTGAAGGGAACAAACGCTGGTACCGACTCCACCACTCGAGCGGGTCGTGCTCGGACTCGTCCGTGGCCGGTAGGGAAGGCGAGTCCAGGTATTGCTGCACCTGGGCCTTGAGTTTATAGAGTTCGGTTGCGGGTTCGTCCACCGGGAAGAACTCGTGGAGCAACGCTGCAGCTGCGGTTTTCCTGTTGGCGCCTCCAACTGCAGCACTTGCAGCCTTCGCGCTCCGATCGTGCCTCCCCTTCGGCTCCTGGCTTTGGTCAGTTTCGACAGTGCCATCATGTTGGTGTTGACTATCATCGACGTCGCCTTTGTCGTTTACGCCGAGAAGCAGGTAGAGCGACTCCATCAGCCGTTCCTTCTCTTCCGCTGCCAAGAACGGCAGAGTTTTAAACCGGGGATCGAGCAAGCACGACAGGTAGGGCGATGAAGGAGCCTGGCCTGACGAGCACAGATCCATGTTGAGGTTGGTCACAATCTTATGGCGCACCGTCACGACAAGAGGGTCTGTCACCCACGCGCCTGCGTCGTCCAAGTGCTTCTTCAGCGAGTGCAGGAGTGGGTACACGATGGACAGACCAGGATACGCCAGTGGTGACACATGTACCAGCCCTTCGATTGGCTCGAGCAGCTTGGCCAGCTGCTTGAGTGCCGCCCACTCTTCAGGAGAAAGCTCGCAGCACACGAAACGCAGCTGCATGGGTCTCCGAGCCGGGTTCGTGTCGCTTTCCAAGCCCGTCTTGTATCGAAGCAGCATTAACTCCAGCTGGACGATGCGGCACATCATCTGCGTCGTCGAGTTCCACCGGTCGTCGAAGTCGCAGACCACCGGCAAGGACTCGCCGCTGCTACCGCTGGGAGACGAGGCAGACGCAGCAACATTAGCCTGAGCGGTTGCTGTGGCCTCATCGACAGCAGAGTCCGAGCTCTGGGACTCCTTGACAGCATCCAGATCGTCCCCAATGGTGTTGCTCCCACCTTCGGCGATGCTTACACTGACCCCGTCTGCAGTTGCTACGATGGAAGCTGCTTGAGCTGATGCTGCAGATGCCTCCTCGCCCATACTGCGTTGCAGAGCGAGGAAGATCTGGTACTCGGACGGGTTCTGGATAAAATACGAGACGTAGTTGCGGCATCTGCGGGTCAGGGCCGCGCATTCACGCAAGCCACTCGATACGGCACCTTCGAGCTCCTCAACGAAGCACCGCACAACAGCTAAGCCTGGGTACTCGCTGTGGATTGCCGTTGCTTCCGCAGCTGCTTCCGCCTGGGCCTCGGCCACGGTCTGCGGGTTGTCCGCGTCATGTTCTTGGGCGGTGTTGGTCGTTGGTGTGTGCGGACGCATGGTAAGTGCCGCCACTTTGGACGACGGGATATCCCACTTATCCATGACGTCACGAAGCAGCGCGATGGTATTGACCCGTTCATCCAGCGGCAGCACATAAACCTCCAGCACACAGTCACGACGCCGAAAGCCGCGCGAGATCCAGTGGCCGCTCACGGTGAGCACGTTCTGGCCGAATGCCGACGTCCAGTTGTTCAGGGACAAGCTCAACACCTCGACGTCGGCCATGACTTCCTTGAGAATCTCACGCTGCGAGTAGTACAAGTTCGCCAGCGCCAGCTTGATGGTCTCCTCCGACGGGAGTTTCGGGACGGCTCCGCCCATGGCGGCGCCACCAAATCCCATGGCTCCGCCATAGCCAAAGTTCAAGCCAGGCGTCGGCCACTCTGTGGACCCTCCAAAGAGCAGCATACTCAGCTCAGTGCCCATATGAGTCACATCCAGCGGCTCGTACTGGGCGATTAAGTACTTGAGTAGTCGGTGCGTCAGGATCTTCTGGTTGGCCGCGTTGGCGGCCGCACTGGCCACCGTGTTTCCTCCAATACTAGGGCTATGTCTCCTTCCACGGAGAACGCCCGCCGTGGCCCCTCCCAGCGCCGAGTAGTCGAAGAACCGCTGGTCCAGCCCCACCCCGGCCATCTCGATGGCCGCATCATTCAGCTCAAAACCCGGCGGAAACTGCAACGCGGCCGACGTGGCCACACTCCCCGGTAGCGTCACGAACCCGGCCGGGTCGAACTCCGCCCCCAACCCCCCAATGGTCTGGTCCTCCACCACCTTCCTCCTCTTGGGAACGGAGCCGCCGGCCGCGCGACGGCGGGCCGTGCGCAGCTCCAGCAGTTGGTGGCGCTGCTTTCCCACGGGCTCTCCTGGTGAGGTTATCCCGGCCGCTTCAGACGTGATGAGCCCAGACGTCGCTGAGCTGGAAGCGGGGGACGTGGCCCGCCGATGAGGGAACTCGTAGTCGGCTGCGCACTTGCCGGGCGCGAACTTGTGGTGCTTTTTCCTTAAGTGACGATTCATAGTGCTGGTGCCCCCCGAGTAGGCGAAGCGTGTGGTTTGAGACGGGCATAACGTGCACACGACGAACTTGCCGCTCGCGTCCTTGACGAAGTAGTCCCAGATGAAGGAGGGCAGCACCATCTGCGGCTCGGGCTTGTCGCGGCGGCCCCGACGCCGGCCCAAGGAGGCGGCCGAGGGAGACGCATCGTCCGTGTGGGGCGGAGGTGCGCCGGATGCCGGTGCGGACTCCTTGGAGTGATGGTCAGCCACGGCAACTTCGACGTCAGCTTCGGTCGAAGTTGCCTCGGCCGGTTCGTCCAGCATCAGGTCCATTTTGCTGAGACCGTGATTGAGACCGCGGTTATCTTGCCTTCTGTATGCCGCCGCGGTTCGCTACGGACCATAGGTTACACGGGGAGGCGATTGGACAATTTGGTGGCTGCGTTTTGACCAATCGGAACGGACCGACGAAGGAAACAGTGTTAAGCAAAGACCTCGCAGTAGTGCAGTACAAGGCGGATTCCGATGAAAGGGTTATGCACGACGATCTAAGAGACCCCTTGCCCACTTACGCTACGAAGAGTGCACCGGACTGTACGCGTTGACAACAGACGCAGTGCGGTTCGAATGTTAAAACATGGCTCTCGACGATGCATTCAATGGACAAAGTCGACACTAACACGCTCGCCACTCTATTGATAACCAGCAGAGGAAACTTCCGAATGCTTTCAGTTGTTGTAGAACGAATGTATTGGTCGGTGTGCTTTCTTGATTTGTCTAGATCCGAATAAATGAATGCGCTTCTGCCAACACCGTCGCAGGCTTTAACTCTGGCATCCGTTGCGATCAACCTCAGTTGTAGTTCTTTTAGTTGAAGCAGACTGAAAAGCTTCAACTAAACGTAATTCGCGTTGGTCGTGATCTCCTCGCCAGGCTTCCAAATATTCTTCACCGTGTGGTAGTAGTAGTCGTGCATGGGCTTCCTTGGTGAATGTTCAGCATCTTCTTCACGTGCGACTTTGGGCCCAAATCTTCACAAATATTCCCTTCTCTTCCGACGTCTCGGGAGTCCGTTGTTGTAGACCTTGTTGTCAAAGCAGCGCTCGAAAGTCTCAGATTTATGACTGTTCTCGCGTTGGGTCTTGGGCATTTTGTCTAGCTTCGAGTGCTTCCAGATCGTTTGTGGGGTAATCTTCTCGTTATACACTCAGCTATCAATTTTGACACCTTCGGCCTTGTCGAGATATTTCAGATAATATTTTTCGGACTAACCTTCATGGCCTCTACTGTCTTTCCTTCTCGAGTAAATAACTGCTAAACAGCGAAGAAGGTGACACATAGCAAAGGGAACATACAACGCTCGCCTAAACGAGGCTCAACACTCGTGGGGGGGCTTGAGAATGCAAAATCTGGTCTCTAAACCCGAAACAGATTGGCGAGACCCGTTGTTGAATATGCTGCTTTGTAGGCTTTCAAAACAACAAAAACATATTTTATAAAAATATTCACATCCCCATATTGCCTACCAATGGGCTCGATGAGGGACAACTAAACTGCCACTACAGCTAGACAGATAAACAATCTGCAAATGTCGAACGGCGACACCAGCATTTCACTTGTAGAATTTGCTCACGACGCGAATCACGCACTTGTCGACATTCTCCGCGATTCGGCGCCACACGCTCCGCCTGTTGGACTTGGCTGTCAATGGTGAGTCCCACGAGTCCTCGAAGTACACGTCGCACCGCCGTGTCGTCATGGCTGGTGTGGTGTGGCGACCCCAGACGTTCTCTTGGGTCGGTTTGGGCCGTTCCGGGCCCATGGATTGGGCAAATCGGTTGACCGGTGACGTTGGGAACGCGCCGAGGGACGAGATGGAGATGGATCCACTGCGTGCACCTCGGCGAGATTTCATACCTCGAGAAGACGCGGCGCACGGCAGTATAATTTGGCAATTGTGGGCGTAGATATCGCGGTAGTTGGGGTCGTTGCTGAGGCTGAAGCGCGCGTCGACGACGAAGTAGTGCGGCATGGTGCGTTGAGGTTGTGTTGGATAATGTGGAAGTGTTTTCAAGGTGGTGAATTGAGGAATGAGGAATAAAAGTTAGTGCAACGGCGGACTTGGAGCCGAGATTCGATGTCCGGGGCCATGTCGAAGTCAGGAATTGCTCGGAGATCTCACTTTCGTGGGGCGAAGGAGGCTGTACGAGAAGATAGCTGAGATCTATCCAGCCAGATCGCTGCATTCGGCGGTTTAACTGAGTTTCGCACGGGAACTGCATGCCATCGGCTCTTTTCGGGTGGTCTGGCAATTTTTATCTTGCATCATGCCGTGGTAGGATCGTATTTAAAGGTGCTGCTCTTGGATGGAAGCTCTTGAAAGCTTGTCCTGCAGGCTTCCACTGAAAGATACTCGAGCTTGGGTGGGTGCCACGGTATTGAATTCTAGTTTCGAAGCCGAAAACAAATATTGACTTGCACCGTATCCATACTTGACACGAAACTCGTCAACCTTGAGGGAACGCCACAAAATTCGCTGAAGAGAATCAAAATCGCATTGTGGCTCAGCAGCACTTGAGCTATTCGACTAAAAAATATCGACAATAAAGTGGATTAGTAACATTCTAATGCAACGAACTCGCAGCTGATCATCGAAGGGTGGGAGGTAATATCTAATGAATCGTTAATGCACTCGCTCCGAGCCCGTTTGTCATCTTACTGCTACTTTCACGCTCACAAGTTCCGCTACATTCGGCACATCGACGGCGCCGAGTGCAGCGAGAAGAGAATGTCACACAGGTCCTTCTTGGTTTGGTCGTCGTCGTCGACGTCGATGCTCTCGGTGTCAGTCTCGCAGCCACTGGCCACGTCCTCCATAGTCGCGTCCCCCATCATCTCGCCCTTGGCCTTCTGCTCGAGCTTGACATTCTCGGCCAGACACGCGAGCGGCAGCAGGGCGAAGGTGCGGCCCTTATCGGACAGCACGGGTCTGTTGCCGGCCTTGTACTTGTTGGCTCGGTAGGGCCACTTGATGCCCCTACGCTTGCAGTTGCGCTTGACGGTGATGACGGCCACGCCCATGACTTCAGCCGCCAGTTTCTGTGGTAGGTGGAAGAACTGGGCCAGGAACTCGACGGGGAAGTCGTATTGGATGCGGCTCTTGCGGGGTTTGGCGTCCGGACTCTTGACTTTCTTGGTGGGAGACGAGCGCTTGCGAGTGACCTTGGCTTTGGTCGGCGTGGACGGAGATGCAGAGCGACGGATGGTGGTGATGCTCATGGCGGACTTGACGGGCAGTGGGCAAAATGAGGAATGAGCCGTCGGAAGCGTTGCGGATTCGAGCGAAAAGTCTGACTGCGGAGCCGCTGCAGCGTCTCTTATACATGTATATCGTTGCCGAGTCTCACTACCACTCTCGGTATGGGGCCTTCATGCCCACTGGAACGTTGAAGTGAATTGATGACACCAGATTTTAGTTTGAGGACGGGAAGGCGTAATGAGGCGACTTGCCAGCGAACCACTTCAACATGAAATCCTCTTTGAGGCGGCTATATTTGTAAATTAGCTCTGGTTTGTTTGGTTTCAGCGAATGAAATCACCGTCAGGGTGATACGGACGGGACGATAGCCCTGTTTGAGTTGGGTTGCTTCGTGATGCGGAGGGACTCGTCTGCATCAGTGGTCGTCTCTGGTTTGCTAGAGCCACTTTTCCAGACGCAAACTTGCTCCCAGAAACTCGCCGACCAAAAGTTGCACGTGCCTGTGTTAACCAGTGCAAGTCGGAGCGGGCCTCGCGATACCCCAGCCAAGGTAGTGGAGACCCACGCGGCAATGCGCAGCAACAAATAACCAAATTTGCTGCGTCTCCTTCGTATCGGATCGCCGCCAGCTTTTGTATCTCATCGGGCTCACGGTCCACGAATTCGAGATGGTGGACGACTACGCCCGATGGCTTCGGCAAGTCACAACGCGACTACAGAGCTGGAGCCCCCAGATTCGGTGTTTGCTGTCCCCATTGCGTGAGGAGCTCTTCGGCGACTTGACGAGCGCTTTTAGGTTGAAGCTGCCCGTCACCTTCGTTTATGGCTTTCAGACTGGTGATATATTTCTGGTGTGGCTCTGCGATCGCCTTTGAAGGTGACGCGCGACGAGGAACTCCCTCGCGAGCCGCGAAGTAATGCCACGTCGGCGTTGAAGGATGGCAGGCACTCACGCTTTGATAAATATGTATATTTCTTGCAGCCCTTTGGCTGGATGAATGTCTTGCTCGGCGCTTTTCCTACTGCAGAGTGTCTTTGAGCAGGTCTCGGTAGATCTGCAGCGAGCGAGCGCAGGCCGAGGGCACAATGTTGGAGCAGCCGCGCGCGCACGAGTTGCGCAGATCTGGGAAGGGCTTCTCGTCGTCGTAGGCGCGGCACGCGTCCATGCAGCTCACGCCGTCGGGGCAGCGCGAAGCGCTCGGGGCCTCGCTCGCCTCCATCTTGTCGCACACGAGCTTGGTCACCGTGAGGGACCCGTACGAGCAGCCGTTCATACACGCGGCGTTGTGCGGGTCGCTGGAGATCAACCGGGTCGCCATCACAGCGCACGCCAAGCAGAAACAAAGTTAGTGATCGGATTTGCTAACCACTGCTGACAATGCGAGAGCCACGACGTACCGAACACAGAGCTTTCTGCACGTTTCCTCGTGCCAGCGAGACTGCACGCCGCGCACGCGGCAGCGGCCACGCAAGAGTTCGTGGTCGGCCACAACAGGCTCTGTGATAGGAGATGCTGGCAGCACTGCCTCCATGGTCTCGACTGCGTGGTTGCTGTTGAGGGTGGTGTCATTTTCCGAAGTGACAGCGGTGGTCGGGAACCGGGCCTTCAGCGCCGCGATACTTTCGGCATCCAACACGGTTCGGGCGCCGACGAAGACTCCGCCGCAGAGCAGCACGGCCAGCAGCAGTCCGCCGAGGCAGTTGGTGATCCGGCGGCAGCGCTTGGCCGGCTCCATCTTCTTCCAGTACTCGTCGGCCTCGTCTTCCCAGATCGACGAGCCGCGCCGCTCGCGGCCAGTGTCCGGCTGCTGCCCCACATTGCGTCGCGTGAGGGACATGTCCGCTTCCTTCCTCTCCAGATAAGGCGTTCTGCGACCGCGAATGTGCTAAGGGTGGTGCCTTCAGTCCGTGATCACTGTAAATTGCTCAGGTATTTCGAGGACTTTGGCTCGAGAACCTCTATTTCCAGCGGGTATAGTCCAGTCCTGCCGGTCTTATGCCCACGACGCCTGCATCATCCTCGGGCGGAGTGACTTGCACTTGATGCGGCGCGAGTCACAAGGCCCACTTCTTCAACGTCATCTTTCATCGACACCAATGAAATTCGAATGCAAAAGCGACTTCCACTTGGTTGCGGGTCCCACGTCGCACTAAGGCGCTGCAAGATGCCTGCAACAAGCCCTTTACCCGGCTAGGATTCATGTTCCGACACTTGGTCAAGGCCAAAGGCCGATAGGTCCGCCCTCGGCCTCATCCCTGCTCGACGACGCGAAAAGATGATACGAGAAGCGGCTGGAACATCCCACACCACCTAGAGCTTTTAACGCGGAGATTCCTGCTGAACTCCACCATTATGCAATCGTGTCCCCGCCCGGACGAAGGGGTGCAGCAACAAGTCGTCAAACCGAGCGGGCAATAGGGATGCACCGCCGACGGGAACTAAGATCCAGATTGCATTCAGGGCCAACTCTCGCTCATGGGCTGCGTGCAGTTCAGCCTACAGCTTTCGAACGGGGACTCGCATCCGGAACTGTAGAATGCTCTACATGATTCGGGACGCAGTGGGCCCAACGAGCTTGGTTAACAACCGCAACATCCACAACTCGCGGCGACCGGAGTGACGAATCGGCTCCGTGTTTCGCTGCGCTGGATCTCTCGGCGTCAACCCGGACGTGAGCCCTTGAGCTAGTACCAATGTCTCGCTACTAACGACTTGGTCCCCCCTCGGGGCATCAAGTCGGCACTCTATGGACGAGCTCTCGACAAACACCTTCCGACACGGACAAAACCCGGTTCGCACTCACACCGAAGTGGCCATCTGCTACGACCAAGACGCTGCAGCCTTTGCTTTCGGCGCTTCAATCTCCTAGTCACTTCTCAATTCACCGCCAACAGACCGGATCAACCGCCACCACCTCCACTTCCCGTTGACGATGTCTCCAGTCAAGCCCATCAAACCCGCCAAGACCAAGCTGATCCCCCGCAAAGTCAAAGTCAACGCCCCCACCGAACGCAAGAGCCGACGCAAGTTTGACTTCACAATGGAGCAGCTCCTCGCGGTCTCACACCTTCGCCAAGACGACGCAGCCAGGGTACTGAATTGCGCCCCGATCACGCTCAAGCGCAACTGCCAGCGTCTCAACTACCGCTGGCCGTTCCGAAAGTTCAAGGCTGCAAAGCGTCGTGAAGACGTTGCTCGAGCTACGGCCCTCAACCCTCGCACTGCTAAGAAGAAGGCCCCCATGTCACCAACTTCGGTGCAAGCCCCGGAACTGCTGCTGATGTTCAGTCAAGGCAAGAAGCAGCTCGCCAACTCGTCACCCACGTCGGTAAGCGGCCTGTCGTCCCCGATGTCAATGGCGACTCCCCCCAGGGCCCAATTCCCGCACATGAACGAACCCGTCAAGTCCGCACCATCGCCAATGCTGCCACCGCTGGCGTGGATGCTTCAGCAGTGTCACTACCAATCGACGCCTGTCAATACTTTTCGACCGATGGACCACCACCCTGTCGACCACAAGAGCGCGTGCTACGCCGCAGCCTTCCACTCGACGGCTCCCAAGCTTCCTTCGAGCAGAATGACGTCGCTGCTTAACCAGTGCGAGAACGAAAGACGCTCGGCCAAGTTGCAGCCGTCGCAGTTCCCTCCGCCGCCACTGCGTCGGTAGCAACTGAACCATCGCGGCACGATCCAAGTCCGTTGTGTACAATTGTTCAACCTGTAGTCAATGAGTAATTTGTCCAATCAAGAGTGAATGTTTGAGTCCTTGTCGCTATTCTGTCCAACACTATTTCCTATTTTTCAAGCTCGACAAGAATAATATTATTGTATATTATTTTTTTCTCCATCTCACAATACACCACCACCTAACGAGTCTAGACCATTCCTGCCAGCGGAGAATGCAGTGAAGACTTCCCGAGATGCCGAGCGTCATGATGGTCAATTCTTTCGTCGAACCTACCGTCGGTGTCGGCTTGGCCCTCGTCTTTCTTTGACTACTACAGGTTGATAGTCAATGGTTTTTGATAATTAAAACCTTGAAATAGCATATATATGCAATTTGTCAGGACTACGATACAGTCGCATCGCCTCGGTTCGAGAACGTGTCGTGTTTTGCAGCGACGGCAGCGAATCGAGTGGTAAACCAACTACTTCTCGATGACAACCCTCTGACTGAACTGTCAGCTTCCTTGGGCTCGCCTTCCGATTTCTTTGTTCATCTGGATCTCGAAGACACGTTGGTGACCTCGCTTCCAGCATGGACCAAGACGCAGGTTGAGCAATTGTTCATGCTCGCGCACACACTATTGCAGTAGCAGTGCGGCCGAGAACCGTCAACGCAATGTCCGGTGTGAAGCCCAAACTAATGGCATGCATATCGTCGAGTTCCCGCTGGAGATGATCGATAAGTTGTATACTATTGGTCGGTACTTAGCTTGAGGCGAAGTGCACGTCAACTGCTACATGTAGTGATCTCTCAGGATGCTCTATTTTATCAATCATTGTTCAGTCTGGCAACTTGTCTCCATCAGCTCGTTGAAGCTCTGGGTGCTCCGAGCCAGCAAAGGTAGCCACTTGGAGCTCACTGCGAATCTCAACGTGAGCTAGTGAACTAGCTTAGTTCAAATACGGCAGCACCACCGACGTAAGCCGTTCAGGTTGTCGAGAGCCTCACGACATGCTGGGTATGAGCTGCAAGGAGCGTCGGTGATAGAAGGTGAAAGGGTGTCGAAGCGGTGCCTACGATCAAGTTGCACGGACGGAGCCAATCATGCACCGTCGCGCGTGTCGGGCGCGTGCCGCATGAGGAAGGGCAAAAGCAAAAGCGCATCAGCCCCAGTGCGTCGTGTATTACTCGCCCGTCCCCGATGGATTCCGACCCCGACGCCATTGCCGCGTTTTCCCTTCCAATGCAAAGCTGGTACGCGGGTCAGTCGGTCACTGCGAACCACTACATGATGGTGTTGGACGCGGACGAACCGGAGGCAGAGCCGACGTTGTCGCCACGACCGAGGCTTCATGATGCTTACTCTGCAGGAGTGTGGGGGTACGCACTCGCGACCATGTTGAAGGCGTTCGTGGCGGTGTGTTTCTTGGTTTTCGTCGGTGGTCAAGCGGCGTACGTGACGCCGCTGTATTTGAACGACATCCAGGCGAAGGTTGCGAAATGGTGGGGAAGCCACGACGAGATGGTCGATCCGTCGTATCTGCTGCTTGTTGGGGTGGTGCCAACGCTGGCGTGCGTTGTAGTCCTTCAGTTTTTGCGTCGGTTGCGTGCGAGACGTGGGGTGTGGAGCGTGGCGAGGTTTCTACGTCGGAGACCGTCGGCTGACTGGATCAGTTACGGTGGGCTGCTATTCCTGCTGGTCCTCATGGCTGGCAACGCCCTGGTGTTCTGGTACGGCTTCTCTAAGCGGCATGGCCACAAGCCACGATTCACGGCCGATCCAGCGCACCCGGGGCCGCCAGGACCGCCGTCGTCTCCTCCGTATGTCAGGATGATCGGCAATGCGCTTGGCTTCAACTGTGTGCTCAATCTGGCGCTGCTCTTCCTGCCGGCGACGCGCAACAGCGCGTGGATGGAGTTTATGAATATCTCGTACGCCAATGGGATCAAGTTTCATCGGTGGCTCGGTGTGACCGCTGTACTCACGGGTATCGTGCACTGCGCCTGCTACTACTACGACTGGCTGCAGGACGGCAGGTGGAAGCAAATGGCGCTGCCTTGCTGGGACTGCTCGTTCAGGGAGCGCATGGGACGGAAGATCTGGGTCAACGTGTTCGGCGAGGTTGCGCTGCTCTGCTTCCTGTTCATTGGCGTCACCTCGATCCCGTGGGTCCGAAGGAGACTGTACAACCTCTTCTACAACGTGCACCAGCTCCTCTTCGTCGCCGTCGTCTTCACGGTGCTGCACTGGGCGCGTGCGTTGTGGTTCCTCGTGCCTCCATTCGTCGCTTACCTCATCAGCCGCGTGCTGTCACACTGCAACGGCTCCACCGCGGCAGACGTTGTCGCGTTCTCGGCGCTATCGCCTACCCTGTGCAAGCTTGTGGTTGCACGCTCGTCAAGCGCACGGGGCGCGTACCAAGTCGGTCAATTCTTGTATGTGAACGTGCCGGCGATCTCGCGAACTGAATGGCATGCCTTCACCATCGCTTCTTCACCAATGACCTCACTGTACGCCGAGACCTCCTCGAGTACCATGACGCTGGTGATCAAGGCTCTGGGAGATTGGACGGATAAGCTCATGGTCTACCAACAAGTATGCGATCGCTGCTCCATCGAGCCCGAAATGTACGTCGATGGGTACTACGGAGCGTCTCTGGCGGAGACGTATCAAGCTTACAACACGGTCGTATTAATCGGTGGTGGTGTTGGCATGACACCACTGCTAGGAGTGCTCGAGGACGTCTGCACGGCGGCTGAAACCCGCCAAGCTCAGGGTCGAAGTGCTCTTCCTCGTCGAGTTGCCGCGATCTTCGTGATGCGAGAACTGGAGCTGCTCAAAGAGATCTACCCGCTGCTTTCTCGAGTACGTGAAGTGGATCCGCGAGGACGATTCATCACGGTGCAGTTAACGTTGACAACTACGCTTCGGTCGGAGGAGCTAGACGCCTCCCCGTACGCTGGCGTAAGCATGCCGGCAATGAGGTTGCCGTCGGACTGTTTCTCGCAGACAAGGACATTCACTGCATCCACCAGCAAAGGCTGTCCGTTTGAGGCTTCGCTCGGTGCCAGTGACAGCGCACTGGTTCAGTTCGTCGCGTTCGGCGTCGTTGTTGGGCTACTGCTGGCGATCCAGTTCGGCAATGGCGCGTTGGTCGTTCAAGACAGCGTGTGGGTGGTGCAGCTGGCCATCAAGACCGGCACGATGTTTGCCGCTGGCGTCACTGCATACGGCGCTGTGGTGCTCATGGGGTGGGCACAGAGCGCTCGCTCCGTCTTCAGGTCGTGGTGCTTCGTCGATGAGTATCATCTCAAAGAGAATTTGCTGCCGCAAGAGCGAGAGCGCAGCTTTAGGCCGGGCCTCTCGAGCTACCGCGACCTGGTTAGTGAACTTCAGGTTATCGTTGGTCGAAGACCCAATATTGCCCTACAGCTGCGGCAACTACATGCAGGACACCGCCAACGGTGCTCTGGCGATGGGTCTGCTATCGGCGTGCTCGTGTCAGGGCCGGCCACCTTGAAGACGGCGGTGGCTAGAGCTGCTGCTGCGATTCGTGCGAACGACTTTGACATCCATGAAGAAGAGTTTGAGTTATGATCAACAACATGTACTTTGGCTGGCAGCAATATCCATGAGACCAGAAAAACCAGTGGATCGTGCTAGAGCAACAAGGTAAAAGGACATTATTTGACATTCCACGGTACGAGGAGGATGGATGGCATGGCACTCAAAAAAATCTTCACCGAGTTATTTTAAAATATCTCAGTGAAGTTTTTTTCCTAATATCAAAACATTAATGTTAAAATTAACAGATGTATCCGATTAGGGTAAATGTCCGCGAGTTTGAAAACAATGCTTTCTATTTTTAAATAAAAAGCGTTGTTTTCAAAAGCAATGAGGATTCAATTATAGAGTATTTTAGCAAAATCGCACCTCTGTAGAAACTCTGGGTCTAAAAATCCATCCAATCCAATCCATAGAATCAACTCAAAGCTCGAACTCCTCCTCGTGCATGTCAAAGTGGCGCCCACCGAGCTCTGCGATCGCGCACTCGAGCGCTCGCTTCATCGGCTCGGGCCCGGAGACGAACAGGCCGACCGTCGAGTTGCCGACCGTCGGGTTCGCCGCGATAAACTGCCGATGGCCGTCAAGCACGTTGGCCATGAGCTCTGGAATGTCCGGGCGACGGCCAACCTCGACGTTGTATTCGGCGATGAGGTCCTGGAACGTGTAAACGTCGCCAGCCATGGAAGACACGGGCAGAGGCGTCGTCGTCACGCGGCTAAGGCTGGTGCTGGGCTGGGCCACAGCCTTCTTGTCGAGGGCCAGACACGCATACACCGTCATGGTCGACACGACGACGAGCAGCACGATCTCCACCAAGTTCTGCAGCGGCCACAGGTTCTCCTTGTCCGCTTCCACCTTGTTGCCGTACTTGACCAAGACCACAACGACCAGCGTCACCAAGAAGGACGCGCCGTACATGGCCACCCTGCTGTTGTGCGAACGCAGCGGCTCGACAAAGGGCCTCGGCGTCTTTGAAGTGTCGTAGCGGGTGGCCGACACGTGCGGCTTCCCGGCGAGTCGCTCGTGGTCGAGGGGCTGGTCCAATTGCTCGGTCGTCGGGGCGCGCGTGAGGCTGAAGTGGAGGCTGAAGTGCTGCTGCTGCGGGTCCAGCTCCTTGATCTGCATGAGCAGCGGGTGGATCTCCTCCAGCAGCGACAGCTCGCGGAACGTGAAGATGAAGAAGACTTTCTGACGCAGCGACGCGCCTTGCTGCAGCTTGGTTACGAGGTCCTCGAGGATGGCCAACAAGGGCGTGACTCCGATGCCGCCGCCCACGAGACACACGGTCGAGTACTCGTCGTACATGTCGAGCGACGCGCCGTAGTAGCCGTCCATGTACACGGTCGGCAGCACGTTCTTGGTCTTGCAGTCGTCCGAGTACCGCACGAGCTCGTCGGTCCAGTCTCCGAGCGACTTGAGCAGGATCGTGAGCGTGTCGGGGCTGCTGTGCGGCGAGGACGCGAGCGTGAAGGCGTGCCACTGCAGCTTGGAGATGGCCGGCACGTTCAGGTAGACAAACTGGCCGACCTTGAAGTCGCCTGCGCGAGTGGTGGAGCGCGACAGAACCACCTTGACCACGTCGTTGGACAGCGTCGTGAACTCCCGGACGGTCACGGGGGTGAAGCCGTTGGAGCTCGAGATGGCGCGGCAGATCGTGTACAGCATGACGGACGGGAAGATCCACGCGAGGATCGGGTTCCAGTGCAGCACGGCGAAGACGGTGCCGACGATGAAGAGGTGGTGCACGCTGTAGAACGTGTTGTACATTTTGCGGCGCATCCACGGGATCGACGTCAAGCCGATGGCCAGGAAGGCCAGTAGCGCGATCTCACCGAAGAAGTTCATCCACGGATCGTGGCCCTCTTTGCTGCCAACTTCACAGTCGAAGCACGGTAACGCGTTCTCCTTCCATTCCTCCTGTCGAATCCAGCTCCAGTAGTAGCCGAGACAGTGGAAAAGCGCCGTCAGGACGGTGATGACGCCCACCCAGCGGTGATACTTGATGCCGTTGGCGTACGAGATGTTGAGGAACTCCATCCAGACGCAGTTGCGCGTGGCCGGCAGGAAGAGGAAGGCCATGTTGTACACGCACACGAAGCCGAGCGTGAGCGCGATCATCTCGAGATACAGCTCAAAGTTGAACTCACGGCCACGCTTCTTCATCTTCGCGACGCGCTGCTCGTAGTAGAAGTGGAAGACGTACACGTTGCCACCCACGAGGAAGGCCACGAACAAGAGCTCACCGAGGCTGACAGGTGCTACCCAACCGAAGATACGCGGTTTCCGGCGCAGCACGCGCGTGAAGCGGAGAACGTAGTGGGAGGTGATCCGGCGCACGTTGAAGTGCTTCAGCAGCTCGAGGAAGAGCACCGACGCCGCCACCGGGAGGAAACCGAAGAAGAAGAAATACGTCGGACGCAGCATCTCCGTATGCCCCACGTCGTCCTTGCCTCCATCAACTGGGACGCCGTACCACGTCCCGATCGTCGCCATGAGGTCGTTGTACGTCTTGGTGAAGTAGAAGAGCTGGCCGTAGGCGTATGTGGCAATGGCAGCCACCATCAACACTTGCAACACGTTGCCAAGAAGTGGGAGGCGGGTAGTCCACGTCGACGTGGGCGGCCGAGGTTCGCCGGTAAGACTGTAGCGCTTGTCATCGCAGTCCGGAGTCTTGAGCGAGGAGAACGCAGCGTCAACGCGGGGAGTGGAGGTCGCGTCTGCGTTGCTCGGCGCCATCGTGGAAAAACTAGAGCTTCGACTGTCCCTCTTGCGCGGCTGAAAGCAAGTTGCGGAATGATCGAGTGTTGAGAGTTTCGTATTAAGCTATCGAGGTGGTTACCATCCTGCCGGACGAACGGGGCGATGGTGGTGGGAACCCTTACTACTCGCGGTTATCGGTAGATCAAGGGACTGGAGACGAACTAAGGCAGACGAGTACAGTACATGCACATGCCAAAGCAGAAGCTGGACGACAGACGGTGAGCATGCCCACGCAAAACCTGGACCGTCGGTACGAAGCACGCGCCCTCGGACCAATGGTAGCAGCGCATATTGTATTGCAAGCCGCGTTGGTCAGCCGTGTTGTTGACTATGACAGCGACTCACCTGCAAAGCATCAAGCGGCGAGCGCGTGGATGTGGGTTATCCCCTCGCATCCTCCAACTTCGTTTTAGTATAACCGAGTCCACGTACTCTACTTTGTGGTTCATACGTGTATGACTGGAAGAGGATGCTAGCACTACAGCTAAAACTATGCTCGAGACAACCTCCGTCCTGTCCTCTCCGATCAGGGAGGAGACGTTCTTCCTCTGTGTTTTGTCAAATATTGTAGCGAAGCGAACGAGACCCCACGGAATCCGTGGCACGGATCCTCGTGCCACCCGCCAATAGCGTGGCTAAGAGGTTGCGTCGCTGACTTGCAACCGTATTGACTGGTCAGACTAGGCCAGGCTCTGGCTGGTTAGCTCAGTCGTGCTGGCCCGGCTGGGTCTGCACAGACAGCTTCAGGACTGAAACTTGGTGCTCGCTGCGGTGTTCATTGACTAAGGATACGGGTAGTCGTCCCTCTAACGACAGTGCACTACTTGGCCCGGAAAACCTTACGAACGTGTGCAGATAAGAACTCTCAGAGAGAGTCAATACGTGCGTGTGAGGCGTACCGAGTGAAGGCAAGCGTTTGTATGAATGCAAATGTACATGTATCTTTCATGATTGCTGTGGTGCTGCAGACCTTCATTGCGTAACCAGATGGCGCACAGACGCAACGTGGGATTGAGCCCCCGTCTCAATCAGAAAACACAACGGCCAACGCAAAAGGCTTCCAGCGTGCGGTGCCAATGTGCTTCACGCCACCTCCGAGACCGTTTATTTGCTTCTTAATTAAATTTGCTTCACGTGGTGTTTGTCGACAGGTTTCACTCAAATCGCGCGGTTGGGGTGGATAGTCCCCGTCACGAAAGACGCCGAGGCTCTGTTTGCTGTTCGAAAGCCGCACTCCGCACCACCCACTCCGCGTCAGACGAGCTATCCGACGACGGCTTTCACAATCCAGCAGCTATCACCAGCG
Organism: Phytophthora crassamura; assembly: GCA_033557995.1. NCBI lineage: Eukaryota > Oomycota > Peronosporomycetes > Peronosporales > Peronosporaceae > Phytophthora > Phytophthora crassamura. The sequence goes on along the minus strand of JAUCED010000005.1, from coordinate 2,536,699 downwards.
ACGCTATTGGTGAAAGCCACACGTCGTCGTGCCAATCCGCAGTGATGCCGAAGCGTGCAGAGACCACCCCGAAGCAGTGGATAAGTTCGCTAGGATGCCGGCATCTCAGTCTTTTTGCTAGGCACGTGTCTAGTTCATTGGATCGCGCCGTCATGGCAGCCTTGACGCCCTCCTGGAGAGACCAGGGTACGGCGCTCGCTACTGGAGGCACGTGCAGCTTCTGTAAAGTTCAAACCCGTAGCTCGATTGACCACTACGTATGCCATTTCTTTGGCACGGCACTTACTGCTGCGTCCAGGAATCTCGTGAATGAGTACTGTGCCATCGCGAGAGAATCCCCAGGTTTGCATTACCGTCTGTGCAGCGGCAAGGAAAAGTGAAGCTTCAAAAAGAAACGACAAAATCTACTTAGTGTTACGAACTGCAGTTTTACGGCATTGTTTTTCCGTCGGCCTTCTCTAAGCATCTCCAGCAGCAGCTGAACCCACTGGACGCCTGCCAAAAATGCCTTATAGCCTTATTCGGTTTCTCTAGATTTGTCTCTAAATATAAATTGTGCAGAGGTCGATATGTGAGAGGTCGGAGTTTATGCCACCTAGTTGTAAAAAAAGAGTGACCCATACTGAATCCAAGACAATATTTATGAAGTTGTCCAATAAGGGGGGTGAGGTGACCCTTTGCTTGGTGAGACCGAATCTGCGTCTCAGCAGATATAAGTTTTCTTAAATCAGCTTATGCAGAAGCATAGGTCATTTTGGAAGGCGTCCAGTCCGTTCATTAAACATGCCGAGCGGGTCGCAGCAAGAGAGAGCCTCGTACTACAGTGCAAAGCACAAACTGCATGGCTACAAAACGGAAGTCTCTGTCATTCCGACTGACCTGGCAATCAACTGTTCCCATCACTTCAAGGGATGCACTGTGGATATCACAATTTTTAGGAGGAATGAGGTCTTCCACATCGCTGCTGTTGTTAAGAAGCCGTCGGACGAAGATTTTAATGACGACGATCCTCTTCGCGAAGAATACCCCGGCTCCTGGGCAATATTGGCCGATAAAGGCTACCAAGGACTGGCCGACTCGACTCGAGCGATCATCCCGAAACGTCGTCGCCCGTCAACCCCGCTAACCCCCAAGAAGAAAGTGACAACGGCGATATCGCCTCCGATCGAGTGGTTGTGGAGAATTACTTTGGCAGACTCTGCACCCTTTGGGGGCTCTGTTCCGATAAGTTCCGCTGGCAAGAAAAGAACTACGAGCTGTTCTTCCGCGCATGCGTTGCGCTCACGAACTGCCACGTTCGCGCACACCCTCTTCGCGAAGCTGACGGCGACAACTACAAGGACTATCTTCGTCGTATGTATGCGATTGGTAGGGAAAGACACGAGAAACGACTCGAATCCAACCGGCGAGCAAGAGAGAGAAGACGGCGGAGGATTATTGCGTCGCGTCAGGCAGCCGGTGACTCCAACCATTCTGACTTCTCCACACAGTATAGCCAGGAGTACTAAAGCGATTAGTCACTTCGCCTGCCCGGAAAAAGGGAATGCGCCTCTGACCAGATACTCGTCAACTTAGGTTTGCCTCTTGTAACGTGGCAGTTAATGCGAAGAAATCGGAATTCACCAGGATTTCGTACTGCACATCGACCAGCTGATCGATTTACACACTGTATAATGGCCCTCCCCGCTTCTGATCAATTAGCCCTCAACCAACCACACGCTCGGATACTGACTTCGAGGACTAATGTCTACATTGACTTGTGTCCAGATCCCGTAACATGAAGTGGTAACGGTGAAGTAAGGGAATGTGATTGGTTGTAATTCGGATTGAGTTCTGTTGCGCAGAGTCATATTTCAAGTGCTCCCGGACGTGCTGCAGGGCTTCGGCATGACCAACGTGGCGCCCAGCGTCACCACGCCGCCCGTCATGGGGCCTAACAGCATGACCACTCTCAATACAGCGTGCTACCCATCCGCCCCGTCCAAGTGAAGCCTCCAAGCTGTCCCATGCAGTTCCGAGGCGGCTTGTCGGGCTTAATGGGGTTACCTTGTAGTGCTTATACGCGTCGATCGTCGCAATAATTCTAGGTATTGTAGGAAAGGCTGTATTGACTTCTCTTTTGTGGGACGACGCTCGTCGCTGGGCAGCAACCTACCGCCGCGCGCCGGTGTGGCACGAGCCTCCGCAGCTGCCGGCCAAGAAGGGCGACGCAAGTAGCGAGGACGAGGTCGAGGCTGAGCCCCTGGGGCTCTGGGGCGCATAGCTACCTTGACCAAGCCGGCCCTCCCCTATATACCCACGGACACCTCCTCACAGGCTGCACACTAAGGAATAACGATAATACAGTATGGACAAATGTTGATTCGCTTCATCTCGTGGCTTTCGGTAGTTTAGCTTCAGAGCTGCTGTATGGCACACGCCACCTGCCACCTGCTCGCTGCACAGTTCCTAAAGCACTAGTGTTCTGTAAGTCATAATTCATAAATACTAGTGCTCTGTGGCGGCGACTGCAACTGGCTCAACGTTCACGCAGCATTGAGCAGTGCTCGCTGTGGACATTTTTGAACACAGCTACTATGAACCAATCAATAGCGCCGAATCTCTGTAACGAGTTTGTGCTACTGTACATGATCTTTTCAAAACGCGTTGTCGCCTGTTGCTGTTTGATTGGCTTGCTAGTTGCATTTGACAAAATTATTTTAAGAAAGCGTAGCGCTTTCAGGTTACGCTGGCATAGATTTTGCTATGGTGGTGTTACCAGATTTGGAGAATGAACAATTAACATTGAGTCGAGACTGCCCATCTCAATTAATTAAGCCATGTAAATTGGCACAACGCTGCTCCTAACAGCGGAGTCATACCACCGCCACCACCGATTAATACGACCGTGTTGTAAACTTGATACGTCTCCGCCAGAGACGCTCCATAGTACCCATCGACGTACATTTCGGGCTCGATGGAGCAGCGATCGCATACTTGTTGGTAGACCATGAGCTTATCCGTCCAATCTCCCAGAGCTTTGATCACCAGCGTCATGGTACTCGAGGAGGTCTCGGCGTACAGTGAGGTCATTGGTGAAGAAGCGATGGTGAAGGCATGCCATTCAATTCGCGAGATCGCCGGCACGTTCACATACACGAATTACCGACTTGGTACGCGCCCCGTGCGCTTGACGAGCGTGCAACCACAAGCTTGCACAGGGTAGGCGATAGCGCCGAGAACGCGACAACGTCTGCCGCGGTGGAGCCGTTGCAGTGTGACAGCACGCGGCTGATGAGGTAAGCGACGAATGGAGGCACGAGGAACCACAACGCACGCGCCCAGTGCAGCACCGTGAAGACGACGGCGACGAAGAGGAGCTGGTGCACGTTGTAGAAGAGGTTGTACAGTCTCCTTCGGACCCACGGGATCGAGGTGACGCCAATGAACAGGAAGCAGAGCAGCGCAACCTCGCCGAACACGTTGACCCAGATCTTCCGTCCCATGCGCTCCCTGAACGAGCAGTCCCAGCAAGGCAGCGCCATTTGCTTCCACCTGCCGTCCTGCAGCCAGTCGTAGTAGTAGCAGGCGCAGTGCACGATACCCGTGAGTACAGCGGTCACACCGAGCCACCGATGAAACTTGATCCCATTGGCGTACGAGATGTTCATAAACTCCATCCACGCGCTGTTGCGCGTCGCCGGCAGGAAGAGCAGCGCCAGATTGAGCACACAGTTGAAGCCAAGCGCGTTGCCGATCATCCTGACATACGGAGGAGACGACGGCGGTCCTGGCGGCCCCGGGTGCGGTGGATCGGCCGTGAATCGTGGCTTGTGGCCATGCCGCTTAGAGAAGCCGTACCAGAACACCAGGGCGTTGCCAGCCATGAGGACCAGCAGGAATAGCAGCTCACCGTAACTGATCCAGTCAGCCGACGGTCTCCGACGTAGAAACCTCGCTACGCTCCACACCCCACGTCTCGCACGCAACCGACGCAAAAACTGAAGAACTACAACGCACGCCAGCATTGGCACCACTCCAATAAGCAGCAGATACGACGGATCGACCATCTCGTCGTGGCTTCCCCACCATTTCGCAACCTTCGCCTGGATGTCGTTCAAATACAGCGGCGTCACGTACGCAGCTTGACCACCGACGAAACCAAGAAACACACCGCCACGAACGCCTTCAACACGGTTGCGAGTGCGTACCCCCACACTCCTGCAGAGTAAGCATCATGAAGGCTCGGTCGTGGCGACAACATCGTCTCTGCCTCCAGTTCGACCGCGTCGGGCACCATCGTGTAGTGGTTCGCAGTGACCGACTGACCCGCGTACCAACTTTGCATTGGAACGGGCAATGGCGTCGGGGTCGGAACCCATATGAGGACAGGTGAGTAATACACGACGCAGTGGAGCTGATGCGCTTTTGCTTGTGCGCTTCCTCATGCGGCACGCGCCCGACACGCGCGACGGTGCATGATTGGCTCCATGCGTGCAACTTGATCCTTCTGGCTCAGGCACCGCTTCGACCTCATCACCAACGCTCTTGCATCAATGCACCTGAACCGTGTGGTAATAGGGCACAACGCTCGCATTACTTGGACATCAGCCAAGTCTTTCTATTTGGTATTTCGGTACGAGGTTGAAGCCAGTGTGTGTAGCTCTGCTATCTGTAAGACTGAGGACGTAATGTCGTTATTTTTGCTTAGTTACAGCAGCAGATCTGTTCTGTGCTGACGCCTCTCATGACTCCAAGCTCGCACTCCTTGACGACATCTCTCAGTCAACTATGCTTCGATTGCCTTGGCCACGACACGGGGCCGTCACGCCAACTCCAGTTATCAACATCGCACCCACCGGCAAAGCCCCCAGGTCCCGCTAGAAAGCTGTCCAGCATCGCGTACATCAATGACGAGGTCCTTGCAGTGGAACTGAGTCCTGCACTCTTTCGGCTCGCATGGCTCTTCGTGCCACCGCTGACGTGGATGCTTCAGCAGTGTCACTACCAATCGACGCCTGTCAATACCTTTCGACCGATGGTTCACCACCCTGTCGACCACAAAAGCGCGTGCTACGCCGCAGCCTTCCACTCGACGGCTCCCAAGCTTCCTTCGAGCAGAATGACGTCGCTGCTGAACCAGTGCGAGAACGAAAGACGCTTGGCCAAGTTGCAGCCGTCGCAGTTCCCCCCACCGCCACTGCGTCGGTAGCAACTGAACCATCGCGGCACGATCCAAGTCCGTTGTGTACAATTGTTCAACCTGTGGTAGTCAATGAGTAATTTGTCCAATCAAGAGTAAACGTTTGAGTCCTTGTCGCTATCCTGTCAACTCTTCCTACTTGAAGTACTTTTCAAGTTCGACAAGAATATATTTTCTCCAGATCACAATACACCATTACCTAACGCACTCGACCTCCAGCTCAGCTTCGGCCTCGTCTGTGCCGTGGTTGTAGGTGCACATTTACTGTGTGCGGCCTTCCTCGCTGGTCTGGCTGCGACGTACTATTACTGCACGAATTCGGTCACGTTCAGCTTTGGTCGCCAAGCACTGGGAACCGGAATTATGGTTTATATTCAGTGTTACTTGCGTTGGTGAGCGCTCTGCACGCACTTCGAGTGCTGCAGCTCGCGTATCGCTCGCTTCGCCAGCGACGTCTCGTTTTTCGCCACGAGAAGTTCAACAAAACGCAAGTGAATGGGCCATCGAGGACTGCGTCAAGGATGCTGTCCGGACCGAATATCATGGCTCGGCTTTGTGAGTAGCCGCAGAGAGCGCTAGAAAAAGATACTAGATCCGTTAAACCTCGGGGAAGGCGCTCTCCTTCCGACACGGTCTCTTTGGCGTCGAAAGCCCGTATCTCCTGACCATTTTCATGCTACGGGAGGTGGTAGAACTCTCAACTCAGATGCACCAGGCCTTGAGCCACCTGCTTCGGCGTGTGTGGCTCAACAATGGCTGGTCCATCTTATCGATTCATCATTTCCTGCACCAAACCCTGCGGTTGAAAGGGTCGTGGCTCTTCTTGCCGACGCTTTCGTTTGCACCACAATGCTGGCTGTTGTGCCTTTCATCGTGATGATAACGTACGTCTTCGCATTCGACATGCCAAACCACCGCTTTGGACTTTCCGTATCGATGTACAATCCGACCTTCATGGCGATGTTCGTGATCGAGGCTCAGTTTACATTCGCGTCAACCTTTGTAGATTGCGCGGCAAAGATCATCCCGCACTTGGCAATTTACTTGACTCTGGTGAACATTATCATAGCGGCCTCCTATCAAGAAGGCGAAACGCAGTGGCGTCGGGTCTGATCTCCAATGGACCAACAAAGGTAAAGGTCAAGTCTGCCGAGATTCTCGCTCCGCAGAGCGGAGGCCAGAAACTTTGCGTGGGTTCAGAGAGGTGTGAAGCTTATCTCCTGTCTGTGAAGGTTCGTTATCCTCGCTCTTCATGGCCACGCCGTGATCGTATCCAACTCGGTTGTCCACGGATGTCGGCTCCGAAGTCGAATTTCCTGTTCGAGTTTGATTGTGAACTGCAACACCTACGGCACTCTAGCCCCAAACCACCTCATCTTCCAGCCGATCGACACGTCTGTGTTGGCATTGCCCGGCGTTAGAGATGCCGTTTACATTCCCAGAGTTTACCAACTTCACGTGTACTACTCGACTGTGACCTCCTGGGGAAGTCCACAGAGCAGCTTCACCAACCCAAAGCTGTCTACGATGATCGTAACACGGTCACAATTATTCCCAAACGCTACGCAAGGACTACTGCTACAGATTTCGCTCTCGATTCCTGAACTCTTACCTTGGAGCGTTCACCCCGTGGCCGTGTGACCTTCGACTATGGATATTTGACGGATTTCCCAGCGTCTTTGATGTCGTTGCAAGCATTTGCCATTTCTCTCAAGGGAAATCGACTCGAGACGGTACCACAACTGGCCGTAATGCCCGTTAGACAAATGTTTTACAGCCTCGAGCTGAACGACAACCCACTGCGGGAACTGCCAGCGACTCTGGCGTCTCCTGTCAACTTCTTCATTCGGTTGGATCTGCAAAGAACCAACGTCAGTTCCCTGCCTCCATGGACGCTGACGCAGATGTTGGTGTCATTTACATGTTCGACACTCAGAACTGCATCAATACTTCACCAGAAACCCTTGAGAGAAACGTCATCTGCTTTCCTCGACCAGCTCCAGCTCCTGGCATGTTACTACCATTTGACCTCTTCAGCCAAGTGTATGCGTACGAGCGAGACTACTGAACAGAAATATAATATATGCACATGTTTATTATAAACATGTGCATCGAGGGTCCTGCTTTGCATCACCACGACATGCTTTTTCTCGTCCTTCAGGTAGATATTGCTACTCGCATCATTCGTCCGAGACTTTTCTCTTAGATGATTTGGCGTACGTGAGTCTGTAAAACCTGGTACAGGGGTCTTTATACCACACACTGGGAGTTCACCCGCTTCGGAGCTTGCAAGACGCCGAAAGAGACGGCGAAGTGTTGGTGCATAATTGGTAGTTCCGCTTGTTCTTATTGTAGAACGAGTGAGCAACATGCACTGGTTCGTCTGGAGATACGTGCGAAATTCCACCGGGTACACACTCTTTACCTCAACGTGTGTGCGACGCCATCCTGTTCAGCATTGGCCGTGCAAATTAGGCATTCGACAGGGAACTGGACCTCGTGACGCAACAAACAAGAAGACCATTAATCGCTTGAATCTGCTGTGGCCCTTCTTGGAAGGCGGCCTCTACTCCTCTATTCCAGGGTACGTGAACCACTCGCTTCATTCTTTTAGAAAATACATTCCCGGCTACAGTACTGTATCCTTGTTCGACAGTGAAGACCCCAAAGTGATCACAAACGTGGGATTACTACCACGACCATCTTGTGATCGGAAAAGCTTCATGGGCCCATACAATTCTGCAATGGAATTGAAAGGCTTCGAGTACAGGATCCCATCCCTTGTAATATCCTGAAACTGTGTCCTTGTTCGATGGTGAAGACCCAACAGTGATCACGATTACTGTACGACCATGTTGTGATCGGAAAAGCTTCATGGGCCCATACAATTCTGCAATGGAATTGAGAGGCTTCGAGTACAGGATCCCATCCCTTGTTAGTCCTGGCCTTCCCCACAAGCAGCACGTAAGCCCACAAATCATTCTGACGCCGTCACTTCAGGATTCTCTCGCTCAAGATCAGTGTTAACGTAGATCTCTTCAAGAAGACAAGGATGCATACCCAGCACGTCTTTCAACTAACGTTGCTCGTTTTTCTCGTCGTTTGCGGGATTAACGCCTCGTCCGTGCCCAAGCTTTCCGGAGTTTCCTCCCTCAATGTTGTCAATACCCCGAGATCTCTACGAGCTGCTATGACGGTCAATGGTGAATCCTCTCACGACGACGAAGAGAGAGGCGTGAGCTCGTCCATTCAAAATGGGCTCAACAAGATGAAAATTAAGTCGTGGGTCGCCTTCCACAAGTCTGACGACTACGTGATGAAAGCCTTGGGCATGAAGGGGCTGACCGGAGCTTCTCTCAACGCTCATCCGAACTTCGAAACCTTCCGGAAGTTCAAGATTTCCAACTGGCTGAAGACAAACACTCCCACGTCAAGTGTGTGGGGCGATCTCGGCTTGGCCAGCCTCACTCATGATCAAGCGTTACGTGCAGACGGGATCGAAACTTACTTGCGCTACGTGCTTGCGTACGACAATAAGTTTCTGAAGTACACGAAGAGGGGCGACACGTTCAGGATTCCCCGTAGCAATTCTCCCGTCGAAGAAAAGATCAAGGGTATGTTTTTGTATCAGATTGGAAGAGATCCCAAGCACATTAAGCTGATGTGGTTTGGAAACGTCTAAAACGAAGACGTGGTTGTAACCAGATAGAAATGAGACTACTTCCAATCGTTTATTCCATCTCCTCTAATCGCTTGATACCTTTCTCCTCGATGAACGTTTGCACCCGCCTGGGATGGTACCTGACTTTCGGGTCGTTCTGCAAGTATTCTTCCACCACGTACTTGAAGCGCACCCAGTCCGGAACTTGAGCTCGCCGTCTTTCGTGTAGTAGTCGAACACGCCTCCGAGCTTCACCTGTGCGTGCCTAAACTCAATTCTCTCGAGGTCGAGCCACTCGTAGGATCCCCCTTCGTCGTTCCACCTGGACGCGATCTCTCCGATCTTCTTGTCGTACAGCTCGCGGATAAAGTTGATGGCTTGACTTTCATCTCTTCCGCACCGCTCGCTTTCCGCACCAAGAACGAATACCCAGTAGTAGCCCAACTGCTCCGGATTCATGGGGTGGTACGAAATGCTCTCCTTCCACGTGAACCATTTGTATGCATTGGCGACGCGCTGGATCGGGAACGTGGTGCCAGTCGTCCCTTCTGCCATCCCCTCGGACGGTGTAGTTAGTTGAGGGGAACTTAGTCTTCGAGCACAGATCTTGAGAGTTGGGGACAGTCACGCATTGCAAGGCCGCTAAAAGGTGAGTGCCACTCAGTCGGAATTCATTGGCCGACCCAGAACGCTTCCTCGAGTCTGGTCTGAAGCTTCAACGCTAAAAACAGGGCCCGAACGGAACTGGCGAGTGAGAATGGCGCAGCGACGCAGTTTTCAATCAACACAGAGTAAATGTACTAAAACATCCCACCTAGTTTCCACCATGTCTTTCTCTCTCCGGCTGCAAATACGCTTTGGATGCCACTGTGCGCACGTATGTTGACGCACATACGGCGCAGACTGACCAAAGAAGAGCATGTAAGGCAATGCGGGTCGCTCGTTCTCGCTGGTATTACGTTTTCGCGTGCCATTCGGGATGAATCAGTCTTCAAGCCCGTGATATGACGCTTTAGTCAGGGCTATTGGGTTTCCCGTACACATGGTACTGTACGTGGACTGCGTCTTCTTGACGAACACGTTGGAAGACAAGTAAATGGACATTCGTGGGGATCGGAAGGCTACGTCAAGAAGACGATGGAATGACGACGGGAGCCATGAAGGCCAGCCCGAACGTCAAGTGTTCCTCTACAAGGCGGAAGGTGTCAGGGTCGACAACTGGGTGGCCAACGGAAAAGCCACCCCGTAAACGCTCTGGAAGTACCTGAAGCTGGATCAACTGTCGAAAACTCAGCTCAGCAACAGAGACTCTTCGAGCGCTACTTTGCATGTCAAGTGGAAGCCCGAGGAGGAGGATCGGCTTACGAATACTTAACGCTTTTCAAGAGGCTGAGGGAACAATATAATTGAGGATAACGCCACGCGGGGAAGTTTAAGCCAGATGACAGTGCTCGGTAGACGAATCGAAGCATGGGCCCCTCATGCAGTGCTGTAACGCTCTGACATCGAGGACGCTGAAATAACAAGACAAAATGTTTCTAAGTATCACGTTGGTCAGTAGTCGAAGGGTTCGAAGGAAGGCTACGAATATCAAAGCTAATAGTGGTTTGCTGAAATTTGGATGAAATGATCGATTCTTCACTTAATAATGTAGCGAACCTTTACTGTTCTGAGCTAAAGCCACCTCCAACGGCAAGTGCTTCCGAAAGTTTAGCATTTCCTATTCATCTCCTCCAACTCCCCAAGACCTCTCAATGAAATACCCGTCAACACAGCAAATATTGGCCGTACTTGGCGAGTTCAAATTACCCACTGAAAGTTGTGCATCCGGCTCCAAGACACTGAATTATCCATGCTGAACGGAGAATGCCATCTACTAAGTACATGTACAACCCCGTCTTCGCAGCCACAGCATTAAGTCGCCGAAGGAGAACGTCGAGTGGATTCAAATATGAGGAAATCTATCAGCAAGGGCTTAGCATACTTCGTTAATTAGGCAGATCGAAGATTGTGGCCTGGAACCTCCTTCAGTCATTCAGGTCCGCATGTCCGAAACTCATTTGGCCTAACGCGTTGTATGGCAAGTGAAGATGTTCCCGAGCTTGTCGTCGCTGTATCAAATTGCGGCATCGAAGTGTTTTAGATGGGGGATTTCAGATCTCGACGTATTTCCGCAGATCTAGGATATCATACTGGCAAAAAACAAAATTGTAGCACATGCCCTGAAGAAGCAAGCTCGTGCCGATAGACACAATGATCAATGCTTCTTCTGCATTAAGTCGTATCCGATCTTGAGGCTGTGAACTCAGCAGCGCAATAACAAGATCAAGATCAAGCCCTTTGTTCTCAAGAACACCCATCTCTTGCGCGAATACTTGGGCCAAGGAGAACAACAATCAACATGAGCTACAAATCCGCCAACAAAATGGTCCAAAGGTTCTCCTTGATCGACTTGGTCCGTCCTCTCTCACCTTCTCCATTGTGCGCTACGTTCCTGATTTTTTTCAGACTCAGCTACTCCTAGCTGCTCCCTCCTTCCGAACCTCAGTTGGAAACAACGACCTTCTTCACTCTCTTAGACCACGAGAGCAGACACCTGCAGAGTTCGATTCAGAATGCGAATATCTTGTGAGCGTGTCGTTTCTACTTCATCATGAAAAGCAAGTTATAGCCATGAATTCAGGGACTCTACCTTATCTAATGCGTGGCCAAAATGCACTATCCCCCGGACCTCTGGAGCCTTCCCAACGGTGCCCCCTACTCCATATCCTCCAACTGCTCGACGCCCCTCTCTTCGATGAACTGGCGCACCCGACTCGGATGGTACTTGACTCTTGGATCGTTCTCCAGATACTCCTCCACTGCGTACTTGAAGTGAATCCACTCGGGCACTTGCAGGACACCATCGCATGTCGTGTAGTAGTCGAAGACATTTCCGAGCTTGACCTTGGCATGCTCATACTCGATTGGAGGTTGATCTTTCCAGTCGGAGTCCTAAGCATCGTCGTTCCAACTCGAGGCAGTGTACCCAATCTTCTTGTCGTATATTTCGCGGACCAACTGCAGCAAAACGACCTCCTTTTCGCTTTGCGTAGCCAAGTGTCGGCTAACCCCTCCGAGCTTGAACTTCCAGCAGAATCCACCCCAGTTGAACCACATGCCTACTTCCCTTCCACACTCACGATCGGGATCATTGCCGCTACGCCTTCTGCCATCTCGAGGACTTTCACAACTGCGCCGTCGCCGTTGACATGTTGCGCTAAGAGAGGAAATATCCCGACAGAACGTTTCTGACTCGGACATAATGTGTTTATGACTTGAAAGGAAGTTCGAGACTAAGCTCGGCAGAGCTCTCTAACTGACCAAACTACTAAGAATACAAACTCAGAATTCGCAATAGCTGATCGAGTTGTAGTGTAAAGCCTAAAAAGTCCAGGATGGTGTCTGCTCTCGATCGCCGCTTGTTGGAGTTCACCGTCTCCTCCTCCTTTTCCTCGAATCTTCACTTTGTCAGCAGTGAACGTAGTGCCGAGCGCGGTCCCAGTGATTATTTGCATTACCCCAGGAACAAGTTGTTGGCAACAACCACTCTAAATCAAAACACATAAAAAAACACCCCAACAGATTTTATCTGAAGCAGACCGAACATAAAAAATGGCGGGAAAAGTCTCATTTCCAAAATGGTTCGTCAGAGCGCGCGCCTCAAAGTGGCAGCCGAGAAGGCCGTGGAAGCCATCACCACAGTGTCCTCCCCCGGCTCCAAGAAGCGTAAGACCGTGGTATCTGTGGCCAAGGCATCCTCCTCGTTGTCCACCTCCGAGGAAAAGCCCGCCACCCCCAAGAAAAAGAAGGCAAAAACGTCCAGTTCAGACGCCAAGAGCGCATGGGGAGATCTCTTCTCTGGTGCGAAAGCCAACAAGAAACAAGACCGCCCTTGTCCACTTGCGGCCGCGCTCATCTCCGCCGAATTTCAAGCAAAGATCGATGCCTTCCCAGCCTTTGAGGACGTTTCCAAGAGGACGTCGGAGGACATCGACATGAAAATCGTGGCCTGGAACGTCAACGGACTGCGCGCCGTGCTCAAGAAGGACGAAAGCGTCCATCTGCGCGCGTACGTGGCCCAGGAGGACCCCGACGTGTTCTGCCTCAGTGAAACAAAGATCTGTGCCGCCGAGCTCTCGAAACTCGAGGACTTCTTGCCGCAGTACAAGCACCAGTTCTGGTCCTGCGCCACCAAGAAAGGATACGCCAGTACGGCCATCTTCAGTAAGACGGAGCCACTGAGCGTCAAGGACGAGATCATCGTGGGGGACCATGAGTCCAAGGGCGTGAGCAAGAAGGAGAATGGCGGCAAGGACCAAGAAGGACGCTTCTTGGCGTTGGAGTTCCCCCACTTCTGGCTCGTGCACACGTACGTGCCGAATTCCGGCGGCAAGCTGGAGCGCCTGGACTTCCGCACGACCCAGTGGGACAAGGCCATGCTGCGTGAGATGCAGGAGATGGAGAAGACCAAGCCCGTGATCTGGTGCGGGGACCTGAACGTCGCTCATCAAGAGATCGACATTCACAACCCCAAGGGCAATCGCAGGAGCGCGGGCTTTACCGACGAGGAGCGCGAGAGTTTCGGCCAGATCCTGGAGAGCGGGTTTGTCGACACCTTCCGACACCTGCACCCAGACAAGGTCGAGTACTCGTACTTCGGCTATCGTAACAACACGCGCGCCAAGAACAAGGGATGGCGGCTGGACTACTTCGTCGTGTCGGAGGCGCTCATGTCGAAAGTGGTGCGTTCGTTGGGCTGGGATTTGGTTTGGCGGCGAGATTCTTCGACTGACGATTTATTCATTTCTTTCTGTTGTGTTGTGCTATGCTGTACGCAGCGAACGTCGTTTATCCGGCAGAGTGTCGTGGGCAGTGACCATTTGCCTGTTGGGTTGGAGCTGGGAGGACTTTCGTGAGGCGGTGATGAATACGCATTCCTGGAGGTAACAACGGTACCCATATATCCAAGGGAAAACGTGCTGAATTTGCTTGGTGTTCAGTGTTCGGGATAGCTTCGTCCGTGATGGACGAGACCTGGAGGAAAAGGGAGAACGACGCGTGCTTGTGTTGACGACAAAAATCAAGAAGAGCATTATTTGACGCTCTGTATTGCCAAACAGTTAGTCGACAGCGTAGTGGAATACACAAAGGGAAACTCCGCTAACCTACCATCAATCTGAATGAGTTGTTGTTAGCTAGATTGCACAACGTGACAAAGTTTATGGAAACATCGATCTTTCGAGAAAAAAGGAAAGTGAAAATAAATTATTATCTCCGTCCATCAAACCTCAGATTTGCAGTATTCTTGTCTTCACTCCTCAATTTGAAAACTCTCGAGATGGCAGAAGGTGAAGCGGAAGCGTTCCCGATCGTGCGCGTGGAAGAGGAAGTGAATGATTGGTTCATGGTGCGAGGGATTGTAGGAAATCGACTGGCGACGAACCCACGAGCATACGGCAGAATCAGGTGCAACCGTGCAAGAGGGACTTTTGCCAAATGCTGGCACTATTCCACTAATGTAGTAGATTATGATTGCCGTCGACAAATGCTGGCACTCCGAGAAAGCGCGGATCAGATCATGTATTATTGTAGGTGTTTTTTTAAGTTGAAAGAAACAAATTAAAGCTCAACTTTATACATTTTTTCAAAACTGATAAACTAGAATAGACGGTTACTGTCCGACCCCCTCCATTGCCCAAGTCGACAGTGTTGGTGCAAATGAATGAAGACATGGTTAGCGGCTCTCACCATGCAGTCATCGCAGTATACTTTTCCATGGTAATCTCGAAAATTTCCATGTTGATTTCTCGCTGTGATGCTGGAGTTTAGAAAACTCTACTTCACAAGATTTGAAGAGGTAGATATATATACCGTGAAAACTGCAAGTTATATTGCCTCTCCCTTGAAGATAACGAAATTCGTGCGCTCAGTTCCTGTACAACGGCTCGAAGCGTCAGCAGCTGAAGATTCGGCTCGAACGAAACTAGGGCTGCGCGAAAGCTGGGATAGGAATATTTATTAGGACGACCTTACGGGGGTTTTCTGAAGTCTGATCGGAATCAGATACATGTATTTTCCAGGTGTCCATACAGGTATTGTCCAGGTTTCTCGTATACGCAGAGAAAGTGCCGGAAACTGGTGTCATTTATTCATAAATTACCAAAACAGGTATTGCCCAGGTCGTGAGACCTGGAATAGTCACATGCGCAGGACATGAGCAAAAGTGGAAATGACACCTCCGCCGCTTTGTCGGGATCTGTGGAGAGCATAATGGCATGATTTTGTCCAATCAGCTGGCTTCCTTATCTCCAGTCAATCTCCAGGTATTGTCTAGGAAGTTACCAGGTTTTGTATTTACCGTGCTGCTGTAACTACTATGTTTGTTCTCCCAGGTAACTAACTAACAGGCATCGTCCAGGTTTTCTTCGTGAGCCAGATTGAAGTCTCTTGGGACTGCTGCTGCAGCTACGGCGTTGTGCTCTCATTGCTCTTCATCTCCATCACCGCTCGCAGCATTTCCCAGCGCATTAGCGTAACCCCCGCTGGCGATACATCGTCTGGAGCGTCGCTTGACACTTGACCCCAGAAGCGAAGGCAAACGAAGACTCCACAGCTATCTCCATCTTTCTGGCGTGGGGTCTTCAGCGTGGCGACTTCGTATTCTCCATCCAGAGAGCCGCTGACAATCTCGGTCGCCATAGTTTTCAGCACCTTCGCGATCTTTCTCTTGTTCATGCTGTCATACAACTGAAGCTTCTTGTTTATCTTGTCGATGACAAGACAAACCCAATGACTGCTGTAACGGGGTTACATTGAATAGTGTGATGCACACAAGCTAGGTGCCACACATAAGTGGCTTCCACACATATGTTACGTGGGTCACCCCAGATAGGAGTGGGTGGCTCACAGCCACTGGATATGCATTTGACTAGGCTCTACTATGATAGATAGTGAGTCCTATACATACAAACAACAGGCGGCTCTGCCGCGATAAACAACAATACATTCAGTTCACATTTGAAGCCTAAGAGTTCACTAGCCTTGTTTAAGGTATTTCTGTCTCTTGGAGTCCTTAATTAGCTATATTAAGGTACTCGTGCAAACTCTCGTATAGAGTTTG
Organism: Phytophthora crassamura; assembly: GCA_033557995.1. NCBI lineage: Eukaryota > Oomycota > Peronosporomycetes > Peronosporales > Peronosporaceae > Phytophthora > Phytophthora crassamura. Next base: position 2,520,694 of record JAUCED010000005.1, on the reverse strand, counting down.
CAAGCTATCAATATTACTAGAGACTCTCTGAGTCTGTGTCTTCCTCTGACGCTAAAGCTACAGCAGCCCCGCTGCACTTGGTAGCACTAGTAGTCAATCCGACACCTGAGTCTTACGACTGTCCCTCTGTGAGGATGGAGCAATTTGCCCACTTACCCCCGAACCAACAGGACGGGCTTAATAAGCTGATGTCCTTGATCGGCCCGGAAGGTGTGGCCCATCTTGCTTCGCAAGGCCCCGACGCGGTGAACGCGCGTCTGGAGGCGTTTTCTCAGTATGAGAATGCTCTGTTGGAGCACGTCCAGCAGAAGATGACTGCGGCCGCGGCGTCTGTGACGCCTAGGCCTGCATCGGACGATGCTCCACGAGCTAAACCGCTCATGGTGAGCGTCAAGACCTTCGAGGGCAAGGAAGGCGAAAGCCTTTTGCTCTGGATCAGAGAGGTCGAAATGGCCATGGCGTCCGCCATGCTCAAGACCGAGCAGCAGCGCGTGGCGCTTGCGATCTCCAAGCTCGGTGGCCGAGCGCGAGAGTGGGCCCTGACGTGTGGCACGTCTGTGGACACTGCGTTCCCTTCTTGGGATCAGCTGAAGGCCCAGCTTTCACGAGTGTTCTCGCCGCCTAACCAGGCGTATCGCGTGAGGTCACGCTTCCTGTCTACCCGTCAGGGTAAGAAGGAATTGTTGGACTTCGTCCAGGAGTTGAGAACTCTTCTCGCCGGAATGGCGGCGGATCCTCTTCCTGAAGTGGTCGCGGTGACCGTCTTCATGGAAGGCCTTCGCACTGGCGTGGCCAGGACGGAAGTCTTCCGTGTTCACCCAACCTCTTTTGAGGAAGCCGTGAACGTGGCGTTGAACGCCGAGTTCAACTTCAAGTCGTCGCGACTTAGTTGGACGGCTTCCCAAGCCAGCTCTTCCGGAGCTTCTGATGTGTCCAATGGCGCAGTGCCTATGGACCTCAGCTACGCTGAAGATGAGGAAGCCGAGCTTCAGGCTGCTGAGCAGCGTATCGGCATCCGTCGATGCTATGTGTGCGGCAGCACGCAACACCTGCGTCCGGGTTGCCCGCTGCGCAAGCAGCGCCAGGCTCCGTCGAGCCGAATCTCCGCTTCTGAGCAGAAGCCTGGCTCGGGGCGGGGAAACGCCAAGTCCCAGTAGGCGCGGGGCGCCCTGCTGGGGAAGAAGAACTGAGTTCTGTTGAGCCTCAGGGAGGAGGTTGGCAGGGCTTAGCCCCAAAGAGCACCGTGCTCTCTAACAACACGGGACGTGTATGCAAGCCGGGCTTGCTGGTCGTGGAAGCGACCGTGAAGGGCTTTGAGAAGCCATGGAAGATCCTTATCGACTCCGGAGCGTCGGGCAACTATGCTCGGCGCTCCACGATGGAAGGAAGTCAGCAGTACGCTGAGGCGCTGAAGGCGCGTTCGAGTGACATCATCACCGTCCGTCTTGCGACGGGGACCCGTGTCACGGTGCCCAAGGTTCCTGTGAACCTGGGCGTGAAGTTTCTGGACTTCGATAGCGTTGAACGCTGTTTGGTCATCGACCTGGATTCGAGGTACGACCTCATCCTCGGCATGGCATGGCTGGAGTGCCATGAACCATGGATCGACTGGCGGTCGAAGACCTTAGGCGCTACGCGCTTGCCTCCTAGGGGAGTATTGGCGAGTCATGAACCCACCTCTGCTAGGAAGCAAAAGCGCTATTGGCGCGGGCACTGGACCGAGTCGGTCAATGTGCTGGACATTGGAGTGTCCGAGTTAATGGACACTGGCGTCGAAGACGCGAGTCCCGAGCACTGCTCGTGGGCTGGACGTGGAGTGGCACGTAACCCACTGAGTGAGACTCCGAGTTACTGTGAGTCATCACTGCCTGCCGGTAATGGCGGGGTCGACACTGAGTCGAGGCATCTTGGGCGTGGCCCTAGTGATGCGCGTGGAGCGGCACGTAACCCGCTGAGCGATGCTCGTGGCTTGAGCGCAGCATCGCTGCATGCCACTGATGGCGTGGTCGGCTGTGAGCCGAGGCATCACGGGGAGGACCCTGACGATGCGGGTGGAGTGGCACCTAATCCACTGGGCGAGGGCTGTGAGCGTTGCGGCTCCACGCCGGCTCAATCAGAGCAGCAAGAGGTGGCGACACCTGACGAGACTTTCAGTCTGAACACGCTGGCCTCTCCGAGGCGTACAGCTTCCGCGAGGAGGCGGCAGCGACGCCAGATGGCGACTGCGAGACGCAAGGCGTCGGTCCTGGTACAGGACGTGTCCGTCGTGGACGATGATAGCGAGCAGCTATACACACTCGTTGATGGAGTGACTGGTGAAGCCGAGGGCAACGTCAGCCTCGAGGCTATTCCGACGGTGGCTGCTCTGCTAGAGCTGGACGAGATGTCCATTCCCGACTTTGGGGATGCCTTAAAGGCTGGCGCGCTCGCCGAAGTGGTCATGATACGACCGGAGGAGGAATTGAACTCCTCGTCGCTTATGGATGAAGCTGTCCTTGAGGACACGAAGGAGGCACTCAGTGCGCGAAGTGGATCTTCGATCCTGAAGGACCCATCGGATCCGTTCTATCCTTTGGTTAAGGAGTTCCAGGATGTGGTCTCGAATGACCCGCCCACTGGCTTACCTCCGGATCGAGGTGTCCGTCATGAGATTGACTTGGTTCCCGGAACCAAATACTGCGTAACGAGGCAGTGGCCCTTACCGAAGGAGCAGTGCGACGTCATTGACGCGTTCTTCAGTGCCAAGCACGCGGCGGGCATGGTGCGTGAGAGCAAGTCTCCGCACTCGACGCCTACGTTCTGTGTCAGAAAGCCTAATGGCAAGTGGCGCATCGTTCATGCTTTCAATAAGCTCAACGCTGCCACCATTCCGGCACAGACGCCGATTCCTAGGAAGGATGTTCTGCAGAACAATATGGTTGGCTGCACGATGTACAGTGCGCTCGACTTGGTCGATGGTTATTACCAGTTGCTCATGCGAGCGAGTGATATTCCGCTGACAGCGGTCAGCACTCCGAGCGGTATGCTCTGGGAGTGGCTAGTCATGCCCCAAGGGCTGTCGAACGCGCCTGCGACGTTCAATCGTCTGGTGACGCAGCTCTTCAGGCCCCTGCGGGCGTTTGCTCAAACGTACTTCGACGACATCTTCGTCCACAGTCGTGCGGAGCACGGTCGGTCTGACGTGGAGAACCACATTGACCACTTGCGAGCAGTGCTCGAGTGCATGCGCACCAACAAGCTGTATGCTAACGCATCAAAATGCATCTTCGGCGCTGAAGAAATTCCTTTCTTAGGATGCTTCGTTGGGAAGCGCGGCCTTCGAGCAGATCCTGCTAAGGTTAAGGCCATCGTTGACTGGCCGGTTCCCAAGAACCAAAAGGACTTACGCAAGTGGCTTGGCCTCGCCAACTACTTGCACAAGTACAGCGCGAACTACGCTGAGATGGCTCGGCCATTGTCCAATCTCCTAAAGAAGGATGAGGACTGGTGTTGGAACACCGAGCATCAAGATGCTTTCGAAGCAGTCAAGGAGAGTATCCTTCATGCCCCGATCCTGGCGTTGCCAGACCCTGAACGTCCATTCAGTGTCGTCTGTGACGCATCGGACTTCGCCATCGGCAGTGCTCTGCTCCAAGCAGACGCCGAAGGGCGTGAACGCGTGATAGCGTTTGAGTCTCGCCAGCTTAAGGCTGCAGAGAAGAACTATCCAGTTCATGACAAAGAGCTACTTGCGATGAAGTATGCTCTCGTCAAGTTCAGGGTTCACCTGCTGGGCTCTAAGCCGTTTGTGATCTTCACTGATCATGCGTCACTACGCACTGCGACCCAGTCGCCTCACATCTCGCAAAGGATGGCCCGTTGGCTGTCCTTCTTCGCGGAGTACAACTTCGAGGTGAAATACAAGCCTGGCAGGCAGAATGGTCTTGCAGACGCGTTGTCACGGCGACCGGACTATGAGCTTGCTCATGTCACGATGGTGACCTCGTCGGTGACGGACTTGATACGCGCTGCGTATGCGCGAGACGACATGTGTGTCGCCCTGCTGCGTGCTCTTGGGAGCAAGGAGTTTGAAAACTCGGACAAGACATTGTCGGCGCGCTTGCGCGCGAGCCTGCACCGTTACTCCGTCGCTGACGGTCTGCTGTACTACAGCACGAGTGCGGAGGACACTCCTCGAGTCGTGGTCCCTCATGACGAGGATTTGAAGTATCGCATCCTCTACGAGGCGCATGATACACCGCTTGGCGGCCACCTCGGTCGCGAGAAGACCTACAGCTCTGTGAGCCGGACCTATTGGTGGCCCAAGTTGTACAAGTGGACGAGCACGTACGTGCGCACGTGTGAGACGTGTCAGCGGGTGAAGCCCTCACCGCATGCGGCCGCGCCGCTGGCAAGTTTGCCTGTACCCTCTGGGTGTTGGGAGTCCATGAGTTTGGACTTCGTGTTTGGCCTTCCAAAGGACTCGGAAGGTAACACGGGCATCGTGGTCTTCGTTGACCGTCTGAGCAAGATGGCTCATCTAGCGGCTGTGCCGGACACCGTGGACGGTGAAGGGACAGCGAAGCTGTTTCTCGATCGGGTCTTCCGCCAACACGGGCTGCCCGCATCGATTGTCTCTGATCGAGACCCCCGCTTCACTGGGAAGTTTTGGGACGCTGTCTTTAAGGTGCTTGGCACCAAGTTGGACATGTCCACAGCGGACCATCCGCAGACCGACGGTCAGACTGAGCGCGTGAATCGCGTTGTCGAAGACATTCTTCGTAGCATTTGCGCTGAAACGCCGAAGCGTTGGAGCGCTATGCTTCCACTCGTCGAGTTTGCGTTGAACAACGCTGTGCATGCCTCCACGGGCTACACTCCGTTCTACGTGAACGGCCTCACCCACCCGCGCGTCCCGCTGACGCTGCCACTCCGTGGTCCTGGGCTTGGTGGGGGAGAGATAGCCGATCGGCTTGCTGATGTCAGCCCACTCACTGTTCGTAAACAGGTTGACGAGTTCCTGTCAACGCGTCTAAGTGTCCTTCGACACGTACGTGACGCAATGGCTGATAGCCAAGACAAACAGAAAGAACATGCGGATGCTAAAGGCAGAGGCAATGTTGGGAGTTATGAGGTCGGGGACCTAGTGTTGCTTAACGCTAAAAACCTACCTACACATGCAGTGTCTGCGGTCTTCAAGACCAAGTTGCGCCCGCGCTTCGTGGGACCGTTCACGGTCGTGGCCAAGAAGGGCCTGGCGTACACGCTCAATCTTCCGAAGAAGATGCGTACGCACCCCGTGTTCTACGTTGGCTTGCTCAAGCCGTACCGGGACCCGGCGCAGGTGGGTTCCCAGGAGCTGGCGCCCAGCGTGGCGGAGCCACAGCGCCCTGCTGAAGTCGCAGCAACAGGTCGACCTGACCTTCCAGCCGCGCGAAACCTTGCTCAAGGCGCGCCAGGCGTTGAGTCGCCGACTCAGCAGCCTCACACCACTGGAGACGTTCCCGGAGATCGCGGATCTCATTCACGGTGGTGTCAGACTCCCTCTCGGCTTGATCAAGCCTCCGCCCATGGCGCTCCAGGATCTGGCGCACGTCGCTCAGCGATCTCTCCAAGCTCTCCAGCTCCTCAGGCCGGACAGGCTCCTCACCGTGCGAGGACACGGGCGCCGCCGGCGCTGCTCGACGAGCAGGGGAACCGCCACTTTCATGTGGAGCGTATTCTAAAGCGTCGTCGACGCGACGCTCATAACCAATATTTGGTAAAGTGGCGTGGGTACCCGCACTCAGAAAACTCGTGGGAGTTTGAGGTACCCCTCCGGCAAGACTGCCCTGACGTCGTGGACGCTTTTGATCGCCGCGATCGAAGGCGCTCTGCGAGCCCGCGACCGCGAAGTCGGTCGCCTCACGCTTCCCGCCGCTAGGCAGGGGAGCTGAGGGATCATACGCTGAGCTCAAGCGTTGATCCCGGGCTGCTGTAGCCGTCGACTCACCCTGGTGAGTTCCTGCAGCGCTCTTAAGAGCAGATGAGCCGAGTCCGAGGGACTGTAGCGACCTGGAGGCGGCCGCCTGACGCTTCGTCTTCATCTTCGCGAAATCGAAGCGAAGCCGGCGCTCTAAGCGCACATCAGCTTCGTCGAAGCTAGACTGGAGAGCCTCCAGCGAAGAGAGACGGCGGGTTCGATGAACCCAGCTCGTGAATTGAGCGTCGTCCTCGTGGAGGAGCTCACCCGGACCGAGCACCACCGGAATAGTCCGCATCGCGGTGACTGAAGCCCCACGGGCTTGATCGGACAGGCGAGTCCCATACTCCTCCGGAGTGGTCTGCTGCGGCGTCAGAAGCCTCTCTCGGAGAGCAGTACGAGTAGCGACCTGGTCGCTGGTACTGGCCGCCGGCCCGATTCGCCAATTCTGCAATGGCCCCGAGCCAAACTGCTTCAAGCGCTCCACCGGGTTGAGCGGCACGAAGCCATACTCTCGTCGAGAGTTCACTAGCGGTCGCGCCTCAGGTCGTTGCGAACGAACGGCAGTTTGCCCCTCGAGCTGACGCTCTTGAGCCTCGTCGAGGTCGTTGGAGATCTCGTTTGTCTCCAGACCAGACGAAGCACGAAGTGCTGTGGTCTCGCGATCCACGAAAGGGTTGGGAACCCGGCGTTGCTGCTCCGGTGAGCGTGGACGCGCAGGAGGCGGGGAGTCCTCTCGCTGAGGCATCGGCGTGTCGGAGCTGTAGTCCAGCTCCTCGTCCTCCTCCCCCTCCTCGAGGCCCTCAAAGAGGTCATCTGCCGCCCGGCGGGCCATGCTCGCGCTGCTGGGGTTCTCGGAGCTAAGCGCAAGACGGCTCTGCTGCAAGGCGTGATACTCTCTCACCGAGAGCGTTGACGCGGGGCGCGGTGAGACCTTACGGTCGGACGTGGAGGCACTAGGTGCCGGGGACGCGAGCGCGCTCTTGTTGTCGAGTGACTGAGCCGCCTGCGGACTCCGAGCCATATGCTCGTTGAACTTGGAAAGTTCTGGAGCGGGCTCTCGCGAGGGCAAGCGACTTGGCCGTTGCCGTCGAGACTTCTCAATCGAGACGATGACGAGTGCGTACACGTGGTGTCCACAGTCTGGTGGGGGAGGGTGTAACGGGGTTACATTGAATAGTGTGATGCACACAAGCTAGGTGCCACACATAAGTGGCTTCCACACATATGTTACGTGGGTCACCCCAGATAGGAGTGGGTGGCTCACAGCCACTGGATATGCATTTGACTAGGCTCTACTATGATAGATAGTGAGTCCTATACATACAAACAACAGGCGGCTCTGCCGCGATAAACAACAATACATTCAGTTCACATTTGAAGCCTAAGAGTTCACTAGCCTTGTTTAAGGTATTTCTGTCTCTTGGAGTCCTTAATTAGCTATATTAAGGTACTCGTGCAAACTCTCGTATAGAGTTTGCAAGCTATCAATATTACTAGAGACTCTCTGAGTCTGTGTCTTCCTCTGACGCTAAAGCTACAGCAGCCCCGCTGCAACTGCTGTCGAAATTGACAGGAAGAAAGACGCTGTCATTTGCAGCATTGTCCACACACGAACGAATTTCAACCAGGGTTGATCCCGGCAGGATAGTGGTCACGTCACGACGCGCTGTCTGCAACTGAGCTGGAAGCAGTCGGCAGGAACACTGTGGTGTTGTTGCAGTATTTACGGCTCAGATACTCCGTAAAACCACGAATAGAGTCGTCACTAAACCATTTCCCTGATCTGAGTAATCGATATAGCTCCGCAAAAGTGAAGTCGAAACCCATGTTTGGGACCTTGACGCACGGCCAAGTCATACGGATCTCCTCGGCCACGCGTACTACCACTGAGTTGTTGACCACTAGCTCCTTCACGTCTGAAAATAGCCAAGTGATGCACTTTCCTCCTTCCGAACACGTCTTGCGCAGGTTCCACATCCATTTCATTGCCTCTAACTGCTCACGTGTGAATCTTCTGGATCACTACTACTGGAACGTCATCACTCGCGTTGCCATCGACTACAATAGTTTCAGCGATCGGTTATTCGTCATTCATCGCGGCTTTTTCTTGCTGAAGCTTTTCTAGTGCCTTATCAATCAGCTTTTCCGACAGTCGAAACCGCACCGTTTCAGGGACGAAGCCCCTCTCCACTTTCCACACAAAGCACGGCGTGACTTTGAGCTCCTTAACTTGCTGTGATAAAATGAAGGAGTCCACTTCCACTAACGACGGGCGGATTTCCGCCAGACATGCTGCAATTTCACACTCGTCCTTCTCCCGGAGTAACCCACGCAGCCGCATTCCGCGGTTGTACGCCTTCAATGCAACCTGTGCTTGATGTCGTTGCTCGGCGCGGTTCAGCCGCGGCCGCCCCACTTTGGGTGCGGATCCATTCAGACGGATTGCAAATGGGTCGTCTGCAGACTGTGTGGGCGCTAAAGGCATAAGTGGATCATCACAGTCCTCGTTTTCTCCACCTTGGCTGTCTTCATTTGCATTCGTGCCGCCGCCTTCACTACCACCGCCACTACGCGAACAGCCAACCCTTGCTCCCCCCCCCCCCGCCAATTGCAGCACCATCCTCGTCGTTAGCAACTGAGTCACTCGTCTCTTCTGCGATGTCGACCACCGTAACAGCAGTTATATATAATCTTGCCCTATCGCATGTTATGCCACCACTCATCAAAATGAGTCATCGCTGATTCAAACGCGTCGTCGGAGAATCGCGTCAGCTCACTACTGATCCTGCCAAAGGTCTGCTGGGCCCGTCGGTACTTCTCCCGCTCGCTTAGTGGTCCTGGCGTGATGCGATGCTCTTGCTTGAACAGTTTGGCCACGAATGGTGTTGCCAGGTCCGTGACTTGATCAGGAGAACTGCGACTCTGCCCAAACCATCTATACAAATGCAATACACGACAAATACATGTTAGAAACCTGGATAATACCTGGTACGTTTTGCCATACCTGGCCAAAACATGGTCAAGACCTGGACATACCTGGACGAGATTGCACCAAACGGAATGACGAAGGAGCTGCCAATCGACTTCTTGTACAGCATTGCGTGTCGACACGGAGCTTCATCGTCAAGGCGAATTCACAATCACACGCCCAGCTTGCCTTCTCCACGAGGTACTCCTGCTGATCTTTGCGTACAGTCACCGTCGCTCCGTTGTCGTTGAACGTGTACCGACCGATACTCTCCGCAGCCACCGCAACCTTGTACTGCGTCTCCAGAGCCGATGCAACCCAACGCGTGGTCATTCCCAACACAATATTTATCTCCTCCGAGTAACCGATGTCTCGTAACGTCCCGGGCATCTCAACTCGAGCTCTGTACTCGTCTTCAATCCGATGCTGCATCGCCAGCAAAGCTTCCAGTGCATTGTGCATCGAAAACATCGACTTCACGTGCTGCTTTACTTTCCCGAAAAAGCTCTCCACACGGTTGTTCGTATGGTTGTTGAAGTGGGGGAGATCACAACGATACGCCATAACCCACATGTCGGCGCACGAGTCCCAGTTCGTGACGAAATAGTCCCACCGCGTGTCGCTTCCATCACGGCATGCGAGGCTCTTGAACTCACCGCGATTCAGCTTGTACGCAGCTTCGGTTCTTGAATATGTCATGTTCGTAATCACATGTTTGAGCTGCGTCACCACATCCGACATGAACGAGCCATACTTGCCGCTGCGAACGACTTCGTGTAGCCACTTGATCACGTGGAAGTGACAGAAAAGCACACGTGCATCCGGCAGTTTCCGCTTGATCACCTCCACTTCTCGCATGTCCTTATCGACGATGACGATGCGCACAAATCTCCAATGTTCGTTCGCTCGCTTGAAGTGATCCAAGCATTTCGCCACGTGCCAGTCATAATTAGTCTCAAGCAGCGAGTACTGGACAGGTTGTCCATGACCGAATTGATCCATGGCAACAATCGACAATAACTGGTAGTTGTATCTGTAATGCATTAAGAGAACTGGTTAATACATGGACAAAACCTGGAAGAAACCTGGAAATTTTCATCGCATAGACGGCTTCATAGGTGGCACAGGCTACTCACTTGTTGGTTTTGTGCGTGCAGTCCATCTGTAACACCTCTGGGAAGTTGTCATACATTGCGCGCATGTGTGCGGTCGTCACGGAGATGACGCCAGTATCCCCCCGAGCACTTTGGTTCACGGTCGACACGTTCTTCGGGTTTTCCAAGTTGAAGTTCACCACTGCCTCTGCGACGGCGTCATCATCAGATACTTGTCTTCCTGCAAAGCACCAAACAATGCAACGACAAGTAAGAATGTTACTCAGGATGCCCAAAGCTCACACAGCAAAAACCCACCGGATTGCCGAACTCGTGCTACCACGTTACGGACATCATCCATCGTCACACGGTGGTTCGAGTTTTGCCTGATGTAGTCGTAAATGCTCGCATTTCCCGCGTCCGACCCCACAAGCAACTCAATGCCAGGCATCAAGGGAGACTGGGGCGAAACCTGGCGAATACCTGGGTAAGAACTGTAGATCCCACTGGAGATTTCGTGGTTGTGGCGATACGCCTCCCGCTTGAGCGTGATACCCCAGCCTTCCTTCGTCTGCACAACTTGTGCCAGAAATTGGAAAGGACAGTCAGTTCTGCGCAGCTTGTGCACCTTGCGAGCGCCCTTCGATCGTTCTCGCTCTGGCCATCCATGTATACAAATGTACTTGCGCTGGAACGGATTCATCTCCTCTGGAACTAGCGGGAATTGGTCGTCCGGGACACCTTGGTACCTGTCTGTGCACGTAAGGCGGCGTTGCGTCTATTGATGTTAATCATCTCCTTCACCACGAGAACTTGTCGGGTACGGCGCATGTACTCCCTCAAGCTATCTTCAAACAGTGGCCAGGTTTTATGATCGCTCTGGAAAGGTGGAACAACGACGTTTTCTGTCTTCTTGCCTTCCTCTTCTTCCTCTTCTTCTTCCTCTTCTTCTTCCTCTTCTTCGCCCTCGTCTTCCACATCTCCAGTCATCTCGTCGCCTTCACTCCCTTCACCAGAGTCGCGGGCGCGCTGGGTTGAAGGATCCGCAACTCCATCTTCTTCACCTTCACCTTTATCTTCATGCATCTGAGAGACCGAGCGCTTCTTGGGACGTCGAACGGGTTCTTGGACTGCTGCAGCCTTTTCCTCCGTCTCCTCATTCGCACATGCACCTTCACTTGTAGCCCTAGCGTCGCTGTGACCGGATGCAGTCGCGGCGCGCTCCTGGCGGGCGAGGTCTAGCGCACGGGACCGCTCCGAGCGCGTACGGGCCTCCGTGACGCGTGCTCTGCGGGCTGCTTCCTAGGAGCGGGTTTCTTCCTCCTTTAAGGCCTCGTCAGCCATCTGCTGCTTGATCTTGGACGTGTTGTGCGTGCGCGCCATGGTGCTGCTTCTTCCTCAGATTCCGCGTGTCACGTTCTCCGGGGGAGAAACTGGTTTGGTGGCTGAGCGCGAAATGAAAACTAAATTTCATCCGGTAAGTAAACATATATTCGGAACCTGGGCAATACTTGTACGCGAAACCTGGAAAAAGCTGGCGGAGCGATTTATGAAAACCTGGACGCGAAGCTTGCCCTATCTATTAAAAGGGAAGCGGATGTCGACGCAGCTAGTCGGAGGGTGTACGAGTAATGCAGGAGCGCTGCGAAGTGTTAAGTTTCTTGCCTTGGTATTCGGTGAGCCGGCATGCCTGTAGGGCAATTTTCTGGTGGATGTGATCGGCGGAGACTGCATCAACATGGGCACCCCATAGCGTGCTGCATACCTCGCTTGCAGTGTCGTCGAGCAGCCGGATATCTCGGGTTCTTGAAGAAGAACCATTTGCCGTAACTATGGTCCGAATTTCACCAACGTCTTGAATCGTTGCTACAACATCCACGAACACGCCGGTGTCACAGCTTAGAATATTGTCAATGGTAACCAAGGAATGTCGTCGAGAAGGCGAGGGACAAGCCCGTTGTTGTTACGCTTCCACTCGAGAGGTGCGGTCGCTTCAGGAAGATTCGGTTGAATGGTAAACGAGGTGTTCATCACCGTCGTTAGTTCAAGCCCATATCGACGAGAAATACGAGCACCTTTAAGGGCGCAAACCTTATCAAGCCATCGCAGCGAAGCCGTCTTTGCTGCATGACGCGAGAAGGTGCATCTAATTTCGGTGTTCGTGCTGTCCAGCAACGCTATGCTCCGACAGCACGTGTCGTCAAACTCGCGTAAGTCCTCCACGAAAGTCACGATGCCAATGATGTCAACGAAAGCGTCAGCGCTTAACGTGTGCAATGCGTCGAGGGATCGAAACCGGAAGTTAGACCGAGCGACGGTTGGATCATCGTTTTGAACCTGGACAATTGTGTTCTCGTGAAGGATGAGCTGGAAAGGTTGACCTTCAACAGCGAACTTCCTCTTGGTCCGGCGAACCTTTGCACGGGATATCAATACGATGGAACCACACAGGAGAAGCGGTTCCAGGACCGGTACAGCGCCGCCGAAAGCGGTGCCCCGTTTTTCGTCGCCATGGGCATCGACCAGCACGACGCTCAACACTTGACCACTCGTTGTGCCGTTGTCGTACTTGTGGACGGGGTTTTTGGACAGCACCCTCACGCGTAAAGACCATCTCCCCCACCGTTCAAGCGCTGATTTCCCTTATCGCTTTCACGTGACCAGTGCCAACAGAGAGGACGGTGGGAAGATCCTGAGCGGAGATCTCACACGTAGAGCGCTCCACGCGATCGCTATCACTCTGCTTCGGTCCATCGTCGCGATTTGGTTCACTTGGCAGCGACGACACCACCGAGTCGTCGGATTCGTTATTAGAAGAGGTTGTTGAGCGGGTCATCTGGAGCATAGCAGGAGGTTGGAGCGCGTTCACACTCGTGATCCGTTGTGTATTGAAGTCATCTCTTTCTTTTATCTCCTCGTCTGGATGCGTGGTTACTGGAAGCGTAGCAGCAATGTGAGGCATAGTGCGAGCTTGAAGTGGGTCTCCACGCGTGCGCTGCTCTGCGTTATGGCTGTCACTCTCGTTGATTTCCTCGTTTGGATGCTTCGTAGCCGAATGCGTAGCGGTCAAATGTCGTAGCTCAATTGGCTGCAAACACGTATCTTCAAGTTCTCGGTCGGGGAAGAATTTGAGGTAACAGCCACAACAGGATGCATGGAGGTCGGAGAAGGGTGTGATGGTTTGGAGCTCATGTGGCCGATATGGAGAGGAAAAGGAAATGGTTACCCGAAAGTGAGGACAAGTGCACAAGAGCAGAGAGTTCACGACCCCCCCTCGAAGCGTATTGATAGGAGGTGACCCGCTCGTCCATATGCAGCTGCCCATCAGAGCAAGAGGAAATGTATGAATGAAGGATAGGGACCCGTGAACCTCCTATAAAGTTTTATATCACCGAGGCGTTTGTGATAGAGTGACACAAAAAAGTAGGCAGGCTCGCGTTTGTTGAAATGAAGGAGAATTTTGTGCACTGTGGTGACGGGCAGAGTAAGTGGTAAAAGATGAAATTGTCCGTGATCTACCGGACGCGAAGAACAATGGGAGTCATCTACCGGACGGGTGTCCTGGAAATTCTGAATAGTGAAAATGAGGCCCTCTACAATTTTCTATATAAACGGTATCCGGTTAAGAATGGAGCAGAATTTACAGGACGGTCTTCCTGTGGAAAATAGACCGGATTGTGACTACTCACTCGAGAACAGTCTGTCCAACAGCACACAGCGATGAGTTACTCAGTTGCCCACTCATCACGCCAGTTTGTTTACGTCCGCCAACTCCTCCAGCTTGAGCGTGCAGCGCTTGCGCTGCCGCTGCAGTTGCTTCTCACCGTCCTGCTTGCTGCTGCTGTGTATGCCCCATGTCTGCAGCATGTGCACCGTTTAGCCATCAGTTCGAAGTACCACGCCAATACGGTGTGATCCTGACGTATCAGTTCAGTAGCTAGGTGGCCCACACAATAAACCTTTTGGGGACCCCCATTGGCCACCGGTAGTGCACCGGTATACCGGTTACAAGGTGGCCCACACAAATAAACCTTTTGGAGACACCTTTGGCCACCGGTAGTGCACCGGTATACCGATAGCATTGGCCATACAATTAATCCTTGTTGGGGCTGGACTATCCACTTCGCTCTTAAAAATTCTATCGTCTCAAAACCCGTTTCAACTTGGGGACTTTGGGTGGCGTATGAGAATTTTGTTGGGGGGAGCGGGTGTCGCCCGCCAGAAAACAATGCATGTACATGTACTGGCTTTGATTTCAAGGAATTAAGCTTCTTCGCACCGTGAGATTGCAATATAACACCAACATGTCATGGACTCTTCGTGCCGACTTTTCCTTTTTCTGGTCGCTTGGGTGACTTTTGAGCTTCGACTCTTGAATCTTCACAAAGATCTTCGAGGGCGAAAACAGCTCGCGAGATGGCAGATGACATCGCGGAAACGTTCCCGATCGTGCGCGTGAAAGGGAGAGTGGACTTGTGGTTCAAATGGGAAATCACCCGCGCTCTCTCTGGTGGTGACGCTGGAGGAAGCTGTACATTCAGGCTCGGAGGGCACCGCCGACCCTTCGCTCCGCAAAGCGAAAAGGAGGTCGTTTTGCTGCAGTTGGTCCGCGACATATACGACAAGAAGATCGGGCACATTGCCTCGAGATGGAGCAATATCGATGACATCGGCTCCGGACTGAATGACCAACTTCCAATCGAGTATGAACATGCCAAGGTCAAGCTCGGAAATGTCTTCGACTACTACACGACATGCGATGGTGTCCTGCAAGTGCCCGAGTGGATTCACTTCAAGTACGCAGTGGAGGAGTATCTGGAGAACGATCCAAGAGTCAAGTACCATCCGAGTCGGGTGCGCCAGTTCATCGAAGAGAGGGGCGTCGAGCAGTTGGAGGATATGGAGTAGGGGCACCGTTGGGAAGGCTCCAGAGGTCCGGGGGATAGTGCATTTTGGCCACGCATTGGATAAGGTAGAGTCCCTGAATTCATGGCTATAACTTGCTTTTCATGATGAAGTAGAAACGACACGCTCACAAGATATTCGCATTCTGAATCGAGCTCTGCAGGTGTCTACTCTCGTGGTCTAAGAGAGTGAAGAAGGTCGTTGTTTCCAACTGAGGTTCGGAAGGAGGGAGCAGCTAGGAGTAGCTGAGTCTGAAAAAAATCAGGAACGTAGCGCACAATGGAGAAGGTGAGAGAGGACGGACCAAGTCGATCAAGGAGAACCTTTGGACCATTTTGTTGGCGGATTTGTAGCTCATGTTGATTGTTGTTCTCCTTGGCCCAAGTATTCGCGCAAGAGATGGGTGTTCTTGAGAATAAAGGGCTTGATCTTGATCTTGCTATTGCGCTGCTGAGTTCACAGCCTCAAGATCGGATACGACTTAATGCAGAAGAAGCATTGATCATTGTGTCTATCGGCACGAGCTTGCTTCTTCAGGGCATGTGCTACAATTTTGCTTTTTGCCAGTATGATATCCTAGATCTGCGGAAATACGTCGAGATCTGAAATCCCCCATCTAAAACACTTCGATGCCGCAATTTGATACAGCGACGACAAGCTCGGGAACATCTTCACTTGCCATACAACGCGTTAGGCCAAATGAGTTTCGGACATGCGGACCTGAATGACTGAAGGAGGTTCCAGGCCACAATCTTCGATCTGCCTAATTAACGAAGTATGCTAAGCCCTTGCTGATAGATTTCCTCATATTTGAATCCACTCGACGTTCTCCTTCGGCGACTTAATGCTGTGGCTGCGAAGACGGGGTTGTACATGTACTTAGTAGATGGCATTCTCCGTTCAGCATGGATAATTCAGTGTCTTGGAGCCGGATGCACAACTTTCAGTGGGTAATTTGAACTCGCCAAGTACGGCCAATATTTGCTGTGTTGACGGGTATTTCATTGAGAGGTCTTGGGGAGTTGGAGGAGATGAATAGGAAATGCTAAACTTTCGGAAGCACTTGCCGTTGGAGGTGGCTTTAGCTCAGAACAGTAAAGGTTCGCTACATTATTAAGTGAAGAATCGATCATTTCATCCAAATTTCAGCAAACCACTATTAGCTTTGATATTCGTAGCCTTCCTTCGAACCCTTCGACTACTGACCAACGTGATACTTAGAAACATTTTGTCTTGTTATTTCAGCGTCCTCGATGTCAGAGCGTTACAGCACTGCATGAGGGGCCCATGCTTCGATTCGTCTACCGAGCACTGTCATCTGGCTTAAACTTCCCCGCGTGGCGTTATCCTCAATTATATTGTTCCCTCAGCCTCTTGAAAAGCGTTAAGTATTCGTAAGCCGATCCTCCTCCTCGGGCTTCCACTTGACATGCAAAGTAGCGCTCGAAGAGTCTCTGTTGCTGAGCTGAGTTTTCGACAGTTGATCCAGCTTCAGGTACTTCCAGAGCGTTTACGGGGTGGCTTTTCCGTTGGCCACCCAGTTGTCGACCCTGACACCTTCCGCCTTGTAGAGGAACACTTGACGTTCGGGCTGGCCTTCATGGCTCCCGTCGTCATTCCATCGTCTTCTTGACGTAGCCTTCCGATCCCCACGAATGTCCATTTACTTGTCTTCCAACGTGTTCGTCAAGAAGACGCAGTCCACGTACAGTACCATGTGTACGGGAAACCCAATAGCCCTGACTAAAGCGTCATATCACGGGCTTGAAGACTGATTCATCCCGAATGGCACGCGAAAACGTAATACCAGCGAGAACGAGCGACCCGCATTGCCTTACATGCTCTTCTTTGGTCAGTCTGCGCCGTATGTGCGTCAACATACGTGCGCACAGTGGCATCCAAAGCGTATTTGCAGCCGGAGAGAGAAAGACATGATGGAAACTAGGTGGGATGTTTTAGTACATTTACTCTGTGTTGATTGAAAACTGCGTCGCTGCGCCATTCTCACTCGCCAGTTCCGTTCGGGCCCTGTTTTTAGCGTTGAAGCTTCAGACCAGACTCGAGGAAGCGTTCTGGGTCGGCCAATGAATTCCGACTGAGTGGTACTCACCTTTTAGCGGCCTTGCGATGCGTGACTGTCCCCAACTCTCAAGATCTGTGCTCGAAGACTAAGTTCCCCTCAACTAACTACACCGTCCGAGGGAATGGCAGAAGGGACGACTGGCACCACGTTCCCGATCCAGCGCGTCGCCAATGCATACAAATGGTTCACGTGGAAGGAGAGCATTTCGTACCACCCCATGAAACCGGAGCAGTTGGGCTACTACTGGGTATTCGTTCTTGGTGCGGAAAGCGAGCGGTGCGGAAGAGATGAAAGTCAAGCCATCAACTTCATCCGCGAGCTGTACGACAAGAAGATCGGAGAGATCGCGTCCAGGTGGAACGACGAAGGGGGATCCTACGAGTGGCTCGACCTCGAGAGAATTGAGTTTAGGCACGCACAGGTGAAGCTCGGAGGCGTGTTCGACTACTACACGAAAGACGGCGAGCTCAAGTTCCGGACTGGGTGCGCTTCAAGTACGTGGTGGAAGAATACCTGCAGAACGACCCGAAAGTCAGGTACCATCCCAAGCGGGTGCAAACGTTCATCGAGGAGAAAGGTATCAAGCGATTAGAGGAAACGATTGGAAGTAGTCTGATTTCTATCTGGTTACAGCCACGTCTTCGTTTTAGACTTTTCCAGTTTGCGTCAGCTTGGCTCTTCCCTTTGAATGCAAATACAGCGTCTTGGTAATTTCTTCGACGATATCGCCATGGATGATCTTGAACTTCGTGTTCCCGTACTTCACGCGCTTCGTGTCGTACGCAAGCACGTAGCGCAAGTAAGTTTCGATCCCGTCTGCACGTAACGCTTCATCAAGAGTGAGGCCGGTCAAGCCGAGATCGTCCCACACAGTTGACGTTGGAGTCTTTGTCTTCAGCCAGTTGGCAACTTTGAACTTCCGGAAGGTTTCGAAGTTCGGATGAGCGTTGAGAGCAGCTCCGGTCAGCCCCTTCACGCCCAAGGCCTTCATCACGTAGTCGTCAGACTTTTGGAAGGCGACCCACGACTTAATTTTCATCTTGTTGAGCCCATTTTGGATGGACGAGCTCACGCCTCTCTCTTCGTCGTCGTGAGAGGATTCACCATTGACCGTCATAGCAGCTCGTAGAGATCTCGGGGTATTGACAACATTGAGGGAGGAAACTCCGGAAAGCTTGGGCACGGACGAGGCGTTAATCCCGCAAACGACGAGAAAAACGAGCAACGTTAGTTGAAAGACGTGCTGGGTATGCATCCTTGTCTTCTTGAAGAGATCTACGTTAACACTGATCTTGAGCGAGAGAATCCTGAAGTGACGGCGTCAGAATGACTTGTGGGCTTACGTGCTGCTTCTGGGGAAGGCCAGGACTAACAAGGGATGGGATCCTGTACTCGAAGCCTCTCAATTCCATTGCAGAATTGTATGGGCCCATGAAGCTTTTCCGATCACAACATGGTCGTACAGTAATCGTGATCACTGTTGGGTCTTCACCATCGAACAAGGACACAGTTTCAGGATATTACAAGGGATGGGATCCTGTACTCGAAGCCTTTCAATTCCATTGCAGAATTGTATGGGCCATGAAGCTTTTCCGATCACAAGATGGTCGTGGTAGTAATCCCACGTTTGTGATCACTTTGGGGTCTTCACCGTCGAACAAGGATACAGTACTGTAGCCGGGAATGTATTTTCTAAAAGAATGAAGCGAGTGGTTCACGTACCCTGGAATAGAGGAGAGGCCTCCTTCCAAGAAGGGCCACAGCAGATTCAAGCGATTAATGGTCTTCTTGTTTGTTGCGTCACGAGGTCCAGTTCCCTGTCGAATGCCTAATTTGCACGGCCAATGCTGAACAGGATGGCGTCGCACACACGTTGAGGTAAAGAGTGTGTACCCGGTGGAATTTCGCACGTATCTCCAGACGAACCAGTGCATGTTGCTCACTCGTTCTACAATAAGAACAAGCGGAACTACCAATTATCCACGAACACTTCGCCGTCTCTTTCGGCGTCTTGCAAGCTCCGAAGCCAGAGTGCTTACAGCAACCATAACGCTGGAGTGAGGGTGAAAGAGCCAAGTCAGAAACAGCAAAATCAATGCTCGAGCTTTCAGATCCCTGCTTTAAGCTCGGATGTTTTAGGGCAGTGGCAAGTAGTGTTTCATTTAAGCGTACTGGTGGAGGTGACAGCTTCCTCAGGGTTTCCAATGGTGATCCGGGGGGAAGGTTTTCTTAAGAGCATTGTTCACTTTCATGATTAGGAGGCCATGACACCCGTCCTCTCTATCGGGGTTAGGTTTTATTTCCTTTCTGAGTTTATCAGATTTATCAGATTTTCTCAGACAACATATGTTTTTATGGTTGCTTTTATGCTGTAAGTTTGCCGTATTGATCGTGGTGTCGTGTTAAGGACCTTAATAAGGTTAAGACACGACACCACGATCATTCACCAATACGGCAATCTTACAGCATTAAGGTCCTTAACCGTATTAAGGTCCTTAACACGACACCACGATCATCAATACGGCAACCCGTCTCCACCACATACTGGGAGTTCACCTGCTTCGGAGGAATGGCGTTACGGCAACCTTAACTTAAGGTTGCCGTAACGCCATTCCTCCGAAGCTTAAGTTAAGGTTGCCGTAACGCCATTCCTCCGAAGCAGGTGAACTCCCAGTATGTGGTGGAGACTAGCTGTAAAGACGACTCACGTACGCCAAATCATCGAAGAGAAGGGTCTCGAATGATTGATGGAGTAGCAATACAGAGGTCCCCCTCGTTTAGCGCACCTCGACCTTCAAATACCCTGTCATATCGGCTCCTATCCTTCAAATATCCGAGAGCATAATCAGGTTTGCTGTCTCAAATCACTCTCAAATCGCATGCGTAACCCTCCCGCGCTTAACGAGGGGGACTTCTGTATCTGCCTGAAGGACGAGAAAAAGCATGTCGTGGTTGATGCAAAGCAGGACTCTCGATGCACAAGTTTTTATATTTCTGTTTAATAAGTTAATGTCGCTCGTACGCATACACATTTGGCTGAAGAGGTCAATCGGTAGTAGCGTGCCAGGATCTGTAGCTAGTCGAGGGAAGCAGATGACGCTTCTCTGACGGAAGTATTGGTGCAGTACGGAGTGTCGAACATGTAAATGACACCCAATACCTCGTCGGTTCTTTGCAGATCCAACCGAATGAAGAGTTGACAGGAGACGCCAGAGTCGCTGGCAGTTCTCGCAGTGGGTTGTCGTTCAGCTCGAGGCTGTAAAACATTTGTCCAACGGGCATTGCGGCCAGTTGTGGTATCCTCTCGAGTCGATTTCCCTTGAGAGAAATGGCAAATGCTTGCAACGACATCAAAGACGCTGGGAAATCCGTCAAATGTCCGTAGTCGAAGGCCACAACGGCCACGGGGGTGAACGCTCCAAGGTACGAGTTCAGGAATGGTGCCAAGTTTTGTGTCCAAAACTGGACGGTCGAGTAGTCCTTGCGTAGCGCTTGGAGATACGTGACCGTGCTACGATCATCGTATAGCTTTTGGGTTGGTGAAGCTGCTCTGTGGACTTCCCCCATAGTCGATTTGTTCACGTGAAGAATCATCAAGTTTGTAAGTTCTGGAAATGCTGACGGCATCTCCAACGCAGGACAGTGCGCTGAGGTGAGTGTGGCCAATACAGAAGTGTCGATCGGCTCTGAAGATGAGGTCGTTCGGGGTTAGAGTGCCGCAGGTGTTCCAGTTCACAACCAAACTGGAACAGGAAATTCGACTTCGGACCCGACATCCGTGGACAACCGAAAAGTTGGATACGATCACGGCGTAGCCATGAAGAGCGAGGATAACGAACCCCCACAGACAGCAGATAAGCTTCACACCTCTCTGAACCCACGCAAAGTTGCTGACCTCCGCTTTGGGCGCTGATTCTGCGGAGCGAGAAGCTTCGGTAGACTTGACCTTTACCTTTGTTGGTCTCCGACCCGACGCGACTGCGTTTCGCCTTCTTGATACGTGGCCGTTAATGTTCACCAGAGTCAAGTAAATTGCCAAGTGCGGGATGATCTTTTGTCGCGCAATCTGCAGAGGTTGACGCGAATGTAAACTGGGCCTCGAGCACGAACATCGCCATGAAGGTCGGATCGTACCTCGATATGGAAAGCCCAAAGCGGCGGTTTGGCATGTCGAATGCGGAGACGTACGTTATCATCACGATGGAAGGCACAACATCCAGCATTCTGGTGCAAACAAAAGCGTCGGCAAGAAGAGCCACGACCCTTTCAAGCGCAGGGGTTTGGTGGAGGAAATGATGAATCGATAAGGTGGACCAGCAGTTCCGTCACCACAACACATTGTTGAGCCACACACGCGGAAGCAGGTGGCTCGAATCGAAAGGCCTGGTACGTCTGAGTCGACAGCTCCACCACCTCACGTAGCATGAAAATGGTCAGGGAATACGGGCTTTCGCCACCAAAGAGACCGCGCCGAGAGAAGAGCGCCTTCCACTCGAGATTTAGCGGACCGAGTATCATTTTGTAGCGCACTCTGCGGCTACCCACAAGCCGAGCCACGATATTCTGTCCGGACAGCATCCTTGACGCAGCCCTCGATGGCCCATTCACTTGCGTTTGTTGAGTTTTCTCCTGGCGAGAAACGAGGCGTCGCTGGCGAAGCGAGCTATACGCGAGCTGCAGCGCTCGAAGTGCGAGGAGAGCGCTCACCAACGTAAGTAACATGGAGTCTAAACCATAATTCCGGTTCCCAGTGCTTGGCGACCAAAGCTGAACGTGACCGAATTCGTGCAGTACGTCGCAGCCAGACCAGCGAGGAAGGCCGCACACAGTAAATGTGCACCTACAACCACGGTCCAGACGAGGCCGAAAGCTGGCAGGGGAGGTCGAGTGCAACAACTGCATTATGTTGATTGAGCAGATTGGAGACAAAATCGACGGGATTGCACAATAAAATCTCTCGAAAAACGAGGATGATGGAGGGCCAAGCCGACACCGTCGGTAGGTTCGACGAAAGAATTGACCATCATGAGGCTCGGCATCTTGGGAAGTCTTCACTGCGTTCTCCGCTGGCAGGAATGGTCTAGACTCGTTAGGTGGTGGTGTATTGTGAGATGGAGAAAAAATAATATACAATAATATTATTCTTGTCGAACTTGAAAAATAGGAAATAGTGTTGGACAGAATAGCGACAAGGACTCAAACGTTTACTCTTGATTGGACAAATTAGTCAGTGACCACTTCTGCCTCTGAGGGTCGAGATGCCATTTTGAATTGTCCATACCTATGCGTGTGGATGACATCTCATTGCGTGTGACAGTGCTATCGACTCGTATTATACAGAGCAATCGATTGACATTATCAGCTCGAGAGATTTCACTTTCGCGCGTTTCATAATATTTAGACTATTAGTAGTTGCGAGATTCGCTAATCCTGTTGACCTTGGCTCGCAAATCCAGTGTTAATATACGTATCTTCCAAAACATAAATAAAAATCATACCGATAGCATTTTTAATCTAAGCCATTTTTTATTACTAATATTTTAATATTGATAGTTTATATCGACTTTATAATCAATATAGTTTCAAATTAATTACTGTAATAATGTTTAATAATAAAAAGAACTTAAAACACTTAATATAATACCAGAAATAAAAATCGCTGACTGTAACCAGACTCACAGTCAAAAAGATTGTCAAGTGTGGAAGGAGTTTGGTGGACAAGTCCACGAATCCCGAGGTGATAGCGAGCTGGCTTTTGAGAATAGTGACGACATGAACTCCGGGTCGTAGACCACGTCATTTTTTTTGAACATGAAGACCGAGATGTCGAAGGAAAGCTGCGAGTGGCGCGAGGATTGTAGAAGGAATTAGAGAAAAGCTTCCTTGAAAGTGCAAAAAGGATTTCTTGCGAGTACAGCCTCAAAAGGGGGTATTGCAAGTTCAATTATGAAATCGGTGGTATTGAAAGTAGTACGAAATAGAGAATAGTTACGGAGAGGTATTGCAAGTGCACGTCTTGTTGGGGTTGCAAGTGCAAGGCCAGCTGCTGCTGGGTGAAAGCTGTTCGATCTAGACCCCCACGAGTTTTACGAGGTCGAGGTCGACCCGGGGCACGCCGAGCTGGTACGGCACGCAGAATGCCATCCAGGTCGAGCGCCCTTTGCCGAGCCATTGATGCCAGGAAGTGCTCACATATTCATCCATTTTGTATCACAGACTTGATTTTTGATTTTGAAGTGAGGTACATTAATGTCATTTAGTCTTTTGCTAACGCCACCTAACGTCCGTTCCCTGCTCATGCCATTAGTGCGATGTGCGGGGCTGTCGAGCTCATGTGTGCGAGGCACTGGGAGCCCGCCTCCCGTATGATTACACCGTGCCCTCCGCGATCCTGTCTTGAGCCTCGGCCTCATTCATATGTCCCCATTGACCTCCATCCGCCATTGCGAGTGTCTTCATCGCATCCCATTTGCCGCTGGTCTCGCCCCCATCGCTGGCCATCCACTCCATCCCTCGTTGTGTGTCCACCATCACACTCACGATTGCATGCGCTGCTCGGTTGTGCTCCATAGGCACCGCCCTCCAGCTGTCGACACCAACCGCATCGGCAATCCGCCGCGTCTTCCAGAGTTGTGGCTTGAGTTTGGCCACCCTTGGCGGTGTCCGTGTTGTCTGGTGTTGTCGCGTCAGCACCGTGCTGGTGCCTGCAACCTGCACCGGTCCCCAGCCATACCGTCGGCACGCTCGGAGTCCTTGGAGCAGTCCTAGCTGCATGGCCAGTGGCGCCTTCGTCATCTTGTCTGGGTAGACCCGACCTCGCATGTACAGAAGCTGGCATGCTCCTGTCTCCCCTTGGACTCTGACGATCATTGCGCCGCTGTATCCTTGTGCCGGTGTTCCAGTGGTCCGTCCATCGTAGAATACAACCACCTTGCTGCCGCTCGCCATTGGCAGCTCGCGCGGTCTTGTCCATTGGCCCCCCCAGGACGGTGCAGATGACCCTGCCTAATGCCGCCATCACTGTGGTGGGTTGTCCCGTGAGAAGGTCCCTGGTCTCATGACCGTGCCTCAATCGCGTCGCGTGGCATGCCTCATCATGCCCCTTCGTGATGTCGTTATGACTGTCAAAGAAGGCCACTCTCCATCTCCACACGCTGTGATACAGCGCCGCCCCGAGGCGCCAGCATTGGTCCACAACCCGCTCGATGGCTCCCCCCACCAGGCCAGCGCTGTCGTCCAGCCTGTCAGCTAAGATGCTCCCCGTAGCCTGTGTAAGCCCACTGGGGATCGCCGGTAGCTTCAGTGAGAAGAAGGGGTGCTCGTAGTTTTCGATACGCATACCAGCCGCCCTCCAACGACTCGTCATCACTCGTCGTAGGCTGCCCGCCGCGGGGCACGACCAGAAGATATGGTGGAGCCCCACTCGTCCCTTCCGAGCGCATTCCGGATGTGGGCAGTAAAAACCCGCCGTCACCGGGCTGTAAGCCGACAACGCAAGAAGTTCAGTCTATAGAGGAGTTGCTCCCCCCCATGGCGTTAATCCCACAATTCTCCGTAGAGAGCTCCACCGAATCGACCCCAGCCCAGTGGCCACAACAGCACTTTGCTTTGACCATTGCTGCTGCGCCTTGGCCCATTTTTGTATCGCAGACTTGCAGTCGCACTAGTAGAAGCGGCGAATTCCTTCAATCTACAGCATCATAAAGGGAGGAGTCAATCGGCAGTATCAGCAGGAAGCATGCAATATAATGAATCTGCTTCAGGCAGTCGTTGTGCGACGCACACTTGTAGAGCGACGTCGCTGAACGACGACCTTGGTTGTGAAGGTGGCGATGCACCAGGCCATCTGATGTTGCATTGCAACCAGAGCGGCATCGTTGGAGAGATGCTCAGGATAGTTCGACGCGGCGCCTACGTGGAGACGGAGTGGGTCTTCCTCGATGTCGCTGTTCTCGTCTTGGAGAGGTACAAGTTCGCCCTGGTCGTCCTCTACAAGCGGGACAAGTTCTCACGCCATGGTGCGTGTGGAATAGTGAGCGAGCGGGTCCAGCCAGCCAGCCGTAGTAGATTGTAGAAGAGAAACTATCAGACGGCAATGCACAGTAACGCATTCCGCACTGCGTTCTTATGATCAGCAGATGGTCGCAGATGAACAAGCCGATGAGCAAACCCATACAGGGCGCACTCGCATCAAATCCCAATTATTCCTGCACTCGCACGAAATCCTAATTTTGGCTGTACTCGCAAGAAATCCTTTTTGCACTCGCAAGAAATCCGCACCCAAGGCCTGATGACAGCGCCACAACGCGCTCCAGAGCTGGTCTGTTGGCGAGGAATTGCCCCACCGCCAGTGTGGACCAACAGTTGGTGACAAGCATCGTCACCAAAAAGTTATTGAGCCACGGAACGGGTAACAAGCAGCTGGACAAGTACGCCTGGTACGCCGAGTGGTGACTTCAGTGAACTCTTCGAGCACGAAGATGGTGAAAAAGTGCTTACTTTCGACTCCAAAAAGGCCTCGCTTGGAGAAGAGCGCTCTCAAGGCCCACCTTGACGTTCGAGCCCACCCATTCAACTTTTTAAGTGTTTCTCACTCACAAACGCCGTCAACCGACGTGGGTATTGCAAAAGAGATGACCCGAAGTGTGTCGTTGTAGGGGTTTTCGCTCCTCGAGACTTCTTGTGTCGGAATATGAGTCTTCTTGCTCGAATAGAGTGGCGAATTAACTGCAGAGCTCGACCTGCGTGGAGAAACCGACGAGAGCGAATGAAGCGCCATGAAACAAGTAGTTGCTGTTGTTTGTGCTTGGATTCCAGAGGTGCACAAAGTATGCCATCTCAAGGCTCGCGAGGTACCAGTACACGAACGCCATACTTATCAGAGAAATGGAGCATAGAACGTAAGCAGTAACGATAGTCATCCAGCAGGAAAGAAAACTTTTCGGTGACAGTCGCAGGTCCATAGCAGCCGCGAGAAACCCCGAGAGAAAGCGCTGCGAGGTCCCCAAACTTGATCGGGATGGTTTTCGAGCGACGAGTTGTATATTCGACGACTCCGAGACGAGCACCGGCGCCGCACCGACGGCTGATGGCCGCGGCCAAAGCAACTCGACCTCCATAACGGAAGTGTACGGTCAACTCGCAAGTGATTTGTGCGAGACTAACCTAGAAATAGTTGTTCACGGCCAAAAGTGCTCGTATGTTCAAGGCAAAAGCAGATTGCAACTTCAATTTCAATTCTTTTTTGTTTACGATACAAAACAAGAATCTCGCTCAGGAACGATGAGCGTGCAGAAATTCTCGATTTCTGCGAGTCTGTGGTGCCGGAGGACAACAGTGAGGCACGGTATACTCGGGGCTGATGAACTCGCTAACCGTGCGCAGCGAGACACAAATGTGCGGCCCCCACGGATCAGGATCAAGTCGTGTGTAGTGAGTGATTCCCCATCGCAAGGCTACTCGCGTCGAAAACAAGTACCCCTCCTTCGCAGCCGCGTCATCTACAAATGGCCGGCGCTGCAACCCTCCTCGTATCAGGATTGTCAACTGGGGAGCTGGCGAGGTGTGAGCTGAGTGGCATGATGTAGCCGTGCACTCTCTCGATCACGAAGGTCATCTCAACAACGGTACCGGTAGTTCTGCCGCGGAGGACGTTCACGAAGCTGGATTGCTGCTCGAAGGGAAGGGTCGTACACACCAGTCATCTCAATGCAACAGACGAAATATCCGACGACGGCTCTCACGATCCTGAAGCAATCACCGGCGACGCTATTGGCAAAAGCCACACGTCGTCCTGCCAATCGACAGTGATGCCAAAGCGTGCAGAGACTACGCCTGGAGCGCTGGATATGGCCGCGACGACCGTCGTCGGCGCCGTGGAATGCCCGCACCTCCGTCTCTTTGGCATGCGTCTAGTTCATGGGGCCACGGCCGTCTTGACTGCCCTCCCGAAAGACCAGAATGCGGCGTACGCCACCGTGATGCACGTGTAGTTCTGTCAAGTCCAAACGCCTTGATTGATCGTCCAATACACATGCCATTTATTAATTTGTTCAGCACGGCACTCTACTACGCTACACCAGCACTCGATTATCTATCTCGCTAGCTCACGTTGAGCTTCGCAGTGAGATCCAAGTGGCCACCTTCGCTGGCTCGAGGCACCCAGACCTTCAACGAGCCACCGCCGGTACCGGGGAGACCGAGGAATCCAGGCCGCCACCGGTCAAGGTACAGCGTCTTGCCGCCAAGCTCCTTCACGGTCGATGTCCACGTCACGGTTGTCCCGGCCGGCACGTCCGTCTCATCGATCTTGTCACCGCCCGATATGATGTTGACGGTCACGTCCTTCTTGTCGGTGCTCACGAAGTTGATCTTGACCACGCCATCACCCTGCCGCGTCCAAGACAAACTGCTATTCTTGAAGGCATCTCCGACCGTAGTCAATCCGAGTGTGTTGGGGTCGGTACCGTCGTCAACTTCACCGACGAGCTGCGTGGGCCCGCAGATTGTTTGGATGTACTCGGACAGCAGCCCGGAGATACGCGTCAGATCGATGTAGAAGACCGTGGCAATGGTCATGAGCACCTTGTCGGCCACGACGCGCGTGTACTGCTTGGCTGTCAACGATGTGCCGTTGTCGCTCTTACCCCTGTCGATTAAGTCGTCAACGATCACGCCGTACGTCTTGCGCAGCGTGTCGCGCGTCTTGTATGCGGTGGCCGCGTTGGACTCCATGATCATCTGGGGCATACAGTTGTTGGTGACCGTGGGGACATCGTGGAGCATCAGCTCGGACTTGTACACTGCGACGCGCAGGGCGTCCTGGGAGATGGCTGGGTTCGCCTCCTTCATCTCGGCGATGGTCCTCCACGTGCGGTCCGTCAGTCGCTGTAGTTCGTAGCCGCAGTTCGACTCGGACTCCATGCCGGTCTTCAGAGACGAAATCTCCGTCTCGTTCAGGTCGTTCACGGCCTCAGTGAAGTTCGAGCGCAGGAGGAAGGCTTTGAACTTTTTCCATGTCTTGATGATACCGTCTTGGCGAGCGATGACCTCGCCCACCATCACTTGGACCGTACCCATGGCAACACTGACAGGATCGAGGACTTCCCAATTGTACGACCTGCCCATACACATGACAATACTGACCGGGAGGTCGATCGTGACGTAGCTCGTCTGGTACAGCGCCAGCATGATCTTGTCTTGCGTCGCCTGGGGATCCGACACTTTGATAGCGCGCATGTAGTTGACCATAGCGCGCATCGTGCCAAACATGGCGCGAGCGCACTTGATGCCGACTCGGACGTTCTTCGACAGCTTGGCGAACTGGCCGAAGACGCCCAGGATCTGCACCGAGAAGAAGGCGTTGGCCACGCTCACGAACTTGGCGTAGACCTCGGACGTGCAGTCGTCACTCTGTTTGATGCACTCCACACCGCACTGCACCGGATACGACATCGGACACTCGGCCCAGCACATTCTCGTGTTGTATTCGAAGCCGTACGGACAGGTGTCCATGATGTAGGCCTTCCGCCAGCAGGCCTTATCGAAGGCCGGGTCCGACGGCTTGCCGATGCTGGGGCCAACCCAGTTGACGTGTGTTGAGACGATCTTGTCCTTGGTGTTGGCAGTCGAGCCGATCTTGAAGTCGCTTGGCACCGGCACCATTGCAAACGTGGAGGGATCATAGTCGTCGTCGTCATCCGAACCTGTCGATCCATTGACGTCGTCGGAGTCGTCATCGCTCGATGCAGCGGACGGCGACGGAGCCACAGTCGGCGCTTGGGTTGTCCACGTTGTCAGCGCATTTATCGATTCAGCTTCCACCACCGACGAGCTCGCAATGAACGCTGCCACGAGTGTCAGCAGCTTGGCCCACTTCGCCATCTTTTGGTCAAGATGTCGAGCCACTTGTCGAAAACTCCGCAGAAACGAGAATGGCAGCACGTGCTCGACTGGAAGAGTGCATCTCGGTGGTTGAGCCCTGAACCTAGCTCGCCTGTCACTTGGCGCCCCGCTCTTTATTAGCTCCCTCCCGTACACATCCGGCAGCGTAGCATTGCAAGAAAATTGAGAACCCGCACTAGCACACCCTCGCGCCGGTACATGTACCGACAGGGGGGAGAGAGCCCAACGCTTTGTTGGGCAGTGGTGCATCACCAGTGATTCACGGCATCACTGATGCCTACGGTATCACTATAGCCGACTCAGTTTGTGCGTTGGGAACTCGATCCAGACGAAAGCAGAGCACCGATCTTCGCGATGGGACCCAGCACATCTTTGTTTGTCTGTTCACGGCAATTGCTGGCCACGGGTAATCGTGCAATTGCAGCGTAAGGAGACTATGTGTCCTAAACGAGGCCAAAATGTCCTAAAATGTCCTAAATTCACTAGGATGAACCCGCCATAAATTAAGTCCAGCGCCGAGCTCCTCTAGCGAGCCGCTCACTAGAATGTACAATCTATAAATCGCGAGCGAAGCAAGCAGCGAGTGCGCCGTTTTAGGGGCGGCTGGCTACCAATTGCACTCGACCAGCAGCGCTAGTTGCCCCTGCAACGTGTGTTGAAGTGGGCGTAATATTGGACATTTTAGGACATTTAGGACCGGTTTAGGACACATCATCCGACTCACCAGCCGCTCGAACAGAACAGCAACCACAGGACCGCGACCTGCTGCTGTCCGATGGTCCGGTGCAGCCCTTCGGAACGCTTGCCGACGGCGTGCCTCGGGCCAATTGCGCCGCGCACAGGCCCAGCTGGTACATGTACGTCAATTGTCGACGAATGAGACGGACAGGGTCTAGCGAAAACTCGTCCTGACGCAGCCCGACGAGAGCTGTCGCAAGCATGCAGACTTGCTGTCGCTCCATGTTCGCGCATGGTCGCCGCCGGCGGTGAGTACCGGTACTGTACATCTAGCAACATTATGCCGGTGCCTCCTTATGCACGGATCCAGCCAAATTTTATCAGGTTGCCGACATCGCCAATGGGACGAGCGCTAGGGTGTCGCCGTCGGAGCGCGTGGTTGGAATCCGCGTGCCATTGCGGCTCGCGTGGGAACTCGGAGCTCGAAGCATTCACGTGCCCCCTGATCGTCACTGTTGATCCCGAATTTCAGATACGCTGCATGTATGAAGGCAGCGTGAGCTTCGGGGTTTGAAAGATCGGACTGAAAGCCTTCGGACCTCTCTTCGCGTGAGCGACACGATGTGCTTTCACTACGTGGTGGTGACCCCCCCTGTGGGCTGGCTCATGTTTAACAGGGCCTCGCCCGCCGCCGGGTTGTGCGAATAACAAGGAGACGCGAACAACCACTTTTCCGACGGCGGCTGTGCAAACAAGTTAATACGGTTGGTGATCAACTTCCGCGACGAGTGCATGACTCGGTGCGAGCGAGCAGATCCGAGACCTGTCGGTCAACATTGCTTGCTAACCCACGTTTTTTTCGCTGCCGTTCGGAAGTCGAACGGTCCGAACCCTCTGAAATGCCTGGCGGTCTGACGCCGCGACGCACGCTAGGTTGCTTTCAGTTTCGGCAAGGAGTAGCTTTCATCGATACGCAGCTTGTTGTTTGGGCACGTGTCTTCCGACTTCAACGCCAGTTCCAGACAGTCCTGCCTTGGCTCGTGAGCACGACTGGGAAGCCTCCATTTGTGGCACGCGTGATGTCTGCACGGGGAGACGCAGTAGATGCTGATGCGTTACGGTAGCGGGATGCAGTAGCAGCCTCTAACCCGTGACACCTCAGCCGTCTGAAGCCGCAACATTAATCCAACGTGATCCTTCGTCTTAGTACTTACCCCTTGATGGATCACCTGAAAAGCTGTTGAGCTGAGACCATCCCTTCGGTTTTGGTGGTCGAGTGGCTTCAAGTCGCCAGTGCTGCTCGTGCCACTGGCCAATAGCTGCCGGTGATGCAAACTAACGCGTCATGTGGCTTGGTGACGAAGGTGAGGTCAGTCTCAGCTCCGTTTCCTCAAACCCGTGCTCAACGCTCAATGCGAAGTCGTGTAGCGTTCCTCCAAAGGTATACACCTTGTATCCCTGCTTCACTACCCCGTCTCAGCTTCCCCGTACGCATTCTGACCGACGGAAGATCGCATCACGTTAGAGCAACCCAACGTGCCACAGCACCACCGACGCGGCTGCTGCAATGCAATAGACCTTTTGAATAGACCAACCGATACTTGCAACCCTTCTTCGACGACCGCAACCGCGCCGCTAGCCTTTCATTGGCAAGGGGCACGTGTTCAAGGCAGATTCTCAAACTGAAGTCGCGAGCCGATCCAACATTCAAGTTCAGTTTGGCACCGCACGGATCCAAACCGCAGACGTATTACTGCGCTCGTTTGATCCGAGGGGATCGCGGTGTTCGCTGATCAAGCCCATCGAGTTCGTTGGGGAGCTTTATCTATCTCGGACACAGTTGCTGAGTGATACCAGCAAACGGGGTGTTGCGTCTACCAACCCACAGCTGGGTACCGGACAACGCTATGAGTTGGTCTGGCCTGACCGCACTCTGGCGAGGGGCTTTCGTCTGGTGGTCGAGTTGGCGTGAACCTTTTGTCATTGGCTCGAGGGCGCATGCCCCGACGGCACTGGACGGCTCAGCAATAGGCCGTTTGCTCGATCGACACACGCTTCTAACGGCCCAGGCTAAAGCACATCGACATAGAGTACCGACGCGAACAGGTTTCAGAAGTGCACGTTGCAAACCGCCGGGAGCGCGTGCCCTGTTCCCCTTTTGCCGGGTGATTTTGACTTGCCTGGGTGGCCCCAAAGCGATCTTGCCTACGAGTTGCAGTCGATGCTTTCGTGCAGTTGCTGCCGTTGCACTGGCCTTCGTTTCGCGACTGCCGCTTCCAGTGCTGGTCACGGCATCACCAGCACTTGCACTTATGGTGCAGCTTGGAGCGCTGCAACGAAGGACTCCGGGGGCTAGAGATCGAGTTCATTTTCCAATTTCCTCTCGACGACCCAGCTCGAGTGGCTCCAACCCCTTGTTCGAGTGAAGCACCAGTCTGCCATGGCGCCAAGCAACGCCATGACCCCGCACCCGGACCTGGAGTTTACCACCATCAAGACGCCGGCGGACAATCTCCAGGACAAGCGCGGAAGCCTCAGTGCTTCCCGTAAATTCGGGCCGTCTCCCTGGGCGGACCAGTTCGCTCTCCTAGGCAATTTGGCCCAAGTCGTGATCTTGGCCTCCATCGTTGTGTACGCCTACGGCCAGCTCTTCTACTTCTCGGACGCCTACAGCAACACGGTGAGCTCCAACATCGGCACGTGGTTCGGAGTTCCTGTCGGCGGAGGAAAGAATGCCGGTGGTCACTCCGAGATGGTGCGCCCCATGTTCTTCTTCCTCTTCTGCTTCATCCCGATGGCCGTGGCGATCCTCCTGCTCGAGTTCCTTCGCCATTTCAACGTGCGCCGCATTTCGTCGAGCTACGTGCTCAACGTGGCACGATTCCTCCGCCTCAAGCCGAGGATCATGGGCCGCGCGATCAACCGAAGCCTGGGCGACCTCCTCTTCCTCGCGTTCCTCATCGGAGGCAACATCTACGTCTTCCAGTACTTCTACCGCGCGCGCGTGGAGCGCATGAAGACCCGCAGTCCGACCTTCGACTTTGACATGTACCTCCAGATGATCGCGCTCACGCTCGGCTTCGTGTGCATTTTCAACATGGCCTTCCTCTTCCTGCCGGCCACGCGCAACTGCGTCTGGATGGAGTTCCTCAACATATCATATGCCAACGGTATCAAGTATCACCGCTGGGTGGGTGTTGTCACAGTGGTGACGGCGTTCCTTCACTGCCTCGGCTACTACTGGGCTTGGATCAGGGAGGGCACGTGGGTCAAGGAAGCCTTGCCGTGCTTCGACTGCGCCGTCGGTGAAGATGGCAAGGACCCGTGGATGAACTTCTTCGGTCTCATCGCTCTGCTGGCCTTCCTGGCCATTGGCTTGACGTCGATCCCGTGGATGCGCCGCAACATGTACAACACGTTCTACAGCGTGCACCACCTCTTCATCGTCGGCATCGTCTTCGCCGTGCTGCACTGGAACCCGATCCTCGCGTGGATCTTCCCGTCCGTCATGCTGTACACGATCTGCCGCGCCATCTCGAGCTCCAACGGCTTCACCCCCGTGACCGTCCGGGAGTTCACGACGCTGTCCAACGACGTGGTCAAGGTGGTTCTGTCGCGCTCCACCACTCGCGCAGGCGACTTCAAGGTCGGCCAGTTTGTCTACCTGAACGTGCCGGCCATCTCCAAGCTGCAGTGGCACGCCTTCACACTCGCGTCCTCGCCGCACAGCAGCCCCGACACGCTCACGATCCTGCTCAAGTCGCTCGGAGACTGGACCGACGAGCTCGTGCGGTACTCGGACGACTGCAAGACCAAGAACGTGCTGCCGACCGTGTACATGGACGGCTACTACGGCGCGTCGCTCGACATGTACGACGAGTACTCGACCGTGTGTCTCGTGGGCGGCGGCATCGGAGTCACGCCCTTGTTGGCCATCCTCGAGGACCTCGTGACCAAGCTGCAGCAAGGCGCGTCGCTGCGTCAGAAGGTCTTCTTCATCTTCACGTTCCGCGAGCTGTCGCTGCTGGAGGAGATCCACCCGCTGCTCATGCAGATCAAGGAGCTGGACCCGCAGCAGCAGCACTTCAGCCTCCACTTCAGCCTCACGCGCGCCCCGACGACTGAGCAATTGGACCAGACCCTCGACCACGAGCGACTCGCCGGGAAGCCGCACGTGTCGGCCACCCGCTACGACACTGCCGTCACGAAGAAAGCCCCGCGTCCGTTTGCCGAGCCGCTGCGTTCGCGCACCAGTAAGGTGGTCATGTACACGGTCGTGTTCGTGCTTACCTTCATCATCTGGATCGCAGTCAAGTACGGCAGCAAGGTGCAGGCCGACGACAGCAACCTGTGGCCCCTTCAGAACTTCGTAGAGATCGTGCTGGTGATCGTCGTCGCCATGCTGGGCGTGTTCGCGTTTACGTTCCTGGAGGACAAGAGGAACAATGAATCGGCCGGCTACTCCGGGTCTCTCATGACGCCCGGTGGAGTGCAGCCATACGCCAGCGACGCCCACACGTTCCGCGACCTCATCGCCGACTACCGCGTGGCAGTCGGCCAGCGCCCCGACATGTTCAACCTCATGCAGAAGGTCTACAACAGCCACAAGCAGTTCACCACCGTGCACCCGGACGGCGCAACCAGCGGCAACTCGACGGTGGGCGTCTTCATCTCGGGTCCGGGCGCGCTCAAAAACGTCACCGAGAGCGCCATCTCGGCCATCGGCGTGCGCCACTTCGACGTGCACGAGGAAGAATTTGAGCTCTGAGCGCACACGCACAAGTTGTTTTCTCCTCCCTTCCACACGTTTCCAGTTTCCCGTGGACTTCCATCACATTCGTAGCTACTGTAGTAGCGAACTGTAGCTGGCTGAACTTGGCTTCTTGCACTTGTCAATCGTGTTCGTCGTTCACAATTTGCTCTGAAGGTATTTTGAGTTACTTGCGAGATAAAATTGCTTGCCATTTTCTAGCTCGGAGAACACTAATGGCATGGACGACAATCCCAAAGATTTGGACAGCCCTCTATTAGAAGCACAGTGCATTTAAAAACCCAACTTGGTAAGATTCGTGGGCTTGGTTTTAGTGCCTGAGTATACCGTGCTCTGTTGTCCTCCGGCACCACAGACTCGCAGAAATCGAGAATTTCTGCACGCTCATCGCTCCTGAGCGAGATTCTTGTTTTGTATCATCGTAAACAATTTTGTTTCAAAAATGAAGCAAGTTGCAACCTTTTACTCGCACAATTTTCGCTTTTGCCATGAACATATTCGCGCTTTTGGCCGTGAACAACTATTTCTAGGTTAGCCCCGCACAAATCACTTGCGAGTTGACCGTACACTTCCGTCATGGAGGTCGAGTTGCGTTGGCCGCGGCCATCAGCCGTCGGTGCGGCGCCGGTGCTCGTCTCGGAGTCGTCGAATATACAACTCGTCGCTCGAAAACCATCCCGATCAAGTTTGGGGACCTCGCAGCGCTTTCTCTCGGGGTTTCTCGCGGCTGCTATGGACCTGCGACTGTCACCGAAAAGTTTTCTTTCCTGCTGGATGACTATCGTTACTGCTTACGTTCTATGCTCCATTTCTCTGATAAGTATGGCGTTCGTGTACTGGTACCTCGCGAGCCTTGAGATGGCATACTTTGTGCACCTCTGGTATCCAAGCACAAACAACAGCAACTACTTGTTTCATGGCGCTTCATTCGCTCTCGTCGGTTTCTCCACGCAGGTCGAGCTCTGCAGTTAATTCGCCACTCTATTCGAGCATGAAGGCTCGTATTTCGACGCAAGAAGTCTCGAGGAGTGAAAACCCCTACAACGACACACTTCGGGTCATCTCTTTTGCAATACCCACGTCGGTTGACGGCGTTTGTGAGTGAGAAACACTTAAAAAGCTGAATGGGTGGGCTCGAACGTCAAGGTGGGCCTTGAGAGCGCTCTTCTCCAAGCGAGGCCTTTTTGGAGTCGAAAGTAAGCACTTTTTCACCATCTTCGTGCTCGAAGAGTTCACTGAAGTCACCACTCGGCGTACCAGGCGTACTTGTCCAGCTGCTTGTTACCCGTTCCGTGGCTCAATAACTTTTTGGTGACGATGCTTGTCACCAACTGTTGGTCCACACTGGCGGTGGGGCAATTCCTCGCCAACAGACCAGCTCTGGAGCGCGTTGTGGCGCTGTCATCCGATGCTTCCATCTGCATCGGCATCATGATTCCTTCTACAATCCTCACAGCTTCCATCGACATCTCGGTCTTCATGTAAGAAAAAACCGACGTGGTCTACGACCCGGAGTTCATGTCGTCAACATTCTCAAAAACCAGTTCGTTATCACCTCGATTCGTGGACTTGTCCACCAAACTGCTTTCACACTTGACGATCTTTTTGACTGTGAGTCTGGTTATAGTCACGATTTTTATTTTTGGTATTATAATAAGTGTATTAAGCTCATTTTATTATATTAATACTTAACAAAAACTATATTCCAGAAATATATTGTATATAAAACGATATAATATGTATATATAAAATTAGTTAGAAAATAATTGGCTTAAAATAAATGCTATTGGTACGACTTACATTTTTGTTTGGAAGATTCCGTTTATATAATATTGTTTTCAATTATTAATTGTTACTTTTAATGTTTTTGTTTCGGAATAATTATGTATATAAAAATACTGAATAAAAAAGTTACTCGCAAGAAGCGGCCCGCAATTTCGTCTCCAAACGACGGCTAGTCTCCCCTCGCAGTCAGCTTCACCAGGGATCTACATGCGGTTTGTGCACGTGATCATTAAAGTGCTCTTCTGTGTCTGGGGGGCTGTAGTCCTTGGGCTGCATCTTCGCGTGAAGAATCTAACCATGTTCCAGGCTGCCGCGCGTCTACTCGCCCGTGCATTGCTGTCACTCCAAGCAGCCTCGCTATCCCTTAAAGCGAACCGGTTGAAGAATGTGTCGAGTTTTGCAGCAATGGCACCGAATCGAGTGTGCAACCAATTACTTCTCGATGAAAACCCGCTGACTGAACCCCAGTCAGTGTTCCTTAGTCTTGCCGTCCGATTTCTCCGTTCAGTTGGATCTCGAATTTGGTGGCCTCGCTCCCAGCACGGGCCAAGACGCAAGTTGAGCAATTGTACATGCTCGGTACACCCTATTGCAGTAGCACTGCGGCCGAGAATCGTCAACGCAATGTCCGGTGCGAAGCCCAAACTAACGGCATGCATATCGTCGAGTTCCCGCTGGAAATGATCGATAAGTTGTATACTATTGGTCGGTAGCTTAGCTTGAGGCGAAGTGCACGTCAACTTGCTACATGTAGCGATCTCTCAGGATGCTCTATTTTATCAACCATTGTTCAGTCTGGCAAACTGTCTCCATCTCCTGCGTATTTAACTAACGTTGAGATGAACGGAGAGGTCGAGTTCTGCTTCTTCATTTGAGCCACGGTCATTCACGTCCGATCAGTGATCTGCTTGAGTTCGTAGCAGCACGTTGAGTTGGAGGCCAAGCTAGTCTTGAGCGATGAGATTTCAGTCTCGTTCAGTTCCGCCAACGGTTGTGTGAAGTTGACTCGATGCAGGAAAGTCGTGAACCTGTCCCAGTCCCTGATGCTGTCTCCATGGTCGAGGATCTCTCCGAGCTGAAGCTGCAGACGTCCAGGATCCAGCTACTTGAATCAAGAACCTCGGGGTACGACCGACATACCCAAGCACATTGCGATCGTGACGGGGAAGTCGATCGTCACGTAGCTCGTAGAGTTACCCAGGCCCATGATCTTGTCGTACGGAGTGGAGTGTGCGGGTCCGATACCTTGACCATGCTGATGTACTTGAACAGCATCTTGATCGTACCGATCATGAAGCGGATGCCATGCGCTCCTGCGACGATACCCTTGGCCGCCTCTGTGATCTTGCCAAACACGCCCATGGTGGCGATAGAATGGCTGAAGTAGACCTCCAGGCCGCAGTCGTCGTTTTGTCGGATGCATTCCATGCCGCACTGGACAGGATACGACAGATAGCATTGCGTCCAGCTCGTCTTCCACTTGTAGTTAAAGCCAACAGGGGCACGTGTTCATGAGGTGGTAGGACCGACCCAGTTTCTGGAGGTCGATTCAAACTTGTCGACAGTCTTCACTTGCGCCCCGTTCTCGAGTTTCACACTGCTGGAGCCCGATTTTTGCTGGCGTCCGACGAACCGCTTGTTTGTGAAGACGACGACGAGAATAAGGCATTGAAAGAGCTTGTCACCCTGGCTATCTCAGCGATTGCAAGCACCACGGAGGTAGACGGTTCTCCCGCTTGGAGGCTGGAAGAGGCGAAGATTGCCAATAGTACCCGTAACTTGATCCACCTGGCTAGTTCGTCGTGAAGTCTCCACTGAAAACTGACGTTAGTATCGAGAACTCGTCAAGTTTGAGAATGAGACCGTCGACTAGTTCCCCTCGGATTAACTTTTAGTCGGCGAAGCACAACCTGTCGACGTGGGCTTTCATGATTCCCTTCTTGGCTGTAAAGCATAGCATGAGTTGTCTACAGAGTTCTCGGGGCCTGGTGAGAAATGCTCCAGCATGGATGATCCCATTGCTCAGCGTTGTTGGTGCTGAGCGGTACCCGTTTCGAGGTCGACAGCTCTTGATATGAGCTCATGCGATGTTATGCCGCTCGTCGACTACATCAAGCGTGACGTGAATGTAAACTTGCACGGTCTTTACGGCCCGGTACCGCAGGCGGCTAACAGTGAAGACTGTTGTACCTCGGACACCGTCAGCATCATTGCAACCTCCCATCCAGCTGAAGATGCTGACCTCCAGGCACAAGGTATGCATTCCGTTCGTCTAGCAACCGCTCCTGTAAGCACAGTGGGTGTCCCTGCCTTGAACTTACTCGCTACGAGGTCACAGCTCCCCCTTCACATCTTCAAGCAATCGAAACTCTTCTTCGTGCACCCAGCGCTTCAGTGTGAAGGTGTCTACCACCAATTGCGCTGAGTTACACTCATGAGTAGCGTGGTCAACCAAGTCTCTTCGTAGACCGAAGCGACGGCCACAGCTTCTACACCGGTTCACACCCGAGAGAACTCCTGCCACAAGTTCCCGGTCGATTTGTTGATGTAGAATTCCGCACTTGGCACGTTCCATGGCGCGACGCACCATGAGTTTCTTGACGAACTTGCGCTCAAACTGCTGCTTGCGTCCAAGCAGCCAGAAGAGCAGGCCGTGGCTCTGAAGTAGTAGACCGTCCAGTCCTCGGGACAGGAAGTTCGACGACGCGGAGGTTGAGAGCGTCGATCGCTCGTGCTCTTTCCCCCACCAGCTTTCAAACTCGGCACACGTGATGCCGCCGTTGTCATCCTTGTCCAGTTCAGCGAACAGGTTGCGCGTCTGTGCGGTAGAAAGCTTTGGCGGCTGCGAAGTTGACTTGCTGCTGCTAACACTGCCGCGATGGGGTTGCGTCTGCTTCTTCCCACGTAGATACGAGAGCATGAGCTGGAACTCATCGAGGTCGAGCGTCCCAGAGCCGTCGAGATCGAAGATCCGGAAGCACTGCCGTAGTCGTAAGAGCGCGGGATCTACATCGGTCTCGTCGGTACCTGCGTTCCGTGGTGCCTCCTGCGACGCTCGCTTTTGAGCTCCAACACGCCAAGCGGCAAGCTCCTTCTTCAGCATCTCCTTGCCTAGAGGCGTCGCGAATACGGCAGTGTACTCGCGATGCACATCATGGTCGCTCGCCTCGAGCGCTGCAAGCTCCCGGTTCATGCCTTCTACGTTCATGCTGCGCTTGTTGCGGAACCAACAGACCGTCCAGATCTGATGGACGAAGAGACTAACGCGCGTCTTGGCAGCCCAGCGGCGCAGGTGTGCTGCCCGTCGAGCGGCTTTCGCGAGCCTTGCCTTTCGGGCGAGATACAACGCTGTGATCGTGCGCACGATACTGATCTTTGCTGCGGTCGACATCAGGGCTGTTCGAACCCACGAGGCCACATTCCTGCAGATAAACGGGCGCAGGAACTCGATCCGCCAACGCAAGAAGCGCCTGTAGCGCCGTTGAATTCGGATCGCTGCTCTACGACGTCGTCGAAAGCCGCGAACCAGTAGTGGAACGCCTCGGCGACGAAGAACTCGGATGGCTAGCGCTAGTTGCCGTACGCGAGCCTTCAGTGCCACTCGAAAGCAAGCTTTCAATCGACAACGACGAATGCAGTTAGCGAACGCGTGCGCCTCTACCGAGTACGGGAACTTTGGGCTACTTGTCGGATTAGAGGTTTCTGAGCAGTTCGGTTCGTCTGGTTCCGTCTTGGAGGTGAGAAAGTGAGCAGCACTTAGCGGATGACGAAGCTGATCGCCTCTGCTACAGAATGTTGAGGCACTCAGTGGTCTAGCGAGTCGCGAGCGGATCTCGTTGTCCCAAATGGTGCCCTTGAGTTTCTCATCCAAGTGGGTTTGCAACTTGATTCGCATCTGCGCCATCAGCCAGGAGTTAGAATTCAGCACACGATCGATGAGATGTCCTTCTACCAGATGCCTACCTCATGCGACAGCAGCGGCTCGATCAAAAGGTTCACGCTCTTCTTTCGCTTCCGTGGCCTCGCCACGCGTGATCTCCACTGCTGAACTCTGTCCGCTGGCGGTGACTTTTTCTCGGTCAACAACTCCGTCGCCGAGTCTCGAAGGCCAAGCGCGCGTGCTCCTATCAGCGTGGCAAGCTTCTCATCTTCTCGTGCCACCACGGGGTTCAAGATGAGCTGCAGCCCTTTATTCGCTGCTTGCGCCAAGCTCGCGCTCGACGTGGTAGCCAGAAAGACCGTCGAGGCCGCGTTCAGCTTTTGAGCTTCGTGCATCCACTGCTTCCATTGCGTCGGGGACAAACTGCCATCTTTCCGTGGCAAGGGATTCAGTCCCGACGTTCCAGGTTTGCGTTCACTTGGTCTCCGCTTCCTCGGCGGCAAGGCGACAGCCCCAGCAGCAGAGGGCTTCGCGGGCGATGCCGCGTAGACGCTGTGCCATTGAAGCAGCTTGTCCAGCGACGGCATCGCTGCATCACAAGTCAAATAGAGGTGCCTGTAAATAGTTCCGTAACTTCAACAAGTTACTTCAACAAGTTACTTCAACAAGTTGATCGTCCGCATTCGTGACACACAATGCGTACACAAATCGCCACGCATCGAACGAGCTCATGACGCTTCCACTGCGCGCGCGCGTGCGGCCGCTGCTGTTCCTGCTGGTCTTCTTCTTCCTGGTGGTGCCGCTCGCGGTGTACAACCTGTTCACGTTCGACTTTCAGACGTCACTGGCGCGGTCCGCGTTCCGGGCCAGGCCGTTGGCTCGCGTGCCCCCGTGTATGGCCGTCAACAACACCGACATGCTGCGGCCTGGCGCGGCC
This sequence comes from Phytophthora crassamura, assembly GCA_033557995.1. Lineage (NCBI taxonomy): Eukaryota > Oomycota > Peronosporomycetes > Peronosporales > Peronosporaceae > Phytophthora > Phytophthora crassamura. The sequence goes on along the minus strand of JAUCED010000005.1, from coordinate 2,479,745 downwards.
TCCAGCTTGCAAGCGCGCTGCAGCGGCAGATCCGCCAAGGTCTCCAGTAAACTTCGACTCGTTCATTTCGTCCACTGTGCGCAGGACGCTGTGTCGGGCACAGGACTGGACGACAAGGAGCAGTTCACGTACCTACAGTTCGCGGCGTTGCAGTCCGCGCGCCGTGCGCTGATGCCCGACGTCATGATGATGCACTACCTGGAGGCGCCGCGCGGCGTATGGTATACACAGTGCCAACGCCACCTTGGCCTGCACCAGGTGTTGCCGCCCGTGGACTTCGCGGCCGGCCCGGCGGATCTCACGCGTCTGCAGCGCCGCCGCATCCTCGAGGTGCTCATCATGCTGCGGACGCTGAGGAAGCACGGCGGCGTGGCCTTCTCGGACTTTAACACGTTCCTGCTGCGGCGGACCGCCGTCGACCTGGATGCGGACCTGCTGGTCGCCGGCCAAGCCGCCGGCAAGAGGTTCGGTCTCGGACTGCACGTGATGCAGGCGCCCGCGGGCCACCCACTGCTGGAGTTCCTGGAGCTGGAGATCATTAAGGTGGTCGAGCAGAAGGACCCCAGGCTGCACCAGATGGAGCTCGAGGAGCTGGTGGGGCAGATGCTGCTCGATAAGTACAAGGAGGAGCACGTGGGCGGGAGTGATGCCAATGCTACGAGCTCGGCCGGAGGCATCTTGGACGGCGTGGTCGTGGGCATGCCGGACTTGTTCGGATTCGACGGGCTGCACGAGCTACTCACTGAGAAAGTAGGGCCGTCGGTCGCCGGCAGGTTTCGAGGCGTAGCGGGATTTCATATAGATAGGCTCGACATGTCGAGCGAGACCGACGCCACCGACGACTTGCGAGAGCTCGCGCGTATGCAGAAGGATCTCACGCTGGCGGACGAGTGGCAGAGTCTAGACTCGCTGCTGGGCGCGGTGGTGCGGCTCGCCGTGGCGGCCAACAGCTCCGCCGAGCTGGAGCCGCTCTTTACCTAACTTAAGGACCACGCCATCGGGTGCTGAACGATTGAATGAAAGCAGAAAACGGTGCAGTCGCCACCATCGACGTTTTCCTTCCTATCGAGCGGCAACTTTGAAGTCCGAAGCAGTGCAGACGAAAGTCTCGACGTAGCGCGCGCTGTGCCGCCAGCTTGATTCGTGGAAGTCTCCTCTGACTCATTCGCGCTCACGCGAACGAACGACACGCGCATGCTCCGGCTCAGGTGGATGATGCTCGTTTGGCGGGTCGCCTCGCTAGTCTCCAGCGACAGCAGGTTAGTCGACCACTGGCGAAACTCCGTCGCCTTGAAGAGAACTCGACTAGCTCAGCGAACTTCCTGCATCAAGCAACGTGTTTTGGTCTCAAGATCGGCCGCAGATACGTTTGGTGCTGACAAGGAGCATGGTTACGTCGCGATAGTCGAAGAGCGAGCTTGCCGCCGCCAGCAGAGGCGAGTTTGGAGACGTTCGCGGCGGTCGTTAGGACGTCTGCAGATGGCGATGCCGACGCGCTCTTGGCCGACTGGCGAAGTGCCCGACAGATCGAGGTCACTGCGATTGCTGAGGCGTTCCGCTGTCTGCGGGCTCAGAATGTACAGGATGCGGTGGGGCTCACCCGCCCGGCGCGTGAGGATCTGCCAGGATTCGCTGGCACTGCAGCTCGGGCCTCCGCTCGTAGATCAACTGTACTCGGGCCCTGCGACGGACTCCGCTGCTGCTCAGAGTTCATTTCGGAATTTCCTCTGCGTGAATCAAGTGACCAACCGTCCTCGTCCTCATCTCTCTCCGCCATGAAGTTCTTCTCGCCCGTCTTCGCCGCCGCCGCCCTGGTGCTCGCTGCCGTCAGCGGCACCCCCATGATCCGCCAGGAGGAGGAGTCCAGTAGCTGTACGCTGTCGGGCACCTACACGAGCGGCGCTGACGTCTCCTCGTGCAGCACGGTCACCATCAACTCGCTGACGGTCCCCGCCGGCGTCACGCTGGACTTGAGCGACCTCAAGTCGGGCGCCAGCGTCGTCTTCTCCGGCACCACCACGTTCGGAGAGAAGGTGTGGCCCCAAGTCTTGCCATCAAAATGATTCCAGTAGCCTTCTGTGCTAACACTTTGCTTTCGTGTCAACAGAAATGGTCGGGACCGCTTGTCCTCCTCACGGGAACCAAGCTGACTGTGAGCGGCACGGGTACCCTGGACGGTCAGGGCGCCTGGTACTGGAAGCAGGGCACGTCCATCACCCGCCCCGTGTTCTTCCGCATGAACAAGGTCATCTCATCCACTGTCAAGGGCTTCACCATCAAGAACTCGCCCTACCGCACCTTCAGCATCCTCAACTCACAGTCCACGACCATCAGCGGATTGACCCTCGACTCCAGCGCTGGTGACGGCACGGCCAAGAACACGGACGGTTTCGACCTCAGTGGCAACACTGACTTGACCATCACCGGCTGCAAGGTCTACAACCAGGACGACTGTCTCGCCATGCAGTCCAGCACCAACACCGTCTTCTCGAGCAACACGTGCAGCGGTGGCCACGGTATCTCCATCGGGTCCCTTGGCGGATCGTCCGTGACCTCGTCCGACACGGTGTCCGGTCTGACTGTGAAGAACAACAAGATCGTGGACAGCGTCAACGGCATCCGTATCAAGACCATCATCGCTCTCACGGGCAAGGTGACGGACGTGACGTACACGGACAACACGCTGTCGAACGTGGAGAACGCGATCGTGATCCACGGCGACTACAGCAAGTCGGAGGGCGGCTACACTGGATCCGCTACCAGTAAAGTTTACATCACCGACATTACGATCGACGGCCTCACGGGCTCGGCGGACCAGGTGTACGACATCCTGGTGAACTCCAAGTACGTGTCTGGCTGGACGTTCTCGGGCATCGATGTGTCGGGCTCGACGGGCAGCTGCAGCGGCGAGCCCAGCAGCGTGGACTGCTAAACGCGTGAGTTGTCGGGAACTGCTGTCAAGAATGGCAAAGCAAAATGGATGTTTGAGTAAATCGATTGATCGCAAGTAGGTTTTCACTTATTCAGCAGCTTTCCATTTCGTGTTGCTTGTTTTTAAAGATGAGCTCCTCGCTGTTTGCAACTACAGCCTCAATATTTAGCTCCAGCAGTCACTGCTTGGAGTATTTTACGAACGTTTGAAGACACCAGGACGCCGGCGAGTAGAGAGGATGACGGCCTCAGCTTTCCACAAGGTGACGTGTGATTCACGCCCTGAGCGCGTTGTATAGAGCCAAGTGCAGTTGTTGAAGCCAGGAACGCAGAGGCATCGGCTGCTAGTGCAGAATCGCCTGAACGGGTGGGTCTGGCGCCTAGAAGTCTGCGCGAGGACCCCTTTTGAGCGAGTTGTTGGTGCGTTGAGTGGACAGCCGGAGTGTCGACTGCAAGCTGGAACGGCGTGCGCAGCGTCACACATCGCAATAAACAGGGTTATTGCATTTATTTCGCGCCGACTTTTGAGCCATTTGCTATTTACGACTGGATCCGCTATTCAGTATCAGAGGTGTCTATCAAAATAGAGAAACACCAGGGCTCGACTGAACGACGGCTGCTGATCATGACAGTCTGACGCGTCAACAACAGTTTGAAGTGATTGTCCGGCGCTGAGCGGCCACGGATCGATTCACACCTCTACAGATACAAGAGGAGCTCGCACCACGCGCGCTGGGTGGCGCTCGGATGAAATTCTACCTCATTCCTGAATTTGCTTCCAGCAGCACAAGCTCCTCATCCACCGTCGATCATGAAGGTTTTCACTCCCGTGCTCGCCACCGTCGCCCTCGTCGCCTCGGCCGTCACCGCGTCGACCATGATACACCAAGCGAACGAGTCGTCCAGCAGCTGCACGCTGTCGGGCACCTACACCAGCAGCACGGACGTGTCGTCGTGCAGCACCATTACCATCGGCTCGCTCACTGTGCCTGCGGGCGTCACGCTGGACCTGAGCGATGTCGCGGACGGCGCCACCATCGAGTTCACCGGCACCACGACGTTCGAGACGTCCACGTGGGACGGCCCGCTCATCCTGCTCACGGGCACCGACCTTACTGTCGGTGGCACGGGCACCCTGGACGGCCAGGGCGACTGGTACTGGAAGCAGGGCACGTCCATCGACCGCCCAGTCTTCTTCCGCATGAGCAAGGTCATCTCATCCAATGTCAAGGGCTTCACCATCAAGAACTCGCCGTACCGCACGTTCAGCAACCTGAGCTGCGAGTCCACCACGATCAGCGGTCTTACCCTGGACTCGAGTGACGGTGACGACCTGGCCAAAAACACGGACGGCTTCGACCTCAGCAAAAACACGGACGTCACGATCTCAGGCAACACCGTTTACAACCAGGACGACTGTCTCGCCATGCAGTCCAGCACCAACACCGTCTTCAGCTCCAACACGTGCAGTGGCGGCCACGGTATTTCTATCGGTTCCATCGGTGGATCGTCCGTGACCTCGTCCGACACGGTGTCCGGTCTGACTGTGAAGAACAACAAGATCGTGGACAGTGTCAATGGCATCCGTATCAAGACCATAATCGCTCTCACGGGCGAGGTAACGGATGTCACGTACACGGACAACACGCTGTCGAACGTGGAGAACGCGATTGTGATCCACGGCGACTACAGCAAGTTGGAGGGCGGCTACACTGGATCCGCTACCAGTAAGGTAACGATCTCAGACATCACCATTGATGGCCTCACGGGCTCGGCGGACCAGGTGTACGATATCCTGGTGGACTCAGACGTCGTCTCGGGTTGGACGTTCTCGGGCAACGATGTGTCCGGAGACACGGGCAGCTGCAGCGGCGAGCCCAGCAGCGTGTCGTGCTAAGCTTAGCGCAAAGTTAAGTTGTTGACTTCGATTGCGAGAGTGTTTGCGTGCAGGGAGGCCTCCCTTCATCTGCTGTATTGATGAACGTTAAGCTTGTAACAGGGCTGCCGCGTGGGCGCCCGATGACGAGCGCAATGGTGGACGAGACGGACGGATGTTGAAGACGCGAGCCAGGACCGCCATGTGGGCGCCCGGCGACGCGCGCAAGGATGGACGGATGGACGGACGATGGACGGAGGCTGGTCCGGAGGACCCCGGTCTGCGAGCGGCAGGCACGACGGAGAGGGGATTGGCGAAGTACCGCCGCCGAGCCGCCGACACGCAAGTGAAGACCGCGGACCCGCTGGATTCTGGACGGATGGACGGACGAGGGCTGGACGGAGCTCTCAGCGTGAGAGAGTTCACTTTGGTTTTGGCACTGCAAGTGCAAGTGGTTGCTGAACGACTGCGAACTGGACGGACGAGCGGTTAGTGAGCGGCTGGTTGTAGCAATTTGTGCGAGACAGTGGCTAGCTAGTCGTAGTTGATTGCATTGGCAGGACGCTAAATAAAATTGGTAGTGTGTCAGTGAGGCACGCGCCGGCGCGGTGGATTGAGTTGTCCACTGACGGCCAGACAGACTTTGGCGCAAATCGGCACCGTGTCGACCAACCCCGACGTGCAGGAGAAAGAAGAAGACGCGTTGCATGGTGGTCATATAGGGGCGTTATTTGACGAAGATCTACGAACAGTTTTGTGATTTCGGTTACGGACGGAACAAACGCAATGACAAGGGCTCCAGCGACGCCTCCCGGAGTGATCACGCGCTCCCAAAGATCAGCAGGGATGCCCCCGGCAACACCGCCGAGGACCGCGCAGACGGCGACCTCCACGGCGTACACGGCGACAGCGACGACGACGGACACGACGACGGCGGCGACACCGGCTGCGGCTGGCAGACACCCGGCGACGAGCCTCATGCCGGACGGCAACACCCCGGCCGCGACGACGAACTCGGAGATGACCACGCTGGTCAACGCCATCCACTTGATGATGTCGACGGTGGCGCGCCTGGAAGCTCGCGTGGACGGCATGGAGCTGGCCAGACCGAAAGCGACGGAGCCACCCGGAGCAGCGGCAGCGGGACAGCCTGGCACGACGGCGACAGCGCGGACGGCCGCGACGGGGACGGCGAGCACGACGGAAACGGCTCCCCGAACGGCCACGACGGACGATACGGTGCAGACGGAGACGGTGGCGACCCGCACGGGCATGATGACGCCCGCGGCGACTGGAACGACCTCGGCGACGACTGGGACAGTGGCCACGGCGGCACCGCAAGCGGCGCACGAGCGAGCCCGGCCCTCTGCGAGGACGGTGGCACCCAGCGCGACGAGAAGGACAACGACGACGAGAGTACCGGCGCGGCAGCCTTCATCCCCAGGAGGCAGCGGTGACAGCAGCTCCAGCAGTTCTGACAGCTCCGAAAGCGACGACGACTCGCGAGCTGGACGGCGACACCGACGACGACGCTCGTCACGATCAGAACGGCGTCGGCAGCACCGGAAGAACGCGAAGGATCTGGAGTTGACGCCGTACAAGCCTTACCCGACGGTGTCGGTGTCGACCTGGATTGCAAAAGTGGATCTGGCAGTAGAGGGCGCACGGCTCTCCGGCAGAGGAGATTGGACGGACGCTGAGTTGTATTTCATCGTGGGCAACAAGTTGCTAGACAATGCGGCTGGCTGGTGGGTCCAGATGGACCAAGAGCTGCCAACGGAAGAGAAGACGTGGACGAGATTGAAGTCGACGCTCATGCGACGGTATGAAGAACGGCCAGATCAGGCGATGGCAGAGTGGCGAGTCTACCAGCGCATGATGTACCCCGGTGAGACGTTCGCGGACTTTGCGGCAGGGTTGCGAGACCTGACGGGTCAGAACCACGTGAGTGAGCGCACGTTGCTGGCTCAATTCTACCGCAAGCTGGACAAGACGACCCGCATGTTGGTGAAGTAGGACCTGGCGCCCACGACGTTGGAGCAGGCTGTGGACAAAGCGACGGCCATCGACGACCCCATCGACAATGTGGCGCAGGGCATGATAAACATTGGGCACGCGTGGGCGACTGCACCGAACGCCTTCGCTGTACCTATGAATGGAACGACTGGAAGTGTGGCTATCGTCCCTGGAGTGGGCGTTGGTTCTGGGCCAACGAGCGAGTCGCTAACGGCGCAGATGGGCACGGAGAGCCAGGAGGTGGCGTTCTTCACCAACCCCCAGGGCGTCTACAACAAGTACACCGGGACATGGGACGTGCCGGACGGGCGATACTGGAACGGTCGCTACTGGCAGCCGACGAAGAAGCACCAGCAGTCGAGAGTGCGGCAGGAAGGGCGAGCCAGCGATAAGCGTGGCGTGGCCGGCGGCGACAAGAGGGCGAAGGTCCGCATGGTGCAGGCAGAGGACGACGAGTCCAGCGAAGACTCAGCGGAAGAACCGGCGCAGAAGCTGCCGCGGCGGAAGAAGCAGAAGGAAGCGGTCCGGAAGGCGGTGGACGCGGTACGTGTGGCCAAGACTGAGCCGCAGGTGGCCGGCTCCGAGCGGAAGGTGAACAAGTGGCCGAATGCCGACACGAAGTGCTTCGCGTGCGGCGGGACGGGGCACTTTGCCCGAGAGTGTCCTGATCCGGAAGCGAGAGCGCGGAACGAGGCGTACTTGGCATCGCGTGCAGCCACGCAAGGATCGACGGCGAAAAATGCAGACCGGGCGTAGGAGGGGGGATCTCTACGTCCGGGAGAGCAGCGCATTCCCCGACCGGCGGCGCCAAGTGGCACGTGGACGGCAGTGGTGACGGGCAGACGGCGATCACGGCAGGGAGCTCCTCCGCGAGGACGGGCGCCAGGCGGTGCTGAACAAGAACCCGGCGAGGACGACGAGTAGCGAGGGGAAGACCCGACGTTCAGCCAGCATCCGGAGTTGGCTGGGCGAGAAGGTGACGACAGAGACGAACGAGTGGTGCAGTTGGGTGGAAGCGCGGCGGCACGCGACGGGACACGATGGCTGCGGAGGCAGCAGCAAGTGTCCATTTGGACGAAGAACTGGCGGGACGAGACGAGGAACGAGCTCAACACTACGTGGCGACGGTGCGCCCTGCCATGGCGGCACTGCGCTACGTGAGACCGGCGGCGGCGGATGATGTGCAGGACGATGGGCGACGGCATGCGACTGAGGCAGGCGGCAGCCTTCCGACAAGCAGCGAAGGGCCGGAGAGTGAGGAAAGCGGCGACCCCGGAGCAATTGGCGGCGTGCCTGGATCTGAGGAAGGCGGCATCCCAGCGGCTGACAGCGAGGAGTCGGTCAGCAAGGTCGACGGCGAGGTGTTGAGCGGCACGGAGTCGGTCAGCAAGGACGACGGCGAGACGGCAGACGCGCACAGTATCGCCAGAGTGCGCAGGGTGGCGAAACAGAAGAAGCGCGCGGCCAAGCGGCTGCGAGCGGTATGCGGAGCGCCGGAAGCACGCAGCGGCGACGGACACGAAAGACGTGGACTCGGTGGTGACGGCGCTGGACGACGAGCGACGAGCACGACGAGAACAGCAGCTAAGCGAAGCGCGCGAGGTGCTCGCGCTTCGGCAAAAGCAGCAAGAGGGCGTGCGGCTGCTGGACGACGGGCAGGTGGCTCAGGTGAGGCTTGTACAGCAGCGAACAGCGACTAAATGCGCAACGATGAGCGGTGGCAGCGCGTTCAGTGTGCTGGCTGAGGACGGATTGCCGACAGCAACCATGTACGTTGAACGAGAGCGACTGCCCGTGAAGCTGGACAGCGGCGCAAGGTATTCGGTGGCTGGCACGGACTGGATGCTGCGGGGTGAACGAGCGCGGCGACCGGCCCCGGTAGACGTTGTTGAAGGCATTGGCGGCTTCACGCTGGATGTGCTCGGCGTGTGGACGTTCAACATGCGCAACGCCTTCGGCCAGGCGGTGACTGTGGAAGCGTGCATTATCGACGGCTGTACGGCCGAGTTCCTGGTCGGCGTGGACTTCCTGCAGCACCACAAGGCGACGATGGACTTCGAGAAGAACGAGGTGCGCTACGAAGAGAAGGAGCAGCAGGTCGTCATCCCTTTCCGGACGGACACTGGTGATGGTGGCGCGAAGGTGGCGACGGTGCGGCTGGTGAGCCGAGCGAAGCTGACGCGCAGTGCAGTGACACCTGTTGTAGTGGCGGTTGCAGCCCCGGATGGAGAACAGGGCGTCTTCGTGCCCACGATGTCGTGCGGGTCCGTGATGCTGGCGGCGACGGTGACGACTAGTCGGAACGGCAAGGCGATGGTCCCCATGATCATCGTGCAGGGCAGCAAGGCCAAGCTCCCTAGCAAGAAGGAGCTCAGGGTCTGGATTCCTCTCGAGGAAGACATGCAAGTGCTGGCGGTGAACGGAGAGCTGGACCGCAACAACCTGGACGCTTGGCTGCACGAGTTGGGCGACACGGAGACGCCGCTCGACAACGAGAACGAGGTGCGAGTGGGCGAAGAGGAACCGGACGCGCGAGCAATGGTGGTGCGCCTACTGAGAGAGTATCGCGACGTGTCGAAGGACAAGGGCGACTGCCCACCAGTGACGGCCTTGAATGTGGAGCACCATATCGACACCGGCAACGCGGCGCCCATCATGCTGAAGCGGCGTCGGCAGGCACAAATGGAGGACGCAGTGGTCGACAGCAACGTGGACAAGATGCTGAGTGCAGGTGTGATTGAGGCAGGCAATGGAGCGTGGGGATTCCCTGTAGTGTTAGTCAAGAAGAGAGATGGTGAAGTGCGGTTCTGCATCGACTATCGTGCTCTTAGCAAGATCACGAAGAAGGACGTGTACCCCCTGCCCCGCATCGACGAGACGTTAGAGGCGTTAGGCGGCGCGCGAATATTCACCACGCTGGGTTTGCGCTCTGGCTACTGGCAGATTGGAATGGCTCCCGGTGATCGCGACAAGACTGCGTTCACTACGAAGCGAGGACTCTATCGGTTCAAACGCATGCCATTTGGGCTAATGAATGCGCCTTCTACCTTCCAGAGGATGATGAACGGTGTTTTGCGTGGTCTAACCTGGCTCACGTGCCTTGTCTATTTGGACGACGTTGTGGTGTTCACCCGTGGAGGAGTTGAACGACATGTGGTTGAGGTGGCGGCAGTTCTGGAGCGGCTCCGGGTGGCGGGCTTGACGTTGAAGCTGAAGAAGTGCTTGTTTGCTACGAGGTCGATGGAGTATCTGGGCCACGAACTGAGTGGAGAGGGCGTGCGACCAGTGCAGCGGTTGGTGACGGCGGTGTCCGAATTCCCTCGGCCCCGTGACGCGGTTGAAGTGAAGAGGTTCGTGCACTTGGCCGGCTACTACAGAAAGTTCCTTGAGGCCTTCGGCTCGATAATGGCCCCGATGACCCGGTTGCTGAAGAAGGAGCAGGATTGGGAATGGACGGAGGCACAGGAGTTTGCGTTCGAGCGCATCAAAGCAGCGCTGACGACCAAGCCCATGCTTGTCTATCCGGACTTCGCTCTCCCTTTTCGGTTGGTGACAGACGCGAGTAAGACAGGGCTGGGTGCTTGCCTGATGCAAGACCAGGGCCACGGCTGGCAGCCAATTGCCTATGCCAGCAAGGTCAACAGCAGCGCCGAGTCAAACTATTCGATCACAGAGCTGGAGTTGCCTCGCAGTGGTGTGGAGTGTCAAGCTGTTTCGGCCTTATCTGTACGGTAGAGCCTTTGGCATTATTACGGACCACGCGGCGCTCAAATGGTTGATGACGAGGCCCAACCTCGCGGGCAGACTTCACAGATGGTCGCTGACCCTCCAGGAGTACGAGTTTATGATTGAATACCGGCCCGGCGCGACTAATGTAGTGGCCGATGCCTTGTCGAGGGCACCGGCTGCGGTTCGAGCAGTTGCGGGCGAGAGACGACGGTCAGGACGGCTTGCAGTGAGGACGACGCGGTCAGATTCGGCAGCAGAGGCGAAGACGGAGGACGACGAACCGGTGTCGGCACCTGCGAGCAGAGGCAACAGCATGGACGAGGCCGTGGCGGCTGCGTTGGCGGCATTGGAGAAGACGGACGAGACGGAGAGGCTGGAGCGGACGGTAATGACTGAAGGGCTGGGAGCACCGATAGAAGGCGACGGCTCGGCGAATAGCAGCGCCCCTTGGCCTAGTGATCGGCCACTGACGCGTGCAGCCAGACGACGGATGGAAGAGGCGGCTACAACGGTGCTGGGCGCAGCAGGCAGCCCGCCGCAACTCGGACGAGGACGAGCAGCAGATGGAGGCGGAAAGCACGCCCCACCTCGGCACTTGGCTGAGGGTGGGCACGTGGCGACGTCTCTAGCAGTTGCAGAGAATGCGAATGGAGCGACGAAGGCGACGACGACAGCGGCAGCGACGACGGGCGCGCGTGCGGAAGGCAGCACGGCACCCATGCCAGCGGCGATGAGCAAGACGGCGACGAGCGTGGCATTGGGCAGTGTCGAGCCTGTGCCGAGCTCGGGCAGCACGGTGACTGGGCGGAGTACAGCGGCAGCAACGGGGGCATCGAAGACGACGGCTGCGATGGGCCGGCGGCCTTCGACGGGCTCCACGACAGCCACGCCAGCGCGGAAGATGGTGACGGTGCCTCGGGCCTCAACAGGAGCGACAACGACGAGCAGCGCAGCGCCGCCACGGAGTGCACCGACTGTGGCCCCTGCGGACACCACGACGACGCGGACGGCTGGACGAACGAGTGCAGGGCATGCCGATGCCCCGATGACGCGGAAGAACGGCAAGCAGCAGCGACGGGCGACTCCGGTGGGCGAAACGGGTGCAGAGCGCGCGACACCGAGGCAGCCGAAGAAGAGGAAGACCGAGCGGACGAGTGAGGTGGCGGCTGAGGTGATGACAGCCCCTGTGCAGACTGGTGCAACGAGAGCAGCCCCGGTCGAGACGCTGGACGAAGGCGATGAGTTGACACCGGCCGAACCAACGTTGCAGGTGACGGACGAGGAGTTGATGGACGCGCAGCAGCACAGCAAGCTGGTGCAGCGCCTCCTGCAGGACGGCGAGTACCGAGGCATGAAGATTGAGCGTGTGTACGGACTGGCGACGATCGAGACCCAGCACGGCAGGCGAGTGATGCTACCGCCGGTGCTGTGGGCGGCGATCTTCAAGGAGATGCATGGTTCGGTGTGGGCAGGCCACTTACGAGGCCCGCACACCTATGGGCGCGTGGCGCAGCTCTACTGGTGGCCGCGACTGCAGCGCGAGGTCAACCGATGGGTGCGAGGGTGTCAAGAGTGTGGCAGCCTCAAGGCTCGACCGCGCGAGGTGATCCCGCCACTCAGAAGCATACGAGGCGGCGATATGGGCGACAGATGGGCGTTGGACGTGGCTGGACCCTTCCCGGTGGCTGGTGGCGGCGAACGCTACGTGATCGCGGCACTGGAGTACGTCACGAGATACGCGGTGGCGAAGAGCGTGACTCAGCACACGGCTGAGAGTGTGGCGTCCTTCCTGATGGAGGACGTGGTGTTGAAGTTCGGTGCGTTCGAGAACTACTGACGGACGGTGCCCCGGAGATGGTCGGCAAGGTGATTGAGCAGATAGTGGTGTTGCTGCAAGCGGAGCAGACAAACCCGGTGTCCTACAGTCCCCAGATGATCGGGTTTGTTGAAAGGTTCCATCGCTCGTGGAAGGACTGTGTGTCGACCTTCATGGCGAGCAACGAGCAGAACGACTGGAACCTCTGGGTGAAGTTCGCGGTGTACGCGTACAACTCGGCGCGGCACACGACGGTGGCGCGACACCCAACGAGCTGATGATGGGCAGGCGGCTGCGCCCACCCAACGAGCTCCAACGGCGGACGGCGGTGACGGAAGCGGGCGAGTTGATGCAGTACCACGAGCGACTACTGAACGCGATGGAGCGGAGTCACGAGTGCGCGGAGGAAGCGAGAGTAAAGGAGCAAGCACGGCAGGCACGCTACAACAACCGGCGAGGGCGGCAGAAGCGGACTTTCGAGGTCGGTGACCGCGTCTGGGTCTACAACCCGCCGCGTGGCCCGAGAGCGACTAAGTTTGTGCACCAATGGCAGGGCCTCATGCGGATAGTGGAGTCCGCTGGCTACGAGAACTTTGTGTTGGAGCGGGAGGATAAGACGGGGGCGCCGGAGGTATTGATAGCCCACGTCTCCTTCCTGGTGAGCTACCACCAACCTGAGCCCCTGTTGCGGCAAGTGGCAGCTGACTCGAGAGCAGAACTGGACGAGGAGAATGAAGACGAAGGTGCAGGCAGCAATGACAAGACGGCAGGAGCGGCTGTACGTACAGCGACGGCGGCTCGCCCTCCAACAGCAGCGAGAGCAGCTTCGAAGCGACGAAGAGGCGCAGCGAGCGGCTCGCGGCCAACCCTCGCAACAAGTGGCCGACTGGTGGAGATCAGACGACGACGCAAACGAAATTCGGCGGGACAGTACACGCTGGAGCACGAGCTCCGACCGGCTGGACGAGACCGGAAAGGAACGATGGACGGTGGACGCTGGTGGGTATCAACAAGCGAGTTCGAGTGACTGTGACAGGACGGTAGGGTCGTGGAAGACCCCACAGTTGAGGAAGTCGTGTAACAGGGCTGCCGCGTGGGCGCCCGATGACGCGCGCAATGGTGGACGAGACGGACGGATGTTGAAGACGCGAGCCAGGTCCGCCACGTGGGCGCCCGGCGACGCGCGCAAGGATGGACGGATGGACGGACGATGGACGGAGGCTGGTCCGGAGGACCCCGGTCTGCGAGCGGCAGGCACGACGGAGAGGGGATTGGCGAAGTACCGCCGCCGAGCCGCCGACACGCAAGTGAAGACCGCGGACCCGCTGGATTCTGGACGGATGGACGGACGAGGGCTGGACGGAGCTCTCAGCGTGAGAGAGCTCACTTTGGTTTTGGCACTGCAGAGTGCAAGTGGTTGCTGAACGACTGCGAACTGGACGGACGAGCGGTTAGCGAGCGGCTGGTTGTAGCAATTTGTGCGAGACAGTGGCTAGCTAGTCGTAGTTCATTGCATTGGCAGGACGCTAAATAAAATTGGTAGTGTGTCAGTGAGGCACACGCCGGCGCGGTGGATTGAGTTGTCCACTGACGGCCAGACGGACTTTGGCGCAAATCGGCACCGTGTCGACCAACCCCGGCGTGCAGGGGAAAGAAGAAGACACGTTGCAAGCTCAACACTGTTGGGAGGCCTCTTCTCCTCGCCGGCTGTTTTCAGTCTGCCTCTTCTCCTCGCCGGCTGTTTTCAGTCTGCTGTTTTCAGCCGGCGAGGAGAAGAGGCCTCCCTACAGTGTCGAGCTTAACGTTCATCAATACAGCTAGATGGCCAACAAAAACCTAAAAATTGGCTGCACACCCCGCCCGAAAGCCCCTTCCATCAGGGCGTATCCATTTCTGACCCTTTAGAAACCCGTCCTAAGCTGAAAGAACATGTATAAAACATGGGCTGTAGATTTCCCGTTCATTATTGTACGAGGTCGAAAAATAAACTGAAAATATAAAGCTGGTGTTCGTGAAAACAACTGCCCATCATTTTTTTGTTTGCTTTTTCATTGGGGATATCGTACTGTATTATCTGGATTTAATATTTATATCCAGTCCAGAGTCCTGCCAGAGGTCTGAACTCTACTGAAATAGCACCCCCTGTCAATCCGATTACAATTAGGTCACAAAAGAAAATAACATTCCTTATACAAATTCTATATCCTGTATAATAAAAATACTAATTGTGAAGGCTGACCCACTCCCGGTGAATATGAAGCCGGAAACCTGTTAGAAGTGATAACCTCGTTGATTGGAATATACCTAAAACATTTTAATATCCGTTACACTCGTGCAACCTAACGGATTTTAACCGAAACAGATCGCGGTGGTAACATAAAGAGAGTGAGTAAAATGCCCGATTGCAAAAGGAGGGGGTGAACGTCTCAGAAAAAAAAACTGCTGAGAGCGCGCGTATCCACAGCGCGGGTCCGAGCTCAACAGCCAGCCGAGCACTGTACTGACCAGATCTGAAAAAAATCACCTGCAGGAGCGACTGCGTTTGCGGCGCGTAGAGGAGCAAAGGACACCCGTCCTCGAGTTTACACACCCAACAGTGCTCCGGCACTGTATACAAAAGGTAAAGTTTAACCCCAGTCGAACAGCGGCCAGTTGGGGCTATATAATGAGTGCCTAACATAAAATCCAGAGCTGTTCCGGGCCGCAGCACGGCTTTGTTTCGAAGAACTCACTGAAGCATGGAGATATTAGTAACTAATATTTAATAGTTATTATGTATGGCCGAATATGAACAATCAACATTTCGCATCTCCAAGCAAAAGAAAAAACCTTCTTTTGTGTTCTTTACTGGAGAACAACTAACAGGAAATCCGCCTTGTTCTGAACCTGATGCACGCTCATCGTTGGTGGAAGTAGCCTCCAGGAGTTATCATACCGGTCGGAATCCGATCAATACCGGTCGGATTCCGACCGGTATGATAACTCCTACATCCGATTCGGATGGCCAGCAGCGCTCCAACTGGGACATGGCTTCGACAGCAACCGCAAAATCTGCAGATTAGACGCATAACGCGAACGCGACGGCGATTAAACGATTAAGATCGACGCAAACGCGATAGAGCAGGTTCATCGTGCCGACATACGACGCTGACAAACGAAGGATGGGGCAATTCTCTGTATTTCCCAGTTGCCTCGTCAGGAGATCCAACTTTTGTCGAAGCTATCGTCCTTGTACAACGCTAGGTAAGTGTCGCCTCGGTTTCTCAGAGTTCATGAGGTAATATAATTTGAGTTGCCTCGAGACCTCGGAATGGGGAGGAATGAGCGACGCTGAGAAACACTACCATCCGCTTCGCTAGAAACACTTGCCGTGAACAAAGTTGAAGCACGCAATCTCTTGCCCGTAATACACACGACAGTGGCTGCTCCGAGATGGACCAAGATCTGCGCGCTGTAAGGCTTGCTGCAGTTCATAATCGAACAACCAGCAGAGCTTACGATCACGTCTGGACCAACGTTGTCTGTCGTCAAGTCACTGGGCGTGAACGGAGCGACAGGAGTCCAACGACACATCCCGTTTCCAGTGCTGGAGACAGACACTGCAGGGTTCATGTGAACGTAGCATGTCTGACTCAACAGGTTTGAGTCAATTCAACACATCCCAACGTTGCGGTTGCCCACCGAGTCTTCACTTTCCAATTTACCACCGACACAGCATCACCACCACACTCGACGCCAGTCATGAAGCCCTTCGCCACCATGTTCGCTATCCCGGCGCTCCTCTCTGCTGCCGTCAATGGTTCGACCATGATGCGCCAAGAAGTCGAGGCTGGCGACCCGTGCAACCTAACGGGCACGTACCAGGCTGGCACCGATATCTCGTCTTGCAGCACCGTCACCATCGGCTCCCTCGCCGTTCCCGCCGGCGTCACTCTGGATCTGAGCAGCGCGAAGAACGGTGCCACCATCAACTTCACGGGCACGACAACCTTCGGTACTGCCAAGTGGGTCGGCCCCCTCGTCACGCTTAGCGGAAACTCGCTCACTGTGAAAGGCTCCGGCACATTGGACGGCCAAGGCGACTGGTACTGGAAGCAGGGCGAATCGATCACCCGTCCGGTCTTCTTCAAGCTCCAAACCGTTGTCGGTTCGAACCTGTCGGGCTTCACCGTCAAGAATTCGCCCTTCCGCACCTTCAGCATCGTCACGTGTGAGCAGACGACTCTCAGCGGCCTCACGCTCGACTCCAAGGCTGGCAACAACCTTGCCAAGAACACGGACGGCTTTGATCTGACCAAGAACGACCACGTGACCATCTCGGGCAACAAGATCTACAACCAGGACGACTGCCTGGCCATGCAGTCCAGTACCAACACAATCTTCAGCAACAACCTCTGCAGCGGCAGCCACGGCATTTCCGTCGGATCCATCGGTGGCAATGCGGTGGACCAAACCACGACGGTCTCGGGTCTCACTGTCCAGGGCAACACCATCGCTGACAGCACCAATGGCCTCCGCATCAAGACCATCATCGGTATGAAGGGTCTGGTCACCAACGTAAAGTACATCAACAACCAGCTTCAGAACGTGAAGAGCGCTATCGCCATCCACTCGGACTACAGCAAGTCGAACGGCGCCTACACGGGTACCCCTTCCAGCCTAGTCACGATCTCGGACATTCACGTCGACGGTCTCACAGGCTCGGCTAACCAAGTGTACGACATCCTGGTGAACCCAAGCGTGGTGTCGGGGTGGACGTTCAAGGGAATCACCGTCAGCGGCTCCAAGGGCGCTTGCAAGGGCCAGCCAAGTGGCATCACCTGCTAAGTGGTCGTACAATGCCGAGCATTTGTGCTCATATTCCCGTCTACAATGTAGTACAAGCAATCACGTCTAACACGAACAAATTCAAAACAATGTATTTGGCTGGGCTACTACCGCCCTAGAGACAACACAAATGAGGGACGAGCTGAGCTCTGCTCGACCGACTTCGCCCCTTTATCAACCCACGATGCAGTATATACCCGTGCACGCTATGACGACATATCGTGGAGGGGAGGCAACAGCAGAGAACCTGTAGTAGGTCACACTTGAAAACCGCGAGCACAGTCGGGGGAAGTTGGCACTTCCTTCAGGTTCTTGCCGAGTGTATTGCGCTCGTCGACTTGGTAGTAAATGCAAAAGTGAGAAAGGAAAACATGCAGCCGACTAGCTGCTCTACATCGCCTTCACTAGCGTCCCAGTGAAAGCGCTCTACTCGACCATCCTACAGATGTTCTCTACCTGCACCAGCTTGAGTCGGCGAATGCACGCCAGCGCTGCGCTCGTGTCTGCTGAGCCACGAGCCAGCCTACAGCTTCAACACCACAGCTCTACAAGCCACAGCATCGTGGCTGACTGCAACCAGTTGCGGCTGCCGGCTGCCATTGCCGCACTCGACTGCATTGCGTGGTCGTGGTTGGGCTTTCATGCCGCCACCCACTACAGTCCCCTTCCAAGCCCAATTCGACCACTCGGTGAAAAGTTCATGCAATGTATTACGTGTGACACACCACTCGGTGACGTCCCATTTATGCATATGTCGGTACCACTCTATGTTGAAGTTCTCTGGATTTTAATCCAGAGATCATCCCACGATTGTAACGAGGGTCAGAATACGTTGATAATGTATACCCTGCTGAATTCGGTACTATCGTCTTCTGAAACCTACCAGAAGAACTCTCCATATAACATAGCCGAACAAAAATAATTTCTGTACCTAATGTTGACCCATCCAGAAAACAATAGCATTAAAAACCTGTAGAAAAGAGTAGCCGCGAATATCCTATATTATCTGTGATAAATAATCCATTCCCGCAACATTATTGATTTTATCTGTACTCGCGCAACATTTCAAAAAATTTCAACCTTCAAACAACATGCACCTCTGGGTGGACCTGCACGAGGCGGTCAACCCCATTGATTAACGGAATGCTACATGTGCCAACGCCCACGTAATGCAGAATGCGGAGGTTACCATTGTAAAATTGGCCGTTGAACATACCGTGCAGATGCTGCGGCTGCTTCGCAGCCGCAGCAGATGCACCGCAAGTCTTTACAGTATATTTGTTGCTTTTTGCTTTAACTCTGGATTAACCAGTTGTTCTTGTGCTCTTCTTGTGCTTTGCTACAGTATTATATTCTTAACAGACTTATCTAAGCCTCCGTGCTGCCTTTGCTTTGCTGCTTGACTATTTAGGCTAGCTTCACGAAACAAATCGAAGAAGTAATACATTCAACAAAATGCCAACCTTTCAACCAACGAAGATTCACAACACCAGCAGCTTTAGGATCACGCCTTTAAGTGATTAACGTAAAATCCAGAGCTGTTCCGTGCGACGTCGCGGCTTTGTGGTGACACGTTGCCGTTGAAGTTAACTTGACCATGCAAATCTTTTTGGTTATTGACCAAGACAACCACAGTACCGAAGGAAACCCTCAATATAGTGACTGAAATGTCATTATTCCATGATTAAACACGTAGTTGCGTTCAACGCCGCTTTTTCTGCGCTACCAGTGCTTGGAGGTGATTCTCCAGCTTAGCGTCTTTGCTCTTAGCAACATACTCTTGCACTAACATACTCACGTCTTTGTGCATTGCACCTAGAGGCTCCCACGAGTCCTCTATTGCTTCCAATCCATGCCACCCGACTAGGATTTCGTACGACCGACTCCGGTCATTCCAGCGATGCTGCAGCAGCTCACGCACACGGAGGATGATGCCCTGAGCAGCCACGTGCTCCAGGAGCTCCTCGGTCACTTCAAGGTCCTTGTCGGCGAGGAACTTGAGTCGCGAGGCATGTACAGCAAGTTCCTCGCCAGTTACAAGATGCTTGACCTTGACGACGTTGTGTGCTTGCTCTGCGGTGACCGCGTAGGGGCCAACCCACGTGACGAGCAGCTTGTTCTGTCCTTTCTTGTCCACACGAGAGCGGAGAACATAGTCGCCCACGTTGAAGTTGACGAGGTTGTCACCTCGTTCCCTCTTCTTGTTGAGCAGCGTTTGCTTGAGGCGGGCGTCAGCCACTGCCCTGTGCATGTCTCGCACACTCGCGCTAGTTGAGCCAGGCTTTCCTCGATCTATGCCGAGGTTCGAGTTGGCTGCACACTCGGAGCCACATCGGGCCCAAGGTATACCGCCTGCAGCGGCGATGGAGGCTCCAGTCGAGTAAAGAGCTCGCCCGGCGTCTTGCCTGTCAGTGACGGCATGGCTGTATGGTTGAGACTGGCTTGGACAATCGGCACCAGTCTCGGCCAGTCTCGATGGTTGAGCTTTCTCGATGGTTGAGCTTGTAGTCTAGGATGAGTACCCTTAAGACTTGTAGTATATCTCGGTTTACCCGTTCGACGGACCCGTTGATACATGGGCTATACGTCGGCGAGAATATCTGCTTGCATTTCAACCTGGCGCATAGCTCGTCAATCACTTCGTTCTTGAAGTGAGACCCTTGGTCGCTGATCCAGTCTCGAGAAATCCCGAAACGGCTATACCAATCCATGATGGAGTCGGCTGCAACCGTACTTGTAGGCGTTTCACACTTGACCAACTCGCAGTAGTGACTAGCATCGTCCTTGAGTACCAATAGATACTGCATGTCACCGAACGAATCCCCTAAGTATAGGAAGTCCCAATGCAGAGCTTGGTTGCGCTCGTTGCACCGGTACGTTTCACTCCAGGGCCTCGGCACCACCTTCCCCCCTTTCACATGGTGGCACAGGAGGCAGCTTGCCAGAAACCTGTCCACGCATTGACGGAGGTTTGGAACGTTGAAGATGCGGTCGAGGTGTGCCAGCATGGCGTCCCTACCACGATGGCCCTGGGTACCGCAATGTGCGATGATGCACAAGCGGCGGAGCAGATCGGTAGCCTCAGCGGGTATCCACAACCGCTGGTCCTTGTGTCTGACCCCATCGTCACCTTCATCCAGCTTTGACAACTCGGACTTGTCACCGAACTTGCGCTGGCAGCAGCGATGATGTCCATGTCGGGCCACACGAAGTCTTCGTCATCGAGTGGCCGCAGCAAGAGTTGGTTCTGCTGCTGATGGCCTCGGGTTGTCACTCGCTTGACACTGGCCGTTGCTGGCATCCGTGCCCAGCGCGACACCATGTCCGCCCGCACGATGTCCTCGCCTGCAGTGTGGTGGATGTCGTAGCGGAACTCACCGAGTTTCATAGCCCACCGCAACAGTTTCCCCCTGATGTGCCTCTTCAGAGTCGTATCAGGAGCGAACACGTGAATCAAATTGCGGTGATCGCAAAACAGTCGGAACCCTGATGGTCGGAGGAGGAGGTGTGGTAACTTGTCACAAGCCGCAACAATGGCGAAAGCCTCTTTCTCAACGACACTCCAGTTTTCTTGAGACCCGGAGAAGTCCCACTTAAACAATGGAGCAGGCGGTGGGTTTGCTCAGCCACCGGTTTGTCGTTCTGCCACTGCTCCACGTCCGTCACGATGACACTCCACGCTGTATCCGAAGCGTCCGTGAACACCGACATCACACCATCGGGACTCGGGTGTGCCAGCATGGCTGCTGACGCGAGACAGTCTTTGACTTGCTCGAACGCAACTCGCTCGTCCTCAGTAAACGTCACGGAAAGCTTGGCTGCTGCTCGCTTGGTTCGCTTTCCACTGCCCAGCGTCACATCAAGCCGCCTTTGCAGCGTCTGCACATGCCCTGAGTAGCTGATCAGACTGTCTCTCATCCAATTGCACGCGCAGAGGAATTGTTGTAGTTCACCGGCTGTAGACGGCGAAGGCATCTCGCGTAGGGCAGCAATTCGCTGCGGGTCATGGCGGACGCCGTCACCATCAATGATCTTACCGCACCACTTCACTGATCGCTGAAAAAGACTTGACTTCGCTGCACTCAGTTTGAGTCCGAACTCGTTCATCAGCGAGAACAGCTCACCGAGTTTCTCCAGATACGTGTCCACATCCTCGGCATAGAGTAGCAAGTCATCGATCCAAATCAACAAGTGTTTTAGAGCAACTTGGCGAAACACCGCTCCATAGTGACTTGAAAGTGCAGAGCTGCATCACTGCAACCCTGCGGAACGCGCGTTGGTGTGTACACCTTCGAGTCGGTCATGTAGCCCAGGATTTCCTGGCTCGCCTTCACGAGAGGGAGCTGCCAAAACGATTTGATGAAGTCGAAAACACCGAAGGTGCACATGCCTCGAACATGTTCCGTGATCACATGCAGTATCGGCATGACACCAGCATTTGGATCTGTCTCGGTGTTGGCTGGCCGATAATCGCTGGTCTGTCTGAACTCGTCCTTGCCAGGCTTCTTGACAGGGAGGGCAGGACACGCCCAACGACTCGAAGCGTTCTTGCAAACCCAACCGAGTCGTACAAGCTGATCGTTGAACTCATGCAGGAATTTCCGGACGTGAGGCGGGTACGCTCTCGGCTTGCACCTGAAAGGCTTGGCATCCTTTTCATTCGGAGCTCAAGCGATGGAACCTTGGCAGGAGGGTCTGGACCCAGGTGGAGCCGCCAAACGTCATACATGTAGACGATGCTGCGAAGCTTGTCCTCGGAAAAACCATTTTTCAGAGCCGTCGCAATCATCTTCTCCAGTGCCTGGCGAACCTTTTCATCCGGTGTACATCCCGCTCCGAAGTCATCCTCGAAAGCAATCGGGTCATCGTCATCCGTCCGAGTACGCTCTGCTAACTGCTCCAGTTGCCGGTCGACACTGATACCCAGATCACCCAGGATGTCGTCACCGAGGATAAACTCATCCTAATCTTCATCAATCACGGGAACCTCGTACGACTGGACTGGTCTCACAGGCCCAGCCGCGGTGTGCAGCATGATCTGCAACATCACAGACCGATGCGCCAAAATATTGTGCCCGCCCACCGTCTCACAGACTATTGGCTTCGCCAACTTGGTGGTTTTCCCAAGACCACCCAACTTCTCAAGCTCCTTCAGCTTTCGAGCACTGATGATGCTTATTTCAGCCCCGGTATCAGCGCAGTAAGGCATGGACAGTCTCTCTTCGAGCACAATGGTCTTGTCGTGCTTGGAGAGACAGTCCTTTATGCGCCTCAACTTTCACCCGTCAGCATTGGATCGTCGTGAGCCCTTGTCGGTACCACGACGCTCGTGCATCTTGCGCAGCAGCTCCTTCTTTTCTTCAGCAGAAGCGTTAGGGCAGCGAACCAACCAGTGATCGCCCTTGCACTTCAGATATCCTCCAGTCGGTGGATTCGGACTTCCTCGCTTCCCGGTACTCTTGCGATCAGCAGCTTTGCCAGGCTGCTTTCCGTTGCCGCGCTCTACCTTTCGGTATTTTGGTTGAGGTTGGCGGGGTTCGGAGTCCTGCATGGCTCTCTTTGGCTTTCGCTCGCCTTGATCTTTGGAGCGAGTACGCTTGTGACGCTGAAAGTCACGGTCCTGATCGAAGGCTTTGTACAGTATGAGCTTGAACAGTTCCTTCTCGATCTCTCTTGCTGACCTGGCCTGATACTTGATGATGGTCGCCACTTCGTCATGAAGACGCCGTGGTTGGAGCGATTCCACCACAGCTTGCACTTCAGACGAAGCCCTTCGGTCCCGGTGAAGAACTCCTGTCAGCCTTGTTCCTCGATGAACTCTCTGCTTCTAGCAAAGAATTGCATCACACGTTCCTTGACGTCGCTCTCTGCCATGTCGATTGCGACGGTCTCCTTGAACAATGCGGCAACATCTGGAACAGAATTGTTCTTAACCGACGAAATGATCTCGTCGACCTTGGTGAGTATGAACTCGTCGCTGACCGTCTCGATGTCGACGTCCCAGTCGAATTCACACCAGACCTCAAGAAGTCGATTGTTGAACGCTTCTTCACACTCAAAAGCACCTCCGCCATATTCTCGGCGTCGTTGTTGCACCTCATCGCCACTTCATATCCGTACTCACGACGAAGCTTTCGCCACTGCACGAGTGCTGCGTGCGAAGTTCTCTGCAGCTGAGGAGCGGCGAGCGGCATGAACAACTTTCCACTTTCACCTCTCACTCTCGTTGCGGTGTTAAGCGCCTCCAGCCGGGGTGTGGCGTGGAGGTTGCCCCACTGGACGAAGTCTCGCTTGGTGACTGGCGAATTACTCTCCTGCGCCGTGTACCATCCTTGTCGCTAGTGCCTTGATCGTCGCTACATCGAGACGTGCGTACTGTTCGTAGCAGACTGAGCTCCACCGCCCGAAGTGTTTAATTGCCAGCCGATCCACGCCGTCAACGAACATCGCAGTGGCTCCGCCACTCCTAAGCGAGTGGGTCCCAAATTTTGCCGCGTCTTCGCCCAGGTCTTGTGCTGCCGCCTTGATCGTCTTCGACATGGTTTCCGCTGATAGTGCATGATCCTTGGTGATTGTACAGAGTAGAGAGTCATCGGCCGCACCGACGGTTTTCCCATTTTCTACGAGAGCCCATGCCGCACGCACGGGACACAGCCAGGAAGATCGTGACTGCTCTAGCGTCCGCGTCGCCCCAATGCCTCGCTGGTCTGTCTTGCTTCCTCGAAGTTTCAGCTGTACTGTGTGCGCGACCTTGACAGATGACGCCGGGCTGCCTTCGCTTGTCCAGAACGTGACGTCGTGCCCCTGAAGCGCGTACGGCTTGTGCTTACCGTGGTCGGTTAGGTACTCTGAGCGCCGTAGCAGAAAGAAGAAACCCACGACCGTAGCCCCCAGAGAACTCGGTCGTGGACCGTTGAGAAATCGCAGTTTGCGCGGATACGCCGGAGTAGCAACGCCGATACGGGTTGTTTTCTGCTCGGCGGTGGAGACAGCCGCGACATCCCTTGCATAGCGAGCTGGTGTCCTGCGTGGAGCCCGATGGAGTACCCGCGATGGCGCCTATGATACCAGCTGATGTGGCCAATCTTCGACAGAATGGTGGATGCTGAGTTGCCGGGTCTCCGTCATGCTCTCACCAGCACCATAACGCAAACGAGATGAATTGAGCGGAGTCTTGCTGCTGTTTCCCAGTGAGCCAGGGTGAGGCACGAGAATTGCCGCACCACCTGCACCATTGTCGCCAGGTCGAAGCGTATTTTCGCCGACTTTACTCGGCCAGTGCATTGGTCTGGAGACTCTCGAGAAGGTCTTGTACATCGTCCTGGTCGCCTCTGTAATTAGCGTCTGTGACCAGCAGCAGACAAAGTTAGTCCAGACTCCGCGAAATGGTGAATTCCAATGAGCGCGAGGCAGCGTCCGCCATGGTGTTGGCAGAACCCGGGAGATAGCGGGCTGAAATACGGAACCGGAAAGTGGCCTCCACGAGTCCGATTGCCCGAATGAGCTCTTGAGCCAGGAGGTTGTCGCTGTTTAGCGATTGTACCCACGCAACCGCGCTAGCGGTGTCCGACCATGCGCGAACAAACGTCATGGTGGAAGGAGACTGGGGAACCCAGTCTGCCCCCCACGCTGTCGCCGCCAGTGCGATGCAAAAGAGTTCGTGGACGTTGATGGTGAAGCCGTCATGCCCGGTACAGTGCGCGATGCCGTCGCGTTCTTGGGAGTCGAATTGCACTCGAATATACCGCTGACGAGCCGGATCCAGAACCGCGAGTCCTTGGTCAGATGCATCCATGTAAAGATGCCCATCCGGAGGTGAATCGCCATAGAACATGATCGTGGGTAGGCTTCTCCATTGGCCGCGATTCAGGATGCGTTGAAGCCAGTCGAAGTCGATGCGCAGTGAAGCGCTCACCAGCACGCGCCCACGTCTTGGTGCACGTTTGCAGGCCGCGTGCACGCGTTGAAAAAACGGTCGAACGGCCCTGAGGCACATGCTGAGATTTCGGAGACTTCCCAGGAGGCATTCCAGATCGTGCCTACTGATAGTAGGATCTGACGCGGCTTGCCGAACGCGGTCCAGGGCCTTCCTTAGCTTTGCCACTGGCATGGAAACAGTCTTCTACTCTGTGTCGAACTCGAGCCCGAGCACCTCAAGCTTCGTTGACCATTTCGAGAATTTTCTCTCGTTGATAGACCTTGGCCCAAGCACTGCTAGCATCGCCAAGCGAAGTGCGGTCTCTGCAGCTTGGAGACGACCTGGCGTATCCGATTCCACCATCACGTGGTCGTCGACCCATTCGTAAGGGAAGAACTGCTCGGCATCACGTAGTGCGCCACCACTAACTGTGATTGGACTCTCTCGTCCGACTAACCACGATATGGCTCCGCCGAAGGCCGCGTACAACGGTGGAGACCCGGTCCATCCAAATGGGGCTGACATGTCCATAACGAGCGCGCCGCATTGCTTTAGGCGGCCTCCCATCCAGTACACCGACTGACTTGCCAGCATGAGGTGCCGAAACGCCCCTTGCACGTCTCCTTTCAGAAGGCAAAATCGAACGCCTGGGTCGCGAGCGCCGCAGTCGTCAATTCGTTTGGCGATGATTGATACGGAACAGTACGTGGCGCGGGGAAAGCTCCTCTTGTCACTAGCGTCGTTTGGCGAGGCTCCTCGGGGGTAGGAAAGGTCGTGGATCAACCTGACCCCCTTATCGGGGTCGGCGTCCTTCTTCGGAACTGCTCCAAATGGGCTGACCTGGACATTGTTCCAGCATGCTCCGACATCTTCATCTAGTACCAGGTACTGGCCAGCGTCTTGGCCGTGCCGGATGCTGGCGATCACGGCTGAGAGATGCCTGTTCGCAGACTGGTGGTTCGCCGGATAGTCGTGGACAGTGGTATTGTCGCAAGCCAGCTTGGTGAAATACCGTTGGCTGCAACAGACATGAGAACGTTCACGGGGCGGTATCCCTGGAGAAGCCACGCGTAGCGCTTGGGGCACAGCGCCTTGTTGGGTCGATTGTCAGTGGCGTCTGCCGTCGGGCTAGCTCAACGAGCTGAGGGAGCGAGTAGCCGTGGTCGCTAACCAATGTGGAGAACGCGTGTTGCTTCATGGTGTCAAACGCGCTCAACGATGGGATCAACGATGTCCGGTGGCTGTCGGGCTTTACTCCGTGCGCTCTCAGCACATCCTGAAGGAGCCGGTCTCGTCGGCCTTCATCTGCACGAAGATGGCCTTCCAGAACCTCTTGGACGATAGTTGGCTGCGGCAGCACATCTGGAGAGGTTGCGGCGACTGACCTGCGAGCGCAGATCACCGACACCGTCGATAGCACAGGGCTGTAACCGGCTGCTGCGGCCGCTGCGGGGGCACCCTCCGCTCTTGGGCGTGAGCAGCGTGAGTGTTCAGCTATCTTGGTGTGCTGATGAGGTACATCAGCAGTGGAGAACGGTGTTCTCGAAGAGGGTGCGGCAGGTAGCGCGCGGGTCACCCGGTGGATGGCCCTGCCTGGGATTGACACCCGGCTTTCTGTGATGGATTTTGGAGGCTGACGTTCACTTCGTGAAACGACCGACCTCGTGGTTGTTGCCATGTCCGTAACGACTTCCCCTCCAGGGTCGAACGGACAGTTTGAAGGTCCGAGCGTCGCTTGGCTAGCGCTGCTCGAACGCCTTCACCGACCAGTTAGCCTCGAGCCGAGCCCGCGAGCTTGTCGTCTATGTACTCTCGCACCTTGACTGGGATCTGGTCAGGCCAGAAGTGGATCCAATTCCGAAATGTGCAGACTGTCGAATCCTTGGAGTTGCATCCGCACTTGGACAGGTAGTGAAGACAGACCTCCATGTTGTCCCGCATGGGAATGCGCTCCAGGACATCCTTCGGAATCTTACGTTCTGGCACCGATCGTTCTTGAGCCCGGCGATTGGGCTGCGAGGCTGCTGACGGGTGGGGTAATACTGCTGAGGGGTTTGTCGCGCAGCGAAGCGAGAACCAGACCTTGTAGGTCCGGGTTGGACGGCGTGAAGTGCGCGTGAATGTGCGCTCTCGTTGTTGTACCGTTATGAAGGTCGTTCACGACGGCGTTCCGATACTTCTCCAGCTCGTGATCAATCCACCACGTCAGCACGGGTAAGTCACCTTCGGACAACTGCTTCCAACCTTCCATCTCCGTAACAAACCCATCCAGGACGTGTGCCAGATGCACCGTAGTCTCGTCGCACACGGCTTGAGTGTAGACCAGGAAACTGCGCGTGGCGGTCGCGAGTTCTCTCCACGTCAGGGGCTTAGAGGGCGGAGGGGGCGCCACCGAGAAGTCCGAGCTGAGACTGGCGGCCGTCGATGCCATGCGATATCGGTCTAAGAGCACGACGCGTTAATAGTGAGTGACGGATAGCCCTCGCGCGCCAAATCGAAGATCATAGAGCCGCGCCAACACCCCCGGGTGCCACAGGAACTCGCTCATAGCCAACACGAAGTCCACAAAGGCATCACTAGACTTACCTGCGAGATTCGACGACGTTACCATTCGATGAGCCTTCTCCTGCTCCGAAGACGGCGCGAATGCGAGTCGTGGAAGCTTCGTCGTACCTGGCGGATCCTGGACCGTCTTGAAGCCCTGCACGGCGAACTGATTGACCGGATCCTGGCAGGGAAAGAGGGTGCCCCTTCTGTTGCCATCGGACCTTGATCCAGTTCGTGCTCGCGGGCTTGCCAACCTGACCGATCGAGAAATTCCTTGGGTCGAGCCAGCACTGGCCGCGTGCGACGTGTGTCTCTGTCCTACGTGCTGTGCTTTGTGTACTACACGAGCAGTATTACGGGTCGGCGCCAAGGTCACAGCGATCTGGGGCGCACGTTCTGCGATGATCCAACCGGCGCAGGGAACCGCCATGCCGGGGTAGTCCAGAACCAGACGGACGTCGCCCACTACTCAGGCTGTCGCTGGCGCCACGCCAGCCATGCAACAAATCCCTCCGGAGCAGACATTATGGAGCCGCACCCAAGACCAAGGGGCCAGTAGTGGGAAGCATGCGCGCGTGCCTGCTAGCTCAGGGATGGACGATGACCAGGACAAGGCGCTGATCGACCTGATTCGTCTGCATCGGCCTCATCTTCTCGGATACTATCTCGCACAGGGCGAAACACATTCCAAGCGGAGCCTGGCGTCAGATCCGGAGTGTGATTGGCCACGATCGCTTCGACCAGCGCTCGAACCCCAGTACCATGGCCACGACCGGGTACACCTCGTTGATGTTGCTCCCTGCGCTGACGTGTTTCTCATCCGTATAAGTCACCACGCCCACGCCGCTTCCATCGTAGCTTGTAGCTTGCCCGTAGTACATGAAGCCTCGATGCTCGCAGCACACTGCCTTCCGGAGCCAAGCACCGTGTTGGCTCCCGTAGCATCTCCGGCGTCCACGTTTCTGTCCATGACAAGCTCCTTTTGCACCACGTAGCGCTTCGGTGGCTGGACTCCGATCGCTAGCAGGCCTACTGTTGCTGGCTGTATCATGGCCACCTCCGCGTACGTAAATGCTTCTGCACCCGAGGCGGGGACATCTTCAGGTCGCAGCAGCACGTAGTCACCGACATTGACTGTCATGATCGGCCAGTAGTTAAGACTTGTCTTAGGCTATCAGTCAAAACAAAACTGCCTATCTAATCGTCAACCTAATACTTCTCTCCTTCGTGTCCAGTCGTCGTTGGAGGTCCCGTTATGTAACCATTGCAGATCCTTGCTCTTCCTCTTGGGCCGCCCCAGATTTGTGGGTCGCACTATATGTAGGAGTCTCGGGTCAAGTTCGTGGCTAGAGTGGAAAACAGACTTCCTTCTCCATAGGAAGTCGGCAGCCACAGGCACAGTTGAATTTCCACCAGCGTCCGTCGTGGAAGGCGTCGGGTTGTTGCGAGTCGGTACTGTCATAGCACCGCTAAAGAATTCTTTGTAGTAGGTCACACTTGAAAAACGTGAACACAGTCGGGGGAAGCTGGCACTTCCTTGAGGTTCTTGCCGAGTGTATTGCGCTCGTCGACTTGGTAGTAAATGCAAAAGTGAGAAAGGAAAACATGCACGCCGACTAGCTGCTCTACATCGCCTTCACTAGCGTCCCAGTGAAAGCGCTCTACTCGACCATCCTACAGATGTTCTCTACCTGCACCAGCTAGAGTCGGCGAATGCACGCCAGCGCTGCGCTCGTGTCTGCTGAGCCACGAGCCAGCCTACAGCTTCAACACCACAGCTCTACGAGCCACAGCATCGTGGCTGACTGCAACCAGTTGCTGCTGCCGACTGCCATTGCCGCACTCGACTGCATTGCGTGGTCGTGGTTGAGCGTTCATGCCGCCACCCACTACAGAACCCGCCTTGCACCCCGACCGACGCACTCCTTCCGGAGTTCACATGCTAAAAGAGTCTGCATAGCACTTGATGGCGCTGGGCTCGCCGCTGCACATACCCGTCTTGGAAGCACTCACAGTGCCGACCGAGAACGCCCAGTTCGGTCGTTTCGACACGACCTTCGAGTTGGCCACAATGTCGTACAGGTTGGTGGCCGTGCCCGACAGCCCCGCGATCGTCACACCGGAAATCGTGACAGCACTCGTGGCCGAGCCCGTGTAGCCGCCCTTGGACTTGCTGTAGTCCGAGTGGATCACGATGACGTTCTTGACGTTCGACAGTTTGTTGTTCGTGTACTTGGCGTTAGAAACCAGGCCCTTGAGCCCTATGATGGTCTTGATGCGGATGCTGTTGACACTGTTGACGATCGTGTTGCCGCTCACCGTGAGCCCCGAGACCGTGTCGGCCGACCTCACCGTGGAGCCACCTAGCGATCCGATGGAGATACCGTGGCCGCCGCTGCAGTAGTTGTTGCTGAAGACGGTGTTGGTGCTGGACTGCATGGCCAGGCAGTCGTCCTGGCTGTAGATCTTGCAGCCCGTGATGGTCACGCCGTTGTTGGCGCTCAGGTCGAAGCCGTCCGTGTTCTTGGCCAGGTTGTTGCCGGCGCTCGAGTCGAGCGTGAGGCCGCTGATGGTGGTCTTTTCGGAGTTGAGGATGCTGAAGGTACGGAAGGGCGAGTTCTTGAGGGTGAAGCCCGACAGCGTCGAGCCCGTGACACCGTGCAGACGGAAGAACACCAGACGGCTGATAGACGTGCCTTGCTTCCAGTACCAGGCACCCTGACCGTCAAGAGTACCTGAGCCCTTGACCGTGAGCGAACTTCCACCGAGCAACACGAGCGGACCCACCCACTTGGCAGTACCGAAGGTGGTGGTGCCGGAGATATTGGTGGTGGCGCCGCTCTTGGCCTTGCTCAGGTCCAGCGTGACGCCGACAGGGACGGTGAGCGATCCGATGGTGACGGAACTGCAGGACGAGATGTCGGTGCCGGTGAGTGCGCACGTGGCTACTTTCTCCTATTGATGCATCACTAGATCTCTCGCCGCCCGCTACGCGGGCGGTTTGGCAGTGTTTGGTCCCAACCCGTTCCGCTCGCTGTTCCAGCTCGCTCACTACTGATCAGTTCCCGCCTTCGCTGCGCTCGGCAGGTACCAAGCCACGGGTGTTAGTCATTCTCGTAAACATGCAATTTAACATTTGAAATCAAAGTGCTGGAGTGCTATCGTGACAATCCCCGTCTAACC
Organism: Phytophthora crassamura; assembly: GCA_033557995.1. Classification (NCBI taxonomy): domain Eukaryota; phylum Oomycota; class Peronosporomycetes; order Peronosporales; family Peronosporaceae; genus Phytophthora; species Phytophthora crassamura. Next base: position 2,448,902 of record JAUCED010000005.1, on the reverse strand, counting down.
CCCAGCACTCCGTTTACAATTAGCGTCACGACGTTTCCGTCAGCGCGTCATCGAACATCACGTCCGGGTCGGGTCGCATCACACCGGTCACGTTTAATGCAGAGCAGTCAGCTTAATGTGTTGCTGTCGTTACCTATACCTTGCAATGGCTTGATCCCTACTCGTATAACCAAATGTTGCGTCCGTGTCCGTATGTGTGATCGCCACTATGTCATCATCCCGTACACTGGTGTGGTGTATGGCGCGACTGCGTTCCGAGCTATGATACTATGGCGTGGCGTCGTCCACACAATGGTACCACGTCGAAGGCTGGTGTGTCGCTGTCGAGTGCTATGTCGTCCAGTACTACGACCGTTACCGTCACTATGGTACTGTGGTATAGCTAGTCCAACACCATGGCACGCCCCCGTCCGGCACTATGGCCCAGTCATGTTCAGTACTGCGGCCAGTGAAATGGTACGGCTGCGCTCAGTACTACGGCGCACCCTTTTCCAAGTACCATCGTGCGTTATGATCAGTACGATGTCGCTCTGTTCACGGCTTCGTCCAGTACTACGACTTCGACCGGTACTATGGCTCGGCATGGCTCTTCCAGTCCTACAGTATGGGGTATGCCACTACGGTATGTCCAGTACTATGTTGGTCAGAACCGTGGCCAATCCTATGGCGAACGTATCCTCAGTGCTATGACTACGGCCACTAATATGGAATCGGCCAGTACAATAACGTCGGGTACCTTGGCAAGGCTTTTCTCCGCCCTACCGCTCCGTCCTATTCTATGGCTCCGTCCTATCCTATGGGTATGTCCGATCCTATGTCAACATCCTATCCTATGGCTACCTGATATCCTATGGCTACGTCCAATCCTGCGTCTCGGTCCTATCCTATGGCTATGTCGATCGTACGGCTTCCTTCGATCCTATTATTGCGATCCTGTGGCTATGTCCTATTCTATGGTTCTGTGTCTATGTCCGATCCTATGTCGTCCTATCCTATGTCGTCCTATGTGGTTCGATCCTATCTCGTCCTATGTGGTTCGATCCTATGTCGTCATATCCTATGTCGTTCGATCCTATGTGGTCCTGTCCTATGTCGTCCGATCCTATGCCCGCTGGGGTTTTGTCCAATCACGGCCCACGTCGGCTTCAGTGCGAGTGTGTGGTCCACAAATTGCAATACCATGCCGGGCCGTCGCTCCGCTCGGCAGCATGTCGCCCCGGCGGCCAGGTATGCAAACACGGGGAACTCCCGCAACCGTCTTTGGTATTATAGTTAGGTCAAGTAGAGAGCTATGTGTAAATGTAGTCTGCACGCACGTCGATTCCTGTGGGGCCGAGCACGCGCGCCGCCGACCGCGCACTTGGTCACGTCGCCGCGATTGATTTGGAAAAGGGGTAAAAATGTGAGCGGCGGCGGAAATTGTTTGAGCCAATGGCTGCCATCGCTGACCTTGGCAGATGATCGTGAGGTTCGTACCACCTCGTTATCAACCAATGGCCGCCGTCGCTTCGCCCGGCAGCTTTTGGCCAATGACAGGCCGAATAAGTGTTGATCGAGGCTATTTTTGCAATTTGGGGCATAATTAGTCGAGTCAGCACGATGGTGGTATGCCGCGTGACAGGGCGCCGGCGGCGCAAGGTTGCGCGGCCGAGCATGCGCGATGCCACGTCCATGCGCGAGGCTAGGCGCGTGACAAACAGACGGACAAACAAACGGACAGGTTAGCCTACTAGTTACTTTTAGTATAGGCGAACCGGTGGCGACAGCAGCGAGGAGCACGAGGGCAGCGAATGCAGCGGAGAAGAGCTTCATGGTCGCGGGTACTAAGCGACTTCTCGCGTGCTTCATATTTCGGGTCGTAGGTGTTCGGCCCTGAGGCTAAGGCAGTGCGCTCTTCTGAGATCCCTGTGTGGCGATCCCAACTTCGGCGCAGGTCCTGTGATTTCCCCGATTGATCTATGTGACGATTTGATTCGCCGCGACAAGGCGTGGTGCACGGGAGTCCCAGGGTGCAGCGAGAGAACTCTGGAAACAAGGCAGGCTCAGACCCGAGCCAACTTCTCCGGGCTCCTCCTGGATCTGAGGAGCGAGTGAAGATCCGTTACGCGGCTCCCAGTCTGAGACGCCGAGGAAGAGAAGTGACTGGAGCGACTCTGAGCAGGAGTTGCTGAGAAGAGCAGAGGCTGTTACGACCCGTGTCCTGAGTCCGAGAAAGAAGAGGACAAGAGTGTGTGTGGAGTGTGGAGTATTGTACAAGGAAACACTCGGGGCAATTCGAGTTCGGATCGACACGTGCAGACTGGGACTTGCTGAGCCAGGGCCTCTCTCCGCACGGAAGACAAGCTTAAAGACACCGAGAACTGGGATCGCAGTTGATGTGGCCGTCGTGTGCTTGGGCCCAGAGCGTAGCCCCAGTCACAAGGACCCCACTGTTCAAGGGATAGCAAGGCGAGGACTCACACGCCGCGCTCGGACCCTCGCGGGTTAGAGCGTTCTGAGATCTGGTCTATTTACCCCAGTCCCAGGTTTGAGTTTCAAGGTTCATCCGTAGTTTTGGCTCACCGCATCGCCACAGTTACACGCGACCAACATGCACCAGCACCGCTTTCAGAAGTACTGACTTGGAGCAGATGTTCAGCCATCCGTTTTAAAACTGGAGCAGAGAGGGGTGGGTGCTGCCACGTCCTGCGCAATGTAGATCGCCACATTCAGATAGTGTAGCCGGTGATCGTGTCGGTGCGTCCAGACTGGCCCTTATGTTAATGAAAGCACGCACGGTCTCGACATGTGTTCCCTTGATCGAGTGTTGTAACGGGCTGGTTACAGTTACATAAGTAGGTAGACAAGAGTTACATATGTAGATAGACAGATAGACAAAAGTAGGTACAAAAGCACACGGATAGCGTGTGCTTCGTGTCCTCCTGTCATTGGTTGAAAGTGGAAACCCTTTTCAACCAATCAGGTGACAGTTTGCATTTGAGTGGCCCTAACACAAAACAGTTAAATTTGCCACAAAACCCGTACTTAGACTCAGTATGCTGAGTCTCTCCGCGCTTGCTCGCATCCTATAGTGTACGCTTACAACAGACACACCTGGCCCGTTACAAGTGTGGCTAATTCACCAGCGTCTAACTCGCTGATCTATTCACCAGTGTGGTGAAGCAGGGTCCCAGTTTTCTCGCGATGGAAGGTGACCAGACTGATCACCAGATCATATCCACGATCGGATTGGCGAGGGTCAGATGGGTGGAGGGTTAGGGTCCGAATAATAATTGCGATCGGGCATCATCATCAATCAGACTTCCCCCAACCCTGATTACGACCTGATCCGACCCGATCATGATCCAACTCAGATCTGGTACCAACTGTTTGGTACATTTGAAGTTCGGCAAGAGCCAGTCGTGAAGGGAAAGGATCTACAGAAAGAATCCAGTAGAAGGCAGAGGTAGAAAGCTAACATACATAACATCGTCAGATTTGCCTTGCAAAAGACAAGTAACGTCCGCACATTTCCGGGGAAGGAAGTATATTGGCCCAACCCGACGAAGGATCTGCTAAGTCTACGGAAGCGCGCGATCATCACCTGGATAGCTTGGCCAGGGACGTTCGCTACTGTCCACTCAACCCCCAAAGACCCCGCCACAGGAGGAGGCAAGCAAGTAAAGGGCTTTAACTAGCACACCCAAGGACACTCCCCGCCGATCAAGCCGCGCAAGGTCCACATCGGCAGTACTCGACGCTCGCGTGAAGAATATCCGCGCGACCGTCACCCCTGAACCCAGGAAGGAGCAGTCCAGCTCCCACCTCTATCCGGATCACCACTGACGCCTTCTCGAGTCCAACAGAAGAGCGTAACCCGCCTAGCCGTCGGTACACAAGGTGAGCAGGGAGAAGGAGATCACACCCGATCAACGGAATACCCCCTCCGACAGTCGGCAGTTCGGGCACCCAGTCGGCAGGCCTGGATCGCATCATCAATTTTTGCGATCCCGCTTCGCCACACCAGTAGTAGTATTTGTGTATACTGCAATGCGACGTCGCGTAATCCCTCATAACGCACGAAGACACGATGGAAGTGGATTTGCTTTTGATTGGATTAACTTTGTGTGTGGTGTGGTTGCAAAATAGAACCCCGCTTGCTTAGTGGCGGCGAGCCCAATTTATAGTAGTGAATCCGCATCAGTTTGTGGTGCTTTCCGTTTAATGGTTAGTGGTCGTTCCCGTAGTTTTGGTGGTCGTTTTCCACTTTAACCCTTTCGCGGTGCAAAGGCGCATTTCTCGTCCTTTTAGCAGGTTTGCACAACACGGTACGAAATCGTCTCCTCAAAGGGCGAAAAAATCGCCCTTTTACACAAGTTCAAGTAGACACATACCGTATTTTAAAACAAATCATAAACAGTACAAGCAGTAATCAAGTAAGCATACAAAAAGCAAGCTAGATGATTGCAATAGATCCCTTCTACAAATCCTTGAAGATGCTATGTTACACGAGACATGCAAAAAGAGTAGAGTGATTATCTTAAAGGGCGAATTTTGCGCCCTTTAAGATGCTAATGACTTAACTTTGTATATTATAGTTAAGGATATATTATAAGTGCTCCTCGCGAAAGGGTTAATAGTGCTGACCGAAACGTCTGTAGCCAAAAGAGGCCCTGGGTCTCGAGTCTTACTTCATTTTCAACCAATACAATCCCATGAAAAAAGTATATTCCTATTACCATAGTATTACTCCTTTTTGGAGTATCCAAATACTTGATTTTAATTCAAATGTATTATATTACATTGTACCATCCATATCAAGTTTTTTGTATCAGTAATACTGATATTTATGTTTGGCCAGTAATCCTAGCCGCTGACCATGGCAGGCATTTGCAACGGGATGTTTATCGCTTGAAGCTACAACGAAGAGCGGATTTATCATTCAGAGCCACAACGAAGGGCGTGCACTCTGATTGGTTGGTTAATAATTTTATTTTATGCACGCTCAAACTGCGACCACTTACTATTCACAGTTCGAACGATCATGAGAACTGTGTTAAGTGGCTTACCGCAGGGGTGCCACTGTGGTCTGGCGACCTTCGCGCGACGTCGCTACCGCAACGTTGCTGCGACAATGCGCAACGAAGAGCAGCGAGCAACAACAGGCAACTTTAACGAATTTTGTGACTTTGTGCCGGAAAATACCGACGGTACCGGTATCTACCGGTATCGACACACAAGTCGTACACGTGTTTTGGGGACCGGCCGTTTCGTTGTGCCAGAAGCCAGCCAGCCACAAGCCACAAGCCCTAAGCCTCAAGGCGCGAACGAGAAGGGGGCGCAAGGGGACGGCGCGCTTCCATAGGAACGCACGGCAACGACTCGTCACCGCTGGTGATTCGCTGCTGCTACTGCTGCTGCCGACGCCGCTGCTGCTGGACCGCGCCCTCGGTGGAACTAGCACCGCCGTAGACGACGGTCGAGGAATCCGCTGCTCACGGCCGCAGGGAAAAAGAAACAAGTACAACAGCAAGGTTGGTGGCGACGCTTATATTTTTAATTAGTAGTAGATAGATTCGCTGCTGGCTACTGACGCTTCACAACTCAGTGTTCAGGCGGAGCGAAGGTGGTGCGACCGGGAAGGTTTGCTGCCATGGAGGTGGCGGCCGCGTCGGCGGTCCGAGTTTGCTGGAACGTTTCCAAGGTGACGTCGCTAAGGCGGCACAATCGTTCTTCTTCATGTAGTGCATGTGCAGGTGGCTTGGACCATGCTGCGAGTTCTTCGGTAACGGCGTTAATGCAACCAATGCGTGTCGCGAGGTCACGCGCGACACAAGCAGATAGGTTTGCTGCGGTTTGTTGACGACGCGCTGCTTCGACTTCCAGTCCATGACGACCATCGACTGGAGAGTCTCACCCTGCACCTTGTACACGGTGGAGCCGACGGCGCAGACGAAGGGAAGTTGCTGCGGCTTGTCTGTGATCGCATGAGCGCGCCCGTCGGGCGACTTTGGGAGCGTGATGGTCACATTCTGGTATGCCTCGGTTGCGTAGAACACGGGAACAGATCGGGGTCGAGCCCCGGGCGGATCGCCGCTGTGTGCGGCCGTTTTGGTACGCGAAGCAGGGCGTAGTCCGGCGACCGGCTGGGTAGCTGCACGACTGTGTTCGTGGCGCCGTCGCACACGAGTCGGAAGTGCGTGTCAGGGGGAAAGTGCACTGCCTCAAGGCTTCCGAGCGTGCCGTTCGCAGCACCTTTTGCTGTGGCGACATTTTGTGTGATCTGAACGGGCATACCATGGATGAGGTCCAGGTATGGGGCCATGCGGCCGAAGCGGTTGTCTGGAAGGCTGAGAACATACCACACGTCACTGCGGCTGAGGCCGTTCAGTGCCCCCTTGAAATTCGCGAGGACGCGGACGGGAAACACGTCGCTCGGTAGCATGGTTGCTGTCTCCGCCACGAAGGCGTTATTGACGGCAAGGCGCATCGCATTTTCGGGCGTCACAAACACGGCGTCGGCGCCGACCGCGGCGTCGCAGTCGACGCGTTCAATGGGCTCAGGCGTTTCAACGTGGTTGCGCTGCTGCTCTTGGTGGGGCTCGAACGCTCGACTGTTGATCAAATCAATAAACGCTGGGGTCCACTGCCCGAGCCGCGCGAGGCGGCATCCATCCCCCCATTCCGGGTCGCGTCGGAAACGTTCCGACTCCTCCAGGATGATCACGGTCCTAAACTTTCGCCATAGCTCGAACCCTTCGATGTCAGCGGTGGTCACTTTTCGCGTCTTGTCGGCCGGGTTGAGGTAGATCGGGTCGGCTTTCACGGGCGGCATTTGCAGGAAGTCGCCGACTAGCACCACGTGAACGCCGCCGAACCGCACGCCGGGCAGCTGCTTGCAGCGGCGTAGCAGCTTGTCGAGTTGCAGCCACTCGGTCTTGGTCATCATTGAGACCTCATCGATAACGAAGAGGTCCAGCGGCGCGAAGTGTTTGTTGTTGATGGCGTGCTTCAGTCGCATGAGGAAGCTCGCGAGCGTTCGCCCGCCGATCAGCGTCGCGGCCTTGCCCGTCAGTGCCGTCTTCGTAACGGCGTCCTCGCGGTGCCAGCTCGCGCAAAATACGTCGACAACGTCGATCACACGGCTCTTGCCGGTGCCGCCGGCCCCGCCGAGGAACACCAGCAGCTGGTCGTCTCGGAAGTGCGCCTCGAAGTTTTCCGTGCGGTAGCTGTCGTCGCGGTCCTGCAGATCGCCGAGCTCTTGGCGCAGGAAGCGTCGGAGCAGCGAGGTTGTGATTAGCGTGAACGCATCGTGCTGGCGCTGATTGAGCTTGATTGTTCGAGAGACTTCTAGAATTGACGCGTACGACCGCAGCGGTGGCGGCGGTTGGGCGTCATGCGGGGGCGGCGGCGGCGGAGACCACTCACGAACGTTTTCGATTTCGTTTTCAAGCAGTGCAATTACTTCGGTGGGTCGCTCATTGCGGAATAGCTCCGAGCGAGCCGGCTCGGCGTCGTCGTTCGTGGTGTCGTTGACGAATTACTGCAGCTCGCTAAGCGAGAAGTCGAACGTCGTCGAGACACGGCGGTGCGATTCCGTGGTCATGCCTGCCGTGGTCTGAGCGGTGATTCTCAATAGATCCTCGAATCGACGACTACAGACGGTCGATGCAGCGTTCGGGAAGACCGGCAATGTCGACGCAATCGCTGAGGTTGCATCTTCGTTACTGTCGTCGTTGACGTCGTCGCTGTCGAAGAGTTGGTAAAACGCGTCAGTTGACGTGGCAGCTGTGGCAGCTGCGCGCTCTGCTGCGTGGTCGAGCGCTGTCTCGACGTCGCCGTGCGTTCCCGTGACGTCGTCGCTATCGCTATCACGATAGGCGCCAAACTCGGCGGCGTTCGTTTCATCACACTCCTTCGCCTGCTTCAAAGCGCGGCTGTAGTCTCCATGTTTGCCATTATTTGGCACGTGAACGCCGTGCGCGTGGGCTTCCATTGCGAAAACGACTCGCTCCATGCGCGCTGCTTGTCGGTTCGGCGACGAGGTCCGTGACGGTACGAAAGGGTTTGAACAGCACGAGCGCGCACTGGCTTCGCTGTGCCGCGAGCTCGCGGGAGGACTCTGCATCGACGAAGGGCATACGCATACCTGCCACGACCGGAACCACTTCGGACGTGTGAGCGCCAATGCAGTGTGTAACGGGGTTACATCGAATAGTGTGATGCACACAAGCTAGGTGCCACACATAAGTGGCTTCCACACATATGTTACGTGGGTCACCCCAGATAGGAGTGGGTGGCTCACAGCCACTGGATATGCATTTGACTAGGCTCTACTATGATAGATAGTGAGTCCTATACATACAAACAACAGGCGGCTCTGCCGCGATAAACAACAATACATTCAGTTCACATTTGAAGCCTAAGAGTTCACTAGCCTTGTTTAAGGTACTTCTGTCTCTTGGAGTCCGTAAGTAGTTATCTTACGGTACTCGGTATAGCTCTTGTATAGAGCGTAAGGTTATCAATATTACTAGAGACTCTCTGAGTCTGTGTCTTCCTCTGACGCTAAAGCTACGGCAGCCCCGCTGCACTTGGTAGCACTTGTAGTCAATCCGACACCTGAGTCTTACGACTGTCCCTCTGTGAGGATGGAGCAATTTGCCCACTTACCCCGAACCAACAGGACGGGCTTAATAAGCTGATGTCCTTGATCGGCCCGGAAGGTGTGGCCCATCTTGCTTCGCAAGGCCCCGACGCGGTGAACGCGCGTCTGGAGGCGTTTTCTCAGTATGAAAATGCTCTGTTGGAGCACGTCCAGCAGAAGATGACTGAGGCCGCGGCGTCTGTGACGCCTAGGCCTGCATCGGACGATGCTCCACGAGCTAAACCGCTCATGGTGAGCGTCAAGACCTTCGAGGGCAAGGAAGGCGAAAGCCTTTTGCTCTGGATCAGAGAGGTCGAAATGGCCATGGCGTCCGCCATGCTCAAGACCGAGCAGCAGCGCGTGGCGCTTGCGATCTCCAAGCTCGGTGGCCGAGCGCGAGAGTGGGCCCTGACGTGTGGCACGTCTGTGGACACTGCATTCCCTTTTTGGGATCAGCTGAAGGCCCAGCTTTCGCGAGTATTCTCGCCGCCTAACCAGGCGTATCGCGTGAGGTCACGCTTCCTGTCTACCCGTCAGGGTAAGAAGGAATTGTTGGACTTCGTCCAGGAGTTGAGAACTCTTCTCGCCGGCATGGCGGCGGATCCTCTTCCTGAAGTGGTCGCGGTGACCGTCTTCATGGAAGGCCTTCGCACTGGCGTGGCCAGGACGGAAATCTTCCGTGTTCACCCGACCTCTTTTGAGGAAGCCGTGAACGTGGCGTTGAACGCCGAGTTCAACTTCAAGTCGGCGCGACTTGGTTGGACGGCTTCCCAAGCCAGCTCTTCCGGAGCTTCTGATGCGTCCAATGGCGCAGTGCCTATGGACCTCAGCTACGTTGAAGATGAGGAAGCCGAGCTTCAGGCTGCTGAGCAGCGTATCTGCTATGTGTGCGGCAGCACGCAACACCTGCGTCCGGGTTGCCCGCTGCGCAAGCAGCGCCAGGCTCCGTCGAGCCGAACCTCCGCTTCTGAGCAGAAGCCTGGCTCGTGGCGGGGAAACGCCAAGTCCCAGTAGGCGCGGGGCGCCCTGCTGGGGAAGAAGAACTGAGTTCTGTTGAGCCTCAGGGGGGAGGTCGGCAGGGCTTAGCCCCAAAGAGCACCGTGCTCTCTAACAACACGGAACGTGTATGCAAGCCGGGCTTGCTGGTCGTGGAAGCGACCATGAAGGGCTTTGAGAAGCCATGGAAGATCCTTATCGACTCCGGAGCGTCGGGCAACTATGCTCGGCGCTCCACGATGGAAGGAAGTCAGCAGTACGCTGAGGCGCTGAAGGCGCGTTCGAGTGACATCGTCACCGTCCGTCTTGCGACGGGGACCCGTGTCACGGTGCCCAAGGTTCCTGTGAACCTGGGCGTGAAGTTTCTGGACTTCGATAGCGTTGAACGCTGTTTGGTCATCGACCTGGATTCGAGGTACGACCTCATCCTCGGCATGGCATGGCTGGAGTGCCATGAACCATGGATCGACTGGCGGTCGAAGACCTTAGGCGCTACGCGCTTGCCTCCTAGGGGAGCATTGGCGAGTCATGAACCCACCTCTGCTAGGAAGCAAAAGCGCTATTGGCGCGGGCACTGGACCGAGTCGGTCAATGTGCTGGACATTGGAGTGTCCGAGTTAATGGACACTGGCGTCGAAGACGCGAGTCCCGAGTACTGCTCGTGGGCTGGACGTGGAGTGGCACGTAACCCACTGAGTGAGACTCCGAGTTACTGCGAGTCATCACTGCCTGCCGGTAATGGCGGGGTCGACACTGAGTCGAGGCATCTTGGGCGTGGCCCTAGTGATGCGCGTGGAGCGGCACGTAACCCGCTGAGCGATGCTCGTGGCTTGAGCGCAGCATCGCTGCATGCCGGTAATGGCATGGTCGACAGTTCGTCGAGGCATCTTGGGCATGGCCCTAGTGATGCGCGTGGAGCGGCACGTAACCCGCTGAGCGGTGCTCGTCACGAGAGCGCAGCATCGCTGCATGCCACTGATGGCGTGGTCGGCTGTGAGCCGAGGCATCAAGGGGAGGACCCTGACGATGCGGGTGGAATGGCACCTAATCCACTGGGCGAGGGCTGTGAGCGTTGCGGCTCCACGCCGGCTCAATCAGAGCAGCAAGAGGTGGCAACACCTGACGAGACTTTCAGTCTGAACACGCTGGCCTCTCCGAGGCGTACAGCTTCCGCGAGGAGGCGGCAGCGACGCCAGATGGCGACTGCGAGACGCAAGGCGTCGGTCCTGGTACAGGACGTGTCCGTCGTGGACGATGATAGCGAGCAGCTATACACACTCGTTGATGGAGTGACTGGTGAAGCCGAGGGCAACGTCAGCCTCGAGGCTATTCCGACGGTGGCTGCTCTGCTAGAGCTGGACGAGATGTCCATTCCCGACTTTGGGGATGCCTTAAAGGCTGGCGCGCTCGCCGAAGTGGTCATGATACGACCGGAGGAGGAATTGAACTCCTCGTCGCTTATGGATGAATCTGTCCTTGAGGACACGAAGGAGGCACTCAGTGCGCGAAGTGGATCTTCGATCCTGAAGGACCCATCGGATCCGTTCTATCCTTTGGTTAAGGAGTTCCAGGATGTGGTCTCGAATGACCCGCCCACTGGCTTACCTCCGGATCGAGGTGTCCGTCATGAGATTGACTTGGTTCCTGGAACCAAATACTGCGTAACGAGGCAGTGGCCCTTACCGAAGGAGCAGTGCGACGTCATTGACGCGTTCTTCAGTGCCAAGCACGCGGCGGGCATGGTGCGTGAGAGCAAGTCTCCGCACTCGACGCCTACGTTCTGTGTCAGAAAGCCTAATGGCAAGTGGCGCATCGTTCATGCTTTCAATAAGCTCAACGCTGCCACCATTCCGGCACAGACGCCGATTCCTAGGAAGGATGTTCTGCAGAACAATATGGTTGGCTGCACGATGTACAGTGCGCTCGACTTGGTCGATGGTTACTACCAGTTGCTCATGCGAGCGAGTGACATTCCGCTGACAGCGGTTAGCACTCCGAGCGGTATGCTCTGGGAGTGGCTAGTCATGCCCCAAGGGCTGTCGAACGCGCCTGCGACGTTCAATCGTCTGGTGACGCAGCTCTTCAGGCCCCTGCGGGCGTTTGCTCAAACGTACTTCGACGACATCTTCGTCCACAGTCGTGCGGAGCACGGTCGGTCTGATGTGGAGAATCACATTGACCACTTGCGAGCAGTGCTCGAGTGCATGCGCACCAACAAGCTGTACGCTAACGCATTAAAATGCATCTTCGGCGCTGAAGAAATTCCTTTCTTAGGATGCTTCGTTGGGAAGCGCGGCCTTCGAGCAGATCCTGCTAAGGTTAAGGCCATCGTTGACTGGCCGGTTCCCAAGAACCAAAAGGACTTACGCAAGTGGCTTGGCCTCGCCAACTACTTGCACAAGTACAGCGCGAACTACGCTGAGATGGCTCGGCCATTGTCCAATCTCCTTAAGAAGGATGAGGACTGGTGTTGGAACACCGAGCATCAAGATGCTTTCGAAGCAGTCAAGGAGAGTCTCCTTCATGCCCCGATCCTGGTGTTGCCAGACCCTGAACGTCCATTCAGTGTCGTCTGTGACGCATCGGACTTCGCCATCGGCAGTGCTCTGCTCCAAGCAGACGCCGAAGGGCGTGAACGCGTGATAGCGTTTGAGTCTCGCCAGCTTAAGGCTGCAGAGAAGAACTATCCAGTTCATGACAAAGAGCTACTTGCGATGAAGTATGCTCTCGTCAAGTTCAGGGTTCACCTGCTCGGCTCTAAGCCGTTTGTGATCTTCACTGATCATGCGTCACTACGCACTGCGACCCAGTCGCCTCACCTCTCGCAAAGGATGGCCCGTTGGCTGTCCTTCTTCGCGGAGTACAACTTCGAGGTGAAGTACAAGCCTGGCAGGCAGAATGGTCTTGCAGACGCGTTGTCACGGCGACCGGACTATGAGCTTGCTCATGTCACGATGGTGACCTCGTCGGTGACGGACTTGATACGCGCTGCGTATGCGCGAGACGACATGTGTGTCGCCCTGCTGCGTGCTCTTGGGAGCAAGGAGTTTGAAAACTCGGACAAGACATTGTCGGCGCGCTTGCGCGCGAGCCTGCACCGTTACTCCGTCGCTGACGGTCTGCTGTACTACAGCACGAGTGCGGAGGACACTCCTCGAGTCGTGGTCCCTCATGACGAGGATTTGAAGTATCGTATCCTCTACGAGGCGCATGATACACCGCTTGGCGGCCACCTCGGTCGCGAGAAGACCTACAGCTCTGTGAGCCGGACCTATTGGTGGCCCAAGCTGTACAAGTGGACGAGCACGTACGTGCGCACGTGTGAGACGTGTCAGAGGGTGAAGCCCTCACCGCATGCAGCCGCGCCGCTGGCAAGCTTGCCTGTACCCTCTGGGTGTTGGGAGTCCATGAGTTTGGACTTTGTGTTTGGCCTTCCAAAAGACTCGGAAGGTAACACGGGCATCGTGGTCTTCGTTGACCGTCTGAGCAAGATGGCTCATCTAGCGGCTGTGCCGGACACCGTGGACGGTGAAGGGACAGCGAAGCTGTTTCTCGATCGGGTCTTCCGCCAACACGGGCTGCCCGCATCGATTGTCTCTGATCGAGACCCCCGCTTCACTGGGAAGTTTTGGGACGCTGTCTTTAAGGTGCTTGGCACCAAGTTGGACATGTCCACAGCGGACCATCCGCAGACCGACGGTCAGACTGAGCGCGTGAATCGCGTTGTCGAAGACATTCTTCGTAGCATTTGCGCTGAAACGCCGAAGCGTTGGAGCGCTATGCTTCCATTCGTCGAGTTTGCGTTGAACAACGCTGTGCATGCCTCCACGGGCTACACTCCGTTCTACGTGAACGGCCTCACTCACCCGCGCGTCCCGCTGACGCTGCCACTCCGTGGTCCTGGGCTTGGTGGGGGAGAGATAGCCGATCGGCTTGCTGATGTCAGCCCACTCACTGTTCGTAAACAGGTTGACGAGTTCCTGTCAACGCGTCTAAGTGTCCTTCGACACGTACGTGACGCAATGGCTGATAGCCAAGACAAACAGAAAGAACATGCGGATGCTAAAGGCAGAGGCAATGTTGAGAGTTATGAGGTCGGGGACCTAGTGTTGCTTAACGCTAAAAATCTACCTACACATGCAGTGTCTGCGGTCTTCAAGACCAAGTTGCGCCCGCGCTTCGTGGGACCGTTCACGGTCGTGGCCAAGAAGGGCCTAGCGTATACGCTCAACCTTCCGAAGAAGATGCGCACACACCGCGTGTTTTACGTGGGCTTGCTCAAGCCGTACCGGGACCCGGCCCATGTGGGTTCTCAGGAGCTGGCGCCCAGCGTGGCGGAGCCACAGCGCCCTGCTGAAGTCGCAGCAACAGGTCGACCTGACCTTCCAGCCGCGCGAAACCTTGCTCAAGGCGCGCCAGGCGTTGAGTCGCCGACTCAGCAGCCTCACACCACTGGAGACGTTCCCGGAGATCGCGGATCTCATTCACGGTGGTGTCAGACTCCCTCTCGGCTTGATCAAGCCTCCGCCCGTGGCGCTCCAGAATCTGACGCACGTCGCTCAGCGACCTCTCCAAGCTCTCCAGCTCCTAAGGCCGGACAGGCTCCTCACCGTGCGAGGACACGGGCGCCGCCGGCGCTGCTCGACGAGCAGGGGAACCGCCACTTTCATGTGGAGCGTATTCTAAAGCGTCGTCGACGCGGCGCTCATAACCAATATTTGGTAAAGTGGCGTGGGTACCCGCACTCAGAAAACTCGTGGGAGTTTGAGGTACCCCTCCGGCAAGACTGGCCTGACGTCGTGGACGCTTTTGATCGCCGCGATCGAAGGCGCTCTGCGAGCCCGCGACCGCGAAGTCGGTCGCCTCACGCTTCCCGCCGCTAGGCAGGGGAGCTGAAGGATCATACGCTGAGCTCAAGCGTTGATCCCGGGCTGCTGCAGCCGTCGACTCACCTTGGTGAGTTCCTGCAGCGCTTTTAAGAGCAGATGAGCCGAGTCCGAGGGACTGTAGCGATCTGGAGGCGGCCGCCTGACGCTTCGTCTTCAGCTTCGCAAAATCGAAGCGAAGCCGGCGCTCTAAGCGCACATCAGCTTCGTCGAAGCTAGACTGGAGAGCCTCCAGCGAAGAGAGACGGCGGGTTCGATGAACCCAGCTCGTGAATTGGGCGTCGTCCTCGTGGAGGAGCTCTCCCGGACCGAGCACCACCGGAATAGTCCGCATCGTGGGGACTGAAGCCCCACGGGCTTGATCGGACAGGCGAGTCCCATACTCCTGTGGAGTGGTCTGCTGCGGCGTCAGAAGCCTCTCTCGGAGAGCAGTACGAGTAGCGACCTGGTCGCTGGTACTGGCCGCCGGCCCGATTCGCCAATTCTGCAATGGCCCCGAGCCAAACTGCTTCAAGCGCTCCACCGGGTTGAGCGGCACGAAGCCATACTCTCGTCGAGAGCTCACTAGCGGTCGCGCCTCAGGTCGTTGCGAACGAACGGCAGTTTGCCCCTCGAGCTGACGCTCTTGAGCCTCGTCGAGGTCGTTAGAGATCTCGCCCGTCTCCAAACCAGACGAAGCACGAAGTGCTGTGGTCTCGCGATCCACGAAAGGGTTGGGAACCCGGCGTTGCTGCTCCGGCGAGCGTGGACGCGCAGGTGGCGGGGGGTCCTCTCGCTGAGGCATCGGCGTGTCGGAGTTGTAGTCAAGCTCCTCGTCCTCCTCCCCCTCCTCGAGGCCCTCAAAGAGGTCATCTGCCGCACGGCGGGCCATGTTCGCGCTGCTGAGGCTCTCGGAGCTAAGAGCAAGACGGCGCTGCTGCAGGGCGTGATACTCTCTCACCGAGAGCGTTGACGCGGGGCGCGGTGAGACCTTACGGTCGGACGTTGTGGCACTAGGTGCCGGGGACGCGGGCGCGCTCTTGTTGTCGAGTGACCAAGACGCCTGCGGACTCCGAGCCATGTGCTCGTTGAACTTGGAAAGTTCTGGAGCGGGCTCTCGCGAGGGCAAGCGACTTGGCCGTTGCCGTCGAGACTTCTCAATCGAGACGATGACGAGTGCGTACACGTGGTGTCCACAGTCTGGTGGGGGAGGGTGTAACGGGGTTACATTGAATAGTGTGATGCACACAAGCTAGGTGCCACACATAAGTGGCTTCCACACATATGTTACGTGGGTCACCCCAGATAGGAGTGGGTGGCTCACAGCCACTGGATATGCATTTGACTAGGCTCTACTATGATAGATAGTGAGTCCTATACATACAAACAACAGGCGGCTCTGCCGCGATAAACAACAATACATTCAGTTCACATTTGAAGCCTAAGAGTTCACTAGCCTTGTTTAAGGTACTTCTGTCTCTTGGAGTCCTTAATTAGCTATATTAAGGTACTCGAGCAAACTCTCGTATAGAGTTTGCTAGCTATCAATATTACTAGAGACTCTCTGAGTCTGTGTCTTCCTCTGACGCTAAAGCTACGGCAGCCCCGCTGCACAGTGGGTGCCGAAAAGTGGGTGCTCCGACAGGAAAAGCGCAGCGTCCGCGGTCGACGGGATTCGTTTCCTGCGGAAATGAGTTGCCACAAATTCGTACAGACTGAGACCACCGAGCGCAGGCGGTCGGAACAAGTAGTCGTCGAGGGACGATGCCGCACGGAATGTGACCCCGTCCGAGCCGTGCGCTTGCAGCTCGGCGAGGTCGCATGAGTGGGCGGCTTGCTCCAGGAGCTAATGCAGCACGTTTTGGAATGGCAGTGGTGCGCACGGCGTGCTCATGTATGCGCACGACCCATGTAGCACATACAGGGCAGCGAGCGGCCCGGCGATCTCTCGCCGATTCATGATTGCATACAGCAGCGACGCTACGCGGCGGCGTCCGATCGCCGCACGCTGAATGGAGGCGCATCGACGTTGTCGTCCCCGTTGCGTGCTTCACGGAGCTGGCGCCGTTTGGATGCAGCGAGCGCGACGGCCGTGATGGAGTCGACCTGTTGTTGCATCTTCGTTACGTACTTGGTCGCGTAGTAGATGCAGAGCAGAGCGCTACGGCCACCGATCATGACTTGAATGTCGTGGTTTGAGCGGAATGCCAGCATCATCTCGCGGTTGAAGCCGTTGACGAACTCGAACGGTGCTCGCCGTACAAGCGTAACGCCGTCTGGCGAGCAACACGTTTGCTCCACGCGATCGCATGGAAATCCATAACGGCATTGACCGGTCGCGGATGCTCGGCTTTTCTTGAAGCAGCTCCCGACGTGTGACCACCAATGCAAATTGAACAGGAAGACGAGCAGGGAGACTGCAAAGGCAGCGGCGCGAGGCACCCACTGGTCATCGTCGATCGAAGGAGGCAGCGTTGTCAGCGCCCGGGCGACTGCGTCGTCCCGGAACGCGTCGTCCTCGCGTCGGTCGAGGCGGTGTGGGGTGCGATTAAGGTCGCGTAGGTACTTGACGTACGCGTCGTCGTCGGTGTCTTCATTGTCAGTGTTTGCGTGTGTCGCGAATAAATGGAGATCGTGGTGGTAAATTGCGGCTTTTCCATATGCTACGCTGTCGCGGCATGGCGTCTCGGATCGCAGGCCGACGCCAGCTCGGCCGAGGAGTACGGTCGCATTGGGGGCGGCCACGACGACGGTCGGTGGTCGAGCAAGAGACGTCGAATGACGTGCTGGGAGCTGAGCTCTGTGCCGCACCCAGAGCACCGCACGAGCGCCGGCTCACCACGCGTTTCACGACCACGTTGCCGCTTGTTCGGGTCTTCATAGGCCTCGGGCGGAATCGAGAGTTCCTGCAGATCGGCGTACGAGTGGCCGCAGACGACACAAGACGAGTCCGCTACGTGAAGGGGCATCGACGTCGACACGATGCTGTCCGCAAAGGCTTCAACATCTCGATAATACTGGTTGCCATGCGTAGCCACTGCCCGATCAAATGTGTCGGTATTGGGCGGCGCGTCAGTTAACCAAACGAGGAAGTGGACATGTAGCGTGCCGCCGCCTTGAGTTTCGACCATGCCATAGTACGCCTTCACGTCCCCGAAAAGACCGTCGAACAGTCTGCTCCTCATACGTTTGGGCGCAACACCGAGCGCGTGCTCGACGAAAGCGTCGACGTTGTGCATGAACAGCCGCGCCGACGCGACATCGTTGCGCAAACCCGCGCTGTGCAGTGCTGACCGACCGCGCGCCTCGGCCAGCGTGGCATCAAACAGCATGTCCACCGACGTGATGCCACAGTACTGCGCCATGACGAACGTATCGGCGACATTGGGGGTCAGCGTCACGAAAAACGCCGGCTGTCCATACCGCGCTTGGTACACGAACGCCCACCGCCGGCATTGCGCACGCTCACCGTCGCTGCCCCACATCGCGCTACCGCTGATCTCGACCGTCTTGACAAAGGCAGCCGCGCTCGAGTCCTGGCTGCGTGCCGACGCTGTGCGACCTTGGCGCTGCAGATCCTTCTCGCTCAGCGCTTCCATGAGCGCGTCCTCCGTTATGTCACAGTACGGCTCAAACATTGCCGGGTTACGCTGACACTTCAACGCGATCTGCATGTACATCCTGTGGACGGACAGGTAATCGAAGCTCGCCAGCATGAAGAGTTCGTCTTCAGCAAACCGCCTCGAGCTGAGCTGAGCGTAGTATCGGATGCAGAGATTGAGCGACACGGGCACGTGCCGTGGCTCGCCCGGGTGCCCTCGTCCGTACGGGAACAAGTGCGGAAACATGCGCGCAAAAAGGGTTTCGTCCTGTTGCGCGAATTCGCTAGAATGCCGGACGAGGAACTGGGGATGCGAGATCTCATCGCCGTGGCGCTCGACCGGCGACGCGTCTTGCGTACTTACCTCGCGGTCGTCCGAGATGAAAACGACTCGGCGCTCGACAACGTCGGTCTCGACGCTGGACACGTCGTTCTCCGACACGCTGCCGACTCGGTCGTGCTCGGCATCCATCTCGGCGACCTCGACGTCGGCATCGGCGTCTTCAACAATCAGGTTTTCTGCAATGGCGACCATTGGTAGCTCGATGCAGTCGACGGCAACGCGTTCGTAAAACGCGTTGTGCTGTCGATAGAAGCGGAGGATATCTTCGACGACTTGGCGGCGCACGCGGTGCATTTTCCGCACGCGGGCTTGCTGCTCTGTCGTGCGCGGTCCGGCCAGCACGACGCGGTAGGACAAGACGCTGTCAATGGGCATCGGTAGCAGTGTAGCGGGGGGGCGGCGTTGCGTCAAACGCCAAGCAATGGGAGCGGATCGCGCGGTGGGCGCCACCTCGCATCACTCGGGTGACCGCAACGACAGACACGGTTTGCGTCATGAGGCGTTCCGGCAGCGTCATCTCCGAGAAACAGCGCGGTAGCATTCCCACGAAGAACCCGTTCTTTATGGAGAACTTGGGGATCGACAGCTTCACCAGGCTGTCGTCACACTCCTGGCAAACACATAGATTACCATCAGGACGCACGCCACGCTTCGACAGCAGGACGCCATGTAGAGTCGAGTTCAGACCGGAGCAGTCGTAGTCGGCAATAAGCGCAGCTGGCAGCGCTTCGCCGTCGCTCGACAACAGCTCATGCAGTTGCTGCATGCGTGCGCTATTCCAAATCTCGATCACGCGGCACGTCTTACGAAGCTGGGTCCGATCGCACACAGCACAGGCATCTCGGCAAGTCCAACAGTGCCAAGTGCCAACTCTAGGCGGTGAAGGCAGTCTTGTTTGCAAGTCGCTGAAACGGGGTGCAGTCTGGGGATCTCATCTCCAATTCCCCAAGCGCGGTCGATCTCAGCATGTCGACCATCGTCATCTGACTGTGCCGTCACGTGTAGCGCTGCTGTCGGCAGTAAGCCAGCAGGGCCGGATGAATTTCCACTTTGCAACTCTGGCGCAGTGGATCCAGACGCCCGTCGGTCGCGATCTCGATCGCGGCGCAGCCTGTCGGATCTGGCGGCCGGCGTCTCCCGGGCGATCGATCGCTGGACCGCCAACCGGCGTCGTTCGCGTCGCTCCTCGACATTGACAGACATCGCCTCGGCGTCTCCAGCATTGTCGCCTGACTGTGAGATCACATCGTGCGCTGTTGTTGCCAGCGCGCGATCAAGACTTGGCGGGTTATCAGTTTGCAGCTCTGGCGCAGTGGATTCCGAAGCACCTCGATGGCGCTCTCGATCGCGGCGCAGCGTTTCGGATCTGGCGGTCGGCGTTTCCCGGGCGCGCGATCGCTGAACCGCCAGACGGTGTCGCTCGCGTCGCTTCTCCGTGCTCAATGGTATGACGACTACTTAGCAAGTATATGTCAAAATCGAGCGATCCTACCAACAGGCAGTTAGTTTCTTGAGCCCGAGTGCGACAATTGCCCATCGTCGACACTTCCCCATGCGACCGTGTGCGTTGTCAGATCTCGGCGATTATTGTAAGCTCAAGGGACGAGGGCTCTGGTTGGCGGGGTCAGTTGAGTCGGCGCAGCGGGAGCTCGCACGCTCATGCAGATGCAAAGCACATCTGGTGGACAAGTGAGGTTCTAACAATTTACTAGACAACATCAGTCCAGATGCATGCGCGATATTACGACCACTCGTAGAACGCAACCGGTACTATCTACTGCTTCACTAGAAAAATATCCATGGTGAGCTGTTGCATTTATGCCGAGTCGCCGGCAGCAACACTCTTGAATACGCTTCCGGTATACGCCGATGACGCCTCTGCAACTTGGAGAGCCGCAGAGGCACTCGCAGACATTCTACGATAGGCAAGCACATGCATGTCAGCGCAAGATGCACACAACAAACCTCAACCCCCCCCAGCAACACGAGCTTATCGCACCACGCTGTGAACGTATTGAAACCCATAGTCCATAGTGAGTTCGTCTCCAGGCTGGATGTGCCGAATTGTATAGACACCGCAACGTTCTTGCCCCCGAACATTCCACTTCTCGAATGCACAGTTCGGCTCACATGAATGGTTTACAAACCGAATGCGTCCGCCGACGCGTGTGGCGTCGATAACTCGATCGTGGTCCGACGCGTGTGGCGTCGATAACTCGATCGTGGTTCACCTGGCGCAAATACAGGTGCGGCATGGTGCGGTAGACCTACTCGATCACGCTGTTAGCAGTCCAATACCAATGCAGCAGCAGCAACGAGCACATACCTGAGCGCGCAACGCAGCCTCCCTGCTGGTCGAAAGTTCACCCACGTACTCGCCAATGAAGCACCCCTCGTCGACATCTTCGAGTGAAATGATGCCAACGCCTTTGCGTCCGGAGTCAATCACGGCTGTCGCGACCGTCGAGCCCACTTGTAGCTCTCTATTTAAGCACCGTGCTCCGCACGGACAGCATTCTATCGAGCATTCGTACCGCATCTGCTACAACCACGAGGACGCGCGTCAGTCACGCCGAACGCCTCGCAAACGGCGCCTAAGAAAGCTGCAGAACGCACCGCGCGATTCGTGCAGTCATCGCCACAACCCTGTTCTGTTTGGTCTCTTCCAACCTCACAGCGGCACACTGGAATGCTGCTCTGCAATGAAGACGACGTCAATCGATCAGCAACAAACCCACATCAAGCACTAGTCGTCACTGCGGCTAGCTCGACAGCACCACCTCACTCACCGTCGATTGCGCTAGCCACGCGCCCCCACGACAAGCATTGGCTTCCACGAGGCGGACGGCTGCAAACGCGCGCTCTACGGCGCCAGACAACGGTCGTTGCAGCACTTGCACCAGCACTCATCTAGCTGCCGTGCATTTCGGATACTTGGACCACGCCGGCAAAAAATCAGGTCGCCGCGACACGACGAGAGCACTTCGACGTGCCTTAACAAATACCCGGCGCTCACCAGCGCAATACATCTCGCGTAAGTTCCTACCTCCTTTCCCAGTGAACTATCACGGCGTCGGCCACTGAAGAACGAGGTCACGTCACGTGGATCCTGTCGCTGCCTAGTACAATTCTGCTCTCTCTGCGGTCAACCCTGCGTCTTCTGCCACGGCGGACCACCTTCTCTTTCTGCATGTGTGTGAACGCGCTTCGCCCCGACAAAAAGCGCGGCAGTATCACTGATGCGAGGCCCAGTCTCCGTTTTGCTTGCCGATGCCGCCCAAGAAGCACACCAAGTCGGCCGTCAAAGAGCCCACCGCCAGTGTCGGTGCCGAGGTTTCCTCGACGCCGACGGCGGTCTCCATCGTGTCCGACCAGCCGCCGATCCAAAAGCGCATGCGCTCCAGCCGCTCTGACAACGCGCCACCCCCCACGAACTACGAGTCGCCGCTGAAAAAGCTGAAGAAGACGATGAGCAAGCACCCGCCCCACAAGGTGATCGACACGATCGACGGTACGTCGCCTTTTATCGACGTGAATGCACACTGTGATGGAGCTAGCATTTCCGAATGCAACGTAGTTCTCCGCGACTTTATCAAGAACAACGACACCAGTCGCAAGGAAGTTCGCGGATCTATCCGTATCCAAGCGCGCCTGCTCTGGTTCGCAAGCGACACTATTGGTGACTTCCACTTCCTGCGTCTCTATATTGGAGAGCAGCAAGCTCCCGAGTCACTGCAGCAGCAGCAACGGGTACAAATATCCGTTAGCCATTGCACTGATTGGGGCTCATCATGTGTTCTTTGTTGCGCAGGAGTTCCAAGCCGCTCAGCGCGAGGACGCCTTCGAGGCTAACCAGTACCTCATCACGGTCTCCCTCTACGAGGTGGCGCCAGATGATCCCAATCTCCGGACGTTGGGCGCTGTGATCTCGTTCATGCCGACGAAGCTGAACATCTACCGAAACTGCTGCCAGGCTAACGCCAAGCTGTCGGCCATCACGACGGTGGACACACCATGAACACGCACGTCGCCACGGCGGACACACTCAGTCACACGCATTCACACACACACAAATGCCCGTCACACGTAGCGTCAGAATTCACTGCATGCACTTTTAGCCGCTCAGAGAAAACTTCGTTTCGTGGTCAAACCCACCTGCAAGTGCATCCAATATAGCAGAAGAACAACCGTGCCCCCCGAGCGACATCACTTTGGAGACGTTCCAGCAATCTCCGACGCCACCTCCCAATTTCCCCTGCATCAGACGGCGAACGCGAACTCCGGATCGTCCCGTCCGGTGAGCGTGTTGTGAGGTAGTTCATGTAGCTGTTGCAGCTCTGTTACAGCTCCGTTGACGAGCGGCCTCGGGCGCAGCCACGTCGACTTGATGACCAAATGCAGGCACCATCTTCTCGTGTTCTTCTTGGTCGCCTTCTTGTCGATGGTCTTGACCTCAGAGACGTCGGCCACGTAGCCGAAGAAGTGACGGCTGTCGCTGCTGATGTGGCTGAAGTTCTCTTTGTCCAAAATGGAGTATCGGATGGATGTTCTGGACAGCAGGGGTGCATACACTGCGAGAAGCTTGCTCTTGTTCAGCGTCATTCTCGCGATGTACACGCTTTCGTTCACGAAGTCCCCGTTGTTCTCGTTAGAATGCGGCTACCACCTTTTTGCAGTAGCCCAACCAATCAGAGTGCGCGCCCTTCGTTGTGGCTCGAATGATAAATCCGCTCTTCGTTGTGGCTTCGAGCGATAAACATCCTTTTCAACCTGCCGAAATTTTTACCCACGCGTTGGTTGTCTCGAAGAGGATGAGTTGCCGTGTAGCGTCGAGCTCGCGTTCACTCCGCTGTTCGAGGAGCGGAGAACTTGCACTCGTGCCTTTGAATCCAACACACCCGACAACCGAGCAGAACAAAAGCACAACAAAGTGAAGCAAAACTAGTGCTACCGCTGTTAAGTTGTCGTAGCTCCCAAGACTAACGAGCGATTACCAGCGAGGCACACTTCCCCCTGCAAGTCTCAACTGCTGCTGAAACACGTACCTCCAAACTCTCGCGACAGGCAACTGAAGTCCGAGTTGTTCTTGCACGACGCCCTATAGTGGCTGCAGCAACATGAAAGATATCTGAGGCGATTAGCGAATCCACGCCGTGCGGCCGAAGCCACGCGCTTCCCATGCACATCTTGAGCACGCGTTTGTGGCTCGAGTCTGGTACAGGCAACGACTTACAAAGCCGGCATCACTTAACGATATCCTCTATATTAAATACCAAGCTTTCAAAACGACAAAATAACCCGGCAGAGTTTTGATTGGAAGGTAATGCTACGATTTTGTGCAAAAACACGATGAAAAACATGTGATTTGTAAGAAAAGGTGCTATTATCAGACCATTATCTCAGGGAACCTAGGAATTGCTTTCTCAAAGCTACGAATTATGGTGGTTTCCGCTAATTCTTCCCAAGCAGCAATTGTAGACTTAATTGCACGGAGACGCTTCTCACTGGCAGTGCCTCCAATAATGCCGCGAAACTTTGACCGAATTTTCGCTTTTAGTGGTCCCATCACGCCCACGTCCAGCGGTTGACAAACCGCCGTCGTATTAGGGGGGAAGGGACCACTTTAGAGTTCAACTCCTCAGCGACGACTCGCTGACCCTCCTCCGAAACGTGGGAGTCAAAATTATCCAGGAGGAGGGCTGCGGGTCCATCGATTTCATGTTTTAATAATTTACCTACATAAAATCTCCAGCCCGCTGCGTCCATCCACGCACTCTCCTGCACTGTGTAGTAGTGGTCTGGCGGGTAGTGTGGCAGCTCATCGCGCTCGATGTCGCCACCGAGCTTTCCTCTAACGATGAAGAGAATTGGAAGTTTTTTACCTGAAAAAACACAATAAAGTATTTAGAACATCTCAGTTAGGCAGATAATACAAGTATAAACGTACCATCACCGCGAATTGTGAGAACTGCAGTCATTCTGCCGGCGTGCTTGGTCATCTTGACAATGCGAGCGGAGTCCTTGCGGCCTTTAAGAGCCCAAAAGCGTGCCGGGGGCATGTCGAAGTCGATACCCGTTTCATCCATGTTGTAAATCTTCGTCGGGCACCACGAACTGTACTTGCCCCACAACTCCACACAGAACTCAGCACGCTTTTCCAGCAGCTCCACAGTCAGCAGTTTGGTTTCTTGTGGTTTTTGAGCTGAAAAATCATAGCTAAAAGTGAAAAATTGGTTAAAAACAAAATTTAATCCATTAAAACTTAACATTAGATCAAAATGGGACTTTACCGCTTGCATATACGCTGGCACATTCGCTCTAGGGCCTGCTCGGGGCACTTGTTCTTCGTCATGTAGGCCGCACACCACTCAGGCTCCTGCACCCACATGAAGTCGATCATTGAATGAGTAGAAAGGGCCTAAACAGCATAAAACGCAATAAAAGTCAGTCTAAAATCAATATAAACAGATAAAATCAGTAAATTACCTTCTCCTCTCTGCGTGTGTCCTTCATAAACGTCACAAGGGCTGGGACGCTTGGAAATATTTCCTTGCGTCCCTGCCCCTTAAGTGTTGGCGACCTAGCGTTGCCCTGATAGGTGAGCAGCTCGTCGCCTGCTTCCACCAGCCGAATACTGTACCCCGAGGTCGCTGAAGCTGGCGCGCTGCCTCATCCACACCGACTTGAGTGGCGAGCAGCGCGCCTTCTCGCTTCTCCTGAATGGTATAGCGCTGCTGCTTGCGCGCCATTGAGGAAGTGCTCCTCAGTTTTGCCCCGCCAACGGTGGCTTTTGTGCCGTCCACTCAATTTTGTGTGAGCTGTGATTTGCTATTTAAATGTTCGTTGTCGCTTTTAATTGGCTAATATATGCTTTATTTTATATAGAGACCCGTCTGTGCATTTGATTAATGCCGGGGGTTTTAGTCTGCCGGCTTTGTATGTCGTTGTCCGTAATCGATCAGAGGATGTAACAAAGCAAGGGTGGCTTTTATAAACCAGGCGCGTTGGCTGCACCCGCAGTTATCTAACACCAGACGGACGAACACCCACTTGAAGCTCTCGGTCGTCGTAATGTGGTGGTCCCATCTCAAAGTCGTCGTCATGGTACAATGACTCGCTCGCTACTCCTCCAGCGCCCGATTCCGCAGCGCAGACTGCTCGGATCAAAACGCACTCGAATGATCACTTTCGCACACACATTGGACAGCCTACTGGCGTTCACCCGAGCAAATCCATTGCTCGAGCATATGGAGACGCGCACTAACGAGAACAAATCCGCCAGTCGAGTCCACCCTAAAGCTTTCACAATTCTGAAGTTGTCATTCCGTCGATAGGTCGACTACAGGAATCCAGGACTGATAAAACAATATAAAATAACTATACGCACGTGAAGTGAACAAACCCATTATTGAATTTATGAAGATGACGCAGTACATTCAATGTTTATCTAAGAGCTACGGCTATTAGCTCGGCAGTTGAGCTTCGTTTGGCAGCTGCTACGGAGACATGGTCTAAGACTCAAGCTCACAGGGAAAAGAGAGGGCGACAGTGCGTCGGTACGTCACACTGGCACTTAGCACTTGATGGTGCCAGGCTGGCCACTGCACGTGCCCGTCTTGGACGCACTCACGGTGATGCCCGAGAACGCCCAGTTGGACACCACCTTGGAGTTGGCCACAATGTCGTACAGGTTGGTGGCCGTGCCCGACAGCCCCGCGATCGTCACACCGGTAATCGTGACAGCACTTGTGGCCGAGCCCGTGTAGCCGCCCTTGGACTTGCTGTAGTCCGAGTGGATCACGATGGCGTTCTTGACGTTCGACAGTTTGTTGTTCGTGTACTTGGCGTTGGAAACCAGGCCCTTGAGCCCGATGATGGTCTTGATGCGGATGCCGTTGACGCTGTTGACGATCGTGTTGCCGCTCACCGTGAGGCCCGAGACCGTGTCGGCCGAGCTCACCGTGGTGCCACCGAGTGATCCGATGGAGATACCGTGGCCGCCGCTGCAGTAGTTGTTGCTGAAGACGGTGTTGGTGCTGGACTGCATGGCCAGGCAGTCGTCCTGGTTGTAGATCTTGTTGCCCGTGATGGTCACGCCGTTGTTGGCGCTCAGGTCGAAGCCGTCCGTGTTCTTGGCCAGGCTGTTGCCGGCGCTCGAGTCGAGCGTGAGGCCGCTGATGGTGGTCTTCTCGGAGTTGAGGATGCTGAAGGTACGGAAGGGCGAGTTCTTGAGGGTGAAGCCCGACAGCGTCGAGCCCGTGACACCGTGCAGACGGAAGAACACCGGACGGCTGATAGACGTGCCTTGCTTCCAGTACCAGGCACCCTGACCGTCAAGAGTACCGGAGCCCTTGACCGTGAGCGAACTTCCACCGAGCAACACGAGCGGACCCGCCCACTTGGCAGTACCGAAGGTGGTGGTGCCGGAGATATTGATGGTGGCGCCGCTCTTGGCCTTGCTCAGGTCCAGCGTGACGCCGGCAGGGACGGTGAGCGATCCGATGGTGACGGTGCTGCAGGACGAGATGTCGGTGCCGGACTTGTAGGTGCCGGAGAGCGTGCAGCTGGCGGCCTCCTCCTCCTGGCGCAGCATGGTGGATCCGCTGACGGCGGCGGCGAGGATGGCGAGTGTGGCGAAGGCGGTGGAGAAGAGCTTCATGCTTGTCGGCTGGTCGGTCGGCGGTGTTGTTGTGCTGGATGTGCTTGAAGACAGGCAAATTGCAGAATGAGTTAAGGCTGGTGATCCAAAGAGGAATGCGATGCTAGACGTGCAATCTGTATGTACGGGCACCACGGGACACCAAGGGCGGCGTAGTACGACAACGAGCAGGATCGAAAGGCACCCAGCGTTAGGCCTTCAGCTATCCGGCAAACTGTTTGAGTTGACAGAGATTCAACGACCAAGCGATGGATCGATGGATCCAGCGCCCGGCACAAAGCCTTAGCGTGGTGTGGAGCCTGCGGCTCAGAAGCGCGGTGGGACCCACCAGAGCCTTATTTTTTCTGCTCGTCGTTGCGCCGGGCTCGTTCTCCCCGAGCATATGCGTCTCTCGCCGTGACGCCACGAAATTTAACCTTCGCAAAACGTTGAGCGTGAGGAGCTCCCGTAGCCTCCGCCCCAGCGGCATACTGGTACAGTGTACAGTGTAGCAGCAAGGAAAACGCCGCGCGGACGGACTATGCGGCGTATGACTGACACCGCCTGGAACGGATGGCAACGTGAGTACGACGGCCAAAAGCTGCATGTACATGTGCTGGCCGTTTGTATCTGACCACCGCATTGCACGCTGTCCATGGTCATGGGCGAACAGCAACTGTAGCGAAGCCCACGTTGCCTTTTTTGGGTTAATAGCTCTCGATGTACCTTCATGATCTGAGATTATTTCTCGGCGATCTAAGATCGCCCACGTCATTCACATCCTCCGCTCTGTTTTTCTAGTTGTGCACATTGACCGCGCAAATTGAGAGAGAGACTGCTGAAATGGTCGCAACTAGCTCGATGCAGATTTGCTAAACTGTCAGAACTTGGAGGTATTTGGTGCGTCAGATTTGCAAGGGCTGCAAGCAACTTGGCAGCACGCCTGACGGTCCTAGACTGCCGCAAGTTCGCCCATCTCGGCGGAACGCGACCCGCTGGCGGATAACTCGCCTTGAATGCGAGATTGCCGAGGTGGCTTCGTAGCAGCAATCGGCCCCCGTCTCAACAAGCAGCGCTCGCCTAGCACCGCTAGAAACTGTCGCGCTAGTAGTCTGAAAGGAAGCAAACTCAACCCAAACTTCACCTCCTGCAGCAAACGAACAGCAAGAGGGAGTCATACCAACACGGGTCTCCGCTGCTGTGCCGGTCCGATCGTGCTGTAATAGACTACTCTTGCAGGAGATCTCCTTCCACAGCTATCATCAGCTGCACCATTCGCACGATTTCGACATGACGCACGAGCTCATCTGTTGAACGAGAACAACTCCAACAGGCTCGGGCACCACGTCATACACTACTGTAGCACTAAGGTCGCTGTGTGCCGGGCAGTGTTGTGTCCCCCCCCCAAGTGCCGGGTCGTGCCACCAAGGAGCTTGCAGCCTCTTTTCGCGGCACTCAAGGCCAGCCTCATTCTGCAATTTGCCTGTCTTCAAGCACATCCAGCACAACAACACCGCCGACCGACCAGCCGACAAGCATGAAGCTCTTCTCCACCGCCTTCGCCACACTCGCCATCCTCGCCGCCGCCGTCAGCGGATCCACCATGCTGCGCCAGGAGGAGGAGGCCGCCAGCTGCACGCTTTCCGGCACCTACAAGTCCGGCACCGACATCTCGTCCTGCAGCACCGTCACCATCGGTTCGCTCACCGTCCCTGCCGGCGTCACGCTGGACCTGAGCAAGGCCAAGAGCGGCGCCACCATCAATATCTCCGGCACCACCACCTTCGGTACTTCCAAGTGGGCGGGTCCGCTCGTATTGCTCGGTGGAAGTTCGCTCACGGTCAAGGGCTCCGGTACTCTTGACGGTCAGGGTGCCTGGTACTGGAAGCAAGGCACGTCTATCAGCCGTCCGGTGTTCTTCCGTCTGCACGGCGTCACGGGTTCGACGCTGTCGGGCTTCACCCTCAAGAACTCGCCCTTCCGTACCTTCAGCATCCTCAACTCCGAAAAGACCACCATCAGCGGCCTCACGCTCGACTCGAGCGCCGGCAACAACCTGGCCAAGAACACGGACGGCTTCGACCTGAGCGCCAACAACGGCGTGACCATCACGGGCAACAAGATCTACAACCAGGACGACTGCCTGGCCATGCAGTCCAGCACCAACACCGTCTTCAGCAACAACTACTGCAGCGGCGGCCACGGTATCTCCATCGGATCACTTGGTGGCACCACGGTGAGCTCGGCTGACACGGTCTCGGGCCTCACGGTGAGCGGCAACACGATCGTCAACAGCGTCAACGGCATCCGCATCAAGACCATCATCGGGCTCAAGGGCCTGGTTTCCAACGCCAAGTACACGAACAACAAACTGTCGAACGTCAAGAACGCCATCGTGATCCACTCGGACTACAGCAAGTCCAAGGGCGGCTACACGGGCTCGGCCACAAGTGCTGTCACGATTACCGGTGTGACGATCGCGGGGCTGTCGGGCACGGCCACCAACCTGTACGACATTGTGGCCAACTCCAAGGTGGTGTCCAACTGGGCGTTCTCGGGCATCACCGTGAGTGCGTCCAAGACGGGCACATGCAGTGGCCAGCCCAGCAGTGTCAAGTGCTAAACTAGCCAGACTTTGCCGGGGCTTCTTCGTGAGCTAGCTTACGAGCTAGACGACATTGTGTGACGATTTTGCCATCCGTACGAAGTACGCAGCTACTAAGGGAGTAGCTACTTACATGAAGTGAATAGAGTTTCTGTATGCGTTGCCTTCGTCCAATGTTGAGAACGGACTGCGGTCTGCTTGTGTGTCGCTCCGCGTTGGCAATACGAGAGGCAACATTGCCATGGGCGCAAATCTCAAACCTACACCACGTTGAGGCCAGTGTCGCTGGTTCTCGACTACCCGATGGCGGTGATCGCCGATCGTCCAAACAGGAAAAAAGGCCATCTTGTTAACGCTAACCAGTACAGTAGTATACTTAAGTATAGTTATTGTATTGCAAAAAGAAAGACGTCCAATGATATTCGTAATCCATTATTATAATACATAATAAATGTATTGTTCCGATTGTCTTGAAAAAATCAGGGAAAATCAGCATTGCAATCAGGACAATACAATGTCTTCAAAAGTTTTCAATGGAAACCAGCATTGCAATGCTAATTTGTTTTTTACACACTTCAATCTGGACAATACAATTAATATGTATAAATGGTATCAAAACATTGCAATTTTATGGTGCTCACTAAAAATCAAATTATTAGTCAACTGCAGATCTTGAGCAGGCTCCGCCGACGGCACGAACGCACGGCCGACGCACTCGTGGGCGCGACTACCGTCTTATCGTGGAATTGTCTGCGGGGCTGCCATGGGCGACCAGCAAGAATGCACGAAAATGAAAGCTTCTTGACTCGTACCTGTAAGGCGGACTCTAGGGTAAACACATGCATTCGAATGAACTTCTTCAGCTTCGCTGTGACTGCACAAGGATGGAGTTCACCAGCTCGCTCTGAGAAGGTCCGCACATTACGTTCGGAAGTTCCCCGCCGCTATCTTCGGTGAAAACACTTGTTCCGGCCGGACGTTGATGCGCGGACAGCTTTTGCTAGCCCTTGTCCGCTTGTGGTTTGAGCATGGTCGATCCAGTGACTGTGTCCGATCGAGCAGGGCAAGCAGTAGCAGCTCCGATCCAGCTGGTGCAAGCTCCGTTAGAGGGAGATTGATGCCTGAGCTGGGCGCCGTTCGAACACCAGAGCGGACAAACGGTCCCTGTCTCAACGACAACGTTTACACAGGAACTCGTAGAGCTACTCGATCGAGCTTGACCACTGAGCTCACTTTCCAACTTGCCTCCAGCAAAGCACCTCCACTGCAATCGACGAGCCCCTTCATAACGATGAAGCTTCTTTCTACCGTGTTCGTCGCCTTCGCGCTCCTGACCGCCACTGCTAACGGCTCGCCAATGCTGCGCATGGAAGCCGAGGGCAAGAGCAAGACGAGTCAGAGTAACCAGGAGCAAGTGCAGCAGCAACAAGAAGTGCAGCAATCTACGACGAGCAGCGGCTGCCGCCTCACAGGCACTTACAAGAAGGGCACCGACATTTCGTCCTGCACCGCCATCACGGTAGACTCGCTCACCGTGCCGGCCGGTGTCACGCTGGACCTGAGTCTGGCCAAGACTGGCGCCATCATCGAGTTCGTCGGCACCACCACTTTCGGCACGCAGAAGTGGGAGGGTCCGCTGGTTCGCGTCAGCGGCAGCGACCTGACCGTCAAGGGCTCCGGAACGCTGGACGGCCAAGGCGCGTGGTACTGGAAGCAGGGTCAGTCGATCATTCGCCCGGTCTTCTTCAAGCTGCAGAACGTGATCGGATCGACGGTGTCCGGCTTCACCCTCAAGAACTCGCCCTTCCGTACGTTCAGCATCGTCACGTGCAAGCAGACGACTCTCAGCGGTCTCACCCTTGACTCGAGCGCCGGCAATGGCGTCGCCAAGAACACGGACGGCTTTGACTTGACCAAGAACGACCACGTTACGATCACCGGCAACAAGATCTACAACCAGGATGATTGTCTCGCTATGCAGTCCAGTACCAACACGGTCTTCACCAACAACTACTGCAGTGGCGGCCACGGTGTCTCCATCGGCTCGCTCGGTGGCAACGCCGTCGACCAGTCGACTACGGTACAGGGCCTCACTGTCCAGGGCAACACGATCGTCAACAGCGACAACGGCATCCGCATCAAGACCATCATTGGCCTCAAGGGTCTCGTGTCTGATGTGAAGTACGTGGACAACACGCTGCAGAACGTCAAGAATGCCATCGTTATGCACTCTGACTACAGCAAGTCCAAGGGCGGCTACACGGGCTCTGCTACCAGCCAAGTGCAGATCACCGGCGTGACCGTCTCCGGCCTGACGGGAACTGCTACCAACCTGTACGACATTGTCGCGAACCCCAAGGTCGTGTCCAACTGGTCGTTCTCGGGCGTTGGGGTGAGCGCGTCCAAGTCGGGTAAGGCGGTGGGCCAGCCCAACAGCATCAACATTTAGAAAACCGGACACTTCTGTTCCTTGTCTTGTGAGTTGGCAGCCCTGTGGTCGACAGAAGATCGAGCCAATAGGAAAAAATTGATGTACGCTTTTTTTGCTTTGGATCTATTTGTTGCCCTCAATGTGAACGAGTCCCACCGAAGTACATCGACTTTGTTGAAGCACATTGCCCCGGCGTGCCACGTTTCGGCGGTGCAAGTCAACAAACGCAGGAATACATGCTCAACGTTACCCGTGCTGTAAGCAGCGGAAGCCGACGCAAGCCGTCCTCGCTTCCAGATGTCTGTCAGTTTGATAAGTACGTGGTGTGTACTGTGCTACAGTAGATGTAAAAAAAAAAAAAAAAAAAAAACAGACATCACTTCAAGATCAAAGCTTTTGAAGGCCGCGTTGAAGCCGAAGCCCCCCTCCCCGATACAGAATGGGAGCACTCCGCCGTAGGCACATTCAGTCGACTGCCGTCAACAACCGAAACACTACCAGCTCGAGGGGCAAGTGCTTCACGGCACGGATCACCTTCACGATAGTGTCGGGAGTCTCAGATTGAGCCGCTCAGACCACACTGTCCTGGAAATTCAGCGGATTGGTGCCTGGTTCGTGATAACCTGCTGCCAGGTGAATGGCGAGTCGCTTGTACACGTTGCACGATCGCGGCCCCCACATGGCTAGTCGTCGAAGCAGCAAAATGGCAGGGCTAGCGTTTATGGCGAGCGGATGTCAGTGCATAGTCGATGGATGCGGCGTCGAGAGCTCTTCGAAGGCAGCGAGCAACACGACAGCCTTTCATGGCAGCTAAATGCTCGATGCTTTCCACACCGGAAACACCCTCTAGTCAACAGTATTTGCAACCGATACCAGGAGGCTTGCAATTGTGAGCGTCGAACGATCGAGCTTCACAAAGGGCAGCCTCTGCAGATCATCGATCAGGGGCGTTCCCTTTGACGACAGGCTGTCGTCGACAGTGCCAACCAGACGAAGACAACAGGGTTAAGCGGTGCGACCAGAGAGAACGACCTCGCGCGTTGTATCTCATGCCTACGGATACAGTAGTGCAGCAACAAACTGAAACAAACTGAAAGCATCAAGATCTTCTTTCTCGGTGAACGCGACCTCGGTGTGAGTGTGCGTGACGCACACTCACACGCACTGCGTGCTCCCTGCGGGCATCGGACTGCCATGAGCTCCTCCGCAGCAGCCGCTCGCTTCAGTGGAAACACTTGGCACAGTCGCAAGATGACAACCTGACAGCTCCTCTCGTCTCTCGTTCGTAGATGTCCCGGTTCACGCCGTTCGAGGCGGACCGTCGATTTGCCGACTGGTCTCCGCGCCCACAGTGACCGATCCAGCTGGTACGGGAGCACTGAAGCTTGAGCCGGACCTCGACATTGACAGTTCGAACAACACAGCGAACTAATGGTGTTCTGACTCAAGTCGGCGTTTACTGCCTCGATTCAGGAGGCACTCGTAGCACCATCGAGTCGGTCTGTCACTTTTCATTTTGCCTCCTCGGTCAAACACTCCAAGCAAGACCACCGAGCTTCTCCAAGACATACCCAATCATGAAGTTCGCCTCCACTGCGCTCGCTTTCTTCGCGCTCCTTGCTGCCACAACCAACGGTTCTCCGATGCTGCGCGAGGGCAAGAAGAGCAATATCAAGACCCCGAAGCCGGCACAGCAGCAGGACCAGCAGCAGCAACAACAACAAGTGCAGCAATCGACGACGAGCAGCGGCTGCCGCCTCACAGGCACTTACAAGAAGGGCACCGACATTTCGTCCTGTACCGCCATCACGGTAGACTCGCTCACCGTGCCGGCCGGTGTCACGCTGGACCTGAGTCTGGCCAAGACTGGCGCCACCATCGAGTTCGTCGGCACCACCACTTTCGGCACGCAGAAGTGGGGGGGTCCGCTGGTTCGTGTCAGCGGCAGCGACCTGACCGTCAAGGGCTCCGGAACGCTGGACGGCCAGGGCGCGTGGTACTGGAAGCAAGGACAGTCGATCACTCGTCCAGTCTTCTTCAAGCTGCAGAACGTGATCGGATCGACGGTGTCCGGCTTCACCATCAAGAATATGCCCTTCCGTACGTTCAGCATTGTGACGTGCAAGGATACTACCCTGACTGGCCTCACTATCGACTCGAGCGCGGGTAACGGCCTCGCCAAGAACACGGACGGCTTTGATTTGACCAAGAACGACCACGTTACGATCACCGGCAACAAGATCTACAACCAGGATGATTGTTTGGCCATGCAGTCTAGTACCAACACGGTCTTCAGCAACAACTACTGCTGCGGTGGCCACGGCATCTCGATTGGCTCGCTCGGTGGCAACGCCGTTGACCAATCTACCACGGTGACAGGTCTCACTGTTGAGGGTAACATGATCGTCAACAGCGACAACGGTATCCGTATCAAGACCATCATTGGTCTCAAGGGTCTTGTCTCCAACGTGAAGTATCTGAACAACGAGCTCTCCAACGTGAAGAACGCTATCGTGATGCACTCGGATTACAGCAAGTCCGAGGGAGGCTATACGGGCTCTGCTACTAGCCAGGTGACGATCTCGGATGTCACGGTGAGCGGTCTGACCGGTTCCGCTAAGAACCTGTACGACATTGTAGCCAACCCGAAGGTGGTCTCTGCCTGGAAGTTCTCTGCTGTGACGGTCATCGCGTCCCTCAAAGGCAAGTTGGCTGGCCTGCCTAACAGCCTCGACCTGTAGATCCGCAAATATTGTCTAGTAGAAATGGCGCAATGTTAGTCGACTGAAGGCCAACCAGATAGAAATTCAACGTAGATTTATTCATTGAGCACACACTTTTACATTTGTCCACTACCCCTTTGAGCAGATTTACAGCTTGGTCGACAACAAGTTCACGTGGGATCTACTACGTAGTATTGAATAGGGCCGTCGCAGCGCCAAACACATTTGCGTTGCGTCCCGAAGTTACGGTCTTGCTCCTGAATTGTATTTGCCGTGCTGTTTTAGCCGAGATACTACTGCACAATACATGTATCGACGACGTAGAATAGCCTACACACTGTGGATCGCGCGCCGTGTGCAGGCACCCATTTGTTTGATCTAGACACCAATTTGACTTCACTTTCCAGTTTGCAACTTTCGACGGACAGCACCAAGCAAAACAGCAAGGGCCTACATTGAAGAGCTTATTCGCCGATGGCATTGGATACTCACGCCGTACGCCTTTCGGCTGCCGCTCTCCCCGTGCGTCGTACAGTTGCTAAAAAAAATAAGCAGAAGAAGCTTTAGTCTAAGCAAATGAAGAATGGACAATGTAGTGTTCCGGTAGCTTGTACCCGATTGGTAACACGAGCTTGTTCTGTCTGAGCCTTCCATGCCTCTTAACCAAGGATGGCAAGAATTATTTTAGTATCCCTTGGTTTTTCTTCTAATACAGTATAGAAGAAGAAGGTTTCGAAGATTTCGATGGGAAGCACACATCTTCTTGTCAATAAATATGGAGGGGGAAATAACCTTTCTAATAGTTGCTTGATTCTTGCGTGGAATTCGCCGCATCTACTGTGACCAGGATGTTCTCTGTTCTACATCGGCGAGAACTTGTCTGGTTTGCGTTGTGTCGGAACTACATAAATTATTGTACGAGGTCGAAAACTAAACTGAAAATGCACGGGTGGGACGAACCGAGCCCGAGCCCGGACTCCCCTTTCTGAAGGGAGCTCGGGCTCACTCACTTTTTGGGCTCCGTTTCAAACCGGGGAGCCCAGATTTATCAGAATCAGGGCTCTGCTAATGGCGAATTGAGCTGGGAGCCGCTCGAAAACTGTTGGAGAGCACAGTTTTCCGGGGAGCCCGGAGCACTAAATCATGTGAGCCCACTTCAAAGGCTCCCCAATAAAAACCGAACCCGAAAATGTCGATTTCTGGGCTCGGTTCGTCCCGCCCGTGTGAAAATGTAAAGCTGATGTTCGTGAAAATAACTGCCCATCATTTTTTGTTTGCTATTTCATTGGGATATCGTGCTGTATTTCGAAAAACTCATTGAAGCATGGAGATGATAGTAAATATGTATTCCCGGGTGGCAGCGAGAGGATGACCGAAGAGGATGAACAATCAGGGACACGACAGCTCGCATCTCCAAACAAAAGAAGAAACCTTCTTTTGTGTTCTATGGGTTTAGATCCAGAGTTTCTATAGAGGTGCGATTCTGCTTAAAAGACTCTTAATTGAATCCTCACTTAATAAAAAGCATTGCTAACAAACCCACGGACATTTATCTCGTTAATCGGATACATCTGTTCCTCAGACTGGATGATAGATTTTTAGCCCAAAGTGGTGCTACATGTATTCCCTACTATTACACATGCAGCGGCCATATTAGGTAAATATCGAATGTTAATCTATGCAAAGCTTGGTAGCAGATATCCGGTGCACAACTAAAATCACCCACGGCTTGTGACGGCTAGGGTCAGCATCAAAACCCAATCATCCAACGAATGAACGAAACGGGGTTAAATCACGGTCATTATAAACCCACTGGGTTTTCTGGTCTCGTTCATGAGGAGGAGAATTGCTGCCCGTTGTAAACGCCGACTTTGGCGATCGTATCCTGACAAAAAAATATTTGGCCAACGTTGCAGGGCCGTGCTTGGCGAGGCATTAGTTCTTATAGTGCCTTTTACTGTTGAGAAGACTTAACTATCAAGAAATGTCTTCTTTTCCAAGCCTTGCTCTGAACCTGATGCCCGCTCATCGTTGGTGCAAGTAGCCTCCAGGAGTTATCATACCGGTACGTAATTGGCCGCGGATGGCCAGCAGCGCTCCAACTCGGACATGGCTTCGAAAGCAAACGCAGAATCTGCAGATTATTAGTAGACGCATAACGCGAACGCGACGGCGACTAAACGATTAAGATCGACGCAAACGCGATAGAGCAGGTTCATCGTGCCGACATACGACGCTGACAAACGAAGATGGGGCAATTCTCTGTATTTCCCAGTTGCTTCGTCAGGAGAACCGACTTTTGTCGAAGCTATCATCCTTGTACAACGCTAGGTAAGTGTCGCCTCGGTGTCTCAAAGTTCATGAGGTAATTGAAATTTGAGTAGCCTCGAGACCTCGGAGTGGGGAGGAATGAGCGACGCTGAGAAACACTACCATCCGCTTCGCTAGAAACACTTGCCGTGAACAAAGTTGAAGCACGCAATCTCTTGCCCGTAATACACACGACAGTGGCTGCTCCGATATGGACCAAGATCTGCGCGCTGTAAGGCTTGCTGCAGTTCATAATCGAACAACCAGCAGAGCTTACGACTACGCTGGGACCAACGTTGTCTGTCGTCAAGTCACTCGGCGTGAACGGAGCGACAGGAGTCCAACGACACATCCCGTTTCCAGTGCTGGAGACAGACACTGCAGGGTTCATGTGAACGTAGCATGTCTGACTCAACAGGTTTGAGTCAATTCAACACATCCCAACGTTGCGGTTGCCCACCGAGTCTTCACTTTCCAATTACCACCGACACAGCATCACCACCACACTCGACGCCAGTCATGAAGCCCTTCGCCACCATGTTCGCTATCCCGGCGCTCCTCTCTGCTGCCGTCAATGGTTCGACCATGATGCGCCAAGAAGTCGAGGCTGGCGACCCGTGCAACCTAACGGGCACGTACCAGGCTGGCACCGATATCTCGTCTTGCAGCACCGTCACCATCGGCTCCCTCGCCGTTCCCGCCGGCGTCACTCTGGATCTGAGCAGCGCGAAGAACGGTGCCACCATCAACTTCACGGGCACGACAACCTTCGGTACTGCCAAGTGGGTCGGCCCCCTCGTCACGCTTAGCGGAAATTCGCTCACTGTGAAAGGCTCCGGCACATTGGACGGCCAAGGCGACTGGTACTGGAAGCAGGGCGAATCGATCACCCGTCCGGTCTTCTTCAAGCTCCAAACCGTTGTCGGTTCGAACCTGTCGGGCTTCACCGTCAAGAATTCGCCCTTCCGCACCTTCAGCATCGTCACGTGTGAGCAGACGACTCTCAGCGGCCTCACGCTCGACTCCAAGGCTGGCAACAACCTTGCCAAGAACACGGACGGCTTTGATCTGACCAAGAACGACCACGTGACCATCTCGGGCAACAAGATCTACAACCAGGACGACTGCCTGGCCATGCAGTCCAGTACCAACACAATATTCAGCAACAACCTCTGCAGCGGCAGCCACGGCATTTCCGTCGGATCGATCGGCGGCAATGCGGTGGACCAAACCACGACGGTCTCGGGTCTCACTGTCCAGGGCAACACCATCGCTGACAGCACCAATGGCCTCCGCATCAAGACCATCATCGGTATGAAGGGTCTGGTCACCAACGTAAAGTACATCAACAACCAGCTTCAGAACGTGAAGAGCGCTATCGCCATCCACTCGGACTACAGCAAGTCGAACGGCTCTTACACGGGTACTCCTTCCAGCCTAGTCACGATCTCGGACATTCACGTCGACGGTCTCACAGGCTCGGCTAACCAAGTGTACGACATCCTGGTGAACCCAAGCGTGGTGTCGGGGTGGACGTTCAAGGGAATCACCGTCAGCGGCTCCAAGGGCGCTTGCAAGGGCCAGCCAAGTGGCATCACCTGCTAAGTGGTCGTACAATGCCGAGCATTTGTACTCATACTCCCGTCTACAATGTAGCACAAGCAAGCACATCTAACACGAACATATTCAAAACAATGTATTTGGCTGGGCTGCTACCGCTTTAAAAACAACACAAACGAGGGACCGAGCTGAGCTCTACTCGACCGACTTCGCCCCTTTATCAACGCACTATGCAGTATATGCCCGCGCACTTTTCGCGCTACGACGGCATATCGTGCAACAGCAGAGAACCCGCGTTGCACCCCAACCGACGCACTCCTTCCGGGGTTCACATGCTAAAGAGGCTGCTTAGCACTTGACGGTGCTGGGCTGGCCGCTGCACGTGCCCGTCTTGGACGCCTTGACCGTGACGCCCGAGAACGCCCAGTTCGACACGACCTTCGAGTTGGCC
Source organism: Phytophthora crassamura (assembly GCA_033557995.1). Taxonomy (NCBI): domain Eukaryota; phylum Oomycota; class Peronosporomycetes; order Peronosporales; family Peronosporaceae; genus Phytophthora; species Phytophthora crassamura. Next base: position 2,409,753 of record JAUCED010000005.1, on the reverse strand, counting down.
ACAATGTCGTACAGGTTGGTGGCCGTGCCCGAAAGACCGGAGACAGTCACACCGGTGATCTGCACCTCACTGGTAGCAGATCCGGTGTAGCCGCCCTTGGACTTGCTGTAGTCCGAGTGGATCACGATGGCGTTCTTGACGTTCGACAGTTTGTTGTTCGTGTACTTGGCGTTGGAAACCAGGCCCTTGAGCCCGATGATGGTCTTGATGCGGATGCCGTTGACGCTGTTGACGATCGTGTTGCCGCTCACCGTGAGGCCTGAGACCGTGTCGGCCGAGCTCACCGTGGTGCCGCCGAGCGATCCGATGGAGATACCGTGGCCGCCGCTGCAGTAGTTGTTGCTGAAGACGGTGTTGGTGCTGGACTGCATGGCCAGGCAGTCGTCCTGGTTGTAGATCTTGCAGCCCGTGATGGTCACGCCGTCGTTCTTGCTCAGGTCGAAGCCGTCCGTGTTCTTGGCCAGATTGTCGCCGGCGCTCGAGTCGAGCGTGAGTCCACTGATGGTGGTCTTTTCGGAGTTGAGGATGCTGAAGGTGCGGTAGGGCGAGTTCTTGATCTTGAAGCCCGAGAGCGTGGAGCCCGTGACGCCGTGCAGACGGAAGAACACCGGACGGCTGATAGACGTGCCCTGCTTCCAGTACCAGGCGCCCTGGCCGTCGAGCGTGCCGGCGCCGCTGACCTTGAGGTTGCTGCCGCCGAGCAGCACGAGCGGGCCCTCCCACTTCTTCTCGCCGAACGTGACGGTGCCGGAGATATTGATGGTGGCTCCCGTCTTGGCCTTGGTCAGGTCCAATGTGACGCCGGCGGGCACGGTCAGCGTGCCGATGGTGAGCGTGCTGCACGACGAGATGTCGGTGCCGGACTTGTAGGTGCCGGAGAGCGAGCAGCTGGAGGCCTCCTCCTCCTGGCGCAGCATGGTGGAGCCGTTGACGGCGGCGACGAAGAGCGCGAGCGCGGCGAGGGCGGTAGAGAAGAGCTTCATGGTTGGTGGTTGGATGCCGGGGTGTGCGTGGAGACGGTGGTGATTGTCGTGAATGACTCCGAGAAGGCAAAAGGCAGAATGAGACGGAGGTCGAATTGTCGAAAGATGAAGTTCTGTCGTGGGGTTAGTTCTTGCTGCAGCGCAGGAGGGCTTACGGCTCGGTGTGTGATCTAACAGGTGGTGGTGTACGGGTGTGTAGTTGTAGTCACGCTGATCGCCTTGTCTTGGGTGGGGCGCGAGGGTTGGCGCTGAGAGTGGCCGCTGTTGCCAATCGCTGTCGAACGGAGCGCAGCCCCCGGCACAGGCCGCGCAGTTTACCTGCACCTGAACCTAATGTAAGGTTTCCCAGCAGATTCCACCCAAACAGGTGCCTGCAGGGTGCATGGCGTCGCCCTCAAACCTTCCGCTCTCTCTGCATGCACAAAAGCAGCGAGCCAATCCAGACCTGACGTCCAGCAAAATTGTCAAGTGCGTAACGTGATACGTTTTTCTGCGCTGGTGCGACTGTCAAAGCCTCTCGCTAGTCGGCGATATAGAGCCGATCCGGCGAGACGCCTATCTCAACCTTGATCGGACTCCCCATCAAGCGATGCCGGCAGGTCCTTCGCTGACGACATGCATCCTGATGCAAGTACGGCAGCTAGCGCTTCCATCCTGCTCAAAAAATTATAGCAGGAGGCACGGCCAATTGGCAAGTTGTCGTTTCGATCGTAAAAATTGATCACTGGAATCTGCTGCAGCTCACAATCCCAGCAGTTTCTCTACGTTGGAAGAAGCTCATAAAGCTGTCCAAACATATGTATCCCCAACGAATCCACCTGCGCAGACTCCCCACGCGCAAGGCGAACCTTTTAGCTCCCAAACAAGGCGGGCAGCCCCACCGACAGTCAGACTGGACTGCGTAGCTCAGCTTAGTCGATTGCCGTTGCTTCCTGGAGAGAGAGAGAGATACTAAAACGAGCTTGTCTGCCCAACTCTAAATAACGGGGTTCTATCTTGGCGAGACGACCAGCGAATCTGAAATCTCGTTGTCGAGATCATTTTGTGCCGCGGTGAGTAACGATTCAACAAAGCCACCCCGGCATCAGCGACGTCGGGGCATCAAAAAGATGTGGGCTTCACTATGTAGCGTGAAACTATGTTGTTCGAGCGAATCGTCAGGCGAGATCGGTTTGGAAAGCAAGATGCTTCGAGCGAGCGCCGCATTGCCACATGCCAGGGTCGAACAGCCCAACGACGAGCACCGCACCAAAAAACAGCAAAACGGACCCACCGCCGCTCCTCTACGACATCACAGTGGTCAACTTGCTGGTCGCGCACGAGTCATGCGGCATGACGCACATCCTAGGAAGCTGGCCGAGCGGTCTGGTCTGCATAGGCAGTGTTAGTCCAATGATCACCGATAGCTTTTGCCTTCGACCTCCCGTCTCATTCTGCATTTTGCCTTCTCGGAGTCATTCACGACACGCACCACCGTCTCCACGCACACCCCGGCATCCAACCACCAACCATGAAGCTCTTCTCTACCGCCCTCGCCGCGCTCGCGCTCTTCGTCGCCGCCGTCAACGGCTCCACCATGCTGCGCCAGGAGGAGGAGGCCTCCAGCTGCTCGCTCTCCGGCACCTACAAGTCCGGCACCGACATCTCGTCGTGCAGCACGCTCACCATCGGCACGCTGACCGTGCCCGCCGGCGTCACATTGGACCTGACCAAGGCCAAGACGGGAGCCACCATCAATATCTCCGGCACCGTCACGTTCGGCGAGAAGAAGTGGGAGGGCCCGCTCGTGCTGCTCGGCGGCAGCAACCTCAAGGTCAGCGGCGCCGGCACGCTCGACGGCCAGGGCGCCTGGTACTGGAAGCAGGGCACGTCTATCAGCCGTCCGGTGTTCTTCCGTCTGCACGGCGTCACGGGCTCCACGCTCTCGGGCTTCAAGATCAAGAACTCGCCCTACCGCACCTTCAGCATCCTCAACTCCGAAAAGACCACCATCAGTGGACTCACGCTCGACTCGAGCGCCGGCGACAATCTGGCCAAGAACACGGACGGCTTCGACCTGAGCAAGAACGACGGCGTGACCATCACGGGCTGCAAGATCTACAACCAGGACGACTGCCTGGCCATGCAGTCCAGCACCAACACCGTCTTCAGCAACAACTACTGCAGCGGCGGCCACGGTATCTCCATCGGATCGCTCGGCGGCACCACGGTGAGCTCGGCCGACACGGTCTCAGGCCTCACGGTGAGCGGCAACACGATCGTCAACAGCGTCAACGGCATCCGCATCAAGACCATCATCGGGCTCAAGGGCCTGGTTTCCAACGCCAAGTACACGAACAACAAACTGTCGAACGTCAAGAACGCCATCGTGATCCACTCGGACTACAGCAAGTCCAAGGGCGGCTACACCGGATCTGCTACCAGTGAGGTGCAGATCACCGGTGTGACTGTCTCCGGTCTTTCGGGCACGGCCACCAACCTGTACGACATTGTGGCCAACTCGAAGGTCGTGTCGAACTGGGCGTTCTCGGGCGTCACGGTCAAGGCGTCCAAGACGGGCACGTGCAGCGGCCAGCCCAGCACCGTCAAGTGCTAAGCAGCCTCTTTAGCATGTGAACCCCGGAAGGAGTGCGTCGGTTGGGGTGCAACGCGGGTTCTCTGCTGTTGCACGATATGCCGTCGTAGCGCGAAAAGTGCGCGGGCATATACTGCATAGTGCGTTGATAAAGGGGCGAAGTCGGTCGAGTAGAGCTCAGCTCGGTCCCTCGTTTGTGTTGTTTTTAAAGCGGTAGCAGCCCAGCCAAATACATTGTTTTGAATATGTTCGTGTTAGATGTGCTTGCTTGTGCTACATTGTAGACGGGAGTATGAGTACAAATGCTCGGCATTGTACGACCACTTAGCAGGTGATGCCACTTGGCTGGCCCTTGCAAGCGCCCTTGGAGCCGCTGACGGTGATTCCCTTGAACGTCCACCCCGACACCACGCTTGGGTTCACCAGGATGTCGTACACTTGGTTAGCCGAGCCTGTGAGACCGTCGACGTGAATGTCCGAGATCGTGACTAGGCTGGAAGGAGTACCCGTGTAAGAGCCGTTCGACTTGCTGTAGTCCGAGTGGATGGCGATAGCGCTCTTCACGTTCTGAAGCTGGTTGTTGATGTACTTTACGTTGGTGACCAGACCCTTCATACCGATGATGGTCTTGATGCGGAGGCCATTGGTGCTGTCAGCGATGGTGTTGCCCTGGACAGTGAGACCCGAGACCGTCGTGGTTTGGTCCACCGCATTGCCGCCGATCGATCCGACGGAAATGCCGTGGCTGCCGCTGCAGAGGTTGTTGCTGAATATTGTGTTGGTACTGGACTGCATGGCCAGGCAGTCGTCCTGGTTGTAGATCTTGTTGCCCGAGATGGTCACGTGGTCGTTCTTGGTCAGATCAAAGCCGTCCGTGTTCTTGGCAAGGTTGTTGCCAGCCTTGGAGTCGAGCGTGAGGCCGCTGAGAGTCGTCTGCTCACACGTGACGATGCTGAAGGTGCGGAAGGGCGAATTCTTGACGGTGAAGCCCGACAGGTTCGAACCGACAACGGTTTGGAGCTTGAAGAAGACCGGACGGGTGATCGATTCGCCCTGCTTCCAGTACCAGTCGCCTTGGCCGTCCAATGTGCCGGAGCCTTTCACAGTGAGCGAATTTCCGCTAAGCGTGACGAGGGGGCCGACCCACTTGGCAGTACCGAAGGTTGTCGTGCCCGTGAAGTTGATGGTGGCACCGTTCTTCGCGCTGCTCAGATCCAGAGTGACGCCGGCGGGAACGGCGAGGGAGCCGATGGTGACGGTGCTGCAAGACGAGATATCGGTGCCAGCCTGGTACGTGCCCGTTAGGTTGCACGGGTCGCCAGCCTCGACTTCTTGGCGCATCATGGTCGAACCATTGACGGCAGCAGAGAGGAGCGCCGGGATAGCGAACATGGTGGCGAAGGGCTTCATGACTGGCGTCGAGTGTGGTGGTGATGCTGTGTCGGTGGTAATTGGAAAGTGAAGACTCGGTGGGCAACCGCAACGTTGGGATGTGTTGAATTGACTCAAACCTGTTGAGTCAGACATGCTACGTTCACATGAACCCTGCAGTGTCTGTCTCCAGCACTGGAAACGGGATGTGTCGTTGGACTCCTGTCGCTCCGTTCACGCCGAGTGACTTGACGACAGACAACGTTGGTCCCAGCGTAGTCGTAAGCTCTGCTGGTTGTTCGATTATGAACTGCAGCAAGCCTTACAGCGCGCAGATCTTGGTCCATATCGGAGCAGCCACTGTCGTGTGTATTACGGGCAAGAGATTGCGTGCTTCAACTTTGTTCACGGCAAGTGTTTCTAGCGAAGCGGATGGTAGTGTTTCTCAGCGTCGCTCATTCCTCCCCACTCCGAGGTCTCGAGGCTACTCAAATTTCAATTACCTCATGAACTTTGAGACACCGAGGCGACACTTACCTAGCGTTGTACAAGGATGATAGCTTCGACAAAAGTCGGTTCTCCTGACGAAGCAACTGGGAAATACAGAGAATTGCCCCATCTTCGTTTGTCAGCGTCGTATGTCGGCACGATGAACCTGCTCTATCGCGTTTGCGTCGATCTTAATCGTTTAGTCGCCGTCGCGTTCGCGTTATGCGTCTACTAATAATCTGCAGATTCTGCGTTTGCTTTCGAAGCCATGTCCGAGTTGGAGCGCTGCTGGCCATCCGCGGCCAATTACGTACCGGTATGATAACTCCTGGAGGCTACTTGCACCAACGATGAGCGGGCATCAGGTTCAGAGCAAGGCTTGGAAAAGAAGACATTTCTTGATAGTTAAGTCTTCTCAACAGTAAAAGGCACTATAAGAACTAATGCCTCGCCAAGCACGGCCCTGCAACGTTGGCCAAATATTTTTTTGTCAGGATACGATCGCCAAAGTCGGCGTTTACAACGGGCAGCAATTCTCCTCCTCATGAACGAGACCAGAAAACCCAGTGGGTTTATAATGACCGTGATTTAACCCCGTTTCGTTCATTCGTTGGATGATTGGGTTTTGATGCTGACCCTAGCCGTCACAAGCCGTGGGTGATTTTAGTTGTGCACCGGATATCTGCTACCAAGCTTTGCATAGATTAACATTCGATATTTACCTAATATGGCCGCTGCATGTGTAATAGTAGGGAATACATGTAGCACCACTTTGGGCTAAAAATCTATCATCCAGTCTGAGGAACAGATGTATCCGATTAACGAGATAAATGTCCGTGGGTTTGTTAGCAATGCTTTTTATTAAGTGAGGATTCAATTAAGAGTCTTTTAAGCAGAATCGCACCTCTATAGAAACTCTGGATCTAAACCCATAGAACACAAAAGAAGGTTTCTTCTTTTGTTTGGAGATGCGAGCTGTCGTGTCCCTGATTGTTCATCCTCTTCGGTCATCCTCTCGCTGCCACCCGGGAATACATATTTACTATCATCTCCATGCTTCAATGAGTTTTTCGAAATACAGCACGATATCCCAATGAAATAGCAAACAAAAAATGATGGGCAGTTATTTTCACGAACATCAGCTTTACATTTTCACACGGGCGGGACGAACCGAGCCCAGAAATCGACATTTTCGGGTTCGGTTTTTATTGGGGAGCCTTTGAAGTGGGCTCACATGATTTAGTGCTCCGGGCTCCCCGGAAAACTGTGCTCTCCAACAGTTTTCGAGCGGCTCCCAGCTCAATTCGCCATTAGCAGAGCCCTGATTCTGATAAATCTGGGCTCCCCGGTTTGAAACGGAGCCCAAAAAGTGAGTGAGCCCGAGCTCCCTTCAGAAAGGGGAGTCCGGGCTCGGGCTCGGTTCGTCCCACCCGTGCATTTTCAGTTTAGTTTTCGACCTCGTACAATAATTTATGTAGTTCCGACACAACGCAAACCAGACAAGTTCTCTCCGATGTAGAACAGAGAACATCCTGGTCACAGTAGATGCGGCGAATTCCACGCAAGAATCAAGCAACTATTAGAAAGGTTATTTCCCCCTCCATATTTATTGACAAGAAGATGTGTGCTTCCCATCGAAATCTTCGAAACCTTCTTCTTCTATACTGTATTAGAAGAAAAGCCAAGGGATACTAAAATAATTCTTGCCATCCTTGGTTAAGAGGCATGGAAGGCTCAGACAGAACAAGCTCGTGTTACCAATCGGGTACAAGCTACCGGAACACTACATTGTCCATTCTTCATTTGCTTAGACTAAAGCTTCTTCTGCTTATTTTTTTTAGCAACTGTACGACGCACGGGGAGAGCGGCAGCCGAAAGGCGTACGGCGTGAGTATCCAATGCCATCGGCGAATAAGCTCTTCAATGTAGTCCCTTGCTGTTTTGCTTGGTGCTGTCCGTCGAAAGTTGCAAACTGGAAAGTGAAGTCAAATTGGTGTCTAGATCAAACAAATGGGTGCCTGCACACGGCGCGCGATCCACAGTGTGTAGGCTATTCTACGTCGTCGATACATGTATTGTGCAGTAGTATCTCGGCTAAAACAGCACGGCAAATACAATTCAGGAGCAAGACCGTAACTTCGGGACGCAACGCAAATGTGTTTGGCGCTGCGACGGCCCTATTCAATACTACGTAGTAGATCCCACGTGAACTTGTTGTCGACCAAGCTGTAAATCTGCTCAAAGGGGTAGTGGACAAATGTAAAAGTGTGTGCTCAATGAATAAATCTACGTTGAATTTCTATCTGGTTGGCCTTCAGTCGACTAACATTGCGCCATTTCTACTAGACAATATTTGCGGATCTACAGGTCGAGGCTGTTAGGCAGGCCAGCCAACTTGCCTTTGAGGGACGCGATGACCGTCACAGCAGAGAACTTCCAGGCAGAGACCACCTTCGGGTTGGCTACAATGTCGTACAGGTTCTTAGCGGAACCGGTCAGACCGCTCACCGTGACATCCGAGATCGTCACCTGGCTAGTAGCAGAGCCCGTATAGCCTCCCTCGGACTTGCTGTAATCCGAGTGCATCACGATAGCGTTCTTCACGTTGGAGAGCTCGTTGTTCAGATACTTCACGTTGGAGACAAGACCCTTGAGACCAATGATGGTCTTGATACGGATACCGTTGTCGCTGTTGACGATCATGTTACCCTCAACAGTGAGACCTGTCACCGTGGTAGATTGGTCAACGGCGTTGCCACCGAGCGAGCCAATCGAGATGCCGTGGCCACCGCAGCAGTAGTTGTTGCTGAAGACCGTGTTGGTACTAGACTGCATGGCCAAACAATCATCCTGGTTGTAGATCTTGTTGCCGGTGATCGTAACGTGGTCGTTCTTGGTCAAATCAAAGCCGTCCGTGTTCTTGGCGAGGCCGTTACCCGCGCTCGAGTCGATAGTGAGGCCAGTCAGGGTAGTATCCTTGCACGTCACAATGCTGAACGTACGGAAGGGCATATTCTTGATGGTGAAGCCGGACACCGTCGATCCGATCACGTTCTGCAGCTTGAAGAAGACTGGACGAGTGATCGACTGTCCTTGCTTCCAGTACCACGCGCCCTGGCCGTCCAGCGTTCCGGAGCCCTTGACGGTCAGGTCGCTGCCGCTGACACGAACCAGCGGACCCCCCCACTTCTGCGTGCCGAAAGTGGTGGTGCCGACGAACTCGATGGTGGCGCCAGTCTTGGCCAGACTCAGGTCCAGCGTGACACCGGCCGGCACGGTGAGCGAGTCTACCGTGATGGCGGTACAGGACGAAATGTCGGTGCCCTTCTTGTAAGTGCCTGTGAGGCGGCAGCCGCTGCTCGTCGTCGATTGCTGCACTTGTTGTTGTTGCTGCTGCTGGTCCTGCTGCTGTGCCGGCTTCGGGGTCTTGATATTGCTCTTCTTGCCCTCGCGCAGCATCGGAGAACCGTTGGTTGTGGCAGCAAGGAGCGCGAAGAAAGCGAGCGCAGTGGAGGCGAACTTCATGATTGGGTATGTCTTGGAGAAGCTCGGTGGTCTTGCTTGGAGTGTTTGACCGAGGAGGCAAAATGAAAAGTGACAGACCGACTCGATGGTGCTACGAGTGCCTCCTGAATCGAGGCAGTAAACGCCGACTTGAGTCAGAACACCATTAGTTCGCTGTGTTGTTCGAACTGTCAATGTCGAGGTCCGGCTCAAGCTTCAGTGCTCCCGTACCAGCTGGATCGGTCACTGTGGGCGCGGAGACCAGTCGGCAAATCGACGGTCCGCCTCGAACGGCGTGAACCGGGACATCTACGAACGAGAGACGAGAGGAGCTGTCAGGTTGTCATCTTGCGACTGTGCCAAGTGTTTCCACTGAAGCGAGCGGCTGCTGCGGAGGAGCTCATGGCAGTCCGATGCCCGCAGGGAGCACGCAGTGCGTGTGAGTGTGCGTCACGCACACTCACACCGAGGTCGCGTTCACCGAGAAAGAAGATCTTGATGCTTTCAGTTTGTTTCAGTTTGTTGCTGCACTACTGTATCCGTAGGCATGAGATACAACGCGCGAGGTCGTTCTCTCTGGTCGCACCGCTTAACCCTGTTGTCTTCGTCTGGTTGGCACTGTCGACGACAGCCTGTCGTCAAAGGGAACGCCCCTGATCGATGATCTGCAGAGGCTGCCCTTTGTGAAGCTCGATCGTTCGACGCTCACAATTGCAAGCCTCCTGGTATCGGTTGCAAATACTGTTGACTAGAGGGTGTTTCCGGTGTGGAAAGCATCGAGCATTTAGCTGCCATGAAAGGCTGTCGTGTTGCTCGCTGCCTTCGAAGAGCTCTCGACGCCGCATCCATCGACTATGCACTGACATCCGCTCGCCATAAACGCTAGCCCTGCCATTTTGCTGCTTCGACGACTAGCCATGTGGGGGCCGCGATCGTGCAACGTGTACAAGCGACTCGCCATTCACCTGGCAGCAGGTTATCACGAACCAGGCACCAATCCGCTGAATTTCCAGGACAGTGTGGTCTGAGCGGCTCAATCTGAGACTCCCGACACTATCGTGAAGGTGATCCGTGCCGTGAAGCACTTGCCCCTCGAGCTGGTAGTGTTTCGGTTGTTGACGGCAGTCGACTGAATGTGCCTACGGCGGAGTGCTCCCATTCTGTATCGGGGAGGGGGGGCTTCGGCTTCAACGCGGCCTTCAAAAGCTTTGATCTTGAAGTGATGTCTGTTTTTTTTTTTTTTTTTTTTACATCTACTGTAGCACAGTACACACCACGTACTTATCAAACTGACAGACATCTGGAAGCGAGGACGGCTTGCGTCGGCTTCCGCTGCTTACAGCACGGGTAACGTTGAGCATGTATTCCTGCGTTTGTTGACTTGCACCGCCGAAACGTGGCACGCCGGGGCAATGTGCTTCAACAAAGTCGATGTACTTCGGTGGGACTCGTTCACATTGAGGGCAACAAATAGATCCAAAGCAAAAAAAGCGTACATCAATTTTTTCCTATTGGCTCGATCTTCTGTCGACCACAGGGCTGCCAACTCACAAGACAAGGAACAGAAGTGTCCGGTTTTCTAAATGTTGATGCTGTTGGGCTGGCCCACCGCCTTACCCGACTTGGACGCGCTCACCCCAACGCCCGAGAACGACCAGTTGGACACGACCTTGGGGTTCGCGACAATGTCGTACAGGTTGGTAGCAGTTCCCGTCAGGCCGGAGACGGTCACGCCGGTGATCTGCACTTGGCTGGTAGCAGAGCCCGTGTAGCCGCCCTTGGACTTGCTGTAGTCAGAGTGCATAACGATGGCATTCTTGACGTTCTGCAGCGTGTTGTCCACGTACTTCACATCAGACACGAGACCCTTGAGGCCAATGATGGTCTTGATGCGGATGCCGTTGTCGCTGTTGACGATCGTGTTGCCCTGGACAGTGAGGCCCTGTACCGTAGTCGACTGGTCGACGGCGTTGCCACCGAGCGAGCCGATGGAGACACCGTGGCCGCCACTGCAGTAGTTGTTGGTGAAGACCGTGTTGGTACTGGACTGCATAGCGAGACAATCATCCTGGTTGTAGATCTTGTTGCCGGTGATCGTAACGTGGTCGTTCTTGGTCAAGTCAAAGCCGTCCGTGTTCTTGGCGACGCCATTGCCGGCGCTCGAGTCAAGGGTGAGACCGCTGAGAGTCGTCTGCTTGCACGTGACGATGCTGAACGTACGGAAGGGCGAGTTCTTGAGGGTGAAGCCGGACACCGTCGATCCGATCACGTTCTGCAGCTTGAAGAAGACCGGGCGAATGATCGACTGACCCTGCTTCCAGTACCACGCGCCTTGGCCGTCCAGTGTTCCGGAGCCCTTGACGGTCAGGTCGCTGCCGCTGACGCGAACCAGCGGACCCTCCCACTTCTGCGTGCCGAAAGTGGTGGTGCCGACGAACTCGATGGTGGCGCCAGTCTTGGCCAGACTCAGGTCCAGCGTGACACCGGCCGGCACGGTGAGCGAGTCAACCGTGATGGCGGTGCAGGACGAAATGTCGGTGCCCTTCTTGTAAGTGCCTGTGAGGCGGCAGCCGCTGCTCGTCGTAGATTGCTGCACTTCTTGTTGCTGCTGCACTTGCTCCTGGCTACTCTGACTCGTCTTGCTCTTGCCCTCGGCTTCCATGCGCAGCATTGGCGAGCCGTTAGCAGTGGCGGCCAGGAGCGCGAAGGCGACGAACACGGTAGAAAGAAGCTTCATCGTTATGAAGGGGCTCGTCGATTGCAGTGGAGGTGCTTTGCTGGAAGCAAGTTGGAAAGTGAGCTCAGTGGTCAAGCTCGATCGAGTAGCTCTACGAGTTCCCGTGTAAACGTTGTCGTTGAGACAGGGACCGTTTGTCCGCTCTGGTGTTCGAACGGCGCCCAGCTCAGGCATCAATCTCCCTCTAACGGAGCTTGCACCAGCTGGATCGGAGCTGCTACTGCTTGCCCTGCTCGATCGGACACAGTCACTGGATCGACCATGCTCAAACCACAAGCGGACAAGGGCTAGCAAAAGCTGTCCGCGCATCAACGTCTGGCCGGAACAAGTGTTTTCACCGAAGATAGCGGCGGGGAAACTTCCGAACGTAATGTGCGGACCTTCTCAGAGCGAGCTGGTGAACTCCATCCTTGTGCAGTCACAGCGAAGCTGAAGAAGTTCATTCGAATGCGTGTGTTTACCCTAGAGTCCGCCTTACAGGTACGAGTCAAGAAGCTTTCATTTTCGTGCATTCTTGCTGGTCGCCCATGGCAGCTCCGCAGACAATTCCACGATAAGACGGTAGTCGCGCCCACGAGTGCGTCGGCCGTGCGTTCGTGCCGTCGGCGGAGCCTGCTCAAGATCTGCAGTTGACTAATAATTTGATTTTTAGTGAGCACCATAAAATTGCAATGTTTTGATACCATTTATACATATTAATTGTATTGTCCAGATTGAAGTGTGTAAAAAACAAATTAGCATTGCAATGCTGGTTTCCATTGAAAACTTTTGAAGACATTGTATTGTCCTGATTGCAATGCTGATTTTCCCTGATTTTTTCAAGACAATCGGAACAATACATTTATTATGTATTATAATAATGGATTACGAATATCATTGGACGTCTTTCTTTTTGCAATACAATAACTATACTTAAGTATACTACTGTACTGGTTAGCGTTAACAAGATGGCCTTTTTTCCTGTTTGGACGATCGGCGATCACCGCCATCGGGTAGTCGAGAACCAGCGACACTGGCCTCAACGTGGTGGAGGTTTGAGATTTGCGCCCATGGCAATGTTGCCTCTCGTATTGCCAACGCGGAGCGACACACAAGCAGACCGCAGTCCGTTTTCAACATTGGACGAAGGCAACGCATACAGAAACTCTATTCACTTCATGTAAGTAGCTACTCCCTTGGTAGCTGCGTACTTCGTACGGATGGCAAAATCGTCACACAATGTCGTCTAGCTCGTAAGCTAGCTCACGAAGAAGCCCCGGCAAAGTCTGGCTAGTTTAGCACTTGACACTGCTGGGCTGGCCACTGCACGTGCCCGTCTTGGACGCACTCACGGTGATGCCCGAGAACGCCCAGTTGGACACCACCTTGGAGTTGGCCACAATGTCGTACAGGTTGGTGGCCGTGCCGGAGAGGCCCGAGATCGTGATGCCCTCGATGGTCACGGCGCTCGTAGGAGAGCCGGTGTAGCCGCCCTTGGACTTACTGTAGTCCGAGTGGATCACGATGGCGTTCTTGACGTTCGACAGTTTGTTGTTCATGTACTTGGCGTTGGAAACCAGGCCCTTGAGCCCGATGATGGTCTTGATGCGGATGCCGTTGACGCTGTTGACGATCGTGTTGCCGCTCACCGTGAGGCCCGAGACCGTGTCAGCCGAGCTCACCGTGGTGCCACCAAGTGATCCGATGGAGATACCGTGGCCGCCGCTGCAGTAGTTGTTGCTGAAGACGGTGTTGGTGCTGGACTGCATGGCCAGGCAGTCGTCCTGGTTGTAGATTTTGTTGTCCGTGATGGTCACGCCGTCGTTGGCGCTCAGGTCGAAGCCGTCCGTGTTCTTGGCCAGGCTGTTGCCGGCGCTCGAGTCGAGCGTGAGGCCGCTGATGGTGGTCTTCTCGGAGTTGAGGATGCTGAAGGTACGGAAGGGCGAGTTCTTGAGGGTGAAGCCCGACAGCGTCGAGCCCGTGACACCGTGCAGACGGAAGAACACCGGACGGCTGATAGACGTGCCTTGCTTCCAGTACCAGGCACCCTGACCGTCAAGAGTACCGGAGCCCTTGACCGTGAGCGAACTTCCACCGAGCAACACGAGCGGACCCGCCCACTTGGCAGTACCGAAGGTGGTGGTGCCGGAGATATTGATGGTGGCGCCGCTCTTGGCCTTGCTCAGGTCCAGCGTGACGCCAGCAGGGACGGTGAGCGATCCGATGGTGACGGTGCTGCAGGACGAGATGTCGGTGCCGGACTTGTAGGTGCCGGAGAGCGTGCAGCTGGCGGCCTCCTCCTCCTGGCGCAGCATGGTGGATCCGCTGACGGCGGCGGCGAGGATGGCGAGTGTGGCGAAGGCGGTGGAGAAGAGCTTCATGGTTGTCGGCTGGTCGGTCGGCGGTGTTGTTGTGCTGGATGTGCTTGAAGGCAGGCAAATTGCAGAATGAGTTAAGGCTGGCGATCCAAAGAGGAATGCGATGCTAGACGTGCAATCTGTATGTACGGGCACCACGGACCCGAAGGACGGCGTAGTACGACAACGAGCAGGATCGAAAGGCACCCAGCGTTAGGCCTTCAGCTATCCGGCAAACTGTTTGAGTTGACAGAGATTCAACGACCAAGCGATGGATCGATGGATCCAGCGCCCGGCACAAAGCCTTAGAGTGGTGTGGAGCCTGCGGCTCAGAAGCGCGGTGGGACCCACCAGAGCCTTATTTTTTCTGCTCGTCGTTGCGCCGGGCTCGTTCTCCCCGAGCATATGCGTCTCTCGCCGTGACGCCACGAAAGTTAACCTTCGCAAAACGTTGAGCGTCATGAGCTGCCGTAGCCTCCGCCCCAGCGGCATGTTTTCCTTGCTGCTACACTGTACACTGTACACTGGTACAGTGTACAGTGTAGCAGCAAGGAAAACGCCGCGCGGACGGACTATGCGGCGTATGACTGACACCGCCTGGAACGGATGGCAACGTGAGTACGACGGCCAAAAGCTGCACGTACATGTGCTGACCGTTTGTATCTGGCCACCGCATTACACGCTGTCCAGGTGCGGTTGGTCTTGGGCGAACAGCAACTGTAGCGAAGCCCACGTTGCCTTTTTGAGTTAATAGCTCTCGATGTACCTTCATGATCTGAGATTATTTCTCGGCGATCTAAGATCGCCCACGTCATTCACATCCTCCGCTCTGTTTTTCTAGTTGTGCACATTGACCGCGCAAATTGAGAGAGAGACTGCTGAAATGGTCGCAACTAGCTCGATGCAGATTTGCTAAACTGTCAGAACTTGGAGGTATTTTGGTGCGTCAGATTTGCAAGGGCTGCAAGCAACTTGGCAGCGCGCCTGACGGTCCTAGACTGCCGCAAGTTCGCCCATCTCGGCGGAACGCGACCCGCTGGCGGATAACTCGCCTTGAACGCGAGATTGCCGAGGTGGCTTCGTAGCAGCAATCGGCCCCCTCTCAACAAGCAGCGCTCGCCAAGCACCGCTAGAAGCTGTCGCGCTAGTAGTCTGAAAGGAAGCAAACTCAACCCAAACTTCACCTCCTGCAGCAAACGAACAGCAAGAGGGAGTCATACCAACACGGTCTCCACTTGCTGTGCTGGTCCGATCGTGCTGTAATAGACTACTCTTGCAGGAGATCTCCTTCCACAGCTATCATCAGCTGCACCATTCGCACGATTTCGACATGACGCACGAGCTCATCTGTTGAACGAGAACAACTCCAACGAGCTCGGACACCACGTCATACACTACTGTAGCACTAAGGTCGCTGTGTGCCGGGCAGTGTTGTGTCGTCCTTGCCCCCCCATGTGCCGGGTCGTGCCACCAAGGAGCTTGCAGCCTCTTTTCGCGGCACTCAAGGCCAGCCTCATTCTGCAATTTGCCTGTCTTCAAGCACATCCAGCACAACAACACCGCCGACCGACCAGCCGACAACCATGAAGCTCTTCTCCACCGCCTTCGCCACACTCGCCATCCTCGCCGCCGCCGTCAGCGGATCCACTATGCTGCGCCAGGAGGAGGAGGCCGCCAGCTGCACGCTCTCCGGCACCTACAAGTCCGGCACCGACATCTCGTCATGCAGCACCGTCACCATCGGATCGCTCACCGTCCCTGCTGGCGTCACGCTGGACCTGAGCAAGGCCAAGAGCGGCGCCACCATCAATATCTCCGGCACCACCACCTTCGGTACTGCCAAGTGGGCGGGTCCGCTCGTGTTGCTCGGTGGAAGTTCGCTCACGGTCAAGGGCTCCGGTACTCTTGACGGTCAGGGTGCCTGGTACTGGAAGCAAGGCACGTCTATCAGCCGTCCGGTGTTCTTCCGTCTGCACGGTGTCACGGGCTCGACGCTGTCGGGCTTCACCCTCAAGAACTCGCCCTTCCGTACCTTCAGCATCCTCAACTCCGAGAAGACCACCATCAGCGGCCTCACGCTCGACTCGAGCGCCGGCAACAGCCTGGCCAAGAACACGGACGGCTTCGACCTGAGCGCCAACGACGGCGTGACCATCACGGGCAACAAAATCTACAACCAGGACGACTGCCTGGCCATGCAGTCCAGCACCAACACCGTCTTCAGCAACAACTACTGCAGCGGCGGCCACGGTATCTCCATCGGATCACTCGGTGGCACCACGGTGAGCTCGGCTGACACGGTCTCGGGCCTCACGGTGAGCGGCAACACGATCGTCAACAGCGTCAACGGCATCCGCATCAAGACCATCATCGGGCTCAAGGGCCTGGTTTCCAACGCCAAGTACACGAACAACAAACTGTCGAACGTCAAGAACGCCATCGTGATCCACTCGGACTACAGCAAGTCCAAGGGCGGCTACACGGGCTCGGCCACAAGTGCTGTCACGATTACCGGTGTGACGATCGCGGGGCTGTCGGGCACGGCCACCAACCTGTACGACATTGTGGCCAACTCCAAGGTGGTGTCCAACTGGGCGTTCTCGGGCATCACCGTGAGTGCGTCCAAGACGGGCACGTGCAGTGGCCAGCCCGGCACCATCAAGTGCTAAGTGCCAGTGTGATGTACCGACGCACTGTCGCCCTCTCTTTTCCCTGTGAGCTAGAGTCTTATACCATGTCTCCGTAGCAGCTGCCGAGCTAATAGCCGTAGCTCTTAGATAAACATTGAATGTACTGCGTCATTTCCATGAATTCGATAATGGCTTTGTTCACCCCACGTGCGTATAGTCGACCATCGACGGAGAAACGTCCATCTGCACGTCCACTTAGGATCGGAATGACAACTTCAACATTGTGAAAGGTTTAGGGTGGACTCGACTGGCGAATTTGCTCTCGCTAGTGCGCGTCTCCCATATGCTCGAGCAATGAATTTGCTCGGGTGAACGCGAGGGCGCGGGAAAAATCCATAGGATATTGAGGTCAATCCACAACTCTGGGGATAATCCACAGTTTTGCTGTACCAATCCACAGCTTTGCTGATTTAATCCACAGAACACCGGAAAAGTCCACAGCTTGCTGAGTCAGTCCACAAAATCCACAGGTCAGTCTACAAGCTGGGCGCCCCTACGGCGCCCCCGCTGCTCGCTTCGCTCTCGGTTTATAGATTCTAAGATCTGGTCATTGAGTGCTCGTCTCGCTGAGGAGCTCGTCACTGGGCCCGCCTTCGCAAATACCTCACAGCCCTGCTTCGCGAGCTCCCCGCGCGGGTTTGCTATGGCTACGCTCCTCACACCGGCTCGCCTCCGTTGGCATACAAAGGCTCATATAAAAATCCATCGTTGTGGATTGGTACAGCAAAGCTGTGGGTTATCCCCGAAAAAGCTGTGGATTTTTCACGGGTGAACGCCAGTAGGCTGTCCAATGTGTGCCTAAGTGATCAGTCGAGTCCGTTTGATCAATCGCAGTGGGGCAAATACACGTATATTCTGCATCTTGAGGGCGAGGAGTGGCGGGTTGCGATCCACAGCAAAATGCTAAATGACTGTGGCTAGAGCTACAACTACCTGCGATCTGAAAACGGCGATTTCCTTCGCTCCACTCTACGACCGCTGGCAGGAAATCTTCCATTTCCAACAAACGTAGTGGGGCAAATACACGTATATTCTGCATCTTGAGGGCGAGGAGCGGCGGCACCCCACATATAACGAAGCCGATGCGATGACGTCCGAAGATGCAGTGCATATTCCTAGCACATTGTAGTAGGTCTCAGTGAAGACACCTCTGGGGGAGCTGGCACTCCCTGAACGCTTATGCCAAGTGTATTCTCAAAGGCAGAAGGTAAACTGTCTACTCCTAGCACTACGTTCCATTGGAACTTCCAACCAGCCCGATACGAATGTCGCAGCTGCGATGCCAACATCTTATCCCAGATGTTCTCCCATCTGTAGTGTTGTGTAAGGCTTTCATGCCAACAACCTACTACACACATGAGTTTTGAAATTTGAGCGGTTCCGGCTGCTGTGAGCACAGGTGCGCTTTAGGACTTTGAAAGCGTTGAGGATACCGTTGACCGGCTCGGATCAAAGCTCACTCGAATGACCACTTTCGCACACATTGGCAGCCTACTGGCGTTCACCAGACGCGCACTAGCGAGAGCAAATCCGCCAGTCGAGTCCACCCTAAACCTTTCACAATGTTGAAGTTGTCATTCCGATCCTAAGTGGACGTGCAGATGGACGTTTCTCCGTCGATGGTCGACTATACGCACGTGGGGTGAACAAAGCCATTATCGAATTCATGGAAATGACGCAGTACATTCAATGTTTATCGAAGAGCTACGGCTACTAGCTCGGCAGCTTGAGCTTCGTTCGGTAGCTGCACTGTAGCTGCCGCTCGCCAACGCCATTCACATCCTCCGCTCTTTTTCTAGCTGTGCACCAGAGAGAGGAAAGCAAATCGTTCTCGTAGGTGTCAACTGCCGACTTCCTATGGAGAAGGAAGTCTGTTTTCCGCTCTAGCCAAGTACGTGACCCGAGACTCCTACATGTAGTGCGACCCACAAATCTGGGGCGGCCCAAGAGGAAGAGCAAGGATCTACAATGGCTACATAACGGGACCGCCAACGACGACTGGACACGAAGGAGAGAAGTATTAGGTAGACGATTCGATAGGCAGTTTTGTTTTTGACTGATACCCTCCACGCCACACCCCGGCTGGAGGCGCTTAACACCTCAACGAACTACTCTGCAGCCCCCAAGCGTGAGAGGTGAAGGTGTCAACTGTCAGGATGACTCCCAAGAATTTCCCATTAGAGAGGAGCAGATTGTCTATCTACATTGTTATGTGCAAGATATCTGGAAAGTCCTGAGCCAGCTGATAAGCGCCGGTGGCTTCCGCTCCGGTGGCTTGACTTGGTTGGTCTCCACTCGACGTGGATTCCCTCTTGGTTCTCGTTGGATCAATTCTATGCAGACTTGAAGTCTTGCACCTTGAATTTTTGTAACGGGGTTACATTGAATAGTGTGATGCACACAAGCTAGGTGCCACACATAAGTGGCTTCCACACATATGTTACGTGGGTCACCCCAGATAGGAGTGGGTGGCTCACAGCCACTGGATATGCATTTGACTAGGCTCTACTATGATAGATAGTGAGTCCTATACATACAAACAACAGGCGGCTCTGCCGCGATAAACAACAATACATTCAGTTCACATTTGAAGCCTAAGAGTTCACTAGCCTTGTTTAAGGTACTTCTGTCTCTTGGAGTCCTTAATTAGCTATATTAAGGTACTCGAGCAAACTCTCGTATAGAGTTTGCTAGCTATCAATATTACTAGAGACTCTCTGAGTCTGTGTCTTCCTCTGACGCTAAAGCTACGGCAGCCCCGCTGCACTTGGTAGCACTTGTAGTCAATCCGACACCTGAGTCTTACGACTGTCCCTCTGTGAGGATGGAGCAATTTGCCCACTTACCTCCGAACCAACAGGACGGGCTTAATAAGCTGATGTCCTTGATCGGCCCGGAAGGTGTGGCCCATCTTGCTTCGCAAGGCCCCGACGCGGTGAACGCGCGTCTGGAGGCGTTTTCTCAGTATGAGAATGCTCTGTTGGAGCACGTCCAGCAGAAGATGACTGCGGTCGCGGCGTCTGTGACGCCTAGGCCTGCATCGGACGATGCTCCACGAGCTAAACCGCTCATGGTGAGCGTCAAGGCCTTTGAGGGCAAGGAAGGTGAAAGCCTTTTGCTCTGGATCAGAGAGGTCGAAATGACCATGGCGTCCGCCATGCTCAAGACCGAGCAGCAGCGCGTGGCGCTTGCGATCTCCAAGCTCGGTGGCCGAGCGCGAGAGTGGGCCCTGACGCGTGGCACGTCTGTGGACACTGCATTCCCTTTTTGGGATCAGCTGAAGGCCCAGCTTTCGCGAGTATTCTCGCCGCCTAACCAGGCGTATCGCGTGAGGTCACGCTTCCTGTCTACCCGTCAGGGTAAGAAGGAATTGCTGGACTTCGTCCAGGAGTTGAGAACTCTTCTCGCCGGCATGGCGGCGGATCCTCTTCCTGAAGTGGTCGCGGTGACCGTCTTCATGGAAGGCCTTCGCACTGGCGTGGCCAGGACGGAAGTCTTCCGTGTTCACCCGACCTCTTTTGAGGAAGCCGTGAACGTGGCGTTGAACGCCGAGTTCAACTTCAAGTCGTCGCGACTTGGTTGGACGGCTTCCCAAGCCAGCTCTTCCGGAGCTTCTGATGTGTCCAATGGCGCAGTGCCTATGGACCTCAGCTACGCTGAAGATGAGGAAGCCGAGCTTCAGGCTGCTGAGCAGCGTATCGGCATCCGTCGATGCTATGTGTGCGGCAGCACACAACACCTGCGTCCGGGTTGCCCGCTGCGCAAGCAGCGCCAGGCTCCGTCGAGCCGAATCTCCGCTTCTGAGCAGAAGCCTGGCTCGGGGCGGGGAAACGCCAAGTCCCAGTAGGCGCGGGGCGCCCTGCTGGGGAAGAAGAACTGAGTTCTGTTGAGCCTCAGGGAGGAGGTCGGCAGGGCTTAGCCCCAAAGAGCACCGTGCTCTCTAACAACACGGAACGTGTATGCAAGCCGGGCTTGCTGGTCGTGGAAGCGACCGTGAAGGGCTTTGAGAAGCCATGGAAGATCCTTATCGACTCCGGAGCGTCGGGCAACTATGCTCGGCGCTCCACGATGGAAGGAAGTCAGCAGTACGCTGAGGCGCTGAAGGCGCGTTCGAGGGACATCGTCACCGTCCGTCTTGCGACGGGGACCCGTGTCACGGTGCCCAAGGTTCCTGTGAACCTGGGCGTGAAGTTTCTGGACTTCGATAGCGTTGAACGCTGTTTGGTCATCGACCTGGATTCGAGGTTCGACCTCATCCTCGGCATGGCATGGCTGGAGTGCCATGAACTATGGATCGACTGGCGGTCGAAGACCTTAGGCGCTACGCGCTTGCCTCCTAGGGGAGCATTGGCGAGTCATGAACCCACCTCTGCTAGGAAGCAAAAGCGCTATTGGCGCGGGCACTGGACCGAGTCGGTCAATGTGCTGGACATTGGAGTGTCCGAGTTAATGGACACTGGCGTCGAAGACGCGAGTCCCGAGCACTGCTCGTGGGCTGGACGTGGAGTGGCACGTAACCCACTGAGTGAGACTCCGAGTTACTGCGAGTCATCACTGCCTGCCGGTAATGGCGGGGTCGACACTGAGTCGAGGCATCTTGGGCGTGGCCCTAGTGATGCGCGTGGAGCGGCACGTAACCCGCTGAGCGATGCTCGTGGCTTGAGCGCAGCATCGCTGCATGCCGGTAATGGCATGGTCGACAGTTCGTCGAGGCATCTTTGGCATGGCCCTAGTGATGCGCGTGGAGCGGCACGTAACCCGCTGAGCGGTGCTCGTCACGAGAGCGCAGCATCGCTGCATGCCACTGATGGCGTGGTCGGCTGTGAGCCGAGGCATCAAGGGGAGGACCCTGACGATGCGGGTGGAGTGGCACCTAATCCACTGGGCGAGGGCTGTGAGCGTTGCGGCTCCACGCCGGCTCAATCAGAGCAGCAAGAGGTGGCAACACCTGACGAGACTTTCAGTCTGAACACGCTGGCCTCTCCGAGGCGTACAGCTTCCGCGAGGAGGCGGCAGCGACGCCAGATGGCGACTGCGAGACGCAAGGCGTCGGTCCTGGTACAGGACGTGTCCGTCGTGGACGATGATAGCGAGCAGCTATACACACTCGTTGATGAGTGACTGGTGAAGCCGAGGGCAACGTCAGCCTCGAGGCTATTCCGACGGTGGCTGCTCTGCTAGAGCTGGACGAGATGTCCATTCCCGACTTTGGGGATGCCTTAAAGGCTGGCGCGCTCGCCGAAGTGGTCATGATACGACCGGAGGAGGAATTGAACTCCTCGTCGCTTATGGATGAAGCTGTCCTTGAGGACACGAAGGAGGCACTCAGTGCGCGAAGTGGATCTTCGATTATGAAGGACCCATCGGATCCGTTCTATCCTTTAGTTAAGGAGTTCCAGGATGTGGTCTCGAATGACCCGCCCACGGGCTTACCTCCGGATCGAGGTGTCCGTCATGAGATTGACTTGGTTCCTGGAACCAAATACTGCGTAACGAGGCAGTGGCCCTTACCGAAGGAGCAGTGCGACGTCATTGACGCATTCTTCAGTGCCAAGCACGCGGCGGGCATGGTGCGTGAGAGCAAGTCTCCGCACTCGACGCCTACGTTCTGTGTCAGAAAGCCTAATGGCAAGTGGCGCATCGTTCATGCTTTCAATAAGCTCAATGCTGCCACCATTCCGGCACAGACGCCGATTCCTAGGAAGGATGTTCTGCAGAACAATATGGTTGGCTGCACGATGTACAGTGCGCTCGACTTGGTCGATGGTTATTACCAGTTGCTCATGCGAGCGAGTGACATTCCGCTGACAGCGGTTAGCACTCCGAGCGATATGCTCTGGGAGTGGCTAGTCATGCCCCAAGGGCTGTCGAACGCGCCTGCGACGTTCAATCGTCTGGTGACGCAGCTCTTCAGGCCCCTGCGGGCGTTTGCTCAAACGTACTTCGACGACATCTTCGTCCACAGTCGTGCGGAGCACGGTCGGTCTGACGTGGAGAACCACATTGACCACTTGCGAGCAGTGCTCGAGTGCATGCGCACCAACAAGCTGTACGCTAACGCATCAAAATGCATCTTCGGCGCTGAAGAAATTCCTTTCTTAGGATGCTTCGTTGGGAAGCGCGGCCTTCGAGCAGATCCTGCTAAGGTTAAGGCCATCGTTGACTGGCCGGTTCCCAAGAACCAAAAGGACTTACGCAAGTGGCTTGGCCTCGCCAACTACTTGCACAAGTACAGCGCGAACTACGCTGAGATGGCTCGGCCATTGTCCAATCTCCTTAAGAAGGATGAGGACTGGTGTTGGAACACCGAGCATCAAGATGCTTTCGAAGCAGTCAAGGAGAGTCTCCTTCATGCCCCGATCCTGGCGTTGCCAGACCCTGAACGTCCATTCAGTGTCGTCTGTGACGCATCGGACTTCGCCATCGGCAGTGCTCTGCTCCAAGCAGACGCCGAAGGGCGTGAACGCGTGATAGCGTTTGAGTCTCGCCAGCTTAAGGCTGCAGAGAAGAACTATCCAGTTCATGACAAAGAGCTACTTGCGATGAAGTATGCTCTCGTCAAGTTCAGGGTTCACCTGCTGGGCTCTAAGCCGTTTGTGATCTTCACTGATCATGCGTCACTACGCACTGCGACCCAGTCGCCTCACCTCTCGCAAAGGATGGCCCGTTGGCTGTCCTTCTTCGCGGAGTACAACTTCGAGGTGAAGTACAAGCCTGGCAGGCAGAATGGTCTTGCAGACGCGTTGTCACGGCGACCGGACTATGAGCTTGCTCATGTCACGATGGTGACCTCGTCGGTGACGGACTTGATACGCGCTGCGTATGCGCGAGACGACATGTGTGTCGCCCTGCTGCGTGCTCTTGGGAGCAAGGAGTTTGAAAACTCGGACAAGACATTGTCGGCGCGCTTGCGCGCGAGCCTGCACCGTTACTCCGTCGCTGACGGTCTGCTGTACTACAGCACGAGTGCGGAGGACACTCCTCGAGTCGTGGTCCCTCATGACGAGGATTTGAAGTATCGTATCCTCTACGAGGCGCATGATACACCGCTTGGCGGCCACCTCGGTCGCGAGAAGACCTACAGCTCTGTGGACCTATTGGTGGCCCAAGCTGTACAAGTGGGCGAGCACGTACGTGCGCACGTGTGAGACGTGTCAGAGGGTGAAGCCCTCACCGCATGCGGCCGCGCCGCTGGCAAGCTTGCCTGTACCCTCTGGGTGTTGGGAGTCCATGAGTTTGGACTTTGTGTTTGGCCTTCCAAAGGACTCGGAAGGTAACACGGGCATCGTGGTCTTCGTTGACCGTCTGAGCAAGATGGCTCATCTAGCGGCTGTGCCGGACACCGTGGACGGTGAAGGGACAGCGAAGCTGTTTCTCGATCGGGTCTTCCGCCAACACGGTCTGCCCGCATCGATTGTCTCTGATCGAGACCCCCGCTTCACTGGGAAGTTTTGGGACGCTGTCTTTAAGGTGCTCGGCACCAAGTTGGACATGTCCACAGCGGACCATCCGCAGACCGACGGTCAGACTGAGCGCGTGAATCGCGTTGTCGAAGACATTCTCCGTAGCATTTGCGCTGAAACGCCGAAGCGTTGGAGCGCTATGCTTCCACTCGTCGAGTTTGCGTTGAACAACGCTGTGCATGCCTCCACGGGCTACACTCCGTTCTACGTGAACGGCCTCACTCACCCGCGCGTCCCGCTGACGCTGCCACTCCGTGGTCCTGGGCTTGGTGGGGGAGAGATAGCCGATCGGCTTGCTGATGTCAGCCCACTCACTGTTCGTAAACAGGTTGACGAGTTCCTGTCAACGCGTCTAAGTGTCCTTCGACACGTACGTGACGCAATGGCTGATAGCCAAGACAAACAGAAAGAACATGCGGATGCTAAAGGCAGAGGCAATGTTGAGAGTTATGAGGTCGGGGACCTAGTGTTGCTTAACGCTAAAAACCTACCTACACATGCAGTGTCTGCGGTCTTCAAGACCAAGTTGCGCCCGCGCTTCGTGGGACCGTTCGCGGTCGTGGCCAAGAAGGGCCTAGCGTATACGCTCAATCTTCCGAAGAAGATGCGCACACACCCCGTGTTTTACGTGGGCTTGCTCAAGCCGTACCGGGACCCGGCCCATGTGGGTTCTCAGGAGCTGGCGCCCAACGTGGCGGAGCCACAGCGCCCTGCTGAAGTCGCAGCAACAGGTCGACCTGACCTTCCAGCCGCGCGAAACCTTGCTCAAGGCGCGCCAGGCGTTGAGTCGCCGACTCAGCAGCCTCACACCACTGGAGACGTTCCCGGAGATCGCGGATCTCATTCACGGTGGTGTCAGACTCCCTCTCGGCTTGATCAAGCCTCCGCCCATGGCGCTTCAGGATCTGACGCACGTCGCTCAGCGATCTCTCCAAGCTCTCCAGCTCCTCAGGCCGGACAGGCTCCTCACCGTGCGAGGACACGGGCGCCGCCGGCGCTGCTCGACGAGCAGGGGAACCGCCACTTTCATGTGGAGCGTATTCTAAAGCGTCGTCGACGCGACGCTCATAACCAATATTTGGTAAAGTGGCGTGGGTACCCGCACTCAGAAAACTCGTGGGAGTTTGAGGTACCCCTTCGGCAAGACTGCCCTGACGTCGTGGACGCTTTTGATCGCCGCGATCGAAGGCGCTCTGCGAGCCCGCGACCGCGAAGTCGGTCGCCTCACGCTTCCCGCCGCTAGGCAGGGGAGCTGAGGGATCATACGCTGAGCTCAAGCGTTGATCCCGGGCTGCTGCAGCCGTCGACTCACCTTGGTGAGTTCCTGCAGCGCTCTTAAGAGCAGATGAGCCGAGTCCGAGGGACTGTAGCGACCTGGAGGCGGCCGCCTGACGCTTCGTCTTCAGCTTCGCGAAATCGAAGCGAAGCCGGCGCTCTAAGCGCACATCAGCTTCGTCGAAGCTAGACTGGAGAGCCTCCAGCGAAGAGAGACGGCGGGTTCGATGAACCCAGCTCGTGAATTGAGCGTCGTCCTCGTGGAGGAGCTCTCCCGGACCGAGCACCACCGGAATAGTCCGCATCGCGGGGACTGAAGCCCCACGGGCTTGATCGGACAGGCGAGTCCCATACTCCTGTGGAGTGGTCTGCTGCGGCGTCAGAAGCCTCTCTCGGAGAGCAGTACGAGTAGCGACCTGGTCGCTGGTACTGGCCGCCGGCCCGATTCGCCAATTCTGCAATGGCCCCGAGCCAAACTGCTTCAAGCGCTCCACCGGGTTGAGCGGCACGAAGCCATACTCTCGTCGAGAGCTCACTAGCGGTCGCGCCTCAGGTCGTTGCGAACGAACGGCAGTTTGCCCCTCGAGCTGACGCTCTTGAGCCTCGTCGAGGTCGTTGGAGATCTCGTTTGTCTCCAAACCAGACGAAGCACGAAGTGCTGTGGTCTCGCGATCCACGAAAGGGTTGGGAACCCGGCGTTGCTGCTCCGGCGAGCGTGGACGCGCAGGTGGCGGGGAGTCCTCTCGCTGAGGCATCGGCGTGTCGGAGCTGTAGTCCAGCTCCTCGTCCTCCTCCCCCTCCTCGAGGCCCTCAAAGAGGTCGTCTGCCGCACGGCGGGCCATGTTCGCGCTGCTGGGGCTCTCGGAGCTAAGCGCAAGACGGCTCTGCTGCAGGGCGTGATACTCTCTCACCGAGAGCGTTGACGCGGGGCGCGGTGAGACCATACGGTCGGACGTTGTGGCACTAGGTGCCGGGGACGCGGGCGCGCTCTTGTTGTCGAGTGACCAAGACGCCTGCGGACTCCGAGCCATGTGCTCGTTGAACTTGGAAAGTTCTGGAGCGGGCTCTCGCGAGGGCAAGCGGCTTGGCCGTTGCCGTCGAGACTTCTCAATCGAGACGATGACGAGTGCGTACACGTGGTGTCCACAGTCTGGTGGGGGAGGGTGTAACGGGGTTACATTGAATAGTGTGATGCACACAAGCTAGGTGCCACACATAAGTGGCTTCCACACATATGTTACGTGGGTCACCCCAGATAGGAGTGGGTGGCTCACAGCCACTGGATATGCATTTGACTAGGCTCTACTATGATAGATAGTGAGTCCTATACATACAAACAACAGGCGGCTCTGCCGCGATAAACAACAATACATTCAGTTCACATTTGAAGCCTAAGAGTTCACTAGCCTTGTTTAAGGTACTTCTGTCTCTTGGAGTCCTTAATTAGCTATATTAAGGTACTCGAGCAAACTCTCGTATAGAGTTTGCTAGCTATCAATATTACTAGAGACTCTCTGAGTCTGTGTCTTCCTCTGACGCTAAAGCTACGGCAGCCCCGCTGCAATTTTCCTTTTGGGCCTTCTCCGGTCTCGTTTCGCGACTGCCCTTAGCTGCCGTAGCATTTGTTCCCAGAAGCTGTCGACGCTTCCGTTTGCGTTTATCGCTGCATCTCGATACACGGCGTTATTCCGCTCCATCCACAGGTGGGTCAGACATATTGTGCTCCCGACACGCCAGATTCTGTTCCACTCTGCGATGAACTCGTCTCCGTCTTCCGGAAACAGCTCCGCGATCTCCTCTGTTCTTGTCTTCGACACTGGCGGTGGCTGTCTGCTTGCACAGTTCCGCTGGTATTCTTGCGTTCTCTCGACCGGCCATGTTTCGTCTGTCCAATGTGAGATAAACTTGCTCCAGCACTTCCGCGCCCCCAGAAGAGGTGTTGATGCGTCTCCTTGTGTCCGTTGCATTTTTCGAGTTTCTGGCACCTTCTGTCTTCCGGTCTTCCCGTATAGAACAAGTTGAGCTGATGAAATGCGACCCGGTATCCCGTCCACACCTGGAACTCGGTTAGTCCGTTGCTGTAATTCCATACTTGTGTTGGAGTTTGCTCGAGCGCTGCACGTTGCCACTGGTCATTCTTCGCACGTGTCTCCAATCGTACTAGTAGGCCCTCCAGTTGTTCTGCCATGTCTCCCTTGTACCGTCGGTACGGCTGTTTCTTCAGCGCTGCCCGCACATGTTTGTTTGTCACCGTCTTATTGCAGGCCCACGGGAAGCGATGGATCGCTGGGTTTGCTTCGAACACCAGCGGCCCACACAAGAATTTCCCATTAGGAGAGATACGTGCGATTGCTGAAGCTCGCTACGTCTCAACCCATCGTCACATTGCTTGTTTGTATTACATGTATAATAGTTGGCAGCCCCGTACTATGCCGGGGAGTCATAGTTTAATCAAGTCGATACTCTAAGTACGAGTTTTATCCTGGGATGCGTAAACGGATGTCATCTTTGCTCCGCTTCGCGTCACAAACGCAGTCGCTTCGCTCCTGCGGGTAAAAAGATTTTAAGATCTGGACAGTATAATGCTCGGCTCGCTGTTGAGCTCGGCGCTGGGCCCGCCTCCGCAAATACCGCGCGGCCCTGCTTCGCGGGCATCCCGCGCGGGTTTGCTATGGCTACGCGACCTTGCGCACGCTCACCTCCGTTGGTCTTTTCTACATCATTTACCCCTCCTTTCTGAAACGGGGCAAGCAGCCACAGTCTATAATAGTTGGTCGATTGGAGGTGTAGCGAGCGAGTCATTGTACCATGACGACGACTTTGAGATGGGACCACCACATTACGAGCTTCAAGTGGGCGTCCGTCTGGTGTTAGAGAACTACGGGTGTAGCCAACGCCTGGTTTATGAAAGCCATCCTTGCTTTGTTACATCCTCTGATCGATTACCGAGACTCGAGCCACAAACGCCTGCTCAAGATGTGCATTGGATGCGCGTGGCTTCGGCCGCACGGCGTGGATTCGCTAATCGCCTCAGATATCTTTCATGTTGCTGCGGCCACCATAGGGCGTCGTCCAAGAGCAGCACGGACTTCAGTTGCGCCTGTCGCGAAAGTTTGGAGGCACGTTTATCAGCAGCAGTTGAGACTTGCAGGGGGAAGTGTATCTCGCTGGTAATTGCTCGTTAGCCTTGGGAGCAGCTACGACAACCTAACAGCGGTAGCACTAGTTTTGCTTAATTTTGTTCTGCTTTTGTTCTGCTCGATCGTTGTCGTGTGTGCTGGATTCAAAGGCACGAGTCAAGTTCTCCGCTCCTCGAACAGCGGAGTGAATGCGAGCTCGACGCTACGGCAACTAATCCTCTTCGAGACAACCAACGCGTGGGTAAAAGATTGTGGCACGTTGCAAATGCCTGCCATAGTTGCTGTTCGTCATCCTGGAAAATTTATGTGAAATGATGTGTTGCGCGTGAGGTGGTAAAATGAAAAGTGAATTAGTTTGGATGGAACCGATCAAGCAGATCGGGACCAGTGAACGAGCATCACTTGCCTACAGGTTCTAGAACTATCGACGTCCTAGAACTCCCTTCTGGAACCTTCGCGAATGTCGTAGTTGCCAATCTTGACGAGGTGACTTAGAGACGAGGCAAACTGCACTGACATGCTGGTGCAGTCGCTAGAGACGAGTCAACTCGTTACACTCCCCCTCAACTCGACATCTTGCTTGAAGTGACACCACTCTGACGAACCAGCGCAGCAAACTGTGGCGTGGGAAGAGCCTTGGTCATGTAATCAGCGAGCTGCTTGGCGACGGAACATACTCGAGCACCAGGTAGCCATCTTGCACTGCGCCGCGGACAAAGTGGTATCGAAGATCAATATGTTTGGCCCTCGACTGATAACCGACGTGCTCGGCAAGAGCAATCGCTGCCTGGTTGTCGATCTTGACAGTCGTGAGTGGGAGATCCTTGAAGCCGATCTCGTTGAGCAGATTGCGCAGCCGTAAAGCCTCTTGAGCAGCAAGCGACAGGGCCATATACTCGGCTTCCGCGGATGAAAGAGCGACAGTGCGCTGGCGCTTCGACTTTGTAGATCACAGGCGCGTTCCCCATCATGACGAGCAGTCCAGAAGTCGAGCGTCGAGTTGTCGTGTCACTGCCCCAGCTTGCATCTGTGTACACCACAGGCAAAAAGCTGTCATTCTTGGTGCGGGTAAACTGAATACCAAAGCTGGCAGTACCCTTCAGGTAACGCAGGACACGGACAGCAGCAGTCATATCCGCATACGTCGGAACCTCGAGATGCTGCGAGAGAACACCAAGTGCCGCGCAAATATCCGGTCGGGTCCCGTTTGCGATGTACAACAGCGAGCCAATGAGCTCCCGGTACTGCTTCTTGTCTGCAGGCTTGCTGTCCGAGCGGACAGCAAGCCGATCACCTCCAGATGCTGGCCGACAACGCTCGGGTTCTTGGATGGAACGAGTGACATCTTGTCAAGCTTCTCGAGCAAGCGCTCCACAAACTGCGACTGGCACATGTGCAGCACTCCTTGCTCTTGATCATACTGAACTTGGATTCCGAGCACAAAGCGAACGCCACCGAGGTCCTTCACCGTGAAGTGATGCGAAAGCTCGGAAATAATGCTGCGTACTTCCTCATCCGAAGCAGATCCAATCAGCAAGTCATCGACGTACAACACGATGATGGCGACTCCGGACGTCGTACGGCGAACAAAGAGGCACGAGTTCGATGAGCACGCGACAAAGCCCATCGACACCAGTACTTTCTTGATCGTCTTGTGCCACACGGCCGCCGCCTGCTTCAACCCGTAGATACTGCGAAACAGTTTGCAGATCATGCCATCGTCCAAGCGAACTCCTTCCGGTGGATACATGTAGACGTCTTCTTCGAGCGGGCCGTTAAGAAATGCAGTCTCCACATCCAGTGGCTGGATTATGTACTTCTTCTGGCAGCAGATAGCGAGAAAACTCGGACAGTGTTCATGCTTGCCACCGGGGAGTAGGTCTCCCAGTAGTCGACTCCAAAGGTCTGACGAAAACCTTGAGCAACCAGCCGAGCCTTGAAGCGGACAATGTTCCCATCGCCATCGCGCTTTACAGCAAACACCCACTTGCAACCGATCACCTTCACTCCTGCTGGACGTCGAACAGCATCCCACGTGTGGTTTGTGTAGTGCGAGCGGAGCTCGCGTCGTACAGCTTCCTTCCATTGAGCAGCATAGGGCGACGCCATTGCTTCTGCGTAGGTGCGAGGAACTTCCATCACAGCAAGAGCTATTTCATAGCCATCTGTGAGACGAAGACGCTTCGGGTCAGGCTCCAGCCGCTCATCTTGGTCAGAACTTGGGCTGGGGTCTGATCCACGCGGTACCCACGTAACAACCCGGTCTTCAGGTGGAGGAGGAAGAGCAAGAGGCGACGGACCAACTGCTTCTAGTCGCCGCGGAGCAAACTCACCGCCAAACACCATGCGTTCGCTTGCAACTGGTACCGTCGAAGCCGAGCGAGCCAGCGTGAGCGCACGCTGCTCCCGTGATTCTCCCCCCTTGGACCGGTGCCTCAGCAAGTTGGCGATCAGCTGCACTATCCGGTGTAGGCAACGGGCCATCTACAATGCGAGCCGGCGTCGAAGCTGCTATGTCGTCAGCACTAGCTTGGGCCTCCGGCGAATTTCCACTTGCCACGATCTCCATTGGTTCCGCACCATTGTCTTCAGCTGCTGGTGGGTCGTCCACTTCCATGTCATCAGCTTGGCTTGCCGCATGAGCTGGTCGCATCGGCAGAAGATCGTCATCGTCGATAACCGTCCACTTCGGCGCCTGCAGTGGCTCGACATGTCCACTTGAAACTACATCAGACGGCGGGCGCTCATCAAGTGCAATAGTACGAGTCACAACCACTCGGTCATCTTCGTCGTCCCAAACACGGCAAGCCTTCGCTGTGTCCGAGTAGCCGAGAAAGATGCACTTGTGAGCTTTCGCGTCCCATTTAGCCCGCGATCCGAACACGCGCATGTGGTTCAGTGCCGGCTTGGTCTTCCAGATCAACTCGAACGGTGTTGTGGCGCGACGAGCTGAGTTCGGTAGACGATTGAGAGTGTACGCTGCAGTGGTGATCGCTTCGCCCCACCATTCCTTGGGCAAATGCTGGTAGTACAGCATCGCACGTGCCATCTCCGCGAGCGAGCGGTTTGTACGCTCTGCCAGACCATTCTGCGCCGGCGAATATGGCGCACTCGTCTGGTGCATGATCCCATGAGCAGCACAGAAGGCATTGAATTTCTTCCCCGTGTACTCGCCGCCGTTATCCGTGCGAATGCAGCGGACGCGCCGATGCGTGAGTGTGTCCATGAGTGCCTTGTACTCCTTAAACTTGACCAAAACCTCGCTCTTTCGCTTGAGCAAGTAGACTTGAACATAGCGCGACCAGTCGTCGATGAATACCAACACGAACCGTGCTCCCCCTTTGGACGGCATCTCCATGGGACCCATCACGTCGCTGTGAACGATCTCGAGCGGCTCCGACGTCTTCACCACGCTGGTTGAGGTGTGCGCATACTGCGCCACTGTCATTTTTCCGCAGACACGCCCTTCGCATGGGCCGTCTGGAAGCGACCTCGCTGAAAGCTTGGGAACCCCGACAACAGCGTCGCTCACGTTTGACAGTCTCGCGCGACCAGCATGACCGAGTCGAGCGTGCCATAACGCTGCTTCGTCCGCCACTGCGCTCAACGCAGCTGCAACTTCTTTACGTGCACCGGTAAGAGTGTACAATTTCCCCATGCGGCGACACTTGACGACCTCGACACCCCGATGCAAGATAACGCACTTGTCACCATCAAACTCGACTCCCGCGCCCTTAGCCGTTAGGGCCGGTACAGACAGTAGCTTCCGGTCAATAGGAATGTAAAGCATCTCCGTGATCAAAACGGTCCGACCGGTGCCGACATCAAGGCGTACATCGCCGACACCACTCGCACACGTCCAGGCCATCACCAATAGGCCGGAATTTCTCGAAATCTTCACGTCGATATGTCATATGCGAGCTGGCACCGCTGTCAAGCAGCCATATCGTGGTGTCTGCTAGGGCATCTGACACAGCAAACACGAACTGGTCACCCTTCGACTTGCCATTTAGCAGCGGGCACTCTCCGCGCTTATAGCCGACTTGGTCACACTCGTAACAGCGCCCAGTGAACCGAGCCTGCCCTTGTCGTCCACGACGACTATTGCCTTGTTGAGCGCGGCCTTGGCCCCGATCTTCACCATGGCGCCGCCCACGACCGCGCGATCTAGCAGCCGTCACCTGCAACGCGCTCTCTTGCCGTTCTCTTTTCTGGATCGTGTCGAACTCTCGCCGGAGCATCACCTTGGCCTCGAACAAGTCGACATTGCCCCTCGCCTCGATGATCTTGACCATGCTGTCGTACTCAATGGAGAGGCTTCCCAGGAGGATCACCAAGCGCTCGTCGGTCTTCACATCGTCACCGACAGCTGCAAGCTTCATGCATAAGTCGTCGAACTTCATCAAATGATCCATGATGTTGTCTCCTAGGGTCATCTGGAACTCGTGGAGCTTCTTGCGGAGCTGGACGCGGTTGTGTAGGCCGCGCTTCACGCAGAACTCGCGTAGGATGTACCATGCCTCGGCAGCACTTCCCGCATCCCGGATCATCGACTGGTAGGTCGGGCTCAGCATTTTCGCAATCAACGCCAGGGCCTTCATGTCGGCGACCTTCCACTCGGCCGAAATGGCCCCCACCGCACCTTCTGGCTTGACTGCAATATGGTCGAGTAGCTCCTTCTTCGCGAGCGTCATCCGGGCGTTAAATTCCCATAGGAAGTAGTTGTCGTCTTGGAGAATCTCGTGCGTCCTCGTATTTTGGCTCATAACCTGAAATGATGTATTGCGCGTGAGGTGATAAAATGGAAAGTGAATTAGTTTGGATGGAACCGATCAAGCAGATCAGGACCAGTGAACGAGCATCACTTGCCTATAGGTTCTAGAACTATCGACGTTCTAGAACTCCCTTCTGGAACCTTCGCGAATGTCGTAGTTGCCAATCTTGACGAGGTGACTTAGAGACGAGGCAAACTGCACTGACATGCTGGTGCAGTCGCTAGAGACGAGTCAACTCGTTACATTATGGTCACCTCTTCGCCCTTAAAAACGGTTAGCGCCTTCTGGGAAACAAGTATGCGGCAGATCAAGGCAATCGCGAAACGAGAACGCAGACAAATGGACACGAAAATACAAGGAACGAGGCTGCTCCTCCTGCAGCAGCACCTCGATCGGCAACCCCGAGAGAAGCCACCCCACGTGGCACGCCCAGTACAACCACCGGACTCAACAGAGGAACCGGCGTTGCTAACCAGGCTCAAGACCTACCAGACATCCTGCAACCATTAATAACGGCGTAATAGACTAGTCTGAATCTCTCTCGTCATTCTGGAAGATTGGTGTGCTCCCGAATCGACGCTATCCGTGCGACGTGTCACCGCGAATCAACCCGTGTGGAATAGCTCGCTCTTGCTCTGCAAAGGACGCAAACTGTCACGTACTGAGCGCGCCATTTTGCAGCCCAAGGGGCAACAGACCCTGCGCAAACACCACTTGAGCGTCTGGAGTCCGCAGTCCCCGACTCAAACCTCATTCAACAATTTGCCTCCATCCAAGCACACCAACTGCCTCCAGCCTCCTACCCGCGACCATGAAGCTCTTCTCCGCTGCCTCGCGCTCCTCGCTGCTGTCGCCACTGGTTCGCCCATGATGCGTCAAGAGGAGAAAGCAGACCCGTGCACACTCACCGGCACCTACAAGCCCGGCACCGACATCTCGTCCTGCAGCACCGTCACCATCGGACCGCTCACCGTCCCCGCCGGCTTCCCGCTAGACCTGAGCAAGGCCAAGAGCGGCGCCACCATCAATATCTCCGGCACGACTACCTTCGGTACTGTCACGTGGGGTGGCCCGCTCGTGAAGCTCAGCGGCAGCGGCCTCATGGTCAAGGGCTCAGGTACTCTTGACGGTCAGGGTGCCTGGTACTGGAAGCAAGGCACGTCTATCAAACGTCCGGTGTTCTTCAGTCTGCACGGTGTCACGGGCTCGACGCTGTCGGGCTTCACCCTCAAGAACTCGCCCTTCCGCACCTTCAGCATCCTCAACTCGGAGCACACGACCCTCAGCGGCCTCACGCTCGACTCGAGCGCCGGCAACAGCCTGGCCAAGAACACGGACGGCTTCGACTTGACCAAGAACGACCACGTGACCATTTCGGGTAACAAGATCTACAACCAGGACGACTGCCTGGCCATGCAGTCCAGCACTAACACGATCTTTAGCGGAAACTACTGCAGCGGTGGCCACGGCATCTCCATCGGGTCGCTCGGAGGCAACGCCGTCGACGAATCCGACACGGTCTCGGGGCTCACCGTCGACGGCAACACGATCGTCGACAGCGTCAACGGCATCCGCATCAAGACCATCGTCGGTCTCAAGGGCCTCGTGTCGGGCGCCACCTACACGAACAACAAGCTCTCGAACGTCAAGAACGCCATCGCGATCCACTCGGACTACAGCAAGTCCGACGGCGGCTACACGGGCTCGGCCACGAGTGCTGTCACGATTACCGGTGTGACGATCGCGGGGCTGTCGGGCACGGCCACCAACCTGTACGACATCGTGGCCAACCCGCAGGCGGTGTCCAACTGGAAGTTCTCGGGCATCACTGTGAGCGCTTCCAAGACGGGCACGTGCAGCGGCCAGCCCAGCAGCATCAAGTGCTAAGACAGCAGTGCATTGTCGTGCATAGTGTCTAGCGTTTACAATTCCCTTTTTTGAGCGATCAAGTAGCTTAGCATCGAGGGTAAGTGAAAGGTAGTTGCCTCTTTTGAATGAAATGATGTTTGTTTTTTCGAAGTGCGGCGAAGTGTGGTTGTCCTGGTTGGTGCGCTCGAAAGGGAGGCACTGGACTCCGATCTTCACGGTCTTGCCATGCACATGTAGCTAAAGCCCGCGGAGGGGGAGTGTCGGTCCGCAGCACTGAAAATATAGTCTTCAGCACTGAAAACACGGACGTCGACACAGAGGGATAGGTGGGCCGCGAGCACTGAAGCGGGGGGGGGTCTCCAGCACTGATGTGGAGAGCGGCAACACTGAAGTATAAATATCTAGCGCGCTGCTGGGCAAGTTCAGATCTCTGGGAAACTGCCTTGGTCACATTACGGGAGGTCCATCTTCTTGTCGACTGGGGCGGCAACCGCGTATGACCCTCTTGGTCGGGAGGTTCTCGGTAGCAAGCTGAAGCCTCGCATCCAACTCCATCTTGGACGAGGCGACGGTCGCCTTCAGGCCAGAGGACGACGTGCCCTAGGCAAACCAAGACACCAGCACCACCAACTTGTCCCGCGTGAGCCGCGTCCAGCTCAACAAGCAGTCCATGTCGTAATAATCAAGAAACATTGCAGGGTGCGTGGCCGGACTCGTGCTTAACGCCTCGAAGCGCTTGAGGATTTCGCGCCACTCGTCGTCGTCCAGGGAGCTGTTTAGGTCCACAATGAGAGGTCCATTCTGCCAGTCGAAGCTCGCCACACGCTTCAAGAGCCGAAGAAAGATGGACAACACCGAGTGAGGCGTCGAAGTCGACGCTGCGGCCAACATGAGCTCCACTGCATCAATCGGGAGTACGATACTCAACGCCTTGTCGGCTAGCCAGCGCTGCACCAGACGCACATTCGGGCCGAACGACGTGTGCAGCGTGTGCACCGTGCACGCATGTTTGGACAAGTAGCCCAGCTCACACTTGACCGTAACGTACTCAGACGAGGGTCAATGGCGAGCTTCTTGGCTCCAGCAGCACCAGTCACGACGCTCAGCTCCTTCTTGCGGCGAATCACCAGACGGGAGTCGTATCCGCCTGTTAACACGTCGACACAGTTCTTGTCTACTTCATAGCGAAGGTTGATGCGCGTCTGAAGGCCGTGACGTCAAAGCCCGTCTTGGCGTGCAACAGCGCCTTCTTCTCATTCAGCCAGGCCGACGAGCGCTCGAACTTGGGATGCAGCACCAGAGGCTCCAGGACTGTGTTCACATGGGCCATCGGCGCTGCGTCCATCTTCTCGCCCTTGGAGTAAGCTAGCGGGTGCGGCTGGACGGGGAACAGGCTGCGGAAAGCAGGGTGCACCGGAAGCACGTCCGAGACCTTGAGTGGCAGCGAGTCCAGTACTCGCAGCGGCTTGGCAAAGCTGTTGAAGATCATCCAGGGCCTCGACACGAGTTCATCGTGGACTCGAACACCGCGCTTGACGCCTTCGCGTTCTTCAAAGCTGCCGGTTCTTCAACGTCAAGAGAAGAGTGAGCCGAGCATTCGATGTCTTGATCTGCGCCGACGTGAGCGGCGGGCAGGGCGCGAGGACGATGGAGTGCACGATGGCGTCCAAAACGCGGTGGCGGTTCTCCGAGCTGATGCCTTCCCACACGACGGCCTCGATGATATTGCCGTCCTCGACCATGTACGTGTCTTCATCGTGTCGTCCACGACTGCAGGGCGGGGAACCGGGAGAGCTGTTGTAGCCCGTCCAGAACTCGCTATTCTTGATAAACAGCGACCGGAAGTCAGTGCTGCACCAGCTTGACAGTCTCGGCCGCATTCCGCTACATTCTGGAGCTCCTTTTACGCTCTGCGCGTCACACGTCCAAACAAGTGACGTCCAGAAGCTCGATCTCGTACGAGCTGTGGTCCTCCGTTGTGAGCACGACACTTCCTTTCGTCGGCGAGAACTGCAGCCATCTCCGCCCAGATAAACTGCACCAGCACCTTCTCCATACTTCTGCAACACTGCCCGAAAATATCAGCGCCACATTCACAACAGCCATCGAAGGTCCGTTGTCAGACATATCTTGTTCCCCTTCAAGTATGATGCCCTACCAGCGTTTTATATCTACACGGACTACAAGCAACTCGGCCGAGCGCACAATGTTAGCACTTACTACAAAAGAGAAAGCACAATTACAAATTGAGTACCGCACCAGCATACCAGAGCACATGAGCTGTCTGGCGAGTGCGGGGGAATTTAAGCACGACCACGAGCAACTACCCGCAAGTCTTGCAGCAACACCAAAACGACGCCGATGCTAGTGACAAAAGGCTGAAAGAGCGAACGGAATGACGCCACTGACAGTGCCAATAGATCGGAGGAGATACGTACGCACCTGGAATAAGTACTGAATACACTACATGTCATTTACTCGACTCGGCAGTCTTCAGTCATGCTATCAGTGATGAGGACTACTACATCAGTATTCTCGACCACGCCATTCAGTTATCGAGACCCACCTACCCCTCAGTGTCAACGTCTGCGTTTTCAGTGTTGAAGCCCATTTTTACAGTGTTGCCAGCGGTTCCTCGCCGAGGGGTCTCCAATATGACGGTCCGATTTGCGCTGTCCGTGATGTCATTTGTTGACATCAGGCATGCACTTTCGTGCGGTGTGTGGACTCATCAGGTGCTGAGCGCTCCCAGAGTGCGCTTTAGGACTTTGAAAGCGTTGAGGATGCCGTTGACCGAGGGCGACAGTATCGACCAACTATTATAATACAAACTAGCAATGTGACGATGGTTTGAGACGTAGCGAGCTTCAGCAATCGCACGTATCTCTCCTAATGGGAAATTCTAGGGAGTCATCCTGACGGTTGACACCTTCACCTCTCACGCTTGGGGGCTGCAGAGTAGTTCGTTGAGGTGTTAAGCGCCTCCAGCCGGGGTGTGACGTGGAGGGTATCAGTCAAACAAAACTGCCTATCTAATCGTCTACCTAATACTTCTCTCCTTCGTGTCACATTGAATGTACTGCGTCATTTCCATGAAATCAATAATGGCTTAGTTCACCCCACGTGCGTGTAGTTATTTGATCAGTCCTGGGACAGTGGATTCCTGTTGGACCCATCGACGGAGAAACGTCCATCTGCACGTTCACTTAAGATCGGAATGATAACTTCAACATTGCGAAAGGTTTAGGTGGGCTCGACTGGCGGGTTTGCTCTCGCTAGTGCGCGTCTCCATATGCTCGAGCAATGGATTTGCTCGCTTTTATAGTAGGCTGTCCAATGTGTGCGAAAGTGATCAGTCGAGTGCGTTTTGATCCGAGCAGTCTGCGATGCAGACTAGGGCGCTGGAGGAGTAGCGAGCGAGTCATCGTACCATGACGACGACTTTGAGATGGGACCACCACATTACGACGACCGAGAGCTTCAAGTGGGCGTCCGTCTGGTGTTAGAGAACTACGGGTGTAGCCAACGCCTGGTTTATGAAAGCCATCCTTGCTTTGTTACATCCTCTGATCGATTACCGAGACTCGAGCCACAAACGCCTGCTCAAGATGTGCATTGAAGGACTGGATGCGCGTGGCTTCGGCCGCACGGCGTGGATTCGCTAATCGCCTCAGATACCTTTCATGGCTGCGGCCGCCATAGGGCGTTGTGCAAGAACACACGGACTTCAGTTGCGCCTGTCGCGAGAGTTTGGAGGCACGTGTATCAGCAGCAGTTGAGACTTGCAGGGGAAGTGTACCTCGCTGGTAATTGTTCGTTAGTCTTGGGAGCAGCTACGACAACCTAACAGCGGTAGCACTAGTTTTGCTTAATTTTGTTCTGCTTTTGTTCTGCTCGATCATTGTCGTGTGTGCTGGATTCAAAGGCACGAGTCAAGTTCTCCGCTCCTCGAACAGCGGAGTGAATGCGAGCTCGACGCTACGGCAACTAATCCTCTTCGAGACAACCAACGCGTGGGTAAAAGATTGTGGCACGTTGCAAATGCCTGCCATAGTTGCTGTTCGTCATCCTGGAAGATTAGTGTATCCTGAATTTACGTTATCCGTGCGACGTGTCACCGCGAATCAACCCGTGTGGAATAGCTCGCTCTTGCTCTGCAAAGGACGCAAACTATCACACACTGAGCGCACCATTTTGCAGCCAAAGGGGCAGAAAACCTTGCCCACGCACCACTTGAGCGTCTGCAGTCCGCATTCCCCGACTCAAACCTCATTCAACAATCTGCCTCCTTCCAAGCACACCAACTGCCTCCAACCTCCTACCCGCGACCATGAAGCTCTTCTCCGCTGCCTTCGCTGCCCTCGCGCTCCTCGCTGCTGTCGCTACCGGTTCGCCCATGATGCGTCAAGAGGAGGAAGCAGCCACGTGCACACTCACCGGCACCTACAAGCCCGGCACCGACATCTCGTCCTGCAGCACCGTCACCATCGGACCGCTCACCGTCCCCGCCGGCTTCCCGCTAGACCTGAGCAAGGCCAAGAGCGGCGCCACCATCAATTTCTCCGGCACGACTACCTTCGGTACTGTCACGTGGGGTGGCCCGCTCGTGCAGCTCAGCGGCAGCGGCCTCACGGTCAAGGGCTCAGGTACTCTTGACGGTCAGGGTGCCTGGTACTGGAAGCAAGGCACGTCTATCAAACGTCCGGTGTTCTTCAGTCTGCACGGTGTCACGGGCTCGACGCTGTCGGGTTTCACCCTCAAGAACTCGCCCTTCCGCACCTTCAGCATCCTCAACTCGGAGCACACGACCCTCAGCGGCCTCACGCTCGACTCGAGCGCCGGCAACGGCAAGGCCAAGAACACGGACGGCTTCGACTTGACCAAGAACGACCACGTGACCATTTCGGGTAACAAGATCTACAACCAGGACGACTGCCTGGCCATGCAGTCCAGCACTAACACGATCTTTAGCGGAAACTACTGCAGCGGTGGCCACGGCATCTCCATCGGGTCGCTCGGAGGCAACGCCGTCAACGAATCCGACACGGTCTCGGGGCTCACTGTCGACGGCAACACGATCGTCGACAGCGTCAACGGCATCCGCATCAAGACCATCGTCGGTCTCAAGGGCCTCGTGTCGGGCGCCACCTACACGAACAACAAGCTCTCGAACGTCAAGAACGCCATCGCGATCCACTCGGACTACAGCAAGTCCGACGGCGGCTACACGGGCTCGGCCACGAGTGCTGTCACGATTACCGGTGTGACGATCGCGGGGCTGTCGGGCACGGCCACCAACCTGTACGACATCGTGGCCAACCCGCAGGCGGTGTCCAACTGGAAGTTCTCGGGCATCACTGTGAGCGCTTCCAAGACGGGCACGTGCAGCGGCCAGCCCAGCAGCATCAAGTGCTAAGACAGCAGTGCATTGTCGTGCATAGTGTCTAGCGTTTACAATTCCCTTTTTTGAGCGATCAAGTAGCTTAGCATCGAGGGTAAGTGAAAGGTAGTTGCCTCTTTTGAATGAAATGATGTTTGTTTTTCCGAAGTGCGGCGAAGTGTGGTTGTCCTGGTTGGTGCGCTCGAAAGGGAGGCACTGGACTCCGATCTTCACGGTCTTGCCATATACATGTAGCTAAAGCCGCGGAGGGGTCTCCAATATGACGGTCCGATTTGCGCTGTCCGTGAGGTCTCGCTAGTGCGCGTCTCCATATGCTCGAGCAATGGATTTGCTCGGGTGAACGCCAGTAGACTGTCCAATGTGTGTGCGAAAGTGATCAGTCGAGTGCGTTTTGATCCGAGCAGTCTGCGATGCAGACTAGGGCGCTGGAGGAGTAGCGAGCGAGTCATTGTACCATGACGACGACTTTGAGATGGGACCACCACATTACGACGACCGAGAGCTTCAAGTGGGCGTCCGTCTGGTGTTAGAGAACTACGGGTGTAGCCAACGCCTGGTTTATGAAAGCCATCCTTGCTTTGTTACATCCTCTGATCGATTACCGAGACTCGAGCCACAAACGCCTGCTCAAGATGTGCATTGGATGCGCGTGGCTTCGGCCGCACGGCGTGGATTCGCTAATCGCCTCAGATACCTTTCATGTTGCTGCGGCCACCATAGGGCGTCGTCCAAGAGCAGCACGGACTTCAGTTGCGCCTGTCGCGAAAGTTTGGAGGCACGTTTATCAACAGCAGTTGAGACTTGCAGGGGGAAGTGTATCTCGCTGGTAATTGCTCGTTAGCCTTGGGAGCAGCTACGACAACCTAACAGCGGTAGCACTAGTTTTGCTTAATTTTGTTCTGCTTTTGTTCTGCTCGACCGTTGTCGTGTGTGCTGGATTCAAAGGCACGAGTCAAGTTCTCCGCTCCTCGAACAGCGGAGTGAATGCGAGCTCGACGCTACGGCAACTAATCCTCTTCGAGACAACCAACGCGTGGGTAAAAGATTGTGGCACGTTGCAAATGCCTGCCATAGTTGCTGTTCGTCATCCTGGAAGATTAGTGTATCCTGAATTTACGTTATCCGTGCGACGTGTCACCGCGAATCAACCCGTGTGGAATAGCTCGCTCTTGCTCTGCAAAGGACGCAAACTATCACACACTGAGCGCACCATTTTGCAGCCAAAGGGGCAGAAAACCTTGCCCACGCACCACTTGAGCGTCTGCAGTCCGCATTCCCCGACTCAAACCTCATTCAACAATCTGCCTCCTTCCAAGCACACCAACTGCCTCCAACCTCCTACCCGCGACCATGAAGCTCTTCTCCGCTGCCTTCGCTGCCCTCGCGCTCCTCGCTGCTGTCGCTACCGGTTCGCCCATGATGCGTCAAGAGGAGGAAGCAGCCACGTGCACACTCACCGGCACCTACAAGCCCGGCACCGACATCTCGTCCTGCAGCACCGTCACCATCGGACCGCTCACCGTCCCCGCCGGCTTCCCGCTAGACCTGAGCAAGGCCAAGAGCGGCGCCACCATCAATTTCTCCGGCACGACTACCTTCGGTACTGTCACGTGGGGTGGCCCGCTCGTGCAGCTCAGCGGCAGCGGCCTCACGGTCAAGGGCTCAGGTACTCTTGACGGTCAGGGTGCCTGGTACTGGAAGCAAGGCACGTCTATCAAACGTCCGGTGTTCTTCAGCCTGCACGGTGTCACGGGCTCGACGCTGTCGGGTTTCACCCTCAAGAACTCGCCCTTCCGCACCTTCAGCATCCTCAACTCGGAGCACACGACCCTCAGCGGCCTCACGCTCGACTCGAGCGCCGGCAACAGCCTGGCCAAGAACACGGACGGCTTCGACTTGACCAAGAACGATCACGTGACCATTTCGGGTAACAAGATCTACAACCAGGACGACTGCCTGGCCATGCAGTCCAGCACTAACACGATCTTTAGCGGAAACTACTGCAGCGGTGGCCACGGCATCTCCATCGGGTCGCTCGGAGGCAACGCCGTCAACGAATCCGACACGGTCTCGGGGCTCACCGTCGACGGCAACACGATCGTCGACAGCGTCAACGGCATCCGCATCAAGACCATCGTCGGTCTCAAGGGCCTCGTGTCGGGCGCCACCTACACGAACAACAAGCTCTTGAACGTCAAGAACGCCATCGCGATCCACTCGGACTACAGCAAGTCCGACGGCGGCTACACGGGCTCGGCCACGAGTGCTGTCACGATTACCGGTGTGACGATCGCGGGGCTGTCGGGCACGGCCACCAACCTGTACGACATCGTGGCCAACCCGCAGGCGGTGTCCAACTGGAAGTTCTCGGGCATCACTGTGAGCGCTTCCAAGACGGGCACGTGCAGCGGCCAGCCCAGCAGCATCAAGTGCTAAGACAGCAGTGCATTGTCGTGCATAGTGTCTAGCGTTTACAATTCCCTTTTTTGAGCGATCAAGTAGCTTAGCATCGAGGGTAAGTGAAAGGTAGTTGCCTCTTTTGAATGAAATGATGTTTGTTTTTCCGAAGTGCGGCGAAGTGTGGTTGTCCTGGTTGGTGCGCTCGAAAGGGAGGCACTGGACTCCGATCTTCACGGTCTTGCCATATACATGTAGCTAAAGCCGCGGAGGGGTCTCCAATATGACGGTCCGATTTGCGCTGTCCGTGAGGTCTCGCTAGTGCGCGTCTCCATATGCTCGAGCAATGGATTTGCTCGGGTGAACGCCAGTAGACTGTCCAATGTGTGTGCGAAAGTGATCAGTCGAGTGCGTTTTGATCCGAGCAGTCTGCGATGCAGACTAGGGCGCTGGAGGAGT
Organism: Phytophthora crassamura; assembly: GCA_033557995.1. NCBI lineage: Eukaryota > Oomycota > Peronosporomycetes > Peronosporales > Peronosporaceae > Phytophthora > Phytophthora crassamura. The sequence goes on along the minus strand of JAUCED010000005.1, from coordinate 2,366,289 downwards.
AGCGAGCGAGTCATTGTACCATGACGACGACTTTGAGATGGGACCACCACATTACGACGACCGAGAGCTTCAAGTGGGCGTCCGTCTGGTGTTAGAGAACTACGGGTGTAGCCAACGCCTGGTTTATGAAAGCCATCCTTGCTTTGTTACATCCTCTGATCGATTACCGAGACTCGAGCCACAAACGCCTGCTCAAGATGTGCATTGGATGCGCGTGGCTTCGGCCGCACGGCGTGGATTCGCTAATCGCCTCAGATACCTTTCATGTTGCTGCGGCCACCATAGGGCGTCGTCCAAGAGCAGCACGGACTTCAGTTGCGCCTGTCGCGAAAGTTTGGAGGCACGTTTATCAACAGCAGTTGAGACTTGCAGGGGGAAGTGTATCTCGCTGGTAATTGCTCGTTAGCCTTGGGAGCAGCTACGACAACCTAACAGCGGTAGCACTAGTTTTGCTTAATTTTGTTCTGCTTTTGTTCTGCTCGACCGTTGTCGTGTGTGCTGGATTCAAAGGCACGAGTCAAGTTCTCCGCTCCTCGAACAGCGGAGTGAATGCGAGCTCGACGCTACGGCAACTAATCCTCTTCGAGACAACCAACGCGTGGGTAAAAGATTGTGGCACGTTGCAAATGCCTGCCATAGTTGCTGTTCGTCATCCTGGAAGATTAGTGTATCCTGAATTTACGTTATCCGTGCGACGTGTCACCGCGAATCAACCCGTGTGGAATAGCTCGCTCTTGCTCTGCAAAGGACGCAAACTATCACACACTGAGCGCACCATTTTGCAGCCAAAGGGGCAGAAAACCTTGCCCACGCACCACTTGAGCGTCTGCAGTCCGCATTCCCCGACTCAAACCTCATTCAACAATCTGCCTCCTTCCAAGCACACCAACTGCCTCCAACCTCCTACCCGCGACCATGAAGCTCTTCTCCGCTGCCTTCGCTGCCCTCGCGCTCCTCGCTGCTGTCGCTACCGGTTCGCCCATGATGCGTCAAGAGGAGGAAGCAGCCACGTGCACACTCACCGGCACCTACAAGCCCGGCACCGACATCTCGTCCTGCAGCACCGTCACCATCGGACCGCTCACCGTCCCCGCCGGCTTCCCGCTAGACCTGAGCAAGGCCAAGAGCGGCGCCACCATCAATTTCTCCGGCACGACTACCTTCGGTACTGTCACGTGGGGTGGCCCGCTCGTGCAGCTCAGCGGCAGCGGCCTCACGGTCAAGGGCTCAGGTACTCTTGACGGTCAGGGTGCCTGGTACTGGAAGCAAGGCACGTCTATCAAACGTCCGGTGTTCTTCAGCCTGCACGGTGTCACGGGCTCGACGCTGTCGGGTTTCACCCTCAAGAACTCGCCCTTCCGCACCTTCAGCATCCTCAACTCGGAGCACACGACCCTCAGCGGCCTCACGCTCGACTCGAGCGCCGGCAACAGCCTGGCCAAGAACACGGACGGCTTCGACTTGACCAAGAACGATCACGTGACCATTTCGGGTAACAAGATCTACAACCAGGACGACTGCCTGGCCATGCAGTCCAGCACTAACACGATCTTTAGCGGAAACTACTGCAGCGGTGGCCACGGCATCTCCATCGGGTCGCTCGGAGGCAACGCCGTCAACGAATCCGACACGGTCTCGGGGCTCACCGTCGACGGCAACACGATCGTCGACAGCGTCAACGGCATCCGCATCAAGACCATCGTCGGTCTCAAGGGCCTCGTGTCGGGCGCCACCTACACGAACAACAAGCTCTTGAACGTCAAGAACGCCATCGCGATCCACTCGGACTACAGCAAGTCCGACGGCGGCTACACGGGCTCGGCCACGAGTGCTGTCACGATTACCGGTGTGACGATCGCGGGGCTGTCGGGCACGGCCACCAACCTGTACGACATCGTGGCCAACCCGCAGGCGGTGTCCAACTGGAAGTTCTCGGGCATCACTGTGAGCGCTTCCAAGACGGGCACGTGCAGCGGCCAGCCCAGCAGCATCAAGTGCTAAGACAGCAGTGCATTGTCGTGCATAGTGTCTAGCGTTTACAATTCCCTTTTTTGAGCGATCAAGTAGCTTAGCATCGAGGGTAAGTGAAAGGTAGTTGCCTCTTTTGAATGAAATGATGTTTGTTTTTCCGAAGTGCGGCGAAGTGTGGTTGTCCTGGTTGGTGCGCTCGAAAGGGAGGCACTGGACTCCGATCTTCACGGTCTTGCCATATACATGTAGCTAAAGCCGCGGAGGGGTCTCCAATATGACGGTCCGATTTGCGCTGTCCGTGAGGTCTCGCTAGTGCGCGTCTCCATATGCTCGAGCAATGGATTTGCTCGGGTGAACGCCAGTAGACTGTCCAATGTGTGTGCGAAAGTGATCAGTCGAGTGCGTTTTGATCCGAGCAGTCTGCGATGCAGACTAGGGCGCTGGAGGAGTAGCGAGCGAGTCATTGTACCATGACGACGACTTTGAGATGGGACCACCACATTACGACGACCGAGAGCTTCAAGTGGGCGTCCGTCTGGTGTTAGAGAACTACGGGTGTAGCCAACGCCTGGTTTATGAAAGCCATCCTTGCTTTGTTACATCCTCTGATCGATTACCGAGACTCGAGCCACAAACGCCTGCTCAAGATGTGCATTGGATGCGCGTGGCTTCGGCCGCACGGCGTGGATTCGCTAATCGCCTCAGATACCTTTCATGTTGCTGCGGCCACCATAGGGCGTCGTCCAAGAGCAGCACGGACTTCAGTTGCGCCTGTCGCGAAAGTTTGGAGGCACGTTTATCAACAGCAGTTGAGACTTGCAGGGGGAAGTGTATCTCGCTGGTAATTGCTCGTTAGCCTTGGGAGCAGCTACGACAACCTAACAGCGGTAGCACTAGTTTTGCTTAATTTTGTTCTGCTTTTGTTCTGCTCGACCGTTGTCGTGTGTGCTGGATTCAAAGGCACGAGTCAAGTTCTCCGCTCCTCGAACAGCGGAGTGAATGCGAGCTCGACGCTACGGCAACTAATCCTCTTCGAGACAACCAACGCGTGGGTAAAAGATTGTGGCACGTTGCAAATGCCTGCCATAGTTGCTGTTCGTCATCCTGGAAGATTAGTGTATCCTGAATTTACGTTATCCGTGCGACGTGTCACCGCGAATCAACCCGTGTGGAATAGCTCGCTCTTGCTCTGCAAAGGACGCAAACTATCACACACTGAGCGCACCATTTTGCAGCCAAAGGGGCAGAAAACCTTGCCCACGCACCACTTGAGCGTCTGCAGTCCGCATTCCCCGACTCAAACCTCATTCAACAATCTGCCTCCTTCCAAGCACACCAACTGCCTCCAACCTCCTACCCGCGACCATGAAGCTCTTCTCCGCTGCCTTCGCTGCCCTCGCGCTCCTCGCTGCTGTCGCTACCGGTTCGCCCATGATGCGTCAAGAGGAGGAAGCAGCCACGTGCACACTCACCGGCACCTACAAGCCCGGCACCGACATCTCGTCCTGCAGCACCGTCACCATCGGACCGCTCACCGTCCCCGCCGGCTTCCCGCTAGACCTGAGCAAGGCCAAGAGCGGCGCCACCATCAATTTCTCCGGCACGACTACCTTCGGTACTGTCACGTGGGGTGGCCCGCTCGTGCAGCTCAGCGGCAGCGGCCTCACGGTCAAGGGCTCAGGTACTCTTGACGGTCAGGGTGCCTGGTACTGGAAGCAAGGCACGTCTATCAAACGTCCGGTGTTCTTCAGCCTGCACGGTGTCACGGGCTCGACGCTGTCGGGTTTCACCCTCAAGAACTCGCCCTTCCGCACCTTCAGCATCCTCAACTCGGAGCACACGACCCTCAGCGGCCTCACGCTCGACTCGAGCGCCGGCAACAGCCTGGCCAAGAACACGGACGGCTTCGACTTGACCAAGAACGATCACGTGACCATTTCGGGTAACAAGATCTACAACCAGGACGACTGCCTGGCCATGCAGTCCAGCACTAACACGATCTTTAGCGGAAACTACTGCAGCGGTGGCCACGGCATCTCCATCGGGTCGCTCGGAGGCAACGCCGTCAACGAATCCGACACGGTCTCGGGGCTCACCGTCGACGGCAACACGATCGTCGACAGCGTCAACGGCATCCGCATCAAGACCATCGTCGGTCTCAAGGGCCTCGTGTCGGGCGCCACCTACACGAACAACAAGCTCTTGAACGTCAAGAACGCCATCGCGATCCACTCGGACTACAGCAAGTCCGACGGCGGCTACACGGGCTCGGCCACGAGTGCTGTCACGATTACCGGTGTGACGATCGCGGGGCTGTCGGGCACGGCCACCAACCTGTACGACATCGTGGCCAACCCGCAGGCGGTGTCCAACTGGAAGTTCTCGGGCATCACTGTGAGCGCTTCCAAGACGGGCACGTGCAGCGGCCAGCCCAGCAGCATCAAGTGCTAAGACAGCAGTGCATTGTCGTGCATAGTGTCTAGCGTTTACAATTCCCTTTTTTGAGCGATCAAGTAGCTTAGCATCGAGGGTAAGTGAAAGGTAGTTGCCTCTTTTGAATGAAATGATGTTTGTTTTTCCGAAGTGCGGCGAAGTGTGGTTGTCCTGGTTGGTGCGCTCGAAAGGGAGGCACTGGACTCCGATCTTCACGGTCTTGCCATATACATGTAGCTAAAGCCGCGGAGGGGTCTCCAATATGACGGTCCGATTTGCGCTGTCCGTGAGGTCTCGCTAGTGCGCGTCTCCATATGCTCGAGCAATGGATTTGCTCGGGTGAACGCCAGTAGACTGTCCAATGTGTGTGCGAAAGTGATCAGTCGAGTGCGTTTTGATCCGAGCAGTCTGCGATGCAGACTAGGGCGCTGGAGGAGTAGCGAGCGAGTCATTGTACCATGACGACGACTTTGAGATGGGACCACCACATTACGACGACCGAGAGCTTCAAGTGGGCGTCCGTCTGGTGTTAGAGAACTACGGGTGTAGCCAACGCCTGGTTTATGAAAGCCATCCTTGCTTTGTTACATCCTCTGATCGATTACCGAGACTCGAGCCACAAACGCCTGCTCAAGATGTGCATTGGATGCGCGTGGCTTCGGCCGCACGGCGTGGATTCGCTAATCGCCTCAGATACCTTTCATGTTGCTGCGGCCACCATAGGGCGTCGTCCAAGAGCAGCACGGACTTCAGTTGCGCCTGTCGCGAAAGTTTGGAGGCACGTTTATCAACAGCAGTTGAGACTTGCAGGGGGAAGTGTATCTCGCTGGTAATTGCTCGTTAGCCTTGGGAGCAGCTACGACAACCTAACAGCGGTAGCACTAGTTTTGCTTAATTTTGTTCTGCTTTTGTTCTGCTCGACCGTTGTCGTGTGTGCTGGATTCAAAGGCACGAGTCAAGTTCTCCGCTCCTCGAACAGCGGAGTGAATGCGAGCTCGACGCTACGGCAACTAATCCTCTTCGAGACAACCAACGCGTGGGTAAAAGATTGTGGCACGTTGCAAATGCCTGCCATAGTTGCTGTTCGTCATCCTGGAAGATTAGTGTATCCTGAATTTACGTTATCCGTGCGACGTGTCACCGCGAATCAACCCGTGTGGAATAGCTCGCTCTTGCTCTGCAAAGGACGCAAACTATCACACACTGAGCGCACCATTTTGCAGCCAAAGGGGCAGAAAACCTTGCCCACGCACCACTTGAGCGTCTGCAGTCCGCATTCCCCGACTCAAACCTCATTCAACAATCTGCCTCCTTCCAAGCACACCAACTGCCTCCAACCTCCTACCCGCGACCATGAAGCTCTTCTCCGCTGCCTTCGCTGCCCTCGCGCTCCTCGCTGCTGTCGCTACCGGTTCGCCCATGATGCGTCAAGAGGAGGAAGCAGCCACGTGCACACTCACCGGCACCTACAAGCCCGGCACCGACATCTCGTCCTGCAGCACCGTCACCATCGGACCGCTCACCGTCCCCGCCGGCTTCCCGCTAGACCTGAGCAAGGCCAAGAGCGGCGCCACCATCAATTTCTCCGGCACGACTACCTTCGGTACTGTCACGTGGGGTGGCCCGCTCGTGCAGCTCAGCGGCAGCGGCCTCACGGTCAAGGGCTCAGGTACTCTTGACGGTCAGGGTGCCTGGTACTGGAAGCAAGGCACGTCTATCAAACGTCCGGTGTTCTTCAGCCTGCACGGTGTCACGGGCTCGACGCTGTCGGGTTTCACCCTCAAGAACTCGCCCTTCCGCACCTTCAGCATCCTCAACTCGGAGCACACGACCCTCAGCGGCCTCACGCTCGACTCGAGCGCCGGCAACAGCCTGGCCAAGAACACGGACGGCTTCGACTTGACCAAGAACGATCACGTGACCATTTCGGGTAACAAGATCTACAACCAGGACGACTGCCTGGCCATGCAGTCCAGCACTAACACGATCTTTAGCGGAAACTACTGCAGCGGTGGCCACGGCATCTCCATCGGGTCGCTCGGAGGCAACGCCGTCAACGAATCCGACACGGTCTCGGGGCTCACCGTCGACGGCAACACGATCGTCGACAGCGTCAACGGCATCCGCATCAAGACCATCGTCGGTCTCAAGGGCCTCGTGTCGGGCGCCACCTACACGAACAACAAGCTCTTGAACGTCAAGAACGCCATCGCGATCCACTCGGACTACAGCAAGTCCGACGGCGGCTACACGGGCTCGGCCACGAGTGCTGTCACGATTACCGGTGTGACGATCGCGGGGCTGTCGGGCACGGCCACCAACCTGTACGACATCGTGGCCAACCCGCAGGCGGTGTCCAACTGGAAGTTCTCGGGCATCACTGTGAGCGCTTCCAAGACGGGCACGTGCAGCGGCCAGCCCAGCAGCATCAAGTGCTAAGACAGCAGTGCATTGTCGTGCATAGTGTCTAGCGTTTACAATTCCCTTTTTTGAGCGATCAAGTAGCTTAGCATCGAGGGTAAGTGAAAGGTAGTTGCCTCTTTTGAATGAAATGATGTTTGTTTTTCCGAAGTGCGGCGAAGTGTGGTTGTCCTGGTTGGTGCGCTCGAAAGGGAGGCACTGGACTCCGATCTTCACGGTCTTGCCATATACATGTAGCTAAAGCCGCGGAGGGGTCTCCAATATGACGGTCCGATTTGCGCTGTCCGTGAGGTCTCGCTAGTGCGCGTCTCCATATGCTCGAGCAATGGATTTGCTCGGGTGAACGCCAGTAGACTGTCCAATGTGTGTGCGAAAGTGATCAGTCGAGTGCGTTTTGATCCGAGCAGTCTGCGATGCAGACTAGGGCGCTGGAGGAGTAGCGAGCGAGTCATTGTACCATGACGACGACTTTGAGATGGGACCACCACATTACGACGACCGAGAGCTTCAAGTGGGCGTCCGTCTGGTGTTAGAGAACTACGGGTGTAGCCAACGCCTGGTTTATGAAAGCCATCCTTGCTTTGTTACATCCTCTGATCGATTACCGAGACTCGAGCCACAAACGCCTGCTCAAGATGTGCATTGGATGCGCGTGGCTTCGGCCGCACGGCGTGGATTCGCTAATCGCCTCAGATACCTTTCATGTTGCTGCGGCCACCATAGGGCGTCGTCCAAGAGCAGCACGGACTTCAGTTGCGCCTGTCGCGAAAGTTTGGAGGCACGTTTATCAACAGCAGTTGAGACTTGCAGGGGGAAGTGTATCTCGCTGGTAATTGCTCGTTAGCCTTGGGAGCAGCTACGACAACCTAACAGCGGTAGCACTAGTTTTGCTTAATTTTGTTCTGCTTTTGTTCTGCTCGACCGTTGTCGTGTGTGCTGGATTCAAAGGCACGAGTCAAGTTCTCCGCTCCTCGAACAGCGGAGTGAATGCGAGCTCGACGCTACGGCAACTAATCCTCTTCGAGACAACCAACGCGTGGGTAAAAGATTGTGGCACGTTGCAAATGCCTGCCATAGTTGCTGTTCGTCATCCTGGAAGATTGGTGTATCCTGAATTTACGTTATCCGTGCCACCTCGTTCAACCCGTGTGGAATAGCTCGCTCTTGCTCGGCAAAGGACGCAAACTATCACGCACTGAGCGCACCATTTTGCAGCCAAAGGGGCAACAGACCCTGCGCAAACACCACTTGAGCGTCTGCAGTCCGCAGTCCCCGACTCAAACTTCATTCAACAATTTGCCTCCATCCAAGCACACCAACTGCCTCCAACCTCCTCCCCGCGACCATGAAGCTCTTCTCCGCTGCCTTCGCTGCCCTCGCGCTCCTCGCTGCTGTCGCTACCGGTTCGCCCATGATTCGTCAAGAGGAGGAAGCAGCCACGTGCACACTCACCGGCACCTACAAGCCCGGCACAGACATCTCGTCCTGCAGCACCGTCACCATCGGACCGCTCACCGTCCCCGCCGGCTTCCCGCTAGACCTGAGCAAGGCCAAGAGCGGCGCCACCATCAATATCTCCGACACGACCACCTTCGGTACTGCCACGTGGGAGGGTCCTCTCGTGTTGCTCGGTGGAAGTTCGCTCACGGTCAAGGGCTCAGGTACTCTTGACGGTCAGGGTGCCTGGTACTGGAAGCAAGACCCGTCTATCAAACGTCCGGTGTTCTTCCGTCTGCACGGTGTCACGGGCTCGACGCTGTCGGGCTTCACCCTCAAGAACTCGCCCTTCCGTACCTTCAGCATCCTCAACTCGGAGCACACGACCCTCAGCGGCCTCACGCTCGACTCGAGCGCCGGCAACGGCAAGGCCAAGAACACGGACGGCTTCGACTTGACCAAGAACGACCACGTGACCATTTCGGGTAACAAGATCTACAACCAGGACGACTGCCTGGCCATGCAGTCCAGCACTAACACGATCTTTAGCGGAAACTACTGCAGCGGTGGCCACGGCATCTCCATCGGGTCGCTCGGAGGCAACGCCGTCGACGAATCCGACACGGTCTCGGGGCTCACCGTCGACGGCAACACGATCGTCGACAGCGTCAACGGCATCCGCATCAAGACCATCATCGGTCTCAAGGGCCTCGTGTCGGGCGCCACCTACACGAACAACAAGCTCTCGAACGTCAAGAACGCCATCGTGATTCACTCGGACTACAGCAAGTCCGAGGGCGGCTACACGGGCTCGGCCACGAGTGCTGTCACGATTACTGGTGTGACGATCGCGGGGCTGTCGGGCACGGCCACTAACCTGTACGACATCGTGGCCAACCCCAAGATGGTGTCCAACTGGAAGTTCTCGGGCATCACTGTGAGCGCTTCCAAGACGGGCACGTGCAGCGGCCAGCCCAGCAGCATCAAGTGCTAAGACAGCAGTGCATTGTCGTGCATAGTGTCTAGCGTTTACAATTCCCTTTTTTTTAGCGATCAAGTAGCTTAGCATCGACGGTAAGTGAAAGGTAGTTGCCTCTTTTGAATGAAATGATGTTTGTTTTTCCGAAGTGCGGCGAAGTGTGGTTGTCCTGGTTGGTGCGCTCGAAAGGGAGGCACTGAACTCCGATCTTCACGGTCTTGCCATATACATGTAGCTAAAGCCGCGGAGGGGTCTCCAATATGACGGTCCGATTTGCGCTGTCCGTGAGGTCTCGCTAGTGCGCGTCTCCATATGCTCGAGCAATGGATTTGCTCGGGTGAACGCCAGTAGACTGTCCAATGTGTGTGCGAAAGTGATCAGTCGAGTGCGTTTTGATCCGAGCAGTCTGCGATGCAGACTAGGGCGCTGGAGGAGTAGCGAGCGAGTCATTGTACCATGACGACGACTTTGAGATGGGACCACCACATTACGACGACCGAGAGCTTCAAGTGGGCGTCCGTCTGGTGTTAGAGAACTACGGGTGTAGCCAACGCCTGGTTTATGAAAGCCATCCTTGCTTTGTTACATCCTCTGATCGATTACCGAGACTCGAGCCACAAACGCCTGCTCAAGATGTGCATTGGATGCGCGTGGCTTCGGCCGCACGGCGTGGATTCGCTAATCGCCTCAAATATATTTCATGTTGCTGCGGCCACCATAGAGCGTCGTGCAAGAGCAACACTGACTTCAGTTGCGCCTGTCGCGAAAGTTTGGAGGCACGTTTATCAGCAGCAGTTGAGACTTGCAGGGGGAAGTGTACCTCGCTGGTAATTGCTCGTTAGCCTTGGGAGCAGCTACGACAACCTAACAGCGGTAGCACTAGTTTTGCTTAATTTTGTTCTGCTTTTGTTCTGCTCGATCATTGTCGTGTGTGCTGGATTCAAAGGCACGAGTCAAGTTCTCCGCTCCTCGAACAGCGGAGTGAATGCGAGCTCGACGCTACGGCAACTAATCCTCTTCGAGACAACCAACGCGTGGGTAAAAGATTGTGGCACGTTGCAAATGCCTGCCATAGTTGCTGTTCGTCATCCTGGAAGATTGGTGTATCCTGAATTTACGTTATCCGTGCCACCTCGTTCAACCCGTGTGGAATAGCTCGCTCTTGCTCGGCAAAGGACGCAAACTATCACGCACTGAGCGCACCATTTTGCAGCCAAAGGGGCAACAGACCCTGCGCAAACACCACTTGAGCGTCTGCAGTCCGCAGTCCCCGACTCAAACCTCATTCAACAATTTGCCTCCATCCAAGCACACCAACTGCCTCCAACCTCCTCCCCGCGACCATGAAGCTCTTCTCCGCTGCCTTCGCTGCCCTCGCGCTCCTCGCTGCTGTCGCTACCGGTTCGCCCATGATGCGTCAAGAGGAGGAAGCAGCCACGTGCACACTCACCGGCACCTACAAGCCCGGCACAGACATCTCGTCCTGCAGCACCGTCACCATCGGACCGCTCACCGTCCCCGCCGGCTTCCCGCTAGACCTGAGCAAGGCCAAGAGCGGCGCCACCATCAATATCTCCGACACGACCACCTTCGGTACTGCCACGTGGGAGGGTCCTCTCGTGTTGCTCGGTGGAAGTTCGCTCACGGTCAAGGGCTCAGGTACTCTTGACGGTCAGGGTGCCTGGTACTGGAAGCAAGACCCGTCTATCAAACGTCCGGTGTTCTTCCGTCTGCACGGTGTCACGGGCTCGACGCTGTCGGGCTTCACCCTCAAGAACTCGCCCTTCCGTACCTTCAGCATCCTCAACTCGGAGCACACGACCCTCAGCGGCCTCACGCTCGACTCGAGCGCCGGCAACGGCAAGGCCAAGAACACGGACGGCTTCGACTTGACCAAGAACGACCACGTGACCATTTCGGGTAACAAGATCTACAACCAGGACGACTGCCTGGCCATGCAGTCCAGCACTAACACGATCTTTAGCGGAAACTACTGCAGCGGTGGCCACGGCATCTCCATCGGGTCGCTCGGAGGCAACGCCGTCGACGAATCCGACACGGTCTCGGGGCTCACCGTCGACGGCAACACGATCGTCGACAGCGTCAACGGCATCCGCATCAAGACCATCATCGGTCTCAAGGGCCTCGTGTCGGGCGCCACCTACACGAACAACAAGCTCTCGAACGTCAAGAACGCCATCGTGATTCACTCGGACTACAGCAAGTCCGACGGCGGCTACACGGGCTCGGCCACGAGTGCTGTCACGATTACTGGTGTGACGATCGCGGGGCTGTCGGGCACGGCCACTAACCTGTACGACATCGTGGCCAACCCCAAGGTGGTGTCCAACTGGAAGTTCTCGGGCATCACTGTGAGCGCTTCCAAGACGGGCACGTGCAGCGGCCAGCCCAGCAGCATCAAGTGCTAAGACAGCAGTGCATTGTCGTGCATAGTGTCTAGCGTTTACAATTCCCTTTTTTTAGCGATCAAGTAGCTTAGCATCGACGGTAAGTGAAAGGTAGTTGCCTCTTTTGAATGAAATGATGTTTGTTTTTCCGAAGTGCGGCGAAGTGTGGTTGTCCTGGTTGGTGCGCTCGAAAGGGAGGCACTGGACTCCGATCTTCACGGTCTTGCCATATACATGTAGCTAAAGCCGCGGAGGGGTCTCCAATATGACGGTCCGATTTGCGCTGTCCGTGAGGTCTCGCTAGTGCGCGTCTCCATATGCTCGAGCAATGGATTTGCTCGGGTGAACGCCAGTAGACTGTCCAATGTGTGTGCGAAAGTGATCAGTCGAGTGCGTTTTGATCCGAGCAGTCTGCGCTGCGGACTAGGGCGCTGGAGGAGTAGCGAGCGAGTCATTGTACCATGACGACGACTTTGAGATGGGACCACCACATTACGACGACCGAGAGCTTCAAGTGGGCGTCCGTCTGGTGTTAGAGAACTACGGGTGTAGCCAACGCCTGGTTTATGAAAGCCATCCTTGCTTTGTTACATCCTCTGATCGATTACCGAGACTCGAGCCACAAACGCCTGCTCAAGATGTGCATTGGATGCGCGTGGCTTCGGCCGCACGGCGTGGATTCGCTAATCGCCTCAGATACCTTTCATGTTGCTGCGGCCACCATAGGGCGTCGTCCAAGAGCAGCACGGACTTCAGTTGCGCCTGTCGCGAAAGTTTGGAGGCACGTTTATCAGCAGCAGTTGAGACTTGCAGGGGGAAGTGTATCTCGCTGGTAATTGCTCGTTAGCCTTGGGAGCAGCTACGACAACCTAACAGCGGTAGCACTAGTTTTGCTTAATTTTGTTCTGCTTTTGTTCTGCTCGACCGTTGTCGTGTGTGCTGGATTCAAAGGCACGAGTCAAGTTCTCCGCTCCTCGAACAGCGGAGTGAATGCGAGCTCGACGCTACGGCAACTAATCCTCTTCGAGACAACCAACGCGTGGGTAAAAGATTGTGGCACGTTGCAAATGCCTGCCATAGTTGCTGTTCGTCATCCTGGAAGATTAGTGTATCCTGAATTTACGTTATCCGTGCGACGTGTCACCGCGAATCAACCCGTGTGGAATAGCTCGCTCTTGCTCTGCAAAGGACGCAAACTATCACACACTGAGCGCACCATTTTGCAGCCAAAGGGGCAGAAAACCTTGCCCACGCACCACTTGAGCGTCTGCAGTCCGCATTCCCCGACTCAAACCTCATTCAACAATCTGCCTCCTTCCAAGCACACCAACTGCCTCCAACCTCCTACCCGCGACCATGAAGCTCTTCTCCGCTGCCTTCGCTGCCCTCGCGCTCCTCGCTGCTGTCGCTACCGGTTCGCCCATGATGCGTCAAGAGGAGGAAGCAGCCACGTGCACACTCACCGGCACCTACAAGCCCGGCACCGACATCTCGTCCTGCAGCACCGTCACCATCGGACCGCTCACCGTCCCCGCCGGCTTCCCGCTAGACCTGAGCAAGGCCAAGAGCGGCGCCACCATCAATTTCTCCGGCACGACTACCTTCGGTACTGTCACGTGGGGTGGCCCGCTCGTGCAGCTCAGCGGCAGCGGCCTCACGGTCAAGGGCTCAGGTACTCTTGACGGTCAGGGTGCCTGGTACTGGAAGCAAGGCACGTCTATCAAACGTCCGGTGTTCTTCAGCCTGCACGGTGTCACGGGCTCGACGCTGTCGGGTTTCACCCTCAAGAACTCGCCCTTCCGCACCTTCAGCATCCTCAACTCGGAGCACACGACCCTCAGCGGCCTCACGCTCGACTCGAGCGCCGGCAACAGCCTGGCCAAGAACACGGACGGCTTCGACTTGACCAAGAACGATCACGTGACCATTTCGGGTAACAAGATCTACAACCAGGACGACTGCCTGGCCATGCAGTCCAGCACTAACACGATCTTTAGCGGAAACTACTGCAGCGGTGGCCACGGCATCTCCATCGGGTCGCTCGGAGGCAACGCCGTCAACGAATCCGACACGGTCTCGGGGCTCACCGTCGACGGCAACACGATCGTCGACAGCGTCAACGGCATCCGCATCAAGACCATCGTCGGTCTCAAGGGCCTCGTGTCGGGCGCCACCTACACGAACAACAAGCTCTTGAACGTCAAGAACGCCATCGCGATCCACTCGGACTACAGCAAGTCCGACGGCGGCTACACGGGCTCGGCCACGAGTGCTGTCACGATTACCGGTGTGACGATCGCGGGGCTGTCGGGCACGGCCACCAACCTGTACGACATCGTGGCCAACCCGCAGGCGGTGTCCAACTGGAAGTTCTCGGGCATCACTGTGAGCGCTTCCAAGACGGGCACGTGCAGCGGCCAGCCCAGCAGCATCAAGTGCTAAGACAGCAGTGCATTGTCGTGCATAGTGTCTAGCGTTTACAATTCCCTTTTTTGAGCGATCAAGTAGCTTAGCATCGACGGTAAGTGAAAGGTAGTTGCCTCTTTTGAATGAAATGATGTTTGTTTTTCCGACGTGCGGCGAAGTGTGGTTGTCCTAGTTGGTGCGCTCGAAAGGGAGGCACTGAACTCCGATCTTCACGGTCTTGCCATATACATGTAGCTAAAGCCGCGGAGGGGTCTCCAATATGACGGTCCGATTTGCGCTGTCCGTGAGGTCTTGCTAGTGCGCGTCTCCATATGCTCGAGCAATGGATTTGCTCGGGTGAACGCCAGTAGACTGTCCAATGTGTGTGCGAAAGTGATCAGTCGAGTGCGTTTTGATCCGAGCAGTCTGCGATGCAGACTAGGGCGCTGGAGGAGTAGCGAGCGAGTCATTGTACCATGACGACGACTTTGAGATGGGACCACCACATTACGACGACCGAGAGCTTCAAGTGGGCGTCCGTCTGGTGTTAGAGAACTACGGGTGCAGCCAACGCCTGGTTTATGAAAGCCATCCTTGCATTGTTACATCATCTGATCGATTACCGAGACTCGAGCCACAAACGCCTGCTCAAGATGTGCATTGGATGCGCGTGGCTTCGGCCGCACGGCGTGGATTCGCTAATCGCCTCAAATATATTTCATGTTGCTGCGGCCACCATAGAGCGTCGTGCAAGAGCAACACTGACTTCAGTTGCGCCTGTCGCGAAAGTTTGGAGGCACGTTTATCAGCAGCAGTTGAGACTTGCAGGGGGAAGTGTACCTCGCTGGTAATTGCTCGTTAGCCTTGGGAGCAGCTACGACAACCTAACAGCGGTAGCACTAGTTTTGCTTAATTTTGTTCTGCTTTTGTTCTGCTCGATCATTGTCGTGTGTGCTGGATTCAAAGGCACGAGTCAAGTTCTCCGCTCCTCGAACAGCGGAGTGAATGCGAGCTCGACGCTACGGCAACTAATCCTCTTCGAGACAACCAACGCGTGGGTAAAAGATTGTGGCACGTTGCAAATGCCTGCCATAGTTGCTGTTCGTCATCCTGGAAGATTGGTGTATCCTGAATTTACGTTATCCGTGCGACGTGTCACCGCGAATCAACCCGTGTGGAATAGCTCGCTCTTGCTCTGCAAAGGACGCAAACTATCACACACTGAGCGCACCATTTTGCAGCCAAAGGGGCAACAGACCCTGCGCAAACACCACTTGAGCGTCTGCAGTCCGCAGTCCCCGACTCAAACTTCATTCAACAATTTGCCTCCATCCAAGCACACCAACTGCCTCCAACCTCCTCCCCGCGACCATGAAGCTCTTCTCCGCTGCCTTCGCTGCCCTCGCGCTCCTCGCTGCTGTCGCTACCGGTTCGCCCATGATGCGTCAAGAGGAGGAAGCAGCCACGTGCACACTCACCGGCACCTACAAGCCCGGCACAGACATCTCGTCCTGCAGCACCGTCACCATCGGACCGCTCACCGTCCCCGCCGGCTTCCCGCTAGACCTGAGCAAGGCCAAGAGCGGCGCCACCATCAATATCTCCGACACGACCACCTTCGGTACTGCCACGTGGGAGGGTCCTCTCGTGTTGCTCGGTGGAAGTTCGCTCACGGTCAAGGGCTCAGGTACTCTTGACGGTCAGGGTGCCTGGTACTGGAAGCAAGACCCGTCTATCAAACGTCCGGTGTTCTTCCGTCTGCACGGTGTCACGGGCTCGACGCTGTCGGGCTTCACCCTCAAGAACTCGCCCTTCCGTACCTTCAGCATCCTCAACTCGGAGCACACGACCCTCAGCGGCCTCACGCTCGACTCGAGCGCCGGCAACGGCAAGGCCAAGAACACGGACGGCTTCGACTTGACCAAGAACGACCACGTGACCATTTCGGGTAACAAGATCTACAACCAGGACGACTGCCTGGCCATGCAGTCCAGCACTAACACGATCTTTAGCGGAAACTACTGCAGCGGTGGCCACGGCATCTCCATCGGGTCGCTCGGAGGCAACGCCGTCGACGAATCCGACACGGTCTCGGGGCTCACCGTCGACGGCAACACGATCGTCGACAGCGTCAACGGCATCCGCATCAAGACCATCATCGGTCTCAAGGGCCTCGTGTCGGGCGCCACCTACACGAACAACAAGCTCTCGAACGTCAAGAACGCCATCGTGATTCACTCGGACTACAGCAAGTCCGAGGGCGGCTACACGGGCTCGGCCACGAGTGCTGTCACGATTACTGGTGTGACGATCGCGGGGCTGTCGGGCACGGCCACTAACCTGTACGACATCGTGGCCAACCCCAAGATGGTGTCCAACTGGAAGTTCTCGGGCATCACTGTGAGCGCTTCCAAGACGGGCACGTGCAGCGGCCAGCCCAGCAGCATCAAGTGCTAAGACAGCAGTGCATTGTCGTGCATAGTGTCTAGCGTTTACAATTCCCTTTTTTTTAGCGATCAAGTAGCTTAGCATCGACGGTAAGTGAAAGGTAGTTGCCTCTTTTGAATGAAATGATGTTTGTTTTTCCGAAGTGCGGCGAAGTGTGGTTGTCCTGGTTGGTGCGCTCGAAAGGGAGGCACTGAACTCCGATCTTCACGGTCTTGCCATATACATGTAGCTAAAGCCGCGGAGGGGTCTCCAATATGACGGTCCGATTTGCGCTGTCCGTGAGGTCTTGCTAGTGCGCGTCTCCATATGCTCGAGCAATGGATTTGCTCGGGTGAACGCCAGTAGACTGTCCAATGTGTGTGCGAAAGTGATCAGTCGAGTGCGTTTTGATCCGAGCAGTCTGCGATGCAGACTAGGGCGCTGGAGGAGTAGCGAGCGAGTCATTGTACCATGACGACGACTTTGAGATGGGACCACCACATTACGACGACCGAGAGCTTCAAGTGGGCGTCCGTCTGGTGTTAGAGAACTACGGGTGTAGCCAACGCCTGGTTTATGAAAGCCATCCTTGCTTTGTTACATCCTCTGATCGATTACCGAGACTCGAGCCACAAACGCCTGCTCAAGATGTGCATTGAAGGACTGGATGCGCGTGGCTTCGGCCGCACGGCGTGGATTCGCTAATCGCCTCAGATACCTTTCATGGCTGCGGCCGCCATAGGGCGTTGTGCAAGAACACACGGACTTCAGTTGCGCCTGTCGCGAGAGTTTGGAGGCACGTGTATCAGCAGCAGTTGAGACTTGCAGGGGAAGTGTACCTCGCTGGTAATTGTTCGTTAGTCTTGGGAGCAGCTACGACAACCTAACAGCAGTAGCACTAGTTTTGCTTAATTTTGTTCTGCTCGGTTGTCGTGTGTGCTGGATTCGAAAACACGAGTCAAGTTCTCCGATCCTCGAACAGCGGAGTGAACGCGAGCTCGACGCTACGGCAACTAATCCTCTTCGAGACAACCAACGCGTGGGTAAAAGATTGTGGCACGTTGCAAATGCCTGCCATAGTTGCTGTTCGTCATCCTGGAAGATTGGTGTATCCTGAATTTACGTTATCCGTGCCACCTCGTTCAACCCGTGTGGAATAGCTCGCTCTTGCTCGGCAAAGGACGCAAACTATCACGCACTGAGCGCACCATTTTGCAGCCAAAGGGGCAACAGACCCTGCGCAAACACCACTTGAGCGTCTGCAGTCCGCAGTCCCCGACTCAAACCTCATTCAACAATTTGCCTCCATCCAAGCACACCAACTGCCTCCAACCTCCTCCCCGCGACCATGAAGCTCTTCTCCGCTGCCTTCGCTGCCCTCGCGCTCCTCGCTGCTGTCGCTACCGGTTCGCCCATGATGCGTCAAGAGGAGGAAGCAGCCACGTGCACACTCACCGGCACCTACAAGCCCGGCACCGACATCTCGTCCTGCAGCACCGTCACCATCGGACCGCTCACCGTCCCCGCCGGCTTCCCGCTAGACCTGAGCAAGGCCAAGAGCGGCGCCACCATCAATATCTCCGACACGACCACCTTCGGTACTGCCACGTGGGAGGGTCCTCTCGTGTTGCTCGGTGGAAGTTCGCTCACGGTCAAGGGCTCAGGTACTCTTGACGGTCAGGGTGCCTGGTACTGGAAGCAAGACCCGTCTATCAAACGTCCGGTGTTCTTCCGTCTGCACGGTGTCACGGGCTCGACGCTGTCGGGCTTCACCCTCAAGAACTCGCCCTTCCGTACCTTCAGCATCCTCAACTCGGAGCACACGACCCTCAGCGGCCTCACGCTCGACTCGAGCGCCGGCAACGGCAAGGCCAAGAACACGGACGGCTTCGACTTGACCAAGAACGACCACGTGACCATTTCGGGTAACAAGATCTACAACCAGGACGACTGCCTGGCCATGCAGTCCAGCACTAACACGATCTTTAGCGGAAACTACTGCAGCGGTGGCCACGGCATCTCCATCGGGTCGCTCGGAGGCAACGCCGTCGACGAATCCGACACGGTCTCGGGGCTCACCGTCGACGGCAACACGATCGTCGACAGCGTCAACGGCATCCGCATCAAGACCATCATCGATCTCAAGGGCCTCGTGTCGGGCGCCACCTACACGAACAACAAGCTCTCGAACGTCAAGAACGCCATCGTGATCCACTCGGACTACAGCAAGTCCGACGGCGGCTACACGGGCTCGGCCACGAGTGCTGTCACGATTACTGGTGTGACGATCGCGGGGCTGTCGGGCACGGCCACTAACCTGTACGACATCGTGGCCAACCCCAAGATGGTGTCCAACTGGAAGTTCTCGGGCATCACTGTGAGCGCTTCCAAGACGGGCACGTGCAGCGGCCAGCCCAGCAGCATCAAGTGCTAAGACAGCAGTGCATTGTCGTCATAGTGTCTAGCGTTTACAATTCCCTTTTTTTTAGCGATCAAGTAGCTTAGCATCGACGGTAAGTGAAAGGTAGTTGCCTCTTTTGAATGAAATGATGTTTGTTTTTCCGAAGTGCGGCGAAGTGTGGTTGTCCTGGTTGGTGCGCTCGAAAGGGAGGCACTGGACTCCGATCTTCACGGTCTTGCCATATACATGTAGCTAAAGCCGCGGAGGGGTCTCCAATATGACGGTCCGATTTGCGCTGTCCGTGAGGTCTTGCTAGTGCGCGTCTCCATATGCTCGAGCAATGGATTTGCTCGGGTGAACGCCAGTAGGCTGTCCAATGTGTGCGAAAGTGATCAGTCGAGTGCGTTTTGATCCGAGCAGTCTGCGCTGCGGACTCGGGCGCTGGAGGAGTAGCGAGCGAGTCATTGTACCATGACGACGACTTTGAGATGGGACCACCACATTACGACGACCGAGAGCTTCAAGTGGGTGTTCGTCCGTCTGGTGTTAGAGAACTACGGTGCAGCCAACGCGCCTGGTTTATGAAAGCCATCCTTGCTTTGTTACATCCTCTGATCGATTACCGAGACTCGAGCCACAAACGCCTGCTCAAGATGTGCATTGAAGGACTGGATGCGCGTGGCTTCGGCCGCACGGCGTGGATTCGCTAATCGCCTCAGATACCTTTCATGGCTGCGGCCGCCATAGGGCGTTGTGCAAGAACACACGGACTTCAGTTGCGCCTGTCGCGAGAGTTTGGAGGCACGTGTATCAGCAGCAGTTGAGACTTGCAGGGGAAGTGTACCTCGCTGGTAATTGTTCGTTAGTCTTGGGAGCAGCTACGACAACCTAACAGCAGTAGCACTAGTTTTGCTTAATTTTGTTCTGCTCGGTTGTCGTGTGTGGTGGATTCGAAAACACGAGTCAAGTTCTCCGATCCTCGAACAGCGGAGTGAACGCGAGCTCGACGCTACGGCAACTCATCCTCTTCGAGGCAACCAACGCTTGGGTAAAAACATTGTGGCACGTTGCAAATGCCTGCCATGGTTGCTGTTCGTCATCCTGGAAGATTGGTGTGCTCCCGAATCTATGCTATCCGTGCGACGTGTCACCGCGAATCAACCCGTGTGGAATAGCTCGCTCTTGCTCTGCAAAGGACGCAAACTATCACGCACTGAGCGCACCATTTTGCAGCCAAAGGGGCAGAAACCTTGCCCACGCACCACTTGAGCGTCTGCAGTCCGCATTCCCCGACTCAAACCTCATTCAACAATCTGCCTCCTTCCAAGCACACCAACTGCCTCCAACCTCCTACCCGCGACCATGAAGCTCTTCTCCGCTGCCTTCGCTGCCCTCGCGCTCCTCGCTGCTGTCGCTACCGGTTCGCCCATGATGCGTCAAGAGGAGGAAGCAGCCACGTGCACGCTCACCGGCACCTACAAGTCCGGCACCGACATCTCGTCCTGCAGTACCGTCACCATCGGATCGCTCACCGTCCCTGCCGGCGTCACGCTGGACCTGAGCAAGGCCAAGACCGGTGCCACCATCAACATCTCCGGAACCACCACCTTCGGTACTGCCACGTGGGAGGGTCCTCTCGTGTTGCTCGGTGGAAGTTCGCTCACGGTCAAGGGCTCAGGTACTCTTGACGGTCAGGGTGCTTGGTACTGGAAGCAAGACCCGTCTATCAAACGTCCGGTGTTCTTCCGTCTGCACGGTGTCATGGGCTCGACGCTGTCGGGCTTCACCCTCAAGAACTCGCCCTTCCGTACCTTCAGCATCCTCAACTCGGAGCACACGACCCTCAGCGGCCTCACGCTCGACTCGAGCGCCGGCAACGGCAAGGCCAAGAACACGGACGGCTTCGACTTGACCAAGAACGACCACGTGACCATTTCGGGTAACAAGATCTACAACCAGGACGACTGCCTGGCCATGCAGTCCAGCACTAACACGATCTTTAGCGGAAACTACTGCAGCGGTGGCCACGGCATCTCCATCGGGTCGCTCGGAGGCAACGCCGTCGACGAATCCGACACGGTCTCGGGGCTCACCGTCGACGGCAACACGATCGTCGACAGCGTCAACGGCATCCGCATCAAGACCATCATCGATCTCAAGGGCCTCGTGTCGGGCGCCACCTACACGAACAACAAGCTCTCGAACGTCAAGAACGCCATCGTGATCCACTCGGACTACAGCAAGTCCGACGGCGGCCCCACGGGCTCGGCCACGAGTGCTGTCACGATTACCGGTGTGACGATCGCGGGGCTGTCGGGCACGGCCACTAACCTGTACGACATCGTGGCCAACCCCAAGGTGGTGTCCAACTGGAAGTTCTCGGGCATCACTGTGAGCGCTTCCAAGACGGGCACGTGCAGCGGCCAGCCCAGCAGCATCAAGTGCTAAGACAGCAGTGCATTGTCGTGCATAGTGTCTAGCGTTTACAATTCCCTTTTTTGAGCGATCAAGTAGCTTAGCATCGACGGTAAGTGAATGGTAGTTGCCTCTTTTGAATGAAATGATGTTTGTTTTTCCGACGTGCGGCGAAGTGTGGTTGTCCTGGTTGGTGCGCTCGAAAGGGAGGCACTGAACTCCGATCTTCACGGTCTTGCCATATACATGTAGCTAAAGCCCGCGGAGGGGTCTCCAATATGACGGTCCGATTTGCGCTGTCCATGATGTCGTTTGTTGACATCAGGCATGCACTTTCGTGCAGTGTGTGGACTCATCAGGTGCTGAGCGCTCCCAGAGTGCGCTTTCGGACTTTGAAAGCGTTGAGGATGCCGTTGACCGAGGACTACAGTGTCGACCAACTAGCAACTAGCAATGTGACGATGGTTGGAGACGTAGCGAGCTTCAGCAATCGCACGAATCTCTCCTTCCGGGACATGCTAGGGAGTCATCCTGACTGCATTCCAACAGTTGACACCTACGAGAACAATTTGCTTCTCTCTCTCTGGTGCACAGCTAGAAAAAAGAGCGGAGGATGTGAATGGCGTTGGCGAGCGGCAGCTACAGTAGTCGGGGTCGTCGATAAATAATCTCAAGTTCTGATCGAGGGCTACCCCAAAACGGCAACGTGGGCTTCTCTCCTTTCGCCCAGGACCAATCGCACCACGCGCAGACACAGAGGCTTCAGCAACAACTACTGCAGCGGCGGCCACAGTATCTCCATCGGCTCGGTCGGCGGCTCCACGGTGAGATCGGCGACACTGTCTCATGCCTCACGGTGAGCGGCAACACGATCGTCAACAGTGTCAACGGCATCCGCACAAAGGCCATCATCGGGCTCAAGGCCGAGTACACGAACAACAAGTTGTCGAACGTCAAGAACGCCATCGTGATCCACTCAGACTATAGCAAGTCCAAGGGCGGCTACACGGGCTCGGCCACGAGTGCTGCCATGAGTGCTGTCACGATTACCGGTGTGACGATCGCGGGGCTGTCGGGCACGGCCACCAACCTGTACGACATTGTGGCCAACTCCAAGGTGGTGTCCGACTGGGCGTTCTCGGGCATCACCGTGATGCTTCCAAGACGGGCTCGTGCAGCGGCCAGCCCAGCAACGTCAAGTGCGAAGTGCGGATGTGACGTACCGACGCACTGTCGCCCTCTCTTTTCCCTGTGAGCTACAGTCTTAGACCATGTCTCTGTAGCAGCTGCCGAACGAAGCTCAGGCTGCCCAGCTAATAGCCGTAGCTCTAAACACTGAATGTACTGCTTCATTTCCATGAATTCGATAATGGCTTTGTTCACCCCACGTGCGTGTAGTCGACCATCGACGGAGAAACGTCCATCTGCACGTCCACTTAGGATCGGAATGACAACTTCAACATTGTGAAAGTTTTAGGGTGGACTCGACTGGCGGATTTGCTCTCGCTAGTGCGCGTCTCCATATGCTCGAGCAATGGATTTGCTCGGGTGAACGCCAGTAGGCTGTCCAATGTGTGCGAAAGTGATCAGTCGAGTGCGTTTTGATCCGAGCAGTCTGCGCTGCGGACTCGGGCGCTGGAGGAGTAGCGAGCGAGTCATTGTACCATGACGACGACTTTGAGATGGGACCACCACATTAAACGACGACCGAGAGCTTCAAGTGGGTGTTCGTCCGTCTGGTGTTAGAGAACTACGGTGCAGCCAACGCGCCTGGTTTATGAAAGCCATCCTTGCTTTGTTACATCCTCTGATCGATTACCGAGACTCGAGCCACAAACGCCTGCTCAAGATGTGCATTGAAGGACTGGATGCGCGTGGCTTCGGCCGCACGGCGTGGATTCGCTAATCGCCTCAGATACCTTTCATGGCTGCGGCCGCCATAGGGCGTTGTGCAAGAACACACGGACTTCAGTTGCGCCTGTCGCGAGAGTTTGGAGGCACGTGTATCAGCAGCAGTTGAGACTTGCAGGGGAAGTGTACCTCGCTGGTAATTGTTCGTTAGTCTTGGGAGCAGCTACGACAACCTAACAGCAGTAGCACTAGTTTTGCTTAATTTTGTTCTGCTCGGTTGTCGTGTGTGCTGGATTCGAAAACACGAGTCAAGTTCTCCGATCCTCGAACAGCGGAGTGAACGCGAGCTCGACGCTACGGCAACTCATCCTCTTCGAGGCAACCAACGCTTGGGTAAAAACATTGTGGCACGTTGCAAATGCCTGCCATGGTTGCTGTTCGTCATCCTGGAAGATTGGTGTGCTCCCGAATCTATGCTATCCGTGCGACGTGTCACCGCGAATCAACCCGTGTGGAATAGCTCGCTCTTGCTCTGCAAAGGACGCAAACTATCACGCACTGAGCGCACCATTTTGCAGCCAAAGGGGCAGAAACCTTGCCCACGCACCACTTGAGCGTCTGCAGTCCGCATTCCCCGACTCAAACCTCATTCAACAATCTGCCTCCTTCCAAGCACACCAACTGCCTCCAACCTCCTACCCGCGACCATGAAGCTCTTCTCCGCTGCCTTCGCTGCCCTCGCGCTCCTCGCTGCTGTCGCTACCGGTTCGCCCATGATGCGTCAAGAGGAGGAAGCAGCCACGTGCACGCTCACCGGCACCTACAAGTCCGGCACCGACATCTCGTCCTGCAGTACCGTCACCATCGGATCGCTCACCGTCCCTGCCGGCGTCACGCTGGACCTGAGCAAGGCCAAGACCGGTGCCACCATCAACATCTCCGGAACCACCACCTTCGGTACTGCCACGTGGGAGGGTCCTCTCGTGTTGCTCGGTGGAAGTTCGCTCACGGTCAAGGGCTCAGGTACTCTTGACGGTCAGGGTGCTTGGTACTGGAAGCAAGACCCGTCTATCAAACGTCCGGTGTTCTTCCGTCTGCACGGTGTCATGGGCTCGACGCTGTCGGGCTTCACCCTCAAGAACTCGCCCTTCCGTACCTTCAGCATCCTCAACTCGGAGCACACGACCCTCAGCGGCCTCACGCTCGACTCGAGCGCCGGCAACGGCAAGGCCAAGAACACGGACGGCTTCGACTTGACCAAGAACGACCACGTGACCATTTCGGGTAACAAGATCTACAACCAGGACGACTGCCTGGCCATGCAGTCCAGCACTAACACGATCTTTAGCGGAAACTACTGCAGCGGTGGCCACGGCATCTCCATCGGGTCGCTCGGAGGCAACGCCGTCGACGAATCCGACACGGTCTCGGGGCTCACCGTCGACGGCAACACGATCGTCGACAGCGTCAACGGCATCCGCATCAAGACCATCATCGATCTCAAGGGCCTCGTGTCGGGCGCCACCTACACGAACAACAAGCTCTCGAACGTCAAGAACGCCATCGTGATCCACTCGGACTACAGCAAGTCCGACGGCGGCCCCACGGGCTCGGCCACGAGTGCTGTCACGATTACCGGTGTGACGATCGCGGGGCTGTCGGGCACGGCCACTAACCTGTACGACATCGTGGCCAACTCCAAGGTGGTGTCCAACTGGAAGTTCTCGGGCATCACTGTGAGCGCTTCCAAGACGGGCACGTGCAGCGGCCAGCCCAGCAGCATCAAGTGCTAAGACAGCAGTGCATTGTCGTGCACAGTGTCTCGCGTTTTTGCAATTCCCTTTTTGAGCGATCAAGTAGCTTAGCATCTACGGTAAGTGAATGGTAGTTGCCTCTTTAAATGAAATGATGTTTGCTTTTGCGAAGTGCGGTTGTCCTGGGTGGTGCGCTCGAAAGGGAGGCACTGGAATCCGATCTTCACGGTCTTGCCATACCTAAACGCTCGTGAAATCGTGCGTGACATCAGGTGTGTTCATCACCATGATGATCATGCGCTGTTGAGGGTGCTGTATCGACCAGCTAGCAACATGACGATGGCATCGCTTGAGACGGTGCGAGCTTCAAGAATCGCACGTACAGCTTTCCTTCCCTGCCTGTGAGTCCACACGTCTGGTACGATTTGCTTTCACCAGGTGGAAACCAGGCAAGTGGCGTTAATGAGAGCGGCAAATGAGTGAAGCTCCGGGAAGCTTCGCCTCTGCGATGTGCACAGCACGCGATACTCGTCGTGGGAAAATGAACGTGATCTTGTCGGGCTCGGTACGCCCCGGTGCCTTCTCTCAGGATGCCCTTCTTCATTCCTCAATTTGCGACCCCAACAGCATCAAACATGAAGATCTTCAAGCAAACCCTCGCCGCCCTCGCTCTCTTCGTCGCGACCACCAACGGACTAGACGTCGTAACCCAGACCGATGCAAGCCAGGAGTCCCAGGCGGGTCAAGTATCCCCATCGAGTCAAGTGGGCCAAGTTGAGCAAGACGACGGCTGCACACTGACTGGCAGCTACACCCAGGGCTCTGACGTCTCACACTGCAGCACTATCGTGGTCGATTCACTCTCCGTTCCTGCCGGCGTGACTCTGGACTTGACCAACGTGACGAACGGCGCCAACATTCAATTCCAGGGAACCACGACGTTCGGTCCACAGGTAAGCAGTCTCCGAATCGAAGGTCGCTTATGGATCGTGTTTAACTCTTGTGTTGCTTCTGTTGTAGCTGTGGGATGGCCCGCTCGTGAAGCTCAAGGGCGACAACCTCTCCGTCACCGGTTCCGGAACGCTGGACGGCCAGGGTGCCTGGTACTGGCCGCAAGGACAGAGCGTCACGAAGCCTGTCTTCTTCAAGCTCAACCGAGTCGGCCACTCCACGCTCTCAGGCTTTAACCTCATCAATGCCCCGTTCCGCACCTTCAGTGTCGGCAACTCGAACTACACGACGATCACCGGCCTCATGCTCAACTCGACCGCTGGAAACGGCGTGGCCAAGAACACGGACGGCTTCGACCTCAGCAGAAACGACCACTTCACTATCACGGGCTGCAAGATCTACAACCAGGACGACTGCCTGGCCATGCAGTCCAGCACCAACACGGTCTTCAGCAACAACTACTGCAGCGGTGGCCACGGCATCTCCATTGGTTCGCTTGGCGGAAAGCAGCAAGACGCGTCGACCACGGTGGCGGGGCTTCTGGTCCAGGGCAACACGATCGTCAACAGTGACAACGGGATCCGCATCAAGACCATCATCGGGCTCAAGGGTCTGGTCACCAACGCGTCCTACATCGACAACAAGCTCGTCAACGTTACGAAAGCTATCGTTATGCACTCGGACTACAACAAGACTCGCGGTGGCTACTCCGGAATCCCTACGAGCGCCGTGATCATCGAGGGCATCACGATCTCAGGCCTCTCCGGCACGGCCACCAACCTGTACGACATTGTGGCCAACTCCAAGGTGGTGTCGAATTGGGAGTTCAAAAACATCGCCGTCAATGCCACGAACATTGGTCAGTGCCAGGGCGGCCCAAGCAACGTCCAGTGCTAGATGCAACAACACCGAAGAGCGCGAGAACGCATCTGCATGAATTTTTGCCGTCAAACACAATTGTTGTCTAGAGTTGAAGTCGTCCAAAACATACGCCGTCTGCTTCATAACCTTGTTCGTACTCACGACAGTTTTCTTGCTACGTGTGGCTGGCCACAGGGCATGGACAAAATAATACTATGCTTAGGCTGGGATAGCTAACCGTGTGGCTTTTTTGTCTTTATGAAAGTTTCAATTTCTGTACTTTGCCGACCTGTATTCATTCATGACGTCGTTTTCGAGGTCTAAGACGCATCTACTGCGCCTGCTTCGCAGCCGCAGCATTGCCCAAAAAGCCTAGCTCGATGTTGGTTGAAAGTATAAATCTAAAGTTCGCGACGTGTATGCTATATTCACGGAATAATTCATTATTGGATGATCTGTATTGCAGTTACTATTGATTGCAGAAAATCAAAGAAAAATCACTATTAAAATATCGTAGCATACAAACGTTAATATAAGCTCAAACATATTCTCAATAATAACTGTGATTTTCGTACGGAATAATTTATTATTGTAGAGGTCGATATTATAATGATTATTACATTTGACCGAAATACTATTAATATTGTATTTACCATGCCCAGCCAAATTTTCTGAGGAATGGATGAGTATGTTGACTACTCGAAGATGGTCAAGGCAGAGCAAGTCGAGCTTGCTGTGGGTTACGCGCGGCATGAATTTCCGTTGCTACTGGACGAACGCCGCTAAGGATACGAGCGCATTTGGCGACGTAGTACACGCTACGACATACTCGATTGTTTGGACGGTTCGCTGATAGAACTCGATGTGGACTTGCTCCGGCGTGTGCTGCCTCTGCGGGATTTTCTTCCAGGCGGCATCGACGCGCTGTGCTGGTAGTAGATGATGGCAGCTTCCGTGCGGTCCTTCTCTTTAACGGGCTCTTCGCCCTTGTTGTCGGCGAAGAAGCTCAGCGAGTACCCGATCAACGTCAGCATGCAGCCGAGCTGCGCCAGAGCTCGCACTTGGTGCACTGCAATGTCTTTCTCTGCAAGAACAACAACATTAATCCAGTATCAGCGCAAGCAAGTTGGCCACGACTCCCACCGCGAGTCTTTACCGTAGTCCCAGAGCTTTGTGAACACGTCATCTAGCCGCATCGTGTTGCTGCAGTAGTTCTCGCCCAGCTTGAGCGCAATGCACTACGTGTAGTGCATTGACAATAGCACTCCAAGTCAGCGATTTCACCGCCTCAGCACCGCAACATCCCATCCGTACCTGTGCAATCGTAAGGTGCGGTGCCTCGACTCCGTTGTACAGCACAGGCAGATACACGAGCACACACATGGCAAAGAGGGTCACGCACGAGAGCTCGATGAGAAAGCCGCGCTTGACGGCCTCCATCTCGCTCAGCTTGATCCTGGACACACTGCGCGGGCCGTACCGGTCGGTGATGAACACGCCCACGTCCATCTCGGAGCGCTTGACGAGGAAGATTCGATAGTTCAAGTAGGTCTGCAGAGCATATAACATGACCAGCTTTAGGCTTCGGTCTCGTACTGCCTGTTGCTGTCCGTCTTACGTTGGTGAACATGGCCACCGTCTCGCAGAGCAAGAACCCGAAGGCCGAGCTGTAGTGCACGGACGGCGACGTGTTGAAGGACGCGAACACAGGCAGGCCGAAGGCCCCCACGACGCCGAAGATGCAGCTCACGTACGAGAGCGAGTACGCGAGCGTGGAGACCTGGCCGCTCTCCAGGCTCAGCTGCAGAAAGTGGTGCTTGTACTCGTGGTTGAAGCTCCACGTGAGTCCCAGCAACACGGCCACGGCGTTGAGCCCGAAGAAGAGCACGTACGAGCCGGGCGGGTCTGCAGCCAGTCAACAAGTGCGGGAGGTTAGTTAGCACAGGGCGGCGTTGTCAAGACTGAAGTAGGGCTCGTCGCACGCACCGCGCCCCAAGTCCGAGATGAAGGGCCAGACCAGGCCGCCCACATACACGCGGTTGGCTTTAGCGATGGCGAACGCGACGGCCAAGGTCGAGAGCGCGATGAAGGCCGCGGCCAGCGCCGCGGTGGCTCTCAAGCGGCTCATGTGGGGCGATGTGGATATGCCCTTTCACGATCCACCCCGTCCATACAAACGCCAAGTCAGACGTTGAAGTTACTCGGAAGACATCATTGCCCCCCAATATAGCGGTGAAGTGAAACCACCACGCTTTGCGCCACCTCCGCGTGAAAACGTCCATTGCCGACTGTCGCCGCCGCCGCCATGGCATTCCCGTACCCGGTGAGCACGCGCATGACGACGCGCAACGTGGAGAAGATCCAACTGGAGCGGCGTCGCCAGGAGCATGACCACGCGGCGCTCCACAAGTTCGCGCAGGGCAACCAGCTGCAGGCGCTGCAGAACCAGTCGGACGCCAACGTGGCGTCTCGCCGCCGCACCAACCACGCGGCGCAGCTCTCTGCCGAGCGGATGCTCGAGGACTCTCACGACCGCAAGATCAGCGAACGGCAGCGCGCGGCACGAGAGCGCCAGCAGAACGAGGCGCTGGCCAACGCACTCGAGACCAGCAAGAAGGCGCACGAGCAGCAGGAGCGCGAGGTGCAGCGCATCTGCGAGGCCAGCGTGGAGCTGCGCGAGCTCGAAGTGTTCCTCAAGACGGCCTACATGAACAAGGAGCGGGCCACGCAGCAGCTCGAGCGCCAGACGCTGGCCGCGCTCGAGCGCCAGTGTGAAGTCGCCATCGAGCAGCAGATGGAGTACGACCGCCAGCGCGCCCTCGTGGACATGCAGAACCTGGAGCTGCGTAAGCGCGTGGAGGCCGAGCAGGGCAAGCACGTGTTGCAGTCGCAGATGCTACAGCGGCAGGAGCTCCGTCGCGAGGCGCAGATGGAGGCCGACTTCGAGCGGCTCAAGATCGAGCAGCTCATGCAGCAAGTTGAAGAGGAAGACGCCGCCGAGCTCGCGCGGAGAGAGATGGCGCGCGGACAGACCCGCGAGATGATCGAGCAGGCCCATCGGGAGCGTGAACGGCTCAGACAGGAGCAGCTTGACGCCGCGCGGCGCGAGGACGAAGCCATCTCCGAGTACCGACGTCGCGTCGAGAACCGCGAGGCTGACGTCAAAGCCGCCACCGAAGTCAGGAAGGCACAGGAGGACGCCATGTTCCGCACCGTGGAGGCCGAAATCCAGGCCAAGCTGCGTGAGGAGGAGGAGATCGAGCGCCTGCGCGACGAACTCTGGGAGGAAGAGCTACTGCAGAAGAAGCGCGCGCAGGAGGAGGAGAAGATGACGGCCAAGCTGCAGGCCAAGGAGGAGATGATGCGCAGCAACGAGATGCAGATGCAGCTCAAGCAGGAGCTGCTGGCCCGCCAGCGCGCCGACGAAGCAGCCTTCAACGACATGCTCAAGGAGAGGTTCCGCTCCGAGGAGCGCCGCGAAATGGAGCTGGCCGCGTTCCGCCGAAAGCAGCGCGAGCAGTTCGTCGAGGAGATCGCGCGACACCGCGCGCTCAAGCAGGAAATGGTGTACGCCGAGCTGCAGCGCGAACGCCGCGAGCGGGAGCGCCAGGAGCAGGACGAGAACTACAGGCGCCAGGTGGTGGAAGCCGCCAAGCAGCGGCTACTGCGCGAGCACGCCGACGTCTTGCAGGGCTATCTGCCACGAGCGCTGCGGCCGTCGTCTTCCTCTTCTTCCGGCGGCATCTTCCGTTAACCCGTCGCCTCATCCTAAACACATACACGTTTCATCAGATGCGTTGTTGCCTTTCACCTGGTCTGGGGTATTCAGCAACCAGCATTTTGTTTGTATTGTTTTGTCTGGTGAGAGAGGAGCTCAGTTAGACAGCCAGCCCACAACGTCTTCGAAAGCAAGAGTAGCTTATCACTTGCATCATGCTTCTTAGCGGCAGCCTCTTGCACTTGTGCGGTGGTCCCGTCTTGATCCATGCTGTCGTCGCCGGAGCAGCTACAGTAGCCAAGTACCATCGGGTTGGCCGTCAAGCCTGTCAGCTGTATTCTTGACACCACCGCTTATCTGTAGATCTTGAGCGAACGGTCCATCGATGTGGAGGCCAGGAAGCTCGAGTCAGGAGCGAACTGGACGCCCGTGACGGCAGCCTTGTGGTCGCTCAGCGTCTTGATCATTTCCCAGTGGTTCTTGCTTTTTTCCTGCAACACCTGCACGGTCTGCGCGCTGGCCACGGCAAGATGCGAGCCGCTAGCGTCAAAGTTAAGGGAGTGGATGGCTCCGAGTTTGAGTTTCGGCTGCCCCTTCTTCAGGTCCAGCTCGAAGAAGCTTGCAGCCTTGCGCAGGTCCCAGAGCTTCACCACTCCGTCCTCACTGCCGGATGCAAGGTGGTAGCCGTTCTCAGAAAACCCCAGCGCCGTGACGGGTGCAGCGTGGCCCTCGAACGTCACCACGTTGGACAGCGAGTTCACCGCCCACATCTGGACCAGTTTGCTCTTCGCTGCCGTGCCGAAGATGCCGCCGTCCGGGTGGAAACGCGCGCACCGCACCTCGTTCGAAGCCTTCTTAAGCTTGCCACCCGCCGCGTCGGGCATGGCGAGCTCGCCGTTCAGCGTGTAGCGCGAGAGCAGCTGGCCGCGACGCACATCGTGAATCGCCCACGTCGCATCGAGCGAGCCGGACAGCACGTAGCTGCCCGTGGGATGGATTGAGGAGCTGGTGACGGCGTCGTCAAAGCCTTCCAGCGTGTAGCCCACGCCGTAGCTCTCGTCCTGCGCGGTCCAGAGCTTGACAGTCTTGTCGTGCGAGGCCGTGAGCAGCATGTCGGCCGTCGGGTGGAACTCGACGTGGCTGAGCTTCTTGCTGTGGCCCGTGAGCGTGGCCGCGAGCTGCTGCTTGTCCGTGTCGAAGATTTTGGCGTGCTTGTCAACGCCGCCAGTGGCCACGAGCGTCGGGCGCTTGGGGTCCACGGCTACGCACGTGACGCCGGGCTTGTCCGAGTCGTGCAGCGTGTGGCTCGAGGCCACGCTCCAGCCGTCCAGGCCGCTGAGCAGCACGGCTCGCTGTGGGCCGTCCTTCTTCTTGAAGTCCTTGCGCTTCTTGGCTAACTCCTTTTGCTTGGCCTCAACGTTGGCCAGCACCTCGGGCGCCAGCACGGAGCCATCCTGCCCTTCCATCTCCACGTCCTCCTGATCGGGTGCGCCCCCGGCGGCCAACTGCACGGCCCGCTCCTTGAGCGCGGCGTTCTCGGCGTTGAGGCGCGCGATAACGCGGCAGGCGGCGTCGTACTGGTACAGCGCGTGGCTGAGCTCCTGCCGCGTCTGCTCCAGGTGCTGCTTGAGCGTGAAGGTCTCGAGCATGACGGCGTCCCACTCATTCTGGAACGTGGCTAGCAGCTGCGGGATACTGGCCGCCTCAGGTGAAAGGGCCGCGCTGGAGCTCGAGGGATTGGCCGTCTTGGTCTTGGCCGCAGTGGGCGCCGCCTGAAGCGCCAACAGATCCGTCTCGGCGTCCAGCTCTTGGCCTGTGACAGGGCAGCGCTGCTGGTTCTGCTCCAGGTACTTGAGCAGCAGGCGCTTCTCGAAGACGTGGCCCGACTTGAGAGACACCACGGGCTCCACGGGCACCTGGCCGCTCAGACTGCACAGCATCATGATCGCTTGGCTATGGGGCTTGGCGGCGATGCTTGGAGGGGATTGTGGATGTACTATTTTTTTCAAAAATTCCGATTTCAGAAAAATATTTGCTCGGGTGTAGCCATGTTGCTTTCGTCGAATCGTACTTAGTTGAGACCCGCATTGCCCTTCATCAAAAAGCGGGTCATTTCCGGAAGAGGCGCAATCCTGCGCGCGGAAGAGAGGAAGCGAGAGGAGGAGAAGCGAAGCTACAGCGCGAGGACAACGAAGCGAAGGCACATGAGAACAGGGCGAGCACCCCGTCAGGGGAGTGCGTTCACACGTCTCCTGGCGCTGTTGCTTGCGCTCACAGCAATTTTAACTGGCAAGAAGGCACTGGCGGCGGCTATACCGACGCCAGAGATCCAGATTCCAGTGACGACGGCGGAGGATTTTTACTCGACGCAGACGGTGTCGATGCCCCCGAGAAAGGTGGTGTCGCTGGCATTCGGTCGTGCGTCGTCGATGCTGAGTGGCGCTCGGCTGGAGGTGCAGAGCGTGAGCATGACGTTGTCCCGCTGGAGCGACTTCGTGCTGCTGCACCGCGTGGAGCGTGGGCTGGAGTGGTCGGTGGCCGGCGAGTTGCAGTCGAGCAACGTGAGCTGGCTGAAGGCTGCTGAGGTGGTGCTGGCGCCTCGCACGGCCAAGTCTCAGGTCGTGATGGTGTCTTGCAATGTGACGCTGCTGGACTCGGTGTCGTCTCGGTCCGTGGTGGTGGAGGTGTCGCACGTGGTTCGGAGCATCCCGGACCCTCGGTTGCTGGTGTCGGCGGCTAAGCTGCGGGCGATCGTGGTGGAGAGCACGGAGGACGAGGCGGCGGTGGTGTCTATGGCCGAGCTGGACGTGTTCGGCGAGTCGCTAGACAGCGCCGCGGAGTGGTCGGAGTACTGGTCCGTGGACGTGCAAGTTCACGGGCGTGACGTGAGCTCAAGCATGAGCGGCATGGCGTTCGATGGCGAGTACGCGAATGTGACGAAGCGTGCTGGTGGAGACGTGGTGGGCGTGTCGAATGTGTCGGCGTTGAGGCTGTCTGCGAACGTGTCGGAGGAGTCTGCGGTGGGCTTGCTGCAGGTGTACCCGTTGGCGTCGTTCTCGGGCCGGTTCCGTGGGTCTCTGGTGCTTGTGTTCCGCGACAAGCGCAACACGGCCCAGAAGGTGGAGGTGGCGCGTCCGCTGGCAATCTCGTGGCGGCGTCGCGACTTGGACCTGTCGGTGGAGCTGCGCACGATGGTGTTCGCGAACGAGTCCGTGTCGATGCCGCCGAGGCAGGTGGCGTCGCTGGCGTTGGGTCGTGCGTCGTCGTTGCTGAGTGGCGCTCGGCTGGAGGTGCAGAGCGTGAGCATGACGTTGCCCCGCTGGAGCGACTTCGTGCTGCTGCATCGCGTGGAGCGTGGGCTGGAGTGGTCGGTGGCCGGCGAGTTGCAGTCGAGCAACGTGAGCTGGCTGAAGGCTGCTGAGGTGGTGCTGGCGCCTCGCACGGCCAGGTCTCAGGTCGTGATGGTGTCTTGCAATGTGACGCTGCTGGACTCGGTGTCGTCTCGGTCCGTGGTGGTGGAGGTGTCGCACGTGGTTCGGAGCATCCCGGACCCTCGGTTGCTGGTGTCGGCGGCTAAGCTGCGGGCGATCGTGGTGGAGAGCACGGAGGACGAGGCGGCGGTGGTGTCTATGGCCGAGCTGGACGTGTTCGGCGAGTCGCTAGACAGCGCCGCGGAGTGGTCGGAGTACTGGTCCGTGGACGTGCAAGTTCACGGGCGTGACGTGAGCTCAAGCATGAGCGGCATGGCGTTCGATGGCGAGTACGCGAATGTGACGAAGCGTGCTGGTGGAGACGTGGTGGGCGTGTCGAATGTGTCGGCGTTGAGGCTGTCTGCGAACGTGTCGGAGGAGTCTGCGGTGGGCTTGCTGCAGGTGTACCCGTTGGCGTCGTTCTCGGGCCGGTTCCGTGGGTCTCTGGTGCTTGTGTTCCGCGACAAGCGCAACACGGCCCAGAAGGTGGAGGTGGCGCGTCCGCTGGCAATCTCGTGGCGGCGTCGCGACTTGGACCTGTCGGTGGAGCTGCGCACGATGGTGTTCGCGAACGAGTCCGTGTCGATGCCGCCGAGGCAGGTGGCGTCGCTGGCGTTGGGTCGTGCGTCGTCGTTGCTGAGTGGCGCTCGGCTGGAGGTGCAGAGCGTGAGCATGACGTTGCCCCGCTGGAGCGACTTCGTGCTGCTGCATCGCGTGGAGCGTGGGCTGGAGTGGTCGGTGGCCGGCGAGTTGCAGTCGAGCAACGTGAGCTGGCTGAAGGCTGCTGAGGTGGTGCTGGCGCCTCGCACGGCCAAGTCTCAGGTCGTGATGGTGTCTTGCAATGTGACGCTGCTGGACTCGGTGTCGTCTCGGTCCGTGGTGGTGGAGGTGTCGCACGTGGTTCGGAGCATCCCGGACCCTCGGTTGCTGGTGTCGGCGGCTAAGCTGCGGGCGATCGTGGTGGAGAGCACGGAGGACGAGGCGGCGGTGGTGTCTATGGCCGAGCTGGACGTGTTCGGCGAGTCGCTAGACAGCGCCGCGGAGTGGTCGGAGTACTGGTCCGTGGACGTGCAAGTTCACGGGCGTGACGTGAGCTCAAGCATGAGCGGCATGGCGTTCGATGGCGAGTACGCGAATGTGACGAAGCGTGCTGGTGGAGACGTGGTGGGCGTGTCGAATGTGTCGGCGTTGAGGCTGTCTGCGAACGTGTCGGAGGAGTCTGCGGTGGGCTTGCTGCAGGTGTACCCGTTGGCGTCGTTCTCGGGCCGGTTCCGTGGGTCTCTGGTGCTTGTGTTCCGCGACAAGCGCAATACGGCCCAGAAGGTGGAGGTGACGCGTCCGCTGGCAATCTCGTGGCGGCGTCGCGACTTGGACCTGTCGATGGAGCTGCGCACGATGGTGTTCGCGAACGAGTCCGTGTCGATGCCGCCGAGGCAGGTGGCGTCGCTGGCGTTGGGTCGTGCGTCGTCGTTGCTGAGTGGCGCTCGGCTGGAGGTGCAGAGCGTGAGCATGACGTTGCCCCGCTGGAGCGACTTCGTGCTGCTGCACCGCGTGGAGCGTGGGCTGGAGTGGTCGGTGGCCGGCGAGTTGCAGTCGAGCAACGTGAGCTGGCTGAAGGCTGCTGAGGTGGTGCTGGCGCCGCGCACGGCCAAGTCTCAGGTCGTGACGGTGTCTTGCAATGTGACGCTGCTGGACTCGGTGTCGTCTCGGTCCGTGGTGGTGGAGGTGTCGCACGTGGTTCGGAGCATCCCGGACCCTCGGTTGCTGGTGTCGGCGGCTAAGCTGCGGGCGATCGTGGTGGAGAGCACGGAGGACGAGGCGGCGGTGGTGTCTATGGCCGAGCTGGACGTGTTCGGCGAGTCGCTAGACAGCGCCGCGGAGTGGTCGGAGTACTGGTCCGTGGACGTGCAAGTTCACGGGCGTGACGTGAGCTCAAGCATGAGCGGCATGGCGTTCGATGGCGAGTACGCGAATGTGACGAAGCGTGCTGGTGGAGACGTGGTGGGCGTGTCGAATGTGTCGGCGTTGAGGCTGTCTGCGAACGTGTCGGAGGAGTCTGCGGTGGGCTTGCTGCAGGTGTACCCGTTGGCGTCGTTCTCGGGCCGGTTCCGTGGGTCTCTGGTGCTTGTGTTCCGCGACAAGCGCAATACGGCCCAGAAGGTGGAGGTGACGCGTCCGCTGGCAATCTCGTGGCGGCGTCGCGACTTGGACCTGTCGATGGAGCTGCGCACGATGGTGTTCGCGAACGAGTCCGTGTCGATGCCGCCGAGGCAGGTGGCGTCGCTGGCGTTGGGTCGTGCGTCGTCGTTGCTGAGTGGCGCTCGGCTGGAGGTGCAGAGCGTGAGCATGACGTTGCCCCGCTGGAGCGACTTCGTGCTGCTGCATCGCGTGGAGCGTGGGCTGGAGTGGTCGGTGGCCGGCGAGTTGCAGTCGAGCAACGTGAGCTGGCTGAAGGCTGCTGAGGTGGTGCTGGCGCCTCGCACGGCCAAGTCTCAGGTCGTGATGGTGTCTTGCAATGTGACGCTGCTGGACTCGGTGTCGTCTCGGTCCGTGGTGGTGGAGGTGTCGCACGTGGTTCGGAGCATCCCGGACCCTCGGTTGCTGGTGTCGGCGGCCAAGCTGCGGGCGATCGTGGTGGAGAGCACGGAGGACGAGGCGGCGGTGGTGTCTACGGCCGAGCTGGACGTGTTCGGCGAGTCGCTAGACAGCGCCGCGGAGTGGTCGGAGTACTGGTCCGTGGACGTGCAAGTTCACGGGCGTGACGTGAGCTCAAGCATGAGCGGCATGGCGTTCGATGGCGAGTACGCGAATGTGACGAAGCGTGCTGGTGGAGACGTGGTGGGCGTGTCGAATGTGTCGGCGTTGAGGCTGTCTGCGAACGTGTCGGAGGAGTCTGCGGTGGGCTTGCTGCAGGTGTACCCGTTGGCGTCGTTCTCGGGCCGGTTCCGTGGGTCTCTGGTGCTTGTGTTCCGCGACAAGCGCAATACGGCCCAGAAGGTGGAGGTGGCGCGTCCGCTGGCAATCTCGTGGCGGCGTCGCGACTTGGACCTGTCGGTGGAGCTGCGCACGATGGTGTTCGCGAACGAGTCCGTGTCGATGCCGCCGAGGCAGGTGGCGTCGCTGGCGTTGGGTCGTGCGTCGTCGTTGCTGAGTGGCGCTCGGCTGGAGGTGCAGAGCGTGAGCATGACGTTGCCCCGCTGGAGCGACTTCGTGCTGCTGCATCGCGTGGAGCGTGGGCTGGAGTGGTCGGTGGCCGGCGAGTTGCAGTCGAGCAACGTGAGCTGGCTGAAGGCTGCTGAGGTGGTGCTTGCGCCTCGCACGGCCAAGTCTCAGGTCGTGACGGTGTCTTGCAATGTGACGCTGCTGGACTCGGTGTCGTCTCGGTCCGTGGTGGTGGAGGTGTCGCACGTGGTTCGGAGCATCCCGGACCCTCGGTTGCTGGTGTCGGCGGCCAAGCTGCGGGCGATCGCGGTGGAGAGCACGGAGGACGAGGCGGCGGTGGTGTCTACGGCCGAGCTGGACGTGTTCGGCGAGTCGCTAGACAGCGCCGCGGAGTGGTCGGAGTACTGGTCCGTGGACGTGCAAGTTCACGGGCGTGACGTGAGCTCAAGCATGAGCGGCATGGCGTTCGATGGCGAGTACGCGAATGTGACGAAGCGTGCTGGTGGAGACGTGGTGGGCGTGTCGAATGTGTCGGCGTTGAGGCTGTCTGCGAACGTGTCGGAGGAGTCTGCGGTGGGCTTGCTGCAGGTGTACCCGTTGGCGTCGTTCTCGGGCCGGTTCCGTGGGTCTCTGGTGCTTGTGTTCCGCGACAAGCGCAACACGGCCCAGAAGGTGGAGGTGGCGCGTCCGCTGGCAATCTCGTGGCGGCGTCGCGACTTGGACCTGTCGGTGGAGCTGCGCACGATGGTGTTCGCGAACGAGTCCGTGTCGATGCCGCCGAGGCAGGTGGCGTCGCTGGCGTTGGGTCGTGCGTCGTCGTTGCTGAGTGGCGCTCGGCTGGAGGTGCAGAGCGTGAGCATGACGTTGCCCCGCTGGAGCGACTTCGTGCTGCTGCATCGCGTGGAGCGTGGGCTGGAGTGGTCGGTGGCCGGCGAGTTGCAGTCGAGCAACGTGAGCTGGCTGAAGGCTGCTGAGGTGGTGCTGGCGCCGCGCACGGCCAAGTCTCAGGTCGTGACGGTGTCTTGCAATGTGACGCTGCTGGACTCGGTGTCGTCTCGGTCCGTGGTGGTGGAGGTGTCGCACGTGGTTCGGAGCATCCCGGACCCTCGGTTGCTGGTGTCGGCGGCCAAGCTGCGGGCGATCGTGGTGGAGAGCACGGAGGACGAGGCGGCGGTGGTGTCTACGGCCGAGCTGGACGTGTTCGGCGAGTCGCTAGACAGCGCCGCGGAGTGGTCGGAGTACTGGTCCGTGGACGTGCAAGTTCACGGGCGTGACGTGAGCTCAAGCATGAGCGGCATGGCGTTCGATGGCGAGTACGCGAATGTGACGAAGCGTGCTGGTGGAGACGTGGTGGGCGTGTCGAATGTGTCGGCGTTGAGGCTGTCTGCGAACGTGTCGGAGGAGTCTGCGGTGGGCTTGCTGCAGGTGTACCCGTTGGCGTCGTTCTCGGGCCGGTTCCGTGGGTCTCTGGTGCTTGTGTTCTGCGACAAGCGCAACACGGCCCAGAAGGTGGAGGTGGCGCGTCCGCTGGCAATCTCGTGGCGGCGTCGCGACTTGGACCTGTCGGTGGAGCTGCGCACGATGGTGTTCGCGAACGAGTCCGTGTCGATGCCGCCGAGGAAGGTGGCGTCGCTGGCGTTGGGTCGTGCGTCGTCGTTGCTGAGTGGCGCTCGGCTGGAGGTGCAGAGCATGAGCATGACGTTGCCCCGCTGGAGCGACTTCGTGCTGCTGCATCGCGTGGAGCGTGGGCTGGAGTGGTCGGTGGCCGGCGAGTTGCAGTCGAGCAACGTGAGCTGGCTGAAGGCTGCTGAGGTGGTGCTGGCACCGCGCACGGCCAAGTCTCAGGTCGTGACGGTGTCTTGCAATGTGACGCTGCTGGACTCGGTGTCGTCTCGGTCCGTGGTGGTGGAGGTGTCGCACGTGGTTCGGAGCATCCCGAACCCTCGGTTGCTGGTGTCGGCGGCCAAGCTGCGGGCGATCGTGGTGGAGAGCACGGAGGACGAGGCGGCGGTGGTGTCTACGGCCGAGCTGGACGTGTTCGGCGAGTCGCTAGACAGCGCCGCGGAGTGGTCGGAGTACTGGTCCGTGGACGTGCAAGTTCACGGGCGTGACGTGAGCTCAAGCATGAGCGGCATGGCGTTCGATGGCGAGTACGCGAATGTGACGAAGCGTGCTGGTGGAGACGTGGTGGGCGTGTCGAATGTGTCGGCGTTGAGGCTGTCTGCAAACGTGCCGGAGGAGGAGTCTGCGGTGGGCTTGCTGCAGGTGTACCCGTTGGCGTCGTTCTCGGGCCGGTTCCGTGGGTCTCTGGTGCTTGTGTTCCGCGACAAGCGCAACACGGCGCAGAAGGTGGAGGTGGCGCGTCCGCTGGCAATCTCGTGGCGGCGTCGCGACTTGGACCTGTCGATGGAGCTGCGCACGATGGTGTTCGCGAACGAGTCCGTGTCGATGCCGCCGAGGCAGGTGGCGTCGCTGGCGTTGGGTCGTGCGTCGTCGTTGCTGAGTGGCGCTCGGCTGGAGGTGCAGAGCGTGAGCATGACGTTGCCCCGCTGGAGCGACTTCGTGCTGCTGCACCGCGTGGAGCGTGGGCTGGAGTGGTCGGTGGCCGGCGAGTTGCAGTCGAGCAACGTGAGCTGGCTGAAGGCTGCTGAGGTGGTGCTGGCGCCGCGCACGGCCAAGTCTCAGGTCGTGACGGTGTCTTGCAATGTGACGCTGCTGGACTCGGTGTCGTCTCGGTCCGTGGTGGTGGAGGTGTCGCACGTGGTTCGGAGCATCCCGGACCCTCGGTTGCTGGTGTCGGCGGCTAAGCTGCGGGCGATCGTGGTGGAGAGCACGGAGGACGAGGCGGCGGTGGTGTCTACGGCCGAGCTGGACGTGTTCGGCGAGTCGCTAGACAGCGCCGCGAAGTGGTCGGAGTACTGGTCCGTGGACGTGCAAGTTCACGGGCGTGACGTGAGCTCAAGCATGAGCGGCATGGCGTTCGATGGCGAGTACGCGAATGTGACGAAGCGTGCTGGTGGAGACGTGGTGGGCGTGTCGAATGTGTCGGCGTTAAGGCTGTCTGCGAACGTGTCGGAGGAGTCTGCGGTGGGCTTGCTGCAGCTGTACCCGTTGGCGTCGTTCTCGGGCCGGTTCCGTGGGTCTCTGGTGCTTGTGTTCCGCGACAAGCGCAATACGGCCCAGATGGTGGAGGTGGCGCGTCCGCTGGCAATCTCGTGGCGGCGTCGCGACTTGGACCTGTCGATGGAGCTGCGCACGATGGTGTTCGCGAACGAGTCCGTGTCGATGCCGCCGAGGCAGGTGGCGTCGCTGGCGTTGGGTCGTGCGTCGTCGTTGCTGAGTGGCGCTCGGCTGGAGGTGCAGAGCGTGAGCATGACGTTGCCCCGCTGGAGCGACTTCGTGCTGCTGCAGCGCGTGGAGCGTGGGCTGGAGTGGTCGGTGGCCGGCGAGTTGCAGTCGAGCAACGTGAGCTGGCTGAAGGCTGCTGAGGTGGTGCTGGCACCGCGCACGGCCAAGTCTCAGGTCGTGACGGTGTCTTGCAATGTGACGCTGCTGGACTCGGTGTCGTCTCGGTCCGTGGTGGTGGAGGTGTCGCACGTGGTTCGGAGCATCCCGGACCCTCGGTTGCTGGTGTCGGCGGCTAAGCTGCGGGCGATCGTGGTGGAGAGCACGGAGGACGAGGCGGCGGTGGTGTCTATGGCCGAGCTGGACGTGTTCGGCGAGTCGCTAGACAGCGCCGCGGAGTGGTCGGAGTACTGGTCCGTGGACGTGCAAGTTCACGGGCGTGACGTGAGCTCAAGCACGAGCGGCATGGCGATCGATGGCGAGTACGCGAATGTGACGAAGCGTGCTGGTGGAGACGTGGTGGGCGTGTCGAATGTGTCGGCGTTGAGGCTGTCTGCGAACGTGTCGGAGGAGGAGTCTGCGGTGGGCTTGCTGCAGGTGTACCCGTTGGCGTCGTTCTCAGGCCGGTTCCGTGGGTCTCTGGTGCTTGTGTTCCGCGACAAGCGCAACACGGCCCAGAAGGTGGAGGTGGCGCGTCCGCTGGCAATCTCGTGGCGGCGTCGCGACTTGGACCTGTCGGTGGAGCTGCGCACGATGGTGTTCGCGAACGAGTCCGTGTCGATGCCGCCGAGGCAGGTGGCGTCGCTGGCGTTGGGTCGTGCGTCGTCGTTGCTGAGTGGCGCTCGGCTGGAGGTGCAGAGCGTGAGCATGACGTTGCCCCGCTGGAGCGACTTCGTGCTGCTGCATCGCGTGGAGCGTGGGCTGGAGTGGTCGGTGGCCGGCGAGTTGCAGTCGAGCAACGTGAGCTGGCTGAAGGCTGCTGAGGTGGTGCTGGCACCGCGCACGGCCAAGTCTCAGGTCGTGACGGTGTCTTGCAATGTGACGCTGCTGGACTCGGTGTCGTCTCGGTCCGTGGTGGTGGAGGTGTCGCACGTGGTTCGGAGCATCCCGGACCCTCGGTTGCTGGTGTCGGCGGCCAAGCTGCGGGCGATCGTGGTGGAGAGCACGGAGGACGAGGCGGCGGTGGTGTCTATGGCCGAGCTGGACGTGTTCGGCGAGTCGCTAGACAGCGCCGCGGAGTGGTCGGAGTACTGGTCCGTGGACGTGCAAGTTCACGGGCGTGACGTGAGCTCAAGCATGAGCGGCATGGCGTTCGATGGCGAGTACGCGAATGTGACGAAGCGTGCTGGTGGAGACGTGGTGGGCGTGTCGAATGTGTCGGCGTTGAGGCTGTCTGCGAACGTGCCGGATGAGTCTGCGGTGGGCTTGCTGCAGGTGTACCCGTTGGCGTCGTTCTCAGGCCGGTTCCGTGGGTCTCTGGTGCTTGTGTTCCGCGACAAGCGCAACACGGCCCAGAAGGTGGAGGTGGCGCGTCCGCTGGCAATCTCGTGGCGGCGTCGCGACTTGGACCTGTCGATGGAGCTGCGCACGATGGTGTTCGCGAACGAGTCCGTGTCGATGCCGCCGAGGCAGGTGGCGTCGCTGGCGTTGGGTCGTGCGTCGTCGTTGCTGAGTGGCGCTCGGCTGGAGGTGCAGAGCGTGAGCATGACGTTGCCCCGCTGGAGCGACTTCGTGCTGCTGCACCGCGTGGAGCGTGGGCTGGAGTGGTCGGTGGCCGGCGAGTTGCAGTCGAGCAACGTGAGCTGGCTGAAGGCTGCTGAGGTGGTGCTGGCACCGCGCACGGCCAAGTCTCAGGTCGTGACGGTGTCTTGCAATGTGACGCTGCTGGACTCGGTGTCGTCTCGGTCCGTGGTGGTGGAGGTGTCGCACGTGGTTCGGAGCATCCCGGACCCTCGGTTGCTGGTGTCGGCGGCCAAGCTGCGGGCGATCGTGGTGGAGAGCACGGAGGACGAGGCGGCGGTGGTGTCTATGGCCGAGCTGGACGTGTTCGGCGAGTCGCTAGACAGCGCCGCGGAGTGGTCGGAGTACTGGTCCGTGGACGTGCAAGTTCACGGGCGTGACGTGAGCTCAAGCATGAGCAGCATGGCGTTCGATGGCGAGTACGCGAATGTGACGAAGCGTGCTGGTGGAGACGTGGTGGGCGTGTCGAATGTGTCGGCGTTGAGGCTGTCTGCGAACGTGTCGGAGGAGGAGTCTGCGGTGGGCTTGCTGCAGGTGTACCCGTTGGCGTCGTTCTCGGGCCGGTTCCGTGGGTCTCCGGTGCTTGTGTTCCGCGACAAGCGCAACACGGCGCAGAAGGTGGAGGTGGCGCGTCCGCTGGCAATCTCATGGCGGCGTCGCGACTTGGACCTGTCGATGGAGCTGCGCACGATGGTGTTCGCGAACGAGTCCGTGTCGATGCCGCCGAGGCAGGTGGCGTCGCTGGCGTTGGGTCGTGCGTCGTCGTTGCTGAGTGGCGCTCGGCTGGAGGTGCAGAGCGTGAGCATGACGTTGCCCCGCTGGAGCGACTTCGTGCTGCTGCACCGCGTGGAGCGTGGGCTGGAATGGTCGGTGGCCGGCGAGTTGCAGTCGAGCAACGTGAGCTGGCTGAAGGCTGCTGAGGTGGTGCTGGCACCGCGCACGGCCAAGTCTCAGGTCGTGACGGTGTCTTGCAATGTGACGCTGCTGGACTCGGTGTCGTCTCGGTCCGTGGTGGTGGAGGTGTCGCACGTGGTTCGGAGCATCCCGGACCCTCGGTTGCTGGTGTCGGCGGCCAAGCTGCGGGCGATCGTGGTGGAGAGCACGGAGGACGAGGCGGCGGTGGTGTCTATGGCCGAGCTGGACGTGTTCGGCGAGTCGCTAGACAGCGCCGCGGAGTGGTCGGAGTACTGGTCCGTGGACGTGCAAGTTCACGGGCGTGACGTGAGCTCAAGCATGAGCAGCATGGCGTTCGATGGCGAGTACGCGAATGTGACGAAGCGTGCTGGTGGAGACGTGGTGGGCGTGTCGAATGTGTCGGCGTTGAGGCTGTCTGCGAACGTGTCGGAGGAGGAGTCTGCGGTGGGCTTGCTGCAGCTGTACCCGTTGGCGTCGTTCTCGGGCCGGTTCCGTGGGTCTCTGGTGCTTGTGTTCCGCGACAAGCGCAACACGGCGCAGAAGGTGGAGGTGGCGCGTCCGCTGGCAATCTCATGGCGGCGTCGCGACTTGGACCTGTCGATGGAGCTGCGCACGATGGTGTTCGCGAACGAGTCCGTGTCGATGCCGCCGAGGCAGGTGGCGTCGCTGGCGTTGGGTCGTGCGTCGTCGTTGCTGAGTGGCGCTCGGCTGGAGGTGCAGAGCGTGAGCATGACGTTGCCCCGCTGGAGCGACTTCGTGCTGCTGCACCGCGTGGAGCGTGGGCTGGAATGGTCGGTGGCCGGCGAGTTGCAGTCGAGCAACGTGAGCTGGCTGAAGGCTGCTGAGGTGGTGCTGGCACCGCGCACGGCCAAGTCTCAGGTCGTGACGGTGTCTTGCAATGTGACGCTGCTGGACTCGGTGTCGTCTCGGTCCGTGGTGGTGGAGGTGTCGCACGTGGTTCGGAGCATCCCGGACCCTCGGTTGCTGGTGTCGGCGGCCAAGCTGCGGGCGATCGTGGTGGAGAGCACGGAGGACGAGGCGGCGGTGGTGTCTATGGCCGAGCTGGACGTGTTCGGCGAGTCGCTAGACAGCGCCGCGGAGTGGTCGGAGTACTGGTCCGTGGACGTGCAAGTTCACGGGCGTGACGTGAGCTCAAGCATGAGCAGCATGGCGTTCGATGGCGAGTACGCGAATGTGACGAAGCGTGCTGGTGGAGACGTGGTGGGCGTGTCGAATGTGTCGGCGTTGAGGCTGTCTGCGAACGTGTCGGAGGAGGAGTCTGCGGTGGGCTTGCTGCAGGTGTACCCGTTGGCGTCGTTCTCGGGCCGGTTCCGTGGGTCTCTGGTGCTTGTGTTCCGCGACAAGCGCAACACGGCGCAGAAGGTGGAGGTGGCGCGTCCGCTGGCAATCTCGTGGCGGCGTCGCGACTTGGACCTGTCGATGGAGCTGCGCACGATGGTGTTCGCGAACGAGTCCGTGCCGATGCCGCCGAGGCAGGTGGCGTCGCTGGCGTTGGGTCGTGCGTCGTCGTTGCTGAGTGGCGCTCGGCTGGAGGTGCAGAGCATGAGCATGACGTTGCCCCGCTGGAGCGACTTCGTGCTGCTGCACCGCGTGGAGCGTGGGCTGGAATGGTCGGTGGCCGGCGAGTTGCAGTCGAGCAACGTGAGCTGGCTGAAGGCTGCTGAGGTGGTGCTGGCACCGCGCACGGCCAAGTCTCAGGTCGTGACGGTGTCTTGCAATGTGACGCTGCTGGACTCGGTGTCGTCTCGGTCCGTGGTGGTGGAGGTGTCGCACGTGGTTCGGAGCATCCCGGACCCTCGGTTGCTGGTGTCGGCGGCCAAGCTGCGGGCGATCGTGGTGGAGAGCACGGAGGACGAGGCGGCGGTGGTGTCTATGGCCGAGCTGGA
This sequence comes from Phytophthora crassamura, assembly GCA_033557995.1. Lineage (NCBI taxonomy): Eukaryota > Oomycota > Peronosporomycetes > Peronosporales > Peronosporaceae > Phytophthora > Phytophthora crassamura. The sequence goes on along the minus strand of JAUCED010000005.1, from coordinate 2,321,317 downwards.
CGTGTTCGGCGAGTCGCTAGACAGCGCCGCGGAGTGGTCGGAGTACTGGTCCGTGGACGTGCAAGTTCACGGGCGTGACGTGAGCTCAAGCATGAGCAGCATGGCGTTCGATGGCGAGTACGCGAATGTGACGAAGCGTGCTGGTGGAGACGTGGTGGGCGTGTCGAATGTGTCGGCGTTGAGGCTGTCTGCGAACGTGTCGGAGGAGGAGTCTGCGGTGGGCTTGCTGCAGCTGTACCCGTTGGCGTCGTTCTCGGGCCGGTTCCGTGGGTCTCTGGTGCTTGTGTTCCGCGACAAGCGCAACACGGCGCAGAAGGTGGAGGTGGCGCGTCCGCTGGCAATCTCATGGCGGCGTCGCGACTTGGACCTGTCGATGGAGCTGCGCACGATGGTGTTCGCGAACGAGTCCGTGTCGATGCCGCCGAGGCAGGTGGCGTCGCTGGCGTTGGGTCGTGCGTCGTCGTTGCTGAGTGGCGCTCGGCTGGAGGTGCAGAGCGTGAGCATGACGTTGCCCCGCTGGAGCGACTTCGTGCTGCTGCACCGCGTGGAGCGTGGGCTGGAATGGTCGGTGGCCGGCGAGTTGCAGTCGAGCAACGTGAGCTGGCTGAAGGCTGCTGAGGTGGTGCTGGCACCGCGCACGGCCAAGTCTCAGGTCGTGACGGTGTCTTGCAATGTGACGCTGCTGGACTCGGTGTCGTCTCGGTCCGTGGTGGTGGAGGTGTCGCACGTGGTTCGGAGCATCCCGGACCCTCGGTTGCTGGTGTCGGCGGCCAAGCTGCGGGCGATCGTGGTGGAGAGCACGGAGGACGAGGCGGCGGTGGTGTCTATGGCCGAGCTGGACGTGTTCGGCGAGTCGCTAGACAGCGCCGCGGAGTGGTCGGAGTACTGGTCCGTGGACGTGCAAGTTCACGGGCGTGACGTGAGCTCAAGCATGAGCAGCATGGCGTTCGATGGCGAGTACGCGAATGTGACGAAGCGTGCTGGTGGAGACGTGGTGGGCGTGTCGAATGTGTCGGCGTTGAGGCTGTCTGCGAACGTGTCGGAGGAGGAGTCTGCGGTGGGCTTGCTGCAGCTGTACCCGTTGGCGTCGTTCTCGGGCCGGTTCCGTGGGTCTCTGGTGCTTGTGTTCCGCGACAAGCGCAACACGGCGCAGAAGGTGGAGGTGGCGCGTCCGCTGGCAATCTCATGGCGGCGTCGCGACTTGGACCTGTCGATGGAGCTGCGCACGATGGTGTTCGCGAACGAGTCCGTGTCGATGCCGCCGAGGCAGGTGGCGTCGCTGGCGTTGGGTCGTGCGTCGTCGTTGCTGAGTGGCGCTCGGCTGGAGGTGCAGAGCGTGAGCATGACGTTGCCCCGCTGGAGCGACTTCGTGCTGCTGCACCGCGTGGAGCGTGGGCTGGAATGGTCGGTGGCCGGCGAGTTGCAGTCGAGCAACGTGAGCTGGCTGAAGGCTGCTGAGGTGGTGCTGGCACCGCGCACGGCCAAGTCTCAGGTCGTGACGGTGTCTTGCAATGTGACGCTGCTGGACTCGGTGTCGTCTCGGTCCGTGGTGGTGGAGGTGTCGCACGTGGTTCGGAGCATCCCGGACCCTCGGTTGCTGGTGTCGGCGGCCAAGCTGCGGGCGATCGTGGTGGAGAGCACGGAGGACGAGGCGGCGGTGGTGTCTATGGCCGAGCTGGACGTGTTCGGCGAGTCGCTAGACAGCGCCGCGGAGTGGTCGGAGTACTGGTCCGTGGACGTGCAAGTTCACGGGCGTGACGTGAGCTCAAGCATGAGCAGCATGGCGTTCGATGGCGAGTACGCGAATGTGACGAAGCGTGCTGGTGGAGACGTGGTGGGCGTGTCGAATGTGTCGGCGTTGAGGCTGTCTGCGAACGTGTCGGAGGAGGAGTCTGCGGTGGGCTTGCTGCAGCTGTACCCGTTGGCGTCGTTCTCGGGCCGGTTCCGTGGGTCTCTGGTGCTTGTGTTCCGCGACAAGCGCAACACGGCGCAGAAGGTGGAGGTGGCGCGTCCGCTGGCAATCTCATGGCGGCGTCGCGACTTGGACCTGTCGATGGAGCTGCGCACGATGGTGTTCGCGAACGAGTCCGTGTCGATGCCGCCGAGGCAGGTGGCGTCGCTGGCGTTGGGTCGTGCGTCGTCGTTGCTGAGTGGCGCTCGGCTGGAGGTGCAGAGCGTGAGCATGACGTTGCCCCGCTGGAGCGACTTCGTGCTGCTGCACCGCGTGGAGCGTGGGCTGGAATGGTCGGTGGCCGGCGAGTTGCAGTCGAGCAACGTGAGCTGGCTGAAGGCTGCTGAGGTGGTGCTGGCACCGCGCACGGCCAAGTCTCAGGTCGTGACGGTGTCTTGCAATGTGACGCTGCTGGACTCGGTGTCGTCTCGGTCCGTGGTGGTGGAGGTGTCGCACGTGGTTCGGAGCATCCCGGACCCTCGGTTGCTGGTGTCGGCGGCCAAGCTGCGGGCGATCGTGGTGGAGAGCACGGAGGACGAGGCGGCGGTGGTGTCTACGGCCGAGCTGGACGTGTTCGGCGAGTCGCTAGACAGCGCCGCGGAGTGGTCGGAGTACTGGTCCGTGGACGTGCAAGTTCACGGGCGTGACGTGAGCTCAAGCATGAGCAGCATGACGTTCGATGGCGAGTACGCGAATGTGACGAAGCGTGCTGGTGGAGACGTGGTGGGCGTGTCGAATGTGTCGGCGTTGAGGCTGTCTGCGAACGTGTCGGAGGAGGAGTCTGCGGTGGGCTTGCTGCAGCTGTACCCGTTGGCGTCGTTCTCGGGCCGGTTCCGTGGGTCTCTGGTGCTTGTGTTCCGCGACAAGCGCAACACGGCGCAGAAGGTGGAGGTGGCGCGTCCGCTGGCAATCTCATGGCGGCGTCGCGACTTGGACCTGTCGATGGAGCTGCGCACGATGGTGTTCGCGAACGAGTCCGTGTCGATGCCGCCGAGGCAGGTGGCGTCGCTGGCGTTGGGTCGTGCGTCGTCGTTGCTGAGTGGCGCTCGGCTGGAGGTGCAGAGCGTGAGCATGACGTTGCCCCGCTGGAGCGACTTCGTGCTGCTGCACCGCGTGGAGCGTGGACTGGAGTGGTCGGTGGCCGGCGAGTTGCAGTCGAGCAACGTGAGCTGGCTGAAGGCTGCTGAGGTGGTGCTGGCGCCGCGCACGGCCAAGTCTCAGGTCGTGACGGTGTCTTGCAATGTGACGCTGCTGGACTCGGTGTCGTCTCGGTCCGTGGTGGTGGAGGTGTCGCACGTGGTTCGGAGCATCCCGGACCCTCGGTTGCTGGTGTCGGCGGCCAAGCTGCGGGCGATCGTGGTGGAGAGCACGGAGGACGAGGCGGCGGTGGTGTCTATGGCCGAGCTGGACGTGTTCGGCGAGTCGCTAGACAGCGCCGCGGAGTGGTCGGAGTACTGGTCCGTGGACGTGCAAGTTCACGGGCGTGACGTGAGCTCAAGCATGAGCAGCATGGCGTTCGATGGCGAGTACGCGAATGTGACGAAGCGTGCTGGTGGAGACGTGGTGGGCGTGTCGAATGTGTCGGCGTTGAGGCTGTCTGCGAACGTGTCGGAGGAGTCTGCGGTGGGCTTGCTGCAGGTGTACCCGTTGGCGTCGTTCTCGGGCCGGTTCCGTGGGTCTCTGGTGCTTGTGTTCCGCGACAAGCGCAACACGGCGCAGAAGGTGGAGGTGGCGCGTCCGCTGGCAATCTCATGGCGGCGTCGCGACTTGGACCTGTCGATGGAGCTGCGCACGATGGTGTTCGCGAACGAGTCCGTGTCGATGCCGCCGAGGCAGGTGGCGTCGCTGGCGTTGGGTCGTGCGTCGTCGTTGCTGAGTGGCGCTCGGCTGGAGGTGCAGAGCGTGAGCATGACGTTGCCCCGCTGGAGCGACTTCGTGCTGCTGCACCGCGTGGAGCGTGGGCTGGAGTGGTCGGTGGCCGGCGAGTTGCAGTCGAGCAACGTGAGCTGGCTGAAGGCTGCTGAGGTGGTGCTGGCGCCGCGCACGGCCAAGTCTCAGGTCGTGACGGTGTCTTGCAATGTGACGCTGCTGGACTCGGTGTCGTCTCGGTCCGTGGTGGTGGAGGTGTCGCACGTGGTTCGGAGCATCCCGGACCCTCGGTTGCTGGTGTCGGCGGCCAAGCTGCGGGCGATCGTGGTGGAGAGCACGGAGGACGAGGCGGCGGTGGTGTCTATGGCCGAGCTGGACGTGTTCGGCGAGTCGCTAGACAGCGCCGCGGAGTGGTCGGAGTACTGGTCCGTGGACGTGCAAGTTCACGGGCGTGACGTGAGCTCGAGCATGAGCGGCATGGCGTTCGATGGCGAGTACGCGAATGTGACGAAGCGTGCTGGTGGAGACGTGGTGGGCGTGTCGAATGTGTCGGCGTTGAGGCTGTCTGCGAACGTGTCGGAGGAGGAGTCTGCGGTGGGCTTGCTGCAGGTGTACCCGTTGGCGTCGTTCTCGGGCCGGTTCCGTGGGTCTCTGGTGCTTGTGTTCCGCGACAAGCGCAACACGGCGCAGAAGGTGGAGGTGGCGCGTCCGCTGGCAATCTCGTGGCGGCGTCGCGACTTGGACCTGTCGATGGAGCTGCGCACGATGGTGTTCGCGAACGAGTCCGTGTCGATGCCGCCGAGGCAGGTGGCGTCGCTGGCGTTGGGTCGTGCGTCGTCGTTGCTGAGTGGCGCTCGGCTGGAGGTGCAGAGCGTGAGCATGACGTTGCCCCGCTGGAGCGACTTCGTGCTGCTGCACCGCGTGGAGCGTGGGCTGGAGTGGTCGGTGGCCGGCGAGTTGCAGTCGAGCAACGTGAGCTGGCTGAAGGCTGCTGAGGTGGTGCTGGCGCCGCGCACGGCCAAGTCTCAGGTCGTGACGGTGTCTTGCAATGTGACGCTGCTGGACTCGGTGTCGTCTCGGTCCGTGGTGGTGGAGGTGTCGCACGTGGTTCGGAGCATCCCGGACCCTCGGTTGCTGGTGTCGGCGGCCAAGCTGCGGGCGATCGTGGTAGAAAGCACGGAGGACGAGGCGGCGGTGGTGTCTATGGCCGAGCTGGACGTGTTCGGCGAGTCGCTAGACAGCGCCGCGGAGTGGTCGGAGTACTGGTCCGTGGACGTGCAAGTTCACGGGCGTGACGTGAGCTCAAGCATGAGCAGCATGACGTTCGATGGCGAGTACGCGAATGTGACGAAGCGTGCTGGTGGAGACGTGGTGGGCGTGTCGAATGTGTCGGCGTTGAGGCTGTCTGCGAACGTGTCGGAGGAGGAGTCTGCGGTGGGCTTGCTGCAGGTGTACCCGTTGGCGTCGTTCTCGGGCCGGTTCCGTGGGTCTCTGGTGCTTGTGTTCCGCGACAAGCGCAACACGGCGCAGAAGGTGGAGGTGGCGCGTCCGCTGGCAATCTCGTGGCGGCGTCGCGACTTGGACCTGTCGATGGAGCTGCGCACGATGGTGTTCGCGAACGAGTCCGTGTCGATGCCGCCGAGGCAGGTGGCGTCGCTGGCGTTGGGTCGTGCGTCGTCGTTGCTGAGTGGCGCTCGGCTGGAGGTGCAGAGCATGAGCATGACGTTCCCCCGCTGGAGCGACTTCGTGCTGCTGCATCGCGTGGAGCGTGGGCTGGAGTGGTCGGTGGCCGGCGAGTTGCAGTCGAGCAACGTGAGCTGGCTGAAGGCTGCTGAGGTGGTGCTGGCGCCGCGCACGGCCAAGTCTCAGGTCGTGACGGTGTCTTGCAATGTGACGCTGCTGGACTCGGTGTCGTCTCGGTCCGTGGTGGTGGAGGTGTCGCACGTGGTTCGGAGCATCCCGGACCCTCGGTTGCTGGTGTCGGCGGCCAAGCTGCGGGCGATCGTGGTGGAGAGCACGGAGGACGAGGCGGCGGTGGTGTCTACGGCCGAGCTGGACGTGTTCGGCGAGTCGCTAGACAGCGCCGCGGAGTGGTCGGAGTACTGGTCCGTGGACGTGCAAGTTCACGGGCGTGACGTGAGCTCAAGCATGAGCAGCATGACGTTCGATGGCGAGTACGCGAATGTGACGAAGCGTGCTGGTGGAGACGTGGTGGGCGTGTCGAATGTGTCGGCGTTGAGGCTGTCTGCGAACGTGTCGGAGGAGGAGTCTGCGGTGGGCTTGCTGCAGCTGTACCCGTTGGCGTCGTTCTCGGGCCGGTTCCGTGGGTCTCTGGTGCTTGTGTTCCGCGACAAGCGCAACACGGCGCAGAAGGTGGAGGTGGCGCGTCCGCTGGCAATCTCGTGGCGGCGTCGCGACTTGGACCTGTCGATGGAGCTGCGCACGATGGTGTTCGCGAACGAGTCCGTGTCGATGCCGCCGAGGCAGGTGGCGTCGCTGGCGTTGGGTCGTGCGTCGTCGTTGCTGAGTGGCGCTCGGCTGGAGGTGCAGAGCATGAGCATGACGTTCCCCCGCTGGAGCGACTTCGTGCTGCTGCATCGCGTGGAGCGTGGGCTGGAGTGGTCGGTGGCCGGCGAGTTGCAGTCGAGCAACGTGAGCTGGCTGAAGGCTGCTGAGGTGGTGCTGGCGCCGCGCACGGCCAAGTCTCAGGTCGTGACGGTGTCTTGCAATGTGACGCTGCTGGACTCGGTGTCGTCTCGGTCCGTGGTGGTGGAGGTGTCGCACGTGGTTCGGAGCATCCCGGACCCTCGGTTGCTGGTGTCGGCGGCCAAGCTGCGGGCGATCGTGGTGGAGAGCACGGAGGACGAGGCGGCGGTGGTGTCTACGGCCGAGCTGGACGTGTTCGGCGAGTCGCTAGACAGCGCCGCGGAGTGGTCGGAGTACTGGTCCGTGGACGTGCAAGTTCACGGGCGTGACGTGAGCTCGAGCATGAGCGGCATGGCGTTCGATGGCGAGTACGCGAATGTGACGAAGCGTGCTGGTGGAGACGTGGTGGGCGTGTCGAATGTGTCGGCGTTGAGGCTGTCTGCGAACGTGTCGGAGGAGTCTGCGGTGGGCTTGCTGCAGGTGTACCCGTTGGCGTCGTTCTCGGGCCGGTTCCGTGGGTCTCTGGTGCTTGTGTTCCGCGACAAGCGCAACACGGCGCAGAAGGTGGAGGTGGCGCGTCCGCTGGCAATCTCATGGCGGCGTCGCGACTTGGACCTGTCGATGGAGCTGCGCACGATGGTGTTCGCGAACGAGTCCGTGTCGATGCCGCCGAGGCAGGTGGCGTCGCTGGCGTTGGGTCGTGCGTCGTCGTTGCTGAGTGGCGCTCGGCTGGAGGTGCAGAGCGTGAGCATGACGTTGCCCCGCTGGAGCGACTTCGTGCTGCTGCACCGCGTGGAGCGTGGGCTGGAGTGGTCGGTGGCCGGCGAGTTGCAGTCGAGCAACGTGAGCTGGCTGAAGGCTGCTGAGGTGGTGCTGGCGCCGCGCACGGCCAAGTCTCAGGTCGTGACGGTGTCTTGCAATGTGACGCTGCTGGACTCGGTGTCGTCTCGGTCCGTGGTGGTGGAGGTGTCGCACGTGGTTCGGAGCATCCCGGACCCTCGGTTGCTGGTGTCGGCGGCCAAGCTGCGGGCGATCGTGGTGGAGAGCACGGAGGACGAGGCGGCGGTGGTGTCTATGGCCGAGCTGGACGTGTTCGGCGAGTCGCTAGACAGCGCCGCGGAGTGGTCGGAGTACTGGTCCGTGGACGTGCAAGTTCACGGGCGTGACGTGAGCTCAAGCATGAGCAGCATGGCGTTCGATGGCGAGTACGCGAATGTGACGAAGCGTGCTGGTGGAGACGTGGTGGGCGTGTCGAATGTGTCGGCGTTGAGGCTGTCTGCGAACGTGTCGGAGGAGTCTGCGGTGGGCTTGCTGCAGGTGTACCCGTTGGCGTCGTTCTCGGGCCGGTTCCGTGGGTCTCTGGTGCTTGTGTTCCGCGACAAGCGCAACACGGCGCAGAAGGTGGAGGTGGCGCGTCCGCTGGCAATCTCGTGGCGGCGTCGCGACTTGGACCTGTCGATGGAGCTGCGCACGATGGTGTTCGCGAACGAGTCCGTGTCGATGCCGCCGAGGCAGGTGGCGTCGCTGGCGTTGGGTCGTGCGTCGTCGTTGCTGAGTGGCGCTCGGCTGGAGGTGCAGAGCGTGAGCATGACGTTGCCCCGCTGGAGCGACATCGTGCTGCTGCATCGCGTGGAGCGTGGGCTGGAATGGTCGGTGTCTGGCGAGTTGCACTCGAGCAACGTGAGCTGGCTGAAGGCTGCTGAGGTGGTGCTAGCACCGCGCACGGCCAAGTCTCAGGTCGTGACGGTGTCTTGCAATGTGACGCTGCTGGACTCGGTGTCGTCTCGGTCCGTGGTGGTGGAGGTGTCGCACGTGGTTCGGAGCATCCCGGACCCTCGGTTGCTGGTGTCGGCGGCCAAGCTGCGGGCGATCGTGGTAGAAAGCACGGAGGACGAGGCGGCGGTGGTGTCTATGGCCGAGCTGGACGTGTTCGGCGAGTCGCTAGACAGCGCCGCGGAGTGGTCGGAGTACTGGTCCGTGGACGTGCAAGTTCACGGGCGTGACGTGAGCTCAAGCATGAGCAGCATGGCGTTCGATGGCGAGTACGCGAATGTGACGAAGCGTGCTGGTGGAGACGTGGTGGGCGTGTCGAATGTGTCGGCGTTGAGGCTGTCTGCGAACGTGTCGGAGGAGTCTGCGGTGGGCTTGCTGCAGCTGTACCCGTTGGCGTCGTTCTCGGGCCGGTTCCGTGGGTCTCTGGTGCTTGTGTTCCGCGACAAGCGCAACACGGCGCAGAAGGTGGAGGTGGCGCGTCCGCTGGCAATCTCGTGGCGGCGTCGCGACTTGGACCTGTCGATGGAGCTGCGCACGATGGTGTTCGCGAACGAGTCCGTGTCGATGCCGCCGAGGCAGGTGGCGTCGCTGGCGTTGGGTCGTGCGTCGTCGTTGCTGAGTGGCGCTCGGCTGGAGGTGCAGAGCATGAGCATGACGTTCCCCCGCTGGAGCGACTTCGTGCTGCTGCATCGCGTGGAGCGTGGGCTGGAGTGGTCGGTGGCCGGCGAGTTGCAGTCGAGCAACGTGAGCTGGCTGAAGGCTGCTGAGGTGGTGCTGGCGCCGCGCACGGCCAAGTCTCAGGTCGTGACGGTGTCTTGCAATGTGACGCTGCTGGACTCGGTGTCGTCTCGGTCCGTGGTGGTGGAGGTGTCGCACGTGGTTCGGAGCATCCCGGACCCTCGGTTGCTGGTGTCGGCGGCCAAGCTGCGGGCGATCGTGGTGGAGAGCACGGAGGACGAGGCGGCGGTGGTGTCTACGGCCGAGCTGGACGTGTTCGGCGAGTCGCTAGACAGCGCCGCGGAGTGGTCGGAGTACTGGTCCGTGGACGTGCAAGTTCACGGGCGTGACGTGAGCTCGAGCATGAGCGGCATGGCGTTCGATGGCGAGTACGCGAATGTGACGAAGCGTGCTGGTGGAGACGTGGTGGGCGTGTCGAATGTGTCGGCGTTGAGGCTGTCTGCGAACGTGTCGGAGGAGGAGTCTGCGGTGGGCTTGCTGCAGGTGTACCCGTTGGCGTCGTTCTCGGGCCGGTTCCGTGGGTCTCTGGTGCTTGTGTTCCGCGACAAGCGCAACACGGCGCAGAAGGTGGAGGTGGCGCGTCCGCTGGCAATCTCATGGCGGCGTCGCGACTTGGACCTGTCGATGGAGCTGCGCACGATGGTGTTCGCGAACGAGTCCGTGTCGATGCCGCCGAGGCAGGTGGCGTCGCTGGCGTTGGGTCGTGCGTCGTCGTTGCTGAGTGGCGCTCGGCTGGAGGTGCAGAGCGTGAGCATGACGTTGCCCCGCTGGAGCGACTTCGTGCTGCTGCACCGCGTGGAGCGTGGACTGGAGTGGTCGGTGGCCGGCGAGTTGCAGTCGAGCAACGTGAGCTGGCTGAAGGCTGCTGAGGTGGTGCTGGCGCCGCGCACGGCCAAGTCTCAGGTCGTGACGGTGTCTTGCAATGTGACGCTGCTGGACTCGGTGTCGTCTCGGTCCGTGGTGGTGGAGGTGTCGCACGTGGTTCGGAGCATCCCGGACCCTCGGTTGCTGGTGTCGGCGGCCAAGCTGCGGGCGATCGTGGTGGAGAGCACGGAGGACGAGGCGGCGGTGGTGTCTATGGCCGAGCTGGACGTGTTCGGCGAGTCGCTAGACAGCGCCGCGGAGTGGTCGGAGTACTGGTCCGTGGACGTGCAAGTTCACGGGCGTGACGTGAGCTCGAGCATGAGCGGCATGGCGTTCGATGGCGAGTACGCGAATGTGACGAAGCGTGCTGGTGGAGACGTGGTGGGCGTGTCGAATGTGTCGGCGTTGAGGCTGTCTGCGAACGTGTCGGAGGAGTCTGCGGTGGGCTTGCTGCAGGTGTACCCGTTGGCGTCGTTCTCGGGCCGGTTCCGTGGGTCTCTGGTGCTTGTGTTCCGCGACAAGCGCAACACGGCGCAGAAGGTGGAGGTGGCGCGTCCGCTGGCAATCTCGTGGCGGCGTCGCGACTTGGACCTGTCGATGGAGCTGCGCACGATGGTGTTCGCGAACGAGTCCGTGTCGATGCCGCCGAGGCAGGTGGCGTCGCTGGCGTTGGGTCGTGCGTCGTCGTTGCTGAGTGGCGCTCGGCTGGAGGTGCAGAGCGTGAGCATGACGTTGCCCCGCTGGAGCGACTTCGTGCTGCTGCACCGCGTGGAGCGTGGGCTGGAGTGGTCGGTGGCCGGCGAGTTGCAGTCGAGCAACGTGAGCTGGCTGAAGGCTGCTGAGGTGGTGCTGGCACCGCGCACGGCCAAGTCTCAGGTCGTGACGGTGTCTTGCAATGTGACGCTGCTGGACTCGGTGTCGTCTCGGTCCGTGGTGGTGGAGGTGTCGCACGTGGTTCGGAGCATCCCGGACCCTCGGTTGCTGGTGTCGGCGGCCAAGCTGCGGGCGATCGTGGTGGAGAGCACGGAGGACGAGGCGGCGGTGGTGTCTATGGCCGAGCTGGACGTGTTCGGCGAGTCGCTAGACAGCGCCGCGGAGTGGTCGGAGTACTGGTCCGTGGACGTGCAAGTTCACGGGCGTGACGTGAGCTCGAGCATGAGCGGCATGGCGTTCGATGGCGAGTACGCGAATGTGACGAAGCGTGCTGGTGGAGACGTGGTGGGCGTGTCGAATGTGTCGGCGTTGAGGCTGTCTGCGAACGTGTCGGAGGAGGAGTCTGCGGTGGGCTTGCTGCAGCTGTACCCGTTGGCGTCGTTCTCGGGCCGGTTCCGTGGGTCTCTGGTGCTTGTGTTCCGCGACAAGCGCAACACGGCGCAGAAGGTGGAGGTGGCGCGTCCGCTGGCAATCTCGTGGCGGCGTCGCGACTTGGACCTGTCGATGGAGCTGCGCACGATGGTGTTCGCGAACGAGTCCGTGTCGATGCCGCCGAGGCAGGTGGCGTCGCTGGCGTTGGGTCGTGCGTCGTCGTTGCTGAGTGGCGCTCGGCTGGAGGTGCAGAGCGTGAGCATGACGTTGCCCCGCTGGAGCGACTTCGTGCTGCTGCACCGCGTGGAGCGTGGGCTGGAGTGGTCGGTGGCCGGCGAGTTGCAGTCGAGCAACGTGAGCTGGCTGAAGGCTGCTGAGGTGGTGCTGGCACCGCGCACGGCCAAGTCTCAGGTCGTGACGGTGTCTTGCAATGTGACGCTGCTGGACTCGGTGTCGTCTCGGTCCGTGGTGGTGGAGGTGTCGCACGTGGTTCGGAGCATCCCGGACCCTCGGTTGCTGGTGTCGGCGGCCAAGCTGCGGGCGATCGTGGTGGAGAGCACGGAGGACGAGGCGGCGGTGGTGTCTATGGCCGAGCTGGACGTGTTCGGCGAGTCGCTAGACAGCGCCGCGGAGTGGTCGGAGTACTGGTCCGTGGACGTGCAAGTTCACGGGCGTGACGTGAGCTCGAGCATGAGCGGCATGGCGTTCGATGGCGAGTACGCGAATGTGACGAAGCGTGCTGGTGGAGACGTGGTGGGCGTGTCGAATGTGTCGGCGTTGAGGCTGTCTGCGAACGTGTCGGAGGAGGAGTCTGCGGTGGGCTTGCTGCAGCTGTACCCGTTGGCGTCGTTCTCGGGCCGGTTCCGTGGGTCTCTGGTGCTTGTGTTCCGCGACAAGCGCAACACGGCGCAGAAGGTGGAGGTGGCGCGTCCGCTGGCAATCTCGTGGCGGCGTCGCGACTTGGACCTGTCGATGGAGCTGCGCACGATGGTGTTCGCGAACGAGTCCGTGTCGATGCCGCCGAGGCAGGTGGCGTCGCTGGCGTTGGGTCGTGCGTCGTCGATGCTGAGTGGCGCTCGGCTGGAGGTGCAGAGCGTGAGCATGGCGCTACCTCGATGGAGCGACTTCGTGCTGCTGCACCGCGTGGAGCGTGGGCTGGAGTGGTCGGTGTCTGGCGAGTTGCAGTCGAGCAACGTGAGCTGGCTGAAGGCTGCTGAGGTGGTGCTGGCACCGCGCACGGCCAAGTCTCAGGTCGTGACGGTGTCTTGCAATGTGACGCTGCTGGACTCGGTGTCGTCTCGGTCCGTGGTGGTGGAGGTGTCGCACGTGGTTCGGAGCATCCCGGACCCTCGGTTGCTGGTGTCGGCGGCCAAGCTGCGGGCGATCGTGGTGGAGAGCACGGAGGACGAGGCGGCGGTGGTGTCTATGGCCGAGCTGGACGTGTTCGGCGAGTCGCTAGACAGCGCCGCGGAGTGGTCGGAGTACTGGTCCGTGGACGTGCAAGTTCACGGGCGTGACGTGAGCTCAAGCATGAGCAGCATGGCGTTCGATGGCGAGTACGCGAATGTGACGAAGCGTGCTGGTGGAGACGTGGTGGGCGTGTCGAATGTGTCGGCGTTGAGGCTGTCTGCGAACGTGTCGGAGGAGGAGTCTGCGGTGGGCTTGCTGCAGGTGTACCCGTTGGCGTCGTTCTCGGGCCGGTTCCGTGGGTCTCTGGTACTTGTGTTCCGCGACAAGCGCAACACGGCGCAGAAGGTGGAGGTGGCGCGTCCGCTGGCAATCTCATGGCGGCGTCGCGACTTGGACCTGTCGATGGAGCTGCGCACGATGGTGTTCGCGAACGAGTCCGTGTCGATGCCGCCGAGGCAGGTGGCGTCGCTGGCGTTGGGTCGTGCGTCGTCGTTGCTGAGTGGCGCTCGGCTGGAGGTGCAGAGCGTGAGCATGACGTTGCCCCGCTGGAGCGACTTCGTGCTGCTGCACCGCGTGGAGCGTGGGCTGGAGTGGTCGGTGGCCGGCGAGTTGCAGTCGAGCAACGTGAGCTGGCTGAATGCTGCTGAGGTGGTGCTGGCACCGCGCACGGCCAAGTCTCAGGTCGTGACGGTGTCTTGCAATGTGACGCTGCTGGACTCGGTGTCGTCTCGGTCCGTGGTGGTGGAGGTGTCGCACGTGGTTCGGAGCATCCCGGACCCTCGGTTGCTGGTGTCGGCGGCCAAGCTGCGGGCGATCGTGGTGGAGAGCACGGAGGACGAGGCGGCGGTGGTGTCTATGGCCGAGCTGGACGTGTTCGGCGAGTCGCTAGACAGCGCCGCGGAGTGGTCGGAGTACTGGTCCGTGGACGTGCAAGTTCACGGGCGTGACGTGAGCTCAAGCATGAGCAGCATGGCGTTCGATGGCGAGTACGCGAATGTGACGAAGCGTGCTGGTGGAGACGTGGTGGGCGTGTCGAATGTGTCGGCGTTGAGGCTGTCTGCGAACGTGTCGGAGGAGGAGTCTGCGGTGGGCTTGCTGCAGCTGTACCCGTTGGCGTCGTTCTCGGGCCGGTTCCGTGGGTCTCTGGTGCTTGTGTTCCGCGACAAGCGCAACACGGCGCCGAAGGTGGAGGTGGCGCGTCCGCTGGCAATCTCGTGGCGGCGTCGCGACTTGGACCTGTCGATGGAGCTGCGCACGATGGTGTTCGCGAACGAGTCCGTGTCGATGCCGCCGAGGCAGGTGGCGTCGCTGGCGTTGGGTCGTGCGTCGTCGTTGCTGAGTGGCGCTCGGCTGGAGGTGCAGAGCGTGAGCATGACGTTGCCCCGCTGGAGCGACATCGTGCTGCTGCATCGCGTGGAGCGTGGGCTGGAATGGTCGGTGTCTGGCGAGTTGCACTCGAGCAACGTGAGCTGGCTGAAGGCTGCTGAGGTGGTGCTAGCACCGCGCACGGCCAAGTCTCAGGTCGTGACGGTGTCTTGCAATGTGACGCTGCTGGACTCGGTGTCGTCTCGGTCCGTGGTGGTGGAGGTGTCGCACGTGGTTCGGAGCATCCCGGACCCTCGGTTGCTGGTGTCGGCGGCCAAGCTGCGGGCGATCGTGGTGGAGAGCACGGAGGACGAGGCGGCGGTGGTGTCTATGGCCGAGCTGGACGTGTTCGGCGAGTCGCTAGACAGCGCCGCGGAGTGGTCGGAGTACTGGTCCGTGGACGTGCAAGTTCACGGGCGTGACGTGAGCTCAAGCATGAGCAGCATGGCGTTCGATGGCGAGTACGCGAATGTGACGAAGCGTGCTGGTGGAGACGTGGTGGGCGTGTCGAATGTGTCGGCGTTGAGGCTGTCTGCGAACGTGTCGGAGGAGGAGTCTGCGGTGGGCTTGCTGCAGCTGTACCCGTTGGCGTCGTTCTCGGGCCGGTTCCGTGGGTCTCTGGTGCTTGTGTTCCGCGACAAGCGCAACACGGCGCCGAAGGTGGAGGTGGCGCGTCCGCTGGCAATCTCGTGGCGGCGTCGCGACTTGGACCTGTCGATGGAGCTGCGCACGATGGTGTTCGCGAACGAGTCCGTGTCGATGCCGCCGAGGCAGGTGGCGTCGCTGGCGTTGGGTCGTGCGTCGTCGTTGCTGAGTGGCGCTCGGCTGGAGGTGCAGAGCGTGAGCATGACGTTGCCCCGCTGGAGCGACATCGTGCTGCTGCATCGCGTGGAGCGTGGGCTGGAATGGTCGGTGTCTGGCGAGTTGCAGTCGAGCAACGTGAGCTGGCTGAAGGCTGCTGAGGTGGTGCTAGCACCGCGCACGGCCAAGTCTCAGGTCGTGACGGTGTCTTGCAATGTGACGCTGCTGGACTCGGTGTCGTCTCGGTCCGTGGTGGTGGAGGTGTCGCACGTGGTTCGGAGCATCCCGGACCCTCGGTTGCTGGTGTCGGCGGCCAAGCTGCGGGCGATCGTGGTGGAGAGCACGGAGGACGAGGCGGCGGTGGTGTCTATGGCCGAGCTGGACGTGTTCGGCGAGTCGCTAGACAGCGCCGCGGAGTGGTCGGAGTACTGGTCCGTGGACGTGCAAGTTCACGGGCGTGACGTGAGCTCAAGCATGAGCAGCATGGCGTTCGATGGCGAGTACGCGAATGTGACGAAGCGTGCTGGTGGAGACGTGGTGGGCGTGTCGAATGTGTCGGCGTTGAGGCTGTCTGCGAACGTGTCGGAGGAGGAGTCTGCGGTGGGCTTGCTGCAGCTGTACCCGTTGGCGTCGTTCTCGGGCCGGTTCCGTGGGTCTCTGGTGCTTGTGTTCCGCGACAAGCGCAACACGGCGCAGAAGGTGGAGGTGGCGCGTCCGCTGGCAATCTCGTGGCGGCGTCGCAACTTGGACCTGTCGATGGAGCTGCGCACGATGGTGTTCGCGAACGAGTCCGTGTCGATGCCGCCGAGGCAGGTGGCGTCGCTGGCGTTGGGTCGTGCGTCGTCGTTGCTGAGTGGCGCTCGGCTGGAGGTGCAGAGCATGAGCATGACGTTCCCCCGCTGGAGCGACTTCGTGCTGCTGCACCGCGTGGAGCGTGGGCTGGAGTGGTCGGTGGCCGGCGAGTTGCAGTCGAGCAACGTGAGCTGGCTGAAGGCTGCTGAGGTGGTGCTGGCGCCGCGCACGGCCAAGTCTCAGGTCGTGACGGTGTCTTGCAATGTGACGCTGCTGGACTCGGTGTCGTCTCGGTCCGTGGTGGTGGAGGTGTCGCACGTGGTTCGGAGCATCCCGGACCCTCGGTTGCTGGTGTCGGCGGCCAAGCTGCGGGCGATCGTGGTGGAGAGCACGGAGGACGAGGCGGCGGTGGTGTCTATGGCCGAGCTGGACGTGTTCGGCGAGTCGCTAGACAGCGCCGCGGAGTGGTCGGAGTACTGGTCCGTGGACGTGCAAGTTCACGGGCGTGACGTGAGCTCGAGCATGAGCGGCATGGCGTTCGATGGCGAGTACGCGAATGTGACGAAGCGTGCTGGTGGAGACGTGGTGGGCGTGTCGAATGTGTCGGCGTTGAGGCTGTCTGCGAACGTGTCGGAGGAGTCTGCGGTGGGCTTGCTGCAGGTGTACCCGTTGGCGTCGTTCTCGGGCCGGTTCCGTGGGTCTCTGGTGCTTGTGTTCCGCGACAAGCGCAACACGGCGCAGAAGGTGGAGGTGGCGCGTCCGCTGGCAATCTCGTGGCGGCGTCGCGACTTGGACCTGTCGATGGAGCTGCGCACGATGGTGTTCGCGAACGAGTCCGTGTCGATGCCGCCGAGGCAGGTGGCGTCGCTGGCGTTGGGTCGTGCGTCGTCGTTGCTGAGTGGCGCTCGGCTGGAGGTGCAGAGCGTGAGCATGACGTTGCCCCGCTGGAGCGACTTCGTGCTGCTGCACCGCGTGGAGCGTGGGCTGGAGTGGTCGGTGGCCGGCGAGTTGCAGTCGAGCAACGTGAGCTGGCTGAAGGCTGCTGAGGTGGTGCTGGCACCGCGCACGGCCAAGTCTCAGGTCGTGACGGTGTCTTGCAATGTGACGCTGCTGGACTCGGTGTCGTCTCGGTCCGTGGTGGTGGAGGTGTCGCATGTGGTTCGGAGCATCCCGGACCCTCGGTTGCTGGTGTCGGCGGCCAAGCTGCGGGCGATCGTGGTGGAGAGCACGGAGGACGAGGCGGCGGTGGTGTCTATGGCCGAGCTGGACGTGTTCGGCGAGTCGCTAGACAGCGCCGCGGAGTGGTCGGAGTACTGGTCCGTGGACGTGCAAGTTCACGGGCGTGACGTGAGCTCGAGCATGAGCGGCATGGCGTTCGATGGCGAGTACGCGAATGTGACGAAGCGTGCTGGTGGAGACGTGGTGGGCGTGTCGAATGTGTCGGCGTTGAGGCTGTCTGCGAACGTGTCGGAGGAGGAGTCTGCGGTGGGCTTGCTGCAGCTGTACCCGTTGGCGTCGTTCTCGGGCCGGTTCCGTGGGTCTCTGGTGCTTGTGTTCCGCGACAAGCGCAACACGGCGCAGAAGGTGGAGGTGGCGCGTCCGCTGGCAATCTCGTGGCGGCGTCGCGACTTGGACCTGTCGATGGAGCTGCGCACGATGGTGTTCGCGAACGAGTCCGTGTCGATGCCGCCGAGGCAGGTGGCGTCGCTGGCGTTGGGTCGTGCGTCGTCGTTGCTGAGTGGCGCTCGGCTGGAGGTGCAGAGCGTGAGCATGACGTTGCCCCGCTGGAGCGACTTCGTGCTGCTGCACCGCGTGGAGCGTGGGCTGGAATGGTCGGTGGCCGGCGAGTTGCAGTCGAGCAACGTGAGCTGGCTGAAGGCTGCTGAGGTGGTGCTGGCACCGCGCACGGCCAAGTCTCAGGTCGTGACGGTGTCTTGCAATGTGACGCTGCTGGACTCGGTGTCGTCTCGGTCCGTGGTGGTGGAGGTGTCGCACGTGGTTCGGAGCATCCCGGACCCTCGGTTGCTGGTGTCGGCGGCCAAGCTGCGGGCGATCGTGGTGGAGAGCACGGAGGACGAGGCGGCGGTGGTGTCTATGGCCGAGCTGGACGTGTTCGGCGAGTCGCTAGACAGCGCCGCGGAGTGGTCGGAGTACTGGTCCGTGGACGTGCAAGTTCACGGGCGTGACGTGAGCTCGAGCATGAGCGGCATGGCGTTCGATGGCGAGTACGCGAATGTGACGAAGCGTGCTGGTGGAGACGTGGTGGGCGTGTCGAATGTGTCGGCGTTGAGGCTGTCTGCGAACGTGTCGGAGGAGGAGTCTGCGGTGGGCTTGCTGCAGCTGTACCCGTTGGCGTCGTTCTCGGGCCGGTTCCGTGGGTCTCTGGTGCTTGTGTTCCGCGACAAGCGCAACACGGCGCAGAAGGTGGAGGTGGCGCGTCCGCTGGCAATCTCGTGGCGGCGTCGCGACTTGGACCTGTCGATGGAGCTGCGCACGATGGTGTTCGCGAACGAGTCCGTGCCGATGCCGCCGAGGCAGGTGGCGTCGCTGGCGTTGGGTCGTGCTTCGTCGATGCTGGGTGGCGCTCGGCTGGAGGTGCAGAGCGTGAGCATGGCGCTACCTCGATGGAGCGACTTCGTGCTGCTGCACCGCGTGGAGCGTGGACTGGAGTGGTCGGTGGCCGGCGAGTTGCAGTCGAGCAACGTGAGCTGGCTGAAGGCTGCGGAGGTGGTGCTGGCGCCGCGCACGGCCAAGTCTCAGGTCGTGACGGTGTCTTGCAATGTGACGCTGCTGGACTCGGTGTCGTCTCGGTCCGTGGTGGTGGAGGTGTCGCACGTGGTTCGGAGCATCCCGAACCCTCGGTTGCTGGTGTCGGCGGCCAAGCTGCGGGCGATCGTGGTGGAAAGCACGGAGGACGAGGCGGCGGTGGTGTCTATGGCCGAGCTGGACGTGTTCGGCGAGTCGCTAGACAGCGCCGCGGAGTGGTCGGAGTACTGGTCCGTGGACGTGCAAGTTCACGGGCGTGACGTGAGCTCGAGCATGAGCGGCATGGCGTTCGATGGCGAGTACGCGAATGTGACGAAGCGTGCTGGTGGAGACGTGGTGGGCGTGTCGAATGTGTCGGCGTTGAGGCTGTCTGCGAACGTGTCGGAGGAGGAGTCTGCGGTGGGCTTGCTGCAGGTGTACCCGTTGGCGTCGTTCTCGGGCCGGTTCCGTGGGTCTCTGGTGCTTGTGTTCCGCGACAAGCGCAACACGGCGCAGAAGGTGGAGGTGGCGCGTCCGCTGGCAATCTCGTGGCGGCGTCGCGACTTGGACCTGTCGATGGAGCTGCGCACGATGGTGTTCGCGAACGAGTCCGTGTCGATGCCGCCGAGGCAGGTGGCGTCGCTGGTGTTGGGTCGTGCGTCGTCGTTGCTGAGTGGCGCTCGGCTGGAGGTGCAGAGCGTGAGCATGACGTTGCCCCGCTGCAGCGACTTCGTGCTGCTGCACCGCGTGGAGCGTGGGCTGGAGTGGTCGGTGGCCGGCGAGTTGCACTCGAGCAACGTGAGCTGGCTGAAGGCTGCTGAGGTGGTGCTGGCACCGCGCACGGCCAAGTCTCAGGTCGTGACGGTGTCTTGCAATGTGACGCTGCTGGACTCGGTGTCGTCTCGGTCCGTGGTGGTGGAGGTGTCGCACGTGGTTCGGAGCATCCCGGACCCTCGGTTGCTGGTGTCGGCGGCCAAGCTGCGGGCGATCGTGGTGGAAAGCACGGAGGACGAGGCGGCGGTGGTGTCTATGGCCGAGCTGGACGTGTTCGGCGAGTCGCTAGACAGCGCCGCGGAGTGGTCGGAGTACTGGTCCGTGGACGTGCAAGTTCACGGGCGTGACGTGAGCTCGAGCATGAGCGGCATGGCGTTCGATGGCGAGTACGCGAATGTGACGAAGCGTGCTGGTGGAGACGTGGTGGGCGTGTCGAATGTGTCGGCGTTGAGGCTGTCTGCGAACGTGTCGGAGGAGGAGTCTGCGGTGGGCTTGCTGCAGGTGTACCCGTTGGCGTCGTTCTCGGGCCGGTTCCGTGGGTCTCTGGTGCTTGTGTTCCGCGACAAGCGCAACACGGCGCAGAAGGTGGAGGTGGCGCGTCCGCTGGCAATCTCGTGGCGGCGTCGCGACTTGGACCTGTCGATGGAGCTGCGCACGATGGTGTTCGCGAACGAGTCCGTGTCGATGCCGCCGAGGCAGGTGGCGTCGCTGGTGTTGGGTCGTGTGTCGTCGTTGCTGAGTGGCGCTCGGCTGGAGGTGCAGAGCGTGAGCATGACGTTGCCCCGCTGGAGCGACTTCGTGCTGCTGCATCGCGTGGAGCGTGGGCTGGAGTGGTCGGTGTCTGGCGAGTTGCACTCGAGCAACGTGAGCTGGCTGAAGGCTGCTGAGGTGGTGCTGGCACCGCGCACGGCCAAGTCTCAGGTCGTGACGGTGTCTTGCAATGTGACGCTGCTGGACTCGGTGTCGTCTCGGTCCGTGGTGGTGGAGGTGTCGCACGTGGTTCGGAGCATCCCGAACCCTCGGTTGCTGGTGTCGGCGGCCAAGCTGCGGGCGATCGTGGTGGAAAGCACGGAGGACGAGGCGGCGGTGGTGTCTATGGCCGAGCTGGACGTGTTCGGCGAGTCGCTAGACAGCGCCGCGGAGTGGTCGGAGTACTGGTCCGTGGACGTGCAAGTTCACGGGCGTGACGTGAGCTCGAGCATGAGCGGCATGGCGTTCGATGGCGAGTACGCGAATGTGACGAAGCGTGCTGGTGGAGACGTGGTGGGCGTGTCGAATGTGTCGGCGTTGAGGCTGTCTGCGAACGTGTCGGAGGAGGAGTCTGCGGTGGGCTTGCTGCAGGTGTACCCGTTGGCGTCGTTCTCGGGCCGGTTCCGTGGGTCTCTGGTGCTTGTGTTCCGCGACAAGCGCAACACGGCGCAGAAGGTGGAGGTGGCGCGTCCGCTGGCAATCTCGTGGCGGCGTCGCGACTTGGACCTGTCGATGGAGCTGCGCACGATGGTGTTCGCGAACGAGTCCGTGTCGATGCCGCCGAGGCAGGTGGCGTCGCTGGTGTTGGGTCGTGCGTCGTCGTTGCTGAGTGGCGCTCGGCTGGAGGTGCAGAGCGTGAGCATGACGTTGCCCCGCTGGAGCGACTTCGTGCTGCTGCATCGCGTGGAGCGTGGGCTGGAGTGGTCGGTGTCTGGCGAGTTGCACTCGAGCAACGTGAGCTGGCTGAAGGCTGCTGAGGTGGTGCTGGTACCGCGCACGGCCAAGTCTCAGGTCGTGACGGTGTCTTGCAATGTGACGCTGCTGGACTCGGTGTCGTCTCGGTCCGTGGTGGTGGAGGTGTCGCACGTGGTTCGGAGCATCCCGAACCCTCGGTTGCT
Source organism: Phytophthora crassamura (assembly GCA_033557995.1). Classification (NCBI taxonomy): domain Eukaryota; phylum Oomycota; class Peronosporomycetes; order Peronosporales; family Peronosporaceae; genus Phytophthora; species Phytophthora crassamura. Next base: position 2,300,416 of record JAUCED010000005.1, on the reverse strand, counting down.
GGTGTCGGCGGCCAAGCTGCGGGCGATCGTGGTGGAAAGCACGGAGGACGAGGCGGCGGTGGTGTCTATGGCCGAGCTGGACGTGTTCGGCGAGTCGCTAGACAGCGCCGCGGAGTGGTCGGAGTACTGGTCCGTGGACGTGCAAGTTCACGGGCGTGACGTGAGCTCAAGCATGAGCAGCATGGCGTTCGATGGCGAGTACGCGAATGTGACGAAGCGTGCTGGTGGAGACGTGGTGGGCGTGTCGAATGTGTCGGCGTTGAGGCTGTCTGCGAACGTGTCGGAGGAGGAGTCTGCGGTGGGCTTGCTGCAGGTGTACCCGTTGGCGTCGTTCTCGGGCCGGTTCCGTGGGTCTCTGGTACTTGTGTTCCGCGACAAGCGCAACACGGCGCAGAAGGTGGAGGTGGCGCGTCCGCTGGCAATCTCATGGCGGCGTCGCGACTTGGACCTGTCGATGGAGCTGCGCACGATGGTGTTCGCGAACGAGTCCGTGTCGATGCCGCCGAGGCAGGTGGCGTCGCTGGCGTTGGGTCGTGCGTCGTCGATGCTGGGTGGCGCTCGGCTGGAGGTGCAGAGCGTGAGCATGGCGCTACCTCGATGGAGCGACTTCGTGCTGCTGCACCGCGTGGAGCGTGGGCTGGAGTGGTCGGTGTCTGGCGAGTTGCACTCGAGCAACGTGAGCTGGCTGAAGGCTGCTGAGGTGGTGCTGGCACCGCGCACGGCCAAGTCTCAGGTCGTGACGGTGTCTTGCAATGTGACGCTGCTGGACTCGGTGTCGTCTCGGTCCGTGGTGGTGGAGGTGTCGCACGTGGTTCGGAGCATCCCGGACCCTCGGTTGCTGGTGTCGGCGGCCAAGCTGCGGGCGATCGTGGTGGAGAGCACGGAGGACGAGGCGGCGGTGGTGTCTATGGCCGAGCTGGACGTGTTCGGCGAGTCGCTAGACAGCGCCGCGGAGTGGTCGGAGTACTGGTCCGTGGACGTGCAAGTTCACGGGCGTGACGTGAGCTCAAGCATGAGCAGCATGGCGTTCGATGGCGAGTACGCGAATGTGACGAAGCGTGCTGGTGGAGACGTGGTGGGCGTGTCGAATGTGTCGGCGTTGAGGCTGTCTGCGAACGTGTCGGAGGAGGAGTCTGCGGTGGGCTTGCTGCAGGTGTACCCGTTGGCGTCGTTCTCGGGCCGGTTCCGTGGGTCTCTGGTACTTGTGTTCCGCGACAAGCGCAACACGGCGCAGAAGGTGGAGGTGGCGCGTCCGCTGGCAATCTCATGGCGGCGTCGCGACTTGGACCTGTCGATGGAGCTGCGCACGATGGTGTTCGCGAACGAGTCCGTGTCGATGCCGCCGAGGCAGGTGGCGTCGCTGGCGTTGGGTCGTGCGTCGTCGATGCTGGGTGGCGCTCGGCTGGAGGTGCAGAGCGTGAGCATGGCGCTACCTCGATGGAGCGACTTCGTGCTGCTGCACCGCGTGGAGCGTGGGCTGGAGTGGTCGGTGTCTGGCGAGTTGCAGTCGAGCAACGTGAGCTGGCTGAAGGCTGCTGAGGTGGTGCTGGCACCGCGCACGGCCAAGTCTCAGGTCGTGACGGTGTCTTGCAATGTGACGCTGCTGGACTCGGTGTCGTCTCGGTCCGTGGTGGTGGAGGTGTCGCACGTGGTTCGGAGCATCCCGGACCCTCGGTTGCTGGTGTCGGCGGCCAAGCTGCGGGCGATCGTGGTAGAAAGCACGGAGGACGAGGCGGCGGTGGTGTCTATGGCCGAGCTGGACGTGTTCGGCGAGTCGCTAGACAGCGCCGCGGAGTGGTCGGAGTACTGGTCCGTGGACGTGCAAGTTCACGGGCGTGACGTGAGCTCGAGCATGAGCGGCATGGCGTTCGATGGCGAGTACGCGAATGTGACGAAGCGTGCTGGTGGAGACGTGGTGGGCGTGTCGAATGTGTCGGCGTTGAGGCTGTCTGCGAACGTGTCGGAGGAGGAGTCTGCGGTGGGCTTGCTGCAGCTGTACCCGTTGGCGTCGTTCTCGGGCCGGTTCCGTGGGTCTCTGGTGCTTGTGTTCCGCGACAAGCGCAACACGGCGCAGAAGGTGGAGGTGTCGCGTCCGCTGGCAATCTCGTGGCGGCGTCGCGACTTGGACCTGTCGATGGAGCTGCGCACGATGGTGTTCGCGAACGAGTCCGTGTCGATGCCGCCGAGGCAGGTGGCGTCGCTGGTGTTGGGTCGTGCGTCGTCGTTGCTGAGTGGCGCTCGGCTGGAGGTGCAGAGCGTGAGCATGACGTTGCCCCGCTGGAGCGACTTCGTGCTGCTGCATCGCGTGGAGCGTGGGCTGGAGTGGTCGGTGTCTGGCGAGTTGCAGTCGAGCAACGTGAGCTGGCTGAAGGCTGCTGAGGTGGTGCTGGCACCGCGCACGGCCAAGTCTCAGGTCGTGACGGTGTCTTGCAATGTGACGCTGCTGGACTCGGTGTCGTCTCGGTCCGTGGTGGTGGAGGTGTCGCACGTGGTTCGGAGCATCCCGGACCCTCGGTTGCTGGTGTCGGCGGCCAAGCTGCGGGCGATCGTGGTAGAAAGCACGGAGGACGAGGCGGCGGTGGTGTCTATGGCCGAGCTGGACGTGTTCGGCGAGTCGCTAGACAGCGCCGCGGAGTGGTCGGAGTACTGGTCCGTGGACGTGCAAGTTCACGGGCGTGACGTGAGCTCAAGCATGAGCGGCATGGCGTTCGATGGCGAGTACGCGAATGTGACGAAGCGTGCTGGTGGAGACGTGGTGGGCGTGTCGAATGTGTCGGCGTTGAGGCTGTCTGCGAACGTGTCGGAGGAGGAGTCTGCGGTGGGCTTGCTGCAGGTGTACCCGTTGGCGTCGTTCTCGGGCCGGTTCCGTGGGTCTCTGGTGCTTGTGTTCCGCGACAAGCGCAACACGGCGCAGAAGGTGGAGGTGGCGCGTCCGCTGGCAATCTCATGGCGGCGTCGCGACTTGGACCTGTCGATGGAGCTGCGCACGATGGTGTTCGCGAACGAGTCCGTGTCGATGCCGCCGAGGCAGGTGGCGTCGCTGGCGTTGGGTCGTGCGTCGTCGATGCTGGGTGGCGCTCGGCTGGAGGTGCAGAGCGTGAGCATGGCGCTACCTCGATGGAGCGACTTCGTGCTGCTGCACCGCGTGGAGCGTGGACTGGAGTGGTCGGTGGCCGACGAGTTGCACTCGATCAACGTTAACTGGCTGAAGGCTGCTGAGGTGGTGCTGGCACCGCGCACGGCCAAGTCTCAGGTCGTGACGGTGTCTTGCAATGTGACGCTGCTGGACTCGGTGTCGTCTCGGTCCGTGGTGGTGGAGGTGTCGCACGTGGTTCGGAGCATCCCGGACCCTCGGTTGCTGGTGTCGGCGGCCAAGCTGCGGGCGATCGTGGTAGAAAGCACGGAGGACGAGGCGGCGGTGGTGTCTATGGCCGAGCTGGACGTGTTCGGCGAGTCGCTAGACAGCGCCGCGGAGTGGTCGGAGTACTGGTCCGTGGACGTGCAAGTTCACGGGCGTGACGTGAGCTCAAGCATGAGCGGCATGGCGTTCGATGGCGAGTACGCGAATGTGACGAAGCGTGCTGGTGGAGACGTGGTGGGCGTGTCGAATGTGTCGGCGTTGAGGCTGTCTGCGAACGTGTCGGAGGAGGAGTCTGCGGTGGGCTTGCTGCAGGTGTACCCGTTGGCGTCGTTCTCGGGCCGGTTCCGTGGGTCTCTGGTGCTTGTGTTCCGCGACAAGCGCAACACGGCGCAGAAGGTGGAGGTGGCGCGTCCGCTGGCAATCTCATGGCGGCGTCGCGACTTGGACCTGTCGATGGAGCTGCGCACGATGGTGTTCGCGAACGAGTCCGTGTCGATGCCGCCGAGGCAGGTGGCGTCGCTGGCGTTGGGTCGTGCGTCGTCGATGCTGGGTGGCGCTCGGCTGGAGGTGCAGAGCGTGAGCATGGCGCTACCTCGATGGAGCGACTTCGTGCTGCTGCACCGCGTGGAGCGTGGACTGGAGTGGTCGGTGGCCGGCGAGTTGCACTCGATCAACGTTAACTGGCTGAAGGCTGCTGAGGTGGTGCTGGCACCGCGCACGGCCAAGTCTCAGGTCGTGACGGTGTCTTGCAATGTGACGCTGCTGGACTCGGTGTCGTCTCGGTCCGTGGTGGTGGAGGTGTCGCACGTGGTTCGGAGCATCCCGGACCCTCGGTTGCTGGTGTCGGCGGCCAAGCTGCGGGCGATCGTGGTAGAAAGCACGGAGGACGAGGCGGCGGTGGTGTCTATGGCCGAGCTGGACGTGTTCGGCGAGTCGCTAGACAGCGCCGCGGAGTGGTCGGAGTACTGGTCCGTGGACGTGCAAGTTCACGGGCGTGACGTGAGCTCAAGCATGAGCGGCATGGCGTTCGATGGCGAGTACGCGAATGTGACGAAGCGTGCTGGTGGAGACGTGGTGGGCGTGTCGAATGTGTCGGCGTTGAGGCTGTCTGCGAACGTGTCGGAGGAGGAGTCTGCGGTGGGCTTGCTGCAGGTGTACCCGTTGGCGTCGTTCTCGGGCCGGTTCCGTGGGTCTCTGGTGCTTGTGTTCCGCGACAAGCGCAACACGGCGCAGAAGGTGGAGGTGGCGCGTCCGCTGGCAATCTCATGGCGGCGTCGCGACTTGGACCTGTCGATGGAGCTGCGCACGATGGTGTTCGCGAACGAGTCCGTGTCGATGCCGCCGAGGCAGGTGGCGTCGCTGGCGTTGGGTCGTGCGTCGTCGATGCTGGGTGGCGCTCGGCTGGAGGTGCAGAGCGTGAGCATGGCGCTACCTCGATGGAGCGACTTCGTGCTGCTGCACCGCGTGGAGCGTGGACTGGAGTGGTCGGTGGCCGGCGAGTTGCACTCGATCAACGTTAACTGGCTGAAGGCTGCTGAGGTGGTGCTGGCACCGCGCACGGCCAAGTCTCAGGTCGTGACGGTGTCTTGCAATGTGACGCTGCTGGACTCGGTGTCGTCTCGGTCCGTGGTGGTGGAGGTGTCGCACGTGGTTCGGAGCATCCCGGACCCTCGGTTGCTGGTGTCGGCGGCCAAGCTGCGGGCGATCGTGGTAGAAAGCACGGAGGACGAGGCGGCGGTGGTGTCTATGGCCGAGCTGGACGTGTTCGGCGAGTCGCTAGACAGCGCCGCGGAGTGGTCGGAGTACTGGTCCGTGGACGTGCAAGTTCACGGGCGTGACGTGAGCTCAAGCATGAGCGGCATGGCGTTCGATGGCGAGTACGCGAATGTGACGAAGCGTGCTGGTGGAGACGTGGTGGGCGTGTCGAATGTGTCGGCGTTGAGGCTGTCTGCGAACGTGTCGGAGGAGGAGTCTGCGGTGGGCTTGCTGCAGGTGTACCCGTTGGCGTCGTTCTCGGGCCGGTTCCGTGGGTCTCTGGTGCTTGTGTTCCGCGACAAGCGCAACACGGCGCAGAAGGTGGAGGTGGCGCGTCCGCTGGCAATCTCATGGCGGCGTCGCGACTTGGACCTGTCGATGGAGCTGCGCACGATGGTGTTCGCGAACGAGTCCGTGTCGATGCCGCCGAGGCAGGTGGCGTCGCTGGCGTTGGGTCGTGCGTCGTCGATGCTGGGTGGCGCTCGGCTGGAGGTGCAGAGCGTGAGCATGGCGCTACCTCGATGGAGCGACTTCGTGCTGCTGCACCGCGTGGAGCGTGGACTGGAGTGGTCGGTGGCCGGCGAGTTGCACTCGATCAACGTTAACTGGCTGAAGGCTGCTGAGGTGGTGCTGGCACCGCGCACGGCCAAGTCTCAGGTCGTGACGGTGTCTTGCAATGTGACGCTGCTGGACTCGGTGTCGTCTCGGTCCGTGGTGGTGGAGGTGTCGCACGTGGTTCGGAGCATCCCGGACCCTCGGTTGCTGGTGTCGGCGGCCAAGCTGCGGGCGATCGTGGTAGAAAGCACGGAGGACGAGGCGGCGGTGGTGTCTATGGCCGAGCTGGACGTGTTCGGCGAGTCGCTAGACAGCGCCGCGGAGTGGTCGGAGTACTGGTCCGTGGACGTGCAAGTTCACGGGCGTGACGTGAGCTCAAGCATGAGCGGCATGGCGTTCGATGGCGAGTACGCGAATGTGACGAAGCGTGCTGGTGGAGACGTGGTGGGCGTGTCGAATGTGTCGGCGTTGAGGCTGTCTGCGAACGTGTCGGAGGAGGAGTCTGCGGTGGGCTTGCTGCAGGTGTACCCGTTGGCGTCGTTCTCGGGCCGGTTCCGTGGGTCTCTGGTGCTTGTGTTCCGCGACAAGCGCAACACGGCCCAGAAGGTGGAGGTGGCGCGTCCGCTGGCAATCTCGTGGCGGCGTCGCGACTTGGACCTGTCGATGGAGCTGCGCACGATGGTGTTCGCGAACGAGTCCGTGTCGATGCCGCCGAGGCAGGTGGCGTCGCTGGCGTTGGGTCGTGCGTCGTCGTTGCTGAGTGGCGCTCGGCTGGAGGTGCAGAGCGTGAGCATGGCGCTACCTCGATGGAGCGACTTCGTGCTGCTGCACCGCGTGGAGCGTGGACTGGAGTGGTCGGTGGCCGGCGAGTTGCAGTCGAGCAACGTGAGCTGGCTGAAGGCTGCTGAGGTGGTGCTGGCGCCGCGCACGGCCAAGTCTCAGGTCGTGACGGTGTCTTGCAATGTGACGCTGCTGGACTCGGTGTCGTCTCGGTCCGTGGTGGTGGAGGTGTCGCACGTGGTTCGGAGCATCCCGAACCCTCGGTTGCTGGTGTCGGCGGCCAAGCTGCGGGCGATCGTGGTAGAAAGCACGGAGGACGAGGCGGCGGTGGTGTCTATGGCCGAGCTGGACGTGTTCGGCGAGTCGCTAGACAGCGCCGCGGAGTGGTCGGAGTACTGGTCCGTGGACGTGCAAGTTCACGGGCGTGACGTGAGCTCAAGCATGAGCGGCATGGCGTTCGATGGCGAGTACGCGAATGTGACGAAGCGTGCTGGTGGAGACGTGGTGGGCGTGTCGAATGTGTCGGCGTTGAGGCTGTCTGCGAACGTGTCGGAGGAGGAGTCTGCGGTGGGCTTGCTGCAGGTGTACCCGTTGGCGTCGTTCTCGGGCCGGTTCCGTGGGTCTCTGGTGCTTGTGTTCCGCGACAAGCGCAACACGGCCCAGAAGGTGGAGGTGGCGCGTCCGCTGGCAATCTCGTGGCGGCGTCGCGACTTGGACCTGTCGATGGAGCTGCGCACGATGGTGTTCGCGAACGAGTCCGTGTCGATGCCGCCGAGGCAGGTGGCGTCGCTGGCGTTGGGTCGTGCGTCGTCGTTGCTGAGTGGCGCTCGGCTGGAGGTGCAGAGCGTGAGCATGACGTTGCCCCGCTGGAGCGACTTCGTGCTGCTGCATCGCGTGGAGCGTGGGTTGGAGTGGTCGGTGGCTGGCGAGTTGCACTCGATCAACGTTAACTGGCTGAAGGCTGCTGAGGTGGTGCTGGCGCCGCGCACGGCCAAGTCTCAGGTCGTGACGGTGTCTTGCAATGTGACGCTGCTGGACTCGGTGTCGTCTCGGTCCGTGGTGGTGGAGGTGTCGCACGTGGTTCGGAGCATCCCGAACCCTCGGTTGCTGGTGCCGGCGGCCAAGCTGCGGGCGATCGTGGTAGAAAGCACGGAGGACGAGGCGGCGGTGGTGTCTATGGCCGAGCTGGACGTGTTCGGCGAGTCGCTAGACAGCGCCGCGGAGTGGTCGGAGTACTGGTCCGTGGACGTGCAAGTTCACGGGCGTGACGTGAGCTCGAGCATGAGCGGCATGGCGTTCGATGGCGAGTACGCGAATGTGACGAAGCGTGCTGGTGGAGACGTGGTGGGCGTGTCGAATGTGTCGGCGTTGAGGCTGTCTGCGAACGTGTCGGAGGAGTCTGCGGTGGGCTTGCTGCAGGTGTACCCGTTGGCGTCGTTCTCGGGCCGGTTCCGTGGGTCTCTGGTGCTTGTGTTCCGCGACAAGCGCAACACGGCGCAGAAGGTGGAGGTGGCGCGTCCGCTGGCAATCTCATGGCGGCGTCGCGACTTGGACCTGTCGATGGAGCTGCGCACGATGGTGTTCGCGAACGAGTCCGTGTCGATGCCGCCGAGGCAGGTGGCGTCGCTGGCGTTGGGTCGTGCGTCGTCGTTGCTGAGTGGCGCTCGGCTGGAGGTGCAGAGCGTGAGCATGGCGCTACCTCGATGGAGCGACTTCGTGCTGCTGCACCGCGTGGAGCGTGGACTGGAGTGGTCGGTGGCCGGCGAGTTGCAGTCGAGCAACGTGAGCTGGCTGAAGGCTGCTGAGGTGGTGCTGGCACCGCGCACGGCCAAGTCTCAGGTCGTGACGGTGTCTTGCAATGTGACGCTGCTGGACTCGGTGTCGTCTCGGTCCGTGGTGGTGGAGGTGTCGCACGTGGTTCGGAGCATCCCGAACCCTCGGTTGCTGGTGTCGGCGGCCAAGCTGCGGGCGATCGTGGTAGAAAGCACGGAGGACGAGGCGGCGGTGGTGTCTATGGCCGAGCTGGACGTGTTCGGCGAGTCGCTAGACAGCGCCGCGGAGTGGTCGGAGTACTGGTCCGTGGACGTGCAAGTTCACGGGCGTGACGTGAGCTCAAGCATGAGCGGCATGGCGTTCGATGGCGAGTACGCGAATGTGACGAAGCGTGCTGGTGGAGACGTGGTGGGCGTGTCGAATGTGTCGGCGTTGAGGCTGTCTGCGAACGTGTCGGAGGAGGAGTCTGCGGTGGGCTTGCTGCAGGTGTACCCGTTGGCGTCGTTCTCGGGCCGGTTCCGTGGGTCTCTGGTGCTTGTGTTCCGCGACAAGCGCAACACGGCGCAGAAGGTGGAGGTGGCGCGTCCGCTGGCAATCTCGTGGCGGCGTCGCGACTTGGACCTGTCGATGGAGCTGCGCACGATGGTGTTCGCGAACGAGTCCGTGTCGATGCCGCCGAGGCAGGTGGCGTCGCTGGCGTTGGGTCGTGCGTCGTCGTTGCTGAGTGGCGCTCGGCTGGAGGTGCAGAGCGTGAGCATGACGTTGCCCCGCTGGAGCGACATCGTGCTGCTGCATCGCGTGGAGCGTGGGCTGGAATGGTCGGTGTCTGGCGAGTTGCACTCGAGCAACGTGAGCTGGCTGAAGGCTGCTGAGGTGGTGCTAGCACCGCGCACGGCCAAGTCTCAGGTCGTGACGGTGTCTTGCAATGTGACGCTGCTGGACTCGGTGTCGTCTCGGTCCGTGGTGGTGGAGGTGTCGCACGTGGTTCGGAGCATCCCGAACCCTCGGTTGCTGGTGTCGGCGGCTAAGCTGCGGGCGATCGTGGTGGAGAGCACGGAGGACGAGGCGGCGGTGGTGTCTATGGCCGAGCTGGACGTGTTCGGCGAGTCGCTAGACAGCGCCGCGGAGTGGTCGGAGTACTGGTCCGTGGACGTGCAAGTTCACGGGCGTGACGTGAGCTCGAGCATGAGCGGCATGGCGTTCGATGGCGAGTACGCGAATGTGACGAAGCGTGCTGGTGGAGACGTGGTGGGCGTGTCGAATGTGTCGGCGTTGAGGCTGTCTGCGAACGTGTCGGAGGAGTCTGCGGTGGGCTTGCTGCAGGTGTACCCGTTGGCGTCGTTCTCGGGCCGGTTCCGTGGGTCTCTGGTGCTTGTGTTCCGCGACAAGCGCAACACGGCGCAGAAGGTGGAGGTGGCGCGTCCGCTGGCAATCTCATGGCGGCGTCGCGACTTGGACCTGTCGATGGAGCTGCGCACGATGGTGTTCGCGAACGAGTCCGTGTCGATGCCGCCGAGGCAGGTGGCGTCGCTGGCGTTGGGTCGTGCGTCGTCGTTGCTGAGTGGCGCTCGGCTGGAGGTGCAGAGCGTGAGCATGGCGCTACCTCGATGGAGCGACTTCGTGCTGCTGCACCGCGTGGAGCGTGGACTGGAGTGGTCGGTGGCCGGCGAGTTGCAGTCGAGCAACGTGAGCTGGCTGAAGGCTGCTGAGGTGGTGCTGGCGCCGCGCACGGCCAAGTCTCAGGTCGTGACGGTGCCTTGCAATGTGACGCTGCTGGACTCGGTGTCGTCTCGGTCCGTGGTGGTGGAGGTGTCGCACGTGGTTCGGAGCATCCCGAACCCTCGGTTGCTGGTGTCGGCGGCCAAGCTGCGGGCGATCGTGGTAGAAAGCACGGAGGACGAGGCGGCGGTGGTGTCTATGGCCGAGCTGGACGTGTTCGGCGAGTCGCTAGACAGCGCCGCGGAGTGGTCGGAGTACTGGTCCGTGGACGTGCAAGTTCACGGGCGTGACGTGAGCTCAAGCATGAGCAGCATGGCGTTCGATGGCGAGTACGCGAATGTGACGAAGCGTGCTGGTGGAGACGTGGTGGGCGTGTCGAATGTGTCGGCGTTGAGGCTGTCTGCGAACGTGTCGGAGGAGGAGTCTGCGGTGGGCTTGCTGCAGGTGTACCCGTTGGCGTCGTTCTCGGGCCGGTTCCGTGGGTCTCTGGTGCTTGTGTTCCGCGACAAGCGCAACACGGCCCAGAAGGTGGAGGTGGCGCGTCCGCTGGCAATCTCGTGGCGGCGTCGCGACTTGGACCTGTCGATGGAGCTGCGCACGATGGTGTTCGCGAACGAGTCCGTGTCGATGCCGCCGAGGCAGGTGGCGTCGCTGGCGTTGGGTCGTGCGTCGTCGATGCTGGGTGGCGCTCGGCTGGAGGTGCAGAGCGTGAGCATGGCGCTACCTCGATGGAGCGACTTCGTGCTGCTGCACCGCGTGGAGCGTGGGCTGGAGTGGTCGGTGTCTGGCGAGTTGCACTCGAGCAACGTGAGCTGGCTGAAGGCTGCTGAGGTGGTGCTGGCACCGCGCACGGCCAAGTCTCAGGTCGTGACGGTGTCTTGCAATGTGACGCTGCTGGACTCGGTGTCGTCTCGGTCCGTGGTGGTGGAGGTGTCGCACGTGGTTCGGAGCATCCCGGACCCTCGGTTGCTGGTGTCGGCGGCCAAGCTGCGGGCGATCGTGGTGGAGAGCACGGAGGACGAGGCGGCGGTGGTGTCTATGGCCGAGCTGGACGTGTTCGGCGAGTCGCTAGACAGCGCCGCGGAGTGGTCGGAGTACTGGTCCGTGGACGTGCAAGTTCACGGGCGTGACGTGAGCTCGAGCATGAGCGGCATGGCGTTCGATGGCGAGTACGCGAATGTGACGAAGCGTGCTGGTGGAGACGTGGTGGGCGTGTCGAATGTGTCGGCGTTGAGGCTGTCTGCGAACGTGTCGGAGGAGGAGTCTGCGGTGGGCTTGCTGCAGCTGTACCCGTTGGCGTCGTTCTCGGGCCGGTTCCGTGGGTCTCTGGTGCTTGTGTTCCGCGACAAGCGCAACACGGCGCAGAAGGTGGAGGTGGCGCGTCCGCTGGCAATCTCGTGGCGGCGTCGCGACTTGGACCTGTCGATGGAGCTGCGCACGATGGTGTTCGCGAACGAGTCCGTGTCGATGCCGCCGAGGCAGGTGGCGTCGCTGGCGTTGGGTCGTGCGTCGTCGATGCTGGGTGGCGCTCGGCTGGAGGTGCAGAGCGTGAGCATGGCGCTACCTCGATGGAGCGACTTCGTGCTGCTGCACCGCGTGGAGCGTGGGCTGGAGTGGTCGGTGTCTGGCGAGTTGCACTCGAGCAACGTGAGCTGGCTGAAGGCTGCTGAGGTGGTGCTGGCACCGCGCACGGCCAAGTCTCAGGTCGTGACGGTGTCTTGCAATGTGACGCTGCTGGACTCGGTGTCGTCTCGGTCCGTGGTGGTGGAGGTGTCGCACGTGGTTCGGAGCATCCCGGACCCTCGGTTGCTGGTGTCGGCGGCCAAGCTGCGGGCGATCGTGGTGGAGAGCACGGAGGACGAGGCGGCGGTGGTGTCTATGGCCGAGCTGGACGTGTTCGGCGAGTCGCTAGACAGCGCCGCGGAGTGGTCGGAGTACTGGTCCGTGGACGTGCAAGTTCACGGGCGTGACGTGAGCTCGAGCATGAGCGGCATGGCGTTCGATGGCGAGTACGCGAATGTGACGAAGCGTGCTGGTGGAGACGTGGTGGGCGTGTCGAATGTGTCGGCGTTGAGGCTGTCTGCGAACGTGTCGGAGGAGGAGTCTGCGGTGGGCTTGCTGCAGGTGTACCCGTTGGCGTCGTTCTCGGGCCGGTTCCGTGGGTCTCTGGTGCTTGTGTTCCGCGACAAGCGCAACACGGCGCAGAAGGTGGAGGTGGCGCGTCCGCTGGCAATCTCGTGGCGGCGTCGCGACTTGGACCTGTCGATGGAGCTGCGCACGATGGTGTTCGCGAACGAGTCCGTGTCGATGCCGCCGAGGCAGGTGGCGTCGCTGGCGTTGGGTCGTGCGTCGTCGATGCTGGGTGGCGCTCGGCTGGAGGTGCAGAGCGTGAGCATGGCGCTACCTCGATGGAGCGACTTCGTGCTGCTGCACCGCGTGGAGCGTGGGCTGGAGTGGTCGGTGTCTGGCGAGTTGCACTCGAGCAACGTGAGCTGGCTGAAGGCTGCTGAGGTGGTGCTGGCACCGCGCACGGCCAAGTCTCAGGTCGTGACGGTGTCTTGCAATGTGACGCTGCTGGACTCGGTGTCGTCTCGGTCCGTGGTGGTGGAGGTGTCGCACGTGGTTCGGAGCATCCCGAACCCTCGGTTGCTGGTGTCGGCGGCTAAGCTGCGGGCGATCGTGGTGGAGAGCACGGAGGACGAGGCGGCGGTGGTGTCTATGGCCGAGCTGGACGTGTTCGGCGAGTCGCTAGACAGCGCCGCGGAGTGGTCGGAGTACTGGTCCGTGGACGTGCAAGTTCACGGGCGTGACGTGAGCTCGAGCATGAGCGGCATGGCGTTCGATGGCGAGTACGCGAATGTGACGAAGCGTGCTGGTGGAGACGTGGTGGGCGTGTCGAATGTGTCGGCGTTGAGGCTGTCTGCGAACGTGTCGGAGGAGGAGTCTGCGGTGGGCTTGCTGCAGCTGTACCCGTTGGCGTCGTTCTCGGGCCGGTTCCGTGGGTCTCTGGTGCTTGTGTTCCGCGACAAGCGCAACACGGCGCAGAAGGTGGAGGTGGCGCGTCCGCTGGCAATCTCGTGGCGGCGTCGCGACTTGGACCTGTCGATGGAGCTGCGCACGATGGTGTTCGCGAACGAGTCCGTGTCGATGCCGCCGAGGCAGGTGGCGTCGCTGGTGTTGGGTCGTGCGTCGTCGTTGCTGAGTGGCGCTCGGCTGGAGGTGCAGAGCGTGAGCATGGCGCTACCTCGATGGAGCGACTTCGTGCTGCTGCACCGCGTGGAGCGTGGGCTGGAGTGGTCGGTGTCTGGCGAGTTGCACTCGAGCAACGTGAGCTGGCTGAAGGCTGCTGAGGTGGTGCTGGCACCGCGCACGGCCAAGTCTCAGGTCGTGACGGTGTCTTGCAATGTGACGCTGCTGGACTCGGTGTCGTCTCGGTCCGTGGTGGTGGAGGTGTCGCACGTGGTTCGGAGCATCCCGAACCCTCGGTTGCTGGTGTCGGCGGCTAAGCTGCGGGCGATCGTGGTGGAGAGCACGGAGGACGAGGCGGCGGTGGTGTCTATGGCCGAGCTGGACGTGTTCGGCGAGTCGCTAGACAGCGCCGCGGAGTGGTCGGAGTACTGGTCCGTGGACGTGCAAGTTCACGGGCGTGACGTGAGCTCGAGCATGAGCGGCATGGCGTTCGATGGCGAGTACGCGAATGTGACGAAGCGTGCTGGTGGAGACGTGGTGGGCGTGTCGAATGTGTCGGCGTTGAGGCTGTCTGCGAACGTGTCGGAGGAGGAGTCTGCGGTGGGCTTGCTGCAGCTGTACCCGTTGGCGTCGTTCTCGGGCCGGTTCCGTGGGTCTCTGGTGCTTGTGTTCCGCGACAAGCGCAACACGGCGCAGAAGGTGGAGGTGGCGCGTCCGCTGGCAATCTCGTGGCGGCGTCGCGACTTGGACCTGTCGATGGAGCTGCGCACGATGGTGTTCGCGAACGAGTCCGTGTCGATGCCGCCGAGGCAGGTGGCGTCGCTGGTGTTGGGTCGTGCGTCGTCGTTGCTGAGTGGCGCTCGGCTGGAGGTGCAGAGCGTGAGCATGGCGCTACCTCGATGGAGCGACTTCGTGCTGCTGCACCGCGTGGAGCGTGGGCTGGAGTGGTCGGTGTCTGGCGAGTTGCACTCGAGCAACGTGAGCTGGCTGAAGGCTGCTGAGGTGGTGCTGGCACCGCGCACGGCCAAGTCTCAGGTCGTGACGGTGTCTTGCAATGTGACGCTGCTGGACTCGGTGTCGTCTCGGTCCGTGGTGGTGGAGGTGTCGCACGTGGTTCGGAGCATCCCGAACCCTCGGTTGCTGGTGTCGGCGGCTAAGCTGCGGGCGATCGTGGTGGAGAGCACGGAGGACGAGGCGGCGGTGGTGTCTATGGCCGAGCTGGACGTGTTCGGCGAGTCGCTAGACAGCGCCGCGGAGTGGTCGGAGTACTGGTCCGTGGACGTGCAAGTTCACGGGCGTGACGTGAGCTCGAGCATGAGCGGCATGGCGTTCGATGGCGAGTACGCGAATGTGACGAAGCGTGCTGGTGGAGACGTGGTGGGCGTGTCGAATGTGTCGGCGTTGAGGCTGTCTGCGAACGTGTCGGAGGAGGAGTCTGCGGTGGGCTTGCTGCAGCTGTACCCGTTGGCGTCGTTCTCGGGCCGGTTCCGTGGGTCTCTGGTGCTTGTGTTCCGCGACAAGCGCAACACGGCGCAGAAGGTGGAGGTGGCGCGTCCGCTGGCAATCTCGTGGCGGCGTCGCGACTTGGACCTGTCGATGGAGCTGCGCACGATGGTGTTCGCGAACGAGTCCGTGTCGATGCCGCCGAGGCAGGTGGCGTCGCTGGTGTTGGGTCGTGCGTCGTCGTTGCTGAGTGGCGCTCGGCTGGAGGTGCAGAGCGTGAGCATGACGTTGCCCCGCTGGAGCGACTTCGTGCTGCTGCACCGCGTGGAGCGTGGACTGGAGTGGTCGGTGGCCGGCGAGTTGCAGTCGAGCAACGTGAGCTGGCTGAAGGCTGCTGAGGTGGTGCTGGCACCGCGCACGGCCAAGTCTCAGGTCGTGACGGTGTCTTGCAATGTGACGCTGCTGGACTCGGTGTCGTCTCGGTCCGTGGTGGTGGAGGTGTCGCACGTGGTTCGGAGCATCCCGGACCCTCGGTTGCTGGTGTCGGCGGCCAAGCTGCGGGCGATCGTGGTGGAGAGCACGGAGGACGAGGCGGCGGTGGTGTCTATGGCCGAGCTGGACGTGTTCGGCGAGTCGCTAGACAGCGCCGCGGAGTGGTCGGAGTACTGGTCCGTGGACGTGCAAGTTCACGGGCGTGACGTGAGCTCGAGCATGAGCGGCATGGCGTTCGATGGCGAGTACGCGAATGTGACGAAGCGTGCTGGTGGAGACGTGGTGGGCGTGTCGAATGTGTCGGCGTTGAGGCTGTCTGCGAACGTGTCGGAGGAGGAGTCTGCGGTGGGCTTGCTGCAGGTGTACCCGTTGGCGTCGTTCTCGGGCCGGTTCCGTGGGTCTCTGGTGCTTGTGTTCCGCGACAAGCGCAACACGGCCCAGAAGGTGGAGGTGGCGCGTCCGCTGGCAATCTCGTGGCGGCGTCGCGACTTGGACCTGTCGATGGAGCTGCGCACGATGGTGTTCGCGAACGAGTCCGTGTCGATGCTGCCGAGGCAGGTGGCGTCGCTGGCGTTGGGTCGTGCTTCGTCGATGCTGGGTGGCGCTCGGCTGGAGGTGCAGAGCGTGAGCATGGCGCTACCTCGATGGAGCGACTTCGTGCTGCTGCACCGCGTGGAGCGTGGACTGGAGTGGTCGGTGGCCGGCGAGTTGCAGTCGAGCAACGTGAGCTGGCTGAAGGCTGCGGAGGTGGTGCTGGCGCCGCGCACGGCCAAGTCTCAGGTCGTGACGGTGTCTTGCAATGTGACGCTTCTGGACTCGGTGTCGTCTCGGTCCGTGGTGGTGGAGGTGTCACACGTGGTTCGGAGCATTCCGAACCCTCGGTTGCTGGTGTCGGCGGCTAAGCTGCGGGCGATCGTGGTGGAAAGCACGGAGGACGAGGCGGCGGTGGTGTCTATGGCCGAGCTGGACGTGTTCGGCGAGTCGCTGGACAGCGCCGCGGAGTGGTCGGAGTGCTGGTATGTTGCCGTCGCTTTACGCGGTGTAGCTCTGTCTGCTTCTGTTAGCGGAGCTGTTCTGTCGGAGATGCCGATGAAGGTGGCTGTACGCGGTGGCGGACGTTATGTGGAACTGGTTTCTCCCCGGATGTCACCTAGCGCTTTGCAGGTCGGCGGTGGTGCTGATGGCAGCGCAAGCGCATTGGAGGTGCACCCGAGGGATTCCTTTTCGGGCACTTTCAATGGATCTGTGGTGTATAGCTTCCACTCGAAGGTCGCTGTAATGGAGACGGTGGAAGTGGCGCGTTCTCTTCGGATCGGTTGGACTGCCAAGGCCGTGGATGAGCCACCGAATGGAACTACTAACGCGACCATGATCTTCGGTCCGTTTACGATGCAGTCGCTGGCATTCGCGAACGACACGGTGTCGATGCTGCCGAGGCAGGTGGCGTCGCTGGCGTTGGGTCGTGCGTCGTCGTTGCTGAGTGGCGCTCGGCTGGAGGTGCAGAGCGTGAGCATGACGTTGCCCCGCTGGAGCGACATCGTGCTGCTGCATCGCGTGGAGCGTGGGCTGGAATGGTCGGTGGCCGGCGAGTTGCACTCGAGCAACGTGAGCTGGCTGAAGGCTGCTGAGGTGGTGCTAGCACCGCGCACGGCCAAGTCTCAGGTCGTGACGGTGTCTTGCAATGTGACGCTGCTGGACTCGGTGTCGTCTCGGTCCGTGGTGGTGGAGGTGTCGCACGTGGTTCGGAGCATTCCGAACCCTCGGTTGCTGGTGTCGGCGGCTAAGCTGCGGGCGATCGTGGTGGAAAGCACGGAGGACGAGGCGGCGGTGGTGTCTATGGCCGAGCTGGACGTGTTCGGCGAGTCGCTAGACAGCGCCGCGGAGTGGTCGGAGTACTGGTCCGTGGACGTGCAAGTTCACGGGCGTGACGTGAGCTCGAGCATGAGCGGCATGGCGTTCGATGGCGAGTACGCGAATGTGACGAAGCGTGCTGGTGGAGACGTGGTGGGCGTGTCGAATGTGTCGGCGTTGAGGCTGTCTGCGAACGTGTCGGAGGAGGAGTCTGCGGTGGGCTTGCTGCAGGTGTACCCGTTGGCGTCGTTCTCGGGCCGGTTCCGTGGGTCTCTGGTGCTTGTGTTCCGCGACAAGCGCAACACGGCCCAGAAGGTGGAGGTGGCGCGTCCGCTGGCAATCTCGTGGCGGCGTCGCGACTTGGACCTGTCGATGGAGCTGCGCACGATGGTGTTCGCGAACGAGTCCGTGTCGATGCCGCCGAGGCAGGTGGCGTCGCTGGCGTTGGGTCGTGCTTCGTCGATGCTGAGTGGCGCTCGGCTGGAGGTGCAGAGCGTGAGCATGACGTTGCCCCGCTGGAGCGACTTCGTGCTGCTGCACCGCGTGGAGCGTGGACTGGAGTGGTCGGTGGCCGGCGAGTTGCAGTCGAGCAACGTGAGCTGGCTGAAGGCTGCGGAGGTGGTGCTGGCGCCGCGCACGGCCAAGTCTCAGGTCGTGACGGTGTCTTGCAATGTGACGCTTCTGGACTCGGTGTCGTCTCGGTCCGTGGTGGTGGAGGTGTCACACGTGGTTCGGAGCATTCCGAACCCTCGGTTGCTGGTGTCGGCGGCTAAGCTGCGGGCGATCGTGGTGGAAAGCACGGAGGACGAGGCGGCGGTGGTGTCTATGGCCGAGCTGGACGTGTTCGGCGAGTCGCTGGACAGCGCCGCGGAGTGGTCGGAGTGCTGGTATGTTGCCGTCGCTTTACGCGGTGTAGCTCTGTCTGCTTCTGTTAGCGGAGCTGTTCTGTCGGAGATGCCGATGAAGGTGGCTGTACGCGGTGGCGGACGTTATGTGGAACTGGTTTCTCCCCGGATGTCACCTAGCGCTTTGCAGGTCGGCGGTGGTGCTGATGGCAGCGCAAGCGCATTGGAGGTGCACCCGAGGGATTCCTTTTCGGGCACTTTCAATGGATCTGTGGTGTATAGCTTCCACTCGAAGGTCGCTGTAATGGAGACGGTGGAAGTGGTGCGTTCTCTTCGGATCGGTTGGACTGCCAAGGCCGTGGATGAGCCACCGAATGGAACTACTAACGCGACCATGATCTTCGGTCCGTTTACGATGCAGTCGCTGGCATTCGCGAACGACACGGTGTCGATGCTGCCGAGGCAGGTGGCGTCGCTGGCGTTGGGTCGTGCTTCGTCGATGCTGGGTGGCGCTCGGCTGGAGGTGCAGAGCGTGAGCATGTCGCTACCTCGATGGAGCGACTTCGTGCTGCTGCACCGCGTGGAGCGTGGACTGGAGTGGTCGGTGGCCGGCGAGTTGCAGTCGAGCAACGTGAGCTGGCTGAAGGCTGCGGAGGTGGTGCTGGCGCCGCGCACGGCCAAGTCTCAGGTCGTGACGGTGTCTTGCAATGTGACGCTGCTGGACTCGGTGTCGTCTCGGTCCGTGGTGGTGGAGGTGTCACACGTGGTTCGGAGCATTCCGAACCCTCGGTTGCTGGTGTCGGCGGCTAAGCTGCGGGCGATCGTGGTGGAAAGCACGGAGGACGAGGCGGCGGTGGTGTCTATGGCCGAGCTGGACGTGTTCGGCGAGTCGCTGGACAGCGCCGCGGAGTGGTCGGAGTGCTGGTATGTTGCCGTCGCTTTACGCGGTGTAGCTCTGTCTGCTTCTGTTAGCTGTTCTGTTCTGTCGGAGATGCCGATGAAGGTGGCTGTACGCGGTGGCGGACGTTATGTGGAACTGGTTTCTCCCCGGATGTCACCTAGCGCTTTGCAGGTCGGCGGTGGTGCTGATGGCAGCGCAAGCGCATTGGAGGTGCACCCGAGGGATTCCTTTTCGGGCACTTTCAATGGATCTGTGGTGTATAGCTTCCACTCGAAGGTCGCTGTAATGGAGACGGTGGAAGTGGTGCGTTCTCTTCGGATCGGTTGGACTGCCAAGGCCGTGGATGAGTCACCGAATGGAACTACTAACGCGACCATGATCTTCGGTCCGTTTACGATGCAGTCGCTGGCATTCGCGAACGACACGGTGTCGATGCTGCCGAGGCAGGTGGCGTCGCTGGCGTTGGGTCGTACTTCGTCGATGCTGGGTGGCGCTCGGCTGGAGGTGCAGAGCGTGAGCATGTCGCTACCTCGATGGAGCGACTTCGTGCTGCTGCACCGCGTGGAGCGTGGACTGGAGTGGTCGGTGGCCGGCGAGTTGCAGTCGAGCAACGTGAGCTGGCTGAAGGCTGCGGAGGTGGTGCTGGCGCCGCGCACGGCCAAGTCTCAGGTCGTGACGGTGTCTTGCAATGTGACGCTGCTGGACTCGGTGTCGTCTCGGTCCGTGGTGGTGGAGGTGTCGCACGTGGTTCGGAGCATCCCGGACCCTCGGTTGCTGGTGTCGGCGGCCAAGCTGCGGGCGATCGTGGTGGAAAGCACGGAGGACGAGGCGGCGGTGGTGTCTATGGCCGAGCTGGACGTGTTCGGCGAGTCGCTGGACAGCGCCGCGGAGTGGTCGGAGTGCTGGTATGTTGCCGTCGCTTTACGCGGTGTAGCTCTGTCTGCTTCTGTTAGCGGAGCTGTTCTGTCGGAGATGCCGATGAAGGTGGCTGTACGCGGTGGCGGACGTTATGTGGAACTGGTTTCTCCCCGGATGTCACCTAGCGCTTTGCAGGTCGGCGGTGGTGCTGATGGCAGCGCAAGCGCATTGGAGGTGCACCCGAGGGATTCCTTTTCGGGCACTTTCAATGGATCTGTGGTGTATAGCTTCCACTCGAAGGTCGCTGTAATGGAGACGGTGGAAGTGGTGCGTTCTCTTCGGATCGGTTGGACTGCCAAGGCCGTGGATGAGTCACCGAATGGAACTACTAACGCGACCATGATCTTCGGTCCGTTTACGATGCAGTCGCTGGCATTCGCGAACGACACGGTGTCGATGCTGCCGAGGCAGGTGGCGTCGCTGGCGTTGGGTCGTGCTTCGTCGATGCTGGGTGGCGCTCGGCTGGAGGTGCAGAGCGTGAGCATGTCGCTACCTCGATGGAGCGACTTCGTGCTGCTGCACCGCGTGGAGCGTGGACTGGAGTGGTCGGTGGCCGGCGAGTTGCAGTCGAGCAACGTGAGCTGGCTGAAGGCTGCGGAGGTGGTGCTGGCGCCGCGCACGGCCAAGTCTCAGGTCGTGACGGTGTCTTGCAATGTGACGCTGCTGGACTCGGTGTCGTCTCGGTCCGTGGTGGTGGAGGTGTCGCACGTGGTTCGGAGCATCCCGGACCCTCGGTTGCTGGTGTCGGCGGCCAAGCTGCGGGCGATCGTGGTGGAAAGCACGGAGGACGAGGCGGCGGTGGTGTCTATGGCCGAGCTGGACGTGTTCGGCGAGTCGCTGGACAGCGCCGCGGAGTGGTCGGAGTGCTGGTATGTTGCCGTCGCTTTACGCGGTGTAGCTCTGTCTGCTTCTGTTAGCGGAGCTGTTCTGTCGGAGATGCCGATGAAGGTGGCTGTACGCGGTGGCGGACGTTATGTGGAACTGGTTTCTCCCCGGATGTCACTTAGCGCTTTGCAGGTCGGCGGTGGTGCTGATGGCAACGCAAGCGCATTGGAGGTGCACCCGAGGGATTCCTTTTCGGGCACTTTCAATGGATCTGTGGTGTATAGCTTCCACTCGAAGGTCGCTGTAATGGAGACGGTGGAAGTGGCGCGTTCTCTTCGGATCGGTTGGACTGCCAAAGCCGTGGATGAGTCACCAAATGGAACTACTAACGCGACCATGGTCTTCGGTCCGTTTACGATGCAGTCGCTGGTGTTCGCGAATGACACGGTGTCGATGCCGCCTAGAGCGTTTGTAAGATTGGCGGTCGGGCGTGCATTGGAAAACCGTTCGGATTATTTGCCTGTGTTTGAAAATATTCACATCGAGCTTTCGGAATGGGCTAACTGGGTGTTGATGCATCGTACAAGCAATGAGCGTGCGTGGATTCTTAGCGGTCGGCTGAATTCATCAAACGCAAAGTGGGTAAAAGACTTGGAAATGATCATTGCGCCACGAGGAGTTGAAGCAAAATCGGTGACCCTTTCGGTGGATGTATCACTCGTGGACTTAAACACTGGAGATCGTACGATTGTGATGATTGAGCATACGACTCGAGTCGTGTTTGACCCGAGGCTGCTACTTGTGGCAGAACTTCGTGAATCCATCGTCTTCGAGGCTGAATATCAAAATCTCATTAGCTTGCCTGCTGACCCAGCCGATGTTGTACAGCGCGCTGCAGAGCGCAGTAACAACACTTTCTGGGCTGTGAATTGTGAACTGAGAGGCGTCCATTTCAACGGAATCAAGAACTTCACAGCGGATGGGCGTAACTTGACTAGGCGGGTGCATCCATTCCGCAACGAAACTACTTTGCGTATTGCTCAGAGGGACGTATTGGAGGGAAAAGTCGTGCTGGTTGGTCCTGCTGAAGACTTTTCGGGCGTTGTCACCCTCTCGTTCGCCTATATTTTTACGGATGTCTCCACAATAACGAAGGTGGAGACAGAGATTAAGTTGTTGCTGTACTGGCGTCCTCCGCCAAAGGAAGTTGACCCTGTGGCGGTGGCGTTGATTGGAGATGAAGCCCAAAACACAACTATATCAGGTGAAATGCTGGATCAACTTATTTCCACTGTATTTGTGGATTCGGCATTCAGAAGGGATTTTCTGCTCTTCGTGTCATCTACGCCACTTAAGTTTTCCGTCCATGGCAACACATCGAACTATCAGCTTGTACCAGACAATCAGTATTTCTCTGGCTCAGCAACCATTAAGTTGAAAGCTATTCTCCAGGACAAAACCATTCCAGTTGGGCAAACATCGACAAGCGATCGGCAGTTTGGAGCCCTCGGAAATGTTACACTCATCGTCAATGTGGATCTGTTCCTAGCACCAGTAGCTACTACCCCACTAGTTCACGCCACCGTTTTCCGGCCGATGCCAACCATTGGAACAGCAATTGTGCTTTCTCTCTATAAGATCTCGCTCCGGGATGTGGACGGCTCGGAGAAGCTCTCCGTCCAGTTGTCGGTGGACGTCGCGTCGGACGTGGTGTCCGTATACTTCAATAGCCAGCGATTGCTGCCGGACGTGTCCGGTCTGGGGAACGACACGACTTCACAGTATACCTTGCCGGTGCCGACATCAACGTTGGAGGGCATTGTCGATGCCGAGGTGATGCTCGTTGCCGTTGACACTCAGTTCGCAGACGTCTTCGGTATCTCCGTGACGGCGACGTCGCGCGAGCTCTACTTCACGAACGCGTCGGAAGCAAACGCGACGGTGGCGTCTGCGGTGTTTGCAGCCGATGTGGGCTGGGCGGCGGAGCCCGCCGTGTACTTTGCGATGCCACTGGATGTTTGGGTGGTCGGGCAGGAAGACACGGCGGTTGTCGTGTCGCTGGATACTGTTCGTGCGAGTTTGCTGGCAGAGGTCGCTGCGGCGGATGATGTGGGCGACATGGTGTACGGTCGATGCAGTATCGCCTGGGACGTCACCGAGGTTGCCGCGGTGTTCGTGGACGACGCTCGACTGGAGTCTCCTTCTGGCTTCGTCGGTACGGGCTTCGGGTCCCTCGCTTTTGCAGCGGATCGCTCGTTCGCGTTCGATGCCTCGGAAAACATGACGGTGGCTCCTGCGCAAGGATACTACGGCGAGGCCGCAGTGGTGCTGTCTGTGGATGCGTATTCGGTGACGCTGCAGCAAACTTACACCCTCACTGCTAATGTGCGCGTGTCGGTGGTTCCTGTGGCGCTCGCGCGCTCGTTTACTTCTGCACCGAACGGGTCGGCTGTGATCCATATGGGCTTCAACCGCCAGCTGGATGTGGTCGTGACTGAAAGCGAAGTAGGGAGTGAACGACTAGGTATGGGTGCGGAGGTCGTGTCTTTCCTTGTCAACACAGACGGTCATGATGATGCCGTGGTGGTCGCCCAAGAGCCTCCGTTCTGGGGTTACAGTGTGTCGACGTCGAGTAGCGCGCTGTGGCGGCCTGTCGTTTGGTTCGTGTTGAATGAAGAGGACGGCGGCGTCACGAGCATGAACAGCAGCTTTTCGATCTCGCCGCCTCGAGACTACATCGGCAGCTTACCGCTGACGATGCAGTCTGTTGCGGTAATGAGCGACCTGATTCCGTCACAGCCGGAGGCAAGCGAGGCAGTCGGCGATGCAAGTGGCGAGGAGCATGCGTGGCTGACGGTCTTCTCGACGACCATCACGGAGAGGCTGCTGCCGACGCAGTGGAACCACGCGCAAGCGCCTGCGTTTGTGGTGGCGAATACGAGCTCGAGAGTGTACGAGGACGAGCTGGGTGTGGTGCGTATTTCGGAGTTGGCAGTAGCGGAGTTGGATGCGACGGCGTCCGACATGCTACTCTCTTTGGAGGCGTTGCTGCCCGAGAACTGCAACGTAGCTGTTTCTATGAACGGCTCGACGGTGGAGGCGATCGGGAGCGAGACGCTGGACGGCACGGCGTACTCGGTGGTTGTGCTCCCGGTCGATTCGGAGTCCGTGTCCATGACCGCCCAGGCGGGACATTGGACTGTGGTGGGAGCGCTGCTACGTGCGACTGTGTTTGCGTTCAGCAGTTCGAACGCGACGGTGATTCCGGTGACGCTGGAGTTCCTGACGGTCGCCGAGGAGGCAAATCTGTCCGTGGCAATGGTGACCGCGTCGATCAACGAAGGCGCCGCGTTCTACGGTACCATCACGGTGGTGCCGACAAAGGCGGAGCTTTACTATCGGGTGCAGGTGTTGTACCCTTTCGGCTACATCGCCGAACTGACCGACGGGAACTCGACAGGGTCTGGTAACTACAGTCACGACAAAGAAGCAGGTATTGTGGTCTCTGAAACGAGAAACATTAGCCAGAGGTGGTTCACGGAAGCAGAAGGAACGGCAGGGCAGCTTTTGTCGTCCTTTTCGACACAGTTCGGATATGGGGTGGGCGAACCTGTGACGGTACCGCTGGCGATGATGCCAGTCAGCAAGGTTTCCGGGAATTTGAGTGTCGATGTGGTGGTAGTAGCATTCACCGTGGATGTAGACGTAGACTTGTTCGCATCCGAGTGCTATCTGGGTGTTTCTAGCAACGAAGGAGCGTTTGAGTGCCTCCCCTCTGCACAGTGGAAGTCGCTGGCAGTGGTATCTCATTTGACACCGTTGGCCATTTATCCAATGGCAGAAGCTCCGCTACTCGTTGTGAGCCCAGCACAATTGTTCATCTCGGAGAACGGTATCGCGACTGTCACGGTGAGCAACTGGACGGCCGATGATGTCGATGGGTCGGAGGAAATGTATCTTCACCTTCGCTGTGAGAATAACGCTTGGAAGGACGTCACTGTTAACGACGCACTGGTGCAAGTCGTGAATGATGGCAACGCCAGCAACACGTCTTCAAGTGAGGAGGCCGGTATTCTCTCCATTACAATGTTCGAGCTGGTGCCACTTGGAGTGTACCGCCGCGAGGAGCAAACCGACTTGAACTTACAGCTGAGCCCTCCCGCGTACTTCTCGGGGTCGATCGACTGCACGCTTGTTGCACGTGCTACGGACCGCAGCGGTGCTTTCGTGTCGGAAGCCGTTTACGAGACGCTGTTGAGTGTGTCGGTGATTGCCGAGGCGACGGTGCCTCGTGTGTCGATCGCAATGACTTCGTTCACTGCGGTGGAAGACGGCGTAGTGGTGTGTGATTCGGTGGTGGCGTCGCTGGTGGATTCGGACGGCTCGGAGGCGCTGTTCTTGGCCGTGGAGATCGGCGAGTATGCGCCATATGTGACTTCCGTCACGTGGCGGTCCGACGTGTCAGTGATGTCGTTTTCGACGGAGCCGGATAGCTTTGTGCCTGCCATGGTGTTTGATAATCGACATGCGTACATTGTTCCAGCCGGTGTAGGTCTGGTAGAGATGAGCGGAAGCGTGGAGATCGGTCTGGTGGCAGGGTACAGCGGAAAGCTGCACTTGAATCTCTCGAGTGTGGCAGTCGAATCGACGTACCTTGGAACCGATGAGTGGATCGGTGTTGCTGTCGCCAGCTCATCGCCCATTGTAGTCGACGTCGTGGTTGCGCCAATTGCTAATACGCCGGTGGTCGATGTGAGCATCGTCCAGACGACACCGACGACGGGGATGGCAATTGTGCTTTCTCTCCATAAGATCTCGCTCCGGGATGTGGACGGCTCGGAGAAGCTCTCCGTCCAGTTGTCGGTGGACGTCGCGTCGGACGTGGTGTCCGTATACTTCAATAGCCAGCGATTGCTGCCGGACGTGTCCGGTCTGGGGAACGACACGACTTCACAGTATACCTTGCCGGTGCCGACATCAACGTTGGAGGGCATTGTCGATGCCGAGGTGATGCTCGTTGCCGTTGACACTCAGTTCGCAGACGTCTTCGGTATCTCCGTGACGGCGACGTCGCGCGAGCTCTACTTCACGAACGCGTCGGAAGCAAACGCGACGGTGGCGTCTGCGGTGTTTGCAGCCGATGTGGGCTGGGCGGCGGAGCCCGCCGTGTACTTTGCGATGCCACTGGATGTTTGGGTGGTCGGGCAGGAAGACACGGCGGTTGTCGTGTCGCTGGATACTGTTCGTGCGAGTTTGCTGGCAGAGGTCGCTGCGGCGGATGATGTGGGCGACATGGTGTACGGTCGATGCAGTATCGCCTGGGACGTCACCGAGGTTGCCGCGGTGTTCGTGGACGACGCTCGACTGGAGTCTCCTTCTGGCTTCGTCGGTACGGGCTTCGGGTCCCTCGCTTTTGCAGCGGATCGCTCGTTCGCGTTCGATGCCTCGGAAAACATGACGGTGGCTCCTGCGCAAGGATACTACGGCGAGGCCGCAGTGGTGCTGTCTGTGGATGCGTATTCGGTGACGCTGCAGCAAACTTACACCCTCACTGCTAATGTGCGCGTGTCGGTGGTTCCTGTGGCGCTCGCGCGCTCGTTTA
The DNA here is from genome assembly GCA_033557995.1 of Phytophthora crassamura. Taxonomy (NCBI): domain Eukaryota; phylum Oomycota; class Peronosporomycetes; order Peronosporales; family Peronosporaceae; genus Phytophthora; species Phytophthora crassamura. The sequence continues at coordinate 2,274,407 of JAUCED010000005.1, read as the reverse complement.
CTTCTGCACCGAACGGGTCGGCTGTGATCCATATGGGCTTCAACCGCCAGCTGGATGTGGTCGTGACTGAAAGCGAAGTAGGGAGTGAACGACTAGGTATGGGTGCGGAGGTCGTGTCTTTCCTTGCCAACACAGACGGTCATGATGATGCCGTGGTGGTCGCCCAAGAGCCTCCGTTCTGGGGTTACAGTGTGTCGACGTCGAGTGGCGCGCTGTGGCGGCCTGTCGTTTGGTTCGTGTTGAATGAAGAGGACGGCGGCGTCACGAGCATGAACAGCAGCTTTTCGATCTCGCCGCCTCGAGACTACATCGGCAGCTTACCGCTGACGATGCAGTCTGTTGCGGTAATGAGCGACCTGATTCCGTCACAGCCGGAGGCAAGCGAGGCAGTCGGCGATGCAAGTGGCGAGGAGCATGCGTGGCTGGCGGTCTTCTCGACGACCATCACGGAGAGGCTGCTGCCGACGCAGTGGAACCACGCGCAAGCGCCTGCGTTTGTGGTGGCGAATACGAGCTCGAGAGTGTACGAGGACGAGCTGGGTGTGGTGCGTATTTCGGAGTTGGCAGTAGCGGAGTTGGATGCGACGGCGTCCGACATGCTACTCTCTTTGGAGGCGTTGCTGCCCGAGAACTGCAACGTAGCTGTTTCTATGAACGGCTCGACGGTGGAGGCGATCGGGAGCGAGACGCTGGACGGCACGGCGTACTCGGTGGTTGTGCTCCCGGTCGATTCGGAGTCCGTGTCCATGACCGCCCAGGCGGGACATTGGACTGTGGTGGGAGCGCTGCTACGTGCGACTGTGTTTGCGTTCAGCAGTTCGAACGCGACGGTGATTCCGGTGACGCTGGAGTTCCTGACGGTCGCCGAGGAGGCAAATCTGTCCGTGGCAATGGTGACCGCGTCGATCAACGAAGGCGCCGCGTTCTACGGTACCATCACGGTGGTGCCGACAAAGGCGGAGCTTTACTATCGGGTGCAGGTGTTGTACCCTTTCGGCTACATCGCCGAACTGACCGACGGGAACTCGACAGGGTCTGGTAACTACAGTCACGACAAAGAAGCAGGTATTGTGGTCTCTGAAACGAGAAACATTAGCCAGAGGTGGTTCACGGAAGCAGAAGGAACGGCAGGGCAGCTTTTGTCGTCCTTTTCGACACAGTTCGGATATGGGGTGGGCGAACCTGTGACGGTACCGCTGGCGATGATGCCAGTCAGCAAGGTTTCCGGGAATTTGAGTGTCGATGTGGTGGTAGTAGCATTCACCGTGGATGTAGACGTAGACTTGTTCGCATCCGAGTGCTATCTGGGTGTTTCTAGCAACGAAGGAGCGTTTGAGTGCCTCCCCTCTGCACAGTGGAAGTCGCTGGCAGTGGTATCTCATTTGACACCGTTGGCCATTTATCCAATGGCAGAAGCTCCGCTACTCGTTGTGAGCCCAGCACAATTGTTCATCTCGGAGAACGGTATCGCGACTGTCACGGTGAGCAACTGGACGGCCGATGATGTCGATGGGTCGGAGGAAATGTATCTTCACCTTCGCTGTGAGAATAACGCTTGGAAGGACGTCACTGTTAACGACGCACTGGTGCAAGTCGTGAATGATGGCAACGCCAGCAACACGTCTTCAAGTGAGGAGGCCGGTATTCTCTCCATTACAATGTTCGAGCTGGTGCCACTTGGAGTGTACCGCCGCGAGGAGCAAACCGACTTGAACTTACAGCTGAGCCCTCCCGCGTACTTCTCGGGGTCGATCGACTGCACGCTTGTTGCACGTGCTACGGACCGCAGCGGTGCTTTCGTGTCGGAAGCCGTTTACGAGACGCTGTTGAGTGTGTCGGTGATTGCCGAGGCGACGGTGCCTCGTGTGTCGATCGCAATGACTTCGTTCACTGCGGTGGAAGACGGCGTAGTGGTGTGTGATTCGGTGGTGGCGTCGCTGGTGGATTCGGACGGCTCGGAGGCGCTGTTCTTGGCCGTGGAGATCGGCGAGTATGCGCCATATGTGACTTCCGTCACGTGGCGGTCCGACGTGTCAGTGATGTCGTTTTCGACGGAGCCGGATAGCTTTGTGCCTGCCATGGTGTTTGATGATCGACATGCGTACATTGTTCCAGCCGGTGTAGGTCTGGTAGAGATGAGCGGAAGCGTGGAGATCGGTCTGGTGGCAGGGTACAGCGGAAAGCTGCACTTGAATCTCTCGAGTGTGGCAGTCGAATCGACGTACCTTGGAACCGATGAGTGGATCGGTGTTGCTGTCGCCAGCTCATCGCCCATTGTAGTCGACGTCGTGGTTGCGCCAATTGCTAATACGCCGGTGGTCGATGTGAGCATCGTCCAGACGACACCGACGACGGGGATGGCAATTGTGCTTTCTCTCCATAAGATCTCGCTCCGGGATGTGGACGGCTCGGAGAAGCTCTCCGTCCAGTTGTCGGTGGACGTCGCGTCGGACGTGGTGTCCGTATACTTCAATAGCCAGCGATTGCTGCCGGACGTGTCCGGTCTGGGGAACGACACGACTTCACAGTATACCTTGCCGGTGCCGACATCAACGTTGGAGGGCATTGTCGATGCCGAGGTGATGCTCGTTGCCGTTGACACTCAGTTCGCAGACGTCTTCGGTATCTCCGTGACGGCGACGTCGCGCGAGCTCTACTTCACGAACGCGTCGGAAGCAAACGCGACGGTGGCGTCTGCGGTGTTTGCAGCCGATGTGGGCTGGGCGGCGGAGCCCGCCGTGTACTTTGCGATGCCACTGGATGTTTGGGTGGTCGGGCAGGAAGACACGGCGGTTGTCGTGTCGCTGGATACTGTTCGTGCGAGTTTGCTGGCAGAGGTCGCTGCGGCGGATGATGTGGGCGACATGGTGTACGGTCGATGCAGTATCGCCTGGGACGTCACCGAGGTTGCCGCGGTGTTCGTGGACGACGCTCGACTGGAGTCTCCTTCTGGCTTCGTCGGTACGGGCTTCGGGTCCCTCGCTTTTGCAGCGGATCGCTCGTTCGCGTTCGATGCCTCGGAAAACATGACGGTGGCTCCTGCGCAAGGATACTACGGCGAGGCCGCAGTGGTGCTGTCTGTGGATGCGTATTCGGTGACGCTGCAGCAAACTTACACCCTCACTGCTAATGTGCGCGTGTCGGTGGTTCCTGTGGCGCTCGCGCGCTCGTTTACTTCTGCACCGAACGGGTCGGCTGTGATCCATATGGGCTTCAACCGCCAGCTGGATGTGGTCGTGACTGAAAGCGAAGTAGGGAGTGAACGACTAGGTATGGGTGCGGAGGTCGTGTCTTTCCTTGTCAACACAGACGGTCATGATGATGCCGTGGTGGTCGCCCAAGAGCCTCCGTTCTGGGGTTACAGTGTGTCGACGTCGAGTAGCGCGCTGTGGCGGCCTGTCGTTTGGTTCGTGTTGAATGAAGAGGACGGCGGCGTCACGAGCATGAACAGCAGCTTTTCGATCTCGCCGCCTCGAGACTACATCGGCAGCTTACCGCTGACGATGCAGTCTGTTGCGGTAATGAGCGACCTGATTCCGTCACAGCCGGAGGCAAGCGAGGCAGTCGGCGATGCAAGTGGCGAGGAGCATGCGTGGCTGGCGGTCTTCTCGACGACCATCACGGAGAGGCTGCTGCCGACGCAGTGGAACCACGCGCAAGCGCCTGCGTTTGTGGTGGCGAATACGAGCTCGAGAGTGTACGAGGACGAGCTGGGTGTGGTGCGTATTTCGGAGTTGGCAGTAGCGGAGTTGGATGCGACGGCGTCCGACATGCTACTCTCTTTGGAGGCGTTGCTGCCCGAGAACTGCAACGTAGCTGTTTCTATGAACGGCTCGACGGTGGAGGCGATCGGGAGCGAGACGCTGGACGGCACGGCGTACTCGGTGGTTGTGCTCCCGGTCGATTCGGAGTCCGTGTCCATGACCGCCCAGGCGGGACATTGGACTGTGGTGGGAGCGCTGCTACGTGCGACTGTATTTGCGTTCAGCAGTTCGAACGCGACGGTGATTCCGGTGACGCTGGAGTTCCTGACGGTCGCCGAGGAGGCAAATCTGTCCGTGGCAATGGTGACCGCGTCGATCAACGAAGGCGCCGCGTTCTACGGTACCATCACGGTGGTGCCGACAAAGGCGGAGCTTTACTATCGGGTGCAGGTGTTGTACCCTTCTGGCTACATCGCCGAAGTAACGGATGCAAATCTAAGCTCGAGTTGGGCTACAGGTAATGGGGATATCAGCGGAAAACGGCTTTCATCTCTAACGACCGAGCTTGGGGATGGCATGGGGGAGTCCACAGCAGTCTCCTTGGCAATGATACCAGTTGCGAAGATTTCGGGGAATATGACTGTGGAATTGGTGGTGATCACCTCTACCGTGGATGTAAGTCCGGACTTCTTTTCGTCCGAGTGTTTTCTGCGTGCTTCGACCGGCAATATGTCGTATAACTGCCTTCCGTCCACACAATGGAAGTCAATGGCTGTGGTAACACAGTCAGTTGATTTGGTAATCTATCCCGTGGCAGAAGCCCCGAAACTCGTCGCAACACCAGCAGTCCTGTCCATTACGGAAAATGCAGCAGCCTCTGTCACAGTAAGCAACTGGACACTCAGTGATATCGATGGGTCGGAGAGCATGCAACTTCTTCTGCGGTGCGTGAATACGGCGTGGCAACAGGTGTCAGTCGACGGTGTTGACAGCAATTCAACACTGACCAAGTCGGGTACTGTGTCTACTACCATGTTTGAACTGGTGCCGCTTGTAGTGTACCGCCGCGAGGAGCAGACCGACTTGAACTTACAGCTGATCCCTCCCGCGTACTTCTCGGGGTCGATCGACTGCGCGCTTGTTGCACGTGCTACGGACCGCAGCGGTGCTTTCGTGTCGGAAGCCGTTTACGAGACGCTGTTGAGTGTGTCGGTGATTGCCGAGGCGACGGTGCCTCGTGTGTCGATCGCAATGACTTCGTTCACTGCGGTGGAAGACGGCGTAGTGGTGTGTGATTCGGTGGTGGCGTCGCTGGTGGATTCGGACGGCTCGGAGGCGCTCTTCTTGGCCGTGGAGATCGGCGAGTATGCGCCGTATGTGACTTCCGTCACGTGGCGGTCCGACGTGTCAGTGATGTCGTTTTCGACGGAGCCGGATAGTGTTGTGCCTGCCATGGTGTTTGATGATCGACATGCGTACATTGTCCCGGCCGGTGTAGGTCTGGTAGAGATGAGCGGAAGCGTGGAGATCGGTCTGGTGACAGGGTTCAGCGGAAAGCTGCACTTCAATCTCTCGAGTGTGTCGGTCGAAACGACGTATCTGGCATTAGGTGTGGCGTCGAATGTTGCTGTGGCGCGTACATCGACTAAGCAGATATCTGCTACTATAAGCTCGATATGCCATGTTGCAGATGTTGCCGTTAGTCCAATGTCGGCCATGACGAAGCCTTTGGTTGGTGTTTTGATTCACGTCGTTGCTTCGACGATTGACGTGGATGGCTCGGAGGTTCTTGCAGCACACGTGGCAGTGAATCGGTCGGCGGTACTCAGCGTCTATGGAGCGAATGCATCCGAAAACTGGCTAGGAGAGACTGGAACCATCGTGCTTCCCCGCTTTGCGTCACCGAGTGTTTTCCGTGTGGATCAAACATTTACGATTGTTCCTCGCGCTGATTTTGTGGGGTTCTTCATGGTGAATGTATCGGTCCAGACAACCGAACTGGAGACTGGAGAAACGAAATGGAGATCGGTTTTGGCTACAGTTCTGGTGACCCCTGTCGATCCTGTTGTGCGTGCAAGTGCGGTCTCTCGTGCCTACTGGAACGAGTTTGTGCGGCTTCCGTTCCAAAGACTGGATACACAGCAAGAAGTGGTCGCGCGCGAGTACTTGTTGCTTTACGTCGAGAACAGGACGCAGGTTGCCGACGTTTACGCTGGCTTCCGAAGACTCGCTCCGCTGACACTTGGCGCAGTTGATGTCTATGTTATTCCGTATACGTTACGGGATGCAGTCAGCGTGCGCCCACGCGACTACTGGTACGGTTACATGAAGCTGTTTACCATCGTGACGACAGTAGCTTTTGATATTGCGTCGACCCCGAATCGGACAGCGTATCAAGATGCTGGTGACGGCATCTTGATTATGGATATTCCAGTATCGATTCACCCACGATCTACGCTTCCATCATCAAGTCTTGCTGCATCTATTGGTGGAGACGTTGTCGTGGCCGGTAAACCAATCGCGCTCACATTTAGCGGTATCTTCCCGTATGACGCATGGAATCGCTCAACATCGGGAGGGATGGCGACACAGTTGGCGTTCGCTCCGTTAAGTGTCGTGGAGTCTTTGTCAGCGAATCAAACGCTGCTACTAGGTAAATCTGCTGTACGAGGTGTCGGAGGATATGGACTTTACGCGACGGGTAACATATCAGGTGATACACGCCTCCGTTTCTCCGTGACCGGGAAGCCTGCGTTTTCGGGCGCACTCTTCGCAACAGTGACGACGAAAACGACGGATATTCTTCGGCAGAGTTCGTTGACCAACGTGTCAAACGTCAAGATGGAGCTCGTTGGCGAGGCGGGCCATGGAGCACTGGGCTTTGGTCGAGCAATCCGCGTCTTCCAAGTTGGTGATAACCAGAACGTCACTTTCCGCATGGCAGAGTTTGGGCTGATGAGTGAAGTGACCGATCTCATAAGCATTCAGGCCTTCATTGCCGAGAACGCTGTTGACTCTGTGACTATCGGTTCAACGACGTTTACGGGCCAGTCGGACTCCCAGTGGGGGTCGAATCTGCGCCTAGGGGATTTACGTTATGAGTTGTATGGAAGCAAGGGTCCGTCCTGCCTTCCTGCCTCGGAACCTTCGTGTCTGCTCAGCCGAGTGATTACCGTGGCGCCTCGGAAATATCTGGCTCAGACCTTCAACATCACAATGAGGATCGTGTCGAGAGTGTCAGCCAACAGTACAAGCTTCGGTTCTCTTTCAGCTGTTACGACGTTTGCAAGATGCCGAGTCGTGGTAGCTCCTGTTCCGAATACGCCCATTATTGTTCTAAACAGCACTGCTGTGACAACACTTGAAGATGTGGCAGCGGCATTTACGATCCTGGAAGCCTCCACGCCCGACCGTGACGGATCAGAGGTTATCGAAGTGGAGGTGAGCTATAACCCGCTTTATCTCGATGGACTTCGAGTGGACGGAGTTGCCGTAATCCCACCAACTGTCGCTGGGGCTGTGGTGCTCATTCCCAGAAGTGCAGCGCTCTCTAGTGCCACAAACCGTGTTGTGTCGCTCGTTCCCCGACGAAATTTCGCCGGGAGTTTCTCGGTGCAAGTTACTGTCACAAGCATCGAAGGGGCGACAGGTGAAAGTGTTCGGGTGACGAGTACCGTGTCGGTGAGCGTCGACGCCGTAGCAGACGCGCCGGTGTTGCGTGTAAGCACGACTGAGATTCGTGTGAACCAAAACGTCCCTGGAGAATTAGCAATCAGCTCTGTGGCTCTGACGGACGATGACAACTCGGAAGCTTTGCGGCTTCTGATTTCCGACGGCAGTGGATCGATCCTCACGACTGTGCAAGTGTCAGGCGGTGTTCCATTTGTGAAAGACAGCACTGGTACCAACTTCGTGCTGTCTCAACTACCAGTTACGTCAAGTAACCTGGTGATTCGGCTCACTCCGGTTGCTACCTGGTTCGGATCGACGCAGATTCAGATCTACGCAGTCGCAAGAGAATCGAGTAATGGCAACGAGTTCACGACGGTGGCGACTGTGGCGTTCACAGTTCTACCAGTAGCTGATACACCTGTCCTGGCGGTGGAGAACACTCGTGGGCAGCTAGCGCAGCCAACACGGATCGGCCTTGTGAGCGCGAATGTTGGAAATGAAGCCAAGCTCAGTGCCACTTCGCTGGCAGTGTATCTACTCCCACGGTCGAGCGATGCCATCGAAGTCAAATGGCAATCTCAAGTTCTCGCGCTGGAAAATGTGGCTGAGGTGTCCACCTCAGCAGTGTATCGACTGGGGTCGACCACCCCCCTGCAGCAACCTACGCTTACAGTGAGCACGACGAAGTGGGTGAGCTCGATTAGTTTCGAGATTGTGGTGGTCGCATCTATCAGTGCGTCCAGTACCTCGCAACGTGCATCTCAGGTAGCAACGGTGACATTCGCGGCAATGCAGCTATCTGCGACGACTTTCAGCCTCACTGAAGGCGCGACAGGATCGCTTTCTCTGATGATGTTAAGTGTGCCGTTGAACACAGTAACCGTCACCTTCACGAGTGCGCTAGCCGCAAAAGCGGTGACCAAACCGACCTCTGTTACATTCAGCAGCACCGACTGGAGTGTTGCCAAGAGCGTCCAAATCTCAGCGGTAAATGACTTCCTGGAAGATGCAAACGCCGTTGCCACAATCTCTGCCGTGACGACTTCGAGTGACACGATGTACGCTGGCTTCCCGCTCTCCTCCATCATGGTGCAGGTTCTGAACGACGACACGTCTGGATTCGTAGTCTACCAAACAACGGCCAGAACGACTGCGCCAGCCTTGGTTGTTGCTGAAGATCGCGTGTTCACCGACACGTACAGCATCGTGCTGCAAGCTCAACCGACCGCCGACGTAACGGTGGCACTTTCGACTTCTCTATCGATTCTTGTCGTGTCTCCAGCGACCATCACGTTCACGTCTGCCAACTGGAACGTGCCGAGAGCGATCACAGTGGCAGCAGATGACAATTCCGTCGTTGACGGCGATCGCACAGCCAGCATCTCGTCTGTCGTGGCGAGTGGCGATGCGCTCTACATGGCGAAGTCGATCCCGAATCTTAGCGTAAAAATCGTCGAGACCAAGGATTCGACACCGCCTCCAAAGATCCTGGACGCCAAGCTCCTCGACACCGCAGTCGGACTAACCATCACGTTTGATCGCGCTGTCGATCGTTCAGTCCTAATGGCCGATACTTTCGCATGCAGTGTGCTGTTTGACCTCCCAACGATGACGGACTCGGCGAATTACTGTGGTGTCTCCCCGGCCTGCACATGGCAGACAGGCTCCACCTCGATCCGCTTCCTGTTCGGCCAAGGTGTCAAGATCGTACCAGGAAGTACGTTAGCCTTAAGAGGAAATGTCCTCAAGTCCACTGCAAAAGCGCAACTGGCGGCGCCTACAGCAACTGCGACGGTGAGTTCGCCCGACAAGCCGCCGCAACCGCAGGTCTTGGTGAGTGGGGCAACGCAACTTGGCATGTGTGATGACCTCTTCCTGGACGGATCGGCCTCGTCTGGATCGGGTGGCCGCACAATGACGTACACTTGGATGCTCGTGAACGCCTCAAGCGTGACGAACGCCTCTGTGGATGCCGTGACAGCTCTGCTGACTTCAGCCGCAGCTACGAATAACGTGTCGATAAGAATCCCGGCGGCTACACTTGAATCGGAAGGTATCTACTCGTTCATCTTGCTGGCAAGGAACTTTTTCGGGAAGACAGGCAACTCGAATGAGATCGTGGTCACCAAGTCCGGATTGGCGCTTCCGTCTGTGTCCATTAAGGGGGGAGGGCTGCAGGGAGCGTACCGGGCCAACGAGCTCGTGATCACAGCTTCGGCCAGCTACCCTTCGTGCTCAGGAACCGTTTCGATTGACTCGACCGAGTCTGCGACATTGACAAGTAAAGATATGACGTTCACGTGGCTGCAAGTGGCTGGAGATCTCACCGTGGCGCAGTCCAAATCGACAAGTCCAAACCCTCGCATTCTCAAGCTGCCAGCTAGAACGTTGACCGTTGGAGTGAACTACGTCTTCCGACTTGTCGCGGCGATGACGAGCAACCCCAAGATCAGCAACTTCGCCGATGTCCAGATTGGCGTGGCTCGTACAGACTTGACAGCTCAGATTGCTGCTGGGAATCGCTCGATAGGCGTTGAACAGGATTTGGTGCTGGATGCGTCGGTGTCTGTTGACCCGGACGACCTCCTGAACGCGGTGCCGATGCAGTACGCGTGGACGTGCTGGGCGGTCAATCCGACGACGCAGGCCTACGACGTTCCTTGTACTACTGCCGCTGGAGACGCGCTCGTACTTGCCACTCAAGCGAAGATTACAGTGACTGCCAATGTGAACCCGAACGCAGTGTACAAGTTCACTGCTGCGGTCTCGAAGGACTCTCGGTCCACGTCGACCAGCGTCTTTGTGTCAATGACGCCAGGATCGCCACCTCAAGTGTCAATTGAGCCGCTAGGCAGCACGAAGGTCAACGCAAACGACCGCGTGATCTTCAAGGGTAAAGTGACATCAAAACTACCAGTGAAGAAAACGGAGTGGTCCATTGTGGGAGCAACAGAAGCTGAAATGTCTGCTGTATTCGCGATGACGCGTCTCGGACGGCTTACGATGCTGCTGAATGAAGGAAAGCTGACGCCTGGCATGTCCTACAAGTTCCAGTTGAACGCGACGGATTCGTCGGGGCAAATGGGCTCAGCCACGTTTACTGTGGTGGCCAACTCGCCGCCTAGTAGCGGTGCACTCACCGCAACTCCGTCGATCGGTTACGCGCTTGAAGACAAGTTCTCGGTCCTTGCCAGCGACTGGGTTGACGAAGACTTGCCGCTCAAGTACACTTTCAGGTACATCAAGGGCGCGACGTATTCAGGCGAGAACGAAATCGCCCTGGGAGCCTCTACGCCTGATCCGCTCTTCGTTACGCAGCTAGGCTTGGGCGGAGGGGACAACAATACCATCACGCTCGTTGTCTACATCCAGGACGCACTGGGGGCAACAACTCGAGTCACTAAGGAGATCCAGGTCAAGCAGATGGTGGTGGCTGCAGCGGATCAGGCTGCGTATCTGACGAACAAGACCAATGCAGTCCTAGCGGAGGCGTTGACTGGCGACCCAGGGAAGGTACTCAACACCATCAATGCGCTAGCAGACATGGTCAACGGTAAGGAGGAGACGACCACAGGAACGGTCTCGACTCCTGCACCTACAGCACTGAAAAGCTGCCCAACTTCCAACTCGGTCGAGTGTGCCGGGAAGGGGAGCTGCGTACGGGAGCCGGTGGGGTGCTTAGCCTCGAACCTGGATTGTCTCGTGACTTGCGCGTGTAGTACTGGGTACTACGGGGACAATTGCGCCCTGGATGAGGCGGCAATGGCAGCGAAGAGTGCGGCACTTGGCAGTCTTCTAGGTGCCATGACGACGGCATCAGCGTCTGTGGATAGGACTGACGTGGGGGCGCTGGAGCAGCAAGCTGCGAGCGTTGTGACACTCACCAAGAGCGCCGCAATCCTCGACGCCAACTCGCAGCAGTTGGTGCTGAACTTCATGGACAACATCCTTTCGGCACCAGTGCTTAGTCCAGCGGCAACGACGGCTGTGGGCAACACGATCTCGAATCTCCTGGAGGTGGACAACTCTGGCAGCAAGACCAAGACCAAAACGCCTGCTGCAACAACCAAGACGCCGACGACAAAAAGCCGCCGATTGGCAGATTCAAGTGGAGACTCGGCGTCTACTGGGTCTGTCAATGTTGGTGACGTTGGCGACAGTGGCTCAGCGGGTGATGCTGGATCAGCGACTACGGATGGCAGTGCTGGCAGTGCGTCGAGTTCAAGCGGCAGTGCAAACAGCTCCGACGAGTTCGCGGCCGAGAAGGAGCGAGTAGCTCAGGTCGCAAGTACGATTACCAAGCTGCAGTCGGCCATGCTGTCGTCCGCGATTGCTGGCGAAGCTCCCGTGACTCTGGTGACCAAGAACCTCCGGCTTGTGGGCGCGCGTGATACCGCGTCACAGTTTGTGAACCGCACGATACAGCTCCCACTCACAGAAGCCCAGATTGCGGCGAACTTTACGCCAGCGTCGACAAAATTCCCAGTTGGGTTTGCGTCGTACGTGACGAGCAACACTGGGAGCAGTTCTGGCTCCGAAGATGCTGGGGATGATGACGACCCGGTCATTGATTTCCAGTCGAACGTGTTCGCCAAGAACCCGTACGCTTTTGACAATGCGTCAATGAATTCGCGCGTCATGACCGTCAAGGTGAGTCGCAATGGACATCCAGTCGTGGTCAACGGCTTGGCCACACCCTTCCGCTTGCTGATGCGGAACCTGATGCCGATCACGTTGTCCTCGAATGCCACAAGTGGCAACTCCAGCGCATCAACTAGTGGAAGTGACAGCAACAGCTCGAGTGGCGGAGCACAGCAGTACACGTTTTACTGCCTGGAGGGCACCGTCGATATCAAGTACTTCAACTGTACGGAGATCGAGGAGGTGATGACGGTGCAGTGCAATGGTTCCGCCTATGCTGGCGAAGCTACGTGTCCTGTCCGTCAACCATCGTGCAGATACTGGGACTCGAACCTCGGTGCATGGTCCTCTGAAGGCTGTCAAGCAGCAGGAACCACAGACGACGGCCTCTACACGATCTGCGAGTGCACGCATCTGACGGATTTCTCGACGGAGGTGACTCAATCGTTGAGTCTGGTGACGGAGCATTTCATGAACGTTGTGACCCACGAAGTGACGGCCGAAGATGTGGCGCAGAACCTGTTGCTGATCCTGATCATGGCGGGCTTCTTCTTCTTCTACGTTGTGGCGGTCTTCTACGTGAACCGCTGGGACTACAGAGATCGACGAAAGGCGATGCGCGCTTCGCGCCAGATGAAGCGAGGTGCGGCGCCGCCTGAGAAGGTCAAACTGGGCTCTCTGTTCCAGGAACCCGAGTATTTGCAGGCGAAGAACTGGCGTTCGAAGCTTCGTGCTGTGGTAATCGGCTTTGGTCGAGGCTTGAAGCAGAACCACAAGCTGTTGTCCATCGTCTTCAAGTACAACGAGAGCTTCAGTCGCGCGCAGCGCCTGACGATCGTATTCACGCTTGTCGCGAGCCAAATGTTCACGAACGCGCTGCTGTACCAACTGCGGAAAGGCCCCAAGACGGTGGGCTCGGCCGTCGTGTCGGCCGTGATAACGACGGTGTGCTTGCTTCCAGTTGGTTTCGTGTTGATGCTCATGTTCAAGAAGGCGGGGCGCGTGCAGAAGTACCTCATTCGGTACCAAGTCGAAGACGATGCCGGCAACATCGTGGAAGTCGAGACAGACGCCTATGGGCGAGCCAAAGAGTACTCAGCGGCTGAGCAGCTGTCGATGGATCTGTCCGCTCTTGCGTGTCGGGTGAACATGAACGCTCTGCGACTTGTGCATGACAAGCTCAAGCAGCCCGAAAAGGAGCGGGAAGACGGCTCACAACGAGATCGGCTCGAGACTCGCAGCGGCCAAGTGTGTCGTGGCATCTTCCTGGCGCTTTACAACCACGATGCCGATGTCAAGGCACCGGAACACGCCGAAGGGGACGCGAACGACGGCCCTCTTGCTGGTGTGATGGTGCAGATCAAGTCACAGTTACAGAACCAGCAGTCCCAGGCTCCCGCTGACGACGGCCACAGACGCACGCAGTTGTTAAGCGCTCTGCCGTTCAAGTGGAACTCTTCAACGGCCGGCGTGGGAGGAGGAGCGATGGTAAATGATGCCATGACTCCTGCTGCACCACCGGTTGCGCTAGAGAATCCGCCGGAAGAGGAGGAGGAAGCGATGGATCCTTCAGCTCGCACAGTATTGGCGATGAACCAGTTGTGCAGTATGCTGATACGCCAGGGCGGCGAGGCGTTGGTCAACAGTATGCTCAAGTTCGACCCTCTGCTCGTGTCTGCGGCCTCTGCGGAAGCGATTGCGGAGATCTGCCAGCGCCTGGATGTGCTTGAAGCAGAGGAGGAGGAAGAAGAGGAGGAGAATGACGACGAGAACGAAGCCAAGCAGGCGCGTCCTCAAACGAGAGGCGAAGACGAGGAGGCCAAGACTGTCCTCGCGTTGCAGGCCTGGCTTGTGAAATGCAACGAGTGCTGCGAAGCGCAGCGGTCGAACGCCCACGTCGTTGTTGCTAAGGCCCAGGCCGAGCTCTTACGTACCGAAGCTCAGCTCAAGAAGCTGCAAACGGCTATTGGAAACCAGTTCGATCGGCGCATCACGGAAGCCATGGCACTCGAGCTCAACGGGCCCCACGCGAACGATCTCATCGTCAAGACGAGGCAAAGCGTGCGGCGCGTCTCACGCCGGCCGACGAATGCGATGAAGGCTGAGGCTGCTGACAAGCGACGCATTACGGTGACCATCAGAAGGGAGACGCAAGCTGCGGTGCGAAGCAACAAGGAGAAGGTCGCGGAGAAGAGGGAGGCCATCAAGAAAGCGAAGCGTGCAGCTGCAGAGGAGCAGCGTCGGCTGCGGCGTGAAGCCAAGCAGGAGAACAAGAAGCTGCTGGAAGGTCTACGTGGCGTGGCTCGACTCAAGAAGCGCTTGCAGCTCTACTTGGAAGCGCGTGAGCAGCGCCGAGTTGCCGCTCTGCCGCTGCATGAGCGCGAGGCTTATCTCAAGGAGAAGGAGCAGCTCAAGAAGATCCAACGCACGTCGAGGCTGCTGTACAACGCCTTCTTGAGGCGCCAACCAGCTCGCCAGGCCAAGCCTATCTTCCCCGCGTGGGTGGTCAACTTGTCGTACGCGGTGTGCGCTGTCTGGAGTGGCTGGTGCATCTACTTCGTGCTCATGTTCGCCTTCACCATTGGAACTGTGGAAGCCCAGCTTTGGGTCACGTCTCTCCTGTCGGGGCTCGCTCTTACGTACGTGATCTCGGACCCGCTCAAGGTTTTCTTCCGCATGGGCTTGATGCCCATCATCGCAGCTGGCGTTCTGGCGAACTCGGGTTTCTTCAGCGCGTTAAGCTCGGAGCCGATGGCTCTAGGCGCTGCTGCGGTCGCAGCTAGTGCTGGCGGCATGGCTGGATACATCGCCAAGCACCGAGCGGACAGAAGAGAGCGTCGCGGCCAGCGCAAGCTCGTCAAGGCGAACTCTGCCAAGCTCGTTCCGGTGGCGACTGACGCGGATGCGAGCGGGAGCTTCGAGGCGGAAGCTGCCCAGATCGCAGAAGCCGACCACGACGTCGTGGAAGTGGTGGAAATTGTTGGTCGAGTGGACCCGAATGACAGCGAAAGCGATAGCGACAGTGAAGTCCCGCAGCCGCGGAAGAACTCCTTCACGGATCTCAATCGCCTGGGCGTGCGCGACGCAGTCTTCCGTGAGCCTCCGAGCAAGGCGCCGGCGTTGCGAGAGGATTTCCCCAAGCTTGCAGTCAAGAAGGGGCCTCCGGTGCCGATGATTCGCTCGAGCGTGGTCTCTGCGACGCTGGAGATGCCGCTGACAGCGAGCACAAGGCCACCGCTGCCGGTGGCGGCGCCCGTGGCCGGGGCCCCCAGTCGCGAGTGTTCGTGCGGCAAGCGAGTGCTGGAGACCGAGTGGGCCGAGCATCAAACAGCGTCCTGCTCGCTTCGGGAGGTCGCCTGTCGTGCCGGTTGCGGGCTGGCGATGCAAGCCCGAGGACGAGATGCGCACGAACGCAGTCACTGCCGGCTCATCATGTGCGTGTGCGGCAAGATGGTGTTAACTCCGTCGTTGGAGCTGCACCGCCAGCACGAATGCGCCGCCGTAGACTCGAGCAGTATCCCCACGGACCGACCCGATTCCCCGACGAGTCCAGCCGAACGCGACCCCGTCGTGCCTTGTCGACTACCCGGATGCGCCGCAAGTATGCGCGCATCTCGACGTGAAGCGCACGAGCGACACCACTGCACCTTCAGGCTCGTGCCGTGTCCGCGCTGTGGCGTAGAAACGCGTGCTGGCGAGATGGAGACCCACGCGAGTGGCGAGTGTGTGCAGCGACGGCAGTCGCTGCTTTCGCTCTGTATTTGCGGCAAGATGCTGATGCGGGAGGCGATGGAAGCACACCAGCTGAACGAGTGCAGTCGTAGAGCGAAGGCTGCAACACCGAAGGCAGCGCCGGTCGCGCCGCCGGTTCTTGTCGACTGTAGATCGCCCGGATGTGCCGCTCGAATGCCTGCGGCTCAACGAGAGAGCCACGAGCGGAACGACTGCGGGTTCCGACTCGTCCTGTGCCCTCGCTGCTCGGTGGAGATGCCTGCGGTGGATGTGGACGAGCACTTGGCCAGCGACTGTCGTCAGCGGAGAAAGTCTCAGCTGTCGTTGTGTGCGTGTGGGAAGCTGGTGATGAAAGGAGCTGCGCACAGCTGCAGCATGAGCGAGGATGCAGCACGAGCCCAGCAGCCCGCGTCGCTCCTTGTAGCGTGCCGGTTACCCGGCTGCAATGCTCGGATGAGAGCGGCACTGCGTGAAGCCCATGAGCGCCACGAGTGCGCGTTCCGGATGACTCGATGCACTCGATGCGGCGTCGAGCGGCATGCTGCGGACATGGACGAGCATCTCGCCAACGAGTGTGCATTGCAACGTGCGCAGCAGTCAGTGCAGCGCTCGATGAGTGCGTTCGCGCCGCCTAGTGTGGTGGCTCCAAAGCTCAACAGGAAGTCGACTCGGGGACCTGCGAGTCCCGCGAAGAAGAAGGCCACTTCGCCTTCCGCCATCTCGACAGTGATCGACATTACGGACGAGGCGTCTCAAGGAGGTTACCCTCCCAAGGGTTCGCCGTCGAGAAGATCTCCTATGCGAGGAAGTCCGACGGTCAGTGCTCTGCCAGGGAGTGTACAGTCCCTCTCGGCCGAAGCTCTGAAGGTCGCTCGGATGCGTGAGAAGGTTCTCGCTCGACGAGGACCCCAGGCATCGGACTCGCCGTCCAGCCGGACTGAGTCTGTTGCAACTTCTCCGACTAGTCGATCCCAAGTGAAGCCTCAGCTGTCACCGCCAAGAGGACGACCTGTTGGCTCGCTCTTCGCAGCTCCAGCAGCTGAGGAAGCGACTGAAAACTTGGCGATCTCGCCCATCCGACGCAAGATGATGTCGGAGCGTGGAGGCCCGCCAGCCCCCACGGCTCGAGTCGTTCCTTCTCCTCGCGAAGACGAAGTGGCTGCAGCAGTGTCGATCGGGCCTTCTTCGGGAGAAGCAGCGTCCAGTACAGTCGCGCCAGTACCGGTCAGCCAATTTACGCTCGAAGAGGAGTTGGCGGCTGCCGAGGCCGAGATGAAAACACCTCCACGACGTGAGAGTAAGGGCCCACCCAAGCCCAGACCCACGTAGAGGAATATCCAAGTACAACAACGAAGTTGATGCATGAAATTCATATTATCAATAATACATCTTTTCATATTTTTTCCTTCACCTCCTGGCTGAAGAAATACCGTGCGCTTTGGGTCACATTTCCGTTATTGATTCATTCTTTTTTGTTGCAAGTGATGTCAGCGACGTCAGCGTATCGTTTGTTATTGAGAGGACAGGCTTAACAATTGCTAATCCCAGCAAAAAATGACTTGCATTCGGCTAATACTGAAGTACGCACTTAGTCAGTAAACAAACTCTCGTACCAGAAGACGAGCGGGAAGGCAATTGCCGTTCCTGACATGGCTCCCAACTGGGTAGCCAACCCGTTCCACTGGTAGACGCGTCTGGAAAAACCAGTCGAGTGTTTGACATCTTCACAAGCAAGAAATCACAAAGAAATCGAGTTAGTCGAGGCAAAGACACTCATCCATTCCACGACAGCCAACCTCCTGCTCGTTTGAGTGTCAGGTACAGCATCGTCTGCGTGTATGCGCAGCCAACCAGGTAGAATATGTGAGCGAGAAGAGCTGAGCACGAATACATCGGAAACAGTTACTCAAGAGGCATTTCGCAAGGTGGAAAAAGGAAACATGGCGGTACGCACGCAACAAGTACCCGTGCCTCTGGCCGCTCAGCATGGGTTTGGATGTGAGCGAAAAAGACAGCAGCAGCGACTACAAGACGAAAACGCAACACAAGAAGAGCCAAAGAGGTAAGTGAGCAAATTTAACAAGTTTTCTCGCGTCAACCTTCATCCAACTCACCGCAAGTAGTACGAGTGCGAGACTCATACTCCGAACGTAGTACAACCGCAGCCACCTTTCCATTCAAGCCCCATTAAATGAGTAACCACGCCGTTAATGCACTGCATTAACAACTTACGTGGTGGCAGCGCTTGCAAGTGGCGAAAGGATGAGCGCCGCGATACTGGCGGTCGTCTGGAAGCGCGCCGTCGCCGTCTCTGCGTCATCCGGTGGCTGAATTGCACACATCAGACAGAAGATTAGCAACACCGAAGACTATTCAGCCAAAAATCGAGCGCTGCAACGCACCGCAAATTTCTTGTATACGTAGGGCATCGTGGACGGCAGCCATCCGAAAGAGAAAGCTGCGAGCACCCACTGGCAGGCTAGCAGCTGCCACACCTGGCGAAACGCCTCCACCGCCTCGCCACTTCTCGACGCAGTGGGCGAAGCAATTGTCACGGTGGTTGAACTCGTCGAGCTGGGGCAGCTCCCGCACGAGCTCCGCGATAGCAGGGTGTCTTCCTCTGCTTCTCTGGCCGCTCGCTCGTCCAGCTCGGCATCTCCCGACTGCTGTTTTCTATCCTGAACCGACTCGCTAGTCGCCCCGGCTGCCTCCTCTGACGCCTTCACGGCTTGCACCCACGGGTGGCACTGCAGGAACGCGAACGCTGCGAGTGACACACTCATAACCGCAGCTACAACAGCAAAAGGGTTAATACAAACTACAACTTACAAGTCCGAACGTTCTACTTACCGCAGATGAGGTAGAACGCCGACACGGAGAAGCGCTGATCGTCTCCAGGGTCCTGCACAATACCCAGCACAGCCGCTAGCGAGCCACTGAGGCCCTCCCCCGTCGCTAAAGCGCTCGTGAAGAGCGGCGGGAAGCTCGACACGAACGGGTAGAACACGACGCTCGACGTGGTGCTTACCATGCCGCCCAAGTGGGTCAGCACCAGCATCGCTAGCAACACAAAACCCACCATCAGTCGCTGGCGTCTCTTTCAACGGTTTGAGGCCTCGTTCCTCCTCTTACCGACGCTGTGTCTCGCTCCAAAGACCGTGGCCGTCTGGCCCCACAAGATGCTCATGAGCACAGCCACCACCAAACCTTGTACCAAGATCCACCACATGACAGCAGCCTGGCTTAGCCGCTGCTGGCGCGAATTCAGCAGCATGTAGAGCAGCGGGTAGACGTTGGCGGACTCGAGCGCCAGAATCTGCGAACCAGTTAGCAAATGCAGGAAAATAATGGAATATATGGCTGCAGGAAACGCTTACCGAGTACGCGTAGATGCGGTACTGCTCTGGCAGCGTCCGCAGGAATACGCCGAGCTCTACGTACGTGGCGTTGGTAAGCAGCCACGAGGCCAGCCCCAGCCCCACGAAGGCCGCAAAAGTGGCTGCTCTTTGTCTCTCTTCCCTCTGCTGCCTTGATATCGAACTGAGGGTGATGCCGTGTTGCCTTACATGGGCCTTAAGTGGCTGATCCTCGCTGGGGGCATCACTTAGCGCCATCATGATGATACTGTCCAAAATACGAGAAGCAGTGTTGCCAAAACTTATGCGAACTGATTAAGTGGATTGAGGTACTTGTTTGAAAATATGCGACGTGAGAACACTCGCACTGAGAATTGCTCACAAGCTCAGTGAAGCGCTAGCACAGATGCGGAGTTTCCTATGCCTCTCGATGAACGAAGCTTCATGATATCCAGAGTACGTCGACAACAGCGCCAAAGGAACTTTTGCATGAAATTTGGCAGCGACATCATCGTCCTGCGTAAAGCGAAGCGCTCTGGTGACATTTCTTCCGAAGTTTCGGCATCCTGAGCCTTTCCGAGTTGCGCTTGCGTCCTTCAGAGCTGCCGCATCCAGCGCGATGTTGCGGCAGTTGAGCAGCATCTGGACGATGTTGAAGAGCCCAATAGCTGCCAAAGCCACGTACAACATGGCTGTCTGGAAGATCACGGACACAACGAGATACTCGTCGTCTTTCGAAACGAGCCAGAGCCAACGACGCAGAGCGAGTTTTATCACCGGTAGCAACAGCGACAGGCAGAGCTGCTGCATGGGCGTCAACGCCATGAAGCGCGCCGTGAACACGGGGTAGACAACGATCAGGAGCAGCTCCATCCCCAGTCGGTTGTCGATCTGCGTGCTCTTGGCTCGAAAGTTCGGCAGCTCTGGCCCCTACGCTAGCAGATCAAAGTGCCGACGACTGTCAATCGGCGTGAAATGAGCGAACGGCACGGGGAAGACGCCGGTGGAAAGCGATATGACGGCACGTTCGTGACGACCTCAACGACCGCTTGAATGAGTCCGAAAGCCACTATCAACTTCCACGAGCCCGTGGGGGAATCCGGCACGCAGTCCTTCTTGACCGAAGTCGGTAGGATGTTCTGCACGACGCTGGCTAGGAAGTGGCGAGTTTGGAATGCGACCGAGTGTCGGAACCCGGTGATCGGGTCAGTGACGGGATGGTCTTCAGCAGCAGATCGATCAGAACTCAAGGCATTGGCGTCAATAACAGAATCGCCGCGACTTGTAAGCGAGACGTTCGAAGCTGGAACTGGTCGAAGGCGTCGACTTTGCTGGCTGTATAATGGCCGGCAGCCGTGAGACGAGCGAGTAGACCCATTGATCCGCGGATTGGAGAGATCGACGCACGTTGAGGCTTCTGTGCGGAGGGCTAGCGTTGGTTGAAAATGGAGCTACAGCCACCATCTCAACGGGTGGATCATATACAACGAACAACAACCGATGAACGGTCCAGGTTCGTCCTTTTGGACGTGGTCTCACGGTCTTAACCTATTTGGATGCCGAGATCAAAACTATTGTCCAAAGTGGAATTTGATAAATTCAACTTCTGATCAATCGCAGTCGACTCACCCGCTTACAAACTGGAAATATGCAGAGATGACCCTGATGTCCTTCTAATGGACTATACGTATTAATACAAGATCGACTATATGTACTTCAGAATGCCACTTTTGAACTTGGTGGGTGTTACCGAGATTCATGTGTGCAAGTATTCATGAGGTGAGAAAAAGAGAATAACAGGTTTGCGATGGATAATCTCAAGACGATGATGGAGACATTCAGGATTCTTTTTCCTCAAGTGATGTTATGGATTGCGAAACCGCGCTTATAATAGAAGCATTTGGCATGTGGAGAAAAATGTTCAAAAACATGCGCGACGAGGAGCACCCCCCGCAGGTAGAAGATGAAGAAGCGTCCCCCCCTGCCAAGACGATGAAAAAAAAATACTCACAAGAACATGAAGATTGTGCAGAGCATTTCGAGCTGTAATTAATTCGAAGGCATTAGCAGAATGCGAACCGCGCCAGTAACATTTGCACTCGCTGTCCCAAAACCCTGGAAGATGTTTACTTCTCGATGCATTCTTAAACCTGAGGATTTCCATCCACACTGGTGGATAAATCGCTCAAGTGTCCAGCCATTGCTCCGCTCCGTATACCAACCAGATCGACCTGCTGCCAGGGCAATGGAAAACTCCAGAAAGAGAATGATTGAAAGGTTCCGGACCGTCGAGGAACTTGGCGGGACCCATCAGGATTCGAGTTGCCCACCTTCCCACAACGGTCGGCTCGAACGCAAGAAACCCCGTAGTATGATGATAGCCGAGCTAGCAAACAGTCCATAACTTCAAAATGTTCAACATTATCAAGGCTTCGGTTGCTATGCTTCTACTGTAGTTGGCGACATTCACCACCTGATCGGCAACGGGTTCTTTGACCATTCGACCCCAGTTCGATCTCCTCCGTAGTGCTCGACGATTGCCGTTGCAGCCGTCTCAGTCGAGTTCTTGTGTACACTTTTCCATTTTTTTTTCGCGCCCAGTCCCCCACGCAGTTCCTCGTTCTTGAACGAAGCGGTGGTTTGCAGTACGGCTCCGGCACAGTGGATGTCGTGCGTGATGAAGTCGGCAACGGTCGGCGCAATGATGAAGTTGCGGACATCGGTTTGGTGTCGGCAACGGTATGCGACGTGGAGCAGTACGAGGTCACGGAGGACTTCGGTCACGCACCTCGCGATGGAACACGTGAACTGCTTGCAGAGCTAGACGTGGTTGACACCGGGCAAAGTTGGTACAGTTGCTTATTGTTCTGGCCCAAGTTCGGCATGTTGGTGTCTTGGCTTGCATCGGGCGCAGTGACGCAGTGGATGCTGTGCGCCTCGGTGTCGGCGTCGGTGACTTGAGCAGGCAGCATGGGCCCTGTCGGTCGCTGTCGTACCGCAGACAACGGTGCAAGAATGCCGGCTCAGAGAGGTCTCGCCCTGCACGCGCACAGCATGCCCTCCCTCCTCCGTAGAAGGCCCCGAGCAACCACTTCATGAACGCGAGGTGTTGCGAAGCGGTCCATAGACGTCTTGAACTTCATGACGGCGACTTGTAGCAACTGGTAGTTCTTGCTGGCGGCCCAGTCAACCTCGATCATTCACGTCCAGAATGCGGAAGGCCATGACGCCCTTGCGTCTTCTCCACCCGCTCATCAGACTCCTGCTGGCCCCCGCTACCATCATACTGACAGCACTCGCCGCGCGTATACCGCTACTTCTGCTGGCCTTGCCGTAGCGCTTCTCGTCCGACGAGCTCCCGTCGCTGCTGTTGGTCCGGCAGTCGCAGGACTTCGACTCGCGCACGTGCACGATCTGCGCAGTGAAGCAGTTGAGGTCATGCGTCTTGATGTCGGCGCGGAGAGCCAGTAGATGCTGTGCGCCAGCCTTCTTCTTGACGTCGGCGGCCGTCAGCGCAGTGAAACAAACGAGGCCATGCTTCTCGACGTCCGCGGCGGGTTCATCAGGCTCCTGCTCTGGTCCCCAGGCACACATACTCTGCTCCACATCAGGCCCCTGCTTGGGTACCACGCAGACACCGCGTACCGCGCCTAGACCGCTCCTTCCCATAGCGCCTATCAACACTCCCGTCAACCATTACGACGTATAATAAAGGCTCCGACATGAATGCTAGTGCTACAGTACTACCATACTACTACTACGGTATTGATAAAGTGGTGGGGTCCATCAGATCTGATGAGAGCATTTCTCGCCACGGGGTTTGGATCCCTCGGTCGAAAGATGGTGTTGTTTGATATTCGTCACTTGGACCACCAGGTTACTATTCTACACGATCAAGTGCGCACAACGAGGCAAAAACGGAAGTGACGACCAAAAGGAGAAGTGCGCATCGGAGCCCATTCTCCACCAGTCGTTCGTGACTGAAGCATATACTTGCGTTTTGTATGGGTTCGTAACACAATGATTGTATCTTTGTCGTTCGATTGACATTGTGCTCAGAAGTTGAAGTTTTTGTCCTCCTTGGACAATAGCTTGACATCTCGGCATTCAAATAGGTTAAAAGACCGTGAGACCACGTCCAAAAGGACGAACCTGGACCGTTCATCGGTTGTTGTTCGTTGTATATGATCCACCCGTTGAGATGGTGGCTGTAGCTCCATTTTCAACCAACGCTAGCCCTCCGCACAGAAGCCTCAACGTGCGTCGATCTCTCCAATCCGCGAATCAATGGGTCTTCTCGCTCGTCTCACGGCTGCCGGCCATTATACAGCCAGCAAAGTCGACGCCTTCGACCAGTTCCAGCTTCGAACGTCTCGCTTACAAGTCGCGGCGATTCTGTTATTGACGCCAATGCCTTGAGTTCTGATCGATCTGCTGCTGAAGACCATCCCGCTCACTGACCCGACCACCGGGTTCCGACACTCGGTCGCATTCCAAACTCGCCACTTCCTAGCCAGCGTCGTGCAGAACATCCTACCGACTTCGGTCAAGAAGGACTGCGTGCCGGATTCCCCCACGCGCTCGTGGAAGTTGATAGTGGCTTTCGGACTCATTCAAGCGGTCGTTGAGGTCGTCACGAACGTGCCGTCATATCGCTTTCCACCGGCGTCTTCCCCGTGCCGTTCGCTATTCACGCCGATTGACAGTCGTCGGCACTTTGATCTGCTAGCGTAGGGGCCAGAGCTGCCGAACTTTCGAGCCAAGAGCACGCAGATCGACAACCGACTGGGGATGAAGCTCCCGATCGTTGTCTACCCCGTGTTCACGGCGCGCTTCATGGCGTTGACGCCCATGCAGCAGCTCTGCCTGTCGCTGTCGCTACCGGTGATAAAACTCGCTCTGCGTCGTTGGCTTTGGCTCGTTTCGAAAGATGACAAGGATCTCGTTGATGTCGTCACCTGCTGCGTCGCCCACTGGTACCACATCCTCTTCACAGCCGTGATCTTCCAGACAGCGAAGTCGTACGAGACTTCGGCAGCTCTGGGGTTCTTCAACATCGTCCAGAAGCTGCTCAACTGCCGCAACCTTGCGCTGGATGCGGCTGCTCGTAACGACGCCAAAGCGCAAGTCAAAAAGGCTCAGGATGCCGAAACTTCGGAAGAAATGTCACCAGAGCGCTTCGCTTTACTCAGGACGATGAAGTCGCTTCCAAAACTGCATTGCCAAAGTTCCCTTGTTGTTGTCGACGTACTCTGGATATCATGAAGCTTCGTTCATCGAGAGGCATAGGAAACTCATCTGAGCTAGCGCTTCACTGAGCTTGTCATCGCTGATGAAAGTGAAGACGTAAACATCGGTCTTCTACGACTCGATAGTCTTCACATTGAGCGCCTGGCGTCCGATCTTCACCAAACCGAGATGATTCTACTTCGGTCATTCATCGCCATTTTTGCCACGTTAACATCATTCGGATTCGACACCGACTGGGTGTTTCATCACTCTACCGGCTCGCGTTCGTGTTCCGTACGCGGTGGATTCTCGTCCAGGCGAAGTTCGCGATGCTGAGCCTCGTGATTCTCTTTTTTCCTTCCAGCATTACGGCAATGGGATCATCTATCGATTGAGGAAGGAAAGGAACTGGTAGACGGATTGGTGTGGTGTAAGCAACTGTCGATTAAGAAAAAACTAGAGTTGATTCACTTTATGATCACGATTACGGCCCTACTCCGCTCCGCAAACTCAATCAGGTGGTGATCCTAAGCTCTGTATTGCTACGATAAGGCTGTCGTGTCGTGCCATGATCGTCACTTTCATCCAGACAGCACAATTTTCTAACCAGTCATGAGATTCTTCCGCGTCCTGCTGGCCCAGCAGGACGCGGTGCTGGGAACAGCGATCACCTTTGTGCTTGCCAGCACTTTTACGACTGCCATGAACCCGCCCAAGACTCAATTTACCAAGACCGACGGGACGAGACTATTGCGTGTTGCTGGAACGATCTCCACTGACCTAGACAACACCGAGGAGAGAGGCGTGCTCTCGGCGATCAAAGAGTGGACCAAGGTGAAGTACTCGGCGATCAAAGACTGGGTCAAGGTGGACGACTGGGTCAACGCCGTAAAGTCCGACGGCTACGTCAAGGAGAAGCTCGACTTAGAGAACCTGATGGGGGCCGCACTAACCAGCCACCCGAACTACAAGATCCTGCAGAAATTCCTGTACAAGCGCGAGGGCCGCGAGCTCGACGATTGGCTCGACCGCGGTGTAACAATGCACGGAGCCTGGATGGACTTGAAGCTGAATACAGTCAACCCGAAGCTAGTGGCCAAGACGGACGCGTACAGAAAGTTCCTGCGCTACGTGAAGCGATGCGATGACAAGGTTTACATTTTCAAGTTCGGAATGTCCAAGCTTCCGGCTGAGATCGGGGGCTCCCCGGCCGAGATTTTCGCTAAAGTGAAAGTTTGGTCTGCGACGGACAGGCCGAGACTGTACGTCAAGGAATTGCTGGGTGTCAGTGGGCTGTCCAAAAGTGAGCTCATGCTCAATCCGTACTACATGGAGTTCTTGCGAGTGACGGGCAAGGAGCTGTAGAGGCGAGTGGATGGAGGGAATGTGAACGGTGTTCACGTCATGAACGATAATCGAGAAACGTTTTTCAAAGATGAGGAAGCTATGAATCACTCTGCTAGAAAACTAGACTATCCGCACTACATGTAGTACTGCTGCCTTTGTCAGCCTTGAGTCCGACTGCGGACAGCCCACCCACCAGACGCTGTTACTAGGGCCCCTTCCTTGCTCGATTTGCATACCTATTTCACGGTCCGTTAAAGTATCTCCAGTATTTCCTCGGTGAGCCGATATGAATCACAGGTCAATTAACACGGCTTCTTCCCACTCATGTAAAAAGCGTCTGGTGAACTCTATCATCTCATCGACTATGGTGCTGTGGTACGCTGCAATCTCGTGTTCAGTCGTGCTCTCCGGAGAGTTGAAAGTAAAATCCTGTGGACGTTTAGCTTGAATCATGGCTATAGACTCCAAAACTTCAGATGGAACCAGGCTTTCGTGAGAGCTATCCTGGATAAATTTTCGTAAGTGTACCACAATGTCGACAAGTTTTGCCGTCGGGAGCTCGACTAACACAAACGCAAGCGGTGGTTGGGTTGGTGCGACTTGCGGTCCGTGTTGTCAACCTAGTGGACCCGTCACATTTCCACTTTTATTATCTCAAGCTGCGAGGCCACTGAGCCGCATCTTCTCCTCTCCATAACCAGTCATGGCAACCTACCATAAATAACGGCTATAGTTGCCACTTTCCTCAGGTGCGGTGCCCAGTTCTGGCGACGGCTGTCGAATTCACAATTTTGACGGATACTTCGTCCAGCGACGATAGTAGCGGTGGAAGATTTCTGCGATTCATTAAGCTGGTCAATGCTAACACTACAGTAGCACTGTCGGCGATGCCGAGGAGGAGAATGTGCTTTAGTACAGGGCATGGACAAAATAATATAATAGCAGTATCATTGGTATTATATTGACGGAATAATTTATTATTGGATCGTCTGTACTGCAGTAACTATTGATTGCAGAAAATCAAAGAAAATCACTCTGAATCCACCGCAGCATACAAACATCAAGATCAGGTCAAACATATTATCAATAATAACTGTATTTTTTGTACGGAATAATTTATTATTGAAGAGGGCGATATTATAAATGAATATTACTGGGAACATTTGACCGAAATACTACTGAGCATTGTATTTACCATGCCCTGCTTTAGTACTAGATGCTGGGAGGCTGGAATAGCTCAGGGGAATTTTCTTAATTTGCATGGTGCCAAACACTTTGTACCGCAGAGTGAAACCAAGGCTAGCACGATGTTCGACCAACGCCGTCAAAGAAAGTAAAGTACCGAAGCTGCATCATAGTTTCACCATCTTCATGTACCTGTGCGTGTTTTAGCGTTAGGATGACAACTATCTCCATGGGGTGGAGCATTTTATTTCGACCGCTTACTCGCATTGCCGACATGACAAAATACATATGCAACTAGAGGATTGGGCTGGTAGTGTCTTGCTCTAAACTACTTGAGCCCACCGTCCACACAGGTAAGCGAGGCTTTGACGCATCTTCTGCGGCTGCTTCGCAGCCGCAGAATCTGCGCGGCACGTAGATAAATAACGTATGGTTTCGCATCAATGCACACACGGTCCTTCTTGTAACTAACGTAGACGTTTTCTTTTATGGTTCTTTGAAGCCAAAACCCAGTCCTAATTAATGTTTGATATCATTTTTAAATGGTAAACATGGAGGCTTAGCCTTTTCGCAAGTCCCTTGACTAAACTATACTTACCATACAAGCCTAAGTAATTTAGCCCTTCTATCACGAAGGCGAAGGTTACCTGCTATACTAGATATTTTTGCCCTGCTATCCTTTCGAAAAATTACTTTATCTTATACAAAAGGAGAAAATATATAATACCCTCTCATTTGAAATTTGTATTGAATCGATACCTACTTGGCCTGGAGCGAATTAATCTCTTAAGTAGTTTAGAGCAAGAACTCTACCAGCCCAGTCCTCTAGTTTTGCCGACTCTTGTAAAGTGAGCACTGATAGAGCAGGCGGCACAAGCAGACTCTCGTTTGAGTGACATATCATCGTCTTTCCTGCTGTGCTTTGTCTTACATTCTGAGCACTCGAAACACTCAGCATCTGGTCTACGGTTTACACAGGTTTATTTTGTATAACCGGAGAAATGCATAGGTTATCCTTTGGAAATATTTCCCATCAAAATAAATAACTACATATTAATATGCAATATTTTTTCTCCCCTTATGTCAAAACACATCGATACTATTGAGGCCTCAACCGGCTTCAGTTTTACCTGGGCTCAGTTACCGAAGGACCGCCGAATTAATGTGTGTTGGGCTGGCCACAGCACCCTCCGGATACTGCTATTCCAGTATTAAACAGGCACTTTGGGATGAAATAATGTTTTTGGCGGAGCGACTTGGGGGTACAGGAAATAGTACGAGAAGAAGTAGGACGACGAAATTCAAGCACGTAGACCAAATAATCGTCAAGGAAAATGCTGGCGCTCACCGATCAATGCTACCAGAGGGATGACAGTTGGGCAAGGTTGTTGCGCCATAGTTTTCATTGGCAGCTGGAGAATGAGCCTCAATTTTCAAAGCTCGTCATCTCATTGAAAGCCCGTTATCAGCTCACTTTGACTATTGCAACCAGAAATGTTGTTGCACTGCACTCGTACCTGAAAACATGTAGCACGCTGCTTCGATAGAGACAAAATTGCTTAACCATGGACGCGTTACCGGCAGCATCCAAGAAGCTTCCGTTCAAACTTCCGTCTCAAAGCCACCGACTCGGTACACTCCGACTGGAAATCCAACGCATATTGAGCCAGTTTTCAAAGCTTAGATTGCATCTTGAGAGCTGTACATCGGAAGATAAACTCCGCGACCTGTAGACACAGTAGGTATCGGTAAGCCGGTAAATCACTGTGATCACGAGCCTTGCCGGTTAGAATCAAACACCCTTCTGTGGTAACTCGTGCTCAAGGCGCGAAAATTCAGCTCAGGGGTAATAAATGGACGTACAAAACATGAGGATTCTGTTCGCAGATCCGCTCATGTGACAGCAAACAATCCAACTTCATCACTTCGAAGTCTTCTCGCTCGACCACACGTCTCCAAAGTGGTTTGCTGCAACAATGAGCGTCTGTCAAACTTTTTTAGTGGCTCTCCTCGTCCTTGTTTCCAGCTCTAACCAAGCCACAGTCTCAGCGCTGACTTCGTCGGATGCCGTCTTGAGAAATACGTTCACGGCCAGCTACCACAACACCGTCAGCGTCGGGAGATCGCTTCGAGCCACAAAGTCAACCGATGAAGAGAGAAACATCTTCGCGGCGCTCTTGTCTCGGGTCAAAACAACCTACTGGATTGAGACTGGACACAGTACAAACGACGTCAAGAAGGTGTTGAATCTCGAGCATCTGTCGGGTGCGGCTCTCAAGGCTGCTCCGAATTTCAACCTCTTAGACGATTTTGTGAATGCAGTCGAAGGTCGCAAGCTGAACCGAATGCTTTCCAAGGACATCTCGACGCAGCAGGTCTGGGCTGCCTACAAACTGGATGACATCTCTGCAGCTCAACTGAAAGAGAGCGACACATACAAGACGTTCGTGCGCTACGCAAAGATGGAGGACGACAAGATCTTCAAGCTGAAGAACAACGATGCAGACGTCACTATCAACGTCTTGAACGGGCCACAGGAGATGGCGGTGAAGATGGACATTTCGGTCGCGGCCGAAAGACCCACCTGGTACGTCAAGAAAATGCTGAACCTGGATAGTCGAGGCATCAACTCCTTCCGGAACAGTAAGAACTACCCGTACTACGAGGAGTTTCTGAAGGGAATCCAGGAGCCTAAAGCTCGTGTGCCTTAACTGTTCATGGTAATCAAACTGTAACGGATCAGTGCGGCAGCAGCGCCAAGGTAAGGCAGCTGGACGCGAAGGGCCCGGTAACGGAGTGCAAGGTCAGCAGAGCAGGTGGCGTGCCGGAGCAGGTGGCGTGCCGGAGCAGCTGGGTGTACCCATGGCGAAACGGCGCACGAGATCAGCAGGAGCGCGATCTTCGCGCTGAGGGTCGCAGTGGAAGGATCGACCGCGGCACGCGAGGATCCG
This sequence comes from Phytophthora crassamura, assembly GCA_033557995.1. NCBI lineage: Eukaryota > Oomycota > Peronosporomycetes > Peronosporales > Peronosporaceae > Phytophthora > Phytophthora crassamura. Next base: position 2,244,590 of record JAUCED010000005.1, on the reverse strand, counting down.
GGACGCGATGAGTGGTGGGTGTGAGCCACGGTGCCACCGAGAGAGCTGAGTGCGCGAGCGTGCGAGCTCGGCTAGCTCCTCACTTTCGAATTGGCAGCGAAGAGCTCACATCGAGCCCCAGCAGCCCAAGGACGAGTAACAGCGGCCGTGCGAAGGCTAAAATCAGCGAAGCGAGCCAGGCCAGGAGAACGAGTCTCCAAGTCCACGTGATCGGTCGCGAGCAAGGGTAGGCGCCAGCGGCGTGATCCCAAGTGACTTAGTGGGCCCAGCGTCTGGACGACGGAGTTGGCAGCGTGTAGTACGAGAACGAGACGAGTTGAGAGACGAGAAACGAGATGAGACGAGAACGAGAACGAGACGAGTTGAAGAGTGTATTGACGAATACATACTGGATCATAAGTGTTCCGGGCGCGGGGATTGAGTGATTTCCGTCGCGCAGCGAGCGCAATACTTGGTCATCAGGACAGCGGACGCTGGAGGACCCCACAGCAGGCACAGGTAGCAGACGTACCCGTCGGCGAGAAGACGATAAGCAACTCGTTACATGGTGGTCATACAGGGGCTTTGATTGAAAGTTCGACGAAGACCATTAAGTACGAATTGGAGACTAGCACGATGAGAACGAGATCAGCCGGCAGCGTGACGCAGGCGTCGGGCGCGGACGACGAGAGCGCAAGGAATGTCGACGGGGTGAGCAGCCTCGGAGCATCACCGTTGGCTGCACCACTAGTGGCAGGCAGCCATCCCCACCGGAGTAACCCAGTGACTCGCGACCCAGGAGTTGCGTCCACGACGGAAGACGAGCTTGATGACGGCAATGGAGGAGCCGCAGACGGAGTACAACTGCCGACCATGGACGCAGTGCTGCAACAACTCACGACGCTAGTAGCGGGATTGCAGGCTGAGCACGGGGATGGAAGGAGCTCGGCAACACCGGGAAGGGGTCGTCAGCAGCGCGGCGAGCAACCGCCAGGGGTTCGCGGTCGGCACGGGCATCGAGGACGACAACAGTACCAGCGACGCGGACGGGTTCGGCGGCGGCGCCTCAAGCTTTGGTGTCGATGACCGGCGCCTTGCAGCAACTCACCACAACACTAGCTGAGCGGCCAGTCGAGCCCGCCGCACCGCGTCAAGGGCGCCGGCACCACGGGGAACGGTCGAGTCGCCGAGCGTCGACAGGAGCTGCGGCGTCTGAGGATCCGTCGGACAGCAGTGATAGCAGCGATAGCAGCTCGGACGAGTCGGGAAGCGAGGACGCGCGACGGGCTAGGGGACGTCATCACCGGGCAGACAGTCGAAGCAGTGTGTCGAGTTCGAGCGGATCGGAAAGTGAACTGCCCCGGCGAGGGCGCCATGAATCACGAGGCCACCGTGGACATCGAGGACGATGGCAGGCGGAAGAGCCCCGACGGAAGAGTGTGAAGGACCTGGAGCTCCCCACCTTCACGCTTTCGCCCAGAGTGTCGGTGTCCACGAGGGTCGATCGCGTGGATCTGGCGCTGAAGGGCGCTGAAGAATCTGGGCGCGGCAGTTGGTCGGATCGCTTGCTCTACTTCATCATTGGGAACAAACTTATGGACAATGCTGCCAAGTGGTGGGTCGACGTTGACAGACGGATGCTTGATCGGAAGAGGACGTGGACGAATCTGAAGAAGGCGTTGCTGCGCCGGTACGGAGAGAAGTTGGACAAGTCAGCTGCGGAATGGCGAGTGAGCATGTGGCGTATGATATGCCTGGCGAAACGCATGCTGATTTCGCAGCCGGGTTACGAGACATCGTGGGTCGTAACCAAGTGAGTGACCGAGTGCTCCTAGCACAGTTCTACCGGTGCCTCGACAAGACCACGAAGAAGCTGGTGAAGCAACACCCAGCGCCGAGGACACTCGAGGACGCGGTCGACAAAGCCACAGAAATAGATGACCCGATGGACAACGTCGCGCAGGGGATGCTGAACATCGGTCGGGCCTGGGCCACGGCACCAAGCCGGTATGTGATCCCGATGGACGGCACCATGGGGCAGACGTCAGTGATACCAGGCATCAGCGGAGCCGGCGTGGCGGCTATGATGGCGGCCGGTATAGACGGGGGTGCGCCGAACCCGGGCGAAATGCCACAGATGGCCCTGTTTACCAACCCGCAAGGCATCTAAACGAGTTCTCAGGGACGTGGGATCCACCGCCCGGGCGAGTTTGGAACGGCAAGTGCTGGGCTGAACCACGACGACCTGAAGCGAAGCGGGCGCCTGGTGGACCAGCGGCTGGTAAAAGTCGCGCGGGTAAACAACCAGCGTTGAAGGCGAAGACGCGGCGAGACCAGGATGTCTTCAGCAGCGAGGAGTTTGATGCTAAACCGAGGCGAAAGAGGCTGAAGGCGGCTGTCAAACAGACAGTCCCGCAGGAGCCGGCGACAGAGAAGCGAGGAAGTGGTGACCGAACGAAGGGTGCCGCGCCGCCAAATGGCTGTTTTCATTGTGGGCAACACGATCACTGGCGGCCTGCCCAACGGGGCCTAAATGCTTTGCCTGCGGACAGAACGGTCACATCGCGCGCAACTGCACCGACGCGGACGCGAAGGCGAAGAATGAGGAGTTCTTGAAAACGCGAGGCCTGGGTATCAAGCCAGCGGAAAACTAACGACGGGCACGGTAAAGGGGGTACGGCGTCCGTCAGCAGAGTGCAATCCCCAGCGAGTGCGGTACCGTGACGGAGTGATGAAGGCGAAGACGAGGGAGGAGGTGGCCCAAAAGGTGGAAGAAGTGTTAAAGCAGATGCGAATGGAGACAGAAGAGCGAGACGGTGAACGAGCGGCTATCAACGTGGCCACGGTGCGTCCCGCGATGGCAGGCGCGCGGTTCGTGCGGTTGAAGTCGCCAGTAGGTGCCCCGCGCGGGGAAGCTGACGACGGACGAGAAGGTAGACGAGATGATGGCCCACAGCGAGAAGGCGAAGAAGGTGGTCGTGAAGGCGCGCCCATGGGCACCAAGACAGCGTCGCAGTCGGCAGCTGAAGCGTGCGCAGTCGGAGGTGGCGTGATGGTGCTGGACGAAGCGGAGATTCCCACTATGGCGGGTGGGCTGAGCGAGGCGGCAGTACTGAAGCCGGCGAGCGATAACAGGGTAAGTCCCGAGGTCGACGCCGCCGCGGTAGGAGTGGTCGAAGTGCGCTTGGCACGGCGTCGAGCGCGGAAGAAAGCCAAGCGGCAGTGTGTGTTACGGGCGCAGGCCAGGAAGAGACAAGTGGCGTGCGAGACGGCCGAGGAGCAGCAACGTGTAGCAGAGGTCCAGCGGAAGGGGCGACGCGAACAAGCTGACGTCGCAATGAGAGAGCTTGAGGAGCGACGCCAGCTTCGGGAGGAGAGCAGTCGGAAGCCGAGAGCAAGCCCATGCGGGTAAGCCTGGTACAGCGGCAGCATTCAACGGAAGCAGTGCGGCCGGATGAAGCGGTGGAGTACGTTGGAGCCGATGATGGGCTCCCTACAGCATTAATGGAGGTGACGGGTGCGCGGCGCGCTCTTAAACTGGATAGCTGCGCGCAGTACACCATCGCCGGCACTGAGTGGATGCAGTACGGCGATAGAGTGGAGGGCGAGGCACCGGTGGATTACGTCGAAGGCATCGGTGGGTTCTTGCTGGACGTGGTCGGGGTGTGGCGTTTTAAGCTGAAGAGCGTGTTCGACGAGGAGGTGGTGATCGACGCATGTATAGTGGACGGCTGCACGGACGAGTTCCTGATTGGCGTGGACTTCATGCAGCAACACGCAGCCGTCATGGATTTCAGCAAGGGCGAGGTGCGCTATCGGGAGAGCGGAAGGTTGGTCGTGATACCATTCCGGACGTACGGTGACAACGGAGAAGCACGAGTGGCAACGGTGAGATTGGTGAGGAGACCACCGATTGAGGGCTGTGCGGTGACCTCTGTGGATGTGGCCGTGCCTGCTCGTGATGGAGAGCGTGGCATCTTCCTGCCGAGCAACCATGTGGGTGCCGTGATGTTGGCCGCCACCGTGACAATCGCCCGGAACGGGCAAGCGTGGGTGCCTGCCATCAACAGCAACAATCGGCCGGCGTATCTTCCCAGCAAGAAAGAGTTGGGCACCTGGATTCCATTGGAGGCTGGAGTGCAGGTGCTGGCGATGAACAACTTGATGAGCCGCGACAAGCTGAGTAAGTGGCTAGACGAGATGGGTGATAGCGCGACGCCTTTGGACGATGAGGCTGAGGTGAAGATTGGAGTCGAGGAGGCGGGAGCGAGGTTGATGATAATGAAGTTATTGCGCGTCTTTAGGAAGTTGACCATCAGTACGGGTGACTGTCCGCCAGCCACGGCGTTAGATGTTCGCCACGACATCGACAGTGGGGATGCTGCTCCTATTATGCAGAAGCGAAGGCGGCAGGCGCAAACGGAAGACGAGATCATCGAGGAGAACGTCCGGAAGATGTTGCGAGCTTGTGTGATTGAAGAGGGCAACGGGGCTTGGGGGTTTCCAGTCGTCCTCGTGCGTAAGAAGGACGGGGAAGTGCGGTTCTGCGTCGATTACCGGGCGTTGAATAAGGTGACCAAGAAGGACGTGTATCCGCTACCCAGGATTGACGAAACCCTCGAGGCCCTGGGCGGAGCACAGTTGTTCACGACGCTGGATTTGCGAGCTGGATATTGGCAGATCCTGGTAGCCCCAGAAGATCGTGATAAGACAGCGTTCACGACCAAGCAAGGGCTCTACCGGTTCGTGAGAATGCCTTTCGGGCTGACTAACGCCCCCTCCACCTTCCAAAGGATGATGAAGGGGGTTCTACGTGGCTTGACGTGGACAACTTGCTTGGTGTACCCAGATGACATTGTGGTGTTTACTCGCGGTGGTATTGAGCGACACTTGCTGGAACTGGCCTGCGTATTAGAGCGACTAGAAGCGGCTGGCCTCACGTTGAAATTGAAGAAATGCGTGCTCGCGGCCCGGTCAATGGAATATCTTGGTCACGGGCTGAGTAGTGAAGGCATACGGCCGATGCAGAGGCTGATATTGGCCGTGCAGGACTTCGCTCGACCCACAAACCCGGTAGAAGTCAAGCGGTTTGTCCATTTGGCGGGCTATTACCGGCGGTTTGTGAAGGGCTTCGGGTCGTTGATGGCCCCGATGACGAAGTTGCTGCGGAAAGATGCTGAGTGGGAATGGGCCGAGGCTCAGGATCAGCATTCGGACAGATCAAGGCGATCTTGACGACGCAGCCGACCCTGACTTCAAGTTGCCGTTCCGAGTGGTCACGGATGCGAGCCAGGTCGGCTTGGGAGCCTGCCTCATGCAGGACCAAGGCCAAGGGTGGCAACCCGTGGCGTATGCCAGCAAGGTAAACAGTGTCACGGAAAGCAAGTACGGGATCATCGAGTTGGAGTGCCTCGCGGTGGTATGGTCGATCAAGCTGTTTCGTCCCTACCTGTATGGACGCAGGTTAACCATCGTGACGGATCACGCGGCCTTAAAGTGGCTGATGACCAGTACGAACCTCACTGGTAAGCTACATAGGTGGGCCTTGACGCTGCAACAGTTCGAGTTTGAGGTGGAGTATCGGCCAGGGAGCACGAACGTCGTGGCTGACGCCCTATCTAGAGCCCCCGCGACTGTGCTGGCAGCGGTTGGACGGCGAACGCGGTCGAAGCAGCGGAGGCAGGCGCTGGCGGCAGGGTTTACGACTGGTGCGACGGGTGGGCGAGCAGCAGTGGAAACTGAAGAAGGCGCCGGGATAAGCACCACAGCGGGAGTAGACCAACGAGCCGAAGCCGAAGAAGACGCCGCGGTACGAGCCATCGACGAACCGCAGGGACACCAGACGGTGCAACTGGTCGGGTACGAGGCTGCAGCGACAGAACAAAGGGGATCATTACCCGCGGGAACGGTAGCGACGGAAGGGCAGCCGCCATAGTCGCGTGGAGAGTCACCCCGACCACAGCAGTCGGTGAAACCTAAAGCGGGACGCAAGGTGGCGAAGAAGCCGAAGGTGGCGAGCCAAGGGGCAGAGACCGAGGTCGTGACGCGGCACTTCACACGAGCGGCCAAGAAGCGGTTGGAGGAAGCCCAACGAGCCGCTGAGGAGGCCGCCCGTAATGGAGTTCGACTGCACGGCGCCGCACACGACGATGATGTACCAGACGACGTGAGACCCGCGACGAGTGAACAGCCGACGACGACGGTCTTACCAAGCGCGACGCAACGAGTGCCGCTGGGAGTGGCTGAGCGAAGAGTCGATGAAAGCAGTGATCTCAGTGACGGCCAGGTGTCGCCGCTCGAGAGGGACGTTCCGTCAAGAGCCCGAGAACGTGATGCTGGTCGCCCACCTCCTCCTACACTGCTGGTTGACTTGGAACGGAGCGAGAATGCCCGTCAAGAGCGACGGGATGAAGTGGCACGACGTCGAGCTGCAGGCGAAACGCTGCAACCCACCGACGAAGACATTGAGGAAGCCAAAAGAGGAGCCGATTGGTACAGAGGATCCTTGAAGCCGGCGTGCATAGGGGACTGGTAATCAAGGTAAAGCACGAGCTGGCATTGATCGAGACTACGAACGGGTGGCGTGTGATTCTGCCGCCGGAGTTATGGGCCGTCGTCTTCAAGGAGTGTTTGGGCCGGGCATCTTCGCGCGCCCCGTACTTTACCCATGCGAGGATCGCGCAGCAGTACTGGTGGCCGGATCGGCAACGAGAGGTGAAGCGCTGGGTTCGAGGATGCCAAGAGTGCGGTAGCCGCAAGGCAAGGCCGAGCGAGGTGTTCCCTCCGCTCCGCAGCATTCGCGGAGGAGATGTTGGAGATCGTTGGGCCCTAGATGTTGCTGGGCCGCTACCAGTCAGCGATGGTGGATGATTGCTGCTGTGGAATATGTGACGAGATACGCGGTAGCGGAAGCAGTGGAGCATCACACGGCGGAGGCTGTAGCAGCGTTCTTAATGAAGCGCATTGTGTTGAAGTTCGGAGTCTTCCGAGAGTTGATGACGGATGGCGCGCCCAGTGGCGGGCGTGAGCCGCGGTGCCACCGAGCGAGCTGAGTGCGCGAGCGTGCGAGCTCGGCTAGCTCCTCACTTTCGAATTGGCAGCGAAGAGCTCACATCGAGTCCCAGCAGCCCAAGGACGAGTAACAGCGGCCGTGCGAAGGCTAAAATCAGCGAAGCGAGCCAGGCCAGGAGAACGAGTCTCCAAGTCCACGTGATCGGTCGCGAGCAAGGGTAGGCGCCAGCGGCGTGATTCCAAGTGACTTAGTGGGCCCAGCGTCTGGACGACGGAGTTGGCAGCGTGTAGTACGAGAACGAGACGAGTTGAGAGACGAGAAACGAGATGAGACGAGAGCGAGACGAGTTGAAGAGTGTATTGACGAATACATACCGGATTATAAGTGTTCCGGGCGCGGGGATTGAGTGATTTCCGTCGCGCAGCGAGCGCAATACTTGGTCATCAGGAAAGCGGACTCTGGAGGACCCCACAGCAGGCACAGGTAGCAGACGTACCCGTCGGCGAGAAGACGTTAAGCAACTCGTTACAAAACGACTTGAAGACTGATTTTCAGTTGAACCGTCGAGTATTCCCAGCTGGATCCCTCCAGCAGTACTTCAGAAGTATATCGTAGCGCCCTAGACGATGTGACTGGTATCGTGAACACGGCCCGGCACGGATTCTTGTAGACCATAACCACTGAAATATGCTTGGAGCTCGAGCGTTTTGGACCTACGTGTCCGGTAAAATGGGACTTGTGCAGCAAGCAGGTCGAAGAACTTCTTGTAAAATGGGACTTGTGCAGCAAGCAGGTCGAATCAAACTTTTTTTTAAGTGTCCATTAACCTTCCAAACGGCATTATCCCATTCTAGCGTTCTCAATATTAGCCAATCCTACGCCTGTCTATTATCCACCAATAGCGTGGCGCTCCATTTTGACTGGCGGCCAGCAGGCCTTGTGGGCGGCGCCGCCCGAGTCTCGACCGGTTCATTCCCAGTTTCAAGTCCGAATCCATCATGGTGCGTTGCGCTGTCCTAATGCTCAGGTTCCGGCGCGCGTAGCGAGGCGCTTCTTGCATGACGATATAGGCCTGCGTCTTGGCTCCGACGTCACGCACTTGCACCTCTGACCGCATTGCGTCGGCCTCGCAGTCAACGATTCTGTGCAGCCCCCAAAACTAACACGTTATTGCTGCGTGTCTCCCATTGCAGTCGAAGAAAACCGCGACGAAGGAAGTAGAGGAGGTGGTGCGCGTTGGCCCCACGCTCAAGGAGGGAGAGCAGGTGTTCGGCGTTGCCCACATCTTCGCCTCGTTCAACGACACGTTCGTGCACGTGACCGACCTGTCGGGCCGCGAGACGATCGTGCGTGTGACCGGCGGAATGAAGGTGAAGGCTGACCGTGATGAGGCCTCGCCTTACGCCGCCATGCTCGCCGCCCAGGACGTGGCCGCCAAGTGCAAGGAAGTTGGCGTCACCGCTCTGCACATCAAGATCCGCGCTACGGGCGGCAACCGGACCAAGACTCCGGGCCCCGGCGCGCAGTCAGCCCTTCGTGCGCTTGCTCGCAATGGCCTGAAGATCGGACGTATTGAGGACGTCACGCCCATCCCGACGGACAGCACCCGCAGGAAAGGCGGTCGCCGTGGTCGCCGTCTCTAAGCAGACGGAGTGGATCAGGTGGACGAACGTTCTCAAGCTCACTGGCTTGCTGGTGGATGGCGCGAGTGGCTGCTCTTTTGCTGGGAAGTGCAGGCAGCTCTTCAACTCTGTCTCCGCCGCGGGCTCCGGGTTCTGCTGGCGCCGCTGCTTTCAACTGGCTAGTTAGTCTAACCGCGCGACTGTAATGGAAAAACGCCGACTTGACTCGGGAAACAACATCCTTCCTCTTGCTGTGTTACTGTCAAACCCTTCCAGAAGAACTGCCGACTTCGTAGCTGGTAAACAGGTAGAAGTAGCAGGTAGAATTGCGCTTACATGGGCAGTAGCAGGCATCCCAGCACTCCCGGTCCACGCCACGACTGCGGCGTCAGCACCAGCGCCAGCACCTGCTCCTGTCTCCGCACCACGACTCGAATGGTGCCGCCGATGTTGCGCTGCACAATGTCCCGCACAGCCGCCAGCTCGCGGTGGTTGGTGGCATCAGCCGAGCCAAAGCGCAGCACCTGGTCCTGGGTCTGCAGCCCCGCAGCCTCAGCTGGCGACTCTCTCTCGACACTATCCACGCGTGCAAAAGGCTGCAGCTGTCTCTCCTCGGACGAAACCTCCAGCATCTTGTGCTCCCACTCAATCTCCAGTCTCTGCATCCCTGCCGCTGCGACATCCACCTTCTCCTTCTCCTCCTTCTCCTCCTCGTCCGCTTTAGTAGCACCAAATTTAACCTCGAAAACCCTAACAATAACAGTGGCATAACAGTTACAAACACGAAATAACAGATACGTTAAGAACCCTTGGCAACACCAGCAATAACACGATCATAACGGTTACGAACCTCGGTAACAGCTCCTCGATATTCTTCATGGTCTCCTTGTGGTCAGTGGTCTTAACCGCCAGCTCGTGACGCAGCTGCCGCACTCTGTACACGTCAATATCGGCTCGGGGGAAGCCCTCGCTGTCCACCAGCGGCCCCTTCAGCCCTGGATTGTTCCCCGAGGTTAATTCGGCCGCCAGCGCCTCCATCTCTTCCTCCAGCGTCTGCTTGTAGGCCACCGCGCGCTCGTACTCGTCCATCACGTCCGTCATCTTTCTACCTTGGCAAATGCGGGCCTGTGATTCGCTCAAATACGGATTTTGACGCGTGAGACAGAGTGATGGTCTTCTTCGGCTGCTACCTGCTGACGCCCATGCAGCCCCCGCAGCGGCTGCGTTGCACATACATCGGCTTCACGGTGTCTCCTACAAGGAGGATAAGACAGCACAACGGCGAGCTGGTCAGTGGGGCCAAGAGAACGAGGAAGTACAGGCCATGGTACAATATGGTGCAATGATTTCGATATGTTAGTAAACGTACTGATATAGGATACTATTCGTCAATACTTCTCGTCAGGGAGATGATCGCCGTTGTGCATGGCTTCCCGAGCAAGTTTCGAGCGCTGCAATGTGCGTACAAGGTGGATGTTATATAAACTATGGTGTAAGTTGACGTTTTCTTGCTGTAGTCGAGTGGGTATGGCAGCATCCGATGGTGAGTAAAGTGACCAAGGAGCACTTGGCGTTCCTGCGTGGCTCCAGAGGTCTTGGAGCTCCTCGGTCAGTGAAGAGGAAGATCCTGGAGATGTTGGAGATGGTGAACCTGGAACCGTTCAAAGCGTTGAACCTCACGGTGAGCTTCACGAGCGACGAGATGCACGACGTCGCGCGGGGGCTGGGAGAAAGGTATTCCGCTGCAAGGTGTGAGACGCGAGCGTTGCAGACGTTCGTAAGGGTCGGGAAGGAAACGACGACAAGCTCCAAGTGTTTTATCTGTGAGTACGATCTGTGTCCGGATCGGGATGAGGAAGCGGAGAGTGGAGAAGGAGACGGGATCGACGCGGTGGTGGGCTGCTACCGTGCCGGCTGCGAGATGTGCTGCCATTCGTCGTGTCTGATGGACCATTTCCGGTCGATGAGAGATCTGGAGGAGGAAGAAGACGATAACATGGGAGGAGAATGTCCAGAGTGTCAGAAGACGTTGCAGTGGTCTTTGCTCACACAACATCACGGGCTGGAGAAAGCAAGCAAGAAAAGGAAACGTGCCGGACACAAGCGAGGGAAAAAGAAAGCTCGCGTTGCGAGTGCAGACAAGGAAGACGCTGAGAGCAGTTCACCTCGAGGTGTTGTTGTATCGCGTTCTACGTCTGACGCAGCTACGCATGAAAAAGGCACCGTCAGCGATTCGTTGCCTACGGGTAACGTTGACGTGGCGTACAACTCCGATGGCTGGTTTGAAGATGACCGAGAGGAGGAGGTTGAAAGCGATACGTCGGATGAGAAGGATCACACATGGAGATCGAGAAGCCCGCCAAATAGTCTCGATGTTGAGGTATCTCCACCTAGAAGTCCTGACGTCGAGATGATCGATCTGACTGAAGATTAAAGTTACGTGCAAGTGAACGTTGCGGGCTGGATCGAAGTCTAGCCGTCTTGAACTTTGGGGATGCACATCGCAATAGGGGAGCAAGGGGCCGTGAAGCAGTCGGAATCCACGAGTGCGCAGTCCTCGCGCTCACTGCAGCGATCGGGCGAGCACAAGTCAGCACAATAGGCCACAACGGTCTCGTCAGACTCGACTTGTTGACGGCATTCCGTGAAGGTGGGGCACGTCATTGTCTCGCATGTGAGCTGCGTATTAGCATCACACTCGCCATCATGTATAACCGTGAGCGAATGCTGGGGGTGCTCACATCTCGCGTTGGCAAAGAGACAGAGGTTATCGTGGGTCTGGCCGTCGGAGCCGCACACTGGCGCGTACGTGTACGGACAAGGCCCTGGGATGCAGATCTCTCCGTCATTATTGAGGCCAGTAACAGTGCCTGCAGTGCGAGCCGCCTGCATGTGCGGTGGGCACTTTCCAGCTCCAAAGGGCTTCACGTTCGGGTTCCGGCACTCGGCGTATTCAAGAAGACACGCATTGGCGTACGTGATGCCGTCGGACCCGCATATGGGGTCGTACATGCGATCACACATGGGGTTACACTTCTCTGGTGCATCAGTGAGGCCGTCAGCGTCGACTCCCAAGGCGTTCAGGACGATATCATGCTTGCTCTTCGCGCATTCGCCGTGTGACTCCTTCTCCAGCTCTGGGTGTTCGCATTTCGACGACAACAAGTGACAGTCGTTGATATAGGTGACTCCGTCCGTTCCGCAAACTTGATCAGGCGTCAACTTGCACGTGAGAGAGCAAAAGACCGTCATCAGGTCCACTTCATTGCTGGTTTCAGTACTTGAATCAAGTTGAAGCCTGGTGTCGTCGTTCTGAAGGTCTGAAAGTGGAGTCACGAGGTCTCTTTCTTGGCTTTCGTCGTTGTCAGCCGAGTCCGGACACTTGCCTGGCGCTTGGATAAATAACGTGTTCCCAACGTTTTCCTGCGCGCAAAATGCCCAAGCGAAGGCGCAGTCGTTGGAGTATGTCACGCCATCGGAGCCGCAAACTGGAGCGTACGACACCAACGCACAGTCGTAAGTCTTGGCGCAGTCAATCACCGCCGTTGCTTCGTGGCCCATGCCAATCTCCAGCTGAGCGTTATCTGAAGCGTGGTCGCCCGTCTCGAGCGAAGCAGAAGCTGAAGTCTGGTCGACTATCACGTCACCTTCACCGTTGTATTGTGCGCTGACTACACTGCAAGCGAACCCCAGAACTGCTACGAGCCGCATGGTTGTTTCCTCGATGGTCTCGTGAAGTATTTGTTTGATCCTGTTTTGAAAGTGATGCTGGCTGCCGTCTATTTCTCGATGGATGGCCAAAGCCGAGAGAAGCTTCTCAACACGAGCATCTAGCAAAAATATCCACGAGTAAACTGCGCCTCCGTTCAAGACCCTCCCAAGCAGCTTGTTTTGAAACATTTGAGCGAAACAAGTGACCGTGAACTCAACTTCATCGCGAAAATAGGCGGTTGAAGGGCAGAGCTGTCCATCTATTCGTATCGGCTCGTTCGAACCAAGACTTGTTGGCACTTGCCGGACTTACATTGACGATCGATCAGCGAATGCTCGACGCTCGCCCCAAATGGCGGAGTCCAAGACTCGAAGAGCTGCGAAGTTCTAGCACCCGAGTCCGCGCCGTGGACAACACGGCGTTAGTTGTCCCTGTACCAAGAAATACTGGACGTGCAACGCAGCTCCGACACCGCGTGTTCCAGTTTGCAGCTGCCGCTCTGCAGTGGCTGCGTAACCTCTTGGATCGATTACCCGGTCAATGCACCGTCAGCAAGCTCGACGCGTTCCACGAGTTTCGACGGGAAACCTCGCCTCAACGCGTGGCGTCCATCGTTTTGCTGACTCCATTGCCGTGTTTACTGATAAACTTGTTGCTGGAATGCATTCCACTCAACGACCCCGCGGAAGGCTTTTGGGCGTCTGGATTCTTCCAGCTGAGGATGTTTTCGTGCGCTTTCCTCACGAGCCTCATGCCGGCGCTGAAGAAGCTCGACTGTGTGCCCGAGTCGCCAGTCAGTTCACCCCGGGCTCTGATTCTCTTCGCAGTCTCTCAAGCCTGCATCGGCGTGCTTACGAACGTCACCATCTCACTCGCAGCCAACGTATTCCCAGTGCCGTCCAGCCAGTTCACACCAATCATCCCCATGACGATCGTAGGGAGACTCGTATTTTACCGACACTTGCCGACGGACCCGCAGTTCCACGCCCAGAGCGACAAGGTCAATCTGTGGCTCTCAGTGGAAGTTCTACCCATCTTGATCTACCCAGCCTTCACGGTGGCGTTCATGGCGCTGACTCCTATCCAACAGTTCTGGGTCTCTTTCCTCCTCCCGCTGCTTCGGATTGCGCTTCGCCGGGTGATTTGGCTGACCACAAAAGACGATCACGACCTCATTGCGGTCATGACCTGCTGCGTGGCGCATCTGTACCACGTCCTCTTCATCGCCATGGTGTTGCAGAACTCCAAGTCCCTTAAAACGATGGGGGTCGTCGTCTTCTTGGGCGTGAGCAAGATGCTGCTCAATTGCCACTACATCCTGAGCGATTCCAAGGAACTTCGTGCAGCGAGGGCAAAGCTGGACGATACAAGTCTCCAGGCAACCAATTCTTTCGACATGGCGGTTCGAATCGCAAGCGAATCGCGCGTCGCAAAAGCTCTACACAAAAGGATTCCGTCGTTGTTCCTGTCGACGTATCCGAATTACCGTCGAGTTGAGTTCTTAGCGCAGCATGAAGCTGTACTGAAGTCTGCTCCGTGGATTCCTACGCAAGGCAACTGGCGGAGGCTGTCGCGGCGTATCTTGCCGTGGGAAGAGCTACCAGCTCGACCTCGACAAGCTACGCTGCACATTATAAGGACAGTTTCTCGCCCGTCGATCTTCAGCTCCATGCGGTCGAAGAGCTCGCCCAACGCCTGGGCAATCGCCACTCGAGAGTCCAACCCGACAATCAAGCGCGAAGCCTTCGTCAGTACGTGCGCGTCGGCCTTGCATCACAGCCAAATCGTCATGCTCAAGTCTTACGTCACGATCTGCATGACTTTATTCTACGGTGAGCGCCTCCTCTTGTGTCCTTCTGCGAACGTTGAAGCCGTGCTTATTCTCCCATTGTGTGCCTTGCAGTCATCTACTTGATCGCTGTCTTCTGGCTGCCAAACCGCCGCTACTTTGCCACTCAAGCCGCCATGACGACGTTCGATTCGGTGGGCAGTACGGTCGTTCGATTGCTGCTTTTGTGTGGGATGGAGATCATCTTTGCGGCCATCTACCTTGCACTGATAAGGCGGCATCTTGGCGTGTCTGGTGTTTACGAACTTGCATTCGTCTTGCGGTCACAGTGGGTGATCGTGCAGGCGCAGTTTATTCAGCTCACAGTGACGATCCTGTCGTTCCCTCTCACACACTTTGGCAACGACAGTCTGTTGCCGTTGCAGTCTGCTGGGGACACGTGAGAACGTAGAGACCGAAACACCAGGCAGCCTAGGGGTTTCTTGTTAAAGAGATTCGGTGCTTCCGGAAGATGTTTGATCGATTGCTGGGGCAGTGCGCCGTGAGCTCAGGATCGCAGTCCACGACGCAATGACAACTCGAGAAGCTAAAGCAAACCTGGAGGACAGCGAGCGACACGTGGCCATGTAGCTGGTCTTGAGTTGGAGCACCGTCTAATAGTCTCGTGATGCGAGTTCCTTGCACAAGAAGACGTTTGTAGCGACTTATCCCGAATACGGTAGGCTGAATTTCCAGCGCGGCAGGAGCCAACTAGGTATCTTGCAAGAAAAAACACTGCTGACAAGCGGTCGATGTCAGAACTGTACGCCATCACGCGCTGCGATATCGTAGACGAACACCCAGTGCTTGGACAAGGAGTGTGTGAGCAGCAACCCCTACGGTGAGGCGGGAAGTTTTCACTTCAAAAGTTGTTTATCTCTTCATTCGAGCGACAATCATCCTGCTCAAGTCCTACTACGTACTATAAGAGATCAGTTGCAACATTTTACTTCAAGTGAATCGTATGCCGTCACCATTCTTAAGTTTGATTTACTTCGTGCCCGTCTTCTCACAAGCGGCTACGACGTCATTCCAGGCCGTCGGGGGTTCTGTTTCCAAGCTGCTCGTATGTCGCAGACTATCGGGTATTTATACTGGGAACACCTCGTTACAGCCCACCCAAGATTAATTCCACGGTACTGCGTAAGCGTAACCTGGGTCAACATTCGTGTAACATGTCGGCATTGCTTCGGCAGACCGCAATAAAACCAGCGTGTAAGTCGCAGACGATCTAGTTTACCAGTTAGCGCGTTCTCATTCAATCAGCTTTGGAAAGTAAATAGCTGAAGTTCGCACGTCACGCGCTCTAGTTCAGCGAGCCGATTAACTCATAACTACGTCGCAGACCTTTGTCGGCCTGCAAATAGCCCATAGTTGGGCACCTTAGGAACGATAACTATTTTGACTTCAATCTCTACACGACCACAGGACGCGGACCACGGGCCATGACGGCTGTCGCTCCATCTCCAGCCGGCCTATCGTCCGGGAGGAACACAATCATTGCCAACCTTTGGCGTGTTTTGAGAAAACTGACAAGTCTCGCTGGGCGGCTACCTGGCCAAGACTCGGTCAGCAAACTCGACTCGTTCCAGAGATTCCAGCAAGAGACTTCACCCTGGCGGGTGGCGCGTATTCTCGTCCTAACTCCGTTGCCGTGGCTGGTTATCAACCTTCTTCTTGAATGTATCCCGCTAAGGAACCCGTCAACAGGTTTTTCGGGGTCTGGCTACTATCAGTTGAGGATGACGTTCACGTCGATCTTGAGCAGCATTGCTCCCGTTTTCGTCAAGTTGAATTGCGTCCCGGAGTTTCCGGTCGGTTCTCCACGAGTGATTGCGGCCTACGCGTTATTCCAAGCCATTGTTTGCTTGAGTACAAACGCCGTTATTTCTCTGGCCGCAGACATCTTCCCCGTTCCGTTCAGTCAGTTCACAGTCATCCTCCCGATGGCAGTAGGCGGAAGACTCGTTTTCCACCGCTATCTCCCGGATGACCCGCAATTCCAGGCACTGAGCGACAAAGTGAACCGGTGGCTGGGTATGGAGACGCTCCCGATCTTGGTTTATCCAGTCTTCACTGCACTCTTCACGGTACTGACGCCTTCCCAGCAACTTTGGTTGTCGCTCTTGCTTCCGGTAATGAAACTCGCGGTTCGTGGAGCGCTTTGGTCCGCGGCAAAGAACGACGACGATCTCGTTGGGGTCATCACTTGCTGCGTGGGGCATTTGTACCACGTTCTGTTCACCGCCACGATCATGCAGAACGCCAAGTCGTTCGAGACTCAAGCAGTCGTCGGGCTCTTCAGTACGGGCCAAATGCTGTTTAGCTGCCGATACATCCTCACAGACGCGCACAATATCAACCAAACTAGAGCCAAAGTCGGAGGCCCGGAGCTTCCCACCCCCGCTGAGAACCTATCGGTAGCTCTGAAATACGCTCAGGAAACGCAAATCACTCAAAACTTGCACTGGCGATCGCCCTCGCTGCTGCTTTCGACGTATCCTGGATACCGAGACGCCGTCTTCATGGAGCAGAACCAAGAAATGCTTCGTGCAGCTACTTTATACAACGCTGCGTTCGTTTACAACAACCCGAAAACGGCTGCCGTGCGAGGACCCCACACTAACATTGGCGCTGTCAAAGTCGTCCCTGTACGGAAGCCTCCCACCTCTGCGATGACTCGTATTATGCCGTTGTCGGACAAGGCAAAGCCAAAGCCAAGGCAGCAAGGATCGGATCAAGTTATCCGCCCGAAATCTCAATCCTCGTTGGTGAGACCCCCGCGGTCAAACAGCGACCCTTGTGGATGGGCGAATACTAAGAGAGAGGAAGGCCGACTGGCTAGAGAGGAAGCTGTGATCCACGAGGTGGCGGTGGCTGTCCATCATACGGAAATGATCCTACTGCGCTCGTACATTACGATCAGTATGACGTTGTTCTACGGTAAGAAGAGCGTTGCTTTCTGGGCTTCTGGGCTCGGCCTTAGCTAACTGGTTGGTGTATTGTAGTGATCTACTTGGAAGCCGTGTTTCGACTGAGCAATCGCCAGTATTTGGCGACGTTCATCTACCTGACAAGTGTCGAGGCCGTGGACCGAACCGCGTACCAGTTGCTGGTGCTTTGCGCTATGGAACTTGTGTTTCTCAGCATCTACCTCGTGCTCATCTGGAAGCGGTTGGGCGTCTCGGGCATCTACCAACTTGCATTCGTCTTGTGGTCGCAGCGAGTGCTGGTACAGGCCAAACTCTTCGTGACCATCGTCATTCTGGGCTTCCCACTCACCCACAACGGCAACGATAGCATCCTACGCTTCCAGTCTTTCGAATGAATGCAACACAGTATTTGTCAATTTCCCTTCCGCAATTCGCCAGCTGTAGGAAAATCTGTCAAACGCTGTTTGCACGTCGGATTTTCCTACTGCTGCCTGAATGAAGCGGTGTTCTTTTAACGGTAAAAAACCATAAAATCCGATTTACAAAATATTTTCTGAAATTCTGAAAACAGTTACACAACTATTTTCAGAATTTCAGAAAATATTTTCATTGCAACTCAAACGTACGTTCAAACCTTGTTCACTTTCGTGTATGAGATCACAAGCTGAAATGACATCGATCGCTCCATTGCCGACGGATACGACACCTCCAGCTCAACCACGTCGGCGTATTCGTCACTTTCCAGGCGTAGTTACTCGCTGGTTGTTGTCCCTCGCAGAGCGTCTGCCAGGACATTACACAGTCAGCGCATTTGAGCAGTTCCGTCTCCAAACTTCGGGGTGGAAAGTGACTGCGATTCTGCTGCTGAATCCGCTGCCATGTCTGATCGTCAACCTCCTCATTGAACCCATCCCTCTCGCAGCTTTCGTCACTCGACCGTTCCAGATCCGCCACTTCTCGGCGACTTTCGTGCAGACTTCGTACCCGGCTTTGGTGAAGAAGAACTGTGTACCCGACTTCCCAATAGGAAACTGGAAGATGATGACTGGTTGGAGTGATCCAGGGACTGATTGCTGTCTCCACCAACGCCATCTTCTCGCTCTTAACGGGTGTGGTTCCCATCCCATTCGCCCGCTTCACGCCGCCTTTACCGATGGAGATCATCGGCACTATGATCTGCTACCGTCGACAGTCGTGGGGCCTGGAGTTGCCCGACATTCGAGTGAAAGCCATACAAGTTGACAACCGTATAGCAATGGAAATGCTGCCGATTGTCGTGTATCCGGTCTGTTCATGGCGCTATCGTCAACAGAGCAAAATGTGGCCGGCGCTATGTCTGCCGTTCATTAAACTCGAGTTGAGACGTTGGCTTTGACTCGTCTCAAAACATGACGAAGCCCTCGTTGAGGTCGTAACTTTGTCGCCACTGGTACCACATCCTCTTCACGAACGTCATCCTCCAGAATGCCAACTGTAGCCATCATCATGATTTTCAACACTGGGCAAATGCTGCTCAACTGCTTCGCTACATTCTCCAAGACGCGAAAGCTTTGGACGAAAGCGACAAGAAAACTAGAAAGCAACTCTCGTGAAACCCCTCGTGCCCTTCTTTTCGGTAACAGCCATGAAATAGCCGCTAACCCTCACGCCAAGAAACCCTCGGCGTTGTTATCGACGTATCCTGGTTATCACAGGAAGGCGTTCGTGCATCGCCATAGCAAGCAAGTTCGCGGGATTTCATCTCTAAGCTACCGTCGCGAGCGCACGTGAAACGACGGAACATCAGCACCATGAAACGAGTCGAGCAGAACGCAGACAACAGCAAGTCGACAACGAAGACATCGTCGAGTTCCTGGTCCATCCAAGGGAACAAGAGATTCGTCCAGTTTTACGTGCAAGCGGCAACTCCTTTCCAAACCGACCACGTCCTCTAGATATACCACGGCGATAGATAATGCAGTTCGTTTGCTCATATTGCAGCCGATTCTATCGTCACCAGAGGCAACATCCACGGATCATAGGGAGCTCTACATCCAGCGCCTCGCCTCAGCTCTTCATCAGACCGAAATGATTCTTCTCCGGTCCTACGTCACCGTTTTCGCGACCTCGTTCTATGGTACAAAGCCTGCTTTACACTGATTTCAGTCCATCTTCTCTAACTATTGTCTTCAATGCGCAGTCATACCTGCTTTACATCTTCACCCTGCCGAATCGCCCGTACTTCGCTTCATTCGTCTCCATATCGACAATTTCGGACGTTGGGACGACGTCGCAGCGGAGTCGAGATGGTCTTGTTAGGCGTCTACCTTGCTTTGATTCGACCCCGACTGATGATCTTGTTAGGCGTCTACCTTGCTTTGACTCGACCCCGACTGGGCATTTCCGGTGTGTATCAACTCGCATTTGTGCTTCGTTCCCAGTGGTTTCTCTGGCCAAGTTTGTGGTCCTGGGCCTCGTGATTCTAGGGTTTCCACTGGCACACTACGGTAACGGAGTCATCTACAGTCTCAGCTCGGGATGACAATGCCAAGTTCATCAGAGATAAAGGTGTCAATGACCTATTTCCTGTTGAACCAGCTTTTAATATTCAAGTTCGTGTCCACAGTCGCTCGTCTTGGAAGACGATGAAGACGATGAAAGACCTCTTCCACTCTCCTTCTCCATCATGGTGGCTGTCTCGTCCATGCCGTCGGATATTGAACTCGGCTGGCGTCCTGTTCGTCCTTTTTTTTAATTCGAGATATTCGGGTTCTTCGGCCTGTAAGTTGATGCATCAAGCAGTTCGCGGGTCTGTTACCGGGGGATATACCGTGCCTGATCCGTTCCATCTCTTTCGAGGCCAGACTACAACGTGGCAGATGACTAGCATTCTGCTACTACCACCGGAAGGATGTTTAGCTGTCAATGTATTGGTGGAAAGTATCCCTCTCGAAGACCCCGCGAATGGTTTCTACAACTCAACCAACTTTCAGGTCCGGAACTCCATCGTGGCGACGACGGTGATGATGACGCTCATCACGACGAAAGTTTCGTGTCTTCGACGCGCTCGTGGCTGAACATCGCAGCTACTAGCGTAGCCATAGCAGCCGTCGCGATCTTGATCACTGATGGCGATTATCGGCTTTGTGATCAACTAGCTATTTCTTCTTGGAAACCCCTGAAAACCAAGCGAGACTGCAAAACTCGGCCGATGGATGGCGATGGATTTAGTGCCATTCTCGTATATCCGATCTTCCCGGCGCTGTCATGGTGCTCAAGTCGAGCCAGCAGCTCTGGCTGTCACTGCTTACTTCCCGTGCTTAAGCACTTGTTGCGATACTTACTTTGGTTTGTAGTGAAGGATGAAATGGACTTGGTAGGCGCAGCGACGTGCAGCGTCGGCCATCTCTTCCACGTCTTGTTCACCGCCATGTGTCTGCAAAACTCCAAGTCCTTGGAAACCTACGCTGCGGTTGTAGCTTTGAACGTCTCGCGGAATCCTTCGAGATGCCCGCCAGCTCCAAAGAGCAGCTCAACGCCGCACTGAGATCTCTGGACTGCCGTCAGGCGACTTGATTCCTGCTGCTCTGGCGGTCGCTCAACAGGAACAAGTCGCAAGCTCGCTCAACCGTAAGATACCATCATGATTGTTCTCCTCCTTTCCAGGATATCAACGAGACGACTTCGTGACCATATACCAACAACTGAGGCAATGTGAGCGTACAAGTAGCAGACGTCAAAGCTTACCTGCTCCAAGGGAACTATCGTTCGACCCAAGCGTTTCTGGACAGTATTCTTCCTGCACCAGCGAGACAAAAGCTGATCCAGTGGCGTCTGGTGTCGGTCGAGGGGATCAAATCTAGCGCCCAAAGGCGAAGTTGCCAAGCGTGCGAGCCTCAAACCAGCAGGACGCGGCCATCTGGAGGCATTTGTGCGGTACTTAATGTCGACCTTGCACCAGACGGAAATCGTCCTTCTTCGGTCGTATATCACGGTATGCCAGTTTACGGTTAGTACTCGGTATTGTGTAGTTTGCTTCTGTATTGTTACGTGTGCTAACATGTTTTGTTCGTGAACCGGAGGGATTTACCAGGCGCTTATCTTCTGGCTGTGTAATTGGAAGTTCTTCGCCACGATGGACACAACGACGAGTTTCGACGTTGTCCATCGTGGCGAAGAATTTCCAATTAGGCAAGTGGCGAGCATGATCAACCACACACTGCTACTCGTCAGCCTGGAGCTTTTGATCTTGGTCATGTACACGATCTTGATCTCTCGTCAATTAGGATTCTCAGCTGTGCATCAGCTTGTGTTCGTGCTCTGGTCGCAGCGGATCCTCATTCAAGGCAAAAAATTCATCATGTTGCCATCATGATCCTTGGATTTCCACTCGAGCATTTCGGCAATATATTAGGTAAGTTTTGTTTTGAAGTGTATTGTTTTGGGCTGTGAACAAACTGCTGTGGCACTCGACATGATTTAATGGGGCTACTGCACAATAACCTGACGTCAACGTAACAAGCACAAAGCTTCCAGTTGTAGAACATAGGGATCATCACCGCAAACATAATAGTGAGGGCGGCCTTCATTTTTTTATACGCTGCAGCCGAGTCTGCTCTCGTTTGGCTCACTTTACCAGTTCACTCGTGGATCACTCATGGCTGATGTGGTCCCTACGTCTCCTGGTGTCCAAATCGCCACGCGAACAAGAAAAAGCGTTCGGGTTCTTGACGCAGTTGGTAAATGGATTCGACGGGTTGCTGGACCTCTTCCAGGGGAATACACAATCGATAAGCTGGACGCGTTCGGTCATTTCCAACGGCAGACTTCACCTTCCTGTGTGGTGGCTGTCCTCCTTCTGTCTCCAGTCGCATGCTGTCTCACGAGTCTTTTGCTCGAAAGTATCCATCTCGCCGACCCAGTAACAGGCTTTCGAGGTTCTTTAAACTTTCAGATTCGAAACTTCTTGACAGCGACGGTCATGACAGCGATGCCAGTTTTCAGGAAATTCGACTGCGTTCCACAACTGGCAGCTTCAGGGGACTTTAACCTAGGATACTGCATGCTAACAGCTGCAGTGGGGATCGCGAACAACGCAGTCATTGCACTGGCAGCTGATGTGTTCCCAGTGCCGTTCACCCAGTTCGCACCTGCCATTCCCATAGCCTTTATTGGCGTCTTGCAACCGACTGATCTCTCAGCAGTCAACCGTGAAGAAGCGAGTCAAGAGGATCGATCGGGGACTGGTGATGGATATGATGCCGACCCCGTCTTCACCGCGGACTTCATGGCCGTCCAGCCGAGTCAGCAGTTGTGGCTTTCCCTGCTTCTCCCGGTCATCAAACTCCTCTTGCGTTATGTGATCTGGTTAACGGTGAGAGAAGACTTGGATCTCATCGGCTCTGTCACTAGCAGCGTCTGCCATCTCTACCACGTGCTCTTCATCGCAACGTGCCTTCAAAACGCCAACTCTCTGGAAACCTTGGCAGCCGTCGTGGTCGTGAATTTGCTTCAGATGCTGCTATATTGCCGCGATATTCTCAAAGGCGCGCGTGTATTGCGAAGAGAAGAAGCCCAATTGGAGGGCACAACGATTCATTCAGCGGGATGTGATATCTCGTCACTGAAGCGAGTACAACAATCACACAAGTCGCCGTCTCGAATATTTTCGACCTATCCGGGCTACCAAAACGAAGCGTTCTTAGCGCAATACGAAACCCTTTTGCCGCCAGACGACAAGCTAACCAAACCGTTATCAGTGCTTCCGAGTTCGTCTCGGAAGCACTTCGACTTCAGCAGCCTTCAAGCAGCAGACGCCGAAGTCTCCTCAGTGCGAAGTCTCCGCCAGAGCAGCCAACGACAACCTTTCAGCAGATATTATATCGCCCATTAGCTGGCAAACCTGTGGCTATCGTTCCTCTCGATGCCTGTGAAAACGCATTACCAAGTCCGAGTGAGACCGTTGATTCCATCGAGCCGAGAACGGATCGAGGCCGACAAGGCGAGTGGTGCGTGACTGAAATGATCCTCATCTTCATGTTGACGTTCTACGGTAAAAATGTCCTGCTTGTCGGGAGAAAAAACAAAACAATATTCATAACTTTTTTCAAATGCAGGACTCTACATGTACCTCATGTTGTGTTATGGCTGCACAATTTCGCAACGATGTCTACGATGGAGAACTTCGCCGCAGTTGGAAACACCATCTTCCACCTTGTTTTGATCGGTAGCATGGAGTTAATCTTTCTGGCGGTCTACTGCCTCTTGATCTCCCATGAGTTGGGCGTCTCCAGCGTCAAAAGAACTTGCGTTTATCCTGTGGTCACAACGTCAATCCAAGTTTGTGGCACTTTCCATACTGATCCTTGGCTTTCCACTCGAACATTACGGCAACGGCATCATCTACCAGCTTAGAACAGGATAACATACAAAATGAATCGTACACCTAAAAGCAGAACACACGCACTTGATCATCTCAACGTCGCACAATGACCGTTGTTTCTCCACCCCCAGCAGATGTGCGTCTCGCACAGCGACCAGTTTGGAGAAGCGTGCGTGTTCCTCCAGCGGTGGGTCGATGGGTTCGACGAGTAGCTGGCCGACTCCCTGGAGACTTCACGATCGGGAAACTCTACGCTTTTTATCAGTTTCGAGAACAAGCGACGACGTCCAGAGCGTTCTCAATTCTGCTGCTTACACCGATACACATTTTGTGCTTGCGAATGTGCTGATGGAATGCCTTCTGCTGGCTGATCCAGCAACGGATTTCCAAGGATCATTTCTCTTTCAGCTTTGGCATTTCATGGCCGGGATGCTGGTCGCAATAATGCCGCTGTGTGTAAAGTTTGGCTCTACCTCGTCGTCGTCGTCTGGCTGCCCAACCGCAGATACTTCGCAACCATGGCAACCACGACAAGATTCGACGCAGTCGGCAACATGATCTTCCACCTGCTTATGCTCGGCAGCTCTTCCTGACCATGTACTTGGTCCTGATCCAGCGCCGGCTCGGGGTGTCCGGCGTGCAGCAGCTCGCGTTCGTGTTGTCGTATCAGCGGGTTCTCATCCATGCCAAGTTCCTGACGCTGACCGTCATGATCCTGGGCTTCCCTACGGCAACGGCATCATCTTCAGGCTGACCAACTTCAACTAGTCGGAACTTCTGCTACTTCACGCACTTAACGCTTACTTTCTTGATCTATCCGTGCGAGCCAGTCCTTTTTCCGGCCAAGAGGCACACGTAACGAACGGCTAAGGTTGGCGCGCGTCACACATTGGAGCTTCGTCACAACACTAAAAAACAAGTACGCAACAGCACAGGCTCGCCATGCCGTCGCTTCCTGGCAATACAATGGACTCCATCGACAGCGAAGAGCCGATTCGAAGCCAGTCGCCGGCGCCGAGTTCTTGCGCATCAGACGACGACCGCCAAGAGGAGATGGAGCACTTGTGCGCGGCGGACACGGTGCTGGCCGACGACAAGTGGAGTTGGCTGTGTGAGCTGCTGGACCCCGTGCACGACGCAGCAGTTCGAAGCCAGGGCAAAGTCTTCTTCGCCCGGCTATTGAAGACTCAGGATGGTGCTGGTATGGACGCGACGCTGACGGAGATGGAGGCGTGGCGCGGCCAACTTGGTGACGACAGGGAGCACGAGCTGGCATGCGCACTGTTCCTGTTGGGATACGACAAGAGCTTGGTATTAGCCAACAAATAGATAGACTTGGGCCGCAATAGCCACTTAATAGAGACACATTCATACAGGGCTGAGCTGAAGTAGCGTTATTCAAAGTACTGGAATTGGGGGACAAATACAAAGCTCGGGACAGCGGATTCTTCTTCCGGGTAGATCGATCGCGGGCGCTTAAGAGCCGAACGCTTCGTCGGCTTCGTCTATTTTCTTGAACTCGTAGTGGCCTCGGCCGTCGAACTGTAAGTGAAAAGTAACAATAACTGTTAGTATAAACGACAAGAACTGCAAGCAAAACGCGAAACAAGCCGAACGACTCACCCGAAGCACGTATTCGTGGTACGTCCAGAGCGACTTGCGGTGCGAGACCGTGAAGAGCGTGATGTTCTGCTCGCGACAGAAGCTGTACATGGCGCCTTCCACGTCAACGCTCACGGCGGACGTGCACTCGTCCAGGATGGCGAACTGCGGCTTGTGGTAGAACAGCCGCGCCATGGCCACGCGCTGCTTCTCTCCGCCCGACAGCACGTCTGCCCAGTCGTGAATGACGTCCCAGCCGCCCTCGCGGTCGACCAGGTAGCCCAGCTGCACCTTCTCCAGGTAGTGCATCAAGTCGTCCTCCGTGCGGCCGCACGCCTGCATGTCCTTCAACGAGTGCGGGTAGATGATCTGGTCGCGAAGCGTGCCCAGCGTCAAGTACGGGCGCTGCGGGATGTAGAACAGGCCGTTGCGCTCGGGTTTCGTCAGTCGGCCGCCAAACATGGGCCACAGCTCGCCCAGGATGCGGAACAGCGAGCTCTTGCCGCAGCCATTGGGGCCGGCGACCACCACGTTCATGCCCGACTTGACCTTGATGTTGAGCGACGGCACCAGCACGTCGCCGTTGGGCGTCACGAGCGGCACGTCCTCGAAGTGGATCACGTGGTCGCGGTAGCTGATCTCGCCCTTGTTCGGGTACAGCCCCAGCGACTCCGCCGACGTCGACTGGGCCTTGGGCTCCTCCGACAGGTCGTTGTCTTCGGCCCGCAGCATCGTGCGCTGGTACTTGCCTCCGTCCAAGTCGTGCAGCACGTCGATCATCTCTGTGACACGAGCGGTGAAGCCCGCCAGACGCGTCAGTTCCCGTCCTGAAAGCACGAGCCGTCCCATGGCCTCCGACATCTTCAACAGCATCTTTCCCGAGCGGAAGTAGTCCTCCATGCGCTCGGCGTAGGTCGAGTGTTCGAGCCTCTTGTTCGACATGTCCAGGAACGGTTTGGACAGCACGGTGTAGCCTACCACCGTGGCCAAGTACTTGGCCACCACGTTGTCAATGACGCTCATGGAGAAGCGGAACTGCTGCGAGCTGCGCACCAAGTCGATGAGCTTGTTGAACGACTGGTCCAGGATGCGCTTCTCGCGCACATTGCCGTTGTAGAAGGCGATCTCTTCGCTGTGCGTGATGAGTCTCGAGTTCATGAAGCGGAAGTTGCCTTCCATCTGCTGCTCCGCGATCGTGAACCTGCTTGTCGGTTGACGGAGCCACGTGAGGAAGAAGCCCGAGGCGACCAGGTAGCTGAGCATGAGCACGGGGCCTTCCGCGCCAATGGTGGACGACAGCTTGATGGCGTACAGCACGATATCCAGCACGGGCTTGGACATGTTGGAGTACAGATCGGCCACCGAGTTGGCGAAGCGCTCCACGTCCACGGTCAGCAGCTGGTCGGCGTTCGAGATGCGGTTGTCCAGGTTGGACACCTTGTAGTAGACGAAGCCCTTGACGTACTGCGCGTACAGGTGTCTCGTCAGTCTCGTGCGGAAGCGAAGACTGAGCTCCGTGTGGCCGTACTTGAGCAGCGCGTTGACGCAGCTCATGGGTAGCATAATGGCCACGAAGCGGCGCAGATGACGCAGGAAATCCGTCTGCGAGCGGGAAATGATGGCCCGTTCAATGGCCGTGAAGGTGTGCAGCACCACGATGTCGAAGGACGTGCGGGCCACGAGCATCACGGCCACAAGAGCCGCAAAACCCACTTCGGCCGTGAAAGGGCCGGGCACGATGACCCGGAAAAGACGGATGAAGCGGCGGTAGAACTCCCCGTTCACCGCCACTCGCTGCTGACTGCCCTGCTTCTTGGTCATGAACTCGGACTGCGTGAGGAAGCCGGCGTTGGCCTTCTGCTGGCCGTGGTGGCGGATGGCGACGGCCAGAGCGACCTGAAGGAGGGATGGGTGTTAGAAGGGGGCAAAGAGGAAGGTGGCGTGTGCGGGCGTACGAGGGACGTGATGGACACGGCGCCCGAGGCGGCGTTCGACTTGGACAGCACGGCCATGGCCACTGCGGAGAGACTTCGGTTGTGACCGACCAACTGACCGCCGGATCTGAACAAGTACAGTAAGTGGTCTTCAATTGCTGCTTACTTCATCAAACGTATTAGGCAGGGGTATTGTTATTGACAGGCCTCTTAAAACTAGGCGAGCCAATGTGCCTATTCCTGGGTTTCAAATGCCTACCTGAAAGGAGGAGCTTCAACAGGTGCAATATTGACTTTGCAATATGGATCAGTTTCCTCGCGCAGATTGGTTTTAGTAAAGGCCTAAATGTATGAAGACGCATAGTTCATACCATTGGATACTTGGAGGATTGGAAGACGCATACCGACGTCACCACCGCCACTTCAAGCTATGCCTCGTTGTTTTCTCCTAGCCATCCCGGATGGCCCATCCGATATCAATGACTAAGGTAACGCACTTAAGGAACAAACCACCATTTTCTCGCGGCGGTGCTACTGGGTGATCCGCATTATCACCGCTTGTTCACCAAGACGGCAGTTCTTGAGCAAGATTCAGCTCCAGAAATGGTTGTCAAATTTGAGGGAGATATCGGCGTGCAGCCTAAGCGGCCCTGCTGTGGAGGATCGCTGTATGTTTTTGCGTTGCGTGCGGCTGAGAGGAAGACAACGCCGCTGGGACACTGTCATTCGGCGGCCACTCAAGTCAACAGAAGCGCAAAAATGACCGATCACATGGAGATAGCCCAAGTCTCTCAGACACAACAACTTGGGGGCTCCTCTGTCGCCACGAAGGTTCACCCACACAACGCTATCCCGCTACTACAGCTCATATTTGCGAGCGTATTCCGGTCGCTCTTGACAAGACAATCACACTTGGTGTTTATTGTGTTGGCATGGGGCTGGAGGCAGCACTGCGAGGATTGACTTAACTTTTGTACGGCTTCTAGAGTGCCTATTTTAGTTTTGACCGGATTTCCATACATTTGGAAGTTAGGAGCCTATTTTTTGGTTACCCTGAAAACGCCCACCCAGGCTCAAAGTAGGTATGTAGGCATGTATGCCCAATTTTAAGGCTTTGTTATCGAGTATTGATGAATGTGATATCAGAGGGTATTGACTATAGCTCGTGTGCTCAGTTTCTGTCCGACGTTGACGTCAAACAGAGGCTGACGTGAGGCTGCGAAAACCACACGTATGCGAGTTGAAGCTAGCGAGCGTCTCGGCTCAATTCAATGCTCATAGCGCACAGAGGTCTTCATCATCACATTCCTCTCTCTTGTCTCCACCTTCATGCCGCTTTCTATCGACAAGATCGTCTCTTCACTGAAGAGACGCTCCATTTCCAGTCATGGACAAGTCTCGCGTGACCCGGCAGGGCACCACTCGGGCGCCAGGCCGCTCCAGCTCGACGCACTCGCTCGTCAGCAGCGCTTCTCGTCTGCGTCTGCCCGTAACAGCAGCAAGCGACACTACACCGCAACAAGATTCTCCTCTAGAAGGTGAGGCATCGGCCAATGCCTCGGCGTTCGACGCCTTGGAGCTGCTGGGTCCGTCGCTCTCGGAAGTCCTGACGTTCGTGAATCCGCCACTGCCTCGCCGTCTACTAGAGACCGAACAGGAAGCAGGTGAGAACACCGCAGACGACAACCAGTCCTTCCACTACAGCAGCAGCTCCTTGGGCAGTCAGGCCAAGTTGTCGACCAAGTTTGACGTGCAGCTGTCCCGCTTGGCGGTGCTGGGCAGACTGGCCGATCCGAGCGTGGACAATGCCCGCAAGACGCAGGAATACTTTGCCAAGCTGCTGGGGAAGCTGCAGTGCGAGGTCACAGGGCTCGTGCTACTGCACGACGCGTCCGTCGTCATGTTCCTGGAGATGACGGCCGAGCAGTTCATGGCCATCCTCAAGCAGCTCCAGCAGCAGCGCATCATCGACGCTAACTCCATGAAGATCCTCGCCAACTGCGACGACAACGGTGCACGCATCCTGGAGGGTCTGTACTTCAAGAAGATCTTCATCACCCGCAGCGACGGCGAGTGGACGGACGACTCGGCGCCGCAATGCGTGGTCGAGACCTTCCTCAACCTCATCAAGTTCGTCAAGAAGATCGGGCCCATGCCTCCAGCAGAGATCCGCAAGTGCCTCACCAACCTCTCCAACACGGACCAGAGCTTCCTGCCGACCAATGAGCTCGTGCTGTGGCTGCTCGGCCGCGACGAGCTCATGACGATCGACGAGTACCTCGGCTTCTTCGACAACCCCGTGGCGGCCGAGCTCGAGTCCGAGCGCGTGTGGCCAGTGCACCCGCTCATCAACTACTAGCAGCAACAACGCACTCAATCAACATCAGGAAAGCCAAAGACTAACTGCTCATGTATATTTTCCTGGCCGTCGTGGCTGGTGTTGAAGTATTCAGCTTGAAATGCATGGACGAGCGCGACCATCCTCACTCTGCGAGTGAGCCCGTAAAACTGGACGGGTGGCTGTCTCCTTCGTACGTGCAGCCTCCGCCGTCGCAGTAGCCGTCTTCGAGGGTCGTGGGCACGTTCACGAACTGGCAGCCGCCTCCAGGACACGAGGCTTCGGTCGTGTCGTCGAAGACGCAGGCTCCTCCGCCGCACTCGGCCTCCTTGCATTTGCTGCCACGAGACACGGAGAACGTCGCGCCTCTATGAGTTGGGGAGTCAAGTGGCTCTGCTCCGCCATGAAGATCAAAGCCTCCCAGTATTGGCGTATTGCACGTACCGGAAGTAGCAGAGGCCGCCTCTGCACGACAGCTTGTTGGCGCAGTTCTCGAACAGGCAGCCGCCCGCCGCGCAGTTCTCGGTCTCGCATGACGTCGGCACGAAGATGTACTCGGACTGGATCTTGTCCATCTCGTCGGAGCTGTCCGCGCTCGCTGCGTGAAGCGCCAAAGCGAAGGCGACGGCGAGCACACCAAGTCCCATGATTGATGCTGCGTCCCTTCAAGTTCACCACGAAAGTCTTTGCCTACGCATATATTGTGAACAAGATCATGCAGCCATCTCTAGTGGATATGGCTACATCTGAGCAGGTCAAGTTGAAGTTGCAGTCATTGATAAAGTCCTATGCGTAAGGCTTCACGTTCCGTCTTGAAGGGACTCGCTCAGTTCACCAACCTACAAGTGCTTCGCACGAAGCATCTCGGTGCCGTCGGTCTGCGCGAACCCCGGCACAAACGGCACCAGCGCGTCGATCTGCGCCTTCACCTCCGGCGTGATCTTGTCCAGCACAGCCACAGCCTGCAAGTTCTGCTCCAGCTGCGCCAGCGTCTTGGCGCCGATCATGACCGTCGACACGTTCTCGTTGCTCACGCACCACGCGAGGGCGAGCTGCGCCAACGAAACGCCGAGCTGGTCGGCCACAGGCTTGAGCTTGTCGGCATTCGCCACGCGCTCCGCGAAGTCCGGGGTGAACGCCTTGTAAAGAGCGCTGTCCATGCGAGAACCCTCGGGCGTGCCGGCACTGTACTTGCCCGTCAGAGCGCCGAACGCCAGCGGCGACCACGTCGTGAGGCCGAGCTTGTACTTCTTGTACAGGTCCACGTACTCGAAGTCGACTTTGTTGCGATCCAGGATGTTGTACACGGTCTGCTCCACGATGGGGCGGATGAGCCCAAGGCGGTCGGCAATCTCGCACGCCTCGATGATGTCGGCCGCAGCCCACTGGCTGGTGCCCCAGTAGAAGGCCCAGCCCTGGTTGATGACGAAGTTCATGGCTCGAACCACCTCCTCCACGGGCGTGTACGGGTCCGGGCGGTGGCAGAAGAGCACGTCTACGTAGTCGAGCTGCATGCGCTTGAGCGACGCCTTCGTGCCTTCGACGATGTGCTTGCGGCTCAGGCCGCAGTCATTCGGCCCGGCTTCGTGGACTTTCGCGATGGTCCTAGGCCCGAAGTAGATCTTGGTGGTGAGGACCAAGTCTTCGCGAGACCACGTGCCTGCAGCGATGCCCTTTGTGATGGCAGCGCCCATGATGGTCTCCATGAGACCGCCGCCGTAGGCCTCGGCGTTGTCGAAGAAGTTGATGCCGTGCCCGAAGGCCAGCTTCATCATGTCGTACCAGGCTTCCGGCGGGTTCTTGTCGTCGATGTCCATCCAGCTGCCGAGCGAGAGCTTTGAGACGAGCAGGCCAGAGTTGCCGAGGAAGCGATAGCTCATGCGGTTGGACGTGGTGTCGGCCATGGTGGTAGACTAGTTGGTTGATGGGGTGCAAGTGTGCAGTTGTTGGTGAGTTTTGAAGTGGTCTAGCGTTGGAGCTAGCTTTGTCGAGCCTTGTGGAGCTTTTCAATGCAGACCTTGCCAGGTGAGCGATTACGGACGGTGTTTAGTAAATGACGATTTGTCACGTCTCGTATACTTGACGTAATTGAGACGTGGCAAATCGACCTGGTGCGACTAAGCAATCTCATTACATTTTATGGTAATCGCGGGTGAGCGATTGCCACTTCGTAATCGCGGGTTACCACTTCGTAAACGCTGGCCTCACCCAAAGGTGAGCGCCCAAAATGGTAATCGCGGGTGAGCGATTGCCACTTCGTAATCGCGGGTTACCACTTCGTAAACGCTGGCCTCACCCAAAGGTGAGCGATTACGAAGTGGTAACCAGCGATTACGAAGTGGCAATCGCTCACCCGCGATTACCATACAATGTAATGAGATTGCTTAGTCGCACCAGGTCGATTTGCCACGTCTCAATTACGTCAAGTATACGAGACGTGACAAATCGTCATTTACTAAACACCGTCCGTAATCGCTCACCTGGCAAGGTCTGCATTGAAAAGCTCCACAAGGCTCGACAAAGCTAGCTCCAACGCTAGACCACTTCAAAACTCACCAACAACTGCACACTTGCACCCCATCAACCAACTAGTCTACCACCATGGCCGACACCACGTCCAACCGCATGAGCTATCGCTTCCTCGGCAACTCTGGCCTGCTCGTCTCAAAGCTCTCGCTCGGCAGCTGGATGGACATCGACGACAAGAACCCGCCGGAAGCCTGGTACGACATGATGAAGCTGGCCTTCGGGCACGGCATCAACTTCTTCGACAACGCCGAGGCCTACGGCGGCGGTCTCATGGAGACCATCATGGGCGCTGCCATCACAAAGGGCATCGCTGCAGGCACGTGGTCTCGCGAAGACTTGGTCCTCACCACCAAGATCTACTTCGGGCCTAGGACCATCGCGAAAGTCCACGAAGCCGGGCCGAATGACTGCGGCCTGAGCCGCAAGCACATCGTCGAAGGCACGAAGGCGTCGCTCAAGCGCATGCAGCTCGACTACGTAGACGTGCTCTTCTGCCACCGCCCGGACCCGTACACGCCCGTGGAGGAGGTGGTTCGAGCCATGAACTTCGTCATCAACCAGGGCTGGGCCTTCTACTGGGGCACCAGCCAGTGGGCTGCGGCCGACATCATCGAGGCGTGCGAGATTGCCGACCGCCTTGGGCTCATCCGCCCCATCGTGGAGCAGACCGTGTACAACATCCTGGATCGCAACAAAGTCGACTTCGAGTACGTGGACCTGTACAAGAAGTACAAGCTCGGCCTCACGACGTGGTCGCCGCTGGCGTTCGGCGCTCTGACGGGCAAGTACAGTGCCGGCACGCCCGAGGGTTCTCGCATGGACAGCGCTCTTTACAAGGCGTTCACCCCGGACTTCGCGGAGCGCGTGGCGAATGCCGACAAGCTCAAGCCTGTGGCCGACCAGCTCGGCGTTTCGTTGGCGCAGCTCGCCCTCGCGTGGTGCGTGAGCAACGAGAACGTGTCGACGGTCATGATCGGCGCCAAGACGCTGGCGCAGCTGGAGCAGAACTTGCAGGCTGTGGCTGTGCTGGACAAGATCACGCCGGAGGTGAAGGCGCAGATCGACGCGCTGGTGCCGTTTGTGCCGGGGTTCGCGCAGACCGACGGCACCGAGATGCTTCGTGCGAAGCACTTGTAGGTTGGTGAACTGAGCGAGTCCCTTCAAGACGGAACGTGAAGCCTTACGCATAGGACTTTATCAATGACTGCAACTTCAACTTGACCTGCTCAGATGTAGCCATATCCACTAGAGATGGCTGCATGATCTTGTTCACAATATATGCGTAGGCAAAGACTTTCGTGGTGAACTTGAAGGGACGCAGCATCAATCATGGGACTTGGTGTGCTCGCCGTCGCCTTCGCTTTGGCGCTTCACGCAGCGAGCGCGGACAGCTCCGACGAGATGGACAAGATCCAGTCCGAGTACATCTTCGTGCCGACGTCATGCGAGACCGAGAACTGCGCGGCGGGCGGCTGCCTGTTCGAGAACTGCGCCAACAAGCTGTCGTGCAGAGGCGGCCTCTGCTACTTCCGGTACGTGCAATACGCCAATACTGGGAGGCTTTGATCTTCATGGCGGAGCAGAGCCACTTGACTCCCCAACTCATAGAGGCGCGACGTTCTCCGTGTCTCGTGGCAGCAAATGCAAGGAGGCCGAGTGCGGCGGAGGAGCCTGCGTCTTCGACGACACGACCGAAGCCTCGTGTCCTGGAGGCGGCTGCCAGTTCGTGAACGTGCCCACGACCCTCGAAGACGGCTACTGCGACGGCGGAGGCTGCACGTACGAAGGAGACAGCCACCCGTCCAGTTTTACGGGCTCACTCGCAGAGTGAGGATGGTCGCGCTCGTCCATGCATTTCAAGCTGAATACTTCAACACCAGCCACGACGGCCAGGAAAATATACATGAGCAGTTAGTCTTTGGCTTTCCTGATGTTGATTGAGTGCGTTGTTGCTGCTAGTAGTTGATGAGCGGGTGCACTGGCCACACGCGCTCGGACTCGAGCTCGGCCGCCACGGGGTTGTCGAAGAAGCCGAGGTACTCGTCGATCGTCATGAGCTCGTCGCGGCCGAGCAGCCACAGCACGAGCTCATTGGTCGGCAGGAAGCTCTGGTCCGTGTTGGAGAGGTTGGTGAGGCACTTGCGGATCTCTGCTGGAGGCATGGGCCCGATCTTCTTGACGAACTTGATGAGGTTGAGGAAGGTCTCGACCACGCATTGCGGCGCCGAGTCGTCCGTCCACTCGCCGTCGCTGCGGGTGATGAAGATCTTCTTGAAGTACAGACCCTCCAGGATGCGTGCACCGTTGTCGTCGCAGTTGGCGAGGATCTTCATGGAGTTAGCGTCGATGATGCGCTGCTGCTGGAGCTGCTTGAGGATGGCCATGAACTGCTCGGCCGTCATCTCCAGGAACATGACGACGGACGCGTCGTGCAGTAGCACGAGCCCTGTGACCTCGCACTGCAGCTTCCCCAGCAGCTTGGCAAAGTATTCCTGCGTCTTGCGGGCATTGTCCACGCTCGGATCGGCCAGTCTGCCCAGCACCGCCGAGCGGGACAGCTGCACGTCAAACTTGGTCGACAACTTGGCCTGACTGCCCAAGGAGCTGCTGCTGTAGTGGAAGGACTGGTTGTCGTCTGCGGTGTTCTCACCTGCTTCCTGTTCGGTCTCTAGTAGACGGCGAGGCAGTGGCGGATTCACGAACGTCAGGACTTCCGAGAGCGACGGACCCAGCAGCTCCAAGGCGTCGAACGCCGAGGCATTGGCCGATGCCTCACCTTCTAGAGGAGAATCTTGTTGCGGTGTAGTGTCGCTTGCTGCTGTTACGGGCAGACGCAGACGAGAAGCGCTGCTGACGAGCGAGTGCGTCGAGCTGGAGCGGCCTGGCGCCCGAGTGGTGCCCTGCCGGGTCACGCGAGACTTGTCCATGACTGGAAATGGAGCGTCTTTTCAGTGAAGAGACGATCTTGTCGATAGAAAGCGGCATGAAGGTGGACAAGAGAGAGGAAGGTGAAGATGAAGACCCAGTGCTTCTCAATGCACTATGAGCATTGAACTGAGCCAGTGATTGGAAAAAATATCTTGGTTTGTATTGCGGATAAAAATTTGTACGGCAATGCTGTATTTTTTTTTTGAAGTGAGGTACATTTAGTGTCATTTAACTTGTAGCTAACGCCACCTAAAGTCCGTTACCCGCTCGAGCCAGTAGTGCTACCCGCGAGCCCCCGGGAGTGACCGCTCCTTAGCTGGTTACACCGTGCTGCCAATGCCCCGTCCTGGGGACGATTTATCCACTTCCGAAATCCAGTATCGTATGTCCGTCGCCGCATACGCCATAATGGCCGCCCATTTACCCGCCTGATGCCGTTCTTCCATACTGTTCCACCCCAATCCTTGCTGTGTCTCCTGCACTACCTTGATCGTGGCCTGCACAGTGGAGTTCCTCTCCCTCGGATGAAGCCCCCAACTGCGAACACCCACCGCGTCCGCCGTTCTCCTCGCTGTCCAGTAAGATTGCTTGAGCGCTGCCGCGCGCGGTGGCGTTCTGCTACTGTGCTGTCTGGTGACACAAGCATTGTCGCCAACTGTATGGACCGACCTCCATCCATGCTTCCTGCAGGCCCGTAGGCCTTTGAGCAGTCCCAAATGGGACGAGCGGATGTTGCCGTCCATATGCCCGTCGTACATTGAGCCACAGAGGTAGATCACCTTGTAGTGCCCGGTCACCCTGTTGACCTGGGCTATCATGCAGCCGCTATATCCACGTCTGGTGGCTCGATCTATCCGGCCAGAGTAAAATAGAACCGTGGAGTTCGCCGTTTTGGAGCTGTGCCGCAGGTGATCCTGAACCTGGTCTGCCCAACATCTCACAGATAACCTTGCCCAGCCGGCCCAGCAATTTGTCGTGTACGCCTCCAATGTGGCTAGCCACCACTCCGCGTGACCTGACCTCAGATTTGCCTCGAAAACCGCCTCATGATGTTCGCGGGTGGTGTCATTGTG
Source organism: Phytophthora crassamura (assembly GCA_033557995.1). Taxonomy (NCBI): domain Eukaryota; phylum Oomycota; class Peronosporomycetes; order Peronosporales; family Peronosporaceae; genus Phytophthora; species Phytophthora crassamura. Next base: position 2,208,739 of record JAUCED010000005.1, on the reverse strand, counting down.
CTCATCGAAGAATGCCACACGCCACCTCCATGCGTGAAGATATTGAGCCGCACCTAGACTCCAGCATTGCTCCAAGATTCTTTCCACTACCCCGCCCACTTCACCGATAGTCGCATCCAGACAGTCTATGATGACGCGCCCTGTGCGTTCCATAGTGACTGTCGGCATCTGCGTTAGTGTGAGGGAGAAGATCGCTCTCTCGTAGTTCTCCATCCGGAGTCCAGCTGCCTTCCATCGGTCGACGAACAGCATCCTAAGGCGACTAGCAGCGGGACATGTCCAGAAAACATGGTACAGCGTAACTCAACCTGCCCCTGCGCACGCCCCGTGAGGGCAATAAAGGCCGGCGGACACTGGGTCATACACCGAAAGCGCGTGATGCTTCACGCGCAGTAGAATCTGAGCCCCCATGGTGTTAGCCCCACCACCCTACGGATCTTCTTCCAGTGTAAGAGCTCCAGTCCGTTGGCAGCAGCTTCGCTGTGTTTGGTCCATTGACGCATGCGACGCCCCGCAGTAGTTTACCATGCTCCCGTCGGCGAGCGCTGATTTGTCTTTTGAAATGCGCTCTTGATGCTTTCCACCGTCTCGGTCCCGCCCACAGACAAACCAACCTTGCTAGCCTCGGATGAGGGTGGACAGACAGTATCCTAGTGTCGCCGACTTGATCGGCATCGCCGCCGTCAGTTCTCCATGAGTATGAATGGAGCGGCCTGCGTCAGCCGTTGTCATGCCCGTGCCTAGCACGCAAAGCCGTCGATCCACCGTCAGCACCCTGGAAATGGGAACGTGCTCCTGATCCGCCACGGTGTACCGTACGCCCCCGTCGTGTGTCCCTGGGGTCAGTAGTTGCGGGTAATTCAGCGCCATTAAGCGCATCAGATGGCCCAGTTGCCTTCGAAATCCGGCTGACACCTGGCTCGTCAATGCATTCACCTGAGATTCCTTCCCGTCGTCCAAGACCAATGAACGACGTCTTTCAGTAACGTTCCCGCTGCACACAACGCACGAAATTGTGTGTTGGGGTTGACCACTTGGCCCTCCGGTGAGAGAAGTCGCATGGCTTTCAATGTCATGAAAGGCACCCATTCACTGCAAAATACGCCGTGTCGTCGAGCCTCCGCCGCTATATACCTATTGGTAATAGCACCTTCCAAGACCGCCACTTCCATGACCATAGTACGGCCGTGCCAAACCGCGTCGAAAGCTCCGTGAGACTCCGCGATCCGCGACATTGCGCAGACCATGAGTCCCTTGTCCGAGAGCGGGGTTTTGCCTCCATAGCCTTCACACATCCGTGCCCCGGTCAGCCACAATTGCTCACCCAAGTAGTGTCCTGGTTTTCTCGACTGGATCCGGCAAGGTGTTATCTGCAAGAAATGTTGTTGTTGTAGGCAGCTGGCTCCCGTGAGCACGTCTCCAACGATGAGTGCTGCCTGTGTGGAGTGCACCGCCCAGTGTGCCACTGTGACTGCCGCCATCGCCAGCAACTCGGTCTTCAGATCAGGCAAAGCTAATCCTCCCTGAACCCGTGGGAGTGCAGCGACATCGGTATTCAGCCACGCTCGCCCCGCCAGCTTCTGTGCCGTGAATCGCCCATACCAGACGAAGTTATGAATCCTACGGTGAAATTGTTGCACCGTTCCTTCATACGGCCATGTATGTCGTCCGATATAGAGCAACTTGGGTATCACAATTGCGGCTACAATGAGGCTGCGCTGGTCGACTGTCAAGGTCTTCTGCGCCGCCAGCGCCAGTCTGGTCACAAGTTGCCTGTTGGCTAGCTCCCACGTGTACGCTGCATCCGGAGTACTCCCCACCTGCAGCCCCAAATAACGAGAGAGTTCAGCGGTTCAGGTAGCCGTACATCCTGCGCTGCCGTAGCCCCGTTGAGCGCAATCACAAGAGTCTTGCGCGCATTCAGCTGCGGCAATGCTGTATTGGCAAGGAAATCACAATTCCAATAGAAAACTGAAAGCCGATGATGTATTGCAATACCATATTGGAATGCTGAGGAAACGGCATGTGTAGACAGTTTTCTGTATAGGTAAGGCCTGTAGCTGTTTTTGAAGTAGTATCGAGCCACTAGCGCGTGGCAAAGCTACAAGTAAGTTTAGGAAGTCGTTAGTGATTAGAACTAAGTGATATCAATGTACCTCACTGAAAAACGAAAGCTACAAGTAAGCGAAAAAACGATAGTGTCGCTGCAATAGGAGCGCAGTAGACTTGGAGCGTTTGCCTGGCAGCCCAAGCTGATGCTTCGACAGTAGTAGTGATGGACGGGTATTGGATTGACAACCTAAAAATACTGTATTGGATCGCGTAGGAATATTGCAATACTCGATTGCAAGCCCCAGCAGTACTGCAAGACACGACTGAATCCAGCATCCGCATTGAAATCTATACTGTAATCGCTGGATTACGTTCCAATGCTTGCCAATTCATTTTTTCCAATCACTGAACTGAGCTGAGACGCCAGCTTCAACTCGCATACGAGGTTTAATTTAACGGCACTTCACAGCCTCACGCCGGGAAGTGGGGTGGTCTCCATTTCCCTGTCAATAGCGACCGCAATGCGCTCGCAAAAAATGTGAGCTGTAGTAGTGTGGGTGAACCTTCGTGGCGACAGAGGAGCCCCCAAGTTGTAGTGTCTGAAAGACTTGGGCTATCTCCATGTGATCGGTCATATTTGCGCTTCTGTTGAATTGAGTGGCCGCCGAGTGACAGTGTCCCAGCGGCGTTGTCGTCCTCTCAGCCGCACGCAACGCAAAACATACAGCGAGCCTCCACAGCAGGGCCGCTTAGGCTGCTCGCCGATATCTCCCTCAAATTTGACAACCATTTATGGAGCTGAATCTTGCTCAAGAACTGCCGTCTTGGTAGACAAGCGGTGATAATGCGGATCACCCAGTAGCACCGCCGCGAGAAAATGGTGGTTTGTTCCTTAAGTGCGTTACCTTAGTCATTGATATCGGATGGGCCATCCGGGATGGCTAGGAGGAAACGACGAGAGTGAGGCATAGTTCGAAGTGGCGATGGCGACGCCGGTATGCGTCTTCCAATCCTCCAAGTATCCAATGGTATGAACTTTGCGTCTTCATACAGTTTAGGGCTTTACTAAAACTAATCGGTTGGCACTTTCGAAACCCAGCAATAGGCACATCGGCTTTTCTCGTGACAAATGACTACTAAGTAGTTTTAAGGGGCCTGTCAATAACAATACCCTACCTAATACGTTTGATGCAGTAAGTACCAACTACGAGGTTAAGACCACTTACTGTACTTGTTCCGATCCGGCGAAAGTCGTGCCTCAAGTGCCTCAGCGTCGCTCAAGTGCCTGTAGCGTTGAATACGTGGACGTCCTATTCTGCCACCGCTCGGAGGTTTTTCACGCCAATTGAAGATACCGTGCGAACCATGAACGTCGCGGTTGATCAAGGCTGGGTCTTGTACTGGGGCACGAGTTCCTGGAGCTCGGAGGATGCGTGCGACATCGCGGATCGGCCTCCGTCGCCCCATTATCGAGCAACCCGAGTACAATCTGCTCGAACGCTCCAAGATCGAGTTCGAGTATGTCGATCTGTTCGAGAAGTACAAGCTCGGACTCACGACGTGGTCTTCTCTGTCGTACTGTATGGTGCACTCACAGGTAAGCACAGCAATGGAGCGCCCGATGGCTCTCGTCTCAGCTCGAGGCGATCACGCCCGACTTCGTTGACTGAGTTGCGAAGGCCGACAAACTTCAATCCATCGCGAAGCAGTTGGGTGTGTCCTTGGCAGTCACCGCAATCGTTTGGTGCCAATTTAACGAGAACGTGTCTACTGTGTTCATCGGAGCAAAGAGTGCCCAGCAACTGAAGCAAAACATACACGCACTGAAGATCGTCGACTCGATCACACCCGAGATCAAGGCGAAAGTCGACTCATTGGTGCCGTGCACCCTAAACTGAACCAACCTGATGAAGTGGCGATGATTCGTGGATGTCACCTTTAATGCATCCGATACTATAGTGATGTTCCTCTCGCAATAGTAGTGCTCAGGCAAGCGGGTCACTCCGTACCGTGCCAGGTGTGTCCCTAGCTGGGAGACAGCAACCCGGTGGCAGTGTCCACTAACTGCTGGAACACGCACTAACTTAACACGAAACACGTACAGCAGTCAGTGCCCACTCTCCGCGTGGCCGTGCAAGTGTGAGCGGCCGCTCTAGCGATCTTCTCTCTGCTACTTACGGTGGATCAGGTCTCTCCGCACAACGGGGCTCAACTACCCTCTTTACGGCTGACGAGCGACCTGTGGCTGGGCTAGACTACCGCACGTCCACCTATCCGGGCTTGACTACCGGCACACGGGGCTGTACCTTACTCGCACTGGCTGGGCTTGACTACCGCACGGACGAGGCTCGGGTTTACCCGTCTCTTATTCTTCGCACACTCTAGACCTTGGCTCGGCTGCCTGGCACCACTCTGCGTTGGCTGGGGCAAGGTTCGGTTGCTCGGCGGCAACAACTCTCTCTGTTTTAGGGCTCGGTGGCTCTGCATTCACTGTTAGCTCCTTTGCTCTCCTCTCGGTGAAACGGGATCTGAGCCCGTGCTCTCTACGCTACAAAATGCAAGATCTCGGACCACCGACCGTCTGCGGCTTTCCTGAGCCGCACGTTGCTTGAGATCCTGGGCGGCTGCCTTCTCTGCGGCTCTTCAAGGTTGCGATCTTCTCGTGACCGGGTGCGGCCGTACCCGTGGGTTGACCCACCGGGTCGGCCTGCTGCCAGCGTGTGTCATCCTGTCGCTGCTGTATCTCGCAGTGTCCTCCGCTCCGCTCGTTGTTCGTCTTATCCTTCCTGTTGTCCACTGCGCCACCGCTCTGCAATCTCTGTCTGGCCGCTACAATAAGTCTTCGGGCTGATTACTCTCTTCCCCTAGCACGAATAGCCCTCGATTCGGCCGGGTCCTGAGCGTCTGAGCCTTGCCCTTCCTCGTCCTCGCTGTCGTCCTTGGCTGCTCGAAGTCGACCATCCAACCACAACTGCTCGTAGTCCTTCTGGTTCACCCACATCGTCTCCGGGGCCCGCGCTGTGTCACCCCTGCTTGCTCGCTGCACTTCGAATTCCAAGACGTACAGCCCGGTTCGCGTCCGGTAGCGGCGTCGGCGGACCTCTACGACCTTCTCGTCCGGTTGCAACCGATCCAAGCGCGGGCGGCGCGACACCAAACTGTCCACACCACGCCGGCCCTGCCCCGCGAACACGTACACTCCGGCTTCGTCGCCTTCGTCGGGTACGTGCCGCTGCTCCGTTGTGCCTGGTGGTGCTGTCTCCACTCCCTCTCTGCCTGCTGTGATGTTGTCCGCTTCCAGTACGCTGCTCTCCCCACGCTCGACGTCAGCACTCTGCTCAGCTTCCCGTGCTTCTTCTCGTGCGTAGGCCCGCACGGGGCTGTCGCTGCGGCGGTCGTCGACGTGGGCCGCGCCCGCGTACGGTGCCTGCCTGATCCGGGCGCGCGTTCGGCTCGCGACGCCGCCCTGCTGCAAACCGCTGTCGCTGCTACCGACGGCAGGTCGTGCCTTCTTCCTCGGCGCTGCCCCTGTGGCCGGGGGCGATTCTTCTCTGTTCGCGCTCCTTCGTGGTACGTTGGCTTTCCGCTTCTTGCCGCTGGCTCGGGGCTCACTGACTGTGCTGTTCTCTTTGGCCACTTGCAGTTGTTGCAGTTGGTTGTCACTCGGCGGTGACTGCGGCGCTCCTCCGGTAATGCTCGCAGCTTTCAGTGCTGCGGTGCCCTCGGTCTCCTCCGTGCTCACTGGCTCGGCTGCACCCGATCGGCGTTGCCACGGTCGCCACCTCCTCGCTCATGGTCCACCTGGTCGTCGCGCTCGGGGTCCGTATCGGGGTCCTCCTCCTCGTCGACGTCTGCTGCAGCAACGGCCTCTTCGCGCAAGTCCAGCGCGATGTCCTTCGCCATCTGCTCCAACAGGTTCATGGGATAGTAGTACGGCAGCAAGAACGAGCAGTGAATGACTAGCTCCCGGTCGGACTCCAGCATCTTCACGAGGAAGTTGTCATAGCCGGCAGCCTCCACAACTTGCCCAGGCCCACGCCACCGATGCCCAAACTTCGTGATTCCTGGCCCCATTTGGGCTGGACACTTGCGGGGGCCACCGACGTTTGAGCGACTGCGGAGGCTCTACTGGTGGCCCCACATGCGAGAGGCCGTGCACCACTGGGTAGCGGCGTGCCAGGATTGCGGGTCGCGGAAGCCGAGACCCAAAGCTGTCGTACCGCCGCTACGAAGCGTCAAGACGGGGGACGTGCGTGATCGATGGGCTATTGACGTAGCTGGGCCTATGCCGGAAACGATCCACGGAAACCGCTACGTCATAGCAGCCGTCGAGTACACGACGCGGTACGCGGTAGCCGAAGCGGTGCCCGAACACACCGCCACCGCGATTGCCAAGTTCCTAATGAGCCGAGTCGTATTGGTGTACGGGCCTATGAGGGAGATAGTGATGGACGGCGCGATGGCGTTCGGCAGCAAGGTCACGGCGGAGCTGCTGGCGCTCATGCAGGTGAAGCAGGCGACGCCAGTGCCCTATCGGCCTAATCTTCTGGGTCTGGTCGAGCGTTTCCACCGGACATGGAAAGATATCGTGAGTCTCTACGTGGAAGAGGAACAGGACGACTGGGACGACTTCGTGCCGATCGCCCTCTACGCCTACAACTCAGCGCGGCACGCGACGCACGGATACCAGCCCAACGAGCTCATGATGGGGCGCAAACTGATGATGCCAGCCGAGTTGTTGCGGAAGAGTCGACTGGTTTACCCGCACAGTACCCTGGCTGAGTACCATGACGTGCTGGTCAGAGACTTGGAGACGGCAAGGGAATTAGCGGCCGTGGCGCTGCAAAAGGAGCAGGCGCGGTAGGCGATCTACTACAATCGGCGTAATGTGCATCAGCGGGGTGAGTTCCGTCCGGGCCAGCTAGTGTGGATCTACCGCCCTGCACGGCTATCGTGGGCCTCCTTGAACGCCAGAGCCCAGTATACTGCTGGTAGGATGATTCTGCTCCCACCTCCGTCGGTTTCGATGTGCACCAGTCCGTCGCCAGCCACGAACACTCGTCGGCCGCGGTAGGCGCCACTCTGCTTCAGTGTCTGCACCATCTCCGACCTGGCTTGCTCTCGCTTCACATCTTCGTCTGTGAAGTGCGCTATCCCCAATTCTGCGGCTTCCACCCGCTGCACCACCACCGACCGGACTACGTCTTTCGCCGCGCGGTCAATCTCGTCTTCTAGGGCATGGGGCGGTTCCGACGGTGCTGCCGTTGCTGCCGCCGCCTTCACTTTAGCGGGGTCGCCGCCCTTGCCCACTGCCACGCTTCCGACTGCTGCTCGCACTGCAGCCACTGCTGGCCTGCCTGGTGGCGTCTGGCTCGCTACTGCCGTGGCCATCATGGCCATCGTCAGCATCGATGGGGCCTGCTTGTCGCGCTCTCCAATGGCGGGATCGTCTTCCTCCGTTTTTCCTTCCGCATGATCTGTGTCGTCCGCTGGCACAGGTCCTCGGGATAACGCGCCAGCGACAGAGCTCTCGCGCCCCGGCCTGTACACGACCTCGAAGTCGAACTCCTGCAGTGTCAGCGCCCAGCGGTGCAACCGGCCCGCGGGTTCCTTGCACGTCATCAGCCATTTTAACGCCACGTGGTCCGTCACTATGACGAACTTCCGGCCGTACAGGTGCGGACGGAACAGCTTTACCGCCCAGACCACCGCCAAGCACTTGAGCTCCGAGATACTGTACTTAGCAACTGTAGGGCTATTCACCTCTGAAGCGTAGGCAATAGGTTGGTCGCCCTGCCCTTGATCCTGCGACAGCACAGCGCCAAGCCCCGCCTTAGACGCGTCCGTCGTCAGCTTGAACGGCAGCTGGTAGTTCGGGTAGACCAGCACTGGTTTCCTGCTCAGCCAGGCTTTGGCCCACTCGAACGCTTCCTCTTGCTCGCTATCCCATCGACTCACTAGTCTTCCTCAGCAGCTTCGTCAACGGCGACATGCGGGCTCCGAAGGAGGGCATGAACCTCCGATAGTACCCGGCCAGCGCTACGAATCTCCGCACCTCAGCTGCATCACTTGGTCGCGGGAAGTCGGCGACCGTCTTCACCAACCTCGGTGTCGGCTGGATCCCTTCCGTCGTCAGGTCATGTTGTGGCGTAGGAATACACCAAAATTCTCACGACCTAACGGTATGAGTCCCAACCAACAACCAACGCTTCCCCGCAAAGGTTAGCGTTGTCAGATCAACCTGAAGACCAGGAACGATCCCTTACACCGGGTCGGTTGTAAACCTCTGTGATGCCGAGTTGTTGTCGGTCTCACCCAACACAAACACCACTAGCCACGAGCAACGGCTAGGATGCGATATCGCGCTTTCGCGCTTAACTCCCGCATTCCCTCAGTAGGAAGGGTACTGACCGTTTCAGGCCTAATACGGGAGCGCCGAGGGTAACCCTCGGCAAATACACAAATACACGCAGGAACCCTCGGGTCCCACGGATATAAATATAACGGCTCTCTAAAGCCGTCCCGAACACTCCCGACCACTCCAATTCTTGGATTGGCCAAGGCGAACTCTCGGTCAATGAACCTTAAGCACACCTACAGCCATCCACCGTAGCCGAGCGTGTCCAGGCACTACAATAAGCTAGGAAGACTTACCGAAGTCGGACTTGACCCTTGGAAGGCTTGGGGGGAAGACTGCTGATTTATTGCTCCGGACCTAGGGCTCAGAGAGCCTCTGTAGGTCCTTTTATAGCTAGTCCTATATCTCTATATAAATATCAAGTGTGAACCGATCTTCTAGGAGCGGTCCTGAACTCGCGTAGGGACGACCGAGGAGTCGACCGATCCATTGCTAGGTACGGATTTTGGCTGCACTAAACTGCCTCGGCCGGGTTCTATTATGACCAGCCGAAGTCTCTGTCACTATGTCACTCTATCGCGGGAATGTATTCCACCAATCCCGGACTTCCAGAAAACTGAAAGGTCTTGACCTCGGCGGGACTGCACCGAGGGTTGTCGTGTGGGCAAAACCCAACGCCACATCATGTCCTAAATACTCCATCTTCGTTGCGGCAAACGAACACTTGGACGCCTTCAAACTCAACCCAGCAGCAGACAACCTCTCCAACACGACAGTTAGTTCCACCACGTGCCTCGTCACAGCACCCTTGGAGAAGATGATCACGTCGTCCAAGTAAACCAAGCAGCAGATCCACGTCAACCCTCGCAACACACAATCCATGAGGCGCTGGAAAGTACCTGGGGCGTTGCATAGCCCGAAGGGCATCCGGCAGAATTGAAACAGACTTAGCCGCGTCGTGAAGGCCGTCTTGGGTCGGTCTTGCTTCGCTACGCAAGCTGCCAGTAGCCTGCATGTAGGTCGAGACTGGTGAAGCGCATCGATCCGAACAGGGCCTCCAGGGTCTCGTCCACCCGGGGCAACGGGTAGACGTCTTCCACCGTCACCGCGTTCAACGCTCGATAGCCAATGCAGAATCTCACCGTCCCGTCCTTCTTCTTGACGAGGACGACTGAGAAGCCCCACGCTCCAGAGCCCGGCTGCACCACGCCGTCTTTCAGCATGGAGTCCACGTTGTCGTCGATCACTTGGTTCTCGTTCACGGCGTGTCGGCGCCGACGCAGCATGATGGGCGTGGCATCGCCAGTGTTGATGTGGTGTTCCACCGGCGTCTTCGCTAGCGGTGGGCACCCTTCTTTCTTCTCCACAATGTCATGGTGCGGCCGCAGCAAGGCAATCACCAACTCGCGGTCGGCGGGCTCCATCTTCCCGATATTTAAGCTCTCCTCGTTGGTCAGAGGTTTGGCGTCGCTCTCTTTGAGCTCCTTGATCCACTCAGTCACGCGCTGTCTCTCCAGCTCGCCATTCATCTCCAGCAGCGTCATCGTCTCGTTGGTTGGCACCCACGTGCCCAGCACCTCGCGCGCGGGCAGCTTCTCCCGTCGTCCTTCTATATTCAGCACCGCCACGCGAACAGTTCCGTTGTGCACCACGTCCACGGTAGGCGCCAACCGCAAGTGTCTCTTTGACGTCGGCTTGGGCAGGAACAGCCCCGTGGTGCCGTCCGCGGCGTTCACTGTCATCCTCACGATCCCTCTCGTGTTGGTCTGCAGCTTCACTGTCTTTGCGAGACGCACGGTCGCTGCCCACTCGCCGGATGCTTCCAGCAATGGCGTCACTCCCTGGCACTTGAAAGGCAGGATCACCTTCTTATCGAACTCGTTTAGGTACTTAAGCTCTCGCCGCCCGAAGTCCAACTTCACTTGGCGCTCTGCCATCTAATCGTCGCCGATCAGCATCTCGCTGCCTTGGCCTTCGACCAGGAGAGCGTTGACGGTCACTCTCTGCTGGTAGATTGTCGTTCCCGTGAACTGCCAGACTCCTAACACCCGAGCCTGTCCGCCGCCAAAGCCTTCGACGATATCCACCGTGCCGACCGCGTAAGGCACCGCCCGTACTGCCTCAGCTCGTCGCCAGCGATACTGAACTGCGCGCACGTGTCCAACCGAACTTCCAGCGTCCTTTTCCTCGACACTGCCAGCAAGGGTGTGGGCAGAATCGACACCGCGCCGCTTCCTGCAGCGCGCAGCTGCGCCGGGGCTTGCCGTCGATGTCCTCGACCAGCTCCACGTCACCGTAGGCACCGTGCTTCTCGTAGTTGTATCCCTCACGCTTCCTCCTCAGGTCTCTCTGTTCACGTGCCTGCTCCTTCGTCGCGGTAGTCAATGTGGCTTCCTCCTGCTGCTGTCGTTTCTGCTGCAGTCGGTGCACGCGCCGGCCGCCCGGAACTTCTTCGCCTCCTTGAGCGCCGCTCGCCGCGCAGCGCTCATGGCCGCCAGCGATCCTGTCTCCTCCAGATACCGTGGAGCGCCTTGCTCGTACGACTGCAGTCGTTGCTGCCACTCCTCTTCCGTGATATAATCGGGCTGCGCCTCTTTTTCCTTGGCCACCACCGCGATCCCTGGTGGCGCTTCAGTGGGTCCCAGCTTCGGCTTCTGCCTATCGGTGGTGCGCACAGCAGCCACCACCTTCCGTAACACGCAGCGCTTCTGGCCCAGCGTCGCTTCGCCGGTCAGCTCCTCCACGTCGGCGACCACGTGCCGCATCATCACGCGCAGCACTTTGGCTCGCTCCAGCTGCTGCTCACGGAACTCTGTCGTCAGGATTCCTTTCACCACCGCCAGCGCGTCTTCAGCCCGTCGCTGCCGCCTGCGTCGTGCTCTGGTCCGGCCGCCGCTCACCAGCCACGACAACCGCTGCACGCCTTGGGGCGGCACCTTCCAGACCTTCTCCCGGGCCTCAGCACAGGTTGCGACTGCAGCATCACCCGCTTCGTCACCGAGCGGCATTGCTTCCGGCCCATCACTCGTCACGCGCGCCTTCGGTACTGATCCTGCATCATTCGCTATTGGGGCTCCGCCGGGCTCACTGGTAGTCACCGTCTCGCCCGCCGAGGCCTCGCGCTCAGTGCCGTCGCTCGGCTGCTCGTCCTCGTCCGCTTTGGCGTCGCCGATGCCTGGTCGGCCCAGCACCATCTCAGTCGCCTCTCTCTTTCTCCCTTCGTTCTCACGCCGTCGCTTGCCCAGAACCTTCTCTTCGGTCTGGCCCGTGCCGCCACTCTTCCCCTTTGTCTCGCCACGGGCAGGCTTCCTGCCACCACTCTTCCCCTTGGCTTGACCACTGTCTCTGCGATCTGGCCTCACCAGCTCCGCTTCAACCAACCCGCTCTTCACCTTGCCCGTCCTGTCCGAGACGCACGCACCCGAGCCCTCGCGCGCCGCCTCCTTGGAGAATACCCCTTCCAGGAACAGTCGAGCCTCCTCCTCTACTGTCCGGGGCCGTTTCCCGTCGCCGACGTGCTGTTTTGGGCAGGAGCGCCAGGATTAGCGGGCACTGGTTGCGCTTGTTGCTGGGCGGGTTGCGACTGCTGCTGTTGCGGTCGAGGTGGACGCGGCACGGCCAGGAACCCGTTCAGACGTGCTTGGCATTCGGCGTACCAGTGGTCTGGCATCTGGCAATGGTTGCAGGTAGATTCGGCCTTCCGCTGCTCGATGGTCTTGCCTCCCGGGGACCCGTAATTGCCCAGACCCTCGCCATTGTTCCTGCTTCCACCACGTCCCCGATTGTTGTAGCCGCCTCGTCCTCGGCCGTCGCCGTAACCACCGCTGTACTGCTGGTTATTCGGGGGCGCCTGATTCTCAACTTATGGGGGCTCTACCGCTCTCGCCTCCGCTTTCACTTCCATCGCCTTCGCGACCTTGGACTTGCTGGCTTCCACGCGCGTGGTCGGCGTCCGGGCAGCCGCTGCTTGTCCCGCTCCTGCCGCAACGGCTATCGCTTGCAGTGCCGCTAAGGGGAGACCACCGTCTCGGCCAGACGTGCCTCTTGCCAACCCGCGGACGGCTCGGCCGGCGTCGTCATACTGGGCGCCGTGTCGCCACCCCCGAACCCCAGGCCAAACTGGTCCCAATTGATCGCCGGCGTCACTTCGGCTTTCACCTAGCTCCTCTTTGGCGCGGCGCTGGGCTTCTCTTCGTCGTCGCTGTCCTGCTAGTAACGTCGCTGCGCCTTCTGCCAACTCTCACTTCCGTCCGGCTCCGAACTCGTCGTAGGCACTCACCGCGATCTCCAAAGCTTCACTGGGCGTCGCCGGTCCCATGGTGCACACTTGGGTGGCGGCGTCCTGGTTGTTCAGGCCGTCGTAGAACGCCTCGAGGTACGACTCCATGGACAAGCGTTTGCCGAATCCGATGTTGGTCAAGCTGTTGACGAAGCTGTCCAGGCGTTCACCAGGTTGCTGGGCTCGTTGCATGAGCTTCTTGTGGATCTTCCATGAGTTATCGTGCCTGCCGTACTTCTTGCGGAGCTGCGCCGTCAGGTACTCGAACGTGTAATCTTCGCTGGTCATGCCCTCGCCCATCACGACTAACCACTTGTTAGCGTTCCCTTTCAGGTGCGCTGTCACCCCGTAGTACAGCTCGGCCGACGTCCAAGTGTCGCCGCCCAGCGCGGCTTGGCGCTGCACCGCCTGCCTCACCGTCGACAGCCAACCCTCAATGGACTCGCCTGGCAGGCCCTTGAAGTCCTCGATTTCCAGCTTTTTCAGCTTGCTGGGGCGCGCCTGGACAACCACTGATGTCGCGACTGGCGGGTTGACTACGAACTGCCGCATCATGGCGCGCTGTTGAGCTGGGGGTCAAGGCGTCCCACAAAGACATGAACTCCAGCGGGTCCCCCTGCACCGACTCGGCGTACCTCTCCTGCTCCACCGAGATACTGGGCCGCGGCGGTCGTCGCGCGGGCGGTTGCCGGCTACCTCGGTGTCGGGGCTCGCTGCGGTTGTCGTCATCGTCATGCTCGTCGCCATCGCCGGCGTGCGCGACACGACCAATGTCGTCGCCCACGTCCCGTGGTCCGCCATCGCCCTGGTTCCAGCTGGCGTCGTCCGTCACATCACTAGCATCATCTTCCCCATCTGGGTCGTCGGCCGGGTCGCTAGCACCGGCGGCCGCGACTGCGACCGAGCAGCTGACCTCCACTTCGTCGGTGCCACCGGCGTCGTTGTCCAAGTGGAGTCGCGTGCGCGTGCGGCGCTGTCGCTTCGGTCGGCGGGCAGCTCCACTGCCCGGCCTTGCTCCTCCCGACGAGTTTCGTCGGCGTTCCGGCCCTTGTCATCACTATCCTGCTGCCTGTTGGTCTGAGAAGCTCGGCGGCCTCTGCTGCTCTCGAAGCTCGGCGGCTTCGGTCTGCGCTGGTCGTTGCTCGTGAAGCTCGGCGGCTTCGGCTGCTGCTATTGTTCGTGCCTCGGGAACAAGTCTCGTGAAGTCGCTCCCTATCGGTGAGCTGGCTCGGCGGCGCTTACGCTCTTCTCTTCTGCTCCGGGAGGACAACCGTGTTGACTGGCCCCTGTATGACCCCAAGTAATGTCCCTCTCGCAATAGTAGTGCTCAGGCAAGCGGGTCACTCCGTACCGTGCCAGGTGTGTCCCTAGCTGGGAGACAGCAACCCGGTGGCAGTGTCCACTAACTGCTGGAACACGCACTAACTTAACACGAAACACGTACAGCAGTCAGTGCCCACTCTCCGCGTGGCCGTGCAAGTGTGAGCGGCCGCTCTAGCGATCTTCTCTCTGCTACTTACGGTGGATCAGGTCTCTCCGCACGACGGGGCGCAACTACCCTCTTTACGGCTGACGAGCGACCTGTGGCTGGGCTAGACTACCGCACGTCCACCTATCCGGGCTTGACTACCGGCACGCGGGGCTGTACCTTACTCGCACTGGCTGGGCTTGACTACCGCACGGACGAGGCTCGGGTTTACCCGTCTCTTATTCTTCGCACACTCTAGACCTTGGCTCGGCTGCCTGGCACCACTCTGCGTTGGCTGGGGCAAGGTTCGGTTACTCGGCGGCAACAACTCTCTCTGTTTTAGGGCTCGGTGGCTCTGCATTCACTGTTAGCTCCTTTGCTCTCCTCTCGGTGAAACGGGATCTGAGCCCGTGCTCTCTACGCTACAAAATGCAAGATCTCGGACCACCGACCGTCTGCGGCTTTCCTGAGCCGCACGTTGCTTGAGATCCTGGGCGGCTGCCTTCTCTGCGGCTCTTCAAGGTTGCGATCTTCTCGTGGCCGGGTGCGGCCCGTACCCGTGGGTTGACCCGCCGGGTCGGCCTGCTGCCAGCGTGTGTCATCCTGTCGCTGCTGTATCTCGCAATGTCCTCCGCTCAGCTCGCTGTTCGTCTTATCCTTCCTGTTGTCCACTGCGCCACCGCTCTGCAATCTCTCTCTGGCCGCTACAATAAGCTTCGGGCTTATTACTCTATAGTGGCAGAATTCAGCAGTCAGGGGTGTATTTCGTCCGGATCCCCTTGTCTTTGAATGACTCAACATTGTCAACATCGGACACTTGAAAATCATTAACGAAGCTATTGCTACTCACGTGTTTAGATCTCGCGGACTTCCGGCTACAACGAGGCGTCACAAGTACAGATTAGCTACACTATAACAGGCTGTATTCATTGATCAAGACCTAACGGAGTGCAGTGTGTTCTGAAAAGACGTTGTCAAGTGCAAGTTCACCAACCTACAAGTGCTTCGCACGAAGCATCTCGGTTCCGTCGGTCTGCGCGAACGCCGGCACAAACGGCACCAGCGCGTCGATCTGCGCCTTCACCTCCGGCGTGATCTTGTCCAGCACAGCCAAAGTCTGCAAGTTCTGCTCCAGCTGCGCCAGCGTCTTGGCGCCGATCATGACCGTCGACACGTTCTCGTTGCTCACGCACCACGCGAGGGCGAGCTGCGCCAACGAGATGCCGAGCTGGTCAGCCACGGGCTTAAGCTTATCGGCCTTGGCCACACGCTCCGCGAAGTCCGGGGTGTACGCCTTGTAAAGAGCGCTGTCCATGCGAGACCCCTCGGGCGTGCCGGCACTGTACTTGCCCGTCAGCGCGCCGTACGCCAGCGGCGACCACGTCGTGAGGCCGAGCTTGTACTTCTTGTACAGGTCCACGTACTCGAAGTCGACTTTGTTGCGCTCCAGGATGCTGTAGACGGTCTGCTCCACGATGGGGCGGATGAGCCCAAGGCGGTCGGCGATCTCGCACGCCTCGATGATGTCGGCCGCAGCCCACTGGCTGGTGCCCCAGTAGAAGGCCCAGCCCTGGTTGATGACGAAGTTCATGGCTCGAACCACCTCCTCCACGGGCGTGTACGGGTCCGGGCGGTGGCAGAAGAGCACGTCCACGTAGTCGAGCTGCATGCGCTTGAGCGACGCCTTCGTGCCTTCGACGATGTGCTTGCGGCTCAGGCCGCAGTTGTTCGGCCCGGCTTCGTGGAGTTGTGTGAAGCTCAAAGCCCCATAGTAGATCTTGGTGGTGAGGACCAAGTCTTCGCGAGACCACGTGCCGGCAGCGATGCCCTTTGCGATGGCAGCGCCCATGTTGGTCTCCGCGAGACCGCCGCCATAGGCCTCGGCGTTGTCGAAGAAGTTGACGCCATGCTCGAAGGCCAGCTTCATCATGTCGTACCAGGCGTCCGCCGTGTACTTGTCGTCGACTTCCATCCAGCTGCCGAGCGAGAGCTTGGAGACGAGCAGGCCGGAGTTGCCGAGGAAACGGTAGGTCATGCGGTTGGACGTGGTGTCAGCCATGATGGTAGAGTAGTTGGTGGTGTGGGGTGCAAGTGTGCAGTTGTTGGTGAGTTTTGAAGTGGTCTAGCGTTGGAGCTAGCATTGTCGGGCTTTGTCAGGCATGACAACGACCAGGTGAGCGATTACGGATGGGGTCAAGTAATCGAGACGACGCTGACGTGACAAATCGTCGGGATGACCTGGTGCGACCAAGTAATCTCTGCTGCCGCACTGCTCACCGGATGCACCAAGGTTGGAAAGTCCTAATTGACTCCTTCTCCAGCAAGCTCCAGAGCTAATACTTTTTGAAAGTTGTCACCATTGTCAAACCCTGGATTAGTCAACGGAAGTCACTGGATCCGCTTAATGTAATTACTTAACCCCATAAAACTGGACGGGTGGCTGTCGCCTTCGTATGTGCAGCCTCCGCCGTCGCAATAGCCGTCTTCGAGGGTCGTGGGCACGTTCACGACCGAAGCCTCGTGTCCTGGAGGCGGCACTCGGCCCCTTGCATCTGCTGCCACGAGACACGGAGAACGTCGCGCCTCTATGAGTTGGGGGTGGTCAAGTGGCTCTGCTCCGCCATAAAGATGAAACCATCCCAGTATTGGCGTATTGCACGAGCAGAGGCCACTCGACATCTTGTTGGTGATATTGCAAAAGCTCACCACGAAAGTATTTGCCTGTATTGTCAACAATATTATGTAGCCATCTCTAATGGATATGGCTACATCTGAGCAGGTCAAGCTGAAGCTGCAGTCGATTTCATTCATTGATAAAAGCCTATGCGTAAGGCCACACGTTCTGTCTTGAAGGGACTCGCTCAGTTCATCAACCTACAAGTGCTTCGCACGAAGCATCTCGGTTCCGTCGGTCTGCGCGAACGCCGGCACAAACGGCACCAGCGCGTCGATCTGCGCCTTCACCTCCGGCGTGATCTTGTCCAGCACAGCCAAAGTCTGCAAGTTCTGCTCCAGCTGCGCCAGCGTCTTGGCGCCGATCATGACCGTCGACACGTTCTCGTTGCTCACGCACCACGCGAGGGCGAGCTGCGCCAACGAGATGCCGAGCTGGTCAGCCACGGGCTTAAGCTTATCGGCCTTGGCCACACGCTCCGCGAAGTCCGGGGTGTACGCCTTGTAAAGAGCGCTGTCCATGCGAGACCCCTCGGGCGTGCCGGCACTGTACTTGCCCGTCAGAGCGCCGTACGCCAGCGGCGACCACGTCGTGAGGCCGAGCTTGTACTTCTTGTACAGGTCCACGTACTCGAAGTCGACTTTGTTGCGCTCCAGGATGCTGTAGACGGTCTGCTCCACGATGGGGCGGATGAGCCCAAGGCGGTCAGCGATCTCGCACGCCTCGATGATGTCGGCCGCAGCCCACTGGCTGGTGCCCCAGTAGAAGGCCCAGCCCTGGTTGATGACGAAGTTCATGGCTCGAACCACCTCCTCCACGGGCGTGTACGGGTCCGGGCGGTGGCAGAAGAGCACGTCCACGTAGTCGAGCTGCATGCGCTTGAGCGACGCCTTCGTGCCTTCGACGATGTGCTTGCGGCTCAGGCCGCAGTTGTTCGGCCCGGCTTCGTGGAGTTGTGTGAAGCTCAAAGCCCCATAGTAGATCTTGGTGGTGAGGACCAAGTCTTCGCGAGACCACGTGCCGGCAGCGATGCCCTTTGCAATGGCAGCGCCCATGTTGGTCTCCGCGAGACCGCCGCCGTAGGCCTCGGCGTTGTCGAAGAAGTTGACGCCATGCTCGAAGGCCAGCTTCATCATGTCGTTTCAGGCGTCCGCCGTGTACTTGTTGTTGTGATTGCACTTCGCCGTCATTTCGCTTGGATCCCTTACCGCCAGGCACGCGCCAGGCATGTGGCCTGAAGGGACATAAGTTGAAGTGGACGGAATGGTGCGATCTCATTGGTTCATCCCAAGGATTGGTGTGGTTAATGCCAGGACGGAGCGTGCTGGTTGGACGAGAGCTTCAATTACGGCTCCGGATGATGTGCATAAGATTAGCCAACCCTTCCCGGTTTGCGCCATTTCAAATAGGTTCCCCCAGTGAAGGCCTTCGAGTAAGAAGCTGAGCTTTGGGGAGATCATTGGTAGGACACTAGGGAAGACTTCCTACAGAGCACTTTTGCGTAACTCAATCTCAATCACTTTCGGATTTCCTTCCTGCCTCACACTCGACTACAAGCCTCGTTCGCATCGACCTACACTCTCAATTGGTTATGAGCCCAAGCTACGCTGACACCGTCAAGCTCGTGGAAGACAACTACTTCCACGGGAGTTCAACATGCGGATGAAGCTCTCTCGCAAGGGACTGCTGGGCCACATCGTCAAGCCCAAGTTCGACGCTTTGAGTGACCGCTCCACGGTGGCATGGAAGACCGACGACCTGAAAGCCCTTGGGGGATCGCTGGCGACGTCAGCCTCACGTACCAAGTCTACATCCGTGGAGCGATGACTGCCCTCGACGCGTGGCGTCAACTGGAGGAGCAGTTCAACCGGAGCACGCTGAAGAATCGGCTCCTCGTTACCAAGAAGTTGCACAACTTCACGATGGAGCCCGGGACCCGTTTTCACGTGCACGTCGACCGGTTCAAGGAGCTGACGCTCAAGATGGGAGCGATCGGTGAGCCTCTGGACGAGACGCGCCAGATCGTGCTGCTGCTGGGCAGCCTGACGGAGGAGTATCGGCTGATCTGCAGCGTACTCGAGAACACGCCGAACGTGACGTTGCCGCACGCCATTCAAGCTCTCGCGGGAGTTGAAGCCTCGGATGAATCGTCATCGGCTCAGGAGCGTGCGTTCTACACGTCGAAGAAAAAGGACTTCGGCAAGCGTCGTTTCCCCGGCAAGTGCTTCTACTGCAAGAAGCCAGGGCACAAGGAGTTCGAGTGCCAGAAGAAGAAGGCCGACGAGGGACGTGGACAAGTGGCGCAAGCACGTGCGTCTGACTTCGCGTTCACGGCTACGAGTGCGATGGCCAAGACTGAGTGGCTCGTCGACTCCGGTGCGAGTTCGCACATGACCAGCGTCCGGGACAAGTTCGTGTCCATGACGGACCTGAAGACGTACGCCAGTCCGCATCACGATCGCGGATGGCACGAAGATCGACGCAGTTGCAAAGGGCACCGTCGGTATGGAGCTGATGGACGGGACGTCCGTCACGCTGTCGGATGTTCTGCTGAAGTTGAAGGAAGCCTCATCTCGGTGTCGAAGCTGGCCGAGAAGGACGTTGTCGCAGAGTTCGGGAAGGACAAGTGTGTCTTCCGCTTTGGTGGCACAACCGTCATGGAGGCCAAGCGCTGTGGAAATGTCTACAAGCTGAAGACAGTGGGGGACGAGGTGTGTCATTCTGCAACGACCTCTCGTAAGGAGCCATGGGCTGTGGTGCACGCCCGACTCGGCCACATCCCGTTCAAGCGCTACGAACAGCTACTGACCATGGCAGATGGAGTGCCTCGCGTCATGGATGGTGTCCCTGGGGACGACGTGTGCGCAGGCTGCTGCATGAGCAAGATGAAGGCTGACGACTATCCCCGACACCCTGAGAAGCTCGTCAAGAGTGCAGGTGTGCTGGACCTGGTGCATACGGACGTCATGGGTCCGATGCAGACCAAGACACCTGGTGGCTGTACGTATGTCGTGACGTTCATCGACGACTACTCGCGCCACGTGACAGTCCACTTCATGAAGGCGAAGTCGGAGGTGCTGTCGAAGTTCAAGATCTTCAAGGCAGCAATGGAGAACGCAACGGGCAAGACGATCAAGCGCCTGCGTTCCGACAATGGTGGCGAGTACACCGGTCGAGAATTCAAGGCGTACCTCAACCAACACGGGATCAAGCACGAGAAGACCGTGCCGTACACGCCTCAGCAGAATGGGCTGGCAGAGCGTATGAACCGAAGCCTCGTGGAGATGGCTCGCTGCATGATGTACCACGAGGATGTCGACAAGAAGTGGTGGGCCGAGGCAGTCAACACGGCTGCGTGGATCATCAATCGGATCCCGAACTCGGTGACTGTAAAGACACCGTACGAGATCGTGCACCGGACCAAACCGCAGCTCCAGAACCTGAAGGTGTTTGGTGCGCTGGGCTACGCTCACATCCCCGACGAGAAGCGTCGCAAGCTAGACGCCAAGGCGTTCAAGTGTCGATTTCTCGGTTATGAGTGGCGTGAAGGGCTATCGAGTTCTCAACGTGACGACGGGAAAGGTGCAAATCGTGCGCACAGTCAAGTTCATGAAGACGACAAGCGCCGAGCACCTGATGGGTCACCAAGATGGCGACGATGGAGAAGCCGCCAACGAGACGTCTACGCTGGGTGTACCTTCATCTACGGGCTCACAGCAGCTCGTTCCGATCGCCCCTAACGGTGGTGATGTCATTCCGCTTCAACGTGACACGAGCGCAGACAGTGCAATGGTGCCGTATGGTCCGACCCACGCGATGATTACTCGGTCGCGCGCTCGTCACATTGAGGAGACGACGGATCCTGAAGATGCTGGAACGAGCAAGAAGCAGATCGTGGCTCCGTCCGAAGGCGGAACGAAGGGTCTGAAGATGACCCAAAGACAGAGCTGTGGTGAACGACCGGCAGCTTTTCGTCGGTGGTGGCCAAGTGATGGCCGCAACGGAAGAGGTCCCGAGGACGTACACTGAGGCGACCACCAGCACGGACCAAGACGAGTGGAAGAAAGCGATTGCCAGTGAGCTGGAGTCACTGACGTCGAACAAGACGTGGAAGTTGGTACCGCGACCAGCCCACCAGCGCCCGATCGGTTGTCGCTGGGTGTTCGCACTGAAGCGCGATGAGAAGGGACACATCGTTCGACACAAGGCTCGACTTGTCGCCAAGGGTTTCTCGCAACGGCATGGCATCGACTACGAGGAGACGTACGCGCCGGTGGCTTACCTGAACTCGATCCGTGCCAAGCTGGCAAAGTGCGTGGCTGAAGGATTCGAGATCGAACAGTGTGACGTCGACACCGCCTTCCTGTACGGAAAGCTCGAAGAGGAGATCTACATGGAATTGTCTGAAGGACTTCGAGAGCTCCTTTCGCTGGCGGATGCGCAAGGTGAAGACGACGTCGTGTGTCTGCTGCTACAGAGCCTGTACGGTCTGAAGCAGGCGTCTCGGGTTTGGAACGAGACTATCGACAACCACCTCAAGACCATGGGATTCAAGCTGGCCGACGTTGATCCATGCGTGTACACGAGAGGTGAAGGTGACGACGAGTGCATCGTGTGTCTGTACGTGGACGACATGCTGATTGCATCACATGACATGACAGTCATTGCTTCAGTCAAGGCAGGGATCGCGGAGAAGTTCCGGATCAAGGATCTCGGACGCGCACGGTTCATTCTCGGTATCGAGATCGACTACGACATGGAACGTCGGACCCTGAGTATTAGCCAGCAGGCGTACTCGGAGGCGATCATCAAGAAGTTTGGCCAAGAGAACGCGAAGCCGTCCCTGACTCCGCTGGAACCAGGTGTGCAACTGACCAATACCGATGAACCGCAAACCGATGAGGACAAGGCGACGATGAAGTCGAAGCCGTTCCGTTCGCTCATCGGCAGCCTGATGTACTTGGCTTGTGGTAAACGACCTGACATCGCGGTTGCGGTGGCCAAGCTGAGCCGGTCTTACAGAATCCAGGCCAGGTGCACTGGGACGCCGCGATAAAGGTGGTGCGCTACCTGCTGAAGACCAAGGACGTTGGCATCACCTACGACGGGATGCTAGGAACGCAACTTGTCGCCTACTCCGACGCGGACTGGGCTGGCAACCGTGACGACCGACGCTCGGTGAGCGGTATGGTGCTCATGATGTGTGGTGCGCCTGTGGTGTGGCGCTCAACGTTCCAGAAGACCGTCGCGCTGAGCTCGACGGAGGCCGAGTACATGGCGCTGAGCGACCGTGTGAAGGAGTGCGTGTGGCTGCGTCGCCTGCTCAAGGACATGGGTTCGGAACAGGCTGAGCCTACGGTGATATACGAGGACAACCAAGGCGCCATGGCGCTGGCGAAGAACGTCGGCTACCAAGCGCGCACGAAGCACATCGACATTCGCTACCACTTCATTCGCGAGAAGGTGGCAAGCGGAGAGGTCGAGCTGGTTTACGTGGAGTCCAAGAACCAACTCGCGGACTACCTGACCAAGGGTCTGTCGACGAAGACGCTGCGCTACTTGACGGTGGCCAGCAACGTCGGACCCAAGCTCAAGACGTCGAATTGAGTGGGGGTGTTGTGATTGCACTTCGCCGTCACTTCGCTTGGATCCCTTACCGCCAGGCACGCGCCAGGCACGTGGCCTGAAGGGACATAAGTTGAAGTGGACGGAATGGTGCGATCTCATTGGTTCATCCCAAGGATTGGTGTGGTTAATGCCAGGACGGAGCGTGCTGGTTGGACGAGAGCTTCAATTACGGCTCCGGATGATGTGCATAAGATTAGCCAACCCTTCCCGGTTTGCGCCATTTCAAATAGGTTCCCCCAGTGAAGGCCTTCGAGTAAGAAGCTGAGCTTTGGGGAGATCATTGGTAGGACACTAGGGAAGACTTCCTACAGAGCACTTTTGCGTAACTCAATCTCAATCACTTTCGGATTTCCTTCCTGCCTCACACTCGACTACAAGCCTCGTTCGCATCGACCTACACTCTCAATTCTTGTCGTCGACTTCCATCCAGCTGCCAAGCGACCGCTTGGAGACGAGCAGGCCGGAGTTGCCGAGGAAACGGTAGGTCATGCGGTTGGACGTGGTGTCAGCCATGATGGTAGAGTAGTTGGTGGTGTGGGGTGCAAGTGTGCAGTTGTTGGTGAGTTTTGAAGTGGTCTAGCGTTGGAGCTAGCATTGTCGGGCTTTGTCAGGCATGACAACCAGACGAGCGACTACGGATGGGGTCAAGTAATCGAGAGTGCTTCAGTGTGCTCCGAGTTCAGTGACTCTCGTTGACTAACACGTGATTCGAGGGTAATCTTCAGGATTTGGCAACTTTCACTGCGGTTAAGTCATACTTGCTGGTGAAGGAGCTCCTGTTTTAAAACTTTGCAACCTAGGACCTTGGGTGCAATCGCTCGCATCCGGTTGGAACTCGAAGCCTACGCCGAGGAAGTGGTAGGACATCCTCCCAGGCTTGTTGTCGTCGGCCATGGTGCTTGCAGTGCCGATGGTTAGGAAGCCGATGAATCCGAACGACGTATGGCAGTTGTGTCTGTGAATCAGCCAAGCTCTGGCAGAGCCCAGTCCTGCTCATGTGTGATCTTAATTTTTTGTAAGGTAGTAAAACTTAAACGTATACCTGCTAACAACGGCTTGATTTTCCTACACCTAGTATCCAGCTGCCTTCGCAGGGTTGCCTTTCATCGTGACGAACCACTCACAGAACGATCACGGTGAGCAGTGCGGCGAGCGCGTGGAAATCGATATTCCCCATCACCCTCGCATCACTTATGCCTACCTCTGCTTTCACCGGTGAAGTCGTCCTACCTCTGGAGCTTGCTGGAGAAGGAGTCAATTAGGACTTTCCAACCTTGGGAGCATCCAGTGAGCAGTTGCGGCAGCAGAGATTGCTTCGTCACACAAGGTTATCCCCAACGATTTGTCACGATGGGGCGGCCTCGATTACTTGACCCCATCCGTAATCGCTCATCTGGCATGGAAAAGCTCCGCAAGGCTCGACAACGCTCGACAAGGCTCGACAAAGCTAGCTCCAACACTAGATCACTTCAAAACTCACCCACTCTTGCACACTTGCACCAGCGCCCCTCTTACCACCATGACCGACACCACGTCCAACCGCATGACCTACCGTTTCCTCGGCAACTCCGGCCTGCTCGTCTCCAAGCTCTCGCTCGGCAGCTGGATGGAAGTCGACGACAAGTACACGGCGGACGCCTGGTACGACATGATGAAGCTGGCCTTCGAGCATGGCGTCAACTTCTTCGACAACGCCGAGGCCTATGGCGGCGGTCTCGCGGAGACCAACATGGGCGCTGCCATCGCAAAGGGCATCGCTGCCGGCACGTGGTCTCGCGAAGACTTGGTCCTCACCACCAAGATCTACTATGGGGCTTTGAGCTTCACACAACTCCACGAAGCCGGGCCGAACAACTGCGGCCTAAGCCGCAAGCACATCGTCGAAGGCACGAAGGCGTCGCTCAAGCGCATGCAGCTCGACTACGTGGACGTGCTCTTCTGCCACCGCCCGGACCCGTACACGCCCGTGGAGGAGGTGGTTCGAGCCATGAACTTCGTCATCAACCAGGGCTGGGCCTTCTACTGGGGCACCAGCCAGTGGGCTGCGGCCGACATCATCGAGGCGTGCGAGATCGCCGACCGCCTTGGGCTCATCCGCCCCATCGTGGAGCAGACCGTCTACAGCATCCTGGAGCGCAACAAAGTCGACTTCGAGTACGTGGACCTGTACAAGAAGTACAAGCTCGGCCTCACGACGTGGTCGCCGCTGGCGTACGGCGCTCTGACGGGCAAGTACAGTGCCGGCACGCCCGAGGGGTCTCGCATGGACAGCGCTCTTTACAAGGCGTACACCCCGGACTTCGCGGAGCGTGTGGCCAAGGCCGATAAGCTTAAGCCCGTGGCTGACCAGCTCGGCATCTCGTTGGCGCAGCTCGCCCTCGCGTGGTGCGTGAGCAACGAGAACGTGTCGACGGTCATGATCGGCGCCAAGACGCTGGCGCAGCTGGAGCAGAACTTGCAGACTTTGGCTGTGCTGGACAAGATCCCGCCGGAGGTGAAGGCGCAGATCGACGCGCTGGTGCCGTTTGTGCCGGCGTTCGCGCAGACCGACGGAACCGAGATGTTTCGTGCGAAGCACTTGTAGGTTGGTGAACTGAGCGAGTCCCTGAACGTGTGGCCTTACGCATAGGCTTTTTATCACTGAATGAAATCGAAATCAGATGTAGCCATACCCATTAGAGATGGCTACATGATCTTGTTCACAATCTATGCAGACTGTCGTGGTGAGCTTCAAGGGACGCAGGCTTTTTGCAGAATCAATCATGAGAGTTGGTGTGCTCGTCGTCGCCTTCGCTGTGGCGCTCCACGTAGCGGGCGCGTACAGCTCCGACGAGATGGACAAGATCCAGTCCGAGTACATCTTCGTGCCGACGTCGTGCGAGGCCGAGAACTGCGCGGCGGGCGGCTGCCTGTTCGAGAACTGCGCCAACAAGCTGTTGTGTAGAGGCGGCCTCTGCTACTTCCGGTACGTGCAATACGCCGATATTGAGAGGTTTTGATCTTCATGGCGGAGCAGAGCCACTTGACTCCCCAACTCATAGAGGCGCGACGTTCGCCGTGTCTCGTGGCAGCAAATGCAAGGAGGCCAAGTGCGGCGGAGGAGCCTGCGTCTTCGACGACACGACCGAAGTCTCGTGTCCTAGAGGCGGTTTGGACGTTGCAGAGTCAACGGACTAGTTTAGGCTAGATAAGTTGGCGAGGAAGCCAGGATTTCCCAATGTCGCAGTTACTAAACATAGAATGCCGCGGGAGGTCGGTGAGCGCTCGACGAGGGCGCTCACTTTCGAATTCACCTCCCGCAGCTAAAACCTCAAGGCCTCTACCCTTTCGGACTCTCCCGGCTCGTCAAATGGCTACAAGCTATTTCTACCTACGCCCAGGCGTCTTCAGCGTGGTCGGTTTCGCGTACGGCAAGGTCGAATCCACTGGGACGCGAGGCGGCAAGATGAAGGTGAAACTCGTGCAAAGCGGCCGCTGGGCGGAGGAGCAAGCTGAGTCGGTCGACATGGCGGAGGTGGACCTCACACCGAGGGCAGTCACATCCGAGGAGGCACTGGATGGAACATACGTCGGAGGTGTCATTTGCACCTCCTGGGTCCGGCCCGGTGGAGCCCGAGTCTGGGACTATGGTCTGGTGGTGGGCTATAAGTGGTGCACTGAACCCCGCTATGGGCTTCTCGACGTGCAGTTTGGGAAGACCGAGGCCTTCATTGTGCATGCAGCACACTCGATCCAAGATGTGGCCGTAGAAATATATGCTCTACAGCCGTGCGGGGGACAGAGCACCAGCCTGCTCATGACTTCGGAGATGAAGCGACTACACGCGAAGGTCTACAATTAGTTCAATGGTATCGACGGAGCTGCGTTGCGTGACTCGACGGCGCTTTTAGCCGACGTCGGTGGCCAGCTGTGCGATGAAACACGGCGTCTACCCCTGCTCGACATCACCTTGTCGATAGGATTGTTAGATTATATCCTATGGATAGTTGATGTTGACCCAGTTCAATCGATGCACAGACTGTTATTACCTCAACCAGTCCTTGCTGGCGAAGCCACATTCGCGTAGCTCGCAGTGACAAAGAACCAAAGTGGCAGGATGGCCTTCTTCATTTCGATGCCGACGACTGTTGCAGCGCCATGACGATACACGCAGCACCACCATGCTACCGCACCCTTGACACACACCAAAATCCGACACCACCACGAAACCTTGTCGCCAGCACTTCACTTGTGAATGCAATTTATTGTTGAACTTGCCCCTCGCAGTGAAGTCCCGAAGGAGAAAAGTGTGCGGTTAAATACGAAGAACCTCGAAGAACGTAACCGGGGTTTCCGAACCGGGGGCGAACGGCGAGCCAGTCATTCGCCGTTTGCCGCCCAAGTGCTCAAGCGCCGAGCTCAGAGCTCACGGAAGAAGAAGCAGCCAGGCTGCCCAAGCGGGAATTTTTTTCTCCTCTTCTTCAAACTTGATTAGCAGTAGGAAGTCTACTAGGACGGGATTTTCACCTTTGATAAGGTTTTGTCCCGTGGTAGAACTTCAGAGTTAGGAACTCCAGGGAGTCTAACTCTCCAAGCTAATCAAGTCAACTTGCCCCTCGCTGTGAAGTCCCGAAGGAGGAAACCTCCGAGCGGTGGCAGAAGAGGACGTCCACGTATTCAATGCTACAGGCACTTGAGCGACGCTGAGGCACTTAAGGTACGACTTACGCCGTATCTGAACAAGTACAGTAAGTGGTCTTAACCTCGTGTAGTTGCTACTTACTGCATCAAACGTATTAGGCAGGGGTATCGTTACTGACAGGCCCCTTAAAACTACTTAGTAATCATTTGCCACGAGAAAAGCCGATGTGTCTATTGCTGGTTTCAAAAGTGCCAACCGATTAGATTTAGTAAAGCCCTAAACTGTATGAAGACGCAAAGTTCATACCATTGGATACTTGGAGGATTGGAAGACGCATACCGACGTCGCCACTGCCACTTCGAACTATGCCTCACTCTCGTCGTTTCCTCCTAGCCATCTCGGATGGCCCATCGGATATCAATGACTAAGGTAACACTCAAAGAACAAACCACCATATTCTCGCGGTGGTGCTACTGGGTGATCTGCATTATCACCTCTTGTCTACCAAGACGGTAGTTTTTGAACAAAGTCCTGCTCCATAAATGATTGTCAAATTTGAGGGAGATATCGGCGAGCAGCCTAAGCGGCCCTGCTGTGGAGGCTCGCTGTATGTTTTTGCGTTGCGTGCGGCTGAGAGGACGCCGTTGGGACACTGTCATTCGGCGGCCACTCAATTCAACAGAAGCGCAAATATGACCGATCACATCGAGATAGCCAAGTCTTTCAGACACTACAACTTGGAGGCTCCTCTGTCGCCACGAAGGTTCACCCACACTACTATAGCTCATATTTTTGCGAGCGTATTGCGGTCGCTATTGACAGGGAAATGGAGGCCCCCCCTTCCCGGCGTGAGACTGTGAAGTGCCGTAAACCACGTATGCGAGTTGAAGCTGGTGTCTCGGCTCAGTTCAATGCTCATAGTGCATAGAGAAGCACTGGGTCTTCATCTTCACCTTCCTCTCTCTTGTCCACATTCATGCCGCTTTTTATCGACAAGATCGTCTCTTCACTGAAGAGACGCTCCATTTCCAGTCATGGACAAGTCTCGCGTGACCCGGCAGGGCACCACTCGGGCGCCAGGCCGCTCCAGCTCGACGCACTCGCTCGTCAGCAGCGCTTCTCGTCTGCGTCTGCCCGTAGCAGCAGCAAGCGACACTACACCGCAACAAGATTCTCCTCTAGAAGGTGAGGCATCGGCCAATGCCTCGGCGTTCGACGCCTTGGAGCTGCTGGGTCCGTCGCTCTCGGAAGTCCTGACGTTCATGAATCCGCCACAGCCTCGTCGACTACTAAAGACCGAACAGGAAACAGGTGAGAACACCGCAGACGACAACCAGTCCTTCCATGACAGCAGCAGCTCCTTGGGCAGTCAGGTCAAGCTGTCGACCAAGTTTGACGTGCGGCTGTCCCGCTCGGCGGTGCTGGGCAGACTGGCCGATCCGAGCGTGGACAATGCCCGCAAGACGCAGGAATACTTTGCCAAGCTGCTGGGGAAGCTGCAGTGCGAGGTCACAGGGGGGCTCGTGCTACTGCACGACGCGTCCGTCGTCATGTTCCTGGAGACGACGGCCGAGCAGTTAATGGCCATCCTCAAGCAGCTCCAGCAGCAGCGCATCATCGACGCTAACTCCATGAAGATCCTCGCCAACTGCGACGACAACGGTGCACGCATCCTGGAGGGTCTGTACTTCAAGAAGATCTTCATCACCCGCAGCGACGGCGAGTGGACGGACGACTCGGCGCCGCAATGCGTGGTCGAGACCTTCCTCAACCTCATCAAGTTCGTCAAGAAGATCGGGCCCATGCCTCCAGCAGAGATCCGCAAGTGCCTCACCAACCTCTCCAACACGGACCAGAGCTTCCTGCCGACCAATGAGCTCGTGCTGTGGCTGCTCGGCCGCGACGAGCTCATGACGATCGACGAGTACCTCGGCTTCTTCGACAACCCCGTGGCGGCCGAGCTCGAGTCCGAGCGCGTGTGGCCAGTGCACCCGCTCATCAACTACTAGCAGCAACAACGCACTCAATCAACATCAGGAAAGCCAAAGACTAACTGCTCATGTATATTTTCCTGGCCGTCGTGGCTGGTGTTGAAGTATTCAGCTTGAAATGCATGGACGAGATCGATCGGCGTCACTCCGCGAGTGAGCCCGTAAAACTGGACGGGTGGCTGTCGCCTTCGTATGTGCAGCCTCCGTCGTCGCAGTAGCCGTCTTCGAGGGTCGTGGGCACGTTCACGAACTGGCATTTCCAGCGATGTCGCGTTGGGGCAAATGATCTTTTCATTCTCCGCCACACCAGGGGCGTGGCGTGGCGGCTACCCCTAAGTTGAAATGGCCGGCGCAACTCGCGCCTTGGTGCGTGATCTTCAGGCGTGTTCAGCACATTTGTCGTGACAGATCCGCCGAGCCCTTCGAAGACAAGACTGGATACTCCTCGAACGCGTTGGACAGCCAACGACCAAGCAATTTGATGACGAGTCGATTTGCGCCTGAATTGAGCAGTGCTGTCGCACCTCCGATGCGGACCGAGTGGGTAGAGAACCGAGCTAGATCCAGTCCAGCACTTCGCGCCGCTTGCTTCACCACCTTCGAGATGTCACCGGACGTGATACCTCCGCGTCGCATTTTCAACACGGGTTCGTTTTCTCGCGTGCCGAAGAATGCTGCTGCCTTGTAGACCCAGCGCGCAGCTATAACAGGACAGATCAACGTATCCCCCGACTTGCAATGGTATCTCTTCTCTTCTCGTCCGAACTGATTGTTCTTCACTCCTGTCAGAGTGGTAGCAACCATCTTGGCCCTCTTGGGAGTCACGAGGCGCTCGTTGCCATCGGAAAATGGTATTGCAGAGAGCCGCAGGATGTAGTTGTGGATCTGATTCCCGATGAAAAGATATTCCGAGCGCCGAAGCAGGAAAAAGTAGCCAAGGAGAAGGCCACCCCACAGAAGTTGGTCGCGGGGCCGTGATAAATCCAAACGGGTGAAGATTGAACGAAGAAGACGCGCGGTCATGGGCTGCTGCTTGACTACCGGATCAGTGAAGCGACGTATTCCACGCAGTAGAATGGCGTGACTGGCGTTCACACCGGGATCGTAGCCTGCCGTATTACGATGGAACCAGCGCACCGCGCACAATTTGGCGCAAATTGTCGAGTAGGTGTTGCCAATGTGTCGACGGTTCATTCCAAACTTCCACAGATACACAGCGAAGGCGCCGAGTTGTTCTGCATTTTTGTCGACGTCGGTCGGAGCTAGCGCATCATTGTGCACCACGCGGACCACTGTTCCCATGCGCGCGAATAATGTTTTCGTGACGACTGAGCTAGAGCCCCCGCTCGCAGTAACGCCCCCAGAGATTCGAGAGATTGCGCGAGTCGTCGGGGACTTGAACCTGTGACCATCCAAAGCTTAGGTTAGCAAACGTAACAGCAAGAGACGGAGATGACCACACCCTGCTGCCTGCGTCTACCATGATATTTTCCACAACGGCTACGTGAGAGGCTGACGAGTAGAAGCCGTGCTGGACTTCGCAGAGAGCCATGACCCGAAGCAACAACTGTGCGAAAGTGTTTCGGCTCGACTTGCGGTTATTCCACGCCACAGCGGAAGTGTTGTCGATTGAAAATCGCACATGCGTGTCCAGATTCTCGGCCGAGCTCTTCCACGCGGATCCCCACACCAATGAAGCAAACACGGCGCTCATGAGTTCCCGTACGTTGATGCAGAAGGGGCTGTCTCCTGTCTCGTTGCAGTGTCGAACCAGTTCTTGCTCTTCTGCAGTAAATTTTACTTGCAAAAACTCTCTTCTTGCTGGAAACAGGGCACAGAGGCCTTGATCGCTTGCGTCCATTTGAATTCTATAGTGCGGCTCGTGACGGCGAACAAATCGGACCAGTGAATGGCGTTCAGCCTCCCAATCCGAATGATGACTTCGAACCACCGTCGATCATCCTTGGCCTCAGTGGATACCTCAACATACCCGAAGCGTGGTGCACTGCGTGCTAAAGCTGCAACCCGCTGAAAGAATGGTGCTGCAGCTCGGATGCAAGTAACCACGTGGCGAAGGCTTCCTAGAAGCTTCTGTAATTCAGTCCGTGTTGTCTTGGTGCGGTCAACCATGGTGTGAAGTCGCAGAAGTGCCTTTTCCACTTTTGCAGGCGGCATAGACACAGTTTGAGCCAGCATATCCCAGTCTAGGCCTAATGCTCGACCCGCCCGAAACCAGCTCGTGAACTTCTTCTCGTTGCAAGCATCAGGACCCAGTATTGTCACCATCGCGGACCGAAATGCAAGCTCAGCTTCTGCCAGTCTGGATCCAATGTTGGGTTCAATAGCGACGTGGTCGTCGCACCACGTCTTCGCATCGAAATTCTTATTTGCGGCTGGAGGCTGAAGTGGCCAAACTGGCGCCGAACGGGCATACAAGTGCCCAATAGATGGTCCTGCGATCCAGTACGAGGACGGTGAGTTCTTCCAGCCAAATGGGCAGCAGAGATCCACAATTAAGATACTAAGTTCCGGTATCGTCCCGGCAAAGCGCCCAACATGGTCAGCTGACAGCGGAATTTTGCGGAAGGCTCCATTAACGTCGCCGGTCAGCATTCGTTGTAGCGTTGGGAATGCACTGGCCACATCCATGATTCGGTTACCCAGCGCTTCCGAGCCATCATATCCGACTTCAATCTCGTGATCGGGTTCTGTGTTGTCGTTCACCGAGTCACCAGGCGGAAAGGAGAGATCGTGAATTATGCGGGCATCAACCGAGAGATCTATATCTCCCTTTTGGACTGCTCCAAAGGGGCTGCAGGTGACGTCGTGTAGGAGCGGTAGCAAATCAATGTCCAGAATGAGATATCGGTTCGAGTCTTGACCTTTCCGTAGATGCTTGATGATGACATTTAGTGCACGTTTCGCGGAGCCATGATTCACAGGTGACACAGGCTGCGGTTTGAACGACGATTTCCAAGAAGGAATCACGCCGTGACGTATATGTGCTGCCAACGCGACCAAGCACGATAACTGTTCCAGGCCGCAAAGTCTCCGGGTTCCTCCAACGCTTTATTCGGTCTGGGGTCGTTCCCTGACTCGCCACGAAGCAGCCTAACGAACTTTGGCAACTGCATCCCTGTCCGCCGAATAAACTCGCTGAACACGGTTTGCTTCTGTCGATCCAGCAAATATTTGACGCGGCCATTATTCATGGCCGAAGTTGGCGTGCTCCCAGCTAGTTGAAGCCCGTGCTGCCGCAGCGATTCGTTGAGAACGGAGTCACTGGCTTTCATGGTGCAATTGGACCAGACGTTGACGAACCATTCTGGTGGTCTGGGCACGCGCGCGCTGATCAGATATGAACTTCTTGCAGGAACTCGAAGTAGTGGACGGGCTCGAAGGCATGGGCCTAACGAGCGGCCCGAGGGTGGACGGGCTTGAAGGCATGGGCTTGTCAAGCGGTCCGAGGGTGGACGGGCTTGACGGCATTGGCCTGTCAAGCGGTCCGACGGTGGGCGGGCTCAAAGGCATGGGCCTGTCAAGCGGCCCAACGGTGGGCAGCACCTCCTGCACTGGTTTGGAAGATGGCTCCGCATCTTCTTGGGTCGCTGAATATGTTTTCAGTCGCGATATCGTGTTCTACACCGGGTACTCCAGCGCAGCCTCATCTTGTACCAACTTGCTTTGCTGCTGTACGTGCATTACTGGGTCCTTTGCCGACGGAGTGACCGGACCATGAATCGCCTCCAGGCACCTTCACTGCATATCCGCTGCGAGACCACCGTAATTCTCGACAATGAAATCTCGTACAGCTTCAGGCAGGGTTGCTGGTTTGAAGTGGCAGAGCGTGTTGATGATGCAGTTGCCGTTCCTTCCACGGCAGCCTTGTGTGGAAAGGAAACGCAGGCAAATCTGCTTGTTACCCTGCTTGCGCAATGCTTTCCGGATTTCCTGCGGAATATACACTCGTTTGTCGGCACCTCCACCACGGTTAGCTCGGTCGTTGCGACTTGAACCAGACTTGGTTGACTTCAACGCGGAGACAATGTCCTGACGCAGAATCAACTGGTGAACCCGTACAAATGATTCGTGCGACGCGCTGAAGTGGGTGCTGATGGCTGTGGCTTGCTCCCAGCTTTCGTCTGCGATGAATACTCGGAAGAGCTCAAGCCGGTCATCGATCCAGGCTGTGATCTCGGCCAGAGCCGCCGCTGAGGTCGGTAATTCACTCACGCGCAGCTCGGATAGGAACCCGGACGCAGCTTCCAGCGCTTCGATCACCGCCGGTTGGTACAGTTGCCTAGCAACATTACTAAGAACGTCCACAGCACCGACTAGTGTAGCGAAGTCAGTTGCCTCACGCTGCACCGGCGAGGTGTTCTTCTTTGAGAAATTACTCATGTCGCTTCTTCGAACTCGCTCGCGCTTCTCCAGCTCCGTCACTCGGGCAAAATGCAGGATCGACAGCCCTCGCGTACCAAAATCCCAACCAAGAGACCGCGCAGGACAGCAGGATGCAGAAAGAATCCAAATTTTCTCCAGTGAATCTGGACAAACTCCACGAATTGCTGCGCCGTGAAAGACGAGTAGTTACCGTTCACTAGAGCTAAATGCACTGTCGTCTGCATACCTGTGGGTCGAGACTGGGTCTTACTTGAAGCATCTTCACCCCTTGAAACAAACAGCTGAGCCGAGTTGCTCAGGCCGACTCCCGTTCGATGGAGCGAGATAAGTTGATCCACATCCGCACCAAGTCGTAGTCCCGTGCTTCCAGGGCCGTTTGAAGCCTGTGGTTGGTGGGTCGACGGGGTGGCACCAGTCTCGGTTCGGCGCCGGCGCTTTGGTTCTGGTGGTCTTCTTCGCCTGAAGCTTGCCTTGGAACCCGATAACCTGGTCATCGTCGTCAGAGTCACTGAGCCCATCACTGAGAACGACTTCTGTGCCCGACGGACCCATCACTGGTCGGGAAGCCGTGGCGACCATGGCGCTTTCTTTGGGTTCGGCTTCATCGAAGATCGTGTCGCCGAACGTCATACCAGCAGGGTGAGAGCGCCCACCTTCCTTGTAGAAGACATAGTCCAGAATGTGATGGACCGTCACCTATGACATCTCGAAGCTGACTTGATTAGCTTGGAGAGTTAGACTCCCTGGAGTTCCCCTCCCGAGTGTTGCGTGTCCTGGCTCAATACGATGCCTTGCTCGCGGCGCTCCCAGGTTGAGGCCTTGATCATACAGGTTGCCGCATCCCGAATCATGCCCGGTTGTAGTCTGTTGTAGACGGTGAAGCACCAACTGGCCCACCGGCCCAAAAGCCGAATGACCAGGTCACTCTTTCCGGCCGCCAGCAATGCACACGCCCCTCCTATGCGGAGTGAGTGGGTGGAGTAGTCGGACCGTGGTAGACCCATGCTAGCTGCGGCCATCTTGATGAGCCTGGCCACTTCTGTCTTCTTGATCGTCCGGGAGGTCGAGACTGAGGTGAGGTACGGATCTAGCCTCCGTCCCATCGAAACCACTGGGCTCGAACGCGCAGGCACTTCCTGGATGCTGCCACTGGACACAGGTGCGCGTGGTGTGACTTGTAATGTCGTACTGTCGTGCCCTGGGCAACTTGATCACCTTTGTGCGACTCAAAGATCACCTCCACCGACATTGCGTTCGGTTCTTCAGGTCCGACCTGATTTCCCACGTGGTCGCGTAGGATGACGTTGGCAGCCTTCACGCAATGCGCCCGCACGTTGCCTGTCGATCTGTCCACGGCTACCGGGCCCCACAGCTATGGGAGCTTCGGTCGAGGAGAAGAACGCTAGGATGATGGATCCCAACAGCAGGTCACCTTCTAGGTCGGGCTGGGTTCTGAGCTCGTGCATCTTGAGCAGCAACGATGTAGTAACTGGCTGCTTCCGGTCCACGCCACCATGGGTGCGCTTGTAGCCTTTAGCGATGAGCTCAAATTCCGGATCATGGTAATTGAGCTTGGCGTTCCGAACTGCCTTGTGTGCGAATGCCACTGCTGCCATCTTCCCGTCGAAGGTCTGATACTTGTTACCTCTCCTTCCTTTGTTGTGCCCTTCTAACGCGCACAATGCCGCGAACAGTCCGACCATCCGCGCTTGTTGTGCCCTGGGCATTTCGTCAATCCACACGGAGAATCCGAAGTCGTTGCAGAAAGACTCCCAGAACTTGAAGTTCTTGCTGTAGCTACCCAGTGTCCCGGCTGAGACGGATGCCTGCTTGAGCTGGTCCCGCTTCTCCTCCACGCGCTTCGTCTGTCGGAATCTGTGGCATATCACGTCTGTTAGAAACACTGTCCCGATGGATGTCGCACTCCCGAGTCTGTTTCAGTCTTGGCCGAATCGTGTGTGTCGTGAAGTGAAGTCTGTTGCGAGCCTGGCTCAGGGCACACTCCCGGAGGGTCTGTTGTCCGTATCGGGATTTGCAATTCATCTTGTCGACCAGTTCCGTGATCCATCCCTTGCCATGGACGACGACGTGACACCAGGTGTCTTCCGCAGATAGGTCTGACCCCCACGCGTCCGTGACGTTTGCCAAGGCGACGGCAAGCTCGCTGCCATCTCGGGCCTGGTCACGTCGTTTAAGGAGTGAGTAGACGATCCCGGAGCCTCATGCTCTCTATGCATATGACGCTCTTCCTCACTGTTACCATTAAGACCTCGTCAAAGACCTTGGTACGATCGAACAGGTTCATCGGCATCCCGGCGAATTCGGTCTGAAACGCCAGGGCCTTTCACATCTCCAGATCCTTCTGAAAGAACTCTGTCACTGGAACACCTGAGCTGCCGAGTCGCCGACCGCGGTTCTGAACCGCCGTCAGGCGCTGAATGAACGGCTTCGTGATTGGGATGAAGCTGATCACGTGTCGGAGAACGCCGATCACACTGTCCAGCCGCTTTCTCGACAGGAATGCCTTCCGCAGCGTCTCCGTCAGGGCCGATCGGAGTTTGTCGATCTTCCTCTGTGGAACTGTGATGCGCTCTTCAGGAATGTCCCAGTCGATACCTACTGCATGAAAGACGCGCGACCAGGTCGTGAACTTGCCTTCGTGCCATCCATCTGAACCAAACACCAATTGACTCAACTGGATCCTGATGAAGCACCTGCCGCTCATATGGGCCACTCGAAGACGTGGGTTGTGGAGCTTGTTGAAGAGTGTTCTCCGACCAGGGATCTGGAGCACCGGGCAGCTGCGATCGGCGGTAGGTAGAAGCTAGGACAGGCCGAGCCCGCGCTCGAGACGCGCTCGAGACTCTAAATCTCACTCTATCTTTTGCGTCGTTCTTCGCACTGCGTAGGAGCCCCAGTGGCTTCCAACAGAGCTATCCGCGAGGATTTGACCCACACAAAGCTGTGACTGCTGTTCGACACGTCGATTGAGGCAGCGCTGCTATGGTTCGAAAATCGATGTTGTTCACGCCCGAGATGGCTAGTCTGTAGCGGACAAGTATCTGCTCTGCTTCACTCCCTTTGAGGACGAGAAACGTTTGACGGCCAACGCTTGAAGCAGCGCGGGTTGATCGTTCTCTCGTATTGAAATTGAATACACCAATACATCCAATAATTGATTGATCTCCATTACCAGGTCCAATTCAATATCAATTATATTTTCTGGATCCCTGCATTCAAAGACAAGGATCCGGACGGACTACACCCCTGACTGCAGAATTCAGCCACTATAGTATCGGATGCAGCTTACATTCAAAGGTGGCATCCACGAATCATCGCCACTTCATCAGGTTGGTTCGGTTTGGGAGTGCACGACACCAATGAGTCGACTTTCGCCTTGATCTCGGGTGTGATCGAGTCGACGATCTTCAGTGCCTGCATGTTTTGCTTCAGTTGCTGGGCACTCTTTGCTCCGATGAACACAGTAGGCACGTTCTCGTTAGATAGGCACCAAACGATTGCGAAGACTGCCAAGGACACACCCAACTGCTTCGCGATGGACTGAAGTTTGTCGGCCTTGGCAACTCAGTCAACGAAGTCGGGCGTGACCGCCTCGAGCTGAGACGAGAGCCATCGGGCGCTCCATTGCTGTACTTACCTGTGAGTGTACCATACGGTACGACAGAGGAGACCACGTCGTGAGTCCGAGCTTGTACTTCTCGAACAGATCGACATACTCGAACTCGATCTTGGAGCGTTCGAGCAGATTGTACTCGGGTTGCTCGACAATGGGGCGAAGGAGGCCGATCCGCGATGTCGCACGCATCCTTGAAATACGCCGAGCTCCAGGAACTCGTGCCCCAGTACAAGACCTGGTTCGCACGGTATCTTCAGTTGGCGTGAAAAAGTGTGCGGTTAAGTACGAAGAACCTCGAAGAACGTAACCGGGGTTTCCGAACCGGGGGCGAACGGCGAGCCAGTCATTCGCCGTTTGCCGCCCAAGTGCTCAAGCGCCAAGCTCAGAGCTCACGGAAGAAGAAGCAGCCAGGCTGCCCAAGCGAGCATTTCCCCCCATACACGTCGTCGCGTCCAAGCCCGCGGCTCCTGCCCGCAACCCTCCTCGCGACTCCTACGCTGGCCTCGGTGGGCGAACTGTTCGCCTAGAAGCTCCTGATGAACTCCCGGGTTCATTGGACGGCCCCGTGTACGCGACACTGATCGGGGAGCCCCAACATCGCGCGGCGGACAACAGCCCCTTCTTCGACGACGCCGACGGCCGGAAGCGCCCTGCCTGGCAGGTTACGCTGACCTTCCTTCTTCCTGGCCAGCGCTTGGATGACATCGAGCCGGCTCTTCGCGAGCATGTCGAGGTGCCCTTTGGATCCCGCACTGGCGTCTGACGCAAACTTCCTGCAACTTGGCACACGAGCTCCTGGAGCGTCCGTTGCTGTCCGTGTTTCGTTTTCTCCGGTTCACCGAGTTCTTCGTCGCCACGCCGCGTCAGGACACCAAGTTCACCAGGCACACGTCTGACGTGTTCCTATGCGACCAAGTCCTGGACTACCGGCCCGCTTCTCCATTGCGCTCGTGGACGACATTGACCTGATCCAGGAACCCGGCTGCAGCTACATCTGCATGGTGGGCATCCGCGGCTACCGTGGGGAGCGCCACCAGGTGGTCGCCATCCCGCTGGTCGATGCCTGCAGCCAAGTTATTTCCCGGGATGAGTTCGTGCTGGGCTTCTATCACGGCCTCCCCTCGACGTTGCAGCCCCCCCGGTTTGCCACTGCCTGGCAGTCGTTCTGCAGCGCGTCCGCTGATCGCGCGTCCGGTCGCGCGCAACTAAGCCAGGCCTTCCCTGCCCCTGGGGCAGGCCTACCTGACGCAATCGACTTGGGCTCGCGGGTTGTCTCCTACGTGACCCCTCGTGGCACTAAGCGGGCTGATATTCCTGTGGACTATGCGTGGCGCATTGCTCATCCGACCCTGGCGACCATGGATTTCGACGAGGAGGCGTTCTCCCGGACGCGACCACCATGCACCGGTCTCCGGATGCTGAGCGGCCACTCCTCACTCGTGCTGAAGCTGAGCTGACACCCGCCGATCAGATCGCGCCGGCGCTGTTAGCGGCCCATCAACTTACGCCTGGCGTACGTCAGCCAGACCCTTCGGCCATCGCGCGTCCACAGGCATCGGGTCCTGGGCCAGCGGCCCGCCGTCAGCCCCGGCCTCCGGTCTTACCGGGGAGGCGCTGATGCAGGCGCTGTTCCTGGAGCAGCGCGCTACCAACGATGCTCTCCGTTTCCAGCTTCAAGTTCTGTTCGATTCCGTCGTATCCATTCAGCACCGCCTGGCGGTCCAGACCCCCGGCTGGTCACCGGGCCCTTCAACCAGCGCGCATGCCGATTAGGACTCGGCGCCGGCATTCCGACACACCCGTGGTGAGGGGGAACGCGGGCTTATTCGCCGCGAAGCGGCCGTGCCTTCCCAGTCGCCACCTCATTTGCGTCATGGCCCTGGGCCCACGCGCCGGGGCACTGCTTCTCCCGACCGGCGTTTCCGGTCCCGTTCGCCACGTCGGAGCAGTCGTGTCCGTTCGTCTGTGCGAAGTGGTTCCCGATCTCGTTCACGTCGGCACGACCGGGGTGCTCGGAGCCCGCGTCGTCGTTCGCCTTCACCACCTCGTCGCTTCTCACGGTCTCGCTCCAGGAGCAATTTTCGTCGTCGCTCCAGATCCGCCGGACGCTCTCTATCACCGCTCCGACCGCCCCAGGGGCACCTTCCGACGGGCAACAACCTGTTTCGGCCGTCGCTCAATGAGATGACCATCCGCACGGCTGCCCGCGTTGGCCCTCGGTTCCAGGAACCAGATGCAGGTACGAATGACGCCTTGTGCCGCTTTACTAACATGTGCCCGCACGACCGAGTCTGTTTCATATTCCGTCAAGAGCGTTTCCGCGGCCAGTATCGGGCCACCAATGTCACGTCGAAGATGCTTTTCTTGGTCGACTTCTATAGCCGGCCTCTCGACTACTTCATGTCTACCGAGGCATCAGCTGCCTATCATCAAGACCGGAACGTGCTGCACCTAGACTCCCAGTGGGGTGGCCTTGAACCGCCACCGGTGACACCCATTCGCCGGGCGGATCAGTTGCACCAGGTGCTGTACACGATCCAAGATGCAGCTTCAATGTGGTACCCGGCCTACCTCGCCTCGGTGTTTCGATATGATCACGGCGGCATGGTTCAGTCACTCCAGTCCCAGGCACCACCCCAGCTTCTGTCGGTCATGTGCAACCTGTACCAATCAATCTTTTCCTCGCTCTCCGACGACCTGATCCATGGCGTGGACATCCGTGATGCTGCTCCGCGAGCTCTGCGCTCCCTCCGGCACGACTCGGCCGCCTATCAGCAATTAGTCACTCGAGTGATGAACGCTGCGGTCATGCATTCGGTGTTTCAGGTGGCCTCGGGACGCCATGGTTCGCACGGCTCCAGGAGCCCTCTTCAGCGCGACCAACCCGCTCGTCGCGACGCTCGGTCAACTCGAGCCCGGCCGGAGGCCAATGCCTCCATTATTCCGAAGCGCATCCGAGATCAGATCCCGGCGATCGAGGGCAAGCAAGTCTGCGTGCGTTTCCAATCGGAAAAAGGCTGCACCTTTCCAGGTTACAAGCACCTCCATGAGCTGCGTCGTCTTCCACCAGATGTGCTGAAGTGGGTGACGGAAATGCATACCGGTTTGAAGGCCGCACACCCGCAACGCGAGTGAAGCATTCGGGGAGGCGAGCAGTTAGCGACCAGGTCGCCCTGGCATAACCCTACATCAGATGTTTTGCTCCCTCCCGTGTCTTTCATCGCGTCGGATGCCACCCCCTCCGATCGGATCGGTCCTCCTCGCTACCTGGATTGGCTGCCTCCTCGGTGCCCACATCGTCATCTATCCAGCGACAGGTGGCTACGGTGCCTGGCACGTTCGAGCCATCGACGATTGCAGTCGCGGACACCCGGGGTGTCACTTGCCTGGTCTCAGCGGTGACGGACACTGGCCTGAGTGATGCTCCGGTGCCTGGCACCTCGGCTCCGTCGGCGGGTGTTGTTCCGGACACACAGCGTGTCACCAGCCCAGGCTCATCAGTGTCAGACACCAGCCTGCGTGCTGCTACGGTGCCTGGCATCCCGACCACATCGACGGACGCTGGCACACAGAGTGCCACCAGCCCAGGCCCATTGGTGTCCGACACTGGCCTGCGTGCTGCTGGCCAAGTTACGCAGTGTGACTCTTATTCGCGCGCTGTGGAGGTTCGGTACGGCCGGCGGGGTCCGATTCGCCGCCTCTATGCCTCCTTTGACGGTGGCTTCCGGCCACTGACGGGTCGGTGTGCCTTTGCTTGGAGTGTCTGGCCCAGTGACCATCACCTCATTCATTGGCAGGCCACCACGTTCCAGGACTCGTACTCCACTAATGTCATGGAGGCTGAAGGACTTTTCGCGTGCCTTCGCTGGATCCAGTCCGAGCTCCCGTTTCACCGTGTGGACATTTATGGCGATTCTCGTGTGGTCATCTCTCAAGCGCTATGCCGTTTTGAGTGCCGGGCACCCCATCTGGCGCGAGTGATCGGTGCTATTCGGGCCCTGGGCTCCACCGGCACCCCCATCTCTCTCCACGCCATTCTCCGCGCTTCGAACTCCGCCGCCGATGGTTTGTGCAATTGGATAATGGACTCCTTCCCCGCGGCTGACCTCACGTTGGCCGGGACAAGATGGCCATGTCCTCTTCCCTACGCCTTGGCTCAGCGCCCCCCGCTTCTGCTTCGCCTCGCGCCGTCGATCGCGCCGGTTTTGCCCGATCTGTTGGCCCATGTGGCAGCGACCTGGTCGCTCGTCCTGGACGATTTCTACCGAGTGGCTCATCTCGTTCAAACTCGTTTCGTGTCGTCGTCGTCGGATCGGCCGAGTCATCCGCCCGTAGCGGGTCCATCACCGCCTCCGCACATTTTCACGTTGGCGGCTTCACTCCCGTCGTGGTTCGACACACCGTCCACCCGATTATGTGTCATTCGAGATCGTCATCGGTGTGTCCCTCGCTCGGTTTTCGAGGCGCTTCGGTCAGCTGCTGCCCGCATTGGTGCTCCGTTCCATGTGGATTCGGCATTTTTAGCGCCTGGACCAGGTCCTCATGTGACCCCGACACTGATCTGCGCATCCCGGATGCCTTGGTGGTCCACTCGGAGTTTGGGATTTCCGGGACTCTCACCCTCTTTCGCGGTCAGACCGCAGAGGACTCTCGTCCGAACAAGGCCCTTCGCACATGGCTCTACCGTACCCATTTGGCTTCGTACCCGTATCTCGATCTCCTGTGTGCCATCGCGCAGGACGGCCTGGTTCCCCCATGGAAGGATCTCTCGGATCGCCTGGGTCCGCGCCCGACACCCGCCAACTATCCCGGCGCCGACAAGGGTGCTGCTCTCGTGACCGACAAATTACTGGCTGATTACTACAAGGGTCGGGCCATCATCACGACCATGTCTTCTTTCGAGCGTGACCCGACGTTTCACTCGAGCGCGTTTGCCCTGGTTCCGAAGAATGACAAACCCTTGCACCTGGACGGTCGAATTATTCACGACTTATCGGCGCCCGACGGACAGTCCGTCAACGTGCAGACAGCATCAGAGGCTTCACCCGACGCGACTTGGGACCCATTCGTCTCGATCGATCGCCGCGTGTGTGAGCTACGCCGACGGTACCCGGGGCACCCGATTTACGCCATGATCGCAGATATCGCCGAAGCCTTTCACCACGTGCCGGTCCACGCGGATCATGCGTCGGCTTTTGGGGGTCGTCTGCCACGCTCCTCTCATGGCATCGTGTCCGGCATGGCCGTCTTCGGATGGACATCTTCACCGGGATTCTTCGCAGTTTTCGGGAAAGCCGTTCGCCACTACCTGCGGAGCGGAGGCTCAAGGGTGCTTGGACACATGGAGCTCTTCTGGTCGTTCCACTGGGTGGACGACATCGTCCTCGTGGAAGTCGACATTGGCGACCGCCTTCAGAAGGCAGAGAAACGTCTCAGAGACGGGATCAAGTTGGTATGCGTTCGAGGTAATGCTGATGGCCACAATGACCCCTTACGAACATCTCTAGCGCGCGTGGATAGCTTACGCTGTACTCGGTGTTACAGTTCTCCATGTAGGCTGGGATGCCTTCAAATACAACATGCTGTTCGTGCACCCGCCGTGCAGGGCGAGTTACGTGTTGCACTCCATCAGCAGCGTCAATTCTGTTTGTATGAAAGTTTGTATGTTTGATTGGCCAGGTATTGGCTTCCCTATCAATCAATTATTTCAATTTATCTATTGACAAATTTTTTTTTAATTATTTTTTCTGGATCCCTGTTTGAATGACTCAACATTGTCAACATTGGACACTTGAAAATCATTAACAAAGCTATTGCTACTCACGTGTTTAGACCGCGGACTTCAAGCTACAACGAGGCGTCACAAGTGAAGGTTGGCTACACTTTAGCAGGCTGTATTCATTGATCAAGACCTAACGGAGTGCAGTGTGCTCTGCAAGACGTTGTCAAGTGCAAG
This sequence comes from Phytophthora crassamura, assembly GCA_033557995.1. NCBI lineage: Eukaryota > Oomycota > Peronosporomycetes > Peronosporales > Peronosporaceae > Phytophthora > Phytophthora crassamura. Next base: position 2,165,671 of record JAUCED010000005.1, on the reverse strand, counting down.
TTCACCAACCTACAAGTGCTTCGCACGAATCATCTCGGTTCCGTCGGTCTGCGCGAACGCCGGCACAAACGGCACCAGCGCGTCGATCTGCGCCTTCACCTCCGGCGTGATCTTGTCCAGCACAGCCACAGCCTGCAAGTTCTGCTCCAGCTGCGCCAGCGTCTTGGCGCCGATCATGACTGTCGACACGTTCTCGTTGCTCACGCACCACGCGAGGGCGAGCTGCGCCAACGAGATGCCGAGCTGGTCAGCCACGGGCTTAAGCTTATCGGCCTTGGCCACACGCTCCGCGAAGTCCGGGGTGTACGCCTTGTAAAGAGCGCTGTCCATGCGAGACCCCTCGGGCGTGCCGGCACTGTACTTGCCCGTCAGAGCGCCGTACGCCAGCGGCGACCACGTCGTGAGGCCGAGCTTGTACTTCTTGTACAGGTCCACGTACTCGAAGTCGACTTTGTTGCGCTCCAGGATGCTGTAGACGGTCTGCTCCACGATGGGGCGGATGAGCCCAAGGCGGTCAGCGATCTCGCACGCCTCGATGATGTCGGCCGCAGCCCACTGGCTGGTGCCCCAGTAGAAGGCCCAGCCCTGGTTGATGACGAAGTACATGGCTCGAACCACCTCCTCCACGGGCGTGTACGGGTCCGGGCGGTGGCAGAAGAGCACGTCCACGTAGTCGAGCTGCATGCGCTTGAGCGACGCCTTCGTGCCTTCGACGATGTGCTTGCGGCTCAGGCCGCAGTCGTTCGGCCCGGCTTCGTGAGTTCCGTGAAGGTCCTAGGCCCGAAGTAGATCTTGGTGGTGAGGACCAAGTCTTCGCGAGACCACGTGCCGGCAGCGATGCCCTTTGCAATGGCAGCGCCCATGTTGGTCTCCGCGAGACCGCCGCCGTAGGCCTCGGCGTTGTCGAAGAAGTTGACGCCATGCTCGAAGGCCAGCTTCATCATGTCGTACCAGGCGTCCGCCGTGTACTTGTCGTCGACGTCCATCCAGCTGCCGAGCGAGAGCTTGGAGACGAGAAGGCCGGAATTGCCGAGGAAACGGTAGGTCATGCGGTTGGACGTGGTGTCGGCCATGGTGGTAGAGTAGTTGGTGGTTGGGGTGCAAGTGTGCAGGAGTTGGTGAGTTTTGAAGTGATCTAGTGTTGGAGCTAGCTTTGTCGAGCCTTGTCGAGCTTTGTCGAGCTTTTCAATGCAGACCTTACCAGGTGAGCGATTACGGATGGGGTCAAGTATTTGAGGATCTAGTGACTGTCCGTTGACTAATTCAGGATTTGACGATTATGACAACTTTCACCGCGGTTAAGTCATCCTAGCTCTGGAGGTTGCTGGTGGAGGAGTCATGTAGGGTGCATCCGGTGAGCAGTGCGGCAAGCGCCTATTGCTTAGTCACCCCCGACGATTTGTCACGTCTCGATTACTTGACCCCATCCGTAATCGTCAGTCCTCTCTAATAATGCTAAACATTAGGAATGGTAAGGGAAGGGAATATTTATACCATACTGAAACTAGTATAAACCGAATGTTGTATTCATTGATCCAATTTTATCAACCTCCTACTCGAGTATTAATAGCTCCTAGCTCCTCCGCGCCGAGACAACATCGAGTTGTTTAGCATGACCCCATCCGTAATCGCTCACCTGGTAAGGTCTGCATTGAAAAGCTCGACAAAGCTCGACAAGGCTCGACAAAGCTAGCTCCAACACTAGATCACTTCAAAACTCACCAACTCCTGCACACTTGCACCCCAACCACCAACTACTCTACCACCATGGCCGACACCACGTCCAACCGCATGACCTACCGTTTCCTCGGCAATTCCGGCCTTCTCGTCTCCAAGCTCTCGCTCGGCAGCTGGATGGACGTCGACGACAAGTACACGGCGGACGCCTGGTACGACATGATGAAGCTGGCCTTCGAGCATGGCGTCAACTTCTTCGACAACGCCGAGGCCTACGGCGGCGGTCTCGCGGAGACCAACATGGGCGCTGCCATTGCAAAGGGCATCGCTGCCGGCACGTGGTCTCGCGAAGACTTGGTCCTCACCACCAAGATCTACTTCGGGCCTAGGACCTTCACGGAACTCACGAAGCCGGGCCGAACGACTGCGGCCTGCGCCGCAAGCACATCGTCGAAGGCACGAAGGCGTCGCTCAAGCGCATGCAGCTCGACTACGTGGACGTGCTCTTCTGCCACCGCCCGGACCCGTACACGCCCGTGGAGGAGGTGGTTCGAGCCATGTACTTCGTCATCAACCAGGGCTGGGCCTTCTACTGGGGCACCAGCCAGTGGGCTGCGGCCGACATCATCGAGGCGTGCGAGATCGCTGACCGCCTTGGGCTCATCCGCCCCATCGTGGAGCAGACCGTCTACAGCATCCTGGAGCGCAACAAAGTCGACTTCGAGTACGTGGACCTGTACAAGAAGTACAAGCTCGGCCTCACGACGTGGTCGCCGCTGGCGTACGGCGCTCTGACGGGCAAGTACAGTGCCGGCACGCCCGAGGGGTCTCGCATGGACAGCGCTCTTTACAAGGCGTACACCCCGGACTTCGCGGAGCGCGTGACCAAGGCCGATAAGCTTAAGCCCGTGGCTGACCAGCTCGGCATCTCGTTAGCGCAGCTCGCCCTCGCGTGGTGCGTGAGCAACGAGAACGTGTCGACAGTCATGATCGGCGCCAAGACGCTGGCGCAGCTGGAGCAGAACTTGCAGGCTGTGGCTGTGCTGGACAAGATCACGCCGGAGGTGAAGGCGCAGATCGACGCGCTGGTGCCGTTTGTGCCGGAGTTCGCGCAGACCGACGGAACCGAGATGATTCGTGCGAAGCACTTGTAGGTTGGTGAACTTGCACTTGACAACGTCTTTGCAGAGCACACTGCACTCCGTTAGGTCTTGATCAATGAATACAGCCTGTTACAGTGTAGCCAACCTTCACTTGTGACGCCAGGCCTCGGAAAAAATAATACCAATCCAGTTGTTACTGTATTGTTGTGGTACAATTATTTATTATTAAGTCTTCACGAAGTCAATAAAATTTGATATTGTACCAATAATACCAATACAATACCGTCTCGGAGCGATTTCGTGACTCGGTTGACTTCGGTCAGTCATTTAACCGCTGGTAGACAATGGTAGACAGCGATGGCGCCACAAATGTTGAGCCTCTTGCAAGCAGCGACGAGAGGAACAGTTGTGGCTTGATTCTGGGCCGACTTCGACTTCGACTTCGACATGGCGACCGTCCGGCGCTGCTAATCCACCGCGGTCGACCAGGCGGCATCGGAGCCCTAGGCTCTGGCGTCAGGCAACAGCAACAAAAGAGAGGTCAGTAACTACGCCATGAGATTCTCCGCGGAGGGAATAATGCGAGAGCATCTGGTACTGCTTCGGTGACCTACCACGACCTGGCAAAGGTCGCGTCTCCAACCTCCAATACGGTCGAGCCTTCTCCTTACGCAGCTTTTCGGGATCCTGCATGCTGATTCTACCAACTTTGACATGTTGCCTTTCATGCCCGTGAATCGCGACTTGTGGAATGCGACTTCTCATTTTTTCGCCGAGTAGTGAGAACCTCAGGCAAAACATGCAGCTACAATATACTGATATTGGCTCCGTTATTATTATTGTTGGGCTCCGTATTGCCGTTATTACTGCGCTCTGCTTGCCTTTGCAGTACAATAGAATACTGTATTTCCGACCTGTGTGACACCTCGTCGTAGCCGGAAGTCCGCGGTCTAAACACGTGAGTAGCAATAGCTTCGTTAATGCTTTTCAAGTGTCCAATGTTGACAATGTTGAGTCATTCAAAGACAAGGATCCGGACGAACTACACCCCTGACTGCAGAATTCAGCCACTATAGTATCGGATGCAGCTTACATTCAAAGGTGGCATCCACAAATCATCGCCACTTCATCAGGTTGGTTCGGTTTGGGGGTGCACGGCACCAATGAGTCGACTTTCGCCTTGATCTCGGGTGATCGAGTCGACGATCTTCAGAACCTGCATATTCTGCTTCAGTTGCTGGGTACTCTTTGCTCCGATGAACACAGTAGACACGTTCTCGTTAGAGAGGCGAAGACTGCCAAGGACACACCCAACTGCTTCGCGATGGACTGAAGTTTGTCGGCCCTGCAGCGGAGTCGTCGTGAACGCCTTCCAGTAGTCCGAGCTGAGACGAGAGCCATCAGGCGCTACTTACCTGTGAGTGACCATACGACAGAGGAGACCACGTCGTGAGTCCGAGCTTGTATTTCTCGAACAAGTCGACATACTTGAACTCGACCTTGGAGATTGTACTCGGGTTGTTCGACAATGGGGCGAACGAGGCCCAGCCGATCCGCGATGAGGAACTCGTGCCCCAGTACAAGGCCTAGCCTTGATCAATCACGACGTTCATGGCTCGCACGGTCTCTTCAATTGGCGTGAAAACCTCCGAGCGGTGACAGAAGTGGACGTCCACGTATTCAAGCTGCAGGCGCTTAAGTGGCGCCTTCGTACCCTCAACGATGTGATGTGCTTGCGCCCGATGCCCTGTCCGTTCGGTCAGGTCTCCGCTGTCAGCCCCTTGGCCCATAGTAGATCTTACCAAGTCTCACGGCTCCACCTTCCTTCAGCGAGACCCTTCTTGATGGTGACGCCCAAGTTGGTCTCCACGAGGCCGGCGCCGCAGTTGTCGAAGAAGTTGACGCCATGCTCGAAGGCCAGCTTCATCAAGTCGTAGCAGGCGTCCGGCGTGTACTTCTCGTCGACTTCCATCCAGCTGCCGAGCGAGAGCTTGGACGACGAGCAGCCCGGAGTTGCTGGGGAAGCGGTAGGTCATGCGGTTGGACGTGGTGTTGGACGTGGTGGCAGCAGGTGCTTGTGCTAGTGGAGGTTTCACTGAAAATTGGAAAGTTGTAAACCATGATCGCACTTGCACCAGTCGAAGAAGCCATTGCTTTAGTCGCGAATGCTGGTCTAGCATATTTGTAGTGGTGCTGTTTTTTCGGTGGTTTAGTGCCCCGTCGATCTCGCTTGGTGACTTTCAAAACGAAGTGCCATCGACACGCAATTAACGTACTGTCACCAGTTCAATTTATCATAAGGTAAATGGCCAATTAGAGGCCCAGTGGTCAATTCATGGCCGGCACCTTGTTGTCCACTGAGCGCACTGTATTTAATATTCTTGCCGTTCATTCGCTAAAATAAAGTTAAGTACGAAACCTTTACAAACAAATTTCAAGCTGGTTGGCGGGAAAACGTTGGCGGGAAAATGCACTGGTGGTGCGTACTGCTTCAGAGGTTTTGAGCAACTGATCATTTTGAAATTTGCAAGATGAAGACGTACACGATCGAGAAGAAGCAAGACACCATCGCTCTGGTCCAAGCAGGAGCTGCGATTGCTGATGTCGCCACTGCTACCGGGGTTCACGAAAGAACCATCCGAAAGTGGTTGGCGACAGCTGCGGAGACTGGCCTGCAAAGTGCTGCACGCCCGGGCCCGTAGCCGTTCTTCCCCGAGCTGGCAGAGCGCCACATCTTCGAGTGGGTGGTTGGACGACAGCTGGTGGGTCATCCAGTCAGTCGGTCGGTCATCATTCACAAGGCCCAGGAGGTAGCGCTGCTCGGATGCGGTCGGAGCATTGGTGGTGGCTGGTATCGCCGCTTTTTGGAGCGATTTCCTGAGCTCACGGGAAGATCTGCTCAAGCGCTGCCACTGAAGCGGAACTTTGTCGTTTCCTCGGACCTTTCGACGCTGTTCAACACTTTGGCAAAACTGGTGATTGAACTCAAGCTGGATAGCGCACGAGTGTTTAATATGGATGAGACGGCGTTCCAGAAGCAGTTGAGGAGCAAGAGGGTCATCGCTGTACGAGGTTCGAGTAATGTGTGGACCACGGTGCATACTGCGAACTTTCACCTCTCTATAGTGGCATGTGGAAGTGCTGCAGGCCTCATTGTCCCTCCCGTGTTCGTCTTGCCTGGAAAGACTGTGTCTCTGAGTTTGCTCGAGGGCTGCGAGGTGCAAGGTGCGGCAGTAACCACGTCCGAATCCGGCTTCATGAACGCAGCTTTGTTTGAGGAGTGGCTGATCTTCTTTGATGGTAGCGTTCCTACGACTGTCCAGCGACCGTTGCTGCTGATCCTTGACGGCTGTGGCTCCCACTACTCACCCAAGATCGTGGACGCCGCTGAGCGTCTCGATATCCTGCTTATGTTCCTGCCGCCGAACGCCACGCATCTGCTGCAGCCGCTGGACGTCGCTGTTTTCGCAACGTTAAAGGACAAAATCGGCAAACTAATTGCTGGCCTCGTTGACGAGGACGATGACGGCGGCTTCTCAATCAGCAAGGACGACGCCATCGCCTTATCAAGTCTTGCTTGGCGTGGATCCAAGGTGGGCCGCAATATTCAGCGCGGATTCACTGCCTGTGGGCTCTTCCCGTTGTCGCTGGTGAAGATGAACGCTCGTCTAACGAACTTCACACGCACCGGGGTCCCAACGCATATGCAGCAGGCGACGTGGCTGCACATGCAGCCGCTCGTTGAAGAATACATCCTCACTTTGCCCAAGCCTCTGAGGAAAGGCACCAGTAAGCGCAAGCGGGTCACGGTTGGTGGGCGACTGCTCACGCACAAGGTTCTCCAAGAGATTCAGAGGGGTCCTGCAACCCGGGCTGCAAGCACTCGGCGCAAGAAGTCAGCGCCGACGACGCCTCGTGCGGCAGGAGCCGCAGACGTTCTCGAATTTGCAGTCGTTTGATAGCAACAAGTAGTTCAGAATGAGGCTTAGCAAAAACTAGAACTCAGCACATATCTGCAGTAGCTGACTTGCTGTATCACTTTCCATCACAGTCGAGAAGTGCAGCGCACGCGCTTATTAATGATGTGTCCGCGACACTGTTTTGTGCAGCATTTAACCCGCCCTGCCGGGCTGTATCATTTAACAGGGGGCTTCAGACACGCACGGGAGTTCAGGATGACTTGCCAGGACGCTTGGGCAGCTGTACGTTGTGTCCGGAGCGTCGGGGTGACCTAGGGGCTCCAGGAGAGCCGTCGCCCCTCGCTCCATCAGGAGCGACTTGCTGGCGGTGCGTGCGGTCTGAGAGTGAAGCACGTTGTAAAATTCCGTGAGTCTTCTAAACATTATAACCCTGTTGAAGTGCTACTGCCTTCGGGAAATTCGTTTTGACGAGACACCTATCCCTTGAGAAGGCTTGTGGGCTGTCACCACAATTCAATACTAAAAGTGAGGTTAATACCGGCCTCTGACTGGCATTTTGGATAGGTCTTATTCGAAGACGGCTCCTGTGCACATAAGGAGTGGTGCTTTGCGTATAGGGCTTTATAAAAATAGCCAGCACGATGGGCTTTTCGGAACGGTCAGAAATTATCCTGAATTTGCGCTGGTTCTCGAGCCTCACCAATGTGAATGAAGTACTCGAGAAGCGGCCTCTGATTGACCATTTACCTTAGGCCAAATCTATTCGATGCAACAATGATGTTCGAATATGAATGATAATCTCCAAAATGCTCACTACCACATCCATCCTACAACATGGCTCCGCTCGACACCTGTGCTCCGTTGCCCCAGGAAGCGCTCGAGGGCAGCCAACCCCCACTGCCTGCAGCAGCTCGCCAGTGGTGGCTTGCATTGTTGCCGGCGCCAAGACGCAGAGAGCGCCGTACGCAACGACCGACGAAATAAAGCGCTGCTACGAAAATCATCTTTTTTTCAGCACCCCTCTCGTTGGTTGGCACTGCCGTTCTCTTCCTGGCAGCTCTCCTTGTCGTCGCCGTCGCCTCACTCATCGTCGTCGCCTCAGCAGCTCGAGCGGCATCGTCTCTAGCATCCGCAATCCGAGCGGCCTCGTCCACCCACTCTTCGTACATCATTCGGACTTGTGCGGCGGGGTTTTCAGCATTATGGGCAATTGTTTCGTAGGTGTCGATGAAGAACTCCAAACGAGCTGGGGGGATGGCTACCAGTTCGATGCGAAGGGTGCGATCAAGCGTAATGTAGTCGAAGTGCCAGTGGGCCATCATAGTATGGTTGCGCAAATCGCTCTCCACACTCAGACGATCGCGCTTGCCTTGGTTGTATTCATTCCAGTCGGGCGGCAGCACAACTGGATAGATCCACGCCATACCGATGGTCTCTTGGTCCGCAAATTCACGGTAGTACGCCTGTGCTCCATCAGCCGCCGCACCCAGTTGTTGGACACGCCGTACTTGATGATGAGGTAGTCCTTGTAGAAATCGTGTTTATTCTGGCTGTTCGGTAGGCTCGGGAGGCACGCCACGATGCGCTTCTCATTGAGGGCGTCCCCAACGCGGCACAGGAAACAGGCATACATCCCCTGCTGGATGCGATTGAAATTGAACCCCGTCATGAAGATCAGCTTCTCCCTCCGGTAGCCGCGAGTCTTGGCTCGGCGAGCCTTCTTGACGGCGCGCTGCGCTTCATCGCCTTGGCTAGGACCTTGCGGTCCCCCGCTAACGCCAGCGAAACCCACGCGTCGCCGTTGGCGGCGGCGGCGTTGAAGCGCCTACTCAGGAAGGGCACGAGCCCTCCCGCCGGGTCACGCAGCTGGAGGCAGTCGGTCTCCAGCCCTTGACCTTTGATGAGCGCGTTTTGGTTGTGGCCTAGCCGGCCGCTGCACAGCCCAGCGAGCGAGCTCACCCGGACGTAGGGGATCCCGCCATCAAATCGTATGTCGACAGCGGCGAAGGCCGGCAGGAACTTGGCGGTTTCGATGCTCGATGGCGATGGCGCGCTTCCGGCACGTTGTTTATGATGTTTCAAAGGAAAAATATATAATATTAGGAAGTTTTGACGGGAAGTTATATAATAGTTGGGAGGTTTGCCTCAAAGTTATATAGTATTACGGGGTTTTGACTCGAAGTTATATAATATTACGGGGTTTTGACTCGAAGTTATATAATATTACGGAGTTTTGACCAGGGGCTAGGTGAAGGTAGGGTTGTACGCGCTCTGAAACTAAAACACACGTGTTTTCTAGAGGTTGGCCCGTTGCAAAAATCATTTTTGTATCAGGCCCACCGCGCACAATTGATGTATTCATAGAGGTACGAAAAAATCATTTACTGTAGCATCCGAGTTCCAGTCTTCAGTTTCTTCAGTTCCGCTGAAGCACCAGCGTCCCCGCCAGCGACTAACCGCGCTATTACCGTCTCCCCACCCCACCGCCGTAATGACCGAGAGCCCCGTCGCCATGGACAGCGAGCGCAGCTCGGACGCCAGCCCAGCCGCAGTGGTGCAGCCCGTGCTGTCGCCACCCAACAAGCGCAGCCCCTCAGGAATGCACAAGGAGCTGCTGCACAGCGACCAGCGGCTCAGCAGCCGCCTGCTGCAATCCCGTGTGGGCCGCGACAAGCAGCGCTACGACGGCCGCACGCGCCTATTAGCCTGCATCGTCGTGACGCGGCCCAGTGAAGCAGTGGACGAGTTCCTGCTCATCTCGAGCTCCAAGCACCCGACGCAGTGGATCCTGCCCAAAGGCGGCTGGGAGGACGACGAGTCCGTCGTGGAGAGTGCGCTTCGTGAGGCCGATGAGGAGGGAGGGGTGCGTCCGTCCCCACTGTCTCGGTGATCGAACTTCAGTCGAACTGACGCTCTTTTGTCGTTTTGCTTCCAGGTCACGGGCGATATCGTGGGCTCGCTCGGCTCCCTGGACTTCGCCAGCCAGCAGGGCAAGCCGTGCCGCTTCTACGGATTCAAGTTGCAAGCCACGCAGGTCTTCGATGACTGGGCCGAGAACACCCGCAAGCGCAAGTGGGTCTCCTTTGACGAGGCTCGCCAGCTGCTTCAGCACCGACCGGAGTTGGTCGAGATGGTGTCGCGCGCCGCGGCGCTTTGACGCCCGAAGCCTATTTAAGCCAGTAGACTCAACATGTAACATGCCGCACTTGCACGCGTACACTTGAAGCGAGAGCGTCTCGGATTACGTGCTCGGAAAAAATATAGTGTGAACTAGAATTCTCTGAAAATATTATCCGTTATTCGGAGTTCCAATATACTACGTAGTACTATTGTGCCTTTCGCCAATATTGGCGGTGGCGGTGGACTTCTAATTCCGGCATAATTAGATCGATAAAAAGGATTTCAATTCTTATTTAATGTTAATTATGCCTTCAATTAGAGCCTCGACCCCTAACCGTTCAGATCAGCACTTTCGATCTCATCGTGGTGGATAAGCTAGGATAAAGACGGGTTTGCTACCCGCCAATCGCCTAGTTTAGCTGCAACTCTGGCGTGATTAGCTTATTCAATCGTAAAGCGACCGCACCATCGCCACCCTCATTTCGCTCAAGGTTGGCTACCCATAATTATACATGGAATTAGCTTTGTGGAGGAGGAATTAAGGTCGAGATGAGATTAGAATTACGGCAGAATTAATGAAAGGCACAATCTATTATTGATCTTATGTTATCCTTCATCCGTTCACTGTCGAGTCGTCGTGTGTCCAGACATTCAAGGTGAACCAGACTGTCATACACTTGCACAATACAGAAAAGCTGTAGTATTTACTGAAAACTTACGAATACGAAGACATATAGCATTCATATCAAGGCTAAGAACTAGCGACGTCTTTCCGCCGCACATTGTTCAGCTTGCTCGCGGAGGATATACGAAGAACGGCTAGATCTCGGGCAACGCGACGTCGCAAGATGAGCTCGTCGCGGTACGCACCGAACAAGTTCCAAAACTCATCCGAGCGCGGGTCAAACCTGAAAATCTCGGACTTCTCCGAGTACACGCTCACGTCCCCAGTGAAGCGTGTACCGGTAGCATCGAACCAACTCTCGGGGTCGATCTCCGGGAACCGAGCGATGTTGTCGATGTCTTCGGGGTCGCGAACGGTCACGACGGCGGCGTCAGCTTCGACATCTTCGACTTCTTCGTCCCTCATCGCGAGGGTTCCCGTGCCGTTCTACTCGCGAAGTCGATCCAGTTGCGCCGCTTGCAAGGCCCACACTGCGTTGCCGCCGAGCACGAGCGGGTCTTGAGCGGCTTGGACGAGACCGTTTGTGTTAATCTGTGGCTCTCACACATGCACGTCAAGGGTACGCGCATAGCCACCGGCATGGTACCGGAAGCGCAACCCCGCGTCTATCAGCTTGTTCCGCCACCCGCACTCAAGCCGGTACAACTTCAGGAACGTCTTTGACTTGCCGCCAACCAGCGCCGCAATCGCGACGATGTTGACGGCGTGCATGGGGAGTCCTAAGAGCTTGAGCTCTGACTTGACTTGTGTGAGTATCGTGCCTAGCTCTTGCCTGCAGAAGGAACACGCAAAACAAGCACAGACACACGCAATGGTTAAAATAACATAACAAATTGAGCCACAGCAGTAACTTACGTTGTGACGCCGTACTTGGCTGCCTCACATCCTTCCCAGATGTCCAGATCTGCCTCGGGGAGCTTCAGGAAACGCCCGAGGGCGTTGTACCTCAAGTCGACACCGGCGATCGAGCCTTCCGTCACGGGGCCCATCGAAGCCACGTAAATGACGTGCGTGAACTTGAGCAGCCTGGAGCCGAATCTGCCGGTATTCCCCGCGAGAGGAAGCAGGATGCGTGCCAGCTTCATCTTGCCTTCTCGCGTGTCATCCGCGAAGCGGATGCGCTGGAGTTACCGGATCAGCCGCTGTTCGCTCAGCGAGAACGCACGCGGCAGCACTCGAGATGGCCTGGTCACCATTGGTGCGTTGCTCGGCGAAACTAGAAGTGAGCGAGAAGCAAACTGAAGCGAGCGAGCTCCGGCGCCATGCCATAGCGGGTGGCGCCAAAGGAAACTTCAACTTGGCCAATACATTATGCAAGATTAACAGATTTCGTCTTCCCTGCTAAGGTCCGACTCTCCTACGCAGCGGACCGAGGAATGAAGGCCCCCATTTCCCAACAGACATGGCCCGAGGCACAACACGCACCCCAGACGAGATGAAGCGCATCACGGCACTGATTGCTGCCGGCGTTTCCAACGCCGACATCGCATACTCGGCAGGTCGGTCGGGCAGCATTGTTCGACGCATTCGCCAAGATATCGCCGCAGACAAAACGGCCCAGGGCAGCGCAGCGCAAGAGTGGAGCCTCACCCTTCTCCTGCACCTCATTCCGCGGTGCCTCATCCACTGCCGGGTCCTGTGCCGCACGTGACATTTCCTGAAGTGATCAAGGAGTGGGTCCTTCAGCTCCGACATGACAATATGTCAATGGTCGACATCTCCAAAGCAACAGGAGTACCCCGTCGCTCCGTGATGAAGCTGCTGGAGGAGAATGTGATCGGGCCTCGGTAATACCAGCCGCCCGGAGTGCAAATCCAGCATCCTCTCGAGATCCAGCCCCAGGAACAGCAACAGCTCCACCCCCCCCTCCAGCTCTAGCATCAGCAACAGTTCCAACACCCCCTCCAGCTCCAGCAGCAGGAAGGTTTTATCATCCCCTCCAGCTCCGGCAACATCAGGCGTTTTATCAGGCCGAGGCAATGCAATCTCTCTAGACGAGAAGAGGGAGATGCTTCCTTCGAACAGTAGCCGAAATTTTATTTGCATTTTTTACTGCCATTTTGGTCATAGTAAATGCAATTAGAATATATTTTATATACTTGAGCAATTATAAATGCCCGCAAACATTTTGCTTACAAAACTCTAAATGTTTGATTAGGCATAATTGAATTTTAATTCCTCGGCTCAAATATAATTTGGCTATATTCTAGCAATAATAGCTACCTTATTTACCCACCACAAGTCGTTCACCCGACACCAGTCGACCGCTCGGAAAGCCACTCGAGCGGCGACGATCGCATGGTCGAGTCGTTGCGGCTCCAGTGCCTCGAGCTTTGAATCATGTGCATGCTTGTAAAGCCGCCGTTACTGCGCCGTCACCTCGCAATCTGCCGACAAGAGGATCCTGCTAGGAGACGCTGGCCAGAACTAACTGCAACGCCGACCATGCAGCATGCGGGTGATCCCATGGGCATGTCGTACCGTACGCAATACACACGGGCCGACCGCCAATATGACCGACAAAGTCTTCGTTATCTCGAGAAACTCGGCTGTGTGGTAAATTGTCATGATGTCCTTTTCGCGCAGAGTTTTGGTGCGGGTTTGTGTGGCATTCTATTTTGTCACCGACCTGTCCGTGCCGCTAGCCAAAAAAGGCAACTTCTCCTTCAACAAGCAATCACTCCTGCTGGCCCATTTCTGATCGACGGTTGCGGCACTTGCACACAATGGAGCGGCGCCCTAGCGCAACGGCCAAGGCCAATCTCGCCAAGCAGGTTGCAGCGAGCCGGACTCCAGCACTCCAGCACTGGCGAGGTCACACGGCGCTCTGCTCGCCTATCTCGGCGCGTTGTAGACCTGGCGGCCCTGCGGTCTCGGGATCCGCGGCCGCGATTGGAGCGACCACTTCTACATGGCGAGGGGGCGTAGGGAAGTCGTCGATATGTTTTGCATACCGTACCGGGTGGGCGTTGCTGTCGCTGCCGCCCACGATTGACTGTGCCCTGCTGTTCTCTGCTTTCGTGGCGCTCGGGCGTCGTTACAGCATCGGCGCAACGCCAGCGGGTGCTGTGGGAAGTGTGCTGGCATCTGCCGCTTACGAAAGAAATCGCGCTTGACGTTCATGTGCGACGCTGCGGGTGGTGCTGCTTCGCGTACCGGTATATTACTCACGAGCGCTTTGCAGGCTGACATCCGAAACGCTGGCAAGCAGAGCCGGGATCGCTCAATGTGACAAAATGTGCCGGTGGATTTGCCTCTCGAGAGAGCGACCTCGCCACCGGATCTCGCTGGTCCGGTGTGCCGGCGCACGAATGGCAGCCAGGACACGCTGCAGTGACTTCCTGCTTGCATGCGGGGAATCCTCGAGGATGATCCGTCTGTACGAGCTCCGGCTTGAGCAGCAAACTCCGCCAGTGCCACCACGGCATAATAAGCACACGAAGCGAAAGTCTTCCCGCAACGCAACGCCTCGACCGTCGTCGAGCTGTTAGTTTCGGAAGGGGATTGCGGTCAGCCGAGCCGACGACGGGTACTTGGCACCCGTGGCATCTTGTGGCACGGTCTCCGCTGATTTCTGTCTTGTTTTGACGCGCAGTGTACAGTGCGTTCGTGCGCGGCTTGGCTTGCTATTCCGCTGTAGCAGCATCCGCGTGGGTGAGCGATGAGCTCGTTGCATCCGCGTGCGTGCCGTCGCCGCCACAAACGGCGCCGCTGAGTTCGGATTGAAGTTTGCGAAGTCAACACGCGGCGACATTGCAAGTTGGTGGCAGGAACGCTGAAGTCGTGTTGACTATTTCGTTCTGACTATTTCGTCACCTCGTCTATGCTCAAAGGAGTCAGTCGCGGATCTCAACAATATCTTTCGGCGGCGGCCAGTTCGGGCTCCAATGCTGTCCAATGTTGGCAGATGCAAGCCTCCTGGCGTGCGTGGCTGCCTTCCGAGCGCTTCCTTTGCTTCCTTTCATTTTGCTTGCTAGCGGCAACGGCGCTCTAAACACGCTGGTTGACACGGGCCTGACGCACGTCGAAGAGGTCCCACAGGTCCCACGCGATGATGAACCGGGCACGGTCCCCGCAGACGAGGAAGGAGGGAACTTCCTTTCATGCAGAGACCCGTCCACAAAGCGTAGGTGGCGGCGGGGCGCTAGTGTACCTGCCTGTAGGAGTATGCAAAGCAAGCTTGCATGTACTGTACTACCGGTTCGCCGCCGCAGATACTTGCCGTGTCGACTTGGAAAACGGCTGGAACTGGCGCGGCGCGACAATGAGCCCAGCACAGCAAGCGAGCAAGCGCACCCACGGCGTTGAGGCCCATGCCTCCGCCATCTCCAAACTCACGATGGATTTCCTGCTCTCCCAGCCGGCGGGCAGCTCACGCTGAAGCGTGTGGGCGAGCGACTCGACCACGGCGCGACCCATACAAAGTCCCATACTACCCACGGCCATACTTTAGACCAGTCACATGCGCGCAAAAATAGAACGTGGGGATAGGGGTCGGAACACCGTCTCGTCTGGTCGTCGATTATCGTCGCGTCGTCGGCTTTTTTGCTTGCCGCGATCGCTGGTCCTCCCTCTTCATTTCCCGAACCGAGTCGTGGCGCCACAGTGCTCCTCGATTTGAGAAAACACCTCACCGTACTCAGCAGTTCCAAGCAGCAGCCCGTCGGTATACTCGATACCCACACATCCTCCGCAGGGTCCTCATCCACCCTCCAAGCAGCTTAAAAACAAGAGAAAAAAGAGAACCACCATGCGTCAACGTACCAAGAGCGTCGTGAACGTGCGCGAGTACTTCCGCATGGACGGCAGCGGCGCCCCCGAGCAGGAGGACGACGACGACGCGGACGATTGGATGACCGTCGCCATGCAGAGCAAGTCTTCGGTCACTTTCCCCGACGTGGTCAAGCCTCTGGGCAAGAAGGCCCGCGAACGCGCCTCGACGTGCGACTCGCTCGCGGACACGGACGACGACACGGACGACGAGGAGGACGACGGCATCATGCGCATCCGCGCGTGCAGCCACGACCGCCGCATCAGCTTCGTGGACGCCGTGGACGTGGTGGAGATCCCCGCGCGCTCGAGCTTCGACGCCGACTACAAGCAACGCGTCTGGTACTCGCGCGACGAGCTGCGCCGCAGCCAGCAGTGCTGCTAGGCGCGATCGTCGAGACGAAAGGAACGACGCAACCCCCGCGACGTGGAGACTCTTCCTCAGAAGGACTGGGCACAGAAGGTGTCGCTCGGTCACGCCAAGAGAGAGAGAAAGAGAAGAGAGCTCAGGGCGAGGTCCGCCTCGAGGCCCTCCAAGTGACGCCCATCACGGCGTCCGGGGAGCTGAGCCGGCGTTGGCCTCGGCCAGCTCTTCGCCGGAGGACAAGTCGAGTCGCGGACGCCAGTCGCGCGCGCCCAGTTGGTTGTTTATTTATCGAGTCGAACGTAGACGCACCGTTTCCTACGAGTAGGTCGTCAGGTTTAGTGCATGAAAAGCTGGGCATCCGAAGTGATAGGGTCCCCTCAAGCGAAATACACTCCTGAACGACTAGCAAAGAGCAACTTGTAACGTACACGCAAATTATTTATCTCTTTCTTTATGGGCCATTTTCGTTTGCCTCATTGCCACGTTAAACTCCCCAAAAAGGCAACAATTCTCCATTTTGCCGTTAGTGACGAATATCCCCCCAGGTGTAAATTCAAGCAAGAAGCGCTGGCCAGCTGTCAAGAAGCCGAGGAAGCCATGCTCATTTCTCGCGACAGCTGGCACGGGCTCACCTTGTCTTCGCTGGACGCACCCGGCCGCTGCTTACGACAGGTGGAAGCTGCACTGGCCTTCGTTGATGCAGTACAGCAGGCGCTGCTTCATGACGTCGCGCGACGAGTAGTCCGGCAGCTTGAGGTAGTTGGTGCACGTCGAGGCCGAGGGCAGCACGGCGTCCGTCTCGTCGGCGCGGCTGGCATCGCCCGACTCGGGCAGCTTGCGCACCACCGTGAGCTTGGGCTCTAGTCTGCGCAGCCCGCCCAGCGGCAGGCGATTGGCGCCCGTCACGAAGCGCACGAAGAGCCGCTGCTCGTCCAGCGTCAGCTCGCACAGCACCGACACCAGATTGGCGATCGCACGACTGTCGGCCGTGTAGCCGTGGTCGCACACCATGTGTTCGCGCAGCTCGACGCCGGCGCGATCCCACATGGAGCTGCCGGCGCCGCGGTCGCTCAGCAGCGCCTCAAGTTCGCCTACGTCAAAGGCCTGCAGGAAGCGGAAGAGCTGGTGGTCGCCGCCGCAGATCTGCTCGAAGCCCTGGCGGAACGCCTGCACCTGGCTGCGGATCGTGCGGTCCAGCAGGAACTCGAGGTTCAGCGCCACGTAGCGGCGCAGCGAGGCCAGCGTCACGGGGGTCTCCTCGCCGCCGGGCATCAGAGGAATCTCGTCGGCGCCGACCATCGTGAACGAGAGACACAGAGAAGCCACTTGCGCCCACGCAGCCTCCTCCTTCGCTTCATTCTTAACCGCCAAGTCGTGCAAGTACCGCAGCGAGTTGGCGAGCGCGGGGTCCAGCTCCTCCACGAACGCCAGCGAGCTCTCGACGCTCACGCCGGCGCCCACCATCTTCTCGCCGCGCAGCGCGCGCAAGAACGGCCGAGCGAACGGCAGGTTCAGCAGCCGCTCGTCCAGCATGGCTTGACCCACGAAGCGGCCCAGGAACCGGAACCACGCGAGCACATCCACCTCGTCCCCACTGAGCGACACCGCGTCGGCTTCCAGACTGGCGCTGTCGCTTGACTCGGGCGTCTTGCTCTCGTCCGCGCTCTCGTCACTCAGGTACGGCTTGGGGTACAGCCCAAAGGGGGCCGTCACGGGCGGCCCATCGCCCACGTTGCCGCCTGCAAGCGCAGCCTCGCTCAGGTAGTTGAGCGACTCCACCTCCGCCTCCAGCACCTCGGGGCTCCGCGCGAGGTTCTCCACCAGCAGCTCCACGTCACTGCGCGTGATGGCCGACGTCATGACTTGCAGCGGCGTGCCTTCGCACAAGGGCGACACGTGCTTGGTCACGGCGCGATAGTCCCGCTCGAACATTCGTCGGCCCGAGCGCGAGACCATGCGCTCCCCGTCCATCACGACGATGCCCGCGTCCGTGCCAGGGAAGTTGACCGTGTCGCAGTGTGCGCACTGCAGCACCGGGTGGTTCACGCGCTTGGTGTGGCGAGGGAACACCTTGGCGAGATACTGGGCCTCCTCGTCGCTCAAGATCCACCACTTGAGCGTGCAGCCACTAGCAGGTTTCGCCCTGTTCTCCTCGCCCTCCTTGCTTTCCGCTTCGGTCGTCGGCTTGCAGGCGCACGAGGCCGCAGCAGAGTGCCAGTCGTGCTCATCCAAGCACTGCGCACACTGCGGGATCGCATCCTTCGACGTCTGTCGCCGCGCGGACGAGGAAGCCTTCGCCTTAGTGTTAGCCGCGTCCTCGCTCGTGGTCTTCTCCTTCCCAACCTGCTTCTCGTGTGTGAGAAGTTGCTGATGCACCGAGCAAGCCGGGATGTGAAGCGCCTTGCACTTCGAGCAGTGGTACACGGCAACGCGGTGGTATCCTCGGATCGCCAGCAAGTTCTTGCGTTCGTCTTCGCTGTTCGTGGCTTCGCGCTTCTGCTCCACCTCCACTGCGTCGCTCGCTTTCGTCTCGACGTT
This sequence comes from Phytophthora crassamura, assembly GCA_033557995.1. Lineage (NCBI taxonomy): Eukaryota > Oomycota > Peronosporomycetes > Peronosporales > Peronosporaceae > Phytophthora > Phytophthora crassamura. Next base: position 2,147,491 of record JAUCED010000005.1, on the reverse strand, counting down.
TCGGTCGTCATCTCTCCACAGCTGCAGCTGCTTCGACTGCATTTGCTGGCAGACGAGTGTGAAGAACTCGGTGGTCGGACCCAGGCCCGTCCCGACTTCCCCCAGAAACTCGATCTCGATCACGGCCTTCTTCCCGCCGTAAATGGCCACGAGCTTGATCGCCGACTGCAGCAGGCGAGCGCGCGCCACTCGCACCTTGAGCCGCGGCAGCTTCACCATCTGTGCAATGTTGTCCAAGCCAGACGTCCGGGAACGACTCGAGCCATCGCGGTACCGCCGCCGACCGCCAGAAGCGCTTGGCCGCAGCTGTGCCGGCTCCTCCATCACCGCCTGCTTCCATACAGACCGACACAAATACTGAATTGCCCGGGAACACCCGCACGTCGTCGCGTACATGAAATGACAGCGCGTCTCAAACTCGAGCACGATCGGAAACTCGTACACGAGACGGAAACACCAGGCCGGGAGCGAGTTCGTCACCACGCGCACAGGCTGTTGCAGTGCGCGCCGCACTTGAAGACTCAGAGAACTGTTCACAAAACGTAGCGACGCGCCAAACGCTTTCCCAACGCATTGCTTCCGCACCAGCTTCACGAGTTCAAGAAGGTCCCACACGTCATCCCACCACTGGCCCATTACAACAGGCTCTGCTGGCTCGGAAGCGGCAGAAAAGGCCGACGCGATCTTGTCTTCCTCGTCAACCGCCTCCAAGTCCGACGCAGACTCCGAGGACGCCGCTACTCGAAAGGTTACGTCATGAGGCGAAGTCTTCCACACGCGAGATCGCGGCAGCGCGCTATCTCCAGCAGATACAGACGGTTCCGTGTCGTGTCCGCCTCCAAACTTGACAATCGCCTCCAGAATGCTCATATCCGTTGGCAGAACGTGGCCGTTGTACACCGCCACCACCCGGCGGAGCTTGACAGTGTCGTTGGCGAACTCTCCGCTCTCATCGACTGCGTCTCCTTCCTCACTGTCTGCACCTGTGCCTGTCAAGTCATCCACGATTGACTCGGCGCTTCCGCCCCGGCCGAACAGCTTGTCGGCGATGAAATCCTCCATCGTCTCGATCCTTGCCAGAGGCTCCACAAGCACAACCGTATCGTGCACTGATCGCTTGTTCGCTTTGTAGCTGCTTCCATTGCGCTTCAATGACGTCTTCTTCATCCACCTAAGAGTCGTGTCGTCCGCTTTCGCTTGCTGCGTGTCTTGGTCTTCGTTGTCAGGCTCCGCCACTGGCTTCGTCTCCTCAATCAGCACGTGCACCTTGATGTGCTGCGTCAACTTGTCCAAGTCCGTCCCAACGCTGCCAGATGAAAGGCCCGACGACGCCAACTCGGATTCCTGGCCGGAAGATGGTGAGAACACGTCTTTCTCGGAGGAAATGGCATCTTGCAAGCACCTCAGGAGAGATGCAACGAAGTCCTGCCCGTCACTACCAGCGCTTTGCGTCTCCAGCATTCGAGAGAAAGCTTGCTGACCGTAGTCCACCGACAGCACCTGGATGAGCTCTTTCACCAGCCCCGTGCACGCCAGTTCGTGTGCAGTGAGATAGTCCTCTCCCTGAGCGACGAAATCGCGCAGCTTTAAGAGCACGTCAAGCAGCGAGGAAGCCTGGTCCATTCCAGCAGAGCCACTGGACGCCAAGACCGACCCGAGCTCGTGCACAAGCTGCTCTAGCTGCGCCATTGCGCTCACGATCGAGCTGTCCTCGCCCAAGTACTCGCGAACAAGCCGGGCGGCGGTACTCTGCACTTCCTCAAGCTCACTGTTGGTTGCATCCGGGTTTGACGCGTACGAGCGAATTATACTGGCCACGCCATGCCGCTCCAGGATGTCCTTGGCCGCCTCTCGTGCACCTGCATGCTGCAGCGGGACTTCGACCACGCGTAACGCGAGCTGGACCGGAAGAAAGTCCGTCTCGGCATTCACCAACGCCGTCCCAGACGAAGCGGTCGCGCCGTTGCGTTTGGGACGCAGCACGCGCGCAAGGAAGGCCGCGAGCCGCGACAACTCGGTCACTCCTTGCCCCGAGAACGGCTGCTGGCTTGCATGCATCAGTGCGCAGCTCCGGAAAATCACGCCGAGACAATCGTATCGCAGATCGGCGCGTGACGTCGCGTCGTACACGCGAATAATCAGCGGCAACATGTCGTGTGCCAACTCGAGCATTTGCGGAGGGATCACGTCGGCCGGGGAAAGCTCCTCCGCGATCGGCAGCACGGCAATCACGAGCTTCAACGTCTCACGCAGTAGTTGGTTCTCCAGGATCACCTCTTGCTTGGCCAGCAGCGCCGTCACGATCAGTGGCAGCTTCACAAAGCGCAAGTGGGACGCGCTGGCGTTGACCCTCGCGGCGCTGATATCGCTTGGAACACACGACAGCAGACACGACAAAAAGCGCAGCATGCTCGTGTACCCCGTCGGCGACAGCTGAGACGAGCCACTGCTGCCTGCTGATCCGTCCAGACTCGCGTAGGACGAGAGTTTGGTGAGCAGCAGCCCGCAGATCTCGTCCGTGGCGATCATCGACGCAAAGTCCGCGTTCTCTGCGAACGCCGTGCTCTCCGCCAGCTTCTGCAGACACGCGAAGCTGCTCTGCAAGATCTCGTTATCGAATGAGCGCAGCAAGTTGGTAATGAACGGCAGCCCTTGGCTCATCTTGCTCTCCATCGAGAGCGGGAAGTCCGTGCACAGCTGACAGACGATCCGCGCCGCGCGGCGTTGGATCTCCAGCGGGAAGAAGTCGACGAACTGGAGCAGCGCCACGATGCCGTTCTCCTGGATCACTTCCATGCGGTACTGCGCGCAGAGCTGCGCCACATTGGGCACGGCTGTACTAGCGGCCGAGAGCGCCGGCTCAGCTTTACAGACGATCTTGTCGAGGATCTGCAGCGCCAGCTCGGCCACGTCCATGTACTCGATCTCCAGCAGCTTCTCGCAGAGCGAGGGGATGACGTGCTCCTCCGTGGCCTTCTGGATGCCCGTGCTCGGGTACAGCTCCAAGATGGTAGACAGCGCCCTGGCCGCCAGCAGCAGCACGTCCATGGAGCTGGGGACGCGGATGAGCGCCACCACGGCGGGCACGAAAGCTTCCACGCTGAAGCTCGACACGGCCAGCGCTTCCTCCGTGGACAGCGATAGCGTCTCGCAGAGTTCCGACAGGCCAGTCATCTGCGTATGAGCGGGTTGCTCATCTCCCACCTGCTCCAGCATGCGTTGGAAGCGCGGAGTGCCCGCATTGGCGCCGCCTCCGAGCAGCTGCGACAGCGGGAAGAGCCCACCCAGCGCGGAGCCGTCCGCGCCGCCATGCAACTGCTCCAACAGCCCGCGCAGAGACTGCGGCACGCCCTCGCCTTCAGCCTCGTGAGATAGGGCTTCTAGAGCCTCTAGCATGCGGGCGGCGTTGGATCGTCGCCCTGATCGGGCGTTATTACGGCGAGAAGGGCCGTCACTATGATCTCTGGGGTTCTCTTCCATGTCGAGGCCGCGCGCGAGCTCGCGGGCCAGCGCGTCCTGATCCTCCAGCTCGTCGAACGCCGCGTTCAGCAGCTCCTCTTCCTCGGCGCTGTCGCGGCCGCTGTCACTCGCGCTGGCGTCGCTCAGCGACCGACGCGCACTCATCTTCCTTCCCTTTTCACGACGAGTGCGGAATGCGAAAATGAAGAAAAGGGTGTGGTGGACATTATTTTATGTGGATGACACAAGGACAACCTCCTTAGAGTGACGTTGCAGATGAAGAGTGACAAAGTTGAAGTGCGCACCAAAGTTGAAGTAGTTGCTATTCAGTTGATTATTTTAGGCTTCGCCCTGTCGGGCGAAACAGAGTGGTCGGGGTACCCGCTTCGTAGCGTCAGTGGTGCGAGAGTTCTTGTACTTCAACTTTATGTTAACTTGCATGAAGGATTATTTTTATGTTAGGAACTCGTAGTTACGTGCGCTTTGGCGAGGTGTTGTTGTTTTGTGTTCGCGGTGCGGCGCTTTCTTGCTTGCTCGTCGTAGCTCTGTGATCGTGGAGCGGCGTAATTGACTTACTCGACGGTCCACTGTTTCTTCTGGGATGGTGCCTTGCGTGGCATCTTCTGCGGCGACTCATCAGAATGCTTCCGTTTGGGTGTTGCGGACACAGGGAGGCGAACTGAGTCTGAAGCCGCCACTGGAATCGTGGTTGCAGAGCTAAAGTCAAGCTCGGTAGTATCGCGTACGGTAGTTGCTGCGGCAGCAGCAGCAGCATCTGCGGTGCAGGGCGGCGTTGCGTCGTTGTTGCGTTGGGTTGCTCCACTTCGATCCGTCCTTCGGCGCAGGCTCTCGTCGCGGATCCGCGGGGCTTGTTGTAGAGGTTCAAGTTAAAGACGTGCCGGATTTCGCACACAACGCCCGCATATTGTTGCAAAACACTGCTGTTAGTTAGCCCAAGTTAGATGCAAAAGTAGTGTAACGTACCCGATGTTAGCGGGAGCGCGAGGAACATGGAGCGCGCGTCATCGAACACGGTGGCCGATTCGGCATCGATGAATTCGAGGTGCGTTCCGCTGAATTGATCTGGTTGGCGGGGCGACGTTGTTGTTAGTATGTAGCGTTGGCAAGCCGGAGGCAATGGAGAGGCGCACCTGTTGTGAAGTGGCTGCCACGGAGGAAACACATGCGAATAGCGCATGAACTACCACGAGACAGTCCCAGTTGCGTTACGTAGTCTGCAAGCCTAGGAACTATCGGTTGCAGCGCTGGCGTGATGCCGTCTACACGGCAGACGGAGATTCGTTGTCTGTGGTCAATTCGGCAGCGAAAGGTGCTCGAAATGCTCGATCGCGGCCGCAGCTGCAGCGTCTCGTCCCTTATTCTCAGCTTCTCTGCCACGTGGTGTCGCTAGGAACGAATTGGCACTGCTTTTACAACCCAGTTTGAGAGATCTTCAAGTGCGGTTTGAGTGCTTGTGCGCGGCTTGTGGGTGCACATGATCACCGGGTAGCTGATTTGAGATTTTTCGCTTTTTGTTGGTAAGGATGAGATCATCAATTGCCGCTAGAGTAGTCGCACAACGTTAGTGAAGAAAATGAAGCACGACTCGCGTAAGTTCACGTCCGGATCGCCGCCCTTGGTCACAACATCCCAGTAGTTGTTGCGGTGCAAACTTGGGTAGGCGCTGATCCTCCGCGAACCCTTCTTCATTTGGGCAGACATACACGAATTCGCTGTCATCGAGGCGGCGGCCCGCCCAGTAAAGTCATGCATGTGTGCGCACTCTTGAGAGCGCGACGTACAGAGTGTGGCGATCAATTCGATGAAAGTGCGGGGCGGGCGTAAGTCGGTCACGACAATCTTGTCTCGCGTATCTCCTTGAACACCATGCACCGTTGTCCCGAACGCTGGGACGACGGGAAATCCCCTGATTGAGATTAAGTCGCTTCCGAACGAAAACTTGGCTCTTGTTTGCATCACCGGCATGAAAGATGCCGGCCATGCCGCCGGGATACCGGGGAAGCGATCTCGGGAGTGCTGGTCTCGAATGTCAACAAATAGATTGGACGGTGTTGCCGACGCAACCCAGACGCCGTCGTTTTTGCGCTCGAACTGCGTGCCCGAACACCAGTCGATGTGGAAGATCTTGCCTGTAGTGCCGTTTTGCAACGCCCTTCACGATGCATTGATTCGTCTTGACGCGGACCGGCATGCCTGCAGCAGTACAACACATTGGGTAATGTCAGACGTACCGATCAGCTTAGTAACGCGACGTAGTGTAGTTCGTTACTGACCAATGTACGCTTTCAGGAACACGGGGATGTTGCCGGTGCGGCTGTCTGGCATGCTTTGGGTTGCTACCAGGTTGGTCGTTTTTGACAGATGTGCAGGTATAGCGTACACCTTGCGTGAGTTGGGGAGCGCTCGGGTCGCAATCTGCACCGCCGTGTCGTTTACGTGTTTCCGTGTTGAGCTCACCTGAACGAAGTCACCCGAGAGCTCGTTCGCAGACGCTGGTGGTGGTGGCGCTTTCTGCAGGAACGCACGCATGGCCGTGCACCAGTTGCCGCGTCGCGCTAGGTCTAGCCAATCACCCCACTCGGGGTCGTTCGCGAAGCGCATATTGCGTGTTAGATACACGACTTTGTCAATCGATCAGTACAACCAGGATCCGCGTAGCTGGAGCTCGCTAAATGAACTTTTGTGTCGGCAGCCCATACAACTAATCGTCTCCAGTTGAAAGAAGTCGAGCATGAGCCCGGTAGGAGCCCCCCCCAAAAAAGGGTCGGAACAGTTTTTGACGTGCCTGAGCGCTTCTACCCAAAGTCCGACGGAGCCGATTTCTGTCATGGACAATTCGTCAGCATATACGCACAGCACTGAGTCTCACAGCGCGTTCAGCTCTTCCGTTGGTTCGGCGTGCGGGTGCAACTGCTTCTGCCGGATGCCAAGCTTAACCGAGCTATGCATGGTGTGTCCGCAAAAAAAAAACGCTGCGCGAAGAATACGTCAAAGCCTCGCTGCACGAAGAATACGTCGAAGCCACGACCAAATGCTCCTGAGCTTCATGTCGACCAATTCAGCACCATCCACGCTGCTGGAGTACCTAGCCGAAAGGACTTTACGGCAGCACATGCTTGGCACGTACTTTAGCATGGCGGTCACTCCGTCGAGCGAAAGTAGCGACAGCGAGTCCACCCTCCCCACCAATGCTGCTGTCGCCGACTCCAACGCGTCCAGCAATGTTGCCACCGCGTCCTCTCCACTGAATGATGCTGCCGCGGCTGCTGTGGATGCGGGTGTGTAAGCTAGTGTGCAGCATCCGCCCGCCGGCTCAGTCTGGCCGCTCGCGTATACCAACGCAATTGCGCAGTCTCCGTAGTTTGTGTGCGTCGGACGGCGTGGTCCCATCGCTAATGCAATCTTGTTGAAGCGCTTCCAACACAGAGTGCAATCCTTATCTAAATATACTGAGGAGTACCGTGCATGTCCTCAACAGGTGCTATCTTGATCAAAAAGTATGACATGGATATACCGTACATGCCCTCAATACAAGGGCTAAAATTTGTGCACCGTCCTACCTCCATCAGCCTTAATAAGAGACCCTTCACTCGAGTGCCTCACTTTGCTTAAGTATGCAAACAAACACTGCCACGTTGAACTTAAGTAGTCTGTTGGGGAGGCGAAACGGGGTACGAGTTTCGCTCAGTATACTACAATGCTAAGGTTACGCCCCGCTTCGCATCCCAACCACGAGGTTTATGCCTATGCCCAGGGGCACCCCTCATGCGCGCTCCAATAAGTCGGGTACCCCGACCATTTCACGAAACGAGTGGCCAGGATTGGTTTAAGGACGAGAGCTGCCTGCCTCACACCCGAAAGCTGGGGTTGGCGGCAAGACGCACGCGCAGGTTCTGCGCGATGGTGTCGATGAACTGGAACGTGTCCAGGTAGTGCTTGCGCTTCATGTCGGCGCCGTGGATGAGCAGCGCCAGGTCCTTGGTCATCTGGCCGGCCTCGACGCTCTCCACGATGCAGGCCTCCAGCTCCTCGCAGAAGAGCTTGAGCAGCGCGTTGTCGTCCAGCTTGGCGCGGTGCAGCAGCCCGCGCGTCCACGCGAAGATGCTGGCGATCGAGTTGGTGCTCGTCTCGCCGCCCTTCTGGTGCACGCGGTAGTGGCGCGTGACGGTGCCGTGCGCGGCCTCGGCCTCCATGGTCTGGCCGTCGGGCGTGAGCAGCACGCTGGTCATGAGTCCCAGCGAGCCGATGCCCTGCGCCAAGATGTCCGACTGCACGTCTCCGTCGTAGTTCTTGCAGGCCCAGACGAAGCCGCCCTTGGACTTGAGGCACTGCGCCACCATGTCGTCGATCAGGCGGTGCTCGTACCAGATGCCGGCAGCCGTGAACTGCGGCTCGTACGACTCCTCGTACATGTCCTGGAAGATGTCCTTGAAGCGGCCGTCGTAGCGCTTGAGGGATCGTGTTCTTGGTGCTCATGTACAGCGGTATCTTGCGCTCCAGCGCGTACTCGAAGCACGACTTGGCGAACCCGGTGATGGACTCGGCCGTGTTGTACATGCCCATGCCCACGCCGCCGTCTTGGCCCTTGAAGTCGTACACATGGAACTCCTCGAGCGCTGCACCAGCACGGGCGGGCGTGAAGGTGAGCTTGAACGTGCCCGGCTCGCTGGCCACGAAGTCGATGGCCTTGTACTGGTCGCCGAAGGCGTGGCGGCCGATGATGATGGGCTCCTTCCAGCCTGGCACGAGCTTGGGAATGTTCTTGCATAGGATGGGCTCGCGGAAGACCGTGCCGCCCAGCTCGTTGCGCAGCGTGCTGTTGGGGCTGAGCCACATCTTCTTGAGCCCGCACTCGGCCACGCGCGCCTCGTCGGGCGTGATGGTGGCGCACTTGATGCCCACCTGGTGGCGCTTGATCGGAGAACGGCCATGTGCCGGTGGGAGCGGGAGACGTCCAGCTGTCGGCCGACGAGCTTGGTCTTCGCGAGCGCGGCGTATGGGCGGTTTGGAACCGGCGGTTCGAGACCGCCGGAGGGAGCAGTGTGGCAGAGCAGCAAGAGAGCGTCGGTGACGACGCGGCCGAAGAGGAGAGCAAAGCGGCCAAGGAGGGGAGCAAACGGGAGGCCAACGGCACAGCGCAGGAGGCTCCGCGGCGGCCGGCCGTGCAGCTCGTCATGGATGTTATGTACGAGCTGGCGGCAGCGGCTGGCCGTCTTGTGCCTGGCTCAGAAGAGGTGCCCGCCGCCGCGCAGCATCTCCACACGAGCGAGGCCATTATCCGGAGCCAGTGGCAGCTCCGGTGTGTCCCCGTAGCAGGGCAGCATGAGTCGAGGATCGCCCAAATGGTGGCGACATTCGTCGCCCGCACCGGCGACTATTCCGTGAAAGCGCGCAGCGCCAAGGATGGTGGCTGCAATTATTGGGCTCTCCCCTCAAAGCTACAGCTCTTACTATCGCACTCGCTTCGAGCGAGAGCTCAGGATTATCGCCTCCGCGGAGGATGAAACCATTTGGGGAAGGGGCTTAATCATGGAGCCTCTGCAAACAGCGCTCCTCGACGTCCGGGGCTCACTGATAATGTCTTCTTTCGACTTTACGCTTGAAGACATGGTGGACACGATTCTGTGGCTCATGCGTGAGCACCATGTCGACGTAACGTTATTGGTTAATCGTCCTTCATCGTGAACGCTCTATTGGCCGGTACTGAATCGGCTGATCAGAAATGGAGCTCACGTCTACTTTCCTTTCGACCATAGCCCGGTCCACAGCAAAATGTAAGTTGTCGTTGTTGTGTTGTGTGGTTTAGTACTAATTGTATTGCTGTCAGATGGGGATCGCCGACTACCTCCTCATTATCGATGGGAGCTTCAACCGCCCCGCTGCCGCTCTCGGAGAACCCGGTGTGCTACGACGGCGCCTGGCACGCAACTATGAGAGCGCCTCTTTCCGCACTGTGGAGGTCGCCGAGGCAAAGCGTCTTGCGGTCTCCACTTTGGCCCGGTGCAATATACTACAGCAAGACCCCTTCGTCGTGACAGGGTCTTTTGTCACAAGCGTGGATCACCGCAATCCCGAGGACATCGCGATGGCTGACAATTCCGTCGAGACAGAGTCTGAGGACACGGCTGATACGGCTGACCTACACGGTGCCAATGCCCTGGCACCTGGCGCCGAGATAACGATGCCACGCGTGCTAACTGAGAACCTCTCTGCCCACGAGATCCAACAACCGTCCTTAGTGAATGAACCGCGAGGCGGGCCTCTAGACACCGTGTCGAGCACTAACACCCCCCGGGCTCAAGAAGTGGTTATTGACGCCCCTCATCGCCCGGGGGTGTACGTGTCGTACGCCCCACATCCCCCGAGGGTGTCGTACGCCCTCCGCGTCCAACGATTGCTGATGACTATGCCCCCGAGACTCCCCCCCCCAGAAAACGAGGACGAGGACAAACAGGAAGATATTTGCAAAACACAGTAACGCGTGGCGGAACAGATGATGTCAATGGAGCCTCCGGCTTGCATGTCAGCTCAGCAGCTTCACACTCTAGTTCTGGCCATACTCCTTGTAGAGCTCGATCACGCGCTCCACGTCGCGCTTGCAGCCCAGGAAGATCGGCGACGCTGGTGGATGTGGGTCTGCTGCAAGAAGACCGTCAAGTGAAGGTTTTCTCATGATGCTGCATCACAGCCATGAAGAGTGAAGGTCTTTTCATGATGGTGTTCACGAATCAAGAATCAAGATGGCATTTCGAGGTACGATTGCGATTAGTCGATAAACTTCAGAATGTGGGTCTGATTTGCCACTGGATCGAATAGTTCCAATTGACATCCTGGAGGTACGTTGCAAGAAGGGCAGGCCTGCAAGGTCACAGTGACCAAGGTCAGGCTCCAGCGGGTCACAGGATGTTCGGTTGCTGCCACGATGAACACCGCAGAATAAACCGTGCTTGGTGGTCCAGACTGCTGTTTGGTGTCAGGGCGATGAAAGACAAGCACGACAACAACAAGACCAAGGTCAACGAGTGTTCGGCATGCTCGCCCGCACCTGTGGTGCAGAATGGTGAACGACATCGAGATTTCCCATGGTGCGGAGGACTTGCTGCTTGACAACCACTCGGAGGTCGATGGCGCCGTCTCACTTTCAGGCACCAGGATTGAGATTGAGTGAGGCTCGTGGCACGACATGCCACATTGTGGAAACGAGCTTCTCGTCATCAGGGATAAGTTTGGCACGCGCTGGCACCGACCCATGAATTGGGCATCTCCTTCTGCTTGGCAGTACTACAGCGGCCACCGTGGAAGAATGAGACCGCGAGCGTTGTGACGACTAAATGGGTCGCGCTTCAAGCGGGGCAGATAGCTACGGCGGCGCCCCACGTTTTCGGGCGCGCTGGACACGTCCCAGTTCAACCGGGAGTTCACGGACATGCCCGTGGTGCCTGGACAACCACGAATGCGATTTGTACATACATTAGCCGGACACTTCCTCGTTATTATAACGTCAATTAGAGAAACTTGAGGCCAAGGCTTTGGCTTGACCAATTCTGATGTGCTTGGCTGCAAATCAAGGTACTTGCGGTGTGTGCGCAGTTTCGAAATGATTTGCCATGACTTGAATGAGCCGTTGGAAGAGCTCGGGCGAGTCGCTGTCGAAGTGCGTCCCAGCCATGTGGTTCTTCTGGACGCGATGCACGTACCAGTTTCCGCGCTGCAGCTTGGAGAAGTTGGCAGGTTCCGTCGGGTCGATGTCCGTTTGCGGTCTTCGGTTGATTCCAGCGTTGGAACTCAAACCTTCTTCGGCGAAAGCAGTGGCATCAACTGATTCCTTGGCAAGTGAAGTCGTCGACGGTTCTGCCAATTCCGTTGCATCTTCGAGAGCAGAGATTGACGAAAACGTTGACGTGGTCGACTCGGTGTCGCTTTCAGCCGAGGCTTTGCTGTCGATCACTGCTGCCCAAGGTTGCAGCATTGAGTGCAGGTTCACCGCGCCGTCGTTTTCGTGCCACAACTCCCGATCAAAGCCGTCGAAGATCATGTGCAGTGTACGAACATGTCGTCGCATGATCAACAAGAGCGCGTAGAGCGAAGGAATGGAAGCGTAGTCCAGAGCTCGGATGCGCCGTCGAAGAACAGGAAGAGAGGCTATCAAGGTGAGCAACGACAACGCCGTCACCATGGAGTCTCCGCTGGAAACACTGGTCATAGCAGCGATGATGCATACAAGGACAAGAAAGCCCAGAGCGATCTCCACGCTCGGCATCTTCATATGACTGGAAGTTGTCACCGAGACCAGGAAGATCTTGTCCATGTGAATCAATCGTGAGTTGCGCTTCATGCGCTCGAGGGGAAGGATGTTGAAGACCGCTAGGTCGGTAGAGCTGTTAATACGCCCATGAGGCGACAGGATCTCGCGGAAGGTGGTGACGCATTGCCACTGCGGCATTCGGAAGTCGAACACTCGACGGAGTACAGGCCAGTCCGTGTGCAGCTTAAACCACACGCCCAAAGCAGCGCCGATGAAGTGTCCGAGCGAGTACGGCACCATATGCAGGCCGTGCAGGCCGAAGAGATGCGCCACCGTCGAGCCTGTGAGCGGCCCAGCGATGGAGACCAGACTGACCACCCAGCGATGGTCGCTGCCCACGCCGAAGAAGTCTGCACACAGTAACTGGTACAGCTCCAGAGCGGTGGTGCCTCCAAAGCTGTGGCCAACGAGATGCACGGGGTTGGACGCACTCCAGTCCGGATGCAGTGGAGTCTCGTACGTGGCGCCGAAACGGTTGTGGCCTGCTTCATGACTGTGAGCTTCTCCGTAGTCGACTCGACCGCCGTAGAGTTGGTAGAAGGCCTCGCAAGCTCGGTCGTGGTCGGAGGACAAAGCCCCCACATCCACCATCAAGTGGTTCTGGTTCATCTCGCGCAGTGCTTCGTCCGGCCAGTAGGGCGACCACGAATTCCACAACGGTCGATGATTTCCGTAGCCGAAGACGCCGTGGATCAGCACGACGGGGCATGTCGTGGTGGTTGAGACCATGCTGTGTCGTCACCAAGTTTTGTAGGATGGATGCAATGCTGTTTGGTGCTGGACGCTCGACGCAGGAATGGGAATGGCACGGATGTTAAAGCCATCTTTTGTCGGCTGGCAGTTGCACTCAGGAATGTTTGTCTGCATTGTCGGACCCGATGAAGCCTCCCGAATGCCATCGAACTCCTCTGGTCAAGGATAGGTTGCTCGGTTCTTGGAAATGGGTTTCTCGTCCTGAGGATAAGTTTGGCATGTGCTGGCACCACGCATGGTTTCCTCAGCGGGTGCTGAAATGAGTGCGATATGGTTGAGCACGACTGCAATGCAAGACGTTGAGCGGTACGTTAACTGTCATGGCACGGAAAAACTTGCACTACAAGCAAGGATCCCGAATATGACTGTCCTGGATATTATCTACTCTGGTTCAGTAGTGTCAAAATGATTCTCGATGATTATTATGAATGATGGCATTTATCCTGAACGTGCTGGACTGGATTTAAGTTTTCGATCTCTCAAGCCACGCGCCATGGCGTGTTGTCAGTGTTACCGGTGCGAGCTTGCATCCTTCACCCACTCCGAGTTTTTCCTGGCTTCGATTCCGATTGAAGATGCACGTGGGCTTCGCGTTCTGGTACGGCATCTGCCGCTCGAAGCTGCCACGGATTGCTTTTGCAGAGACGCACTGGCGTCCTGCTCGAACTCACGAGCTATGCGCGTGAAGAGCCTCCTGTATAGGTCTCCTGCGTTGCTGTCCCAGTAGGTGCCTGCGAAGTAGTTTCCCTGAACCTGCCACGAGTACCAGCGCCCTCTTTCCAGTCGCGTCGAAGCCTTCTTTCGGCAGCTGTCATTCCGCTTCGACAGTGCAGACCACAGCCCCAGCATGGAGCGAGTGTTAACGAAGCTGTCATTTGGCCCCCACTCAGGAACGTTGCAGCCGTCGAAAAGCGGGGGCAGTTTTCTGGCATGGCGATGAGTGAGCCACTTGAAGACGTCCAGCGCCGGCAGCGTCACGACGTCCATGCGTCGGAGCTTCAAGAGCAGGTAGAACGCTATCAGAATTCTTAGGAACCGCAACTTGACCAGAAACACTCGCCACTTCCGGAACGCACCAAGCCGAGCGATCAACACAATCATCAGACTTAAGGCAGCGCCATGTCGAACCGGAGGAACGGCAATCTTTGAAGACGACACGATCGTGAGCAAGTGCAGCTTGTCCAAGCGTTCGAGGCGAGCGTTGCGGCTGATGCAGCGTGATGGCACGAGGTCAAATACGCCCAAGTCCCTCGACTTGTTCGCCGGGCCGTTGACACTCAGCATCTCCCGAGTGGAGAGGCGGCTCCACTGATCCAAGTGAAGGTCACACGCTGGTTTGAACACTGGGAACTTGTTGTACAGCTTGAACCAGAGCACGACGGCCACGTACAGGAGGTAAATGGGACTTTCTCGCGTCATTTTACCATCGTCGATGCCAACCATGCACGCCATTGTCGACCCCGTGAGTGGACCAGCGATCGACACGATGCTTTTCACCCAGCGGGAGTCGCTCCCACTCGGAAGAAGTCTACACACAGCAACTGGTACAGCCCCAAGGCTGTCGTAGCCCCAAAACTGTGCCCCACCAAGTGCACGGGGTTCAATGCATTCCAATTCGAATGCAGTGGTGTCGTGTACGTGGCTCCGTAGCGTTCGTGGCCAGCTTGGCGACTGTGCTGCTCTCCGTAGTCGACTTGGCCGCCGAACAACTGGTAGAAGGCTTCGCAGGCTCGGTCGTGGTTGGAAGTTAGGGGCCCCACGTGCACCACGACGTGGTTCTCGTTCAGCTCGTCCAGAACCTTCTCCGGCCAGTATGGCGACCAGCGATTCCACATGGGACGAGTGCGACTGAAGCCGAACACGCCGTGGATGAACACGACGGGGAACTTGGTCGTCGTCGAGCTGCGCATGTGTTTATAGCGAGGCAAATTGCCAAATGACAAGGAGTCAAGGCGGAAAATTCACAACACAAGAAACGCTTTTCGCTTGCGGTTGACGAGGTCACCAACTTTCAAAGTGTTTAAAAAGTTTAAACTTTAAAAACTCTAAACTCGCGCAAGCCACGTCTCCATGTTGTAGATTCGTTATCTTCTTTGCTCAAGCTCTACGTCTCAGCTGTAAAACGGGGGGCGAATTCCGCTTCCGTGGCGGGAGATTTGATGATATCCGCCATCGGAGGAAGGCTTGCCGTCTGCTGTCCGCTCGTACTCCTTGCTCATTAGCGTGAACAAGCTCTTGTACAAGTCGGCGGCGTTGCTGTCCCAGTAGGTGCCTGGAGGTGGTTGCTGTCCACGCGGTAGACGTACCAGCGGCCCTTTTCGAAGCGGCTCGACGTGTGAGGCGGCTCGTTGGTCGAATACTGTGCTTGAGACGATTCGACGAGGAAATCGGATTCCTATGACGTTGTCATTTCCAATGAAGAGCTGGAAGCATAGCTGGTTGAAGCGAAGAGTGAGTGAAAGTACACAAAAGTTGCTTGAGTTGACGGGCTCGATACGATAAGGATATTACTAGCTAAAACAGTCTATAGAGTGGCGCTCTCTTCGTCGTGCCGCGTGTGCTCACGCGCACTGGCGGCCGTAGGTGAGCTGCTGGACCGTGGCCGGGCCGGCACCTCTACCGATTCAACGGCGACAGCTTCGTCAGCTCTTGAGGTTGCATTGCTGTTGCCTTCCTCGAGTGAGGCTTCTTCATCCTTGGCGTGCTCATCGTCCTGTGGATTGGCCATGACGACGTCAGCATCCGCTTCAGCTTCCGGGGCCTTCTTCTCCGGCATCTTGAGCTCCGGCATCTCGTCCTTCTTGCCTGGGAATTCGGCAACCGACGCTGTTGTGACGTTGGACTCGAGGTCGATCTCGTCCATCTCGTCGTCCTCGTCGTCGATCACGAAGCGCGGCACCCGCGGGTTGTTGTGCGCCATGGGCGTGGGGCTGCCTTCAGACGACGACGTGTCACCAAAGCCCGTGCTGTTCTTGCCACGTGCGCGGCCAGTGGACTCCCCACCGCGCTGCAGCATGTAGTCTCTGTAGGACGGCATGAAGTTATGGTAGGCGTCGGCCAGGATGTCCGAGAGGCTGAGCACCTCCTTCATATTGCTGAGCACTTCGGAGTCGGGCAGGCGGTCCAGGTTCTTCTTGAATTGGCTGGAGTTGAAGGCCAGCAGGTGCACGACGGCGAAAGGCACCATTTCGACGCACAGGATAAAATCCTTCCAGGCAAAAGTCTGTTCGTTCGTGATGCCTGGGATAAAATCCAGTAGACTGTTTTGCCAGAAAGTGAGGAACACGACGCTCTTGACGGCGAAGAACTTGAGCACCGGGTTGAACGGCTGCAAAATGTGTCTCGTGGCCAGGTAGAAGACCCATAAGCCGTAAAGCGCCAGCGAGTACGATACGTTATAGACCACCACGAGGATAAGCTGGTATGCCAGTGTGTGGTACTTGCCACAGGCCAGCATGATGAGACTCAGCGCCGCGAAGAAAGGCTTGACAAACACGAACTGCAGTGTCGCTCTCTTGCAGAGCCTCAGCAGTCTTCCATCGCGCCCTAGAGGCTCGAAACAGAGGTTGATTGGCCACGGATGACGGATATCCGGCTCGCTCTGCATCTTGAGCACGCAGACCGACTCGCCGCCCGCGAAACTGAGCACCAGCGCCAGGAAACTGTAGACCACGAAGGCTTCGTAGCAGTCGCGGATGGAGTCGAAGTACAGCGCTTGGTTCACGAACGTGAGCGATAGCAGTGAGCCCAACGCGTAGACCGGCACGATCACCAGGATGCGCACGATGTAGCGCTGCAGCTGCGGCCGCGAGTAGTGCGCCAAGTGTTGCACGATGTTGTAGACGCTGAGGAGCGTGGCCACTACGCAGCAGCCGAAGGCGATGAGGAGCGAGACGGCGCGGTGCGTCTCCACCCAGTTGAGCGACAGCCCCAGCACTTGTGCGTCGCCCGTGGCGTTGCCCAGCAGCAGGCTGGACTCGTTGATGGCGTGCATGGGCGTGTCCATGGCTGTGGCTTGCTGGTAGAGAAGACAGTGAGGGAAAAGTTGCGAGTTGTTGATGCCCTTGGTCAAAGAGGTGCGGTTAAGTGCGACGTTTGGGAAAACCGGGTTGGTGGATATTGGGAAGTAAGGGCAGCGATTGGCGGAAAAGAGGGGAAAAGACGAGGACGATGGATAGCGAGGGATGTCCAACGCTGAGTTGTGTTGGCCAGGTGGCGGGCGCCGATATTGAGGGAGCTGAGAGGCGACGCCACGACTAGACGTGGAGGCGAAAGCGGCGGCGACGGCAGTGAGCTGTCGCTTTTGTAAGTGGCTCAGTTGCTGAGAACTTCTCTTCTTCGATGTCATTGAAGCTCTTCTTCGATGTCATTGAAGCGGGGTAAAAGACAGCGATCGCGCATGTTTCTGCAAACGGAAACAAGATTTAGGCTTTTTATGTGTAGTATTTCTTAGGATTGAAGTCTTCGGAACTGGGGACATCCTCAAGCCTTTCGTCCCCCGTTGCCCTCACAACAGCAAAAGTTCGACTTCCAACTTCCGTACATAAGACGCAACTGGCCTTAATCCTGGAGATTGTTAAAACAATCTCCAGGATTAAGGCCAGGATTCGCACTTAAGTGGGAATAGCTACGTATATTTTTCTGAAAAAAATTCTGGCCTGCAGCGCGGACGTGAGCGTCGTGTCATAGTGTCCACCTTCGTCCTCCTTGGCCAAGGAGTTCGGTCACTGCCAAGGAATACGCATCTGGCAATATATGCAACAAAGTTTGGTCCTTCCATGATCCATTGGTAGTTGGTTGCTGATCACAGCCTCCGCTGTAGTTTTAGTTTTCGACTCCAGGAGCTTCTTCTCTCCTTGAAGCTCTTCGCCCTCATCTGGTTGAATCGATCTTGCTATGCCATTCGGAGTTGAGCTTGTTTTCGCGGCCGATTTCGGCACCCTCCTCCTCAGCCGCGCTCGATTTCCTCATCAACTTTGGCCGCACTTCGCACGAGCCGGACTTGGTCGACCCAGGCGAGACGAGTGGTTGCAAGCTTGTTCGCGTCCGTGTTTGTAGCGCCTGCGTCGGTATGGTTGTTGGCGAGGACGGCGAGCAACCGTCACAGAGGAATACTCGCGAGTACTACTCGGTGTTCGAGAGGTCCGATAGATGGTCTCGTGGTCGGATGCTAAAAAGGCGTCGCAGCGCAGCACAGCACGTGCCTCGCTACATGCGACCTGAAGTTGGTGTTCACTAGGGTATACTTCGAAGTATATCGAAACGTGAAGCTCCTGTCCAACATCGCCGACTAAACTCGCGAGTGGGGCGCAAGCAAGAACCTTGACGTTACGATTCACCAGACAGATCTGACGTTCAGAAGCCTTGCCTGTTCAGCTTGTATCTCCTGCCAACGATGACATCCGTATCAAAGATGTCAATCGCTCGTGCTGGTAGCTGCTCTTTGCATTCCCTTCGTGGCATGAGCAGCAGCAAAAACGGCAGATGTCACGTCGGACTCGTTGAAGTTTGGGCGAATCATTACCGGACAGTCACTCGCGTCGGGTCAGCCACCTCCACCTCCACTCGCCGTGCTCCCGGTCCCCATGAGCGCGCGCACCAAGTTCCCCGTCGTGCTCATCCACGGTAGGCGCCAGGCTTGTTCACCCCATTGGTTGCACGCTCCGCCGCTGACTATTGTCACCCTTGCTGCAGGCGTGTTCGGCTTCGGCCGGCAGCGGCCGATGTGGGGCCACTGGGTGCCGTACTGGCCCGAGCGAGAGCTGCAGCGCGTGAATCCCAACCACCTGCTGGTGGACGTGGGCGGCGTGTCCTCGGACCACGACCGGGCCTGCGAGGTCTTCTACCAGCTCGTCGGGGGACGTGTCGACTACGGCGAACAGCACGCCACGGAGACAGGTACAGCACACGTACAAGTTGTAGGGCGAATCCGCGCTGACAGCGGCTCTCTGTAGGCCACGATCGCTTCGGTGAGACTTTCGACAAGCCCCTGCATCCTCAATGGAGCGAAGACAAGCCCGTGCACTTGCTGGGCCACAGCTTCGGGTCCACCACGGCCATCGAGCTGTTCCAGATGCTGAGCGCCGACTTCTTCGGCGTCGGCAGCTCGCACCGGTGGGTCGCCAGCATCACGTGCATCGCGGGGCCCCTCACAGGCTCCACACTGACGCACATGATCGGCATGGAGAACGGCGACGTCGTGCACGGCGGGCCTGTGCACTTGCTGGCCATCGTGCTGGGCGCGTGGCTCAAGCTGTCCTGGAAGTTCCCGGTGCTCAAGAACGCCGCCGACCTGCACATGGGCCACTGGAACAGGTACTCGCTCAAGGACTTACTGGTAGCCAACGGGCCGGTGAGCTCGTCGCACGACCTGGTGGTGCACGGAACGCTGCCGGAGCACCGCATCTCGCGCAACGCGAAGCTGCGGCACATGGACAAGCTGCACTTGCTGAGTATCACCACGTCGCCCAAGACCGTCCACGCTCCGTACGGCGAAGGCGTAGCGCTCACGGTGCTTGCGCTGCTACGCTGGGCTCGGATCCCGACGTGGTGGCCAGGTTTCGCTAGACGACGCAGCGTGCGGACGCTGGCGAGTGTGCTAGTCCTGTGCTACCTGTGGTTCAAGCTCAAGAAGCTCGACGTTTCCAAGATGCCGACCATGTACGGGCTTAAGTGGCTCATCCGACGTCGCGCTCGGAGTCTTCCCATGATCTTCGACGGCTTCGAGGCCGGCAGCTGGGCGCACAACGACGGCGTCGTCAACATCCGCTCCATGCTGCGGCCGTGGTTCCCAAAACCGCAGGAGATGGAGAGGCAGCTCAGCAGCCAAGACCTACTGAGTCCGCCTGCGCCGTCGCTCCCAGCCACGTCGTCGTCTTCGTCGCTGAAGGACAATTCGCTGGCGCGCTGCGAGTCCCACATCTCCATCGACGCATTCCACCGAGACACGGACGAAGAGCAGCCTCAGACGTCCAGCCGCTTTGAAAAGGGCCGCTGGTACGTCTACCGCGTGGACAGCAACCACCTCGCAGGCACCTACTGGGACAGCAACGCTGCCGACTTGTACAGGAGCTTGTTCACGCTAATGAGCAAGGAATACGAGCGGCCAGCAGACGGCAAGCCTTCCTCCGATGGCGGATATCATCAAATCTCCCGCCATGGAAGCGGAATTCGCCCCCCGTTTTACAGCTGAGACGTAGAGCTTGAGCAAAGAAGATAACGAATCTACAACATGGAGACGTGGCTTGCGCGAGTTTAACTTTTTAAACACTTTGAAAGTTGGTGACCTCGTCAACCGCAAGCGAAAAGCGTTTCCTGCCACGACCGAGCCTGCGAAGCCTTCTACCAGTTGTTCGGCGGCCAAGTCGACTACGGAGAGCAGCACAGTCGCCAAGCTGGCCACGAACGCTACGGAGCCACGTACACGACACCACTGCATTCGAATTGGAATGCATTGAACCCCGTGCACTTGGTGGGGCACAGTTTTGGGGCTACGACAGCCTTGGGGCTGTACCAGTTGCTGTGTGTAGACTTCTTCCGAGTGGGAGCGACTCCCGCTGGGTGAAAAGCATCGTGTCGATCGCTGGTCCACTCACGGGGTCGACAATGGCGTGCATGGTTGGCATCGACGATGGTAAAATGACGAGAGGAAGTCCCATTCACCTCCTGTACGTGGCCGTCGTGCTCTGGTTCAAGCTGTACAACAAGTTCCCCGTGTTCAAACCAGCGTGTGACCTTCACATGGATCAGTGGAGCCGCCTCTCCACTCGGGAGATGCTGAGTGTCAACGGCCCGGCGAACAAGTCGAGGGACTTGGGCGTATTTGACCTCGTGCCATCACGCTGCATCAGCCGCAACGCTCGCCTCGAACGCTTGGACAAGCTGCACTTGCTCACGATCGTGTCGTCTTCAAAGATTGCCGTTCCTCCGGTTCGACATGGCGCTGCCTTAAGTCTGATGATTGTGTTGATCGCTCGGCTTGGTGCGTTCCGGAAGTGGCGAGTGTTTCTGGTCAAGTTGCGGTTCCTAAGAATTCTGATAGCGTTCTACCTGCTCTTGAAGCTCCGACGCATGGACGTCGTGACGCTGCCGGCGCTGGACGTCTTCAAGTGGCTCACCCATCGCCATGCCAGAAAACTGCCCCCGCTTTTCGACGGCTGCAACGTTCATGAGTGGGGGCCAAATGACAGCTTCGTTAACACTCGCTCCATGCTGGAGCCGTGGCCTGCACTGCCAACGCGGAATGACAGCCGCCGAATGAAGGCTTCGACGCGACTGGAAACGGGGCGCTGGTACTCGTGGCAGGTTCAGGGAAACCACTTCGCAGGCACCTACTGGGACAGCAACGCAGGAGACCTATACAGGAGGCTCTTCACGCGCATAGCTCGTGAGTTCGAGCAGGACGCCAGTGCGTCTACTGCAAAAGCAATCCGTAACAGCTTCGAGCGGCAGATGCCGTACCAGAACGCGAAGCCCACGTGCATCTTCAATCGGAATCGAAGCCAGGAAAAACTCGGAGTGGGTGAAGGATGCAAGCTCGCACCGGTAACACTGACAACACGCCATGGCGCGTGGCTTGAGAGATCGAAAACTTAAATCCAGTCCAGCACGTTCAGGATAAATGCCATCATTCATAATAATCATCGAGAATCATTTTGACACTACTGAACCAGAGTAGATAATATCCAGGACAGTCATATTCGGGATCCTTGCTTGTAGTGCAAGTTTTTCCGTGCCATGACAGTTAACGTACCGCTCAACGTCTTGCATTGCAGTCGTGCTCAACCATATCGCACTCATTTCAGCACCCGCTGAGGAAACCATGCGTGGTGCCAGCACATGCCAAACTTATCCTCAGGACGAGAAACCCATTTCCAAGAACCGAGCAACCTATCCTTGACCAGAGGAGTTCGATGGCATTCGGGAGGCTTCATCGGGTCCGACAATGCAGACAAACATTCCTGAGTGCAACTGCCAGCCGACAAAAGATGGCTTTAACATCCGTGCCATTCCCATTCCTGCGTCGAGCGTCCAGCACCAAACAGCATTGCATCCATCCTACAAAACTTGGTGACGACACAGCATGGTCTCAACCACCACGACATGCCCCGTCGTGCTGATCCACGGCGTCTTCGGCTACGGAAATCATCGACCGTTGTGGAATTCGTGGTCGCCCTACTGGCCGGACGAAGCACTGCGCGAGATGAACCAGAACCACTTGATGGTGGATGTGGGGGCTTTGTCCTCCGACCACGACCGAGCTTGCGAGGCCTTCTACCAACTCTACGGCGGTCGAGTCGACTACGGAGAAGCTCACAGTCATGAAGCAGGCCACAACCGTTTCGGCGCCACGTACGAGACTCCACTGCATCCGGACTGGAGTGCGTCCAACCCCGTGCATCTCGTTGGCCACAGCTTTGGAGGCACCACCGCTCTGGAGCTGTACCAGTTACTGTGTGCAGACTTCTTCGGCGTGGGCAGCGACCATCGCTGGGTGGTCAGTCTGGTCTCCATCGCTGGGCCGCTCACAGGCTCGACGGTGGCGCATCTCTTCGGCCTGCACGGCCTGCATATGGTGCCGTACTCGCTCGGACACTTCATCGGCGCTGCTTTGGGCGTGTGGTTTAAGCTGCACACGGACTGGCCTGTACTCCGTCGAGTGTTCGACTTCCGAATGCCGCAGTGGCAATGCGTCACCACCTTCCGCGAGATCCTGTCGCCTCATGGGCGTATTAACAGCTCTACCGACCTAGCGGTCTTCAACATCCTTCCCCTCGAGCGCATGAAGCGCAACTCACGATTGATTCACATGGACAAGATCTTCCTGGTCTCGGTGACAACTTCCAGTCATATGAAGATGCCGAGCGTGGAGATCGCTCTGGGCTTTCTTGTCCTTGTATGCATCATCGCTGCTATGACCAGTGTTTCCAGCGGAGACTCCATGGTGACGGCGTTGTCGTTGCTCACCTTGATAGCCTCTCTTCCTGTTCTTCGACGGCGCATCCGAGCTCTGGACTACGCTTCCATTCCTTCGCTCTACGCGCTCTTGTTGATCATGCGACGACATGTTCGTACACTGCACATGATCTTCGACGGCTTTGATCGGGAGTTGTGGCACGAAAACGACGGCGCGGTGAACCTGCACTCAATGCTGCAACCTTGGGCAGCAGTGATCGACAGCAAAGCCTCGGCTGAAAGCGACACCGAGTCGACCACGTCAACGTTTTCGTCAATCTCTGCTCTCGAAGATGCAACGGAATTGGCAGAACCGTCGACGACTTCACTTGCCAAGGAATCAGTTGATGCCACTGCTTTCGCCGAAGAAGGTTTGAGTTCCAACGCTGGAATCAACCGAAGACCGCAAACGGACATCGACCCGACGGAACCTGCCAACTTCTCCAAGCTGCAGCGCGGAAACTGGTACGTGCATCGCGTCCAGAAGAACCACATGGCTGGGACGCACTTCGACAGCGACTCGCCCGAGCTCTTCCAACGACTCTTTCAAGTCATGGCAAACCATTTCGAATCTACACACACTCGTACACTCTGTACCATCCGTGATAAATTTGCGTTGGAGGTTGCAATTCAAAATTAACCCACTATTTTTAACCCACTTTGTCTTATTCTTCAATCTGCCTCATGCTGAACCTGTAGCCGCCTGCGAACCACGCCGTGCACAACGGTGCGAGGCTCAACTTCTCGGCCGAAATGGACCGTGCGTGCCAAGTCATCCACGACGCCTGCAAGGGTCTGGGCACAGACGAGAAGGCGTTGATTGCCGCTCTAGGCGCCAAGTCGGCGGACGAGCGCTTCCTCATCTCCTGCCGCTTCCAGCAGCTCTACACCAAGCCCCTCAAGAAGGTTCTCAAGAGTGACACGTCTGGCCACTTCGGCCACCTGCTCCAGCTCATTGCTTGCCCTCTACCCGAGACGGAGGCGGCCATTATACGCCAAGCCACCAAGGGGCTTGGCACCAAGGAGAGGCTGCTCTACCCCGTTCTACTGGGCCGCACCAGCGTAGAACTAGCCATCTTGAAGATAAGTTTCTTTGATAAGTACGGCCGGGACCTGGGCTCCGTGTTGGACGGAGAGCTCAGCGGGGACCTCAAGAAGGTCGTCCTGGCCGCCGTGCAGGCCCCTCTGGAGCAGTTCAACCCGGCCGTCCACACGCTTCAGAGAGCAGCGGCCGACGCTGAAGCGCTCTACAAGGCAGGGCCGCATGGGCACGGACGAACGCACCTTCATCCACATACTGGTGACGAGTCCGCCCATGCACCTGCGGGCCGTCAACGCCGCGTACGTCAAGCAGCACAAGAGCGACCTGATCAAGGCCGTCAAGAAGGAGTTCGGCGGCGACGCAGAGGAAGCGCTGCTCTTCTTGGTGCGCATGGCGCTGGATCCGCTGGAGCTGCTCTCGGAGCTGTTCGAGAAGACCATGAAGGGCTTCGGAACGGACGAGGACGGTCTCAGTGCCGCACTCGTGCGCTACCACGCCGTGCTGCACGATATCCGTCCCGTGTACAGGAAGAAACACGGCAAGGAGTTGCGCGACCGCATCTACGGAGAAACCAGCGAAGACTACCGCAAGCTCCTGCTGGCCGTGTTTGATGCCCCCATAACGAAGGAGTACGACATGTGAAGCTCCAAGACAGCAGTGAACACGCGACCAAAAGTGAAGTGTCTTCGGTGGAACATGGAGTCAAGTGCTTTTTCTTGTATTCTGGCCTCGCTCCATGACGAGAACATCTCTCGTTTGACTGGTGTCGCTCCCCACCCTACGTTGTATTGTTACACTTACCTTTGTTGAGCCAAGAACGCGTGCCCCGACAGTTCTAATGCCGTCGCTCGCTCTGGTGCAATCGAAAAAGAGGCACAAGTTAGTAGACGAAGCCCCAGAGAATGTACCTGATCCTTCCCGTCACGCACCTTCCGGGTCGATGGAGAAACAACGTCGGAGAAACGATCTTGCTTCGGAGGACAGGTGCTCCGGCAGTGGCGGGGGAGCTGTCGCCATGGCGATCGTGTACATCGCTGCGAGGCCGTTATGACAATGTGGCCACGGGTGCTCGGCCGTCGCCATCTCGATGACAGTAGCGCCGATGCTCCAGATGTCCGCTTTGTATCCGTGGCCAGTCTGCTTGACCACCTCCGGAGCCATCCACGGGATGGAGCCTCGAATCGACTTGAGCGATTCCTCCAAGCTGGTCGTCAACATCTGCGGAATTTGTTTGGAGCAGCCGAAATCTGCAAGCTTGGACACGCCCTGTTCATTGACCAAGACGTTGGCGCCTGCGGTGAAGAACCATGACGGTAAGAATCTGCTATTTACTAGGAGAAAAGGCACGCGCAAAACCTTTGATATCGCGGTGGATGATGCCCATTTGGTGCAGGTAGATGACGCCTTGTACGATCTGCCGCGTGAAAATCCGAATGAGGTCTTCACTGAAGGCGTCGAACTGCTTCAACATACTATCCGAAGAGGCTCAAAAGGTTAGTAGGAAGAGAAAGAACTCGAATGACACAGAAGACCCACCTGGCAATCGAACCGCCGGGCACATACTCCATGAAAATGAAAAAGTGGCTGGCAGATCGGTGGCTTCCCTTGTAGCTGGACACGAAACGACAGCGAGTTCATTAGTGCATCCCTTTCTAACGACAAAACACAACAGTTGTCTTCTAGCAGACCGGACAATGTGCTTGTGGCTGAGATTGTTCATGAGCGAGATCTCCTCGCCGAGCTTCTGCATCTGCGTCATTTGGTCGGCGTTGGGGCTGGTATGAATCTCGATCTCCTTGAGCGCGAAGAGCTCCCCCGTGGCGATGTTCAGGCCTTTGTAGACCTGTGTGCAGCAGCACAACGTTAGCTCTGGGCAACAAGTCGCGAGACAACACACTGCATGACGTACTTTGCCGAAGGTTCCTTCGCCAATGAGCTCGCCTCGCTTCCACTGCGTGATGGGGTTGCTGACTTGGGCGTCCAGGTTTGCTTCTGCCTCCGCCTCCGCGTGCTGGTTGTTCGTCGGTGCTGGCCTCGCACGCCTCAACGCTGTGTCTGGAAGCGACGAGAACGTCGAGCGTCCGATCCGCGGCGACGTCGACCGAGTAAGAGACATCGACTTTGGGATGTCGAAAGCCGACAGCGCAGCGAGGTGTGGGTGCGTCACATGAAGCTGCGAAACGCTTTTCGTTTCGAGCGGAATCCTAGCCGATGCAGAGGCTGATCGAGCGTGTGACGGCTTGGCTTCTTCAGCGGAGAAGATGATGGCGTCCGGTAAGCGCTTGTTCTTGGCTGCTTTCCCCCACAGTCCGAAGCTTGAGACGGCCTTGTCTTCGAGTTGCTGCTCACTCTCGGCTTGATCGAGCCGAGAGTGAACCTCTGCGTTGTTGTGTGAGATCTCGTCGTGTGTGTCCCAGTGGATCTCGTCGCTCTCGTCGCTGCTGTCTTCTCTCTGCTGCTGGTCGTCGGCTCTACATCGAGGAAGATGTTCCGGTTTCTCACACAACTCGGCCATGCCTTCGGGATCCGTAGCTGACCGCACCCGTTCCAGTTCTTTGAGCGCATGGGCTGAGATGGAGAAGCTGCTGCTGCGTTGAAGGAGACTGTCGTTGTTGCTGGGTCCGTTGTTGTTGTTGTTGCAGTCGGCACTGTAGAGTCTCTGTCTGCTCGCCGGCCTCCTACCTGAAGGAGCTCGTGGTGTCAAGGCATTCGGAGCCGACAGCAGAGCTCCGTCGACCAGTGAAAGGTGCTTGAGTCGCAGATTCCGGCCGCTTGAGCTGCGGTGCATCTCCACGAGTGGGGATTGACGCAGTGCATCCACTGCTCGGTGACTCAGCGGCACAGCGCTGTCCTTGTCGCTTTGCATGGAGGCTTCAACCATCGCACCCCTTCGAGCGCTCGATCTACTAGCGGATTCCTCGCTCGAGTCGACTCGATGAAGCGTAGCAGATACTTTGGCTTCGTCTGCATCGGAAGAACCTGGACACGCTGGATCTCCCTTCATGGAGCTCTACAGATTGCAACGTGGTGGTTATGAGAACGTGAGCGTGAAAACCAAGATCGGAGACCTTGGCACCGCGGCTGAAGTGATCTGCAGTGATCTGCTGGGCGGGCGCGCGGCGTTTCGAAGCCATTTCGGTTAGCTCGCGTGGCTACGCTGGACTTTGACACGCATGCCTGACTCTAGAGGGATGTAGATGTCCCCATTGATGTCGCGAGCACTATTATAGTTGCCCACTGATTTCCTCAATGCTACGAAATCGCTTGCTCCAGTTCTACTAGCAACATGTTCCAGCTCATAATCCAAAGTTCCCTCTTCAGGCTCAAGCTCAAGCGGCTTCGAGCTCCATGGCGGTGTTGTCCAAGGCGCGTTCTATCGCCAGCATCAGTGCGTTGGTCGGGTTGGCGTTGGCCATCCGCGAGAATGGACGTCGGAAGACCAACACGATGGCGTTCCAGACTCGAAAGCAGGAGGGCCACGCGAAGGTGGCAGTGAACGCGACCTTTGTGCGTCGCTTCCTTCGGCTCTTTCGAGTGATCGTACCTGGTCCGTTCACGGCGGAGGTTGGCTTTGCCGCCTTGGTGGCTGTCATGTTGGCCGCCAAAACGTCCTTCGACATCGCGGTACTGCACGTGTTCACGTCCATCGAGCACGCGATTGTTTCTCGCTCACAACAGGACTTTGTGCGTCATTTACGCCGCTTCATGGCCATCATGCTGCCCATGAGCTGCGTCAATTGTCTGCTCAAGTACGGCCAGACGGAGCTGAGTCTGCGCTTCCGGACGAGACTGACCAAGCACCTGTACGACCAGTACCTCAAGGGCTTCGTCTACTACAAGGTGGCCAACCTGGACAAGCGCATCTCAACGCAGACCAGTTGTTGACCGTCGACGTCAAGCGCTTCACAACTCCATTACGGATCTGTACGTCAATATGTCCAAGCCCTTGCTGGACATGACCATCTACGCTGCCAAACTAGCGTCATCCGTGGGTGTCCAAGCTCCGGCATCATGTTGACGTACCTAGTGATCTCAGGGATGTTCCTCACGTGGCTGAGGCAGCCGATGGGCAGCTTTACTACTGCCGAGCAACAGGCGGAGGGCACGTTCCGCTTCATGAACTCGAGACTCATTACGCACAGCGAGGAGATCGCCTTCTACAACGGCAATGTCCGTGAGAAGAGCATCTGGACGAGACCTTTCATGGCCTCATCGAGCGGGTCCGCTCCGGTCGCCAGTTCCGGATTGCGTGCGGAGCTGTCGACACCGTTGTGGCCAAGTATCTGGCCATTGTGCTTGGCTACTACGTCGTCTCCAAGCCGTTCATGGATGTCTCGAACATGAGGCTTGCCGGTTTGACGTATGCCGAGCGGATGGAAGACTACTTCCGCTCGGGAAAGATGATGGTCAATCTAGCTGAAGCTACGGGACGACTCGTACTGTCGGGTCGAGAACTCACTCGTCTTACCAGCTTCACGGCGCGAATGACGGACATGATTGACGTCCTGGCGGACCTAAACGATGGCAACTTCGCTTCGCCATCGTCTGCGCTGCAGTGGACGAAAGGGCGAGCTGCAATATCGCGACAACGTGATTGAGTTCGACAATGTGCCTCTGCTGACGCCAAACGGAGACGTCTTGGTGTCGTCTCTCAACGTCAAGGTCACCGCTGGCATGAACGTGGTGGTTGCGGGCCCCAATGGCTGCGGGAAGAGCTCGCTTTTCAGGACGCTCGGCGAGCTGTGGCCTCTGCGTGGTGGGAGACTGACCAAGCCGCGGCGCAACGGCCTGTTCTACATCCCGCAGCGTCCGTACCTGACCTTGGGGAGTCTGCGCGACCAAGTCATCTACCCTCACTCAGTACCCGACATGCAACTGGCCGGCCGGGGCGACGAAGACTTGATGCATTACCTGGAAAAGGTGCAGCTTGGCCACCTGGTCGAGCGTGAAGGTGGCTGGGATCGTCAAGGACTGGACGGACGTGCTGTCGGGCGGCGAGAAGCAGCGCGTTGCAATGGCTCGCCTGTTCTACCACAAGCCGCAGTTCGCGATTCTGGACGAGTGCACGTCGGCCGTGAGTATCGACGTCGAAGGCGCCATGTACAGCTACTGTCGCGAGCAGCACATCACGCTGTTCACGGTCTCGCACCGCAAGTCGCTGTGGAAGTACCACGAATACGTCCTGCAGGTGAGCGCTGCTACGATGGAACTGGGCCGTGATCGCTACTAACCTTTTTGCTCTCGGGGTACACAGTTTGACGGGCGTGGCGGCTATCAGTTCAAGACAATTGACGAGTGAACGATGTGAGCGCAGAGGTTCGAGCAATGTTACAACATGAAGCTAGCAAGCTCAGTACATAGATCCGTGCGTAATATACTCCTGCCTCGTCTTTCAAGCAAGCAATAAAAGACTCGGAATGAACATGTATACGTACCGCTCACTCAGCGTAAAGCACGGCGAGCCTTGCGCTTGGTCTTGGCTGCCGTCTTGATGTCGTCTCCGCCCGTGGCGCGGATGATGGCGCGGCGGCATCGATAGAGCATGAAGACGAGGGCGGCCATCAGCGCCACCAAGACCAACAAGAAGAAAATGATCCCGAAGGGCTGCGGGATCAGCTCGAACAGCGTCAGCAGCACGTTGATGAGTGGGCCGGCGAACAGCACGAACAGCACGAAGACAGTGCACAGGAAGAAGGACGCAAACCCGCGGTAGTACTTGGGGCCCATCATCGCCTCCAGCACGTAGCACGGGTTCCACATCGCTGAGAGATGGAGACGATCCGCGGGTTCTGGCAGGAACGGGAAGTTGTTCGGCTCTCCTCGTCCCAAACCGGCGGAGCGGATGTCCGCCAAGTGCTTCGGCAAGATCTCCACCGAAAGCAACAGTTCGCCGGCGCGCACGCGGTCGCCAGTGTGAGAATCACGCGTAGTCATCGTGAGCCAACTGGCGTCTTCGGGGTCGTCTCCCATGCCTAGGCGATGCATAAACGACTTCACGAGGGACTCGGCATTCTCCATATCAGCGTCCACGTCCTCCGGCTCCGTTTCATCGTCGTCGTCGAGGTCAGCACTGTCCCCAGACAGCAATGGCTTCGTGTCGTAGCTTGCTCCCTCATCAATAGAGATCGCTACTTCCCCGGAACGAGGCGGCCGCAATCGAGCGGACGCAGTTGCATCTTCCGTAGCAGAATACCCAGAGCGGCGCGAAGCCCCTTCATACGGCAAGCTCTCGGTGCCACGAATACGGACAGGCTTCGGCTTGGCGAAGACGTTGACGGCCTGCTTCGTCTTGAACGCGGTCTTGAGGAAGGCCGTCAGATCCACTACAGCATCGGCCAGACAATCATCGTAGACGACATCGCGGTCCCACATCTGGAAATGAAGGTGGCCACGATCTGCCTCCTTCTCCGGGTCCAGAGGCAACTCGACATCAAACTTCATGCGCCAGTTGAACGACGCGCTGCCGTGTCTCGCTCGCCAGTGGGTGTCCGTGCTTTGCGATTTATCATCGCGGCTCTGAAGCCAGCATTTCACGAACAAGTCGCTTAAGTCGGTGAAGTCTCCGGCCGTGACGTTCTTGGCTTTGTACACGATGACACGCACTTCGAACGTCTGTGGAGGTGGCAGCGAGATATCGAGCGGCTTGACGACGTTCATCTCGGTCCCAGTCAAGATATCCACCCACAGGCGCAGGTTGCCCTGAGGAAGCGTGCTCGAAGGTGCAAATAGAGGGCGAACCTCGAGCGGCTTGCGACGCTCTGGCCGTTCGGACGATAGACCCAGCTCTTGCCATTTCGCGTCGAACCACCGATCTTCCAAGTCAATCAGGGTAGCGCCGACAAAATCGTCGCCGTCCACTGTCGTTCCAATCGCAGTGCTCAACGCTTTGCTTAGCCCCGTGGGGAGAGTTGGGATGGCGAAGAAGTCGTAGTCGAGCACCTCGAGCTTGAGCTCCGACGCACCGGGTAGATCGGCCTTGAACTCGTACATCTTGTGGAACTTGGGCGTCAACGTTTCAGGCTGGTAGTTCTCGCGGTCGTTGAACAATTGCTCGCGACGGCGGCCGTCGCCCAAGCTTACCCGCAGATAAGGGTCGCATCGGTTGTTAACGTCCTTCGGATGCAAGTTCAACGCGTCCAGCACGTACACACGGACAAGGTACGGCTGCGGGTTAAGGAACTGATCCAAATCGAAGAGCGGTGCCTCGTCCCGTGACTTGAGGACGCGTACGATGCCCTTGAACTTGCCAACTGGGCGGTAGGTGTCTGCCCACTGCTCCTGCTCACTCGAGTCGCAACCGTCCCTCGACATGATGCCTCGAAACAGTGCGAATGTCTCGAACGGAGATTTGAGCGTGTCTTCCAGCTCACCATCGACGATGTCACGCTGATGCATGTAGTGTGGTAGCTCGTCCTCGTCGTCGTCATAGATGCCAAAGCTACCGGATGAGCACATCCCCGCGAGGCCAACCTTGGGTTGCTGGGTTGGCGTGGAGTTCTCGGACAGCACACTTGAAGACCGAGTCTTCATCACGTCCGAGGGGACCGTTCCCGGGAACGTTGATAGATCGTCGCCATGGTCGACGTACGGGTTACTTCCTCGAGTGATGCTCTTGTTAGCCTCCTCGATGTAGAGAGGGTTTGGCTCGCCGTTTGAAAGCGGCATCTTCCGACTTAAGTCAACGGAGCAAACTCCGATCACCGGCTTGTAGAAACCGCCAAGTAGCTGGTCGTACACTACGATGTTGAGCCGTGGCGCGAAAAGCGAATCAAGCGGCATCTTCACTGGAACAACAATTCGCTGCAAGAAGTTTGGGTTGCGGCTACTGGGCTTGGAGGACGGGTTGGTGAACTTTGGCTGGTTTGTCTTTGTGATCTCCCCGATTTCAAACTTGGCAAACGGCGTGTTAATGGGCATGAATCCAGTTGGTTGTAGGCCGCGGCATCCCAGGCACATGATCTCCACGAAAGCCTCCTCTGCCGGCGGCCGGATAGACTCGGGCGGCTCAACAATGACGCCTGGGGTGTCTTTCTTGATGAGATCAAACGACAGCAGCAACTCACCCTGTGTATCGCCAGGTTTTTCGTAACAAATCGGGTACCACTTCGGACGAGGCGCAGCGTATTCGCCACTGGCGCGGATCTTGGCATACTCGGACGAGGTCATTTGTGGAAAGTCCACAAGACTGAACTTGAGCCCGCCGACGTAGTCATCCGCATCATAGCGATCCCAATCGTAGACTTGAAGCGACACTTTGGGCAGGAACTTGTCGTTCTGCGGTAATTCAACGTCGAGCACTACCGTTTCGTAAAAGCAGGGATCTCGTGTTGACATCCGCGTGCTCACCTGGCCCTCGGAACCGACACAGACGACCTTGACGTACGGGTCCAAGAGTCCGTCGAAGTCGGTGGCTGGCAGGCACTTTCCTTGGAAAACGTGCACAAAGAGAACGTACTTCATGTACTGCACCGTCGTGCTCGCGTACTGGCGCCACTGCTGAGCAGCCTCCTCCTCAGGGCGTCCCTTACGCCCAGCCTCTTCAAGACGCAAATTCATGAGGATGTTCCCGGTGAAGTCGTGGTCTTTCAGATCATCCAGGACTTTGTCTTCGTTAAGCACAACCCACTTGGGAGGTGCAATTGTCTTCAGCTGTTCGGGATCTTGGCAGAAAAGGTCTTGCGCTATGAAACGAGCAAAGCAAATGCAGCGAGACTCGTTCATCGTCTGACGTACGAGGTGCACGAACACGTCAGGGACTTGATCAAGATCCTCAGGAAGCTCCACGTCAACGACGTCAATATACTGGTTGAAGTGACAAATTCCGGCAGCGTTGGGCGAGCGCGAGCTCTCGACACTATGACGGCCAATTGAAATCTTCAGTGACATCCTCGAATTCTGGTTCCAATTCGTGATACTCGAGAACACAGGGATCTCGGTTCCGTAAAACAGCGCCGCACGTAGCGTATACGTTTTCATCCTTGGCGACACGGACGTATTCAGAAGGTTTCGGACGTGAGCATCGTCGTTCACCGACTGTAGCCCGTCTTCAACACGCACGGACATCAACAGACGGCCACGATACGTGCTGGCATGCGCAGGGTGGTTCTGCATTAATCTCAGCGGACCGGAATCGGCGTCATAACCCACCGGAGGACCGTACAAGTTTCTCCACACGTGCTTAAACTGGTTCGGATAGCGCTGAACTTGCTTGAACGACAGCGGGTGCAAAAGATTGGCGACGAGCTGATCCGCAGTGGTCATGTCCCAATCCCACATCGAAATGAAGAGGTTGTCACTCATCGTGGGCAAGAGAACGGGGAACCACAGCTCCTGGTTAAACGTGACCGAGAGATGCTCGCTGCCTTTCACTGTCACTTTCTTCGTCTCGAGTACATCTTGCCCCGCAAAGTACGCCCGGACATACCCGTCGATACCTCCGTGCATCATCATACTGTAGTCCATGTCGGGCAGATCTTCAACCCGGTAAATCGTTACCACCAGGAAGCTCAGCTTCTGGGTTACACGCGGAGGCACCAAAACCATCGAGTTGATGTCTGCCTTTGTCTTCACAAGATGCTCGTCCGGGTCTCGATCTTCCGCAGGGTCGTAGAGCTTCATTTTATCTCCAGGCCCTAGTACCACAAGGGAAAGTCTGCAAACAAAAAGGCAATGAACTGTTAGCCAGACAGACGTTCAGAACGGCATAAATACCGCAAAGTACTTACAGAACGTAGCCTTGGATACTGTCACTGTTGGTGGCCCCGCTTCCGACCAGCGCGACCCACTTTCGTTTCAATTCGTGGTCTGGCTGGAAGTACACGTACGGAATATCCACAGCAAAGAACCCAACGAGATCATCGAAAGCACGAGACGCCGCGGATCGGGTCGCCGACGAACCAGGTCCATCCGCGTCGAACACCGAAATCTTGATGCTGCCTTGCTGAGCAGTATCTTTGTCCAGCTTCCTGAAGTTGAAGTAGAGATACTCATCAAACACACACGATAGCTGCTTCTGCTTTACCACTGTGTGCTGGCGCTGGCCAAGACATTCAACCGACACAACTGGATCGCACAGGCCATTGGCATCCATCGGCTGTAAGTCGCGCACTTCAATGATCCGCACCCGAATCTGATAGTCACCAGATTCAAACTGCACGTTCGAGAGCTCGGCTAACATCTTCTGACGCTCTTCTTCGCGCTTTTTCCGCTCCGATTCCGCCTCTTGGCGTTTCGCGTCAGCGTCATCATCATTGGCGCCGTCATCAGCTTCATCGCTTGGTTGGTCAGCGGGGTTGTCGGTACTCCCGTCATCTTCTGTCGCGTCGGAACCCCCGGGACCACGCAACCCTCTGCCACTAGGGACTTCTGTCACGTTGTCGACTTCTCCTTGTTCCAAGCTGCCGACGTCCCGATCCAAATGCTGCATGTCAATAGCCAGACAGATCTTGCCGCTCCCGTAGTTCATTTTGCGCTGCGGACTCAAGTCGCTCGGCACATCTTTCTCCTTGGACTCTGGCAGTTGCTCCAACGCCAGCCAGAACGTCTGCTTCTCGGTCTGAGAGCGCTTTGCAAACTCGTCCAAGTCGACGACACACCGCCCCATGAAGTCGCTCGTGAGCAGGTCGCTATCCTCAACTGTCAGCTCCAATAGCTGCTTGTCTCCTGGCACAATGGAGAAGTAAAACCTCTGCCGCCACGACGGGTGCAGCGTCTGCTGCTGCGTTTTCGTTCGCTGCGACTGGTTC
Source organism: Phytophthora crassamura (assembly GCA_033557995.1). Taxonomy (NCBI): domain Eukaryota; phylum Oomycota; class Peronosporomycetes; order Peronosporales; family Peronosporaceae; genus Phytophthora; species Phytophthora crassamura. Next base: position 2,113,212 of record JAUCED010000005.1, on the reverse strand, counting down.
TTCGTGCACGATAGCCGGACGTACGGGTCGCTGGTCGCCTCAATGCCCGTCCCGTCACAGGCGAGGAGTCCCGTCGCCTCGAGAATCGTCACCACATAGAAGTTCGGCGGCTTTACCGATTGCGGGGGCTCTGCTTCCCCTGCACTATTCGGCGTGCCAGCCACTACCGGCGATGGTACCGATGACGCTTCTGTAGCGTCGCTCCCAACTGCAGGCTTCTTCGTCTCGGTCTTTGTAGCTGCTTCAGCACTGCTTTTGGGCGACATCTGGGTCGGTACCTTCATCGGAGACGCCGGTTTCTTCGTAGGCGGAACGCCTTCCTTTCTTGGTGGCGCCATGAACTTGGGCTCGTACGTCGCTTCTACCGTCAACTCCCCGCAGTTCTACAGCCACATCATTAGCCCCCACTCTCTACGGTAACAATACCGGTAACAGAACGTCGAACGACAACACACCTTCCCAGTGGCATCCAGCAGCCCCAACGTGTGCGTCGTCTACAAGCAGCATTCCACCATAGATCAGTACATCACTCTCCCAAAAACCCTACCCCGCTCTACCGTTCTACCTGCGTATCTGGCGTGAGCGTCTCGATCTGCAGTGCCGCCGATCCCAGCAGCACATCCCGCCCGCGCTCGTTAAGTCCGAAGACCTTGAAGGTGACGGCGTCGCCCAGCAGCTTCTTGACGCCGAACGTGAAGGGCTGGGCCCATTGAGGGCTCGTTGTCTTGGCCTTGGCTGCCGTCCGAAGCACCACGTCTCCACATTGAGCCTGGCAGTCTGTAGAGCGTCGTCAGAAGACAGAGATACACAGAAAGGACCTCCGGACGCGGACATACAGGGGTCGAAGGCTGCGTCGCCGCCTGCTGAAGCCTCGCCGACGCCCGTGGCGCCCGCCACGACGAGGCGCACGCGCGGAGTCTCCACCAACTGCTCCGCCATCTTGCTTTCACTATGCGCAACTGCAACTCACGAAAAAGATCGCGATTTCGCTGATTTACTTCAAGCACATTTTGGCCAATCACCGCGACAAAGAGTGATGGTCAGTTTGATGTGGAGTTGGTGTAATGGAAGGCCAGAACGTGATGCCGCGCCTGTTGCTGCTGCTCGCGGTGCTGCTGACCTGCGTCGCTGCCGACCTCAAGCTGCAGCTGGATGGGGAGCAGCCCGTGGCTGTCACCATGGCCGACGGTTCCACACGTGAGCTGACGGCCGCCGAGTTCGAGCAGCTAGCCCTCGAACGCGCCAAGGACCAGGCCAAGCTACAGCAAGGCAAGGAAGACGAAGTCGAGGTGAAAGCGGTGCGCCAGGAGCTGGAGGAGATCCAAGAGCAGGACCCGCAGTTTGCGCTGCACATCGATTTGGCCCGACGCGCCTTCCGGGAGATCCAGCGCCACGGATACGCGCAGGGCTACGCGCTCGCAGGCTTCAGCGAGCAGGACGCAGTGCAGACGGCTGACTACTACGTGGAGCTGGTGCTGCGAGCCAAGAAGAACCCGAGCAGTGGTGTGCCGGCCAAGACGGGGACAGGCACCAGGAAAGAGCAGGGAGACGAGACGCCGCTGAGCTACGAGGTGCAGCTACTCGTCGACTCGGAAGGTGCGTTGGAAGGCACACGTCTTGGTGAGCTGCTGAGGTGTATGGACTTGACTGGAGTGTGTCGTTGTGGCTACCTGCAGAGCGCTTCTCGGTGGTTGCGGCCTGGGAGCTGAGTGAGAAGGAGCCGTCGAGAGGACAGAGAAGGAAGCGGGTGATGCGGCTGTCCATCCAGCCGACGGCGGCGCTACTGGAGCGCGAGGCCAAGCGGGAGCGCGGCAGACCCGCGCTGACCACGTGGTTGCTGGCTGGCGGCATGGCGCTGGTGGCCGCGGGCGTGCTCGTCGTGTACAACACGCGCAATCCGGTCCCGGCGCCCAAGCCGCGGCGTCGCTCCAGCGACGTTTGGGAGCTCGTCGATGAGAATGACAAGCCGATCAAGGTGGCGAAGAGCGACAAGAAGAACGACTAGCGCAGACGTGCGTAACGTGTGCTTACGCTGCGGGGTGTAGGTGGCGCCCAGCTGGGCTCTCGATTTGAGACGAGTGAATGGAGCACCGGGTTTTTGCAGTGCCGCTAAAGGAAACAGCAGCTTGTCACACCCAGCTTGACTTGGCTAGTCGCTGTTGCAGCCAACGCGCGATGCTACGGTTCCCCATCGCGCCGGAGCGTCTCCATGGAGAGAAACTATCCTCAAGATGCTTCTTCTTCGAGCTCCAGTGCCGCCCCACGCCGCTGCATGGACGTGCATCTACAAATTAATTGGCCGCTATGTCGGGTAGCAGACGCTGGAGCTTCTGCCTGCCGGTGCTGCGCTTGTACTTGCCATAAGTACGTGGCCGTCAAATTCGCTTCAAGGCAGTCAAACAGCTGTCGTTGACCGTAATTTCCGGTTTGGGGGCGGGTTTTCATCCAATGGACGTGGAGCTTCTCCCACATACTGGACTCAAGTGCGGGTCTTCTCTGCGACTCTGAATCAGAAAGAGCTCCTCGGTCGCCGCAACCAGTCGTCAGTATCGATATTCACTTGAGGATGGCGACGCTGAGCGTGCTCATCACGGGCTTCGGCGTGGCGCAGCCCGACATGGCCGTGTTCCTGGGCACCGTGCAACAGGGCGGCAGTGCGGCCTGGACCGTGTACCGGCCCTTCGAGGCCTTCCAGCGACTGGGCCAGCAGCTCGCCATGATCTTCGGCCAGGCCGTGCCCGCTTGCCCGCCGCGCATGTTCGACGTGCGCTTCCCTGACTCGCTGGAGAAGGCGCGCGTGGACCTGAGCATGTGGATGATGCAGCTGCTGCAGCACCCGCCCATCTACCAGTCGCACGTGTTCGTGGACTTCGTGAGCGCCGACGCCAATGTGCCGCCTCCAGGGCTGCAGAGCTCGGCCATCGGCATTCAGCCAGCTCGAGGCAACATTGGAGACCTGGATATGGACGAGATGTTCGACTCGACGACGGACGACGACCCGCACGAGCTGCACGACGACGACATGTTCCAGTTTGACTACAACACGGACATGTCTGTCGCGGGGCTGGACCAGCAGACGCTGCTGGAGGAGACGCAGATGCAACACGCACAGCAGATCCAGGAGCAGAGGAAGAAGAGCGAGAAGGTGACGCTCGAGGACTTCGTCATGATCAAGGTCATTGGTAAAGGAAGCTTCGGCAAGGTCTTGCTGGTGCGTAAGAGAGACACGGGCCTCATCTACGCCATGAAGGTGCTACGGAAGGAGAACATTATCAAGCGCAACCAGGTGGAGCACACGCGCACGGAGCGCCACGTGCTGGGCTACGTGCGTCACCCGTTTATCGTGGGGCTCAACTACGCCTTCCAGACGTCCGAGAAGCTCTACTTCGTGCTGGACTACTGCGCCGGAGGAGAGCTCTTCTTCCACCTCGGCAAGGTGCAGCGCTTCCCGGAGCACCGCGCGCGCTTCTACGCGGCGGAGATCACCTTGGCCATCGAGTACGTGCACAACCTGGACGTGATCTACCGCGACTTGAAGCCCGAGAACGTGCTACTGGACGAGAATGGACACATCCGCCTGACGGACTTTGGCCTCTCCAAGGAGGGCATCCAGGACGACTTCTCGGGCGCCAACTCGTTCTGCGGCACGCCCGAGTACCTGGCGCCCGAGATTTTGAACCGCTCCGGCCACGGCCGGGCAGTGGACTGGTGGTCGCTCGGCGCACTGCTGTACGAAATGCTGACGGGCCTGCCGCCGTTCTACTGCCGCGACCGCGACCGGCTCTTCGAGAAGATCCGCAAGGGCGATCTGAGCTTCCCCAAGTACTTGTCGCCGAACGCCAAGGACTTGCTGAAGAAGCTGCTGGAGCGCGACCCGACGAGGCGTCTGGGCACGGGCCCCACGGACGCCGGCGAGATTAAGAACCACGCGTTCTTCGCCGAGATTAAATGGGACGCGCTTCAAGCGGGCCAGGTGCCGCCGCCGTGGCGCCCCACGTTTTCGGGCGCGCTGGACACGTCCCAGTTCGACCGCGAGTTCACCGACATGCCCGTGGTGAGCCCGGACAACCATGTGCGCGGGATGGCCATGACCATGGGGCGACGACCCGCCAACGGCGCGCAGTACGGCAGCAGCGTCACGGGCAACGACCCCTTCAAGGGCTTCACGTTCACGGAGGACTCGTACCTGCAGGACGGGCTTCCAGGCCGCAGCCCCAGCACACGAGGAAGTGGCCGTGTGCGGCACCACAACATGTGACAAGGTTGAGCTCAAGCCAGAAAAAGCGGAAAAAGAGGCAGCGGGGGGCAATATCAGAAGGAGAAAAGGGTCGAAAGCATTGGAATGTTTGTGTACCGCGCCAATGCTTGCGACTCCCAATCGAGGGACGGCAAGTGCAGGAGTGAGACACCCTATGAACTGTAGGAAAAGAAGGCAAGGTGACAAAAGGGTATGTACATATATTCGCTAACTTCCTCGCTAAACGTCAATTAGAGAAACTTTTGGAGCGTCGAGGCTTTGGCTTGGCCAGTTCCGATCAGGAGCATGTACTGATTAGCTTCAACTTAGTCAGCAAATGGGTTAAACCTCAGGTTGAACCTCGTCGAGATCCGCCGCCGGCGTCAAGCAAAAAGACCTGCCCACTACGTGGACACTACGTGAAGCCACTCGTTCGGCGCGAGCGAGATGGTGTGCTTGAGCTCCTCGACCACGTTGTCTCGGATCTCCGGCCGGGACAGCATGAGCTGACGCGCGCTTTCGAGCACGTCCGAGGCGTTCCAGAGCAAAATGCCCATAATCTTGTTGCCCTTGAGATAGTACACGACGCCGCGCTCGTACGGCACCCCCCGGGTGCCGTTGGTGCCGGCGCCAACGTTGGGCGGCTGCACCCACACGCCCACGGTGCGCAGCGAGGAGTCCACTTCGCCAATTCCCTCGATCAAAACGCCAACGCCAGAGAGGTGGCTGCGGAACAGGGGCTGGTGCCGGTACGCCTTCATCTTGCCGGAGCCGCGCAGCGACCTGGCCATGTTGCGGCCCGCCGCGAGGCCGCTGTTCACGGCGTGGTCGTAGCGGTCCACGCGCCGTCTCCCCAGGTACGGATCGTAGTAGCTGGCCGCGTTGCCAGCAACAAACAGGCCGGAAACGGCCTCTAACTGCGCATTCACAACCAGTCCGCCGTTCTTCTCGTCACGTTCGAGTCCACCACCGGCGCGGGTGGCGCGCCCCATGCGCAGCGTGGGCGCTGGGTCCGTGTGCGTGGAGGCCAGCACGACGTAGTCGGCGTCCAGCGCCGCCTGGGGCTGGTCCTTGCCCAGCACGCCGACCGTCACGCCACAGTCACTCTCATTGTCGTCATCGTCCACACTAGGACGCAGACTAGTAACCAGCCGATCAGGCACCACGTCGACGCCCGCGCGGCTGAGACGGCGTGCCAGCTCCTCCGCCAGATAGGGCGGCAGCGTCCTGGCCGCGGGTGCCTGCTCCACGAACACGAGCTTGGTGCGCAGGCGGCTGCGCGGGTCCGTGGCCAGCGCGCAGGCCACTTCACAGCCCAGGAAGCCTGCGCCGATGACCAGCACGCTCTGCACGTCGCCGCTTTGGTCATCAACCAGCTGGTCCAGCCGCGCGAAGTCCGCGCGCGTGGTGCACGTGTTGACGCGGTCCTTGAGCGCGTACGACACGCGGTCGCTGTCCAGCACGTAGAAGTGTCTGGGCCGCCCGGCCGACGCGATGAGGCAGCGCTCGTAGCGCACCTCGGTGCCGTCTCCGAGCAAGACGCAGTTCTTCTCCACGTCCAGCTCCAGAGGCCGCTTATCCAGCAGTAGCGTCAGCGGCGCGGACTGGCCATTGGCTGACGCTGTGTCATCCTCGAAGTGCGCGCTCAGGTGACGTCGCCACTCGTTGTAGCTCTCCAGCAGCGCGGGCGAAAGTAGCTCCTCGACCGAGTCCGAGTCCGCATCGGAGTCCTCGGTCTGATGACGGCCTGAGTCCAGGCGGGGCAGCGCGTGCTCGTCGCTGAGCACGAGGATGTCGGCGGCCGCGTCCTCCTGGCGGATGGCCTCGATGGCGGCGCTGGCGGCCGTGCCCGAGCCCACGATCACGTAGCGGTGCTGCTTGGTCTGCTTGCGGCGCGTGAAGCGGCGCGTCAGCCGCATCTTGTCGCCGGCGTTGGCCGCGAGGCCGTCAGTTGGGGGTGGCACGGGCTCACTGAGCGCGGAGGAGGAGAAGGCCAGCGCCGCCAGGGGCGAGGACGCGCGTAGCCATGAGCGCCACATTTGGAGAAAAGAACCTGAAGTGAGGAGAAGAAAGGCACTGTGGCCGCTCGGGGAAGAGCCGCAGTGAGGCATCTACGGGCAACAAGTGCGGACTTTAGAGAGAGAGATGTTGAAGCCGTGCGGATTGGACGAAATGAATGAATGGCCACGTTGAAGTTGCCAGGCTGTTTCATGCAGACGCCTGACGCCTGAGGGGACTCGAGCATGGTCAAGAAGTCTGGGCGGGTGTACGTGGGCGACGCGGAAGTCAGCAGCAACGAGTCTGCATATGCGCCTGATGCCACAGCCGCCGAGAAGAAGGCGCGGCGCAAGTTGGTGGCCAGGCTGTCGCACGACATCTCGACGGAGCAGTTGTTTTCGGACGACCTCATCGACGGGAAGGTGGCCGATGGCGAGGATGACGAGACCGGATCCGGCAGCGACACGGACGGCCAAGCCTCGCATGACGGCGATGAAGCTGCTGGAGGGGCGATACAGGGACGAATGTACCGCATCCAGTCGCACTCGGCGCTAAGCTCACTGGAAGCAAAGTATCTGGACAAGGTGTCGTCTACGGACGAAAGCCTTAGTGTATCTTCAGGACCGAGACCTTCTGCTCGCACACACAAGCTTGCTCCGCTGCATGGGAGTCCTACAGCTCGCAACGCTGAAGCTGCGTTGACGAATGCCACCTTCCAACCGACTGCCTTGTTCATCACCCCGGAAAAGGAGGAAGCCTCGATGCAGCAGCGGCAAGTGTGCGTTCAATGCAGCAAGAGTCGGGAGATGCCGCCGATGCACTGTGCGGCGTACAGTGGGCACGTGACTTGCCTCCAGCTTCTCCTGCAAAAGGCTGATACCGAGGCCGGGCTTTCAGAAGACCAAGCCAAGAAGAAGAAGACGACGTGGCTCGACAAGAAACAGCGGACGCCCTTGTTTTACGCCTGTGCAGCGGATCGCTTGGACTGTTGTGCTCTACTCGCGCGCGTTCGTCGCATGTGGCTCAACACGCCGGATCGTCAACTGGACACGCCAGTCCACGTTTGCTGCTTCTTCGGGTGGCACCAGTGTCTGCAGCTCCTGCTAGATGCAGGAGCGGACCCTCACGGCCGCAATGCCAAAGGCTTCAAGCCGTCGCACTTGGCAGCGACGCCCGCGTGTCTTGAAGCGCTTCTGGCGTTTGGCGACGACCTGCTTCAAGGCGACAAGCTTGGCCGCTCGCCGCTGTTCGTGGCTTGCGCTCGGAATCGCGTCGCGTGCGTCGAGTTCCTCTGTGCTTGGAACAACCAGTCGCGCTCGTGGATGCCGGAACTGGAGGACCAGCGCGGAGATCGAGCCATTCACGCCGCTGCCTGCAACGGTAGTACCGATTCTCTCGCGGTTCTGCTCCGCTACGGGGCCGATCCACTGACGACCAACGCGAAAGGCATGAGTCCCAAGGATCTGGCGGTGGCCAACAAGCATCCGGAGTGTGAAGCTCTGCTGGTTCAGGCGGAAAAGGAGCTTGCAGCGAGTGCAGGGACGTCGTGGCTGGCTCCGGCCAATGCAGCGGACAGTGAAGGCAACAACTACGAAGACACGAAAGCCGAGGGCTGCAGCGACTGGGTCCAGTGCTGGGACAACGACAGCGGCCAGGCCTTCTACTACAACAACTTGACTGGGAAATGCCAGTGGGAGACGCCACCGGGCTTTGAAGCGTCTGTACCAGCTCAACCGCCAACGGCCAGTAGCCAGCAGTACGAGGCGTACGCTGAAGCGTCTGGAGAAGTGGAGGATGGCGACGAAGAGTACGTGTGGGTCAAGAAGAAGAAGCAGACCGTGTGTGTGGTCACTGGCCGCGAGACGGAGTGGACGGCCGTGCAGGACCCCGTGTCACGGGCGATCTACTACAAGAACACGCGCACGGGTCAGTCGCAGTGGGAAGAACCTGACGCCGTTCGTGAGCTCGCTAGTGCGGCCGGGGCGCGCACGTCGCAAGAGGCTTCAAGGGTGTGGGAAGGTCTTGACAAGTCGCGTTCCGCTCTAGCTGCGGCCATCGCGCGCGAGAAGCGCAGACAAGTGGAAGCTCACGAGCAGACCTTACTGCAAGCCAGGCTCTACGTGCGTCAGCGTCGAGAGGACATGGCAAAGAGAGAAGAACAGGCTCGACTGGCTCAGCTGCTTCCTCGCTCGTCCTTCGTCCGGCGGAAGAAGCAGTCGATGATGATGAAGGTGACAAGCCACAACCGACAGGCCTCCAACACGAGTGCAAAGGTGTTGGGTGGGCGTCTCGGGGAAGCATTGAACGAGAAGGACGGAGAAACGGACGGCGTTGGCGACGAGAACGACAGCGAAGAGGAGGGAGGCGGAGCGGAGGCCCGGCTCGAGGAGATCTGCGCCAACGAGCCCGCTCTCGATATGTTCCTGAGCACGTACCTGAAGCTCCGTGGCGTGCGCGACCTGCAGGTTCTCACCACCGAGAAGCGCTTGAGCAATTGCCTCTTCCACTACTACGTGGCGCTGGTGGATCCGGTGAACCAGCGCGGCATGAGCAAGAGCCAATTCCGAGTCGTTCTGCGAGATATGAACGTGATCCCAGGCGGGGCGCCAGCAGCCTCGACGTCCTCGTCTTCGTTAGTGTCGTCTCGAACGGGGGCGCCGTTGAAGCTCCACGTGACGGACCTCATCTTCTCCCAGGCCGAGCGCTCGATGGCCCAAGAAGGCTCCCCGACCCACGCGAGGATGACCCACCGCCAGGCCGCGCCCATCGCTGCAGGAGGAGACACGCACTTGAGTCTGAGTGGCTTTACAGCAGCGATGGTCTTCGTTCGCGAACGCGTCGTCGCCCAGACGGAGCAGCAAGCCGGTGGAGAGGAGCCGGAGATCGACGACGAGGAAGAATGGTTCATGTTGCGCTACCTCGTGCCGCTCTCGCTGCGTCTCGGAGCGCGGCTTCTCACGCAGATCCGTCGCTGCAAAGAGGTCGATCTCCAACTTACAGGCGCTCAGGAAGCCACTGCAGTAGCTGCGCGCCAACTCCTCGCGGCGAATCGTGCAGCCGTGCAACTGCTGCATCGCCACTACTCCCGTCGTGAGCTTCGAGCGGATACCGACGGTGCCACTCCGATCGTCTCCACGCCAAAGCCAGCAGCTCCTCGTCGACTGGCCATGCTCACGTTCCGCGGCCTTGCGATGTTCGTGACGGACTTCAACTTGCTCGTTCCGGGGGCTGGTCTACCAGCTCTGCATTTCCTCCTCGAAGCCATCAACTGGATCTCCGGTAGCGCCCACACGGAGGTCATCTCGTTCGAGAAGTTCCAGCTGCTGCTGGTGATGCTGGCTGTGATCCCGTTGTCCGCTCCCAGCGCCAGTCCGTGGGCTTCGTGGGTCGCGGAGAGTGACAACTCCGGCGCTTCGCCTCCAGGTGGTTCTCGTCCTCTCGTCGAACCGCTGGCCGCTTTCTTCAAGCGACTGGCAACGAGTCCGGCGCTACTTCGAGTTACTGCAGAGGCCAACATCGGAACCAGCGACGAAGCTGCCGCCGAGTCAGGACCAACATCGACACCGAGCAGTCCGCAAGCAATGTTCCTCCTTGACGTTCCTTGCGATGCCCCCAGTGCTTCGAACCAAGAGTAAGTACAAAACTATTGACGCTGGGCTCTGTGCGTTGTCATCAAAGCAGGCTGCGCAGACGAAGTTTCTCGACGTTGATCTCTTTCTCCCAGCACTGAAGTGGCTGTGACGCCCTTGCGGTGATTGTACAACTGCCGCGTTTACGGAGGAGAAGCTTTCTGGCTCGGTACCAGCCTCGGCCGCAAGAAGAAGAGAACGGAGTCAAATGTCTGGAGGTATCCTGGGGGCAAGTGCACGTATTCGTCGGCCAGACGCGTCTACTCCGTTAGGATGTTATTGTTTTCAGCCTTGTTGAGAAGTTGTAAACCACAATACGTTGAAAAACCTACTTGCCTATTCTAGGCTTCAATTGCCCCGTGGAAGTCCCGACGACGTTGAGAGCGTGGTCGAGCTGTCGTTGTGGCTCCTACGCAGCGTCTCGTCCGTCGTCGTTTTGGTGTAGCGATATGTGGACTCGGCCATCACTTGCAGCGCCGACATTCGCTGCCAAAGCTGAGTTGCTCCATCGACGCTATCATCACTTCCGGATCCTTCGAGGTCCTCAAGTGTCAACGGTGCGTGCTTTGGCGTCAAGCGCAAGCTGGGCTCGTCTTCACTGCCTGTGAGTTCCTCCCAGTAATCTTCTTCTTTGGGGCCTGCCGAGTCCTTCAGTAAAGTGTCTAGCGCCTGCAGTGAGCCTCGCGTCACCGTTCCCTCCTCCTCCTTGTCTCTCACCCGTGCCGAAGCAGCGAAGTCCACCCTCGGCTGGCTTGGCAGCGGGTTCTTGGTCACCGGCGGGCCGGCCGAAGCAGAAAAGTGGGGCTTTTGACGGGGCTTGACGACATTGAACGCGCGGTTGCGCTGCTTGACCCCGCGAGGAGACGTGAGCACGCCGTACTGGCCCGCTCGTATTTCCTGCCGAGCGATGGCCATCGCGTCCTCTTCGGTGGTGCGCGTGATGCAGGGCGTACAGAGCTCGACGGAGACCAAGTGGGTCTCCTTGCTTCCGTAGACCCCTGGGAAGAGCAGCTTCTGGATCACGCGACATCGCGTACACATACGACCGCCACACATTTCGCAGTGCGTGGACGAGCAGAAGGCTCGGTCCAGGCCCTTTAGGCACAGCGGACACTGCGCCGGCGGCACGGATGCACCCGCCGGCGGAAGTTTGCGTTTGTGCTGCAGCCTCCAGGCCAGCTTCCGGCGCTGCGCACAGACACCGGCCTTCCAGAAGTACGTGAGCCCGTTGGCCGTGGACAGCAGCGCCAGACTGTCGAGAACTCGGCCCTGCGCGGCCACGCGTCCTGTCATGAAGACGTCCACTTGGTTGGGGTTGTTCTCATGTTGCCGCAGCAGTACACACGACGAGACCCTTGCGCGCACGAGGCCGAGCTCCCGTCGCAGCTCCGGGTACTGCGGCAGGCTCACCGAGTGGATGAGGAAGTGGCCGAGATTCGAGCCATCCGCGCGCACCTTAATACCTGCGTGCTCGACGTACACCACGTCGCGAGGCAGCACGACGGCGCCCATGGCCGCCGGGTGCGCCTTGACAAGCCACTTAACCCCCAGGAACCGGAACGGGTGCGCGATGGTGGGGCCTTTGATTTCCTGAAGCACCTGTGCGTCCACCACCTCGTCGTCCGACACGACGGCCTTGGCCATCATGTGCGCAGCCGTGGGCGTGTGGATACCGTACATGACGTCCTCCAGCGAGCCTTCGAGACTGCCGACGCCCAGCAGCTCCGGCAGCGGCCAGTCGTCGTCGCGCTGCGGGCCCAACACTTGGCTGGAGGCTGCCACCTGGCTGTGGCTGTGGCATTGGCGGTGGAAGGCGGCGCTCGAGCGTTCACGATAGACGGTGATGCGCTCGCGAGTCTTGAGCGGCTTCCAGCGCCGCTTGTCCACGACGGACGCGTCGCGCTGCTCGTGCAGCTCCAGCTGGTGCTCGGCCAGTCTCAGCTGCTGCTCGGCCAGCGTCTCCAGCGCCTCCTGCTCGTCTACAGACAGCGTCGCCGGCGGGAACGCCTCGCGTGGCAACGGGAACTTCGTCATGCTCAACAGTGCCCGGCGCGCGGCCAATCTGAAAGTGCGTGCCATCAACAAGCGTCGCTGGCCGCGAAGGTATCCGATGCGCTCGAACAGCTGGAGCGGCGGCATGTACACTTGAAGTTCGTCCGCTCGCTCGTCATGCCCAGTCATGCCCACCGAGCTCACACAGGCGAGTAATGCTCGCGCCGTGTATGCCGAATCGGTCTTGGTCCGCCACCAAGCAGCAGCTCCGGTCGGCGGTGGCTGCGTCGCGTCGGACGTGCCATTTCGCCACCAAAGCGCTGCCGGGCTCTGCTGATTGCTGGCTGTGTGCAACGCCGGCAGTCTGCGTGGGATCCGCTGGACGGCGTCTGCGCCTGTCGGTCTTTCATGTAGATGGCCGGTCTTCTTTGCTTGATAGTGGCCCCGTGAACCACGCAGTGTTCCCGACAGCATTGGTGCTGCCGTCGATGCCGTCGCACCCGGCGATGGATATTCTCGTGCTCCATTTCGCCATGTGTCGCTGGAGAAGCACTGCTTCCGGCTCTCGAACATCTTGGTGTGCGTCTTGCTACGATTGACAAGCAAAGGAGATGACGGGCGGAGCTTGCCAAGAGATTGGTGGTCTAATTTAATGGTTAGCTGGACGCGACGCTCTCCTGCCGTTGAGGGAGCTCGCTCTTCAATCGAGATTGTCCATGTCCGTGGTCGTGAGGCACACAAACTGCGTTTGCAGCGGCCGACCGCCGCACTGCATTGTCTGCGTGTTCTGACGCGTGAGCTGGTAGACGCTCTCGGCATTCTGGCGCAGCTCCTCCATGCGCTGGATGAGATCACGCTGGCGCTGGAAATGGTCGGTCATCGCCGGCGCGGTAGGCTGGGGCGGCATGGAGCTCGCGAGCGGGTCCTCAGGTTCCCATTCTGGCAACTCCGAGAAGCCCTTGGGCGGCTGGGTCTTCCTTCGACCGGCCTCGTTCTCGTAAAAGCTCTCGTCCAGGTAGTCGCTGTCGGTGCTGATGACGCTGAGGTTGGTGCCGAGTTCGAGCTCCACCATCTTGTACAGCTCCACCTTGTCCCTCGATTCGGGTGGGTGGGTCAGCGATCGCCGTCGGACCCTCACGTTCGAGCCGCCGATGCTGAGACTCCTCCGGTGCGAGGACAGGTCCTCTTCATCCTCCTCCACTGTTGTCTCAAGCCGCGAGTAGTTGGACGACGACAGCGCCGAGATGTTGCTTAGGAAGTGTCGGAGCTGGCTGGAGATCAGCTTGTTGACACCACTCGGAGCGCTCTTCTTCAAGACGCCTAGCTGAGCGCGCGCGACGGCTGCGGAGCTGTAGTTGATGGCCGTCGTGATGCACGAGGTGCAGAAGACGGTGTTCTGCTGCTTCACTTCCTTGGGCCGGACCACGCGGTAGCTTAGCCGTCGGGTAACTCGGCATCTCGGGCAAAAAGAAAGTGAACAGAGCTCGCAATGACCGATCCTGCGGAACATGTTGAAGGTTTTTGCGCATACGGCGCAGGACACCCGGGCCTTGTTGGATCCGCTGCTTCGATCGCTGTGGCCGCTGCCCCGACTGCTGGCGTGGCTAGTTCCGCTTGTCCGGTTCGAGGAGCCTGTACGTTTGAGCTGCTCCTGCTCCAGCAGATACTCAAGCTTCTTGCTGTGCGCACACTCGACGGCCTGGCCCAACTTGAGAAGCGCGCTGACGGTGGCGGTGATGGCGAACGTGGCCGGCATGTGGCCGCACGGGTCCACGAGGCCTTTCATGTAGACGTCCACGGTGTTGTTCGGCAGCTGCCGGAAGAGGTGGCAGGACACAACGCGGGCGCGCCGTGTCTGGCACTTCTCGGACAGCTCACCGAGACCGGGGAGATCAACCGAATGCATGATGTGGTAGCCCACACGCTCGCCGTTGGGCCGGTCGACCACGCCCGAAGCCTCCACGAACACGAAGTCGCGCTTGGACGTCATCTTGGACAGATCCAGCACGTGCCACTTGACGCCGCAGAACTGGAAGGGCTTCTCCGCCGTCGGAGACTGGATGCAGTGCAGCAGCTCCGAGTCCAAGAGCTCCTCGTTGGTATACGAGGCGCGAATAAATGTGGACGTTGCGTCCGTCGCCAGGAGTCCGAACATGGCGTCGTCCAGGGTGCCAACCATTGTGCCTACGATCACGAGCTTCGGTGCGCGCCGGAACGAGTCGCCCTCACCGTTGAGTGCGATTGATGCGGATGCGGATGGTGCCGGAGACGAGCTGGTGCGGGTCTCCTCGACGGCGCCTGATCGCTGGCGGTAGCAAATGAGGTTCTCCACCTTCTTGACGACTTTGTACTTTGACCGCGGCAGCAGTCGCTGCTGCTTGAGCTGGTGGACTTCATACTCTGCGAGTGTCTCTGCTACAGTCTGTTGGACGGTGAGCTCGATCTGTTCGGTCTCCGCTTCAGACAGCGCGGGGTAGTCGCCGAACGGCGCATGGGACAGTGGGAACTTCATCCTGCGAGCACTCGCGATAAAGTGCTGGTTAATTGGGCCTGCACTTTTGCGCTAGCGAGAAGGTTGAGTAATGAACTCTTTGTCACCCTCGCCGCGACACAAGTTGCAATCAACGCTCGTGCATTCGGTGCGACACATCAACCGCTGGTTGAGTCCAGGCTCATGGGCGCCTCGGCCATTGCGTTAGGCGGCATTGCGTTGGGAGCCACGCGGTGGTCTCTGCCATTACGCGGTGAAGGCGCCAGCAGGCAAGAGAGAGACACGGCAATTCGTGGCCGGTCGGCAAAACGGGGGCTGTCGCGGGCCAAGATGGCCACAAGCCCGCTGCAAGATCGAACGGCTGGCTGTGGCGCAAAATTCTCGAGCGCGCTCGCCACAACAAGCTGCTTGGTGCTTCAAGGCCGACACGAAAGTGGATTCCGAGTGTCCATGACTGAACTGAAACCGTGGTATATCGGCGGACAAAGTGTCCACTTGGCAATGGCAAATGAGCAATGGCAAGGCACTGGCGACTCTCGAGATACACGAGATAAACCCCAGTGCAGTCTGTCAGCTACGGATCGACACTTATCGGCTTTCAACATCAAGTTAGGTCAAAGTAGCGGAGACCGACGATGACGATGCACAACCTCACCGGCACGAAATAGATGTATCTACCCGTTCGCATGCGTCCACACGAGCAGCAACTCGCACGTGCACAGGAAGCCGAAGAGTAGCACGGTAACAAGCGGTGCTCAACGCGGTACACTGAGGTCTAGAAAACTCTAGTCGCTGCAGCCACGTTCCACGGCGACGAGATCAATGCGGAATAAGGTTCGCCATGAACGCATCACTCCGGCTCCGAGTCGTGTGCAGCGTTAGCCACAGGACTTGTCTGCCAGCATGGCTGAACTCGAGCGTATGGACTGCTCCGCCTCGTTCTCGACGCAGATGCTGGCTCTCCACGGACGTCCAGGCCAACAACACTGTTCAAGCGGGTCTGTGCGTACTCAGGTGACAAGACGATGCCCCCGCGCCGCTTTACGTCGCAGACATGGGCGTCCAACAACGGCACGAGCTACAGCTACGTCGTCGTCAACGTGCTGGTCAACGGACTCACACAATTCCTTGGCGCCACGCACTTCCAAGAGGTTGCATTCGTGTTTTTCAACTTGGAAGGCAACGGCTACAACAACTTGGTCTCTGCCGATCCGTTCCTGAACGAGTGGACAAGCTTCGACAATACAGTATAAAATTGTATTTCAAAGTTTTGGAAGCTGTAATAATCATTGCAATACCAGGCATCCCAATAATCAATTAGTTTAGTAGAACAATACCGTAATAATATATTGATCTGCTTTTGACTTATATTTGTATGCCATCTCAATACCTGCCGATATTGTCATCCAGAACTAGTAATAGTAATCATTGCAACACGTCGCAAGCCAATAGTCAATTATTCTAGTTGAACCGTACCAATAATCAATTACTCTAGTGAAACAATACCAAAAACATAATTGTGTTGTATTATTTTTCCGACCCCTGCCGAGTACACGCTGGACGACCCACACAACATCGTGAACACGTCCAACGTCGCCTTTGTTGAGCCAGACATCTATCGTGACGAAGGCATCGCATACATCACGAGCGGATAGGCTTCTAGAAGTTAAACAAACTGAAAAACGTAAAACAAAATTGCAAAAAAGATAAATAGATTAACCTGCCGCGCTCTCTCTCTCACATCACGAGCGGCTACAAGAGAGAGGCAGACTATTCTATTTGGTCATTTTACTGACGACTATGTAGATGTCTGGTTGATCCTGAGTCTGGCTAGCAACGCCGGTTCCGAAGTTCGGTCCGGTGGTTGTGCGAGACTTGCCATCGATGGTGGCATCTCTGTGGGTTGACTTTCCAATGCCGAAAGGCAGAGGAGTAGTCGAGTTCCTTGTTGTATCTTGTCTTGTGACCTTCGTTATCACGAGCGGCTACAACAGTCTGAACTAAACGTCATTCATGTCGACAGATGGCAGCGGCAGGCATAAACTCACGTCAGTCTTCAACTGCGACCTTCCTGGTTCAACCACGACGCAAATCGTGGCGTGAAAATCGAAAATCGATAGTCGAAAAATGCCCACAACAATTACTGCCTTTCGGCGACTGAATATGCCCGAGTTGCCATGATTTTTTCTCCTCCCGGTGGAATAAGTGTTGCCCCTATAGGATACAAACATCCATCAGTCGGAGTGCTTGGCGACGGACACATGAGCCTCACGGTGAGGCGTCAACACCAGTTGAAGCGCCTGTTGATGCCTCGGACACATCCGAACGGATCAAGCTGTACAAGTTGCAGTTGTCTGCGGCTCGTTTTTTGCCGTGAACACCAATCCTTTGCGACAACAAAACACGGATGCCCCGGTCGAGGCTCAACTCGAGCGGCCAGGACACGATCACTCATTCTTGGTATTTCTCGCGATCGCAACAGTCTACAAGCTCGACCTCCATCGTCCTTCATCGCATCCGCCGTCATGCGGTCGCTTCTCTATCCGGTTGCAGTGGCCGCGCTGCTAGCAGCACCGGTCGCCGCCTCGGACGTGCCGATAGTGACCGTTAAGAACGGATCCTACTACGGCGTCTACCAAGACACCTACGACCAAGATCTCTTCCTTGGGATGCCCTACGCGCAGCCTCCCGTTGGAGACCTTCGCTTCCGAAACCCGGAGCCACTCAACACGACGTGGACGGACTCCAAGAACGCGACGGAGTACTCGCCGGAGTGTTACGGCTACGGCAGCGACCAGTGGGTCTGGGGCAATGTGATCTCGGAAGACTGCTTGACGATCAACGTGATGCGTCCGAGCAACGTGTCTGAAGGTGATAACCTGCCTGTCGGTGTCTGGATCCACGGTGGCGGTCTCATCCAGGGCGGCGCCCGAGACCCTCGCTACAACTTATCGTACATTATGGAGGAAGCGGTGGCTGCCGGCAAGCCGTTCATCGGTGTTAGCTTCAACTACCGTCTGCAGGCCTTCGGATTCATGTCGGGCACTGCTGTGCACAAGGCTGGCGTGGCCAACCTCGCGCTGAAGGACCAGCGTCTTGCCTTGCACTGGGTGCAGGAGAACATCGCGGCTTTCGGCGGCGACACCAGCAAGGTCACCATTTGGGGCGAGAGTGCGGGTGCCCGCAGCATCGGCTACCAGCTCATTGCCTATGACGGCCGCGACGACGGTCTCTTCCGTGGTGCCGTGATGGAGTCTGGCGCCTCGGCTTACTGGCCCAAGAGCTTCAAGAACGCGTCCGCCTGGGACGTGTACTACAACAGCATCACCGACGCAGCCAACTGCAGCTCCGCGGAAGACACACTCGAGTGCCTCCGCCAGGTGCCGATTGATACGCTCTCGGCCGTGTTCAACAGCTCGGCCGCCACTTCGGCCACGTACGCGCCGTCCGTCGACGGTGACCTACTCACGGACGTCGGCCCCACGCTCATTGGCGAGGGCAAGTTCGTGCACGTGCCGATCCTGCACGGCGCCAACTTCGACGAAGGCACGGCGTTCGGCAAGACGGGCATCAACACGACCGAGCAGTTCACCAAGTACTTGGTGGGGACCATGGGCTACAGTGACGACGAGGCCGAGGTGATGCTACTGATGTACCCCGACATCCCTCAGATCGGCATCCCCGCTACGCTCCACGGCCGCCCGGGCAACGACACCTCCTATGGCGCGATGTACAAGCGTGTGGAGGCGTACGCCGGAGACAAC
This sequence comes from Phytophthora crassamura, assembly GCA_033557995.1. NCBI lineage: Eukaryota > Oomycota > Peronosporomycetes > Peronosporales > Peronosporaceae > Phytophthora > Phytophthora crassamura. The sequence goes on along the minus strand of JAUCED010000005.1, from coordinate 2,095,101 downwards.
AACCAGCATGGGCCTCGGCGCTTTATGTCCCAGATGTGGATGCGCGACGACGTGCCGGTGTACAGCTACCGCTTCAACGTGGTGCCCGCCGGCATCTCGCAGTACCTCGGCTCGACGCACTTCACCGAGGTGGCGTTCGTGTTCTACAACCTCGAGGGCAACGGATACAACACTTCGGTAGCAGTGGATCCGTTCCTGAACAAGCCCGAGAGCTACAAACAGCTCGCGCGTGTGATGACCCGCATGTGGGCGAGCTTCATCGTGGACCTGACGCCCAACAACAACGGCGTGACGGACGTCGAGTGGCCGCAGTACTCGCTCGACGACCCGCAGAACATCGTGTTCGACGCCAACGCGACGGACCTCGCCTACGTTGAGCCGGACTTGTTCCGCGCCGAGGCGATCGCGTACATCCACAGCCTGTATAACGCCACGAGCTAGGCGCAAGTGTCCTAGTGCAGACAACTACTAGTGACAACGGAATACTAGTAGTATAATTGAGTGTGTCGCGTTCATCAAAGCGAAAGCACTTTGCCTGCTGCAGCACCATGTCAAGCTTCAGTTCAGCATCGAATTGAGTCGACGTAATACAGTACCCCATCGCATGATGCGGTGCCACCAAGGGCGGACAGCTTGCTTTGTGGTTCACCATCTCGAGCAGCTTGGTACAGTAATGCTTGGCGTGCTGTGTGAAACGATTTGCGTCATCTAGCTGGCTACGCGCCCCAAGAAGAAGGTCGATCACCAGATCGTCATCACTCCGTAGCGCTGCCGAAAGGCACAGGTAGCGGTGCAAGGCCGACGCGATCGTGCGTATCCCGGCATCGAGCCACGTCTGACAGGCCCGCCGCCCACAAGCAGCTTCCCTCCCACGAGAAGCTCTTCTACCGAGCTGGGCATTGAGGCTCTTTTACCGAGGCCGCCGACTGGCTGGTGAAAACCTGGCCGCGGGCAGATGCCGCCGAGCCAAATATTGCTATCGGAGCTTGGCGTCGCTGACTGCCCTGCAACGGCGCGAGCGATCCCGCGAGGCTCGTATTGGGGTGCTTGGCGCGAGGACGCCAAGCACCCCAATCCGAGCCAGGGCCACAATAGAGACTCGTTCTACATCTCGGAGGAGTCCTTCTCGTTTGAAACGCGGACAACGACACGTACGAAGGCAACGGGACGTGCATGGCGGAGCGCAGGCGCATGACGCTCGACAGGCAGTGCAACAGACCGTGTGCCTGTACATACCTTCACAGTCCACGCGCCATACGGCAGGATCATGCTGTTCGGAAGGCGTGGACAGACGATCAGTTCGTCGTGTTGTAAGTCTCCTTTGATCTGCTCGGCGTTGCCGCGAGCCAGCGCGCGTCTTCCGCCGTCGGTCATTAGCCAAACGGCCGCTCGTAGGAAGCGCGCTCCTCACTCGGTCCGAGTCTGCCGTCACTAGCTGCTACATCTGCACTAGTATCCTTCTTCACTTCCAACTGCAGCTAGCGGAGACGCAGCTAGCGGAGGCGCACCGAAATCCATTCAGATCGACTTGGTCTGACTACTTCAGAAACGCCCCTTGACGTTGCGGACACCTTCCGCCACGTCGGCGCCATGAAGTTCCCGCTGCCCAAGAACATCTTCCCGCCGCTGGAGCTCTCGGAGAACCAGGAGCAGAACTACGAGCAGCTCGCCAACGCGCTCATCAAGGCCACGCTCGCCGAGTATGACCAGTTCGTCATGCACGACCGCAAGCGCGTGGACGGCCGCCGCTGGAAGGCCGTGCGCTCGCGCGACGATGTATCCATCTACCGCGAGCGCATGGTGGACGGCGTGCACCAACCGCCGCCCGCCAGCCTTGCGCTATACCAGAGCGCCATCTCCACGACCAGCAGCAGACCCAGTCAACCGACGCGCGGGTCCGGCCGGTACGTGAGCTCCGACCTCTCGAGCGGCGCGCTCAACTTCGGCCTTGTCATGACGCCCAAGAAGACCAAACCGTCCTTGGAGACGGACCCCACGGACGACAGCCCCGACATGACCGGCAACGACAGCTACAGCAGCGGCGGCCTGCTGTCGGAACCGCGGATCACGACCGGTGCCTTCGCCAATATTGACAACGACACACCAGGAGGTCTCCCGAGGCTGCTGGCCGTCGGTACGCTGCGTGGCTCGTTGGACGACGTCATGTACGGCGTCGTGTCGCCCAACGCGTCGTCCGCTCGGCTGCGCAGCTCGTACCTCGGCGAGCACATTGCCGACTGCGCGGTGCTGCGCGACATCAAGAGCCCGTCGCCGGCGGACCCGTTCCGCTTTCTAGGCATCAAGTGGTTTGTGCGCGCCAAGTACCGCGGCGCCGCGCGCATCGTGCTGCCCCGTGATTTCGTCGTGCTCGAGTTCACGGGCGTCATGATGCGGCCCGACAACTCGCGCGTCGGCTTCCACCTCACGCACTCGGTGCAGATCCCGACGTGCCGCGAGCTGCACGAACACCGCATCCTGCGCGCGAAGGTCTCGAGCTGCTACATCTTCGAGGAGACGCGCAACAACCGCGTGCAGGTGTTCATGACAGCCTCCGTGGAGCCGAACGGACATGTGCTCAACCGCATGGCCGTGCGCTCGGCCGCTACAGCTCTCAGCAACTGCTGGAAGTCGGTGGCTTGCGCACACAGCAAGAAGCTCGCCTACTGCCTGCAGAATGAGCGGCCGTCGGCCATTGGCACCAGCAGTATCACTTCCCCTCGAGGAGGCCACGCTCTGGGCTCCAGTGTCATCAGGTCGTCGCGCGGAGGACTCTCGGCGCTGACGCCGGTGAACGAGTCGGCTGTGCGCGAAACGAGCGCCCCAATGGAGCCGGTGTCGCAGCGCAGCAACTACACTGCCACGGCCCATCGGCGCCAATGCGGCGTCTGCCGTGGCAAGCTCGGCGTGCTGTCCAAGACGGTGCTGTGCCAACTTTGCTGCGAGCAGGTCTGCCATCGCTGCCGCATCGTGCGCAAGCTCAGCAGCGACACGCTCAACTCGCAGATCACGCAGTCGTCGATCAACTTCTGCAAGAAGTGCGTGGCCAGCGTGAGCGACGAGAGCGCGCTCGAGATCGCTCGCCAGGAGCTCTGGGCCCGCTCTCGCGGCCGCACGCGCGCGTCGTCGGCCATCCCCAGGGGCAACTCAAGAAACAGTCTCTCATCGGAAAGAAACACGTACGCGACGGTGGTGCTCGGTCGCGGCAGTGAGATGAACAGCAGAGGCAGCACTGCTACCAGCAGCCTCGGCTTCAGTCGTGGCCCGAGCAGCTTCAGTCAGAGCCACGACCCGCAGCAGGAGGAAGCTGCGCTCGGGTTCTCGGTGGGTCCCCGACCGTCGACGGCGACGCCGCAGCAGCGACCCAGCTCGGGCCAACGGTTGTCCAAGAGCTTCTCCCTTAACACGTTCAGAATGAGCGCCGGCCCGTTGTCGAGTGCCACGCTCACGAACGACGCGCTGTCCCTGGCCGACCTCGGAATGGAGGGCAGCAACAAGCCTGTAGCGCCGGCAGCTGATAAGGACAAGGCCGAGCCGGAGCCTGTGGTGCTGGATCACCGCATGACGATGACGATCCGCAGCTTGCGGCACCTCGACTACGTCTTGTCGGTGGGCGAGCAGGACCTCGTGGACGAGCTCGAGAACGAAGACATCGATACCGATGACTACGGCGAGTTCGAGAGCGGCGACGAGGGCGACGAAGGCGATGGACGCGCCAGCTACGCATCGTCGGTTGCCGTGCTTGACGACGGCTACGTGAGCGACACGCCCACGGGTGACGACGCCACGGAGTCTCAGCGTGAGTCCCCCATTGTGGAGGAGGAGGAAGTGGAACAAGAGGACGAGCACCAGGAGAAGAATACGCCTGAGAACGAGACGAAGGGAGAGGAAACGCCGGCCGAAGTGCAAGAAGACAAGGTGGACGCGGACGAGATGAAGGAGCCCCCGAGTCAGCCTGAGGAAAAGTCGGCGGAGCCTGCGCAAGCGAACGCCGAGGCTCAGGAGGCTGAAAACACTGAACCGGTCCAAGATGCCGAGAAGAAAACGGAGGCGCCGGCGGAGGAGAGCCAGGACGCGGACAAGGCTGTGGTTATGGCGGTTCATGAGGACGATGGGCAGGTGGATGTGGCGGTGGATGAGGAGGTGGAAGTGGTGGAGGCTGCCCCGGTCGCTGCCCCGATCGCTGAGGTGCACGCCATGATGCTGTCGCAGTACGAGATGCAAAAGCAGAAGTCTGGTTCGGTCATTGAGGAGTCTGCACAGCAGCCCGTGCCGCGTCTGCACCGCGCGCACACAACGGTCCCGACCTCCGGCGACAGTTCGACGTACCAGCACCAGCTCTTCCAGCAAATGCAGGATCTGCACAACGTGGCGGAGACGACGTACCAAGTGGCGCGCGCCAACACGGAGGCGGCGTTCAAGGAGCGCGACAGCGGCCGCATCTCGAAGGGCTCGCCCAACGGCTCGGTGGGAAACTTGCGTGGCGTGCGGAAGTTCTCGCAGCCGTTCGCCTTCAACGTGGTGGGTCTGCGCTCGACGCGCGCCATGACCGTCGGCATCGCCAAGTAGGCGAACCGCAGCGCTGCCCGTTATGATATTTATCGTGGAGCTGAGGACGCTAGCAATCGAAGCCTTGGTCGGAATAAACTATGCGTTCACCTTTGCCAGCTTGCGTTCCTCCATTTGTGTACGGGTTGCATGAGTTGGCCACGTTGTGCTCGTGACAACATGCTGACTTGCGAAGACCTAAGGGATGCCGATTTCAGGGATGGCAGGGTAAAGATTCCGCTAGTGCAAAATGGACTCGACATAAACCACGTTGCAGTCTTGCACCTGTTGAAGCTTCTACACAACGTGCTGACTTTTAAGCATAACTTGATACAAGTGCATTGATTCGAGTTCTCAGGCTTTAATAGACATTTACATTTAGTACAAGGCGCTACTACCACACTACTGTACCAGAACCTCAGTACCGTTGCCACTTTAGAAGGCCGAGGGTATAACTAGACTCTCAAAAACAAGTACAGGTACTGTAACAAAAAAAAACGGCAGAGACATTGACAGCGCCATTCCGTTGCATCGCACCGGAAAGGTTCGTCAACGTCGTCGTGGCTTCCTCATTGGGAAATTTCTTGAGAAGGCCGACAACGGCCTCTCAAATGGTTTAAAATCACCCCGTCGTCGAACTCCTCCCAGTGAATGTAACTAACCACCAGGATGAAGTTGATATTTTTGAGCTTCCTTTGACTGTCGATTGCAGAAGCAGGAACTATCGTAAATCCAGAGACGGCTTGGAACGGGCATGACAACACGATAATACATGCCTCCCTTCTGGATGTCGGTGCCCATGTTAGTGTCTAGTGGAGGAGGACGAAGAGGGTAGTGCGCTCGAGGCGGAAAGAGCAGGAATGAATACCCAGAGCTGATGCAGCGTGCGGCGGAAGCGCATGTGAAACGTCCTGATTCTACGAAGATTGATATACCTATAGTAACACTAATTTAGGCACCGTTCGCCAATTGGGGTTGGCACCCTCCAACATTCCCCATTAATCGTCATCGCTTTTGAAATTTGCCATCTTTCAAAAGCGATGACGATTAAGTGAGGGGGAAGTTGGAGGGCCATCATAAATGGCGACCCTCCAACATTCCCCCGAAACTAATATTATATCAATTAATATTATACATGGGCTTGATTAATTGAGGGGAATGTTGGAGGGTGCTACTGTTTTGGGCAACGCCCAAAATATTATAAGGCTACTGCAATAATCAATGCCCAAAATAGTCAGGCTACTGTTTTGGGTATTGACTAAAAAAAGGTCGGAAAAATAATATAAAACAATTAGTACGGTATTGTTCTACTAGAATAATTGATTATTGGCGTGCGCCATATTACAATGACTATTATTGCTAGTTCTGGATGACAATATCGGCCGATATTGAATGAGCAGACAATACTTCAAAGTGAAACGCAGCAGTATATTATTACGGTATTATTTCAATAAAATAATTGATTATTCGGATACCTTGTATTGCAATGATTATAGCGCCCACCAAAACTTTGCAATACAATTCCATACTGTATTGCTGTAATCCTGGGCTGGCGGATCACAGCGCGGTTGCACTTGGGCATAGCGTGAGCGTGAGAGGACACGTGAGCTGCGTCTGCCGAGGCTGCTGATGTCTGGATTCCTTCCCGTTGCCGTCGGCTTCAACTTGCAGGCTGCCTCGTCACATTTTCGAAAGGAGCGAAATGCTGTCGACTGATCCAACGCAAATCTCGAGGTGATCCCTGCCCGACAGCCTGCGGCAACCACGCATCAAGATGCCGCTGGCTTTCGTGGCTGACGTTTTTGGCGTCCACAGCACGGCTTTACAGGAACTGCCAACGTCGCTTTCTACACTCGAGTCGATGGCAATCTGAACGACGCTGATATTATCTTCCTTTTATTATAACGAACACCCGAAGCAAAGCACACTGCTACAGTCCTGCGCGGCTCTGCTTGCTTTCGTAAACTCACTTCCCACGACGACCCGCTTAGATCTGCACGTGGCCGCTGAACACGGCCTCCTCCGCATTCTTGCTGATGTACACGGGGCGATCGCCCTTGGCCAGCTCCCAGCTCGTCGAGTTCACATTGTAGAAGCTCAGCTGCTTCTCGCGGATGCCGACGCTCACAGTCGTGCTCGCGCCAGCCTCCAGCTCCACGTTCGCGAAGCCGACCAGCGCCGACGCAGCGAACTGCACGTCCGGGTACGATGTCGCGGCGTCCGCCGGCGGACCAACGTACACCTGCGGCACCTCCACGCCCTTGACGCTGCCCGTGTTGGTCACCGTGAACGACACGCTGAAAACGGCGTCCGCGTCGTCCGGGCTGCACGACACCTCGTAGTTGAGTCCACTGCTGCTGCTCTGCTGCTGCTGCGCGGAGCTCGCTACCGCGAAGTTCGGGTTGCTGTATTCGAACGACGTGTAGCTCAGGCCGTAGCCGAACGGGAAGAGCACGCTCGTGTTAGTGTGCATGTACCAGCGGTAGCCGTTGTTCAGGCCCTCGCTGAACGTCGCGTTGCCGCTCTTTGTGGCCACGCGCTCCGGGTAGTCGGGGTTGCGGGTCATCGTCGAGTCCAGGCTCGCCGGGTACGTCACAGGCAGGCGGCCCTGCGGCACGTTGTTGCCCAGCAGCAGGTCCGCCGTGGCCCAACCACCCTCCTGGTTCGGGTACAGCATCTCCAGTACGGCAGCCACGTCGTCCAGCCACGGCATCAGCACGGGCTCCGCGTTGTTCAGCACCACGACGGTGTTCGGGTTCGCGGCAGCCACCTTCGTCACCAGCTCGTCCAGGCCGTCGTCCAGCGTCAGACCCGTCTCGGCGGGGCTGTTGGCGAACGCGAACACGATGGGCGTCTCCACCTCCTTGGCGATGTCCACGGCGGTTTGGATGTTGGCGGCGCGCTGGGCGGGTGTCACCCATGTCAAGCGCACAGACGTCGGCTCGTCGAGGAGGCCCACGATGTATGCCACCAGGTCATGCCAGCCCTCCTCCAGGTACACGTACGCCTTGATGTTGTCCCAGTTGTCGCGAGTGGCGATCGAGTTGCTCCACGGCTTGGCGCCGCCATCGCCGTACAGACGGTATCCGTCGCCGACGTCCGTGTCGTTGATGGTAATGGCTCCCAGCGTCATGATCGCGCCGTAGTCGTCGTTGGTGTGGTTCTCCCAGCTCGGGAGCGCACGCGCGAGCGAGAACGTGTAGTAGCCGTCCGACTCGGCGTACACTTGTCCCTCCCACGTGTACGACGCGTTCCGCGGCAGTGCAGACGTGCCCGTGAAGTACACGATCTCGTCGGTCGTGTTGTCACCGTTGCCGTCGCTGCGGCTCAGCCCCGCGTCGCCCTGCAGGTTGCGCAGGTGGGTCGACGGAATGATCGAGCCCTCCTGGTCCACGCCGACGGTGCTCGCGACGTCCTCGCCCAGACGAGACTTGAGAGCCTGCAGCGTCGAGACCTGGCGCTCCGGGATGCCGTACGCGCGCTCGGCGAAGTTGGTGCCGTGCGTGTACTGCACGCCGTTGGGACCGATCACCGCGATGGACGATCCCGCCTTGAGCGGCAGCGTGTCGTTGTCGTTCTTGAGCAGGATGCCCGACTTGACGGCGATGTCGTACGAGATCTTGGCGTGGTCCTCCACCACGTCCAGCGGCAGCGGCGACGAGCCTTCCGTGGTCGTGCCCAGCAGACCGAACTCGTCGTACTTGGCCAGGATGTGGCCCACGGCGCGGTTCAGGTACGACTCGCTCAGGTTCTGCGAGACGTAGATGTAGTCGTACAGCGCCGCGTAGTACGAGCCCGTCGGCATCTCCAGGTCCATGCCGGCAATCAAACTCTCGGCGGTCGAGTGCGTGGCGCCCCAGTCGCTCATCACGATGGCAGAGCTGTTGTAGTCGTCGCGCATGGTGTTGAACAGCGGCTCGTACTGGCAGGCCGGGACGCCGTTGATCTGCGCGTACGAGCACATGAGTGTGGCGGCGTTGCCCTCCTGCAGAAGCGTGCCGGGGGCCACCCAGTACACCTCCTGCAGCGTCTGCAAGTCCACGATGCTGTTGTCGTCGCCGGCACTGGCACCGGTGGAGGACGGGCCGATCTGCTTGGCGTTGGCCATGGAGCCCTGGTCCTGCAGACCCTTCACGCCCTGGATGCCGAGGCGAGCGTTCAGGAACGGGTCCTCGCTGTACGACTGCCAGAAGTTGCCCGTGACGGGGTCGCGCAGGATGTTCACGCGCGGCGAAAGGGCCACCGCCATGTTGAGCAGCTTGGCCTCCTTGCCCGTCATCACGCCGTGCTGGTACGCCGCGTTCGGCGACCACGTCGCGGCGACGTTCAGCTGTGTGGGCGAGCCCGTGGCATTCTGCACGATGTTGATACCGGCTTCACCATCGGTGAGGCGGATGGCTGGGATGCCCTGCGACGTGATCGGCACGCTGTAGCCGGCCTGCTGCTGGTTGCCGTCGGAGTCGACAGCGCCGTGCACGAGGCTGACCTTCTCCTCGGCCGTCAAGGCCTCAACGATGGCATCGACCTTGTCGTTGCCCGTGCGCCACGAAACGGTGGCTAGCAGATCGCCCGCGCTGACGAGCTGCGTGCAGAGGGCTAGTGCGATGCCCCACGTGACGGAGACCATGGTGGTGTCCAAAGCAAGCAAACGCCCCGAGTGGTCTTCTGTGTGTGAAGACGGAGGCCAGTTTGGGAATGGGAAGAGCGGTGGATCGGGCCTCCGCAAGGCGAGTGCTTGGACGCGTGGGGTGGTTCGTAGTCCAGGTGTGGCTTGTGAACGAGGAAAGCATAAACTTGATTCTGGTCCACGGCGGTGAAGTGCAATGTTGTTGCCCCAACAATCTTCCACGCTGAGAGCAGGCAGCCTTCGCTGAGACCATGCTGCGGGATCGCTGCGCAAAGTACGGTACATGTACCACTTCAAGTTGAAGTGGGCGAGCCAATCAGATGACATGACAAATCGCATCGATCACGTCGATTAGCGAAACACACAAAAAGGGTCCGTCCAGGCTGGCTCGTCCGCTGGCCAGCAGTGCTGCAGCACCAGAGATCGCTTCAAGCAGCGAGGCAAGAGCAACCACACATCAGGCCATATGCTCCCGGCGACAACTTCTCGCAGGTCTCCCGTTGGAGGAATTACCTTATCCAAGTGGATGTCCACTTGGATTTTTCCCAGAGACCATCGCGAGCAACCCACTCACTTAAGCTGAAAATCGCAAAATGCAAAATGTCGAGAACTATGTATATAGCATGAACCGTCAGCGGCAAAGCTATAGCGTCGTCGCTGACGACCAGCCAGCAGCCACTGCAGGACTAATATGTTGTCAACGCCCGAGTCGCCCACTGTGTGGTGGCAACAGCTGCGGCGATTGAAAATGTGTGTCCGGTTGGTCTTAGCCACTGTAACCCTTTGCATTGGGGGGAGACATGGAGGCATGGATCCTTAAGGACGGCTAATAATACTGGCACCTAGCAATACCTTAGTGCGGCTTTAGGTTTGAGATGATGCAAGGGCAGCTTGTCCAAAAAAAAAAACCTCGAGTGCGACCGACATTCTGTCGTGGCCCGAGCTGCCACGCGAGGCGCTCAACTAAGCGCGCTATCCTGCAGTGTTTTAGAAAGACTGGCGTTCAAGCGGCCGAAGCCTGGGCTGCGGTGGGTGATAAGACATGTCAGAAGGAATAATAAATGCCGCATTCTTCATGTACTTGCATAAGCATCAAGATTATCCCATGGGAAAAATCCAAGTGGACATCCACTTGGATAAGGTAATTCCTCCTCCCGTTGCGCTACTTTATTTTCTTCTCGATCGATGCCGAGCGCGATGCTTCTCGAGAAGGAGCCTATTTACCTAGGATCAATACACCGACCAGCGCAGCTGCAGGCGGCAGTACTCTGATGGTGTGGCAACCTCAGAGCGATATCAATGGTCGTGAGCTCCAGAGGATTGTTCTGGCGAGCTAGTCTGCAGAAGTTTGCTGCAGCGCCTTGCCGAAAGGTGGACGCATCGATGTTCGAGGCCGTCAGGTCGACACTTGATTCAGACACGCAGAGACGCTGCAGGCTGACCGGACCGGGCCTGGGCAACTTGAAGCAAATCTGAACGGGATCCGGTGCCCGATGGATCTGCTGCTCACTCTTCACCTCCCGGTTTTCTGACGCATCTCGGACAGGGCTCTACAGTGTACAGCACCCCACGGTGGCAGCGCCTCTTCAGTACTCACTCAAGGCATGCAGTTGCCAGTCGACGGGTGAGCTCGGACACGTACAATACCTAAATGCGACCTTCGCCCAAGCAGCGTGTAGAGGTGCATAGCAGCCCCAAGCAGCGGAACGGCGTCTTTGCAGCGGCCGCGCCGGCAGCGGTCACTTTTCCCTTGGCTTGGCGGAAAGCTATTCCGAATGGCTTTCGAATGGGCCCCGAGGAGGGGAAGCGCTTGAAGCTACAGTACTGAGAAGATGAACAATTTGAAGGTCTTGCTCTACCGACTGGTAAAAACATGCAAGCGTCGCAAAACTGCACGGCGGGCAGCACCATCACTTGGCTGCACTTCAATGCATGTGGTTGCAGTTAATAGTCATCAGGCAACGTCTACGATTATATGCTGGCCTGGTTTTCTGCACGAGATGGCCTTCTTTCGAGGCGATGAACTCGCCCTTGAGAACGCCATGGGGGCATCTCATGGACGGACTTCACCGCGGTAACTCATTTGAGTCACAGTGCCATTCATCAATTTCAAGTCGAGTGTTCACAGCAACTTCCTGAGAGTGAACTCCAAAACGATGAGACCGCTTGCCTACACCCTCGCCCTAGGGTCGGTCCTGGCGGCTTTGGCTTCTGCCGAGGACGCACCCACAGTCAGCATCAAGAACGGATCTTACTACGGCGTCTACCAAGACACCTACGACCAGGATCTCTTCCTCGGAATGCCCTACGCGCAACCTCCCGTCGGAGACCTTCGCTTCCGCAACCCGGAGCCCCTCAACACGACGTGGACGGACTCCAAGAACGCGACGGAGTACTCGCCGGAGTGCTACGGCTACGGCAGCGACCAGTGGGTCTTGGGCAACGTGATCTCGGAGGACTGTTTGACGATCAACGTGGTGCGTCCGAACGGCATTTCCGAAGGCGCCGAACTTCCAGTCGCTGTTTGGATTCACGGTGGCGGGTTCACAGAAGGCGGCTCGCGTGACCCTCGTTACAACCAGTCGTACATGATCAAGGAGGCAACCGATGCTGGCATGCCCTTCATTGGCGTGAGCATGAACTACCGTCTGCAGGCGTTCGGCTTCCTTTGGGGCACGGCTGTCAAGGAGGCTGGTGTGTCGAATCTCGGTCTCAAGGATCAGCACCTGGCCCTGCACTGGGTGCAGGAGAACATCGCTGCTTTTGGTGGAGACCCGACCAAGGTCACGATCTGGGGTGAGAGTGCCGGCGGGATGAGCGTGGGCTACCAGCTCCTTGCGTACGACGGCCGCGACGACGGTTTGTTCAGTGGTGCTATCATGCAGTCGGGTGCCCCTGCCAAGGTGCCATCGACGTACATGAACACGACCCAGTGGGACGTGTACTACAACAACATCACCTCCGCCGCTAACTGCAGTTCCGCCGACGACACGCTGGATTGCCTGCGTCAGGTCCCGATTGACACGCTGTCGTCGATCTTCAACAGCTCGGTGGCGTCCTCCGCATCGTACCGCCCGATCGTAGATGGCGACTTCCTTACTGATGTTGGTCCGGCCCTTCTTACCGAGGGCAAGTTCGTCCATGTGCCTATCATGCACGGTGTGAACAACGACGAAGGTTCGGCTTTCGGTGCCGCTGGTGCCACGGTGAACACTACGGAGGAGTTCGTGTCCTTCTTGGTCAATTTCATGGGCGAAACCGAGGAGACTGCTGCGATCCTCAACGAAGTGTATCCTGATATCCCCGAGGTCGGCATCCCCGGCATGCTTCACGGCCGCCCCGCCACGGACTCTGGGTACGGCGTCATGTACAAGCGTTCTGCTGCCTACGGCGGTGATGTGATCATGCACGCCCCGCGTCGCTACGTGTCGGAGATCTGGGCTGCCAACGACCTTCCGAGTTACAGTTACGTGTTCGACGTGCTGACGGCCGGCAACAGCGAGTACATCGGCGCCACGCACTTCACAGAGGTGGCCTTTGTATTCTACAATCTGCTCGGCGACGGCTACAACAACTCAGTGGCCACGAACCCGTTCCTGGGCAAGCCTGAGAGCTACAAGCAGCTCGCGCGCGTGATGACCCGCATGTGGGCGAGCTTCATCGTGCACGAGAACCCGAACCAGAGCGGTGTGACGGCACTGGAGTGGCCCGAGTACACGACCGACAACGCGAAGAACATCGTGTTCGACGCCAACGTGACCGAGTTTGCTTACATCGCGCCGGACACGTACCGCGCCGAGGGCATCGCGTACCTGACGAGTTTGTATAATGCCACGGCCTAAGTAGGTGTCTGTGTTTGAAAGTGTGGCAAACCAGCGACGATAATACAATTTAATTTGTTGTGTTTGTGTTATCACTCGTGAAATTGGATTAACGGCCAAGCTGACTTAGACTGGAGACGTCCACCTTATGTCCATCGGACAGTTCAAGCATAAACAGTCGCAGCGATCGAGCTTCAAGATCGCTGCTGCTTGGGCGAAGGTCGCAGCATTTAGGTACTGTACTGTAGCAAGCTCATCCGACCAGCAACTACACGTGCTTCGATGCTGTAACGTTGAGAACCTTGGAGCAGGGGCCCTGTCCGATGCACTGAGGTGTGGGCAAAACTGTCCTTCAGAAGCACGGGCACTGAAGACCAACGGAGTGGCACTGAGCAGCAGATCCATCGGGCACCGGATCCCGTTCAGATTTGCTTCAAGTTGCCCAGGCCCGGTCCGGTCAGCCTGCAGCGTCTCTGCGTGTCTGAATCAAGTGTCGACCTGACGGCCTCGAACATCGATGCGTCCACCTTTCGGCAAGGCGTTGCAGCAAACTTCTGCAGACTAGCTCGCCAGAACAATCCTCTGGAGCTCACGACCATTGATATCGCTCTGAGGTTGCCACACCATCAGAGTACTGCCGCCTGCAGCTGCGCTGGTCGGTGTATTGATCCTAGGTAAATAGGCTCCTTCTCGAGAAGCATCGCGCTCGGCATCGATCGAGAAGAAAATAAAGTAGCGCAACGGGAGGAGGAATTACCTTATCCAAGTGGATGTCCACTTGGATTTTTCCCATGGGATAATCTTGATGCTTATGCAAGTACATGAAGAATGCGGCATTTATTATTCCTTCTGACATGTCTTATCACCCACCGCAGCCCAGGCTTCGGCCGCTTGAACGCCAGTCTTTCTAAAACACTGCAGGATAGCGCGCTTAGTTGAGCGCCTCGCGTGGCAGCTCGGGCCACGACAGAATGTCGGTCGCACTCGAGGTTTTTTTTTTGGACAAGCTGCCCTTGCATCATCTCAAACCTAAAGCCGCACTAAGGTATTGCTAGGTGCCAGTATTATTAGCCGTCCTTAAGGATCCATGCCTCCATGTCTCCCCCCAATGCAAAGGGTTACAGTGGCTAAGACCAACCGGACACACATTTTCAATCGCCGCAGCTGTTGCCACCACACAGTGGGCGACTCGGGCGTTGACAACATATTAGTCCTGCAGTGGCTGCTGGCTGGTCGTCAGCGACGACGCTATAGCTTTGCCGCTGACGGTTCATGCTATATACATAGTTCTCGACATTTTGCATTTTGCGATTTTCAGCTTAAGTGAGTGGGTTGCTCGCGATGGTCTCTGGGAAAAATCCAAGTGGACATCCACTTGGATAAGGTAATTCCTCCAACGGGAGACCTGCGAGAAGTTGTCGCCGGGAGCATATGGCCTGATGTGTGGTTGCTCTTGCCTCGCTGCTTGAAGCGATCTCTGGTGCTGCAGCACTGCTGGCCAGCGGACGAGCCAGCCTGGACGGACCCTTTTTGTGTGTTTCGCTAATCGACGTGATCGATGCGATTTGTCATGTCATCTGATTGGCTCGCCCACTTCAACTTGAAGTGGTACATGTACCGTACTTTGCGCAGCGATCCCGCAGCATGGTCTCAGCGAAGGCTGCCTGCTCTCAGCGTGGAAGATTGTTGGGGCAACAACATTGCACTTCACCGCCGTGGACCAGAATCAAGTTTATGCTTTCCTCGTTCACAAGCCACACCTGGACTACGAACCACCCCACGCGTCCAAGCACTCGCCTTGCGGAGGCCCGATCCACCGCTCTTCCCATTCCCAAACTGGCCTCCGTCTTCACACACAGAAGACCACTCGGGGCGTTTGCTTGCTTTGGACACCACCATGGTCTCCGTCACGTGGGGCATCGCACTAGCCCTCTGCACGCAGCTCGTCAGCGCGGGCGATCTGCTAGCCACCGTTTCGTGGCGCACGGGCAACGACAAGGTCGATGCCATCGTTGAGGCCTTGACGGCCGAGGAGAAGGTCAGCCTCGTGCACGGCGCTGTCGACTCCGACGGCAACCAGCAGCAGGCCGGCTACAGCGTGCCGATCACGTCGCAGGGCATCCCAGCCATCCGCCTCACCGATGGTGAAGCCGGTATCAACATCGTGCAGAATGCCACGGGCTCGCCCACACAGCTGAACGTCGCCGCGACGTGGTCGCCGAACGCGGCGTACCAGCACGGCGTGATGACGGGCAAGGAGGCCAAGCTGCTCAACATGGCGGTGGCCCTTTCGCCGCGCGTGAACATCCTGCGCGACCCCGTCACGGGCAACTTCTGGCAGTCGTACAGCGAGGACCCGTTCCTGAACGCTCGCCTCGGCATCCAGGGCGTGAAGGGTCTGCAGGACCAGGGCTCCATGGCCAACGCCAAGCAGATCGGCCCGTCCTCCACCGGTGCCAGTGCCGGCGACGACAACAGCATCGTGGACTTGCAGACGCTGCAGGAGGTGTACTGGGTGGCCCCCGGCACGCTTCTGCAGGAGGGCAACGCCGCCACACTCATGTGCTCGTACGCGCAGATCAACGGCGTCCCGGCCTGCCAGTACGAGCCGCTGTTCAACACCATGCGCGACGACTACAACAGCTCTGCCATCGTGATGAGCGACTGGGGCGCCACGCACTCGACCGCCGAGAGTTTGATTGCCGGCATGGACCTGGAGATGCCGACGGGCTCGTACTACGCGGCGCTGTACGACTACATCTACGTCTCGCAGAACCTGAGCGAGTCGTACCTGAACCGCGCCGTGGGCCACATCCTGGCCAAGTACGACGAGTTCGGTCTGCTGGGCACGACCACGGAAGGCTCGTCGCCGCTGCCGCTGGACGTGGTGGAGGACCACGCCAAGATCTCGTACGACATCGCCGTCAAGTCGGGCATCCTGCTCAAGAACGACAACGACACGCTGCCGCTCAAGGCGGGATCGTCCATCGCGGTGATCGGTCCCAACGGCGTGCAGTACACGCACGGCACCAACTTCGCCGAGCGCGCGTACGGCATCCCGGAGCGCCAGGTCTCGACGCTGCAGGCTCTCAAGTCTCGTCTGGGCGAGGACGTCGCGAGCACCGTCGGCGTGGACCAGGAGGGCTCGATCATTCCGTCGACCCACCTGCGCAACCTGCAGGGCGACGCGGGGCTGAGCCGCAGCGACGGCAACGGTGACAACACGACCGACGAGATCGTGTACTTCACGGGCACGTCTGCACTGCCGCGGAACGCGTCGTACACGTGGGAGGGACAAGTGTACGCCGAGTCGGACGGCTACTACACGTTCTCGCTCGCGCGTGCGCTCCCGAGCTGGGAGAACCACACCAACGACGACTACGGCGCGATCATGACGCTGGGAGCCATTACCATCAACGACACGGACGTCGGCGACGGATACCGTCTGTACGGCGATGGCGGCGCCAAGCCGTGGAGCAACTCGATCGCCACTCGCGACAACTGGGACAACATCAAGGCGTACGTGTACCTG
Source organism: Phytophthora crassamura (assembly GCA_033557995.1). Taxonomy (NCBI): domain Eukaryota; phylum Oomycota; class Peronosporomycetes; order Peronosporales; family Peronosporaceae; genus Phytophthora; species Phytophthora crassamura. The sequence goes on along the minus strand of JAUCED010000005.1, from coordinate 2,078,576 downwards.
GAGGAGGGCTGGCATGACCTGGTGGCATACATCGTGGGCCTCCTCGACGAGCCGACGTCTGTGCGCTTGACATGGGTGACACCCGCCCAGCGCGCCGCCAACATCCAAACCGCCGTGGACATCGCCAAGGAGGTGGAGACGCCCATCGTGTTCGCGTTCGCCAACAGCCCCGCCGAGACGGGTCTGACGCTGGACGACGGCCTGGACGAGCTGGTGACGAAGGTGGCTGCCGCGAACCCGAACACCGTCGTGGTGCTGAACAACGCGGAGCCCGTGCTGATGCCGTGGCTGGACGACGTGGCTGCCGTACTGGAGATGCTGTACCCGAACCAGGAGGGTGGTTGGGCCACGGCGGACCTGCTGCTGGGCAACAACGTGCCGCAGGGCCGCCTGCCTGTGACGTACCCGGCGAGCCTGGACTCGACGATGACCCGCAACCCCGACTACCCGGAGCGCGTGGCCACAGAGAGCGGCAACGCGACGTTCAGCGAGGGCCTGAACAACGGCTACCGCTGGTACATGCACACTAACACGAGCGTGCTCTTCCCGTTCGGCTACGGCCTGAGCTACACGTCGTTCGAATACAGCAACCCGAACTTCGCGGTAGCGAGCTCCGCGCAGCAGCAGCAGAGCAGCAGCAGTGGACTCAACTACGAGGTGTCGTGCAGCCCGGACGACGCGGACGCCGTTTTCAGCGTGTCGTTCACGGTGACCAACACGGGCAGCGTCAAGGGCGTGGAGGTGCCGCAGGTGTACGTTGGTCCGCCGGCGGACGCCGCGACATCGTACCCGGACGTGCAGTTCGCTGCGTCGGCGCTGGTCGGCTTCGCGAACGTGGAGCTGGAGGCTGGCGCGAGCACGACTGTGAGCATCGGCATCCGCGAGAAGCAGTTGAGCTTCTACAACGTGAACTCGACGAGCTGGGAGCTGGCCAAGGGCGATCGCCCCGTGTACATCAGCAAGAATGCGGAGGAGGCCGTGTTCAGCGGCCACGTGCAGATCTAAGCGGGTCGTCGCGGGAAGTGAGTTTACGAAAGCAAGCAGAGCCGCGCAGGACTGTAGCAGTGTGGTTTGCTTTGGGTGCTAACAAAAGGAAGATAGTACTAGTAGTACTAGTATTGCAGCAAGATGCCAGCATCTTCACGGCGATTGGTCGCCTCAGTTGCTAAGGGGGCAATGCAAAATCTATTTTTGACAAAAATCTTTTTCGCACTACCCCCGAACAGCATATTCCACAACAAAGGCTTGAAGCTCGGTGAGTTCCAATTTCCAAATCTAACCGACTGACGAGTTCGTCGACGGCCTTCGCTCGCCTGCTGCAGGATTGCGAGAAGGTGAGTGTCCTCTGCGACCATGAGGGCCTGCGATGACTACCTGACACTCTAACACTCGTACTATATTACGTTGTGATGGTTTCTCAGTCACGAGAGATGCCCAAGGAGGTCGCATCGCGAGCAGCGCGGCAGCGTCAATCACTCAAACCGCTACAATGTCAATACCCTGGTGGATGTGGCAACGAGAGGACGTTCAAGAAGAACGGCCAACGACACTGGCTCTGTGCTGATCATCGGGACCGCCAGAATTCTCTGCAGCGTGATCGGTACCGCAGATCTTCCAAGAAGAAGACAACGACGGAGAAAAAAGGAAAGAAGGAGAAGAAGACGGAGAGAACAGAAAATAAGGCGAAGAAACCCAAGCGCGTATCTTCTTCGAGTCAAAGAAAGAAGGCATACAGTCTTTGTGAAGAGATCAAGCCAGTGGCGATGTCAACCGTTCCGCCGGATACGCGCCGGGTCTGCATCAGCTCGAGCGATACTGATACCAGCACCAGCACAGAAGACAGCCGACCTCGGCTTGCTGAAGAGGATGCTCCACGCGGCACAGCAACTGCTCAAGCGCCCGGTTTGGAGTTAGCTCATGGCGCTGATGTTGCGGGCCAACACAGACCTCGGCGAGTGTATCCAGCGCTACTGCTGCCGTGCCATTCCAGCCAGTGGTGTACATTTTCGTGCAGGCCATTCCGATGGCAGTGAACAACCTTTCGCAGCTGTATGCGATACCGCAGCTAACGTCGAGTTCCTGTGCTGCTTCCGGTGCCGAATCGACCCCGACGGTTATTGCGGCAGGTGATATGGGTGCTTCCGGCTCGCTGGCGGGAGGTCAGCAATTCATGGTACCACTTTCGCAAGTTCAACACGCTGTGACCCCTCTGCAGCTACCCTACTCGGTATCGTCAACTTCTGGGACGTCTGTGGTGTGGTCGCCAGCGTTCAAAGCGTGTCAAGCGTGTGCGATGGCGCTGGCACGGTTGCGGCGACTCGTAGCTCCAGTCATCTCGATTCCGGAGCCTCCGAATCGACTGGTATCTTTTCAGTTGTGACTCCGAGTGGAGAAGCTGGGTCTTCGAGCCGCGAGCACAATATTTGAAGCAGTGAAGCTTACCCGTGGCGCAAGCTTCTCTTACAGGGCACCATCGATTTTCGGCGTTTGGACCACCACAAAGACGACAGCTTGATTCGAAAACGCAGGTGGTTAATAATGTCATGTTTTTGCTTTGCGTGTGATGGTTGTGCAACGTAGAATGCAGGAAGATTTGACTATGTGGAGAGTTTCGAGACAGCAAAAATACGAAATGAAGTTCACTTGGCAAGATTATTCTGTCTCCAAGAAAATTGTTCGAACTAAAACACGGGATATCGCTGGTGCTCTCTGTGCGACGACGATTTCCGTGTTTCTTGGGCATGTTGACTGAAGGCAACAAGACCAAACATGTTACAGATCGTCACCATCACCGCTGCATTCCATATCCATCTTACCTGTTCCTGTCTGGTCTTGGAAGCAGACTTTCGCTGCGTGTAGCGCTGGTGTAGCGCTGGCGCTACGTTCCTTGTGCGTCAGGTTATTAGCTTGTTTTTTTAGGCTCAACGCGGTCCCACAGCGCTGTTATGCGCATGCGCTATTGTCTGCATCCGTTGGACTGCTGACTTTGCAGCTCGCGCTGTGCGTTGAACGACTTCGGAAACTCGATTTTCCTCGCGCTCAAACTCCGCTATCTTTTCTGCGGATGCGATGAGTTTTTCTATCCTGAGCTTATGCGTAATGACGATCGCATTTCGATGTTGAATGCGGGACAGAGCAACATAGGCAAACGCTAGGTTAGGAATTGAAATTCGAATGAAACACGATGAATGAGCACGTAAGACCCTGTACTTTATGAACAGTCATAGTGTAATGGGACGATCTCCCGTTACAAAAGTAGGTAGAAGTACGGTTTTGCGACCGTACTTTAATATCACCCAGAGTCAATTTTGCTTATAATTCCACATGTCTTGGCCTAACGTCCAAGGCATTGCTTCGTCAACATAACAGCGAAAGCTTACGTATCGGTTGCCTTTGGCCCCGTTACACCTGGTAGCACTTCGTAGTCCTTCCAACGACCACGAACGATGAGCGCGTCAACGATCGAAGGGATGTCGGGTGCGCGACTGGAACACGAGCAGTTCCCCCACCTGACGCAATTCGAGTGGGAGGGGCTTCACCGCCTCTCACAAGTCTCCGGCGAAGCAGTGATCACCGCACTGCTGTCCATGGGGACGGAACAACAACACCGCCTTGCAGCTCAAGAGTTCATGGCGCGCGAGCTTGCGGACGCACGTCGGCAAGCGCTGACTCCCGCGCAGCCCAAGATGAACAAGTCCGACATCGTCAAGCTCGATGTCTCGAGCTACAACGGCGAAGGTGCCAAGCGGATGGCGTTGATCCGCTGGTTCTGCGAGATCGACATGGCTGTCGCGGCGCGACAGCTCACGACCGAGTTCGCCCGGACGAACTTCCTGATGTCCAAGATGACAGGCAAGGCCAAAGAATGGGCACTCGGCCGCCGTGTCGCTGATCCGTCATGCTTTATGACGATGGACGAGGTCAAGGACGACCTGCGGCTCGCGTTCGAGCCGCCTCAAGATGAGGTCCAACAGCGGACGGCCTTTCTGAACTTGAAGCAGGGCAAGCTGTCGATGAGAGACTACATCCAGCATGCTCGCCATTTGGTGTCGTGCATCGTCGACAACCCGATCGACATGACGACCCAAGTTCATGTCTTCGTGGCTGGCATGAACGCTGGCTTCCAGCGTTTCTATCTGACGCGGAAAACCCGCCGCGACACTGGAAGAGGCCTTTGCTACGGCGCTCCGTGAAGACTACAGCGTCACGGCCTCCCGCGCGTTCCCGTTAATGCGAGCACCGGACGTCAACGAAGCCGTGCAGATGGAGATCGACGCGATCGAGTCAAACCCGACGCGTCGCTACGACCCGTCCTAGAGCCGCGGCCGAGGCCGAGGCGCTTCTAGTGGACAACGAGCGATGCTCTGCTTTCGTTGCCGCAAGCCTGGTCATCGCGCGGCGGTCTGCCGCGCGCTGGCTCCCGTGCTCGCCGCCGTCGATGCCATCGACGGCTCTGTCTCCTCCGGACAGTAAAAAAACGGAGACGACCAGTAGGCGCGGGGCGCCCTACTGGGCAGACGGGGGATCTGAGTTCCTTGGTGGCGGAATCTCCTCCCAGCCCCGCTGTGCTACATGCACAGCTATACGCCACCACATTAAGCAGCGACAAGAGGCTGATCATTATCAGTCTCCACGTGTCGGGCGCGCAGCGTCCCATCCGCGCCCTGCTGGATTCCGGCGCGACGAACAACTTCGTTCGCGCCGAGAGTCTTTCGGTGCTCCCGAGAGATCTGCAAGTCCGTGGAGGTCCCGGCTCAATGGTCGTCAAGTACGCTGACGGCAAGCCGCGGCAGCTGCCGCGACGCAGCGTCAAGTTCGCGTACTCCTTCGACGACTTCTACGGGGACGACGACTTCCTCGTGATCGACTTGAGCGGATCCTTCGACTGCGTCTTCGGGATGCCGTGGCTGTCACGGCATCAGCCGAACGTCGACTGGCTGAACCGCACGGTCCGCCCTCGCGACATCGACATCGATGGGGTGCTTGCATTCCTCCAGTCGTCAACCAACAACAACCCTTGGCCGTCATGGATCCCGACTCCATGACACTCGCGGTGCACGAAGAGAGCGATGGCCCTTCGTGCGCGGCGTGTAACAACGCCACGTGTGCCGATTCCAGCCTGGAGCGGCAGCTGGATCCGAGAATAGCGGAAGAGCAGCGGCTCCCGCACGAGAACAACGCGATCGAGCAGGGGCTCTCGCACGAGTGTGTCGCGATAGAGCGGATCTCGCACGAGAACGAGGCGGTCGAGCAGCGGCTCCCGCATGACGAAAACGCGGTCGAGCAGGGGCTCCCGATTGCGAACGAGGCGGTCGAGCAGCGGCTCCCGCATGCGAACGAGGCGGTTGAGCAGGGGCTCCCGCATCCTGACGTCGGGTAGAGCAGTGGCCCCCACGACAGGTGAAGACCACGCGGCGCAAGCAGAAGAACTGGCGCGGTCGTCTCGGTCCCCGCTCCAACCATGCTTCAGACAGTGAAAACGAGGAGCTCGACGTTGAGGTGCTCAACGTCATCGAGCACTCGGGCACCGAGTACCACCGGCGCCAGCTCCGCGTTGCCAACGCACCCACGGCTGCTGTGGCGCTCACCAAGCTCCCAAGTATGTCCTGGAAGCGGTTCCTGAAGGACCTCAAACGCGGTGAGATCGAACAGGTCTGCGCTCTCACAGCCGAGGGTGTCCTAGACGCTGCGCCACCTGAGGCCACGGTCAACGCCGTCGCTTCTTCAGTCGCAGACACGCCGGGCAAGCATGAACGGCCTGAAGGTGCTGAACCAAAGTCAGCACGCGCAGAGCGCTTTGCATCCCAGTCCTGGGAGGCGCTGCAGGCCTCGGACAATCCCGTGTACTCGCTGGCTCGCGAGTACGAGGACGTGTTTCCGGACAAGATCCCGGCCACGCTTCCCGCTGATCGAGGCGTGAAGCACGAGACCGACCTCGTGCCGGGCGCGAAGTACTGCGTGACGCGGTAGTGGCCGCTTCCTCGGGATCAGGTCCAGGCTATTGATGACTTCTTCGAAGGCCGACGTCAAGCTGGACACGTGCGGGGGAGCATCTCCCCGCACTCGAGTCCGACCTTCTGCGTGAAGAAGGCCACAGGGGGGTGGCGGATCGTCCACGCCTTCAACAAGCTGAACGCGACGATTCCAGCCCATACCCCGAGCCCGCGTAAGGACATCATCCTCGACTCGATGGCAGGCAGCGAGGTCTACAGCGCCATCGACCTGACCGATGGCTTCTACCAGATCCTCATGCGTGAGAGCGACGTGCCTCTCACAGCGGTGAGCACGCCAAGCGGCATGCTATGGGAATGGCTAGTCATGCCGCAAGGGCTGAAGAACGCCCCAGCCACCTTCAACCGAATGGTGTTGCAGGTACTCCGGCCGCTTCGAGACTTCGCTCCAAGCTACTTCGACGACATCTTCGTGCACAGCAAGGCAGAGCCAGGTCGCTCTGCCGTCGACGTTCATCTGGGCCAACTCCGACTCGTCTTCGAGACAATGCGTACGAACAAGTTGTACGCGAACCTGCGCAAGTATGTGTTCGTCGCACCCGAGATTCCGGTGCTCGGCTGCTACGTCAGCAAGGCTGGTGTCCGTGCTGACCCTGAAAAGATCTCGTCGATCTGTTCCTGGCCGATACCCAGAAACGTGAAGGAAGTCCGACAATGGCTCGGGCTTGCCAACTATCTGCACAAGTACACGAAGAACTTCGCGGCGATAGTGCGACCCCTCTCTCAGCTACGCAAGAAGGACGCTGAATGGTCCTGGGCTTCGGTGGAACAGACGGCGTTCGACGCCGTCAAGAAGAGCATGGCTTCAGCGCCAGTGTTGGCGCTCCCGAACCACGACAAGGCCTTCCACGTCGTGTGCGATGCGAGCGACTTCGTCATCGGCTGCGCGCTCATGCAGTTCGACGACGAAGGTCGCGAACGCGTCGTGAGCTTCCAGTCACGACAGCTGAAGCCTGCGGAGCGGAATTACCCGGTCCATGACAAGGAGTTGCTAGCCATGCGCTATGCCTTGATCAAGTTCCGTGTCTACCTCCTGAGCGAACAGACGTTCGCTCTGTATACTGATCATGCCTCGCTGCGGACGGCCACGAAGTGCCCGCATCTGTCACAGCGCATGGCGCGGTGGTTATCGTTCTTTGCCGAGTACAACTTCGTCGTACATTACAAGCCTGTCAAGTCGAACATTCTCGCCGACGCGCTCTCGCGCCGGCCTGACTACGACCCGCGTTCGGGGTCGTTTCCGATGGTCGACGTTGATGATGACGAAGATTGCGCAGTCTGTGTTGCGTCGGGCGTCAACACGGTTTCGGTGCGCGCTGTCGGTTCATTGCGACAGCAGATCGCTGCCGTGTACGACGTGGACGCGTTTTACGCCGGCGTCATCAACTATCTCCGCGACCCGTCCGATAAGGCGCTGCGTCGTCTGACGGCTCCAATGCGCGCGTCTATCGCACGCTACAGCCTCGACGGCGCGGTACTGTCTTACAGCGTCGATCGCGAGGACGCTCCAAGAGTCGTCGTGCCATGCGACGACGATGCACGCGCGCAGCTCCTCCACGAGTATCATGACAGCCCAAGCGGCGGCCACCTCGGCCGCGAGAAGACCTACGTCGCGCTGTCGCGCGACTTCTACTGGCCCCACATGTACAAGTGGGTCCGCAAGTGGTTCCGTTCCTGCGAGGCGTGCCAGCGCGTGAAGCCGGCATCCTCGTCGCAGGCTCCCCTGCGACCCCTTCCTGTGGCTGCTGACGCGTGGTCATCCGTCAGCATGGACTTCATCTTCGGGCTGCCAGCCGACGCCCGCAATCGCACGGGCGTTCTCGTGTTCGTCGACCACTTCAGCAAGATGGTGCATCTTGCTCCGGTCACCGCAACTGTGACGGCGGAAAAGTCCGCCGCGATCTTCGTCGACGTCGTCTTTCGACATCATTGATTGCCATCCGACATCGTGTCGGATCGCGACCCGCGCTTCACTTCGGCCTTCTGGACTCGTCTATTCCAGCTACTCGGCACGCGGCTGCGTATGTCCACAGCCGCCCATCCAGAGACCGATGGCCAGACAGAACGCGCGAATCGCGTGGTCGAAGATGTGCTCCGCAGCTACGCCACGTCGTACCCATCATGGAGCGAGTTTCTGCCCATGGTCGAGTTCGCACTGAACAATTCAGTGCACGCGTCCACGGGGTCGACGCCGTTCTTCGTCAACAACGCGCGACATCCGCGCGTTCCGGCTTCCCTGGCTGTGGCAGCACCCACAGCAGCGCGTGATTCTCAGTCTGGTGGGGGAGGGACCCCGCCTATGGCGGCGTCGAAGGAGGTCTTCGGTTCAAGTGGCTTCGGTTCAAGTGACGACCCAAGCATCAACGCGCTGACTCATCCTTCAGGTCGGACTGATATCTCAGGTCCGACTGATATCCCAGGGTCGGAAGCTCCATCGGGATCGTCACGGGCGACGTCATTCCCCGTGCCGCGAGACCCAGTGACTGGCTCGGCTTCTCGAGTGGCGAACTTCGAGCCCAACGAGCTGCCAGCAGCGGACACACCCGCTGCGTTCCCGGACTTCGTATTGCAGCGGCAGTCGGTTGTCCGCTACGTACGCAACGCCATCGCCATGGCTGTCGACAAGCAGAAGGAGAACGCGGACAAGCGCGGCCGAAAGAACATGGAAACGTTCAAGGTTGGTGAGCGTGTACTACTCTCGGTTACGGGCATTACAGCACACGCCGTGACGAACTTGCGAGCAAACAAGCTGCTTCCGCGCTACATTGGTCCGTTCAAAATCGTCGCCGCTCTCGGCGACGCATACACGCTCGACATACCTACGGCTATGCGACTCCATCCTACGTTCTACGTCGGCCGGCTCAAGCGGTACCACACGGCGACGATCCCGAACGAGGAGTCGCAGCGTCCGACTGCGACGGAGCGGGAGCCTTCTCTTCTGCTCGTCCGGCTCATCCTGCGTCGTCCTCGGCTCATAGCGCGACGCCGTTCGCGCTTTCTTCGGCGCCGGCTGCTCCGGCTCCCAGCCCACGGCCTTGCGCATCGCGACGAACTGACGCTTGTACGCGTCGTGCGACTGCTCAATCTTCAGCAGTCGCTGCTCCTGTCGCACGACTTCATCTCGAAGGCGTTCAGCCTCCTGCTCGGCATCCAGAGCGCGATCCTTCGCGTTGTCAACCTCGGTCGTCAGAAGAGTCAGGCGCCCGAGATTGTCCGGCGCCACCGGCGCTGGCGGCACCTCGTTCGCCACAGCAGCACGCGGAGGCGTCTGCGTCTGCGGATCGGGCACCGGCGTCGGCGCTGGCATCTCCCGGTCAGCACCAGCTCCCCGAGCGTCATGGCGCGGCTCCCATGACGAATAGTCGTCGGTGTGACGACGGCGCGGCTCCCACGACGAGCGGTTTTCAACGCGACGGCCCTCCACCGCTGACGGATAGCGCTGGAACACAGCGCTGGATCGTGGATCATCTCGTGGAGAACCGCGATCCCACTCCGAGTAGGCGCGGCGCTCATCACCGCGCCCGTACCACTCCGAACTCCCGCGAGTATCGCGTCCGCTGGCTTGGCTTCGCTCCCAGTGATGATACATGGGAGCCTCGGACCAACCTGCAGCTTGACGTTCCGGATATCGTGGCTGCATACGAGGCTGCGCTTGCTCAGGCTCTGGCGCACACAGCGTCATCCACTCCCGCGACGCTTCGATCGGATCCGCCGCACGCGCAGGCGCGGGTTCATCACCTGCGCGCCTAGCCTGGTCGAGCGCACGTTCGTACCAGCCGATGAGACGACGGATCTCGTCTCCAAGAGGAGCAACTGCGACATCGTCTCTCCAATCTTCAGCCGACGGTCGACGCGTGCCCGGCCAACAGTGCGGGCACTTCTCCTTCATGTTCACGAAGCAGTACCGGTCTTCTTCCCAGCACGTATTGTGAAGGTCCTGGCGCAGTGTGCCCAGACCATATCGACTGCGTGCTGACTCGCGCTGTCTCAAGACTGCGGCGAAGTCCGGCTCGACGTTCCAGCGGCGGATGAAGGCGTTCCACGACAGCCGCAGCGAGTCTTCGCGGGGTTCACCGCGCCGCTGATGTCGTAGAGCTCCCAGCGCGCCAACTCGGTCTGGATGCCCTCGCGGGCGCTTGCCGTGTTCCTCTCAGTCGCCATCTCCGTTGCTTGCGCGTCGCGAGGCCGATTTCGTTGTGAGGCCTCGCTCGTCGAAGGCTCTCGTCGCTGTGAGAACTGCGCGGGCGCACGTTCGAGAAGTTGTTGGTGCCGACGTTCAGCCATCACTGCCCCCGTGTCCCGTCGTCTCGACCCGGAGTCCGTAGTCGTAGTCTCCTCTTGTCTTTCTTTTCCTTTGCGTGTTCTCTTTAGCAGACGGGTGTCTGCTACCTCAAGTGGGGGTGATGTAACGGGACGATCTCCCGTTACAAAAGTAGGTAGAAGTCACAGTCCAAATAGGCTGTGACTTGGCACTCTGTCATTGGACAGAAGTCGCCCTTTAGTATGCATATTGTCCACTTAGCGTGCAGCACCTCAACCGGTGGCTAGCAGCTAAGCTCGGCTTAAGTACGGTTTTGCGACCGTACTTTAATATCACCCAGAGTCAAGTTTGCTTATAATTCCACGTGTCTTGGCCTAACGTCCAAGGCATTGCTTCCTCAACAACAGCGAAAGCTTACGTATCGGTTGCCTTTGGCCCAGTTACACATAGCATACGCCAGTCTCAACGGAATTCCTCTTCGCACGACGCGAAGATCGCTGGACTCTTTCCTCCAAGAAATTTCCTTTGCCGCTATGGGCACAATGTTTGGAATGCCATCTAGAAGTGACGGTCCCAGGTATGGATCAGTGATTTGTATCAAAACGATTGGCAAGTCGCTTCCTGCAATGAACATGAAGTCGTAGACTAATGCGTTCGTGCCATTGCGCAGCCCAGCCGGCTGAGCAAGATTAAATGTGAGCGTGACGGGGGCACCAATACATAGTTTTAGGCTATTGGCAACTACACGATCATGGTCAGAGTTGAGAGTTTGTGCATCTTTTACTAGGGCTTGCACCGTGCCAGTTGGAATGTTTCGTTTCGTTGCTAAGCGTTTCTGCTGGACAAAATGCTGTGCCTTGATACTAACAATGATGTTTTGCTAAGCTGATGTTTTTATCGTTTGCGGTGGCCACATCAACGTTTTTGTAGGCGATATGTTTCGCTTTGCTTGACCATTCTGGCTCACCGACAGCTGATAGACAACGCGTGTTGAAGAGATCAATATCAGCTTGCGTTGGCGCCTTTTGACGCAATCGACGAAGGGAGCTAAACCATTCTGGATCGTGTTTCCCTCTGCTTTGACTAGTTAGCATGCACACATTCTCGATGCTGGCCCAAATTCCCGTCCTCGTCGCTGAACTGCATTGGAATTTTTGAAAGGGGGGTTGATAGTGAGCTCGGAACGACTGGGTCTAACTGAGCAGCATCTCCTGTAAAATAGATGTCTCTACCTCCAAATGGCTCGTCAGAATGATCAGGCCAGATCTCTCTCATGCGATGATCTATCCAATAGAGCATTCCGCACGAGATCATGCTGAATTCATCTATTATAACTAGGTGCACATCTCTAAACTCCTGCTGCATCCGTTTTAGGTTTGCTGGCCCAGATTTGGTTTCTTTCAGTGATTTGTATGGAATCGAAAATGCTGATTTCGAGAAAGATGAAAACCCGAATGCAGAACAGAGTGTCTTGCCTTTGATGTTGAACGCAGCAGTGCCTTGGTGAGCAAGTAGAAGCACCCGTTTTGAAGTTCGACGTGTTGTAGAATGTTGTAGAATGTTCCCCAAACACATTGTGCAAGTCTTTGACGATGTGCCGTATTAGCCAGCTCTTGCCTGAACCCCCTTCGCCGTTTATAATCATTCGAAGCGGCTTGCAAGACGACTTCTCCAGCGTGGATTTGAGACGTCTTCTAGATTGTTCCATCGCTAACGCAAATGGAATCCACTGAGACTCGTGCATCGTTTCTGTGATATCTGGGTTTGTTCACAATCTGCCAGGGGATACTCATAACGCGAAGTTGTTCTTTCAGGTCCACAAAAGAGGCTTCCTAGTTTGCGCAAGTCTTTTCTTTCTTTCAGCCAAGGTTTCAGACATGCACCAAGAAAATCACGCGCTTTTGCGACCGTTGCTGAGGAATACTCATGCCTTGACTTCCACTCGACTTCAGCATCTTGTTTGTTGCTGGGATCTGATACATGTGCTTGATCAACTTCTACTTGATCACCAGCAGCGTTGCTTATGAACACGTATTCTGAAGGTGCAAACGAAGCTGTGTTACATGAATCACGCGCGGATTTCAGCAAGTCTAGTTTATGTTGTCGAGCTAGCTTCGCGTTCGACTCTTGCTGTAACTCTCCATCTAGCTGTTGCTCTTGAACATAAAAAAGTGTGCTATGCATTCATCGTCTGTGACTGGTAAATCATCCAGAGATCGCCATGGAACGTATAAAAACACTTCCGAAAAGCAAAAGTTGGGATTCGACAAGCTACAGCGCATCCAAGGGGACTTCTGTACGACAACCGACTTTCGACGACGTTTAATCCACCCTTCGGCGTCGATACGTGCCCACGTATCGAGCTCGTTACATTGGTCGCTAGTTGTGTCAACTGTCTCGTACTCTTCAACAAAAGTTGCAAAACTCATACAGTCAAAGAGTTCGTTTGTTGGACGGTTCATATAAGCACGTTCAATTGGCTCGATTTTGATTGTGTCGGAGCTGGTTGCTGTATCTGCCAAGGACACAAGCTCTTCTAACCCTTGTGGTTCCTCGCGGTAGAATCGCTGTAAATGACGAAGCACTTTGACCTTTACAACCGATCGCGACTTGTTATGCATTGGCAAACTTCGAAGCAATATATAAATGGCCTCCGGTGCTCCAACTTCTCGAACGGAAAGTGTTGCATTAGCTACGCGCTTGAAAATTGAATGATAAGGAAGATTAGGGTCGCATCGCTGCACAGCTTTGGCAATCACGCGTCTAAGGCGAAGTGTATCTGGTTCTGCTTTGCTGATGTAAGCTCCTGCGTACTCTGCAGCACCGTACGAATACCCGATCAACTGCAAGTCCATATTAGCCCGCCAACTCGATATGAATAGTTGTTTATACTTAAAACATCGCGCTTTAAGTGACCTTTTAGCAATGGCTTCCGTCAGAACCAACATTCGTTTCAATGGTTGTTTTGGCTTGCAGCTGTTTAGGGAACCCGAATCGGCACTCATTGCTTTTCTTTCTCCAAGACGAATTGGCGTAGCAGACGTGTTGCTGCACGCGTTGCACGATTCTGGCTAAATCGCACTCCCATTCCACACTGGTCACTGAAGGAGGTCTTAAAGCTAATATGTCGACCTCGTCATCTATGCGTACAGCGAGTGGTGCACAAACACTCGTCCAATTCCGTAAGCGTTTGCCAGTACTGAAATGTGTTTATCGACGTAAGCAGCAAGCTGCGACCGACCTTCGTCAGTTTCCGACAGCTTTAGGACATCAGGGGCGTCTTTAAGCCACAGCAAGCAATGGATATGTGGCGAGCCTCGTTGTTGAAATTCTACCCTCCAAAAATGGTCAACAATTTCGCCTAGCGGCTGCGATACCCCGCACAATACCTTATCGAAAAGACGCTTGAAAACGCCTATTGAAGTGACGAGTGCTGATGTCTGGGTTTTCATTCAGTAATTTCCTTCTCTCAACGTAAGAGAGATCTCTACACTCATCTAGCGACAACGACGGATTGCATGCACGAGCGAAATCAGGCCAAATTGTATCTGCAGCGCTCAGCATAAGAAAGAAAGTTGGCCACCTCGTCGGCATGACCCGGTTTCCAATCATGGCCATTAAATCATCACGCGCATTCGACCAGTACAACCCATTTCCGCGGACTACTCGAAAGTAAGGTTTTAAAGACTCCAGAACTTGGAGCGCGGCATTGAGCTCTTCTTTCTCATTTTTCGATGTTTGTTCGTCCGATGTAGGTTGGAGGTTCCTCTCGCAGCCAGCAGCATTTATTGCTGCTGTACGACTGTCGGTAACACACACTCTTCGAACAAGACCATCAATTTGCCTGCGATGTATTAAGTTCATGCAGAAAAACTTAAAGTTCCCATGGATTATAAAGCACCGGTCATGCCACTTCATCAAATGGGCACAGAACTCCGACAGCATGTACTCATGCAATCGATTCTCTTTACCGTCAAGTGGGTGATATCCACCAAGTCCGTGAGGAAACAGTGTCGGAAAGCAGCACTGCATCAACTGTTTGGTTTGGTACTCGTCGATGGGGTCCTGTTGACACCGAAGTTCACCCATAGGAATCTGCGAATGTGGCGAATCTACACCAACGGCACTTAGAATATGTTCTAGCTCGCTTTTTTTACTATTGTGGTTTCCTTCTAACTCGTATGATTCCGTTAGATTGTCCATAACGTCCTCATCATTAGGCCATCCGCTCGCGACGTCTCCCGGAGAAGTGCAGTCGGTGCTGGATGACGCGTTCTGTTGTGCCGCAATAGTTGAGCCAGTATCGCATGTATGTTCTGCGGAGCCAGTTTTATCAATGTCGGTTTGTGGATCGCAATGTTCGCCTTCGGAGCTCATATCTTCAGCAACAGCTTCTTCATTGGCCTCACAAGCATGCGCACGTTGTCGTCGCCTGGTTGGTTGAGCCGTGGTCTGCTCCATTACGTCGGTATTCGTTGCACAAACGTCATCACTTAGTTGACTACTAGAGCAGCATAACTCGGTGTTGTGTGATGCCATGCTCCTACTACGGACACGCGGAGATACGTTAACAGCTTCGGTACATGGGGTTGTACCTACGCAGACATTGCTGCCCTCATTGATGCTGTTCATCTGCTGGACATGCCCTCGCAGCTCCTGAACGTCCTCATCTGTAACTGGAAGGCTAGGTATTTCTTGATCCAGATCCATGTCCTCGAGCGCTTGAAGATTCTGCTCCGAAATTGATATATTCTCGTAAAGCGGGTTGTTGCTAATCAGCCAGCATAACGCTCATCGAACTAAACACGGACGCACGCAAAAGTAGTTGGTAGCCTTATCAGACTTAGCTGCAAGAAATACGATCCCGCACGATTTTAATGGCCTCGGCAGCTCACGCACAACTTCTCTAGGTTCGTTCCAATAGTTTATCGCGTTGCCTCGCGTGAATTCCTGGCCGTCCCGATAAAGATTTACACACGTGGTAAACGAAATGCCCAATCCCACTAGTCTCGCCTCCATCCGGTTGAGAACAGCAAGCTCTTCTGGAACATCACCGAGACGAAATCCACTAGATCGAAAAAACTTCGGTGTTTTCCGCGACCGTATAGCTCGGTTGCATTCTATCGCATAACCAAATCTGGCTGATCTCTTCCTCCGATGCACCACAAACGAGACCCTCCTCCACAATTTCGACTTGCCCATCGTCGTTACGAAGTGGATCGTAAAAGGCACCATCCGGATCAAACAACTTGAGTACCGCATTAGCTGAGTTCGCAAGTTCACCACAACTACCACATACTCGAACAAGTGGGTCATCGATACAGTCGAAAAAAGCTACAAATGGAACAAGGATAAGTAAGTCCAATTATTTTGTCAGGGTTCCACAAGTAAAGAAATGTTCATACCTTTCCGATCGAATTCACACCTTTCCTCAAAGGTTGATGCAGCCTTGGCTGCAGTCTTTTTGCGGCGTTTGCTTCGAGGAAGCCCTTGCGCACCTGCGTTCCTCTTTTTAGTTTCTTGTCGGCGGGCCAGACGCTGCGTTTGATTGTCTGCTTCAACTGCATCTACCGACGAAGGCTGACTTGATTTCGATCCTCGTTGTTGGTGACTGGAAGGGCTGCCTTTTTAAGAGCACGCCTCGCCGCCTTGACGCAACGCGGTAGCTTAGCAGGTCTCGCCACGACGCGTCCAACAGCGTTGTATTTCTCCAAGTCTGACTGCACTGTATTTCTCCAAGCACCGTTTTGCAACTGATGCCTTCGGTTATGTATTGACGACGAAGGCACAAATTGAATGCCGAGAACGTAGGGTACGAGCGCATCCACACTGGAAGTAGAATCCATTACTTCTATTTCTGATAAATGTCACTGGCTGCTTTGGAATGCATAGCAAAAGCTTCGCAAACGAAGCTTGATGGTCGATTCGGTGGCATCTTATTGAAGCTACAATACAATATTCGCATTGGCATGCCGACTACCAGCATTCGTATTGCGTGGCCCAAGGCCGAACATCGACGCCCGCAAACAGTAGAGCGCTTTTTTCCCCGTTGTTATCTCGGCGAATAATGAGCCTTACGTGTCATTCACGAGAACAGATCCGTCAGCGAACTTCAACGAAGGGAAGCCGTTCGAAATCTTTCTAGCTCCGTATGGGTGGCACTACTTCTGCCACCCATCGATGGCAGCTTGCATGCAAGGAGCGACCCTTCCTTGGCGCGAGAAGCGCAAACACAACCGAGTTTCACGCCACCATTTCGCTCGCGTAGAGGTCTGCTACGAACTCAAGCTTGCCGTCATGCAGGTCTATTGTCGCCAGCAGTCTGCTAAAGTGGCGGCACTACATAGCTTCTTGATTTATTCGCAGGAAATCGTTCCAGACTTCAACGTACGGTCGTGCTGCTCATCATCCATTTTCATGCATTAGCTGGCTGTCTCCTCAAACTCTACGTCGTGCGTGCAGCCGCTCGCCAGCTTGAGCTCGCAGCCTGAACCTACTTCAATCGACGCAACTGCTCGACCAGGTTAACGATAGCAATTGCAGAAACAACATGCACGTCCCTACAACACGAGCTACGTACATTGGACTTTTCAAGCGCTAGTTGTGTTTTCAGTTGTCAGTTGCTCTGGTGAGCTAGCCCTACGGTAGTGGACGCCTACCACAAATGGCCTATGCGCCTGCAGAAGCTGATTTAAGAAAACTTATATCTGCTGAGACGCAGATTCGGTCCTACAGAACGAAGGGTCGCTGTACCCCTATTGGGCAACTACATAAATATTATCTTATTTTCATTATGAGCCACCCTTTTATGACAACTGAGCGGCATAAACGCCGACCTCTCACATATATCGACCTCTGCACAATTTATATTTAGAGACAAATTTAGGGAAACCGTTTAAGGCGACTTTAAGCCATTTGTGGTAGGCGTCCAGTAGCTAGCGTTACGTGCTCCCATTGTTCTGGGCCTCATTCGGTCAGCGTTGGTGAGTATCGGCGCAACCGGCGCAATTTGCGGTTGCCATTTTTAGTCGTCATGAGCCTAGGTGAAGCTCGTCGAACTTGGCGATGATGTCGACGCCGCGCCTACTGCAAGAAACCTTTGCAGTTTTCAGCATTGCAGAGGCACTTCATGTTGGTTTCCTTGATTGCGTTCAAAAAGGTTAGCACTCGAAAAACAGCATCTAATTCATGCGCTCCACCCACCTCTGCCCGAACCAATTCTGGCCCATAGTTGATGATGATTTCTTCTCCGCACGCGATGGTAATAGGCCGCAACAGATTTCACCAGCCACTTCCCAACGCTCGACGTCACAGTTGGGGCAGCAGCTATGGTTAGCGATCGGGCCATGCCACCAACATAACGAGCGTCGATCACCTCGTTGTCAGTCACTGCCATACCATACGAGTGGCTCGAAGCGGTCTGCTATCAAACAGAAGCATAACAAAAGCGTGAGTTACCACAAATAATTTGAAATATCCACGGCCGCACCATACGTTTTGTTCTCGATCGACGTATAGCTTTCTACTTATCACTTTGCCGACGTACTGAGCCACAAATTCTTCCTTTTCGATGTTGGTGTCCGCCATCAAAGCAATCCCTTTTCCTGGCGTTTTGGTAAGCGCGAGTGCAACTTGAGTTCCCAGCTGCATTTGCTGGTTTCCACACTTAAACTTGGTAGTGCAGTGACCCAGGACGCATTCGGTTTGGGTCTATACCCCAGTTAGTTGGCGTTCAGACATATCCCGCACACGGATAACCACTTTTACGTACCGCTCGATTTTCGCAGCGCGATACACAAGTCAAACTCCAATCTGCAAGAGGCTCACACCGACAGTATGGGAAATCGTCCTTCAATGCCGATTACGTTAGTCAACACCTTAGCCGAAACCACCACACATTTAGAGTATTGTACCTTTAGCTTCTTGCGCGGCCTACAAACAAACACGTTTTGAGATACATCTTCATACTCAGCAAATGCCTGTAGAACAGAACGTTCGATTTTCACCTGCGATTGGTGAGTAAGCTGCTGTTATCTCCAACGCGGGATAAGTACGTACGACGTCTTGCTGCTTCTGGTATTCATTGGAGCCTTCATTGGTAGAGCCACCGCAAAGAAAAAATGCATCCAACTTGAGCTGCTTCATGGCCCTTTCCGCCAGTTGAAAGCGTCTCCTTGCTATCTGGCAGAAAGAAAACTGAGAGCTGGTTGTGGAAATCCTGGATGCTGAAGTAGCATTAGATTGACCAAAGTTCAAGCTCCATCCTGCCGAATATCTTAGTGTACAACACCTGTAACGAACCACATACTTCCTAGCTCGTGTTGAAGCAGTGTGCTTCCGGCACCTTTCCGACCCAACAATATGTTTGAGCGCGTTGTGCTGTCACAGAACGTTTTTATCATTCAAACTCCTTACGTACAAGAACTATCTTGACGTGGTCGAATAGCTAGTCCTACATGAACGCAGACACTCGAAGCATCCGCTGTCAATCCACAAACTCCACAACACTGTGCACCAGCGAGGATGCACTGTGCCAAACCGTTCAGGGATGGTCGCCGCTCTTGCTTCGAGTTGTGACGGAAACAAACGGTCCAGCTTCCTTGCTCTCCATTTCCATCTCGATGTCATCTTCCGGCATCTTCTCAGCTGCAGCGCCCTTTGTAGTCGAGGCGCTTCTCGGGTTGTTCTTGACGCCTTTCTTGGGAGCCTCAGGAGAAACCTTGCGCTTTTTCAAAGGTGGTTCTGCCTCAAAGATCTTGGTACTGTTGTCGCGATCAAACTGCACACTCCCCTTGGCAATGTCCGCGTAGAATCCGACGCCGTCGACATTGCGAAACGTGTAAACGGCACCGGGACGGAAGTCGAGGTTCTGCTTGCCGAAAGAGCCCTTCTTGGGCTTGGCATCCCACACGGTCACTTGCACGATGTATGGCTTCCTCTTCAACGGCGTTAAATCGGCAAGAGCATCCGCAGCCGGCTCGAATACGCTCCGTTGACTCGCATCTACAGCGGTGACACGAATCCCACGACCCCCGTTTAGACGCTCCGTGGACAGACAGCAGACCTTGAGCGTGACGGCCACGTCTGCAGCAGGCTGGGTCGTCATGATGAACTCACGAAGCTCGGACACGCTCGAGAACATGTTCACGGCCTCTTCCTCGTTTTGCTTCAGCACTTCGTCTTGTATCGCGCTGGGGAGGTCCATCGTGGTGATCGTGTTAGAAGCACGAGACGGGAAGTGTGACCAAGCTGGCAAGAGGCAGAATGAGGAAGGACGTTGAGTGCGAGAGGTTGGTCTTGATCGCCAACGCTAGCCACCGCACAAATGCACGAGTAAAAAATTGCAATGGATTCTACAGCAACCTCGGACTTGTATCTTTTCATTTGGCTCGCTTGTAGTGATGCATGTAAACGCTACTTTATATTGACTGTAAGTTGGTATTCATTTCTCAGTGAAAGCTTGGACAGTTGAGATCGCATCAAACTCATAATACTTTAATATGTATGCAAGCTGCATGCCTGTACGATCAGCTCACTTCCACTGGTTCGTTGAAGTAGCTTTAATGCGCATCCCACAGAAGCTGTCCCGACAAACCCCGCGAACATTACCGCCAACAGCGATTTCTACAGTATTTTAAATTTATACCGTGTTCGTTGGGAGACCTGTAGTAAAACAAACCCGTGCGAGAGAGCTGTTCTGTTTCTCTGATCTAGGCTAAACTACGAACCAATATAGTAGTCGCCACGTACACTCACGTACGCTAACCCCGATTCCAGCCTTGCTAGCATTTCACAGCCGTGATCTCGGCGAATAATGAGCCTTACGTGTCATTCACGAGAACAGATCCGTCAGCGAACTTCAATGAAGGGAAGCCGTTCGAAATCTTTCTAGCTCCGTATGGGTGGCACTACTTCTGCCACCCATCGATGGCAGCTTGCATGCAAGGAGCGACCCTTCCTTGGCGCGAGAAGCGCAAACACAACCGAGTTTCACGCCACCATTTTGCTCGCGTAGAGGTCTGCTACGAACTCAAGCTTGCCGTCATGCAGGTCTATTGTCGCCTGCAGTCTGCTAAAGTGGCGGCACTACATAGCTTCTTGATTTATTCGCAGGAAATCGTTCCAGACTTCAACGTACGGTCGTGCTGCTCATCATCCATTTTCATGCATTAGCTGGCTGTCTCCTCAAACTCTACGTCGTGCGTGCAGCCGTTCGCCAGCTTGAGCTCGCAGCCTGAACCTACTTCAATCGACGCAACTGCTCAACGAGGTTAACGATAGCAATTGCAGAAACAACATGCACGTCCCTACAGCACGAGCTACCTCAAAATACGTACATTGGACTTTTCAAGCGCTACTTGTATTTTCAGTTGCTTTGGTGAACTAGCCCTACGATACAGCTAGCGCTACGCGCGCCCATCGTGAGGACGGCTGGACTGCATTGTTGGTCAGCGTTGGCAAGAAACGCTTCACCAGTATATGGATTCGCAGTAGCCATGTCAACTCGTACGTACTTGGCACTACTTGCTTAAGCAGCTCTCCGCTTGGTCAACGGTGGGCTCACTTCTCAAATCTTGAAGACATCACTGGTGTCATACCGTTTCCTTGGCGATATCGTCCACGAGCCCGAGATACTCGACTTAGTGAAACACGTACACACCACCGGGGTGAAAATCAAGATTGCGTTGTCCGGCCGGCGTGTTGGCATCCCAAACCGTTATCTGAACGATGCCCGACTTCCGGTTCAAAAGCGCTAGGCGACGTACTGCATCCGTAGTCCGCTCCCACTCAACGCACCCCATTGAGTCAATTGCAGTACCGCGAATCCCGCCACAGCAACTTAGCCGCTCTGTTGCAACAGAGCACAATCTGAGCGTGGCAACCACCTCCCTAGTAGGGCGAGAAGTCAAAATAAATTGACGAACGGCTTGTACACTTAAAAAGAAATTGACGGCTTCTTCTTCTTTCTGCTCCAGCACGGCCTGTTGGATAGTGACGAGGAGATCCATGCAGTAACGTTTCTCCCGGCAGGCAAAAGCGAAAGTGAGGCAAACACGATGCAAAATGTTTTTGAAGCTACCTTATTCGTTAGATACGAGCTAACCCTGAGCAGAGCCGGCAATCTAAGTTTGCGGTATTGCATTTGTAATGCCGCCTGCACGCCACTGCATAATCCTCTGCCCTGGACACGAACAACGTGAACATGAACAGCATGATTATGAACAACACCACGAGCACCGACGTCGCCGACCCACCGGCGAACAGCTCGCCGCACACGCACCCTCTCTTCTGACGCAGCGTCGTCGCGATGCCGTGTGCTCGTCACTGCTTCATCCTTCGCCCTGTACACAATCAGCATGAGCAACACAAACCCCAGCATGAGCATCGACGCCGCTGACCCACCAACGAACAGCTCGCCGCACACGCAGCGTCGTCGCGATGCCGTGCGCTCGTCACTGCCTCATCCTGCGCCCTGTTCACAATCAACACGAGCAACACAAACCCCAGCATAAGCATCGACGCCGCTGACCCACCGGCGAACAGCTCACCGCACTCGCACCTCTCCTCTGACGCAGCGCCTTCCTGATGTTGTGTGCTTTTCACTGCACAGTGCAGTCAATGTAGGCGCCGGTTAGAACCGGTGTCCTTCTTCACAATAAAGCAGTAAACTTTATCAGTACATCTGCCAGACTTCTTACGACCGGCCGCTTCGTACTTAATGAGTTTTTACGAGCCAGCCGTCTCCGATTTGCTCGCATCCCCACTAAATCAGATACCAACTGCAGCGTAATCATAGTGGTCGGCTCCGAAAAGCTGACTGCCGGCTCGATGTAGCCAATCGCAAATCCTACTCAAAACGTCGTCGAATCGTGTAATCCAACACCGTCCCACGGTACTTGATACAAAGCGACCCTTCCGGGTTTCCATAAAAGTTCGTTCGGACTTTAGTGACGGTTAGCTCATTCGAAAGAGGCGACTTTCATGGATTCTTGTCTGAAGGGTCGGTCATTCGATTCTTGAAGTTCTTATAAGGAGGTAAATTTCGATCGAAAGTGTCACAGGGCGTGTGGCTATAATGATAACCCCTAACCCGAATAGTAACTATGTGTAAGAAGTCCTGTAAAAAGAGTAATTGACGTATTAAATAAGGGTACAAAAGTAATGTGTGTGTTTCATTATAGGGGGGCTTTGCCCCAATCAGCGTCGTTCAGATCCGTGATGGCCAAAACTGTGTTGCGGGTATTGGCATTTTGCAATACTGGGGAGAAATACTACGTAGTACTTTACTGCGAGCTCTCGTCGGTATTGCAATACATACTGCAGCGACGCTGGGTATTGCAGTAAGTATTTTGTGGCGATCCCCAGAATACTTTCAAAATCGTTCCGCAAAGGTCGTCCTCTAGTTGCAGTTGCACACCCTGAGAATTTGGGCGCCAGGACGGGTTGGCATAAGCCCTCAAAGGTGCGAGAATCCGACAGCACCCCTTCCAGCTCTGATTTGTTTTTTTCTCATATATTTTAACCGACGCTCTCTTTTCAACCGACAGCGAAAACGTGCGGTTCTACTTTGATGTCCATCTCGCCGATGGCGTGGTCTCCTATTAATACCGAAAATGCCCGAGCCGTCCAACCCAAGCCTGCCCAGAGGAGTGAGGAGCAAAGCATTGCAGTAGTATTGGAAACTCGTCAGGTATTGCAGTATGTATTGGAGGTAAGCATGGTACAGTTGTTGCAATTCATACCGGAAGTTTTTAAGTTTCATGCAATGCCCAGCAATGTATTTTTGGCCATCACTGGTTCAGATAGCCATCGACTCCTTGCATGGCTAAGCGTAGAAAGCGACGTTGGCAGTTCCTGCAAAGCCGAATGGGAAATCTTGCTGTGGAACGCCAAAACCGGCAGCCACGAAAGCCAGCGGCAGGCTCTTGATGCGTGGTTGCAGCAGGCTGTAGGGCAGGGATCACCTCGAGATTTGCGTTGGATCAGTCGACGGCATTCTCAAAAATGTGGTGCAAGTTGAAGCCGACGGAGAGATGCAGACTAGTCTATTTGATCAGATTAGTGACGGCTAGATGTCTGGTTGATCCTGAGTCTGGCAAGCAAAGCCGGTTCCACATAGCAGTCCGGTGGTTGCGCGAGACTGGTTCCTTGCGGAGCCTTCTCTGTGGGTTGCTCTTCCAATGCCTGTAGGCATATGAAGCGTCGGGTCCCGTTAATGATGGTGTCGGGCCTTCTTCGTTCTCGCTTAGCGATTGCCGCTACTTGCCACAATGCTGTCTCCCAGAAGTCTTGCACGCTGCCTCTTCTGTAATCTCCTCGTTCTTGAACACGATTCTGTTGCGCTGTATCCATAAGCTGGTGATGCACGCGCTGGTTAGGATTCGCCATAGTCGCTTCCAGGCCGTCGCGTATTCCTTGACTTCGTCAGGATGCTCCAGCTGGAGCCATTTTTCTTGGGGCTGGAGAGGTTTGGAGCCCTTCGTCCGGCACACGCACCTTGGAAGTGGTCTATGCTATCCGACCGCCATTGTTCTCCCGTCCAGTGGCAGATCAGCTTGTGCCAACATGCCTTCGCACAGGGGCATATCCACAGGATGTGCTCCAGCGTGCCCTTCGTACCTTGACAGGATCTAAGCTTCCGGCAGCTGTTGTCCACTTCGCGTCCCTCGTAGTATAAGTTGAGCTGCTTGAGCCGCTGCTCGATAACACACCCATACTTGGTAGGCTGTGAGCTCGTTGTCATGGGCCCACAGCTGCTTAGGCGTCGTTGGTAGTGCCGCTGCATGCCACGTGCTGTCCTTTGCTGCTTTCTGGAGTCCTGCGACTATGCCCTTGAGTGAGCTGCCGGCCCCGCGATATCTTCTGAACACTTGTATCTTGATGGCCTTGAACACATGCTTGTTGGCGATGGTATCCGGCACGCTCCAGGGATATCCGTGCAGCGTCGGATGCGCGGTGAAGACGATGTTGCCGTCGTTTTCGTACCGCTGCAGTCTCCAAATGTCGGCTTGCATGGCTTCCGATGCTGCAGTCGTCCGGCTGACGCGCCAGTGGATCCCATTTGGTTCCTGCTGTAGCTCAAAGTTGGCTGGGTTCGGTCCTGTGGCCGCTACGATACTACCTTGTATCCGGTGCCCGGATAAATAGTCCATCTGTAGTGATGCTCGAGTTTGGTTGGATGCCTCATCTTCGCAGTGTTTCCTACTTGTAGTCGCTCTCCTCGTGACAGCGTCGGTGAGCTGCTGAGAATGGCAATTGCCCACCTGTGCAGCTTGGTCGATTGGTGTTGGCTCCCCTCTTTATGTGGTATCTTCATGGTGTATGCTCCTGTTTCGCTCCTCTGAATGTTGAGTTCTTCTATCGAGCATTCCCGGATCCTGTCGTACTTGCGTCCACGAAGCATTCCCCCAGCCTGATCTACGATGACCGGGATGTCGTTCCAGTGATAGGACGCCCAAAAGGCCTTCTCCTCCTCGCTCCATTGCCGTTGCTGTACAGGTAGGGCCCGTGGTGTCTGTAGCGTCCAGACGTCGTCCACTGTTTCACTCGTCGCTGCTTCTAGTGCCTGTCGAAGCTGGTTGGTCCACTCAACCCCGTTCGTCTCGATCCCTGATGATTGGTAGATCCAGGCCCCTATGAGCTGCTGGAGCTTGTCTCCTGCCGATCCTCTGCTACTTCCGGTGATGCTCTTGGCTGCCGGCCGCGGAGATATCCCCACCTTCCAGTTGTGCTTCGCATCCCGAAAAGCCCATGCACGCCAGGCTAGGTAGTACCGATCGTGGCGCTGAATCAGCCATTGAATCGTGTGCTTGACGTGCTGCGTCTTACAGGCTATCTCCACCGAGGAGAGCCCCACTCCTTCGGCTAGTTTTGGCGTAAAGAGAAGCCCTGGGTTGAGCTTGTGGCGACTCGTCTCCGTCCTCGTGGTATGTCTCCACAAAAATTGTTTCTGCAAGTTGCGGATCTACTTGCTTGCCCATGGCGGGATCTCATAAGCTGCCGCTGTGAAGAGTACCGAGGGCATCATGATGACATTCAGCAGTAGGACTTGATTCTCCACGCTAGTGGCTAGTTGGGTTGCCGTCGCCAGTCTGCGCTGGATGTTGCGGATGCGTGCTGCCCAATTCACGTCCGTGAGCTGCCCCGTTCCGACCTGGTACCCGAGGTACCGCACTGTCTCGCCATGTTGCAGAACTGGTATCCCGCTGGTCTCCGTCAAGGCGATCGCCGTGTTTAAGAAGATGGCCTTGCTTTTTGTTGGTTGCACTTGGAGTCCTGAAATCTCGCCGAAGTTGTGGATGATCTCCATCACTTTGGTGAGTTGTCCGGCTTCTTGTAAGAAGACGGTTGAGTCGTCTACGAAGGCGGAGAATATATGAGTCTCTCCGTCGCCGCCAGGAACTAGAATGCCCTTGAGCGACTGGTCCTGCTGGATGGCGATTGCTAGAATCTCGGCTGCCAGTAGAAACAGGAGCGGTGCGAGTGGGCATCCTTGCCTGATGCCCGAGCGCACTTCCTGAGGGTCCGATAGTTCGCCGTTGACTAAGAACCGGGCGGTGGTTCCGTCATGGAGTTTCCTGATCATCTCTATGAACTCAGGGGAGAAGCCGAACCGCTGGAGCACCAAAAACAGGAACTCGCGCGCGACGGTGTCATAGGCCTTTTTGAAATCGAGAAGCAGGAAAACTTGGCTGAGCGCTGCTGCTAGGGCTGGCTGAGCCTGAGCCGTGGCGAGCATGGCGAGCATCATCAGCACCGTCTTCACTAGTTGTCGCCCATGGACAAACCCCTGCTGTGAATCGCCAATTGGGGTTCCCATTACTCGTTGGACTCTTGTCGCGATCACCTTCATGTAGATTTTATAGCCTGTTTGCAGGAGGGAAATTGGTCGGAAGTTCATGGCGTCGACTGAGTCCCCCTTCTTCTTCAACGGGATGACGAGGGCTTCCAGAAATGAGGGCGGAGGATCCCCTCCTTTCAGCAGTTCATTGCTGACTGCTACCATCACCGGGACGAGGATTGCTTGCGCGTCCTTGTAAAAATCATTATTTAGCCCATCAGGCCCTGCTGCTTTGTGCCGATTCAATGCCACGATTGCCTGGATGACTTCCTCCGTCGTGATTTCTTGCATGAGCGAGCTGTTGTCCGACGCTGTCAGCTTTCTCGCTGCTGGAATGGTGACAAAGGCGTCCAAGCGCTCCTCTAGCGCTGCACCATGCACCGTATTATGGATCGTACCCATTACCGGTCTCCATTCGGTCCCAAATTTCGTGGCGAGCGTCATGCCCCGTGTGAAGCCGGCGCCGTGAAGGTGCTTGATGTCAGCGATGTTTGGTCCCGCTCCCAGTTAGAAGCTCGCCTAAATTGCCACCGGAGTTGCTCAGTCGTCCTTTGTAGCTGTTGCCCTTGTCGGACTAGAAGGTCTTCCCTGACGTCTTCTGCTGTTACTCGAAATAGATTTCGTCGGGTGAGCAGATGGGATCGGTGTTTGCTTTTACACTTGTGCTTGTACCTCTCCCTCCTTTGCTTCTCTCGCTTCCCCAATGTGCGAATGCAGTCGACACACTTGCTCGCTGCTCTGTCCCATTGGCCGGCCGTGGTCACTGACCCGACTCCTGCAGCCGTTAGATCGTCGAGCAATTCCTCCTGCACTCGCTCGGCGTTGGCCGCCGAAATAGGATAGATCACTGCTCTGATACGCTTAGTTGGGGTTGTTCCATGATAGTCCCCCCCAAAAACACTCGCACTCGCTGGTGATCTGACGCCACCACTGGTTCCTCCGCTGCGACCCATTGGGCCTGCGTCGTCCACGGCTGTGGAACGTAGAACCGGTCAATGCGGCTCGCAGCCTCCGGCCCCAAGTATGTGAAAAATTCGGTCGGTTCCAGAATGTATCCTTCCTTTTCCGGGGGCGCTGTCAAAGTGCTGGCATCCTTGAGTTGTTTTCGCTGCAGAAGATGTTGTAGTTCCGCGCTCTCCGGTCTACCGGTTCGGTCACCACCCAGCCTGTCCAGGGCCGGGCTCATCACACAGTTAAAGTCGCCTGCCAGGATCGTGACCTGGCCATTCCATTCCCACTGCTGCAAGTCATTATAGAACCGCTCTCGGTCCTGGTGGTCATTTGGCGCGTATATGTTGAGGACGTGCTTGTCTCCGTAGATTATTGCCAGCGCCCGCTTTGTCCATCTCTCTTCCTGCCATGGATTGACTTGGTCTGCCTCGGCTGGGCTGAGCAGAATGGCCACTCCTCCAGTCTTGACCGGGTCGACGCTCCAGTACGAAAGTCGTGGGCCGCTCGTGACGGTGCTTAACCCCCACAGCAGCCTCCAGTCTGCGGCCAGCTCTGCTGCCTCCGCCTCCGAGCTGACATGCGTCTCATGGAGTAACCAAGCGCGCGGCCGCTCTCGGAGTGGCGTTCGTCGCCATGCTCCCATCCACTGTCTTCTCTTGTCCGCTGGAAATCCTCGCACATTTTGCGTTTCTAGGATCCACGATCGCTGGTTCTTCTTTCTCTCTTTCTTGTTCTTCTTAGGTTCATCCGCTCTCCGCATGTACTCTAGACACCCGTAGACGTCACCCTCCGGACCAGGTATCATGTCTTCTGGTTCAGTGGGAGGACACTCCGAAGTGCGTTAATACTGCTGGGGTTCCGTCCCCTCTCCACCCTCGAGGTTTACGGAGAAGAAAAGGGCGATAGCACGCCAATCGACATCCCGACTGGAGCCTACGTACGCTTGCCCGTGTACTTCGGTTCTGTTTCGAGAGCTCGGAGACGACGCGTTAATCGCGTCAGTGGGCCAGTGTCCCCCTCGTCTTCGCGTCCGAGGATGGCTCTGATTTCCTTCTCGTATAGGAAAGCACACAATAAGTGCTGTGCGAGCTGGTCCTTGTGGCCAACGTCACACAGGCGAAAAACCACGTCCTCGCCATATCCGCGTTTTCGTAGCCGGACCCAGTCTTCTCGATTGTCCATTAGCGGCGCCAGATTCGCAGGCGTTGGTCTGATGAGCTTCGCTTTCCAGTCATCCAACCAACGTCTAGTGGCTGGGTCCTCCGTCCGACTTCGATGGTCCGCTAAGCTTCCGTAGAGGCATTCTTTTCGCCACCCAGCAGTCCAAACTTCGAGTACTTTTGCGTTCAGCGTTGAGAGCACTTCGTCTGGGTACTTGAAACGTTGGCAGATGTAGATCAAGTTGTACGGCTCTTGCTGCGCCGTGATACACCATTCTGCCATCGTGCTCGTTGTTAGTGGGAAAGCTGCTACAGCCTGTGAGGGCCAGAGGGCTGCCATCCGGGACCACATGTCTGGCCACCCGACGCGTACTCCTTGCTGATCCACTTGCATGGGGCTCGCTGCCTCGTTTGAGTCACCACTATCGTTAGCGTGTGGCTGAGCGTGATGCTCGAGTTTAGATTTCATCACTAACCGGATGCGTTCACTCTCGATCGGCGTGAGCGTATGCTGGCGTTTGCCTGCCGCCGATTGGCCGCGTGTGGCCCGTGGGTCCGCACGACTACCTGGCTGCGCTGACTGGGAAGAATCTGCACTGGAGGGGACGTACGACGAGTCCGAATCCGCTGCTGGGCTTGAGTGCTGAGATGCGCGTAAGGCGTCTTCCTCCTGGCGCTCTCTCGCCATCTCATACTTCCATTGCCTCAAAGTCGTAATCGATAGTTGATGTTTTGGAGGAGCGTGCACACTGCTTCCGTCGTTTCATCGGTCAGGTTGAGCTGGAGTAGTTCTTCTCTTTTCGGCCGCGATAGTTGGGAAGCTGTGTTGACTAGAAATGCAAGCAGCTCGCCATAGCGTCGCGGCTCCGCATGTTCCAGTATGAGAGAGATTTCACATTGGAGTTCGTGCGGTATCGTCATCCCTCCGAGCTTTCGGCGAAGCTCATTGACGTCTCCGTTCCACTTGGTAACGTCCCATGCGTCCTGCGATGCTTTGTTGTCCGAGTTGCTTGGGGGACTCTGTTGACTGAGTCCTCTGGTGGTCTCCGCCATGGTTACGCTTTGCAGATCCGAATCCTCCGTAGGAAGCCGCTGATCCGTTTCGGGTGGCACTCGTCGATGAAGAAAAGCTGAATAGTGCTCTCCCCAATATCTCAGCACAAGGGGTGGCTGTTTTCTTTTGACTTTGTCCGCCCGAATTTGAGCGAGGCACCGTCCAAGCAGAAGCGGGATATGCTGTCCTATCTCGTACGTTTGGCGTCCTCTGGTCATCGTGTTGGGTCTGTACATCGAGCAGTGCCATTGCTGCTGATGATCGACGTCATATGCCAGCACGTAGATCGTCCGCTGGAGGAAGTTGGCCGCGATGGCCATCGTCTCACTGCAGCCCCAGTTGTACCTCGGTATAATTGCGTCTCGGTCCGAGGTGGCTGTGGCGTATTCCTCGAGGTACCATTTGAACTGCTTAACGGATTCGTGGGCCTCCATGCCGTCCCAACCTCGCTGCATGTTGATCAACGTGGTTTTGCGAACGTAGTGGTCAAACTGCTCCAGCAGGTGCAGTTGGCCCGCCCACTTGATGCCTCGTTTGAGACTCGCGGTGATCGTCTCCAACCGACCGTTCTTCTCCGCAAGGTCGTCATCGGCTAGTGCTTGCGCCAATGCCATGGCCATGCAGTTGCCGGTGGACGGTGTGCTCACCTGTCGCAACCCGAGGCTGGTCTCAATTGCTTCGAAGTTGTTCGGAATCGCTCCGCCTGTGTCGTCCTGCAGGGGCACTATCTGGCCCCGATCTCTTCCTGGTTCCTGGACTACTTTGACCAGTTCGTTTCGTTCGCGTTGTTTCAGTCCCACGAGCTGTGGCGGTGAGCGGAGCTTGGGCGGCTTGGCCTGTACGAGATGCAGCGCGTCTCTTTCCTCTGCTGTGAGCGGGGCCGGGGCCTTGTCCTCTTGATCACTGTCCGATGGTACTTCGATCGGCTCCGGGTGAGGCGGGTTGGCTTCGGTTTTACCTTCCTGCGCTTCTGAGGCCTCAGCCGATTCGTCGAGCGATGCATACCTCGAGCGATCAATCCTGAGTTTGCGCTGCATTGTCTCTGGGTGGGCGTACAGCGTTCGTCCGTGCTGTAGTGGCGCCGTCACCCATGGCTTCGCCGGTGCCGGCTCGACTGGGCTGTCGTGAGCCGGTGCCTCCGGCTTCGCAGCAGTTGCTTGGGGTCGCGATGCCGCTGGTGTTTCTTCTGCCTATCATGCGTTGCATCTGCTGCTCCACTTTGCGGCATGAGCGCCTCTCGCTCGTCTCGCGCCTGGATGGCCAGTCGCTTCTCTGCCGCCTCCCTAACCTCAGCCATGCTTGCAAACGGTTTGGCCATATCTTCTAGTCTGGCCACTTCTTGGTCGCTCGCCACTCTGCTGCCAGCCTCTCGCAGTTGGGCGTCTGAATACCGACATCGCGCTATCGGATGGCGTAGCGTTCCGCACCGTAGACATTGAAGTCGCTGGCGTACGCTTGGGTGCATTAAGACTAGCGGCCGCCCGAACCAGACTATCCTCACAATACCGCGCAGGAAAGCGGGACATTCTGCTGTTTTCATCGTCAGCTTCCAAACCGTCGAGGTTCGCGACTCCGGTGTGCATATGTCCATGTCCTCCATGTCGAATGGCGCCGTAATGTGCGCATGCAGATACGCCATTAGGCGACCTACGTCAGTGAACCGCGTGACATTGTAAATGTCTATGGAATACTGGCGTGAAGTTTCCAGTCTGGTGTCATCTCTCCCGAGTTGCCGTTGCCAGACCGTTCCGGTGTCCACGGGGTGGACGTTGGTGAGTCTGTAGATCTTCTTTCTGAAGGGAACGAGCGTGGTTCCAAACTTCTGAGCCGTCGCCCTGTCAAAGAAGAAGAAGTGTAGACTGCGTTGCGCATGGTTGTAGCTGATCGTCTTGGCCAGCGCCAACATCTGCCGGAGCTCCGGCGTGTTCGCATGCTGAACGTGGCTTGCCACTATCTTCTCAATCGTTTGCGTGTACTGTCTGTTGGGCTTGATGGACGTCCATCCTGTCAGCTGCAGTTTCAGTTCGCCCTCGACTTGGCGCTGAATGGTACTGTAGAGCCGGATGCGCTCTTTCGACCCCATGACGCTGCGCAGGAACTCAGGCGGGCGCCTGCAGACGATGCTGCCTGTCGCGATACCTGCGATGATCTTCCACTCTACTTTGGTGGCCTCCCGGAGCTTCGTATCCGTCGTGGCTGCTCTTGGCTGCTCACAGACTGCCTTAAGTTCTGCGATATCTTGTTTGGTGAAGTGCAACGGGTTGAACATAAAGTCCTCGTATCCGTTGCTTCCACCATCACTACGGGTCGTGGTGCTCGCGCTGCTTTGCCCGACGGATCCTTTGGTGGCCCATTGATTAAGCGGCTTGCTTTTTGCGTATTGCACCTTGCTGATCATGCTATGCATGATGTTCTTGAAAGACCAGCTGGTGTTGTACAGGTCTTGGGTGGCCGCTTGCGCATAGCGTTCCCATTCCTCGTACGACCCTTCTGCCACTACGCAGATCTCCGTGAAGAGCTGGAACAGCAATCCTTTCTCCTCCCATCGAAGTTTTGGATAGTGCTGCTTGCTGGTGGGGATCAAGTCTTCATCGATGTGGACTTTGTCGTGTGCCACTCCATAGAGTTCCGCGATTGTCAGCGTCCATGCTGCACGTGGCGCCCCACTGGTCGCCGCTTTCATTTCTGCCACTACCGCTTCAAACATTTCGAAGGGTTCAACCTCCGGTGTGGCTGAGCCAGTCTGAATGGCCGACACTGATGCCGCTGCCGTCCTTGTCGTTGCCTTCGCCGTGTCCTTGGCCGTGGCTGGGATAGACCCCGGTACTGTCGCTGGCCCAGACGCCGCATCTGAAGGCGCCTCCCTCTTGCTGGTTGGTTGTCCTCCGTCCGCGTCGCCTTCGTTAATCGCCTGTGTAGCCTTGGCCTCCATGTCGACATCTCCTCCCTCATCTTGGGACGACGGGGTGGCCGCTACGATGGAGTCTTGGCTACTGCTGTTCCGGCCCCTCTGCTCATTGGGGTTCGCTGCCTTCGCTCCTCTCGCGTCCTCGTTCGTCGGTCTTGGGTCCGGAGGTCGCGTCTCCTCCGCCGGCGGCTTCATCTTGCCGGGATCGTCCGAGCCCCTCATGGTGCTCTTCGATCCGTAGGATTCGGGGTCGATACTTTAACCAAGTATAATTCGAGCCAGTCCGTGTACACTGTTATCTCCCATCACAGGCCGCGGGTACAGGGCGGTCTGGGATTTGCTGGGTGCGAAGCTGATTTGGAAGTGGTTGTTGAAGCCGACGGCAACGGGAAGGAATCCAGCCCGACACCAGCAGCTTCGGCAGACGCAGCTCACGTGTTCAGCTCACGCTACGCCCAATTGCAGCCTGGTGTAAGCAGCACTGCTGCAACTTCTTGTGTGCCAGGCGGGCGCGCGAGCTGGGCAAAACGTCTCGGGCTCGTTCAGGAACGGGTTTACAGAGACCGCGCTCTCGTATCCGTTGCCCTCGAGGTTGTAATAGAAGACAAATGAAACTTCCTGGAAGTGTGTGGAGCCAACGCACTGCGAGAGACCGTTGACCAGCACGTTGAAGGCGTAGCTGTAGCTCGTGACACCATTGGCAGCCCACGTGAAGCGGCGTGGAGCATGCATCCTTCTGCGTACGCGCAGACTCGCCGGCTAAACATCGTGTCGTATGCGGTGTCGTTACATGGACGTCAGTTCAGAGTGCCGGGAATGCCAATAGCCGCGATGTCGTATTCACAAGCTCCGCAGTGCTTCGTCGTTCGTTGTGGTGGCAAGGTACGCCAAGAACTGCTCCGTGATGTTGATGCCTGATGCCCGTCGCGCCGAACACCGCGCCTTCGTCGCGGTTAGTACCCTGCAGGATCGGCACTATGCACGACCTTACCCTCGTTCAGCAGGTCCGCAACAGCGTCTGGGATAATATCACCGCCCGCGGTCAGACTGAGGGGCGCCGACGTCGCGACTGAACTAAGATTGAGGAACTGGAACCTGACGGAGACACGCCAATGTGTCGTGGATGGAAAGTTCATCGAAAAGGCTGGCCCGACACTCATGAACGAGGGCAAGTGCCGATCCTTCACGGTACCAACCACGACGAAGGCACCGCGTTTGACACGACGGGCATCCACACTACGGAGCATCGTGGCTTTCGTCGAGTCCTGCTGCACTAGCGGACTCTTTACCCTGACATCCCTGAAATCGGCATCCCCGGCACGCTCCACGGACGTCCAGGCCAACAATACTGTTCAAGCGGGTCTGTGCGTACGCAGGTGACAAGACGATGCATGCCCCGCGCCGTTTACGTCGCAGACATGGGCGTCCTACAACGTCACGAGCTACAGCTACGTCGTCGTTAACGTGCTGGTCAACGGACTCACACAATTCCTTGCGCCACGCACTTCCAAGAGGTTGCGCTCATGTTTTTCAACTTGGAAGGCAACGGCTACAAGAGCTTGGTCTGTTCCTGAACGAACCGGAGCATGTCGACACTACAGTATAAAATTGTATTGCAAAGTTTTGGAGCCGTAATCATCGCAATAATCATTGCAATATCAGGCATCCCAATAATCGATTATGTTAGTGGAACAATACCGTAATAATATATTGCTCAGCTTTTATGACTTATATTTGTATGCCATCGCAATACCTGCCGATATTGTCATCCAGAACTAGCAATAATAATCATTGCATTTTCCGCACTCCCATAAACAATTATTCTAGTTGAACAATACCGTAATAATTGTTTTGTATTATTTTTCCGACCCCTGCCGAGTACACGCTGGACGACCCACAGAACATCGTGAACACGTCCAACGTCGCCTTTCTTGAGCCAGACATCTATCGTGACGAAGGCATCGCATACATCCCGAGCGGATAGGCTTCTAGAAGTTAAACAAACTGAAAAACGTAAAAAAAAAAATCAAAAAAGATAAATAGATCAACCTGCCGCGCTCTCTCTCACATCACGAGCGGCTACAAGAGAGAGGCAGACTATTCTATTTGGTCATTTTACTGACGACTATGTAGATGTCTGGTTGATCCTGAGTCTGGCTAGCAACGCCGGTTCCGAAGTTCGGTCCGGTGGTTGTGCGAGACTTGCCATCGATGGTGGCATCTCTGTGGGTTGACTTTCCAATGCCGAAAGACAGAGGAGTAGTGGAGTTCCTTGTTGTATCTTGTCTTGTGACCTTCGTTATCACGAGCGGCTACAACAATTTGAACTAAACGTCATTCATGTCGACAGATGGCAGCGGCAGGCATAAACTCACGTCAGTCTTCAACTGCGACCTTCATGGTTCAACCACGACGCAAATCGTGGCGTGAAAATCGATAGTCGAAAAATGCCCACAACAATCGTTGCTTTCGGCGACTGAATATGCCCGAGTTGCCATGATTATTCTCCTCCCAGTGGAATAAGTGTTGCCCCTATAGGATACAACATCCATACAACATCCACCAGTCGGAGTGCTTGGCGACGGACACATGAGCCTCACGGCGAGGCGTCAGCACCAGTTGAAGCGCCTGTTGATGCCTCGGACACATCCGGACGGATCAAGCTGTACAGTTGCAGTTGTCTGCGGCTCGTTTTTTGCCGTGAACACCAATCCTTTGCGACAACGAAGCACGGATGCCCCGATCGAGGCTCAACTCGAGCGGCCAGGACACGATCACTTATTCTTGGTATTTCTCGCGATCGAAACAGTCTACAAGCTCGACCTCCGTCGTCCTTCATCACATCCGCCGTCATGCGCTCGCTTCTCTATCCGGTTGCAGTGGCCGCGCTGCTGGCAGCACCGGTCGCCGCCTCGGACGTGCCGATAGTGACCGTCAAGAACGGATCTTACTACGGCGTCTACCAAGACACATACGACCAAGATCTCTTCCTTGGGATGCCCTACGCGCAGCCTCCCGTTGGAGACCTTCGCTTCCGAACCCCGGAGCCACTCAACACGACGTGGACGGCCTCCAAGAACGCGACGGAGTACTCGCCGGAGTGCTACGGCTACGGCAGCGACCAGTGGGTCTTGGGCAACGTGATCTCGGAGGACTGCTTGACGATCAACGTGGTGCGTCCGAGCAACGTGTCCGAAGGCGCTGACCTCCCGGTCGCTGTCTGGATCCACGGTGGTGGTTTTTACCAGGGCGGCTCGCGTGACCCTCGCTACAACTTGTCGTACATTGTTAACGAGGCTGCAAATGCAGGCATGCCCTTCATCGGTGTAAGCTTCAACTACCGTCTGCAAGCGTTCGGCTTCTTATGGGGCTCGGCAGTCAAGGAAGCCGGCGTGACAAACTTGGGCTTCCGAGACCAGCGCTTGGCACTCCATTGGGTGCAAGAAAACATCGGCGCCTTCGGCGGCGATACGAGCAAGGTCACGATTTGGGGCGAGAGCGCCGGAGGCAGAGGCGTCTCCTACCAGCTTATCGCGTACGGGGGACGCGACGATGGGTTGTTCCGGGCTGCTGTCATGCAGTCGGGCTCGCCAGTCAAGTACGTTCCAACGGCGTACACGAACGCTTCGGCTTGGGATGTCTACTACAACAACATTACGGCAGCGACCAACTGCAGCTCGGCGGCCAATACTTTGGACTGCCTGCGCCAGGTTCCGATCGACACTCTTTCCTCGATTCTAAACAGCTCGGTGGCCTCCTCGGCTTCGTGGGGCCCTGCTGTTGACGGGGACTACATCCAGGACACTGGCCCAGCACTGTTGAGCGAGGGGAAGTTTGTCCACGTCCCGATCCTGCTCGGAGCGAACCATGACGAAGGCACCGCGTTCGGCCAAGCCGGCATCGATACGAACGAAGAGTTCTTCCAGTACTTAGTAGGCAAGGGCTACAGCCAAAGCGAAGCCAGCGCGATGCTGGATCTCTACCCAGACATCCCTGAAATCGGCATCCCGGGCACCCTCCACGGACGTCCAGGCAACGATACCAAGTACGGCGCCATGTACAAGCGTGTGTCCGCCTATGCGGGTGACAGCACGATGCACGCTCCTCGCCGCTTCATGGCGCAAGTCTGGGCCAGCAACAACGTCTCGAGCTACAGCTACATGTTTAACGTGCTGGCTGCCGGCACATCGCAGTTCATCGGCTGCACGCATTTCACCGAGGTCGCGTTCGTGTTCTACAACCTGCTTGGAGACGGCTACAACAACTCGGTCGCCACGAATCCGTTCCTGAACGAGCCCAAGAGCTTCAGCCGGTTGGCGCGGCTGATGACCCGCATGTGGGCGAGCTTCATTGTGAACCTCACACCGAATCAATCGGGAGGTACGTTTTGCTGCTGTGCGAGGACTTGATCTTTCTCTGGTTTGACTGACCGGTTTTGTTTGCTCTAGCCACTGCGCTCACGTGGCCCGTGTACACGCCAGACGACCCGCAGAACATCGTGTTTGACGCCAATGTGACCGAGTTTGCCTGCATCCAGCCCGATACTTACCGTGCCGAGGCCATCGCCCACATGATCAACAATCCTTTTTAAGTAGTTGAAGCGCACGGAAGCACCACGCACTCGTGAGTTATCAACGGAAACGAGAAGTTTCAATGCCTCTTGCAGTCTGTAGCCCAAAAGACTCGTTGTACGACGTACTATGACGAGGTTTGCGCTACACTACTGGTAGTAGTACAGACTACTGTATTGAATACATAATGTGCGTCCGCGACGCATTTCGCTGGCGTTATTGCTTGGCTCGACTTGCTTCACTGCTTTCTCGAAAGGGTTCATGCTGTAGCGGCCTTGTCATCGTGGGGCAAATGACATCCAACCGAATGATCATCGTGTGCCTCGAAGATGCCAGCAAGGATAAACCTGGCGGGCGTCGTACAGATCACACAAACCGAGCGCGAAGACACCGGTGGAAGTCTCACATCCCCAAGGCGTCGAACAAAGCGTGGTGCGTCATGCTGTCGTACTTTTAAGCCCCTGCATGCAGCAGTCTCCGGTACGTGGTTGGGCTGGGTTATGATGGCTATGCTTGTTGCTCTCAGAACATGACGTGGCGTGCTTCCAGGGCTACGAACTCTTACTCGGCTCTTACCACGACGCCCCGGCCCTGCTGTTGCACCGAAACGCTTGACCAGCGTTGCCGCGAGCAATGCATTCCTCCCTGCTTTACGCCATCCCTTCTCTGGATTTTCATCATCGCCACACTTAAGCCTCGAGTCAAGGCGTCCGAGTCGCTAGTGATGCTTCTGGTCACCGAGATACTTGCCCCGCGTAGTCAGACACGGCACTACTGTAGCCCGAGTTCATACACATATGCCTCCGCATTTCACCACTCGCTGCATTACAAGTACCGGTAAGTCGCGTAGCATCGAACAGCCGGGCGAATCGAAATCGGCGTCGCGTCTCGGCGTGGAGAAAGCCGAGGCAACCTCGTCTTCGGTGGATAGTGCCGGCGAAGGGGGGAGCTGCGACTGAAGGTGCCAGTCTATTCAGCGCGAAGCCGTCGTAACGACTCCCTGCACAGGCACAGTAAGGCAGGCAAGGCCGGCATCACTTATCGGTGGACCGATCATCAAGCCCAAGGCGGAAGGTGTGCCTCCATTACCAGTGCCCATCTGGAAGGCCAGGTCTCCGAACAGCCAGTTGGGCCTCGTCGTCACATCGACATTGAGTTGCCGTACCAAAGACTCCTTTTCATTCCTCGACCGGAGCCGGCGCTCATGACGCTGCAGAAGCAGCGCTCATTCTCGTCCGCGAGCGGCGGCGCAGAGCGCGTCACGACCAACGCGCGCGGCTCGCTGCAGACATCCAAGGAGTACGTGGCCCGAGCGCAGCAGTTCGCCGATGCGCGCGTGCACGAGACGCTGCAGCAGTACCATGCAAACCGCTCGGCAGCCTCGTACGCGCCGTCAGCGGACGCCCCAGGCGTGGACCGCTCGCAGTGGAAGCTGGCCAAGGGTGGCGGCCGTCACAGCGCCATCGCCTGCTACAAGAAGGTCTCGGCCCGCGGTCCGTTCGGCGGGTTTCGGATGCCGCATCGGGGCAGCAAACACCAGGCCCCGGACCCGACCCGCATGACCATGAGCGCCAAGAACGCGCCGTCCGTGAGCGTCTCGGAGCAGGCCGAGCTGCTGGCCGTAGGCATCGTGCCCGGTACATTGGAGGACGTGCTGCACGGCACCGTCAACCTCACGCCCGAGGCCATGCAGATCGAGAGCGCGCACGCGCAGGGCGACCTGCTGGACAGCCGCGTGCTGGCCGCGCTGGTGGCGCCGTCATCCAGCGCGCCGTTCCGCTCGCTCTCGCTCAAGTGGGCGCTGCGCCACCACGAGGTGCTGTCCAGACACCGAGACTACGTGTACCTGGAGGCCACGGGCGTGCTGCGGGACCCGCAAGACAACGGCGCCCGCGTGGGCTACCACCTCGTGCACTCGGTCGCGCTGCCGTCCGCGCCCGAGCTGGCGCCCGAGATGCAGATCGTGCGCGGCCATTTGTCCTACTGCTACCTGTACCGCCAACACAGCGAGAACGAGGTCGAGCTCTTCTTCCACGGAGGAATGCTGCCGCGCGGCGGCGCAAGGGACCGCCTGGCCTTCTCCATGACGGCCGAGGCCGTGCTGGCCTCGCCCAGCACCGTCGAGTGCGCCATGATGAAGAAGCTGGCCTTCTCGCTGCGCACCAAGCAGCCGGCCGCTCTCCGGCCGCCGTCGCCACCGCTGGCGCACCACCTGGAAGACGACCTGCGGCAGACCCAGGGGGGACGCAAGAGCATCTTCGGCGGCAGCATGTTTCGCGCCTCGTCGGCCACTTTCGACAGCAGCCGCAGCAGCATGTCGTTCGGCGGGGACATGGGCGTCAGCCCGTGCCGCGTGTGCCGTCGCCCCGTGCGCGCCTACTTCGGAGGCAAAGTGACGTGCTGTCAGCTGTGCGAGGAGCCGGTGTGCAACCGCTGCAAGGTGCACAAGAAGGTGTTCGTGTTCGAAGGCGGCGTGTTCCACCCGCAGAAGATGGATTTCTGCTCCGAGTGTATGGTGACCACGACCCGCTTGAACGCGGGCTGGGTGGCGTCGCAGGAGCTCACAGGCGCGGCCAACCGAGTGCGCCTCAGCGAACGCAGCAGCTCGTCGTCCGAGGAGCGGGGCTCCAAGTCGCAGAGTAGTGCGAGCTTTACGTCTTGGAACGGGGCCATGTCTCGCATCGACGAAGGCCGCGCCACCATGACGTCCGACGGCCCCATGGGCCACTCGGCACCTCAATCGGTCGTCTGGCTGCCGACGGACCACCTGCATCCTCGACTCACGTCGATCGACCCCATGGATCTCGAGGTGGACGACGAGCAGCGACGCGAGAGCGTCCCGGAGAACGAGGCGTGCGACCGGCTCGAAGACGACAGCTTCATCGACACGGAGGCCTTCGTGACGTTTGACGACGACGACGGTGGGGACGACGCCATCCCGTTGATCGACATTCCGTCCGAAGGTGAAGAGGACGAATACGAGAGCGGACGCACGCTATCTCGCTACGCACTGGACCTCGTGTACGTCAAGGAGCGCTAGCTCGTAAAGATGGATGCGTACGGAAGGCGAAACGGACCAGCCAATGTCTTCGGAAGGACACGGAGGCGAGCAAGATGCGGTCGGTACCTCTTATTTAATTGAGAAAGTGAATGCCAAGAGTAAAACGTGTGTGGGGCATCATTGATCATCAAGTGGCCCGTGTCACGCGCTTGCTGCGTTCCCGGAGCAGCTTCCTCATGCGAGCAGCGTACTCTTCCCAGCAGGGCCAGTCGGTCGGGTACTGCGCTCGAGCAGCTACCAGCCGCTCTCGCTCCGCCTTCGTCAGGGCGTTCTCCTGCCGTCGGCTTTGGCTCTTCATCAGCAGCAGCACCAGCTCCGCCAGCTGTGGCGTTGTCAGGCACGTCGTCGTGAGCTGCGCCGGGAACGTCACGGCCGTGTCGTCGTTCGCAGCCACGTCAGCTCGGATCCGTATGCTGATAGTCTCTGATAGCGCCAGCGTCTCCGGCGTCGACTGCGCTTCGGCAGCTGTCCAGATCGCCCTGAGTAGCTCCCCATCCGCCGCAGTCGACGAGGCCTGGCGGCCCACGACCAAGAGCTTGCACGTGGAAGACATGCAGTCCTGCCAGCAACCAGTTAGACCATTAGGGACACACTTCACAGTAGTGAGGCCAAACCTGCGGGTTCAGGAGCACTTGGACGGACACGGCGTCTCCTGCTGCCTCGAGGAAACCCATCGCCGGCCGCACCCGAAGCTTGCGCGGCGCGGTGCACTGCACTTTGAACAGCATGGCTGCGCTCGGTCGTGATACATTAAGTAGCACCAGCGTATGCTGTCGTCTTCCTGTGGGCGAGAAGGTGAGGGCATGGCCCAGAGCTCGACCCTCGTACTCGAGCTCCATCGTCGTCTTCAAGTTGCCTTTTTTGCCTTTTTTTCTTGATAAATCAATTTTTGAATTTTGTTTGGTGTATATGCACACTAAATTAAATGAAGCCATCCGGCAGCCACTCCCAGTCAATAAGGCCTTGATGCACCGCTCCGGAGGCGACCCGAGCGGCGGCTCCAAGCTGCGCGCCAGCCGCGTGCGCCGCCAGCGCGACCGCGAGCGCAGCCTGGACGAGGACGAACTGGAGCAGCGTTTCGGCCGCGCGAGTCTATCCCTATCCGCGCCCGTGTTCGTGCCGGCCGCTCAGCGTACGGCTCCGCCGGCGTCCGCGTCGCCCACGCGCTCTATGGCCTTCGTGACGGACCGGCGTGGACCCAGTACCAGTGCTTCCTCCTCCTCTGTCTCTCGCCGTCCAAGACGCTCGGCCACAGCTGCCGCCGCTGCTAAACTACACAAGAACATAGAGAAGAAGACCCAGCAGGAGACCAAGAGACCCACAGCAGCGAAGACCAATGCACCGAGCAAGCCTCGACGCGGGCGGATGGGCGTCAAGGGGCTCGGCAAGCAGGATCAACCGCCACCCTCGGCCAAGGCGGCGGCCGTGTCGATGCACGAGCATCACCGCCGCAAACTGTCGCTCACATCTGCGGAGCTGCAGACACAGGAGACGCCGGAGGAGACGGAGAAGGTGGCGGACAAGGACACGGAGGACGTTTACCCCGAGACGGCGGGCAGCGCCTTCCCGCAGCAGCTCACGCTCTTCAGCCAGCAGAAGCGGTTGCCGCAGCGCGTGGCCAGCCGCGACGACGTCATTGACACCATCTTCAAGGCGCTCTTTGCTCGCAGCGAGGAGCGGCGCAACCGCCCGCGCCAGGCGCTCAGCGCCTTTGGAGACGACACAGGAACAGACACAGACGAGCCCAACGAGGAGTTCGTCAAGCGAGGACTCGCCAACGCGCTCTTCAAGGACCAACTTAACCTGCATGTGCCGTCGTCCCTGACGCCTGCGGCGACGGCAGACAGCCTCATCTCGCCAACGTTCATGCACGCGCTAGTGACGGCACTGCGCTTCGAGGACTTCCGCACAGCCAGCGCACGGCTGGACATCCTGCGCGCGATCCACAAAAGCTGCCCCACCAAGAGGTTGCATCTCGCTCGAGCACTGGCGGACGCCACGGCGCTGCGTGTGGAGTACGTGACGGCGGTTGCTGCGCGTGCACATCTACTTGGCGTCGAGAAAACATCGCCGCAAGTGATCGCCGACCACCAGCACGACCACGGACACGGCTTCACCGAGTTCTTGCGCTACTTCATCGAGCACGTCGAGGAAAGTCTGCTGGAGACGCCGCCGCCTGAGGGATCGGACGCCGCCCAGGAGCAGGCAGAACAGCAGAAGGAGCTCGTGCGCAACTGCATCGCCAGCCTTGTGTCGCTCTGGCGCGCGCATTGGGTCGACCCGGCGGGCTCGGACGACGAAGAGCTCATCAGCTGTGCCGGCCAGTTCGTGGCGTACATGCCGTCGGTCACAGGGCCGCTGCTCAAGCGCTTGCTGAGCGCGTGGCCGACGCGCTACCCCAAGCAGGAGGTGGGCGCGATCCGCATGGTCGCACGAGTCATCATGTCCGGGCCGCCTCTGCAGCAAGTGGACTCGACGCACAAGCTCCAGCGCCGCATCTTCACGCGACTGGCGCGCGCGCTGCAGAGCCCGAACGTCGACGTGGCCAAGGAGGCGCTGGCCTTCACGGGCTGCCAGTTCGCGCTCGTGCACTTCCTGGGCCGCGACGACGCCATCTACGCCGCCGTCACCGCCGCTCTCCACGCCAACGCCGAGAGCCACTGGCACCAGGGCGTGCGCACCACGTCCGAGACCAACTTCGACCGCGCCTTGGACTTCGCCTCGTAGACCACCACAACCAGATAGAACTTAGATGGATAGATTAACCCTTTTTGACAACAAGCAAGCAAGCACACACAGCAACAAGAGATAGATTAACCCTTTTTGACAGCAAGCAAGCAAAACACACAGCAATAACAAGAGAACTGGGAAGGCGACCACGGGTCGACCATACTCTTGTCAGTACTTAAGTTCACTCTTCATCGCTACGCTTGCCGGAGCAGCCGCTGAAGTCGAAGCCACAGGCCATGGAGATAACCAGATAGATGACGAACACCCCTACAAACACCAGCAGAAGCCAGAGCTTGACGTTGCGTCTCCACATGGACTTGCGGAGCTGCGTGGACGAGCGCTCGAACTTGACCGACTGGCGGTTGAGTTTGTCCGTGCGGTCCACCAGCAGCTCGAACTTCTCGCCGCGCTCCAGCACCTTGTCGATGTTCTCCACCATTATGTCCTTGACGTCGTCAATCTGCTGCTTAACGCGTGAGAGCGAGTCGGCGTCCGGGTGCGCGTTGTAGTAGTCGAGCAGACGGCGGATCTCGTGCTGGAACTGGTCGTTCATGGCGAAGGCGATGGCCGTGAGCGCGCGCTCGCCGTACGCGGCCTGGAAGCGGTTCTTCATGTCTTCCAGGAAGAGGAAGGGCACGCGGCGCTGCAGGTCGTCGTCCGCCATGCACAGATACGTCACGCCGCGCTCCACGACGTAGTGGAAGATGTGGCGGTCGTACACGTACGACATGCGGCCGTCCTGCGTCGGGATCTTGGCCAGCAGCACGCGCGTCACGGTGGGGAAGTTGCCGGACGTGGCCGTGTACTCGGCCAGCACCGTCTTCTCGCGCGACACGAGTGCGTACACGATGGGCATGACAAAGGAGGAGCGGGTTAACAAGGAGGAAGGAGAATGACCCGAACTTGAAGGGAAAAAAGAGAAACCTATGACTAAGAATGCGTATGACGTAAGACAGGATGGACGTTCCGATGGACGTTTGAAGGACAAAGAGGACAATTCTATTCACTGCATCATCATCACATGCGCCTCAATGACCTACACATTGACCAACAAGCAAAACAACACGTTAGCGCCGTCAAGACACCTCGCCATCGCCTTGCAGACGTACCGTCATCAGGTCCGTGCGGTCGAAGCGGTTGCGAGACGGGTACGCCAGCTTGTTCAGCCGCAGCAGCTCGTCGCGAAGCTGGTCGACCGTCCAGCGCGCCGTCTTGGCCACCAGCTTCGTCAAGACCGCCGCCATCCGCGCCTGCAGCAAGAGATCAGCAACAGTCAGTCGAAAGCTAAGCTCCCTACACGAAGTGCAAGCTCCACAGTGGCGTACCTCGTCATAAATAAAGTCTGGTGTGGCCTGCTCTTCCACCGTCTCCTCTTCGTGCGCCTCCGGCATGGGCTCGTCGGTTGCCTCGGCTTCGGCTGGTGCTGACGGCGCCTTTTCCTCCCCCACGTTAACTCCCTCCGCGGCCTCT
Organism: Phytophthora crassamura; assembly: GCA_033557995.1. NCBI lineage: Eukaryota > Oomycota > Peronosporomycetes > Peronosporales > Peronosporaceae > Phytophthora > Phytophthora crassamura. Next base: position 2,034,558 of record JAUCED010000005.1, on the reverse strand, counting down.
TCGTCGCTGTCGCTGCTGCTCTCGCCCAGCGCTTGGTCCGTCATCATGCTCTCGGCGTAGCGAGTGCCGAAGCACTTCTGCGAGAGCTCCGGGTCCGCCGTGATGTACGCCAACGCCTCCAGCACGCTATTCAACGTCACGGTCTCGCCGTCGCGCTTCTTGCCCGGAGTGAACACGACGCGCTGCACGGCCAACCCGGACTCCTTGTCCGACGCCTCGATGATATCGAAATTGTCGTCGCGCGTCCAGCCTTCGTCCTTGAGAATGGGCCACAGCAGCTCGTCGAAGTAGTCCGTCTCGTCCATCTTCTCTTCGTCCTGGATCAGGCGCACCGAGCCCGCCGCCTCGGCCGAGCCATTGGCAACCGAGCGCTGTGTCTTGACGGACTCCATCACGGCGTCGTCCGTCAGCCGCTTGATGTACTTGACGCTGACGGCCTTCTCACTGCCGCCGAGAATGTACTTGACGTTGTACGTGCCGTCCTTGCTGCGACTCTGGATGACGGCAGCGCCCCCCTCGCGGTTGATTCCTGGGTGCGTCCGGCTGCTCACGAAGACGCGATCGCCCTCGTCAAACGCCTCCTCTTCCTCGCTCTCCTCGCCAGAATCTTCCTTGTCGCTGCCAGGCTTCTCACTGCCGTCCGTCTTGGTACGTTCCTCCTCATCGCTCTTCTTCTCCTCGTCCTCTTCATCGTCAAACCACTGCGCCACCGGTAGGGACGACGGACTCTTGGTGTCTGCTTCGTCGTCCTTGCTGCTAGCTGCGCTCGGACCTTCCGTCGCGGCCTCCTCCTTCACGGCCACTCCGTTGCTTACTGGGTTACTGGCGCCTGTACTCGCTGCCGTCGCGCGCGAGATCGCATCGTCCAAACTGACTTCAGGGGCCTTCACGCCACGAAGACGCGCACTGGCGCGCACGCCGGGCTTTTCGTGGGCTCGTTCCTGAGGCTTCCGCGTGCTTTTGCCGTTCGACTTCAAGAAGCGCTGGCCGTACTCCCCGTAGATAGCGGGGTGCGCGCGGAGCCGCTTCGCCACGTCTCGGCACTTGGCGAACAGATCGTAGCCCTGGCGGATGCGGAACCGGTGCGCGTACGACAGGATGTTGTCCTTCATGGTGCCCGCTGCGTGCGCGATGTGGCGCGTGGAGCTGCGCTTGGGGTTGAACACGTTGGCGTTCCGCACGATGAGCTGGATGTCGTCCATGAACTGCTCGAAGCACGTGTATTCCTCGTCGTTGAGCTTGTCGCGCATCGTCCTCAAGTCCATGGGGCGCTTCACAATCAGGTAGTAGTTGGGAACGGCCACGGGGTCCACCGGCACGTAGAACGGCGTGTACAGCCTCTGTGAGTAGCAGTAGTCGAGCACTTGGCTCAGGAAGATCCGCAGCTCACGGAGGAAATGCAAGTCTCGCTCCTTCCTCTTCTGCTGCTCTTGGGGGCTCAACTCCATCTTGGCCGGCGCTGGCAGCGGCGCCAATGGCAGCACTTGGAGCGTTTCGTTCTTGCTGCGCTTGGTCTTCTGCACGGATGGAGGCGTGGCGAACGAGCTGAAAACTTGCTGGAAATGCGCCAACCGAGCAGCGTTGTTGGGTGCATCCAGCTCCAGTATCACGGACGTGCGGGACACGCTCGGGTCCTCTTGAAACAACGCCAGCAAGTCCTCCGGCAGTGTCTCTTGGTCGCACGAGGACGACGCCGTGCACGCCAGAAACAACATGGGCAGGTTGGCTCGCACTTGCAGGTTCAGGAGCATCATCTTGAGCGTCAGGTGCATCGACTCGGACGTGTTCTTCCACCACAGCTCGATCTGGGGGAGATAGAGCACACACGGCAGGCATTTCTGCGCCTCGCTCAGCCGTTGGATGAGCGCTTCCTCCGGGAAGTGCGAGTTCGAGTCCGCCACGAGCGAAGGGTAATCCAGCGAGAAGTGCGTGAGCCCTTCGAACGAATGCAGAAGCGCGGGGCCAATGTACTGCTGGCCCATGCCAGCCTTGCCCGCAATCAAGACGCGAGGGAACCCAGAGTGCCGAGGCAAATGCAGGGACGCAATGGAGTGGACACGCTTCTTGAGCGCGCGCTGTTGAGCCTTCTGCACTGCTGCGGAGTCGGAGCGCCGGCAATCCGGGCAAAACCAAAGCGCACCGGAGTTTTCCGCACAAGCTTCGTCCGACGCCGACAGACACGCACGATGGAAAGCCCCAGCGCAGGCATCACAGCAGAGCAGCTCGCCTTCGCCTCCGTGGCACACGTCACACTCGTCATGGTTTGCGATCGCGTAAATGTCCACGTCGTCTTCGTCGTCATCCCCAGCCTCTTCCTCGGTGCTGTCCGCGGTGACAGCATCATCAATGGCCGCTTTATCAACAGGGAAGAGCGGGAAGTGGCGCGCGACGTCACGCAGCACCTTCGTCATTTGCGCCTCCAGCAGCCTTTTAACAGCGCGGGGTAGCGGCGCTGCGAACGAGCTGACGGCGCGGTGGGAAGCTGGCGTGATCTTCTTGGCTGCCTTTGCGAAATCCCCGCGAGCCACCACCACGTTCTCCAGATTGATCAGCAGCTTGTCTTCACTGGCGTAAACTTGCGGATACACGCGCCGTAGCGAGCACAGCGCCGCCTCAGCACAGAGTGCCTTGATATCGGCACCACAGTACCCCACCGTTTGCTCCGCGAGCTCGGTTATAAATCTGTCTGACAGCGGCGGCTTCCAGTGCTTCGAGTGGATCGCCAGCATGCTCTTCCGCTCCTTCACACTCGGCAACTTGAAGCCCAATTCTCGATCGAAGCGACCGGGACGGCGCAGAGCCGGATCAATCGCGTCAAGTCGGTTGGTCGCCCCGATCACAACGACGCGGCCGCGTGAGTCCATGCCGTCCATCAGAGCGAGCAACGTCGACACGATCGACGCGTGGATCTGGTCTTGCTTGGCACTGCGCACAGGGGCGAGGCCATCGATCTCGTCGAAGAAAATAATCGACGGCTGGTTGCGCTTGGCCTCTTCAAACAGCAGTCGTAGCTGCCGCTCGGCTTCCCCCACCCACTTGCTTAGGCAGTCGGCTCCTTTCCTCATGTAGAACGTCACGTGCCGCCTCTGCTTCTCCTTCTTGTCTTTCCCATTCGGTACAGGCGTCGCGTCTCCGTTGTCGGCGCTGGCTTGGGCCCCGTCGCTGTGAAACGAGTTGGCCAGCGCTCTGGCTAGCAACGTTTTCCCTGTGCCTGGGGGGCCGTAGAACAGCACACCGGACGGCGGCGCCACGTTGTACTTGGCGTAGAATTCCGGGTACAACAGCGGCAGCATCACCATTTCTTTCAGCGCCTCGATGTGCGATTTCAAGCCGCCCACGCTGTCCCACGTGATGCTGCGATCCACTTCCACAGGCGTGATGTCCGCGCGTGAGCTTCCGCCCTTCCGCCCGCCTTTCGACGACTTCCACGGACTGCTCGTCCGCATGCCGCCGTCCGAGTCGTCATCATCCAGGAACATGTCGGAAGACGAGGACGAGCCAGAAGACGAAGACGAGAGCGATCGGCGGCGCCGCTCCCGACGCCCGCGGCCGTGCTTGCTTCGAACTCGGCTACGACGCCGGTGCGGAGGAGGCGACGAGTCCATGTCCGGCAGAAAGAGCCGCCGATTGCTTCCCGAGCCGCTCGTGCCGTTCCTCCTGGACGCTCGGCTGGCTTGCCGTTTCTGGTACTCGGCGTACGCAGACGTTTCTGGGGAGGCTGCCGCATCTACTTCCGCGTCTGCCCGGTGCGTTTTGGAGCGATCGCGCAGCGGATAGCGACGCGACGTGTCCTCGCTTTCGAACGCAGTCCCTGCGCTGGCTTTTGTCCGGGTTCGAGTGGCGATGCCGTTGCTAGTCGCTTCCTGTCGACGCTGCCGCAGGTGATACCGCGTGGCGCTTGCTGGTCCGCCTTCGCCGTCTTCGTCGTCCTGTTCTTCATCCGAATTCGCGTCTTCGTCCTCGGACGGCAGCTCTGCGTCCTCCTCCTGCTCAGCTTCTGCGTGGTCGTCTTCTGCGCTCACCTCTAGCTGCGAGCGCTTCGTCCCGCGCGCTCGCCTCTCTACCAGCGGCGGCGAGATCGCGCTCGCCTCGCTTGCCGTGAGGCTCTCTCGCGATCGCAGCGAGTAGCGCGTCGAGCGCGAGCGTCGCTCCTGCTCCTGAGCCACTTGCTGCTCCTTGCGCTCCTGCGCCTTGATCTTGCGATTGATCTCCTTCAAGCTCAACTCCTGAGCATACTGGGCCTCTTCCTCGTGTCCTTCCTCGTCCTCCTCCTGCTCGTCCTCGTCTCCATGCCGCTGCCTCTTGGCCCGGCGGTTGCGGTTCCGACTGCGGCGTCTGCGCTTCTTCCCGTTAACCACCGACTCGGGCGTCGACTCGGCGTACGGGGCGCTGGCCGTGAACACGTCGTTGTACATGGACTCATCGAAGCGCTTGGGCTTCGAGTGGCGCGTGCGCAGCGAGTAGCGCGAGGCCGGAGACGGCGACGCGCTGCTGGCGTCTTCTCGGCCCGGCGGACTCTCGACGTTCAGCTGCGTCTGCAGGCGGCGCTGGCAGCAAGAGTCAGTCACTGAGTCAGTCAAGTCACAGAGCTGAAGGGCCGGCTTTAGAGCTGTACCGAGGGCCGCCGGGGCTTCTCCTGTGGCTCGTTTTCTTCCATCTCGTCGTCGTCCTTGTTCTCCTCCAGCTCGTCCGTGTCTGCGTCCTCCGACTAGTATGCATACACAGAACAGACTTGTTAGAGCGCCGTTTGACCTCGTTCTACGCGGCGTTCAACGGCCCACCTGCTCGTCTTCTTCTTCTTCCGTCTCGACAGGGCGGGTGCGGCGCTCGGGGACCGCCACCAGCACAGGCGACGAGTCTGCACATGCAAACACATACAGGAAGAAAGTGTGAGAGGCACGAAGAGGGCGCGAGAAGGGCGCGACGCGCGACGCACCGCTGCTGCTCGGAGACGCCGCCGCTTCCAGCACGCTGCGCGCCATTATTGTCGCAGTTGGTTTTGGCGCCAACGCCAAAAAACATGACCGTTTTTTTGTGCCTTTTTTGCCAAAAACGGCAGACGACCCAAAAAGCAGATCCTGTTGGACCCCAAAAAACGGGAATGACTGAAAAAGGTTGTACTTAAAAAAGGACTTGAAATCGGGCGCAGCAGGCTTGTCTGCCGCGACTGTTTAGCAGAAATAATAAATATAATAATTGAAAAAGATAGAAAGTGTAATCAACGATATCTTAGCGACGTTGGTTCAAAGAGCTCGTATTCAGTAAGAAGAATGGGCAACTCATTGTACTGGCTCCTCGAACGGTTTTCCCTGTTAATATGGTGGTATGACCACGGGCGTGGACATCACCTAGCAGATGTCCCGCTTTAAAGCGGTCACCTCTCCGGTGGCAAATAAAAAGCTGGGGATGAAGCTCGCCAAGCGCGAACGTGAAGACAATGTTATCGCATTGAGGCAGACACTGAAGGAGAACGACAAATTGATGCAGAAGTATAACCGGCTGGACCTGTCACAGAAAAAAAACGTTGCAGTAGATACTCGAGCAAGAAGGGATCGTGCCGCTAGTTGAATCGTGTGGCTGCGGTAAACGTCTTACATTACCCTTGCGGTCGTGGCATACGTGTGCATTCTTCATCCGCGCAAACGTGTGGCTGTCTAAGCAGAGACAAACGACGCGGTAGATCAAAACATGAAAATAGTTACGGGTTAATTGGACGAATGATAATAGTGGCAATCGCTAGGGACTTCGTTCGATCTGAATGGAACCGAATGCGGAAGAAAATATGATATTGTATTGGCACAAGCTCATTGCAGGTCAAGAAGATATCCGCGGAATTGAGTTTGATTTATGTATTTGTGACGAAGGTGAACAGGCTGCGGGTCTCCAGATACGGGGCTTGTCATGGCGCTGTGTCCGAGTACGAAAACGCTAGCACTAATAGGAGACCCTCGCCAATTGCCTCCGTTCCAGACTGCGCAGGATCCGGAGCTGAAAACCAACTTCGGCGGACGCAACATCGCGTGAATAAAAAAAGAAAGTCAGCGCTGGAAGACTTCTTGGATCTCGGCGAAGTAACTCGTTTGGACATCCACCACCGATCTTGCGTGCCAAAATCGCTAAAACAATGACTGCTAAATATGGAGATAATTTCGCGGCGGGCATGCTTAAGCAACGCGAGAAAGTGATAAAACAACGAGACAAGTCCCCGGATGGGTAATAGAAAGAGGACACGGGGGGCGTGGACTCGTGGAGAATAAAAAGCCATCAAGCCCGTAGACGAGGTGACGTAGTCGAGACCGCGGTGGAGGAATTAAACGCGATATCAGACGAAGGTCGAAGGTTGCGCGCCACTTATGAGCAAGTGCTTAAGCAGAAAAGGCTGAGCAATGCTGATAAATATGTTACCGCCACGGAGCATGGCACGCCTCTGAGCGAACCTGCTACTACTGATGATGAAACACTGGTGAAACACTGGCCAACAGCCTGCTCATCGGTGGAGATTGGGCTGAAAGTACAGAACGCGCTATCGTTGGTTTTCGCCTGCAGCTCAGCGTTCCCTGTACCAGAGCTGAAGCTAGCTCTCGTCAGTCTACTGGCGGAATCGAACTGCGAAGGGTGTCGGACCCCGAATCGTGGATTGGGTTTGCGATCAAGAAAGTTTAAGGGAGATACGAGCTGTCGCCACTGCGCATACTTCGCGCAGGACTATCGCGTCATGCTTGCACTCCATAATTGGATGCGCTAAATAAATACATAAATGAATAAATATGTGTAGTTTCGAAACCCAAACATGGGGTCGTTTGGCTTTTGGAGGTGAGATAGCAAGCTGGCAGTCGTTGTCTCAACATGTTGAGAACAAGCAGGGCATGTGAGCGGAATGTCAAGCAACGCTGTCCTATTTTTGCTGCTGGTCATCGAAATTGACAAAAATATCAAGACACCAAGGGAGTTTTGGGTTGGATAGCTTGGTGTGCATAGCAACGTCGGTTCAAAGAGCTTGTGCTCAGTGAGAAGAATGTGCAACTCCTGGTACTGGTTCCTCGAACAGTTTTCCCTGTTAATGTTGGAAGCTGGTGGTATGACCACGGCTAAGTTATCCTGTAACGGGGTTACATCGAATAGTGTGATGCAGATAAGCTAGGTGCCACACATAAGTTGAGTTCCACACATATGTTACGTGGGTCACCCCAGATAGGAGTGGGTGGCTCACAGCCAATGGATATGCATTAGACTAGGCTGTACTATGATAGAGTGAATCCTATATATACAAACAACAGGCGGCTCTGCCGCGATAAACAACAATACATTCAGTTCACATTTTGAAGCATAGAGTTCATACCTTTGTATAAGGTATTGTCTATCTCTGGAATCCTTAATAAAGGTTTAATAAGGTATTCGTCCAAACTCTCGTATAGAGTTTGTAAAGCTTTCAAAGAACACTACAGACTCTCTGAGTCTGTGTCTTCCTCTGCGTAAACGCTATTGCAGCCCCGCTGCACTTGGTAGCACTTGTAGTCATTCCTACACCTGAGTCTTACGACTGTCCCTCTGTGAGGATGGAGCAATTCGCCGACTTACCGCCGAACCAACAGGAAGGGCTTAAAAAGCTGATGTCCCTGATCGGTCCGGATGGCGTGGCTCATCTTGCTTCGCAAGGCCCCGACGCGGTGAACGCGCGTCTGGAGGCGTTTTCTCAGTATGAGAATCCTCTACTGGAGCACGTCCAGCAGAAGATGAATGAGGCCGCCGTGTTTGTGACGCCCAGGCCGTCATCGGACGGTGCTTCACGAGCCAAACCACTCATGGTGAGTGTCAAGACCTTTGAGGGCAAAGAAGGCGAAAGCCTTATGCTCTGGGTCAGAGAAGTCGAAATGGCTATGGCGTCCGCCATGCTCAAGACTGAGCAGCAGCGCGTGGCGCTTGCTATCTCGAAGCTCGGTGGTCGAGCGCGAGCGCGAGAATGGGCCCTGACGTGCGGCACGTCAGTGGACACCGCGTTTCCTTCTTGGGACGAGCTGAAGCTTCAGCTCTCGCGAGTGTTCTCGCCGCCTAACCAGGCATATCGCGTGAGGTCACGCTTCCTTTCTACCCGCCAGGGTAAGAAGGAGTTGGTGGACTTCGTCCAAGAGTTGCGAACTTTAATCGCCGGTATGGCGGCGGACCGTCTTCCCGAGGTGGTCACTGTGACCGTCTTCATGGAAGGTCTGCGCACTGGCGTGGCCAGGACGGAGGTCTTCCGTGTTCACCCTACCTCTTTGAAGAGGCTGTGAACGTGGCGTTGAACGCCGAGTTCAACTTCAACTCGGCCCGACTTGGTTGGACGGCTTCCCAAGCCAGCTCTTCCGGAGCCTCCGACGCGTCCAATGGCGCTGCCCCGATGGACCTCAGCTACGCTGAAGATGAAGAAGCTGAGCTTCAGGCTGCGGAGCAGCGCACGGGCATCCGTCGATGATGTTATGTGCGGGAGAGCACCCAACACCTGCGTCCAGGTTGTCCGCTGCGCAAGCAGCGCCAGGCTCCCTCGAGCCGAGGCTCGACCTCTGAGCCGAAACTGGGCTCGTGGCGGGGAAACGCCAAAACCCAGTAGGCGCGGGGCGCCCTGCTGGGGAAGAACTGGGTTCTGTTGAGCCTCAGGGAGGAGGTCGACAGGGCTTAGCCCCGAAGAGCACCGTGCTCTCTAACAACACGGAACGTGTATGCAAGCCGGGCTTGCTGGTCGTGGAAGCGACCGTGAAGGGCTTTAACAAGCCGTGGAAGATCCTTATCGACTCAGGAGCGTCGGGCAATTACGCTCGGCGCTCCACGATAGAAGGAAGTCAGCTGTATGCTGAGGCACTGAAAGCGCGTACGAGTGATGTCATCACGGTCCGTCTTGCAACGGGAACCCGTGTGACGGTGCCCAAGGTTACGATGAACCTGGGCGTGAAGTTCTTGGACTTCGATAGCATTGAACGCTGTTTGGTCATCGACCTGGATTCGAGGTATGACCTCATCCTGGGCATGGCATGGCTTGAACGCCATGAGCCATGGATCGATTGGAGGTCGAAGACCTTAGGCGCTACGCGCTTGTCTCCTAGTGGAGCTTTGGCGAGTCATGAACCCACCTCTGCTAGGAAACAAAAGCGCTATTGGCGCTGGCACTGGACCGAGTCGGTCAATGTGCTAGACATTGGAGTGTCTGAGTTAATGGACACTGGCGTCGAAGACGCGAGTCCCGAGCACTGCTCGCGGGCTGACCGTGGAGTGGCACGTAACCCACTGAGTGAGACTCATCGCGATGAGTCATCGCTGCATGTCGGTCATGGCATGGTCGACAGTTCGTCGAGGCATCTTGGGCATGGCCCTAGTGATGCGTGTGGAGCGGCACGTAACCCGCTGAGCAGTGCTCGTCACGAGAGCGCAGCATCGCTGCATGCCACTGATGGCGTGGTCGGCTGTGAGCCGAGGCATCAAGGGGAGGACCGTGACGATGCGGGTGGAGTGGCACCTAACCCACTGGGTGAGGGCCGCGAGCATTGCAGCTCCTCGCCGGCTCAATCCGAGCAACAAGAAGCGGAAACACTTGAGGACACTTTTAGTGTGAGCCTGCTGGCCTCTCCGAGGCGTACAGCTTCCGCAAGGAGGCGGCAGCGACGCCAGATGGCGACTGCGAGACGCAAAGTGTCTGTTCTGACTCATGAGGTGTCTGTCGTTGACGACGATAGCGAGCAGCTATATACACTCGTTAATGGAGTGACCGGTGAAGCCGAGGGCAATGCTAGCCTCGAGGCTATCCCGGCGCTAAATGCTCTGCTTGAGCTGGACGAGATGTCCATTCCCGAGTTCGGGAACGCCTTGGAGGCCGGCGAGTTAGCCGAGGTGGTCATGATACGACCTGAAGAGGAGCTGAACTCCTCGTCGCTTATGGACGAAGCTGTCCTTGAGGACACGAAGGAGGCACTCAGTGCGCGAAGCGGATCTTCGATCCTGAAGGACCCTTCGGATCCCTTCTATCTTTTGGTTAAGGAGTACCAGGACGTGGTCTCCAATGACCCGCCGACTGGCTTGCCTCCTGATCGAGGCGTTCGACATGAGATTGACCTGGTTCCCGGAACCAAATACTGCGTAACACGGCAGTGGCCCTTACCGAAAGAGCAGTGTGACGTCATTGACGCGTTCTTTAGTGCCAAGCACCCTGCGGGCATGGTGCGTGAGAGCAAGTCTCCGCACTCAACGCCAACGTTCTGTGTCAGAAAGCCTAATAGCAAGTGGCGCATCGTTCATGCTTTCAATAAGCTCAATGCGGCCACCATTCCGGCGCAAACGCCGATTTCTAGAAAGGATGTTATGCAGAATAACATGGTCGGCTGTACCATGTACAGCGCGCTTGACTTTCTCGATGGTTATTACCAACTGCTCATGCGAGCGAGCGATGTTCCGCTGACAGCGGTTAGTACTCCGAGCGGGATGCTCTGGGAGTGGCTGGTCATGCCCCAAGGGCTTTCGAATGCACCTGCGACGTTCAACCGTCTGGTGACACAGCTCTTTAGGCCCCATCGGGCGTATGCACAGACATACTTCGACGACATCTTCGTCCATAGTCGTGCTGCCGATGGCAGGTCGGATGTGGACAACCACATTGACCACTTGCGAGCGGTGCTCGAGTGCACGCGCACCAACAAGCTGTACGCTAACACATCCAAATGCATCTTCGGTGCTGAAGAGATTCCTTCTTAGAATACTTCGTTGGAAAGCGAGGCCTTCGAGCAGATCCTGCTAAGGTCAAGGCCATTGTCGACTGACCGGTTCCAAAGAACCAGAAGGACTTACGTAAGTGGCTTGGCCTCGCTAACTACTTGCACAAGTACAGCGAAAACTACGCTGATATGGCTCGGCCATTGTCCAATCTCCTAAAGAAGGACGCGGACTGGTGTTGGAACACCGAGCATCAAGATGCTTTCGTGGCGGTCAAGGAGAGTCTCCTGCACGCGCCGATCTTGGCGTTGCCAGACCCCGATCGTCCTTTCAGTGTCGTCTGTGACGCATCTGACTTTGCCATCGGCAGTGCTCTGCTCCAAGCAGACGCCGGAGGGCGTGAACGCGTGATTGCGTTTGAGTCTCGCCAGCTTAAGGCTGCAGAGAAGAACTACCCAGTTCATGACAAAGAGCTACTTGCGATGAAGTATGCTCTCGTCAAGTTCAGGGCTCACCTGCTGGGATCTAAGCCGTTTGTGATCTTCACTGATCATACGTCACTACGCACTGCGACCCAGTCGCCTCACCTCTCGCAAAGGATGGCCCGTTGGCTGTCCTTCTTCGCGGAGTACAACTTCGAGGTGAAGTACAAGCCTGGCAGGCAGAATGGTCTTGCAGACGCATTGTCACGGCGACCGGACTATGAGCTTGCTCATGTCACGATGGTGACCTCGTCGGTGACGGACTTGATACGCGCTGCGTATGCGCGAGACGACATGTGTGTCGCCCTGCTGCGTGCTCTTGGGAGCAAGGAGTTTGAAAACTCGGACAAGACATTGTCGGCGCGCTTGCGCGCGAGCCTGCACCGTTACTCCGTCGCTGACGGTCTGCTGTACTACAGCACGAGTGCGGAGGACACTCCTCGAGTCGTGGTCCCTCATGACGAGGATTTGAAGTATCGTATCCTCTACGAGGCGCATGATACACCGCTTGGCGGCCACCTCGGTCGCGAGAAGACCTACAGCTCTGTGAGCCGGACCTATTGGTGGCCCAAGCTGTACAAGTGGACGAGCACGTACGTGCGCACGTGTGAGACGTGTCAGAGGGTGAAGCCCTCACCGCATGCGGCCGCGCCGCTGGCAAGCTTGCCTGTACCCTCTGGGTGTTGGAGTCCATGAGTTTGGACTTTGTGTTTGGCCTTCCAAAGGACTCGGAAGGTAACACGGGCATCGTGGTCTTCGTTGACCGTCTGAGCAAGATGGCTCATCTAGCGGCTGTGCCGGACACCGTGGACGGTGAAGGGACAGCGAAGCTGTTTCTCGATCGGGTCTTCCGCCAACACGGGCTGCCCGCATCGATTGTCTCGGATCGAGACCCCCGCTTCACTGGGAAGTTTTGGGACGCTGTCTTTAAGGTGCTTGGCACCAAGTTGGACATGTCCACAGCGGACCATCCGCAGACCGACGGTCAAACGGAGCGCGTGAATCGCGTTGTCGAGGACATTCTTCGCAGCATTTGCGCTGACACGCCCAAGCGTTGGAGCACCATGCTCCCACTCGTCGAGTTTGCGTTGAACAACGCTGTGCATGCCTCCACAGGCTACACTCCGTTCTACGTGAACGGCCTCACTCACCCGCGCGTCCCGTTGACGCTACCACTGCGTGATTCTGGGCTTGGTGGGGGAGGGATTGCCGACCGACTCGCTAATGTCAGCCCACTCACTGTTCGTAAACAGGTTGATGAGTTTCTCTCAACGCGTCTAAGGGTCCTTCGACACGTACGTGACGCAATGGCTGATAGCCAAGACAAACAGAAAGAACATGCTGATGCTAAAGGCAGAGGCAATGTTGAGAGTTATGAGGTCGGGACCTCGTGTTGCTTAATGCTAAAAACCTACCTACACATGCAGTGTCTGCGGTCTTCAAGACCAAGTTGCGCCCGCGCTTCGTTGGGCCGTTCACGGTCGTGGCCAAGAAGGGCCTAGCGTATACGCTCAATCTTCCGACGAAGATGCGCACACACCCCGTGTTTTTTTTCGTGGGCTTGCTCAAGCCGTACCGGGACCCGGCGCAGGTGGGTTCCCAGGAGCTGGCGCCCAGCGTGGCGGAGCCACAGTGCCCTGCTGAAGTCGCAGCAACAGGTCGACCTGACCTTCCAGCCGCGCGAAACCTTGCTCAAGGCGCGCCAGGCGTTGCGTCGCCGACTCAGCTGCCTCACACCACTGGAGACGCTCCTGGAGATCGCGGATCTCATTCACAATGGTGTCAGACTCCCTCTCGGCTTGATCAAGCCTCCGCCCGTGGCGCTCCAGGGTCTGACGCACGTCGCTCAGCGATCTCTCCAAGCTCTCCAACTCCTCAGGACGGACAGGTTCCTCACCGTGCGAGGACACGGGCGCCGCCGGCGCTGCTCGACGAGCAGGGTAATCACCACCTTCATGTGGAGCGTAGTCTAAAGCGTCGTCGACGTGAGGGCCACAACCAGTATCAGGTGAAGTGGCGAGGGTCCCCCCACTCTGATAACTCATGGGAGTTTGAGATACCTCTCCGGCAAGATTGCCCAGACGTCGTGGACGCTTTTGATCGACAGGATCAAGGGAGCTCCATGAGCCGGGGGCCGAGTAATCGGTCGCCTCCCGCTTCCCGACAATAGGTCGGGGGGGCTGAAGGATCAAACGCTGAGCTCAAGCGTTGATCCGGAGCTGTGGCAGCCATGGATCCACTTCGGTGGAAGCTGCTAGAGCTCAAAGGAGCAGGATAGGCAGGCCCTGGGGGCAGTGCCGAAGACGAGGGCGCACGGCGCTTAGTCTTAACCTTGGCGAACTCAAAACGGAGTCTGCGTTCGAGTCGCACATCGGCTTCAGCGAAGCGGGCTCGCAGAGCCTCCAGCGAGGTGAGCTGCTTCGCATGCTCTACCTAGTTGCTGAACTGGGCATCGTCCTCCTGGACGGACTCTCCTGCAAGGAGCACGACGGGGTAAGTCCGCATCTGCGGCACCGAAGCACGACGTACTTGATCGGCTAGACGAGTACCATACTCAGCCGGAGTTGTCTCTTGTGGAGTCAACAGCCTCTCTCGGAGAGCAGCCCGAGTTTGAAACTCAACGGCAGCAGCGCGGCGCGGGCCCAACGATCCACGTGCGCAGCGAGCGCTGCGTCATGGCGTCCTTTACCATTTCGGCAGGATCGCGTGGCGTGAAGTGATAGTCTCGACGAGAGCTAAGCAAGGGTCGCGCCGCAGGCCGCTGGGAGCGCTGGACTTCCCCTTCCTCGAGCTCTTGCTCTTGCACCTCGTCGAGGGAATTGGTGACCTCACCAGTCTCCAGACCGGAGGAAGCGCGAAGCGCGGTGAGCTCTTGAGCCGCGCCACGTTCGGAGAACGGGTTGGGCGTACGCGGCCCACTAGACTCCGGCTCGGGCGAGCGGGAAGGCTCATGCATAGAGCTATCGGTGTCGTAGTCCACCTCCACCTCATCGAGGCCCGCGAAGAGCTCATCGCGAGCGAGACGAGGGCGACGCGAAGCGTCTGAGGACTTGGTGTCCGTAGGCATGGCCCTCGAGCCCTGCTGGTATCGTCGCTGGTGCTCGGAGTGATACTCCTTCACAGAGAGCTTGTGCGCGGAGCGCGTAGGAGCTTCGGGACTTGAAGCCGGCGACGCACTACGTGCTGGCGACCCCCTGGGGCTGGATGCGGGTGACGCGGAAGCGGAGGAGTCTTTCCGGTCGAAAGACCAAGACGCTTTCTGGCTGGCAGCCATTTCGCAGCTCGTTGAACTTGGAAAGTTCTTGAGCGAGGTCTTGTGATGGCTAGCGACTAGCGACACGCGTGTTCCGTTGAACAATACCTCAACCGAGGCGATGACGAGTGAGGACACGTGTCCTCAGTCTGGTGGGGGAGGGTGTAACGGGGTTACATCGAAATAGTGTGATGCAGATAAGCTAGGTGCCACACATAAGTTGAGTTCCACACATATGTTACGTGGGTCACCCCAGATAGGAGTGGGTGGCTCACAGCCAATGAATATGCATTAGACTAGGCTCTACTATGATAGATAGTGAGTCCTATACATACAAACAATAGGCGGCTCTGCCGCGATAAACAACAATACATTCAGTTCACATTTTGAAGCATAGAGCTCATACCTTTGTATAAGGTATTGTCTATCTCTGTAATCCTTAATTAAGGTTTAATAAGGTATTCGTCCAAACTCTCGTATAGAGTTTGTAAGCTTTCAAAGAACACTACAGACTCTCTGAGTCTGTGTCTTCCTCTACTAAACGCTATTGCAGCCCCGCTGCATATCCAGTCGAGCCAAATAACGCGTGCCGTATCAGAAAAACGTACTGGGTGATTCTCCGTGGCATTTTGAGTATCTGCACACGAAGCTACCCAACCCAAAACTCCCTTGGTGTCTTGATACTTTTGTCAATTTCGATGACCAGCAGCAAAAAATAGGACAGCGCTGCTTGGCATTCCGCTCACATGCCCTGCTTGATCTCAACATGTTCAGACAACGGCTGCCAGCTTGCTATCTCACCTCCAAAAGCCGAGCGACCCCATGCTTGGGTTTCGAAACTACACATATTTATTCATTTATGTATTTATTTAGCGCATCCATATATTTATGGAGTGCAAGCGTGACGCGATAGTCCTGCGCGTTCTTGAAATCCAGTCAAACACTCGCTTAGTCGAGAAGTAAGCGCAGTGGCGACAGCTCGTATCTCCCTTAAACTTTCTTGATCGCATAACCCAATCCACGATTCGCGGTCCGACACCCTCCATAGTTCGATTCGGCCAGTAGACTGACGAGAGCTAGCTTCAGCTCTGGTACAGAGAACGCTGAGTGCAGGCGAAAAAACCAACGATTGCGCGCTCTGCACTTTCAACCCAATCTCCACCGATTAGCAGCTGTTGGCCAGTGTTTCGTCATCAGTAGTAGCAGGTGCATGCCATGCTCCGTGGCGGTAACATATTTATCAGCATTGCTCAGCCTTTTCTGCTTAAGCACTTGCTCATAAGTGGCGCGCAACCTTCGACCTTCGTCTGATATCGCGTTTAATTCCTCTACCGCGGTCTCGACATTAGTTACATTGTCTACGGGCTTAATGGATTTTATTCTTCACGACTCCACGCCCTCCGTGTCCTCTTTCTATACCGATCCGGGGTTCTTGTCTCGTTGTTTATCACTTTCTCTCGTTGCTCCAGCATGCCCGCCGTGAAATTATCTCCATATTTTGCAGTCATTTCTTTAGCGATTTTGGCACGCAAAATCGGTGGTGTGACGGGAGTCACACGAACCTTTGCTTTGAGGAAGCGTAACGCGCTAACCACAACAGACGCCCAGCGTCTCTGCTGTCTTAGTTCGAGGCCTTGCCTTCTTAGTCGTTTGCTGGTACCGGGTACCAAACGACTTGCGAACTTCTAGGTTAGATTTAAACTGAACGTCTATTACTTTTGCTCACCAAGTCATACTTACTATAAACTGTCTAATTTTAAAAAAAAAATTAATGCACCTTCGAAGTAACCTGTTTCCAAATGGTTGGCTCTCAAGCCATGTAGACCTTGCTAAGTACAAACCGTACTTATGGGCTCTCTTAGGTACGCGCCGCACTTAAGGGCCAGTGTACGAAACACCACACGTGAGTGTGGCACATCACTATGTGACAACTCCATGTGTGTACGACACACTAACGGGTTGGGTGCCATTAATAAGGGCCACGCCCCGTTACACCCTCCCACACCCAAACGGGAAGCACCGTCCCACGGAGAAAGATCGGGAAGGGGGAATCTAGCCATCAAACGCCACGTGCGCACCCCGAGGCCGAGCCTCATTCTTCAACGAGCCGCCGACCGCACAAGCCCCAGCCCACAGGGCATCGCGAAGTCCTGCGACGCCTGTTGCTCACTGAGCCCGCACGCGACGCACGCCCGTAGCTCCTTGAACATCACGTCCACGCCCACGACGGCTCCGCCGACAGCACACGCCTCGCGTCCCGCCAGCCCGGCCCACTCGCACGCCAGCTTGGCCACATCGAGGAAGTCGAAGCGCAAGGGATCCAAGCGCCCGAAGACCCCGGCCCGACTCACGATCTCAGCGACTCCGAGAGTGGCAGCGAAGGGTTCCATATTGAGCTCATCACGGGGGAGGAGAGTGACCGCGAGAGTCACATGTCCAACCCGTCCGAGACAACGTCTCCTGCGCCGGCGACGACGCAGCCCAAGGCCGCCGCGGCCCAGCCGCCAAGCGGCAACTCACCGCACCAGAGCGACGTGGAGATGCACAGCGTGCCGGAGGATTCGGCCTCAGAGGCCTCTGCCTCGTCGGGAAACTGTTCGATACCCGTCGACTACGATGAATCGGATGAGGAGAAGGCTCCGTCGACCCCACAGCTCACTGAGCAACAGCGTACGCTGCACCCTGGAAGCCCGGCCACTCCGCGCAGCGTTGCTGCCATGGCACGTGCCAAGAAGGCTGCCGAGGACAGCGTCCCGCCTGCTGCTCCAGCCACGTCGACGAAGCCACCAGAAAAGCCTGCGGCTGCTTCAGCCGCGTCTGATGTTCCGCCCCAAGAGCCTCCGGTCATCACCAATGTCGGCGAAGAGGAGGGGGTGGACCCTGCTTCTTTGCTGCCCGCGAACCGCGAACACCTACAAGAGCGCGCCGCCGCCCGGCGCACTACCGCTGAGCGGGCTGCCGGGCAGAAGCGTGAGCTTGAGCCTCCGGCTCCGCGTAACCGAGAGCAGCTCCTATCGCAGCGAGTTTGGACTCCCGAGGAGTATGCTGCGAGCCTTCGGCAAAGCCGACAGCGGGGTGTGCCTATGGCCAACAACGACGAGTGTCCCATCGTCCTACGGACCAACACCGCCTTGGCTTAGCTCTTTGTCATGAACTCGATAGTTCTTCTCTGCAGCCTTAAGCTGGCGAGACTCAAACGCAATCACGCGTTCACGCCCTTCGGCGTCTGCTTGCAGCAGGGCGCAGCCGATGGCAAAGTCAGATGCGTCACAGACGACACTGAAAGGACGCAGGGTCTGGCAACGCCAGGATCGGGGCGTGAAGGAGACTCTCCTTGACTGCTTCGAAAGCATCTTGATGTGCGGTGTTCCAACACCAGTCCGCATCCTTCTTGAGGAGATTGAACAACGCCCGAGCCATGCCAGCGTAGTTCTCGCTGTACTTGTGCAAGTAGTTGGCGAGGCCAAGCCACTTACGTAAGTCCTTCTGGTTCTTTGGAACCGGCCAGTCGACAATGGCCTTGACCTTAGCAGGATCTGCTCGAAGGCCTCGCTTTCCAACGAAGTATTCTAAGAAGGAATCTCTCCAGCACCGAAGATGCATTTGGATGCGTTAGCGTACAGCTTGTTGGTGCGCATGCACTCGAGCACCGCTCGCAAGTGGTCAATGTGGTTGTCCACATCCGACCTGCCATCGGCAGCACGACTATGGACGAAGATGTCGTCGAAGTATGTCTGTGCATACGCCCGATGGGGCCTAAAGAGCTGTGTCACCAGACGGTTGAACGTCGCAGGTGCATTCGAAAGCCCTTGGGGCATGACCAGCCACTCCCAGAGCATCCCGCTCGGAGTACTAACCGCTGTCAGCGGAACATCGCTCGCTCGCATGAGCAGTTGGTAATAACCATCGAGAAAGTCAAGCGCGCTGTACATGGTACAGCCGACCATGTTATTCTGCATAACATCCTTTCTAGAAATCGGCGTTTGCGCCGGAATGGTGGCCGCATTGAGCTTATTGAAAGCATGAACGATGCGCCACTTGCTATTAGGCTTTCTGACACAGAACGTTGGCGTTGAGTGCGGAGACTTGCTCTCACGCACCATGCCCGCAGGGTGCTTGGCACTAAAGAACGCGTCAATGACGTCACACTGCTCTTTCGGTAAGGGCCACTGCCGTGTTACGCAGTATTTGGTTCCGGGAACCAGGTCAATCTCATGTCGAACGCCTCGATCAGGAGGCAAGCCAGTCGGCGGGTCATTGGAGACCACGTCCTGGTACTCCTTAACCAAAAGATAGAAGGGATCCGAAGGGTCCTTCAGGATCGAAGATCCGCTTCGCGCACTGAGTGCCTCCTTCGTGTCCTCAAGGACAGCTTCGTCCATAAGCGACGAGGAGTTCAGCTCCTCTTCAGGTCGTATCATGACCACCTCGGCTAACTCGCCGGCCTCCAAGGCGTTCCCGAACTCGGGAATGGACATCTCGTCCAGCTCAAGCAGAGCATTTAGCGCCGGGATAGCCTCGAGGCTAGCATTGCCCTCGGCTTCACCGGTCACTCCATTAACGAGTGTATATAGCTGCTCGCTATCGTCGTCAACGACAGACACCTCATGAGTCAGAACAGACACTTTGCGTCTCGCAGTCGCCATCTGGCGTCGCTGCCGCCTCCTTGCGGAAGCTGTACGCCTCGGAGAGGCCAGCAGGCTCACACTAAAAGTGTCCTCAAGTGTTTCCGCTTCTTGTTGCTCGGATTGAGCCGGCGAGGAGCTGCAATGCTCGCGGCCCTCACCCAGTGGGTTAGGTGCCACTCCACCCGCATCGTCACGGTCCTCCCCTTGATGCCTCGGCTCACAGCCGACCACGCCATCAGTAGCATGCAGCGATGCTGCGCTCTCGTGACGAGCACTGCTCAGCGGGTTACGTGCCGCTCCACACGCATCACTAGGGCCATGCCCAAGATGCCTCGACGAACTGTCGACCATGCCATGACCGGCATGCAGCGATGACTCATCGCGATGAGTCTCACTCAGTGGGTTACGTGCCACTCCACGGTCAGCCCGCGAGCAGTGCTCGGGACTCGCGTCTTCGACGCCAGTGTCCACGTGGAACTAGACATTCCTGGAGTGCATGAGACGCCTCTAGAGACATTCTAACTAGCTTAATCTATACTGCTCAACAACCAACCTACCCCACCAAGCACTCCTCGCGTGGAAACCTTATCTATAATCAATCTAAGTGTCTTAGGGCTATCGTCCCATACCGGACAGATCTGTAGCGGGTAAGATACTTATATTAGATTAACTAATTAGTGTCTCCTGCTCTCTGCTGCAATCCGCTACTCGGTTGGCGTGCCGGACCATGGCGGATCATCAGCCATGTTGACCGAGCTGGTGTCGAGCTCGCTCAGATCCAGACGATTGTCGAGCTGGATCGACTTCGTCTGGCTGATTAGAGACTCAACCGTAGGGGTAGGTGAGACGGGGCGGGCCTCGCTCTCTCGCAGCTCGGTCGCATCGCGGAGGGCGTCGCCTGTCCAACCCATCTCGCGCATGATGTTGATCAGGCGGGCCTCGTCTCGGTCGACGAACGCCCAGCCGGATGAGGATCGGCCTGATCCCGATGGAACGGACAGTAGGCCGGCTCAAATTGGGCACGGATGGTACGTCGGCACTTGTAGCAGTTGACAGTGGGCTGACCGGTCGTGGTACTGATCAGGGTGATGGGCGGACGGTTGGCGGCCATGATGGCAGATGAAAAGTGATATTGACGAGACCGATCTCGGTGGGACATGAGATCGATCTCGGTGAGAAAATAGATCAGACCGATCTCGGTGGGAAAATAGATCAGACCGACCTTATCACTTGCGAGAGGGCCTCTAACAGCGATATAAAAAGAGAGGATATTGATGACGCGTATGTCGCCGGTGTCGCGGCCATGTCGCGGGTCATGACACGCGGATAACGATAGTCTCAGGCATTCTACTCCTCCCTCATGCTATCAAAAACGGGATGACGCGATGACGGCACTTTCGGGCCTGGAAACTCTTTTATTTCTATTTATTAGGGACCCCACCCCCTCCCACCCCTCTCTCTCTTTTTATATATATTTATAAAAGAGAGAGTGGTGTCATTGACTGATTGGCTAACCTTGAATAGGAGTAGAAGCCTTCTAGGGACCGAAACCACGATGACATCACCCGTGTCATTGCCATGTCATACGCGTCATCGAACACGAAACGGAGGCTGAACGGATAACGAGACACCCGCTAAGGACCGATATCGAGATGACATCACTCGCGGCAGAGGAATTCGCGCCAGTGGCACAAAAAAGGTAATCAATGCTTACAACTGATCGATCTTCTCGATGTGCCATGCCTGATTATCCTTGACGAACTTGCTCTTGCGTAGCCATTCTAAGTACTGGCCGTCGATCTGCTTGATCAGCTTGATTGACTTGCCCTTGTGCCTTCCCCAGTTCATGACGTACGTTCCGTCATCAATAGCCTCGAACTTGCTCTCGAGGAAATTGGCAATCTCTGGTTTGAGGCTCATCGACTTTTGGTAGCTTAGCCGGCGGCAATAGTTGGGATCGATCTCGAAGACGTGTTCGACACACAGCGAGCGGTACTTGCCGAATCCGAGAATAGTAGCTGGGTTGGTTGCCTCCATGGTATGTGGTATATACATACGATCTACGTTCAAGATGAAATGAAAAAATCCTATTTAAACAGAAGCGGACTATATGTATATACCCCCAGATACTAGACTAACCTTGTGCAATTTCATCAAAACCGACGGCAACCAGTGCAAACTGAGCCCCAAGAAGGTCTGCCACCGCCACATCAACTCTACCCCGGCCTCTGTCGCTGAGCCTGTCGCTGAGCCTATTGCTGAGCCTATCATTGAGCAAAAAAATGAGGACGTCGAATTAATTGATGACGTTGAGGAAAATGTGGCGAAGAGTATAGTCTCACCCATGTCCCCTAACACTTCCCACGTCATCATCGATCAACCCGAGCCCGCTATAGTAGATGCGGAAAAGTATCAGCCAGTAGAAAATAATTCTGAGCCATCACACCAATTTGAGTACGATATCTTATACGAAGCTGATCAAGATGCAGTGGCCTCACATACTATCGCCACTACGTTTGATATATTCAGATGATTTACAAGATCATCTCTGAGAGTGATACTCGATTCCAGATGATCAAGCGGGCAACAAAATCAAGGATCTCAAATCAGCTGGAAAGCTGAATGCGAGCCAGGTATTTTACAAAATCTATTTAGACGATAAGCCTGCAGACTCAGAGGCTGAGATCATTCGACGTAGATCGATTGAAGAGCCGCGGCCGCTTCCGAAGTCCAGGCCTATTCAAGTGTTGTACGATAGCTATGAGGCTTATGATGAGATCAATGCTAAAGTCGATAGTATTGTCGAGACCATGGATAACCCTGAGATCGTTCTCAAGTCCAAAGACTACGATGAGTACCTCTACGATCTCTGTAAGCTTATTAGCCCTCACTGGTTCAAGGATCGCGATAATATGTGGAACTTCACTCGCATGATCTATCAGATGCCAGGAGACTCGTCGTTATATCGTCGCACATATGCCGTGATCCTTGCTGACAAGTTTGGTGAGCATTTCAGTGAGCTACTCAGCATGTCCCGGTACGACACGGATGGCCCCATTGATAAGTATCCAGTCAAGGTCAGCATATCTAAGCTGAAGGCTATTGCTGAAGGCTCTAACGCTGAAGGATACAAGGCTTGAAAGGCTAAGTATGAACCAGAACCGATCAAGGAGGAGAAGGTCAAGAAGGATAAAAACGTAGCCAGCGTCTCAGATGACGATGAGAAGCGAAACGACAAGCTACTGGGGCTTATCGCCAAGGAGGTATCTATGACAGCAGAGCAACTCAAGACGGCAATCTACGATGACTGTCGAATTCTCTTTTGAATGGTGTGAGCTCTACGTGAAGTCCATGACCGACCTATCATTGAAGATTTTCGCAAATGGGGTAAGCTCGTGAAGTACATCCATTGCTATGAATTCCCGAACGACGTAGTGGCGGCCAAGATGCTCGCTCTCATCGTTGATCTGTACTTCGTGTGTATGGTCAATGGTGAGGCTACCGCCGGGTGGATCTCACGAAGGATGACTCGAACGCCGAGATGGTCAAGGAGAACGTGGATCCGTTCAAGACGATGCTTTTCCACGTAGCTACTCGCGAGAAGCCTATCAATGCATCTGCACTCATGATTCAGCAACAACCGTACTTCCACACCTACGAATCGTTCAGCGTTAGCTTCGAGAAGCTAATGAGCAGCGATGACTCGAGTGTATTCAACTCATGCATCCCATTCAAGGCTCAGATCGTCGATGATGTGGATTACTCTTTCTGTGCTGACATTCTCACATTTCTGTATGAGATCATCTGCGATAACGATTCGCGGCTGTATGTCCAGCTCATGACTGTTCTGGCTAAGATGGTTCAGTTCCCGGATTCGAAAATAGAGATGCTAATTATCCTCTACTCGACTCTTGAGGGATGTGGTAAGACTTGCTTCACCGACCTTCTGCTTGCTATATTTGGCATCCACTCGGTTGATGTATCGGCCGGGTCGATTGAGTCGTTGGTTAATGAGCGTCGCTCACATCTGATCGGTAAGAAGCTCTGTATCGTCAATGAGGTCCGTGAGATGAAGTCATCGTTTGGTCAGCACCACGAGGCATTCAAGTCATTCCTGACCGACAAGTACCTCTCGGCTCGACCGCTCTATGCCAACAAAATCACTTTCAGGAATGTGCTCGAGGCGGTCATCACGACAAACAATTTGGCTACAATTCCGTCAGGCAAAGGCGCTCGTCGTTTCAGCTGTTTAAGCTGAACGACTCCCGCTGTCAAGATAAGTCCTACTTCGGCAATCTGAATAAGAACTCGATTAGCAAGCCTGAAGTGGTCGATGCGTTCTATACATACCTCATGCAAGAGGTCAAGTTGAACGAGGCCCCATGGATCAGATTATCCAAACTGAGGCACAGGCTGAGTTCCGCCAAGCTACCGAGGATAACGTCTCGAGCTTCTGGAGATATATCTACAACGATCTTCCGGGCGTATCACTTTACACCAAAATGGAAGCGTACAATGCTTACAACGATTGGTGCCAAAAGCATGGTGAGGTTCCGCTTCGTATGCAGCTGTTCGGAACTCAAACGATGGGCATCAAGTACATTAAAGACGATAGGAGTAGCAGTCGTCGGGTGTGGCGCATCCTACGAGATACCGCTGATGCTCCGATAGTTGCTTCTGCACCATCGAAGCCGACATCTCCACTCCATACCTTAACAGTCAAGAGATCTAAATCGGGGGCGATGCAACTACTTTGATTCGATCATTCATTTTATATTTTTTGCTATCAAGAGCTCTCTAAATTATTTTTTAAATTGAAACATCGTCCCAGTAATATATCTACAGATCTGTCTATAGAACGATGCTCACCAGGGAAGACTTTGTGAAGATGCTCTCTCTCGGCCGGCAAGCCCCTGTCCGATGCCACCATTAGAGCTCGCTCGTCGTACTTGTTCAAGCTCTACAGAGATGTTGGGAATGGAGCTGATGACCTCAGTTTCATGGACGCTTACTCTCGTGTCATCAAGCATGTCAATGAATCCAAGAGCATGGAAGCTCGTAAGACCAAATTATTCCACATCCTATCCCTTGTTGATGGCAAGGCTGGGCGAGCAGTTGGTGCTACAGCTAAGAAGCAATTCCGCGCTGCGGCGACCCGAGCTCGCAACCAGAGCATGGCTCGAACTGTTGAGAACATAGCTACGCCCGATCAGCTCGCCATGTACGTACCGCTTGCTGATATGACTCGTCAGCTCGATGAGGGATTTACCAGGCTCTTCACGGCGTATGATCTACCTCTCAGTGCTAAAAAGATGTCGGCTGATGATTACACCAAGTGGGACATCCCGTCTGATCGATTGAATATCAAGAGCTTCGCCCGCGATCTACAGAAATTGCTGATGCTTGCATGCTATATCTATCAGCCACCACTACGTAGCGACTGGTCTACTCTTGAGATTACAAGCGCGGCTGTCAATCGATTGAGCAAGGATCAGAATTGGCTCCAAGTATTGAGAGGCGGGCGTATCCGTATCATCATGAACCAATTCAAAAATGTGAAGCACATGAGCGCTCAAGCGTTAGAGGTGGATTCCCCCGTTCTCAAGCGCTACCTGCGCTACTGGATTGATCTCCTGACTCGCCTGAACGGCTCCGCTCCCAAGCAATTGTTCATTTGGCGCTTGTCTCCTGATAAGGATGTACAGGTTTCAACTACTAACCGCGAATCGTTCGGCAAGGCTCTCTCGCGAGCGTCAGAGGGCACTCTCAGCAAGAAACAGACTGTCAATGGCTTCAGACACGCGTTCGAAAAGGCCATCCAATCGGATCCCAAGTATCAGAAGATGACGGTGGGAGCCAGAGATCGCACTCACGGGCAATTGCTCCACTCTCATCGAACCGGGCTCTTGTATAATTAGCAATTGCCTGACGAGCAATAAAAAAATATCTTTTTTTTCATAGTGTTATCGATTTGAGATCATCATAGGACACCTTCAGCCGATCGAGTTTGAACATCTCAACATCTGGCTTTTTCTTTTTTTTCACAATCCTTTCAGCCTCAACTATGTCGCGGGCGTTGTCGTACGGCTTGATGCGACTCAGGATGTCTTCATCGACGTATTCGATATCCATAGCAAAAATATTTCATTCATATATAGATAAATACATATTTCGAGATGAGCAACTGCCAAGCAATCACTCAGAGCAGCTCCCCATGCCCCCGCAACGCCCTCAAATCAGGCTACTGTGCTCAGCACGATAAAGATCAGAAAATCGCCATGTATTGCAAAGAGTTAGCGAAGATGCATCAGCGAGTGAGAAGATATATAGAGATCTCCAATGATCTGAAAGCAAAGATTGGCGATATCCAGAGGCTTGACTTTATTAAATCAGAGCTGATCAAGCTATGCCCTGATCGACCATTCAGGGCTATCCTAGACAATATCCACTTCAAGGACCCGATCGAGAAATTGTTTGATATGAGCATGACTGAGGCCATGGATGAGTACAACCGATTACTTGATAAGAGCAATGGACTACTGCATCCATTCACTGAAGATGGGTGGAATTGCAAAAGACCCCATCGGGGTCCGGACGGGGCATTGCCCCGCGTCAAAAACACGTTCTAGTTCGCAAAAATACTTTAGGAGAAATATTTCCCAGAGGTCAATCCAGATTCTGAAAAATATTTTTGAAAAAAAAACATGCTCCAAACCGCGTTTTTCAAATAACGCGTTCTATTTGGCAAAAGTTGCCCGATATGGGCGTTATTTTTCAAAAAATGCATTCTATATGAAAAACACGATTTCGCGGAAATATTCCCAGAGGTAGATCTCAGATCTGAAAAAAATATTTTTGAAAACATACTCCAAATCGCGTTTTTCAAATAATGCGTTCTATTTCACATTTGTAAAAGTTCTTGCGAAAGATCTGAGACCTCAGCAAATATTAATATTTTTCGGAAGAGATCATATATCTGATATCTTATAATCAACGATGTTTCCATCATTCACATCACTGAGTCAGCGCGAGCGCAAGCGTCAAGAGCTACTTCGCCAAGCGCAGAAGGAGCTTGCTATCGAGCGGCAACTGGATCAGCGATATGCTGAGACCATGTGGGCTGCTGATAACGAATCTGGATTGCCTGTGTATCCCAAGCCAACGACTGTAACTGACACTCAGACTGATCTAACGATTTCACCGAGCACAGCCACGGCCGGCGTACAAGCTGGTGTTAATGTTCCCGCTGCGACACCAGCCGCTACAGCAAGTGCAAGCGTTGGCGCTGATTCCGATGCAATGTCAGTGGCGTCGCTTGATACGGTAGCCAACAGTGGAGTTTTTTCCGAATCTGATAGATTGAGAGTAGATGCTGCGTTGGCTACCGCACCCGCTGTTGCAACTCCCTTGAGTCCCATCTCTACAACAACTGATCAAACGATGGCATACAATCAAATCAAGAAGCTGTTCGCGAAATTTCCCGATGTACAAACATGGGGATTTAACCCCATCTTTAATACACTCTCTAAAAAGCGACGAGGCACCTACTCTCTTGGAAAGGACATGGATTTGTATCTCACAAGAGATCGTAAATTTGTGGGAGAAGATATTCAAAGGCAACTAGCAGCCGAAATCGACTGGGTCTCAACCTTAGGGCATATCGAAGAACAGATGCGAGCGAAGGGTATCCTCCCTAAGAATGTTGATACCGATGCAGCTTTGAGCGGGATGATTCGAGTCCCTGGTAGCAATGAGCCTCCTCCCGCGCGAGCACGCTCATCCTCCTGGACCAAGTTAGCTAAAAGCGTTTCCGATAAATCTATGATGAATCGACTCAAATCCGAGATCACTGGATGGGGGCCAACTAAGCGCGCTCTAGAAGATAGTGCAGTTTCAGGAGACGGCCGTGTAACCAAGCAAGCTAATTTGGTAGAGCTTAGTCGATCTAGGCCGCCGAAGGTGCAGATGATGGAATCGAGAGGAGACACGAAAAGGCATGTCCGCGATATCTACCAGATGAATCCATGGTTGATCAAATATGATTTACCGATTATCACAGGATCCAGAGAGGACCAAAAAGAACTCAAATCAGCTCAATTAGATATCAATGCGAATGTTGTAATGAGGGACACCAAAGAGATTGTCGAGGCAAAATATCTTAAGGACATTAATATCAGTTGGATGTTGACGTTCGAAAACATCATATACTATTTATACACTGTTGTTGATTACTACCGAGCTAATCCCGATAAGATCGAGTCAGATCATTTCAGATCGAATCTCAGAGATGTGAAATCAACTCTAGAGGATTATGGGTTCCGAGTAGATCACGATTTCCCCATGCAGATTGATGACTTAGAGATGAAACCTCCTGCCGTCGGTCGCGGCCTTCGTGGCGCCGGGTACATCAACAAGGAGCTCAGGGATAACGATGGCAATTTGATCAAGTATCATTCAAACAAAGGCTACAACCTCGCGCAGCTCGAGGGTACTGGGAACGCTTCAGCGCTGGCGTACAAGCGAGTCGGCACCAAGTTTGTTCATCTCCCCAAACTCAACGAGCATCTCCTCAAGGTTGTATATCCCAACCGCTCAGCCGTTGGAGCTCAGAAGAAAATCACTGCTGATCTTGCTCAGCTAATCAAGACGCTCGTCTTCGATGGTACAATCGACAATCAGCTGTACGAGAGTCTCCCTCTTACTGATAAGCGAGTCTTTCACGAGCTTCTGCGCATCACCCACACTCAACATGCTCTACGCGACCCAGTCAAGGATCCTCGTGATGTTTTGAAGCAAGAGTACATCAAACTCAAGGGCGAACTCATGATCGGCAATGATAACCCCGCTATGATTAGAGAACTCAAGCAAGTACTCGTGGATATGTATTCCGCCAAGCTAATTTCTGACGATGAATTCAAACAAGTTTTGGTTGCATTAGTATAATCATGGTCATGTTCATTAATCCCAAACTCGTTGATACCAAGTACGCGTATCAACGCGAGGCTAAAGGCAACTTAAAGGAGCTGAAAGCTCTCGTGGAGAAGCTCGTAGTGAAGGAGACTCCTGCGGATGACAGCGTCTTCAAACCAACCAAGACAGGCGGTAATGCCTGGACATACGAAGAAAAAAAGAAAGCAAGAACTTTCAAGCTATAGACTTGATTTTAGATCATCAAGCTCTTTTTTAGCTCTTGAATTGCCTTGCATAGAACGGACGTTAGCGATGCCAAATCGATTACCCATGCAATTAATTGGTTCGCCGGCATCATTCATCTCATCATCCGGTGATTCAACCCCTGAGACACACTCAGGTACGATCTCAGCCATTTCTTGGGTGATGAACCCTACATGTAATGATTCATCGTTTCGCATCGCAAACTCGCGCGGTTGCATCATGAGAATCTCGGCTAACCCATAAGGTATATCGATGATGTCTTTTTTGATGCGTCTATCCGAGGCATTCGTGTATGCTCCTCCTCGAACGGCCATGTATGACTGCCAAACATAAGTACTACTACATGTTCCTATGCGCATCGCTCCACTCGTTGCATCGTTTCCGATGGCTGGATAGTTTGCGAGGCCCCAATTCCATCTATAATATGCATTGCTAGCATTGCCCTTACAATGAAACGCATTGTCAGCCCATATGGCTCCGCCCGCATGGATTGTTGCTTCCGGCGAATCACGATCAACTGCGAGGCATTAGATGTATTAAGTACCATGCAATTGGTTCCATTGATAAACCATCTCAGAGCGTCATTGGTATCAGTTCCGAACGATACGCCGTTCGTAAATGAGCTGCCATCCTCGTTTCGTATGATCAGTCCACATTTGATAGGCGTTCCTCGATCGTTCCACCACTCTTGGGCTTTCTGCCATGAACCGTAAAGGTTTGATGAGCTAGAAATTACATGCAATTTGCTCTCAGGTGCAGATCCACCAATACAGACTCTATCGTTAGCTGTCATGCAAAGGAGGTTGCTCGTGCCATAAACGCTAAACGAGAGTCGACTAGCATCGTCAGCGGAGCCCACTCGTGTCCACGATAGGCTGAAGCAATTTTGGCCGTCAGAAATGATCCTATCCTTATCGTAGCATTGCTTGAACCCTTAAGGATATTGAGATCTCCATCGCCAGTATTGACCCCTAGGCTGAAATTGCCATCTTTCCCAATCATTGCTCGCTTGCTTAGACTACTGGTTCGAGTGAGCCCGCTCTTAGTCCAGAATTCAATATCGCTACCATCGAATTGGGTGGAGGAACTCTTGGTCGCTACGATAGAGGCTGAAGGTGTCGTTGAAGCTGGGTCGGATGTATCGTTCAGAAAACACAACCCTGAGTAGATGTAATTATTATTAGAAAAATTCCGAACGGTGAGGTTGTAGCTCGAGCAAGTTCTGTCATAGTTGGATATTGTACCATCGGGGATCTGATAAATGTTGGTTGCTGGTGTAATTGATTGTCTATTTACAGTCAAACCTGTAGGGATATTAACAACGCCGGAAGCGCTGATCGTGAGCACATCACTGAGAGCGTATCTGATGAAGAATTGATTGGTTCCTGAGCTGTTAGCGCTACCGCGTACGCCTACCTCCGCTTGGTAGCTACTAACGAAATTCATGCTAGCTGAACTCATTGTAATATCATTTTGGATAACGAGGCTTTTCGCCAAGCCTGAGTCTTTGATCGCCAATGACCTCAGGCCAGTCAAACCCAAACTACTATCCGCGATGAGGGCTTGGATGCTTCGATAGTACCTGCGGTCGTTAGCGTTATCAGACCGATTTTTGAAATATCGTACGATGATGATCCTTGGATAAAGCTAGCGCCTTTGATAGCACCCCCGACGTCAATCGACCCAGGAATATTAACTGCACCAGAAGAGCTGATCGTTAGTACATCATTGAGAGCGTACTTGACAAAGAATTGATTCGCTCCTGAGCTGTTAGCGCTACCTCGAGCGCCGATTTCCCCTTGGTAGTAGCTAACGAAGTTCATAGATGCCGCGGATGTTGCCAATGTGTTCTCAACAACCAAAATTTTGGAGAGGTTGGAGTCTTTAATCGTGAGAGATTTCAGCCCAGTCAATCCAGAGCTACTATCCGCGATGAGAGCTTTACTCGCTAATACCGTACCAGGTGTTGCTGATAAAACACTCAGATCATAAGCAATACCGCTTTGCTTGTATAATACTGAATCGATGCTGTTGAGGTAGCGATCTCCTTGTTCGAGTTGAGAATAACAGCTTTGTTTGCGGTTGCCGTGCCTGGGATCGAGTTAAGCAACGAGAGGCTACTCAGATCGACGCTCGTTCCGTTCAGTTGAATCGATGAACAGCTGATAGTATTGATCCCAGAGATGCTGCGATTTGCATCCACTACCAATGCCGACATCGGCGAGGTCTCTCCCATCACGATGCCGAAAAGGTAGCTCATTCTATAGTCAGTCTTGCTCAGATACAGAGTGTCTGCCATTTCGAGGCTTAGAACGTCTGTGGCCAAGGCATAGTAGGTCGGATTGAAGATGGTTGCTTCTTGAGACGGCGGACGAGCTGTAAATCCCATTTTTTAGCAAAAGTATGTATTATTGAATATAATTTGATCAACGATGGCGAAAATCGACAACTGGGGAGGGCTTTTGCCCAAGGAGTACAAATCAAACGATATAGGCGATATCAAACAGCTTGGCATCAAGAAGCTGTTCCGAGGAATCATCCTCGCGCCCAGCAACGACGGGAAGACGAATCTCGTGTTTCATATCGTTAAGAACAGTCCTAACGTTTATAGCCATCTACACGTCATTGCACGCAACCCAGATCAAGAGCTTTATAACTATATGAAAGACAAGCTCAACGGCTATATCACGATCCATGATACTGAAGCTCCACCATCGGTTGATGACATTCAGAAGGATAGTAGGGGCGGGGTACAACTTATCATCATAGATGATTACTCCTCGGATAAGAAACTCCAGCACGACAAGTTCTCGCATTTCTTCATTCGTGGTCGGCACAAACGTCTATCAACTATATTTCTAACTCATTCGTGGTTCGCCACGGATAAGCTCATCCGTTTGAACTCTGAGTACCTCTGGATTCTCAAGACGAATTCACGACGAGATTTGAAAATGGTCATCTCCGATTTCTCCATCCCGGGTTTGACGCTCGAGAAGCTACTCAGAGCTTACACCGAAGCTACATGCGAAAAGGGTCAGAGTTTAATGATTGATAACGTACGAAGCGTGCTCCGATTTAATTTCTCGGAGAAAGCAATTACTTTCGGAGATAACTATATGTAACGGGGTTACATCAAATAAGTGTGTGTCACACGAGTTATGTGTTGCACACACCCCTTTAGTTCATATTAGATCAGTAGGTGACTTGAGAGCCACCCATATGCATTAGACTAGGCTCTACTATGATAGATAGTGAGTCCTATACATTCAGACAACAGGCGGCTCTGCCGCGACTAACAACAATACATGCAGTTCACATTTTGAAGACTAGAGTTCATTTGCCTTGTTTAAGGTATTACATTTCTCTGGAGTCCTTAATTAGCTATATTAAGGTACTCGTGCAAACTCTCGTATAGAGTTTGCAAGCTATCAATACTACTAGAGACTCTCTGAGTCTGTGTCTTCCTCTGACGCTAAAGCTACGGCAGCCCCGCTGCACTATACAATCATGAGCTCGATCATTACGTTATCCACGCGACACATCGTTTCCAACGGATATAACAATGTGCTACGTTATGAGATTCCCGGCAGTAGCGTTGAGTTTGCTAACACTGAGCTTGCTATTCACTCAATCAATATGTACAACAGCCAATTCAACATCGACGCCGATGCATATGGCAATAATTCATTTAAGATATTGATGCCCACCGGAAACGTCTATAGCACGGTTCAGATCACTTTATCATCTGGGTACTATTCGTACTCGGCAATCAATGCGGCTGTTCAAGCTGCGATGATCAGCGCCGGTACGTATCTGATCAATGTCGATGGCGATAATGTATTTTATTTCAACATCAGCGAAAATCCGACTTTTTACAGCTGCCAGGTCGATCTATCGCCGGTCCCAACGTCTACCCGATGGATGGACTCGTCCGCCTTCTGGGTTGTACTCGACAAGCGGATCTGGATTGCCTCTGGGGTTCTCGTACGTTCCCAAGATTCTCATCGACAATGCTGAGTTTGGTAAGATCATTGGCTTCGAGATGGCTACTTTACCATCCCAGGATTTATACACGTTGCAGTCGATCCTTTCGCCGATCCCGCCTCAAATAAATCCAGTATCCAGTTATCAGATGCGATGCTCGCTGGTTCAGAACCCGTACAGCATACCTGATGACGTCTTAACAACGTTCAACGTGGCTGGTACGACCATTGGCCAGCTCGTTTCGTATCAGCCTAATGAGTTTTGCTGGGTTGATGTTCCTAACGGATCATACGGATCGATCACGCTAACGATTGTTGATCAGGAGGAGAGGTTTGTCAAGCTCAACGATACCAATATGTTAATCTCGATCATTTTTGAGACAAAAAAGGTAAGTTGATTGATATATATATATTTTTACAATCGAAAACTGCCACCGGAGCTCTTCTTACTACCACGCATCGCACGAAGACGAGCCATCTTAGCTTTCATCTCGGTCGAACCCTTGGCAGGGCTTCCGCGACGCGAGGGCT
The DNA here is from genome assembly GCA_033557995.1 of Phytophthora crassamura. Taxonomy (NCBI): domain Eukaryota; phylum Oomycota; class Peronosporomycetes; order Peronosporales; family Peronosporaceae; genus Phytophthora; species Phytophthora crassamura. Next base: position 2,001,833 of record JAUCED010000005.1, on the reverse strand, counting down.
TGGCCTCGGCAACTCCCACGCCCGTGAAACGCTTCAGAGCTTGTCGAGCTACACCTACGAGAGCAGGGTCGCGGCCAGTAGATGCTACGTAAGCAGAACCCATCGTAGCGAGACCATCGCGGCCGCTGAGAGAGCAGGCTTGATTACAGGCTTCCAGGCAGCCTTGAGACCGTTCCATATGTTCCGCCAGATACTTCCTCCGTGCATACCGCCGCCGTTTAGCCCTACCATAGGCCATTCAATCTCTTGCGGCGTGATAGTGATACGAACGCCTTTGTTGGCCTTCTTTGATCGCATGATTTTAGCATAACTCTCGGGATGGACGTGTAGAGTTGCGCCAGAGCCAGCGAGATCAGCCTTAGTTAGCTGAAGCGAGCCGGACCTGGCAGCCTTGCGGAGGCGAGCCTCTGGAATAGCATCGGACACAGATAATTCCTTGTAGAGTATGGTTATATTAGCCCAGGAGCTAAAAATTCAGAAAATTAATTCAATACATCTGTATCCAAGTCTTCAACCCTATCAAACAGGTGCATCTGTCCGTGTTGCTTGGCGTATAACCATAGCAGACACTATATGCCGCAGTACTCATCACTAGAACCTTGGATCTGTCTATCAAAGTATTGCATTTTGCCTAAGACCTTCGGTGGCGGAACACCCATTGAATCATGGTATTCGCCATCGCGGACAGCTGTCCAATGGCCGATTCCAGGCCCTTGCCTAAGCAAAACCAGATACGAGCCCTTCGCCGGAAGCGGGCCTTGAGCTCTGGAAGCTCGTATATTCCATCAATACGGACTCCGATGCGCTTGGCAAGCTCGATTAGATCGTGATCAGAGGTTATGCCCTTGACGAGCTCCATTAATTATTTTGCGCTGGACTATATCAACATGGATATACTTTCAACCATGAGCGATACTACTCAACTCACGGATGCGTACCTACTTCAGTCGGCCCTGAAGACCGATCCTGTTGTCGATGTCAGCAAGGGCAAGAGCGTCTCGGTCATCTATGATAACAACCAGGGCTCTTACAACTCGGGATTGATCACCATTGATGCTACGTCGCAGCTAACGGGCTCGCAGGGCTTCGCCTCTCTCAAGGACGGATACCTTCTGGTGCCTTACGTAATCACGGCTAAAAGCATGAATGCTACCACTGATATCGCAGCAAACATCAACCGATTTGCGTGCGCTATGAAAACGAATATTACTAACGTCATTGACAGTCTGAGCGTTGAACTGAACGGTAAAAAAGTGATAACTGAGACGGAGTACAAGGGCTTCTGGAACAACCTCCGGGCGATGACAGAACTATCTCAGGACGAGGTGATCAAGCATGGCGCCGATCTCCACCTCTATCCTGATCATTGGTACTCGATCAACTTCTCGGCTGCGGGTCATCCAAGCGGCGATGGCTACTCGAACAACGCGCTCGAAACATCGGCTAAGCTTGATGCCACTTCTAGCCAGGCACAGGAGTCACTCCCTTACAACAATGGATTCTTCAACCGTCTGCTCCTAACGCCTCCTATCATTGACTCTACCCAAGCGACAGGTGCTAACTCGTGGGCTTCGACTGGTACGACCGCTACGAAGCAGATCTGTCAGCAAAATCGTAAGGGATGCTTCTGGGAGTACTCGTACGGCGATGTCGCCACTACCAAAACCGGTGGTCAGTGGTACCACATGCTGAAAATCCCGCTCATATCACTACATCCATTGTTCAAAGAATTAGACCTTTGCTCTAATCCACAGCTAAAGCTCCGCTTGCGTGTCAATGCTGGTATGGTCGCTACTTCCGGCACGACTAGCTCGATGCAGCTTGATTCGGTAGTCATGACCAGCGGTCAGACGGTTCCGATCATGATCGCGTCCTCGGCCTCGGGCAACCCTATGAATGGAGTGCTTACTGCGGGCGCTCAGCTATCATTCTCATTCGGCCCCGTTGGCAATGCTTTCACCCCTACGGCTTCCGTCGGTGAGTTCCTTCCTTTCACGACTAGTCGTTTGATGGTACCATTCTACCATCTCCGCAACCCGACCCAGATCATCTCTAAGCCAGTCAAGGCCGTTCGGTACCAAGATTGCTTCGCTCAGATGTTCCGCAAGGTCGCTGGCGTTTCTCCTACGATTCCTACGGGCCAGTTGAATGCTGCGTTTGATCTCAACATCTCCGGATACAAGAAAAACGTAAAGTACGTTGCTCTGATCCCTTTCGCTGAGACTAGTGCTGGACACTTTGCGACTGCTCACGGTGTTCCTCAGTACCAGAATCCGTTCGATTCGGCTCCTTGGACCTGTATGCCTAGTGCTTCCATCCGCAACTTCCAGGTGACAATCGGCAACAGCAATGTATTCGACAAGAGTCAGGAGTACGATTGGGAGGGGTTCAAATCGGAGTTCGCCAAGCTCTCAGCTATCAACGGCGATCTCAGTTCCGAGATTAGCAATGGTTTGATTGACTCGATGCAGTGGGGCATGGCTTCGCGCATCCTTGTAGCCGATTGCTCGCGTCTCACCAAGAAGGACGTTCCTCAGGCTATTCAGGTCAGCGGCATCAATGGCTCGGCCACCGGTATGGACCTGTTGATACTTGTCATATACGAGCGCGAGCTTGAGCTTGACCGTCTCACAGGAGAAGTGCATAGAACTGATTGAGCGCTCTCATGCAAAGGAGATTAATAACTAATCGGACAAAAAAATATTGAGTCTGATATAGACCATGACTACGAGAATTGATTTCGGCAAGCACGCAGGCGAAAGCATCTACAGCGTCATCAAAAGTGACTACAACTATTGCCGATGGCTAGCAGGCCAACGCGTATATGATGGAGACACAGAGATCGGTCGATTCCTCGAACGTCAGTTCGGCTTGGAGCGATGCGGATGTGGTGCTGGTCTTCTTATCCAACACAGATGCCCCCGATGGCGTAGCTCTCGTGATACTCGGCCGATCGGCCAATCTACATATTCAAATCATTCACCTGACTTGTGAGACCATCTGAAACACGAGGGTAGAGTACCAATCGCGTGGCTCGATCCCAGCAACTGTATATAGTATTTTTTGATAAAAGACTCTTTGGTGCTTAGCTATCATTTATGATTCCCCTCCGGTATGCTGCGTCCTCTGCCGCGAGTGATGTCATCTCGATATCGGTCCTTAGCGGGTGTCTCGTTATCCGTTCAGCCTCCGTTTCGTGTTCGATGACGCGTATGACATGGCAATGACACGGCTATGACACGGGTGATGTCATCGTGGTTTCGGTCCCTAGAAGGCTTCTACTCCTATTCAGGGTTAGCCAATCAGTCAATGACACCACTCTCTCTTTTATAAATATATATAAAAAGAGAGAGAGGGGTGGGAGGGGGTGGGGTCCCTAATAAATAGAAATAAAAGAGTTTCCAGGCCCGAAAGTGCCGTCATCGCGTCATCCCGTTTTTGATAGCATGAGGGAGGAGTAGAATGCCTGAGACTATCGTTATCCGCGTGTCATGACCCGCGACATGGCCGCGACACCGGCGACATACGCGTCATCAATATCCTCTCTTTTTATATCGCTGTTAGAGGCCCTCTCGCAAGTGATAAGGTCGGTCTGATCTATTTTCCCACCGAGATCGGTCTGATCTATTTTCTCACCGAGATCGATCTCATGTCCCACCGAGATCGGTCTCGTCAATATCACTTTTCATCTGCCATCATGGCCGCCAACCGTCCGCCCATCACCCTGATCAGTACCACGACCGGTCAGCCCACTGTCAACTGCTACAAGTGCCGACGTACCATCCGTGCCCAATTTGAGCCGGCCTACTGTCCGTTCCATCGGGATCAGGCCGATCCTCATCCGGCTGGGCGTTCATCGACCGAGACGAGGCCCGCCTGATCAACATCATGCGCGAGATGGGTTGGACAGGCGACGCCCTCCGCGATGCGACCGAGCTGCGAGAGAGCGAGGCCCGCCCCGTCTCACCTACCCCTACGGTTGAGTCTCTAATCAGCCAGACGAAGTCGATCCAGCTCGACAATCGTCTGGATCTGAGCGAGCTCGACACCAGCTCGGTCAACATGGCTGATGATCCGCCATGGTCCGGCACGCCAACCGAGTAGCAGATTGCAGCAGAGAGCAGGAGACACTAATTAGTTAATCTAATATAAGTATCTTACCCGCTACAGATCTGTCCGGTATGGGACGATAGCCCTAAGACACTTAGATTGATTATAGATAAGGTTTCCACGCGAGGAGTGCTTGGTGGGGTAGGTTGGTTGTTGAGCAGTATAGATTAAGCTAGTTAGAAGGTCTCTAGAGGCGTCTCATGCACTCCAGGAATGTCTAGTTCCATTAACTCAGACACTCCAATGTTTAGCACATTGACCAACTCGGTCCAGTGCCCGCGCCAATAGCGCTTTTGCTTCTAGCAGCGGTGGGTTCATGACTCGCCGAAACTCCACTAGGAGACAAGCGCGTGGCGCCTAAGGTCTTCGACCTCCAATCGATCCATGGCTCATGGCGTTCAAGCCATGCCATGCCCAGGATGAGGTCGTACCTCGAATCCAAGTCGATGACCAAACAGCGTTCAACGCTATCGAAGTCCAAGAACTTCACGCCCAGGTTCACCGTAACCTTGGGCACCGTCACACGGGTTCCCGTTGCAAGACGGACCGTGATGACATCACTCGTACGCGCTTTCAGTGCCTCAGCATACAGCTGACTTCCTTCTATCGTGGAGCGCCGAGCGTAATTGCCCGACGCTCCTGAGTCGATAAGAATCTTCCACGGCTTGTTAAAGCCCTTCACGGTCGCCTCCACGACCAGCAAGCCCGGCTTGCATACACGTTCCGTGTTGTTAGAGAGCACGGTGCTCTTCGGGCCTAAGCCCTGTCGACCTCCTCCCTGAGGCTCAACATAACCCAGTTCTTCCCCAGCAGGGCGCCCCGCGCCTACTGGTTTTGGCGTTTCCTGTAACGGGGTGTTCCAGTTACATAAGTAGGTAGACAAGATATACATAAGTAGTTAGACAGAGAGACAAAAGTAGGTACAAAAGCACACGGATAGCGTGTGCTTCGTGTCAGCCTGTCATTGGTTGAATGTGGGGAGCCATTTCAACCAATCAGGTGACAGTTTGCATTTGAGTGGCCCCGAAGGCCGTTAAAACAAAACAGAGTTAAATTTGCCACAAAGTCCCTGCTTAGGCTCAGTCTGCTGAGTCTCTCTGCGCTTCCCTCGCATCTTATAGTGTACGCTAGTGACGGACACACCTGGCCCGTTACCGACTTACAGCACTTTGTAGTCCTTCCAACGACCAAGATCGAGACCAAGAGCACGATGAGTCAAGTACTGGGTACTGACGGTTCCGGCGGGACCCTGGAGCACACGAGCTTCCCTCATCTCACGACGATCGAGTGGAAGGCGCTCCATCACCTGGCCGCGGTGACCGGCGAGGCCGTCGTCGCGACGCTGCTGAGTTCGGTAGCGCCAGACGCCCAACGCCAAGCCGCCCAAGAGTTCATGGAACGAGAGCTCGCCGAAGCCAATCGGCGAGTAACGACTCCCTCGCGTTCCACGAGAGGCGATGTCGTCAAGATGGAGACCTCCGTGTACTCTGGCGCCGGCCAAGACCGGCTGCCGCTGAATCGGTGGTTCCGCGAGATCGACATCGCGATCGCCTCGAAGCTCCTCGACGCTGAGTCGGCGAAGTCAACTTCCTGCTCTCCCGACTGAGCGGGAAAGCCAAGGAGTGGGCTCTAGGCAGGCTCGTTACCGACGCCTCCGCCTTTCCGACTCTGGAGGCCATCCAGAAGGACCTACGACTCGCGTTCGAGCCCCCGCAAGATGAGTCTCGAACGCGCGCGACGTTCTTCGCTCTCCGGCAGGGCAAGCTGTCCATGCGCGACTACGTGCAGAAGACGCGTCATCTGGTTTCGTGCATTGTCACGAACCCGATCGACGTCGCCTCTCAAGTGCACATCTTCATCTTCGGAATGCGTGAGGGCATGACTCGATACTGCCTCACGCGAGCGGAGCCTGCGACACTTGAAGCTGCGTTCGCACTCGCGCTGCGCGAGGCCTACACGATGGCGTCCTCCTACGCGCGAGCGCTGACGCCGGATGCTAGAGCTGCTGCTCCCGAGCCCATGGAGATCGAAGCCGAGTCGAGGTCGTGGTCCTCCTCGACTTTTCGAGGCCCCCGATCTACCAACGACAGTCGCCAGCTGACCTGCTACCGCTGTCGCAAGCCTGGCCATCGCGCAGCTGTGTGTCGCGCTCCAGCGCCGGTGCATGCCAGCGCTGAGGTCGTCGGCGATGCCGACGACAATTACCCGGCCGTTCATTCAAAAAACGATCGGGACCAGTAGGTGCGGGGCGCCCTACTGGCTGGAATGGAGGTCCGGATCCCTCGGTGGCGACCGATCCTCCTAGCCCCCCCGTGCTTTACGCACACTTCAACGCCACCACCACGTCCGACGACCCAAGGCTGATCCTCGTCAGTCTCCACGTCGCCGGCGCGGAGCGGCCGCTCCGCGCGTTGCTTGACTCGGGAGCCACGAACAACTTCATTCGTGACGACTGCCTCGACCTCCTTCCGCCGCATGTTCGCGTGCAGGACGGTCCGGGCGAGATCGTCGTGAAGTTGGCAGACGGCAAGCCCCACCGCGCTCCGCGGCGGGCTGTGTCGTTGTCATACACGTTCGAAGGCTTCTCCACCAACGACGACTTCTTGGTCATCAAGCTGAACTATGCCTTCGACTGCATCTTGGGCATGCCTTGGCTTGCTCACTACCAGCCCAAGATCGACTGGCTAGCCCGTTGGCTTCGACGTCAGCGAGGTGTTCACTCACCTTCTCGTCGCCCCGACGCCCCACGTCGCAGTCGTGGATCGATCATCCACGACTCAACCCCCACAGCAAGCGAGCGATGGCCCTCGCTGTGTGATGTGCGCGACCGCCGTTGTCGGAACAAACAACGTGTCATCCTCGCGAGCGCGCGAGGACCTGAGGAACAACGCGGTCGAGCAGAGGCTCCCGCGTGAGAACAATGCGGTCGAGCAGGGGTCCCGCGCGAGAACAACGCGGTCGAGCAGCGGCTCCCGCTCGCTGATGATTCCGTCGCGCAGGACCGATCTCTGCGCAACACCGGCGTGGTCGGGAATGAGCTCCCACGCCTAGAGGAGGGTGAAGTGTCATCCAGCGAGACTTCGGCCTCGAGCAGCGGCTCGCGGCGACTGAGGAAGTCCAAGCGCAACCGGTCCGGACGTCGGCGCCTTCGCCGATCGTCTCCAGCGGCCCATGACGCCTCGACCAGCGAGGTGCTCAACGTCGTAGAGTACTCGGAGGACTCCCCGAACCGAGTACGAGCAATCGCAGTGGCGAACCCTCCCTCCGATGCGGCAACCATCACGCGGCTTCCAGGCCTCTCGTGGAAGCACTTCCTCCGCGACTTGAAGGCTGGTGAGATTGAGCGGGTATGCCTCCTCACCAGCCCTGACTCGACGGATACGGCCGCCCACGCGATCAGCGACGACGTGTCGTCGTCGCGGCCGAAGGCGGCTGAGTCCAAGTCCGCGCGCGAGGAGCGCTTTGCGACACAGTCATGGCAGGCGCTGCAAGACTCAGGAAACCCGGTGTACTCGCTTGCCCGCGAGTACGAGGATGTCTTCCCTGACAAGATTCCAGTGGAACTCCCTGCCGAGCGAGGCGTTCGGCACGAGATCGACCTCGTACCTGGATCGAAGTACTGTGTGACGCGACAGTGGCCGCTACCACGGGACCAAGTCCAAGCCATCGATGACTTCTTCGAAGGCCGTCGCAAGGCCGGGCACGTGCGTGAGAGCATCTCTCCGCATTCGAGCCCGACGTTTTGCGTCAAGAAGGCGACCGGCGGATGGCGCATCGTGCACGCTTGCAACAAGCTGAACGATGCCACCATCCCCGCGCAGACGCCCATTCCTCGGAAAGACATGATCCTTGACACCATGTCTGGCAGTGTTATCTACAGCGCAATCGATCTGACGGACGGCTTCTATCAGATCCTCATGCGAGAGAGAAACGTTCCGCTCACGGCTGTGAGTACTCCCAGCGGGATGCTCTGGGAGTGGTTGGTGTTGCCGCAAGGCTTGAAGAACGCACCTGCCACTTTCAATCGCATGGTCTCTCACGTGCTGCGTCCGCTCCGAGCCTTCGCTCCGAGCTACTTCGATGACATCTTCGTGCACAGCCGCGCTGAAGATGGTCTCAGTGCTGGCGACGTGCATCTCCGGCACCTGCGGCAGGTCTTCGAGAAGATGCGCGAGAACAAGCTGTACGCAAATCTGAAGAAGTGCGTGTTCTGCGCGCCGGAGATTCCGGTGCTGGGTTGCTACGTCAGCAAGAGTGGCGTTCGTGCCGACCCGGAGAAGACCTCCTCGATCTGTTCTTGGCCAACGCCCAAGAACCAGACGGAGCTGCGTCAATGGCTGGGCCTCGCGAACTACCTCCACAAGTACACGAAGGACTACGTGGGCCTGATCCAGCCGATGCCATCCTTGCTGAAGAAGGACGTGTCGTGGGAATGGCGTCCCAAACATCAGGACGCGTCCGACGCTGTGAAGAAGAGCCTCGCGTCTGCGCCCGTCTTGATGTTGCCTGTTACATCAAGACCCTTCCACGTCGTGTGCGACGCGAGCGACTTTGCCATCGGGTGCGCGCTCATGCAGTTCGACGATGATGGCCGTGAACGCGTCGTGAGTTACCAATCACGACAGATGAAGCCAGCGGAGAAGAACTATCCTGTGCACGACAAGGAACTCCTCGCGATGCGCTGCGCTCTGATCAAGTTCAGAGTGTACCTCCTCGGCGAGCAGACGTTCGCTGTGTACACGGACCATGCTTCGCTTCGAACCGCAACGAAGAGCACGCACCTCTCTCAACGCATGGCGCGATGACTCTCGTTCTTCGCCGAGTACGACTTCATCGTTCACTACAAGCCGGGCAAGAACAATATTCTTGCCGATGCGCTCTCCCGGCGTCCCGACTACAATCCTCGCCGCGAAACTCGTCATCAGGAGCTTCCTGATGACGAAGACGACGACGACGACTGCGCTGCGTGTATCACGCTGGGCATCAACGCCACAGTGTCAAGTCCCGTTCTGCCGCTGCGTCAGCAGATCGCTGACGCGTACGACGACGACTTCTACGCTGGGATCATTCGCCACCTCCGCGATCCAACCCCGGAGACGTTGGCGAAGTTGACGCGCCCAACGCGTGACGCGATCATGCGTTATGAGCTCGATGGTGATCTTCTGACGTATGCCATCGACACGTTTGATACGCCGCGCATCGTCATCCCTGCAGATGACGATCTTCGGTGCTCGTCTGGTTCACGAGTACCATGACGCTCCGGCTGGCGGTCATCTCGGTCGCGAGAAGACGTTCGCAGCCCTGTCCCTCGACGTCTTCTGGCCCCGGATGTACAAGTGGATCCGGAAATGGGTTCGATCCTGCGAGATCTGCCAGCGCGTGAAACCTGCAGCATCGAAGCAGGCTCCATTACGTCCGCTTCCCATCGCCACGAGCGCGTGGCGATCAGTCAGCATGGACTTCATCTTCGGCCTCCCGCGCGACGCCGAGGGCCGCACCGGCGTCCTCGTCTTCGTCGATCCTTTCAGCAAGATGGTGCATCTTGCTCCAGTCGCAGCCGAAGTAACCGCTGACGACTCAGCGGAGCTGTTCCTCGACCTGGTGTTCCGCCACCACGGTCTTCCGGATTCGATCGTCTCTGACCGCGATCCCCGCTTCACGTCCGCGTTCTGGACGCGCCTGTTCCAGCTCCTGGGCACGCGCTTGCTCATGTCGACGGCGGCGCATCCGGAGACGGATGAGCAAACGGAGCGTGTCAACCGCGTCCTCGAGAACGTCCTGCGGAGTCACGCGACGTCATTCGTCTCCTGGACCTCGTTCATGCCAATGGCCGAGTTCGCGCTGAACAACGCGACCCACGACACACCACTGGACCCGCCTTGTCAGACAGCTACCGACGTGATCGCGGTCAGATCGAATGCACCAACCAACCTGGGCAAGTTGAAGGACAGGACTCAATGGATTATCATGACTTCTCAAAGCTCAATCGTGGATTGAACAAACAATCGTGGGCCGACATCATAAAAAAAGCAAAATTGTGCAGTCGCCGCGAATACCTGGCCAGTCGCTGGAGATTCGGTTCAAAGCACAGTGTGTGTGCGAGCGTTGGTTTTCGCCTGCAGCGCGGCGTTTCCTGTTGAAGCACAGAGAATGCGATCGATGGTTTTCGCCTGCAGCGCGGCGTTTCCTGTTGAAGCACAGAGAATGCGATCGATAGTTTTCGCCTGCAGCTCGGTGTGCCCTCACAGCTAAAGCTAGCTTTTGTCAGTCTACTGGCGGGACCGAATTACGGAGAGTGTCGGACCAAGAATTGTGGATTGGGTTATAATATGCGATCAAGAGAGTTTAAGGGGGACACGAGCTGTCGCCATTGGGATTACTTCTCGAATGACCAAGCCTTTCGACTGGATTTCAAGAACGCGCAGGACTATCGCGTCACGCTTGCACTCCATAATCATTTGGATGCACTAAATATGTGTAGTTTCGAACAAGCATGGGGTCATTCGGATTTTGCGGTACGATAGTAAGTTGGCAGCCGTTGTTTGAACATGTCGAGAACTACCAGCTGGTCATCGGATTTGACCAAAATACCAAGACACCAAGGAAGTTTTCGGTTAGAGAGCTTCGTGCGTATGGCGGACGTTGGTTCAAGGGGCTCGTGTTCGATGAGAAGAATGGGCAACTCCTTGTTCTGGTTCCTCGAACAGTTCGTCCTGTATATGGTGGAGTCTGGTGGTATAACCACGGCGTGGACATCACCCAACAGGTGTCCTGCTTTAAAGCGGGTCGACTCTCCGGTGGCTAATGACAATTTGTGGATGAAGCTCGCTAAGCGCGAAAGTGAAGACAATGACATCGCATTGAGGAAAACACTGGAGGTGAACAAAAATTCATGGAGAAGTATGGCCAGCTGGACGAGTCACAGAAAAAAGCAGTGCGGCAGATACTCGAGCAAGAAGGGATCGTGCAGATAGTTGGGCGGTGTGGCTGCGGTAAAACGTCTTTTATTGCCCTTGCGGCCGAGGCATACGTGCTCATTCTTCATCCGGGCAAACGTGTGGTTATTTACGCGGAGACAAACGACGCGGTTGATGAAAACATGAAAAGAATGGCGGACTCAAAAGACTATCTGTGGGAATCTGGCCAGTTGCTACGAGTCGGCAACAGCGATACGATGAGTGAAAACTACCCTCAATTCTGCTTGACGGCGATGGAAAAGCAATATGAAATGGATTGGATGACTAATAACAGTGGCAATCGCCAGGGACTTCGATCTGCATGGAACCGAAAGCGAAAGCAAATTCTGAACGTATTCATCAGTGGTGCAAGCAGCGCGATATCAAACGTCGAGTCGAGTGGACGGAGGAGATGGAATCTTCTCGATTCAACAGCGACAGCGAAAGGATAAAGTCCCGCGTGTCAAAATCGCTGAAGCAATGACTGCTAAATTTGGAGATGAATTCACAGCGGGCATGGTTGAGCAACGAGAAAAATAGATAAAACGAGAAAACCAGAACCCCGGATCGGTAAACAGAAAGAGGACACGGAGGCCGCAGACTCGTGAAGAATCGGGAGTTACCAAGTCCACGGAGGCCGCGGACTCGTGAAGAATCGGGAGTTACCAAGTCCGTGAATGGAGTGACAAATACCGAGACCGCAGTGGAGGGACTAAATGCGATATCGGAAGGAAGTCGAACGTTGCGCGCCACTAATGAGCAAGTGCTTAAGCAGAGAATGCTGAACAATGCTGATAAATGTGTTACCTCCGCCACGGAGCACAGCACACCTCTGAACGACCCTGCTGATGATGACACGCTGGGCCAAAAACCTGCTGCTGACGATAAAGAAGAGCACAACACGCCTCAGAACCAACCTGATGAACAAAAGCACCCTGCTCCTGCTGATGATAAAACACTGCACTAACAACCTGCTGCTGACGAGAAGGAAGAGCAGAACACGCCTCTGAGCCAACCTGCTAATGGTGAGAACAAGAGCACGGCACGCCTCTGAACGAACCAGGTACTGTTGATGAAGAAAGACTGGCCCAATAACCTGCTGCTGACGGTAAGGAAGAGCTCAACACAGCTCGGATCCAACCTGCTCCTGCTGATGAAGAAAAAAAGTACGACACATCACTGGACCCGCCTTGTCAGACAGCTACCGACGTGATCGCGGTCAGATCGAATGCACCAACCAACCTGGGCAAGTTGAAGGACAGGACTCAATGGATTATCATGACTTCTCAAAGCTCAATCGTGGATTGAACAAACAATCGTGGGCCGACATCATAAAAAAAGCAAAATTGTGCAGTCGCCGCGAATACCTGGCCAGTCGCTGGAGATTCGGTTCAAAGCACAGTGTGTGTGCGAGCGTTGGTTTTCGCCTGCAGCGCGGCGTTTCCTGTTGAAGCACAGAGAATGCGATCGATGGTTTTCGCCTGCAGCTCGGTGTGCCCTCACAGCTAGAGCTAGCTTTTGTCAGTCTACTGGCGGGACCGAATTACGGAGAGTGTCGGACCAAGAATTGTGGATTGGGTTATAATATGCGATCAAGAGAGTTTAAGGGGGACACGAGCTGTCGCCATTGGGATTACTTCTCGAATGACCAAGCCTTTCGACTGGATTTCAAGAACGCGCAGGACTATCGCGTCACGCTTGCACTCCATAATCATTTGGATGCACTAAATATGTGTAGTTTCGAACAAGCATGGGGTCATTCGGATTTTGCGGTACGATAGTAAGTTGGCAGCCGTTGTTTGAACATGTCGAGAACTACCAGCTGGTCATCGGATTTGACCAAAATACCAAGACACCAAGGAAGTTTTCGGTTAGAGAGCTTCGTGCGTATGGCGGACGTTGGTTCAAGGGGCTCGTGTTCGATGAGAAGAATGGGCAACTCCTTGTTCTGGTTCCTCGAACAGTTCGTCCTGTATATGGTGGAGTCTGGTGGTATAACCACGGCGTGGACATCACCCAACAGGTGTCCTGCTTTAAAGCGGGTCGACTCTCCGGTGGCTAATGACAATTTGTGGATGAAGCTCGCTAAGCGCGAAAGTGAAGACAATGACATCGCATTGAGGAAAACACTGGAGGTGAACAAAAATTCATGGAGAAGTATGGCCAGCTGGACGAGTCACAGAAAAAAGCAGTGCGGCAGATACTCGAGCAAGAAGGGATTGTGCAGATAGTTGGGCGGTGTGGCTGCGGTAAAACGTCTTTTATTGCCCTTGCGGCCGAGGCATACGTGCTCATTCTTCATCCGGGCAAACGTGTGGTTATTTACGCGGAGACAAACGACGCGGTTGATGAAAACATGAAAAGAATGGCGGACTCAAAAGACTATCTGTGGGAATCTGGCCAGTTGCTACGAGTCGGCAACAGCGATACGATGAGTGAAAACTACCCTCAATTCTGCTTGACGGCGATGGAAAAGCAATATGAAATGGATTGGATGACTAATAACAGTGGCAATCGCCAGGGACTTCGATCTGCATGGAACCGAAAGCGAAAGCAAATTCTGAACGTATTCATCAGTGGTGCAAGCAGCGCGATATCAAACGTCGAGTCGAGTGGACGGAGGAGATGGAATCTTCTCGATTCAACAGCGACAGCGAAAGGATAAAGTCCCGCGTGTCAAAATCGCTGAAGCAATGACTGCTAAATTTGGAGATGAATTCACAGCGGGCATGGTTGAGCAACGAGAAAAATAGATAAAACGAGAAAACCAGAACCCCGGATCGGTAAACAGAAAGAGGACACGGAGGCCGCAGACTCGTGAAGAATCGGGAGTTACCAAGTCCACGGAGGCCGCGGACTCGTGAAGAATCGGGAGTTACCAAGTCCGTGAATGGAGTGACAAATACCGAGACCGCAGTGGAGGGACTAAATGCGATATCGGAAGGAAGTCGAACGTTGCGCGCCACTAATGAGCAAGTGCTTAAGCAGAGAATGCTGAACAATGCTGATAAATGTGTTACCTCCGCCACGGAGCACAGCACACCTCTGAACGACCCTGCTGATGATGACACGCTGGGCCAAAAACCTGCTGCTGACGATAAAGAAGAGCACAACACGCCTCAGAACCAACCTGATGAACAAAAGCACCCTGCTCCTGCTGATGATAAAACACTGCACTAACAACCTGCTGCTGACGAGAAGGAAGAGCAGAACACGCCTCTGAGCCAACCTGCTAATGGTGAGAACAAGAGCACGGCACGCCTCTGAACGAACCAGGTACTGTTGATGAAGAAAGACTGGCCCAATAACCTGCTGCTGACGGTAAGGAAGAGCTCAACACAGCTCGGATCCAACCTGCTCCTGCTGATGAAGAAAAAAAGTACGACACATCACTGGACCCGCCTTGTCAGACAGCTACCGACGTGATCGCGGTCAGATCGAATGCACCAACCAACCTGGGCAAGTTGAAGGACAGGACTCAATGGATTATCATGACTTCTCAAAGCTCAATCGTGGATTGAACAAACAATCGTGGGCCGACATCATAAAAAAAGCAAAATTGTGCAGTCGCCGCGAATACCTGGCCAGTCGCTGGAGATTCGGTTCAAAGCACAGTGTGTGTGCGAGCGTTGGTTTTCGCCTGCAGCGCGGCGTTTCCTGTTGAAGCACAGAGAATGCGATCGATGGTTTTCGCCTGCAGCTCGGTGTGCCCTCACAGCTAGAGCTAGCTTTTGTCAGTCTACTGGCGGGACCGAATTACGGAGAGTGTCGGACCAAGAATTGTGGATTGGGTTATAATATGCGATCAAGAGAGTTTAAGGGGGACACGAGCTGTCGCCATTGGGATTACTTCTCGAATGACCAAGCCTTTCGACTGGATTTCAAGAACGCGCAGGACTATCGCGTCACGCTTGCACTCCATAATCATTTGGATGCACTAAATATGTGTAGTTTCGAACAAGCATGGGGTCATTCGGATTTTGCGGTACGATAGTAAGTTGGCAGCCGTTGTTTGAACATGTCGAGAACTACCAGCTGGTCATCGGATTTGACCAAAATACCAAGACACCAAGGAAGTTTTCGGTTAGAGAGCTTCGTGCGTATGGCGGACGTTGGTTCAAGGGGCTCGTGTTCGATGAGAAGAATGGGCAACTCCTTGTTCTGGTTCCTCGAACAGTTCGTCCTGTATATGGTGGAGTCTGGTGGTATAACCACGGCGTGGACATCACCCAACAGGTGTCCTGCTTTAAAGCGGGTCGACTCTCCGGTGGCTAATGACAATTTGTGGATGAAGCTCGCTAAGCGCGAAAGTGAAGACAATGACATCGCATTGAGGAAAACACTGGAGGTGAACAAAAATTCATGGAGAAGTATGGCCAGCTGGACGAGTCACAGAAAAAAGCAGTGCGGCAGATACTCGAGCAAGAAGGGATTGTGCAGATAGTTGGGCGGTGTGGCTGCGGTAAAACGTCTTTTATTGCCCTTGCGGCCGAGGCATACGTGCTCATTCTTCATCCGGGCAAACGTGTGGTTATTTACGCGGAGACAAACGACGCGGTTGATGAAAACATGAAAAGAATGGCGGACTCAAAAGACTATCTGTGGGAATCTGGCCAGTTGCTACGAGTCGGCAACAGCGATACGATGAGTGAAAACTACCCTCAATTCTGCTTGACGGCGATGGAAAAGCAATATGAAATGGATTGGATGACTAATAACAGTGGCAATCGCCAGGGACTTCGATCTGCATGGAACCGAAAGCGAAAGCAAATTCTGAACGTATTCATCAGTGGTGCAAGCAGCGCGATATCAAACGTCGAGTCGAGTGGACGGAGGAGATGGAATCTTCTCGATTCAACAGCGACAGCGAAAGGATAAAGTCCCGCGTGTCAAAATCGCTGAAGCAATGACTGCTAAATTTGGAGATGAATTCACAGCGGGCATGGTTGAGCAACGAGAAAAATAGATAAAACGAGAAAACCAGAACCCCGGATCGGTAAACAGAAAGAGGACACGGAGGCCGCAGACTCGTGAAGAATCGGGAGTTACCAAGTCCACGGAGGCCGCGGACTCGTGAAGAATCGGGAGTTACCAAGTCCGTGAATGGAGTGACAAATACCGAGACCGCAGTGGAGGGACTAAATGCGATATCGGAAGGAAGTCGAACGTTGCGCGCCACTAATGAGCAAGTGCTTAAGCAGAGAATGCTGAACAATGCTGATAAATGTGTTACCTCCGCCACGGAGCACAGCACACCTCTGAACGACCCTGCTGATGATGACACGCTGGGCCAAAAACCTGCTGCTGACGATAAAGAAGAGCACAACACGCCTCAGAACCAACCTGATGAACAAAAGCACCCTGCTCCTGCTGATGATAAAACACTGCACTAACAACCTGCTGCTGACGAGAAGGAAGAGCAGAACACGCCTCTGAGCCAACCTGCTAATGGTGAGAACAAGAGCACGGCACGCCTCTGAACGAACCAGGTACTGTTGATGAAGAAAGACTGGCCCAATAACCTGCTGCTGACGGTAAGGAAGAGCTCAACACAGCTCGGATCCAACCTGCTCCTGCTGATGAAGAAAAAAAGTACGACACATCACTGGACCCGCCTTGTCAGACAGCTACCGACGTGATCGCGGTCAGATCGAATGCACCAACCAACCTGGGCAAGTTGAAGGACAGGACTCAATGGATTATCATGACTTCTCAAAGCTCAATCGTGGATTGAACAAACAATCGTGGGCCGACATCATAAAAAAAGCAAAATTGTGCAGTCGCCGCGAATACCTGGCCAGTCGCTGGAGATTCGGTTCAAAGCACAGTGTGTGTGCGAGCGTTGGTTTTCGCCTGCAGCGCGGCGTTTCCTGTTGAAGCACAGAGAATGCGATCGATGGTTTTCGCCTGCAGCTCGGTGTGCCCTCACAGCTAGAGCTAGCTTTTGTCAGTCTACTGGCGGGACCGAATTACGGAGAGTGTCGGACCAAGAATTGTGGATTGGGTTATAATATGCGATCAAGAGAGTTTAAGGGGGACACGAGCTGTCGCCATTGGGATTACTTCTCGAATGACCAAGCCTTTCGACTGGATTTCAAGAACGCGCAGGACTATCGCGTCACGCTTGCACTCCATAATCATTTGGATGCACTAAATATGTGTAGTTTCGAACAAGCATGGGGTCATTCGGATTTTGCGGTACGATAGTAAGTTGGCAGCCGTTGTTTGAACATGTCGAGAACTACCAGCTGGTCATCGGATTTGACCAAAATACCAAGACACCAAGGAAGTTTTCGGTTAGAGAGCTTCGTGCGTATGGCGGACGTTGGTTCAAGGGGCTCGTGTTCGATGAGAAGAATGGGCAACTCCTTGTTCTGGTTCCTCGAACAGTTCGTCCTGTATATGGTGGAGTCTGGTGGTATAACCACGGCGTGGACATCACCCAACAGGTGTCCTGCTTTAAAGCGGGTCGACTCTCCGGTGGCTAATGACAATTTGTGGATGAAGCTCGCTAAGCGCGAAAGTGAAGACAATGACATCGCATTGAGGAAAACACTGGAGGTGAACAAAAATTCATGGAGAAGTATGGCCAGCTGGACGAGTCACAGAAAAAAGCAGTGCGGCAGATACTCGAGCAAGAAGGGATCGTGCAGATAGTTGGGCGGTGTGGCTGCGGTAAAACGTCTTTTATTGCCCTTGCGGCCGAGGCATACGTGCTCATTCTTCATCCGGGCAAACGTGTGGTTATTTACGCGGAGACAAACGACGCGGTTGATGAAACATGAAAAGAATGGCGGACTCAAAAGACTATCTGTGGGAATCTGGCCAGTTGCTACGAGTCGGCAACAGCGATACGATGACTGAAAACTACCCTCAATTCTGCTTGACGGCGATGGAAAAGCAATATGAAATGGATTGGATGACTAATAACAGTGGCAATCCCAGGGACTTCGATCTGCATGGAACCGAAAGCGAAAGCAAATTCTGAACGTATTCATCAGTGGTGCAAGCAGCGCGATATCAAACGTCGAGTCGAGTGGACGGAGGAGATGGAATCTTCTCGATTCAACAGCGACAGCGAAAGGATAAAGTCCCGCGTGTCAAAATCGCTGAAGCAATGACTGCTAAATTTGGAGATGAATTCACAGCGGGCATGGTTGAGCAACGAGAAAAATAGATAAAACGAGAAAACCAGAACCCCGGATCGGTAAACAGAAAGAGGACACGGAGGCCGCAGACTCGTGAAGAATCGGGAGTTACCAAGTCCACGGAGGCCGCGGACTCGTGAAGAATCGGGAGTTACCAAGTCCGTGAATGGAGTGACAAATACCGAGACCGCAGTGGAGGGACTAAATGCGATATCGGAAGGAAGTCGAACGTTGCGCGCCACTAATGAGCAAGTGCTTAAGCAGAGAATGCTGAACAATGCTGATAAATGTGTTACCTCCGCCACGGAGCACAGCACACCTCTGAACGACCCTGCTGATGATGACACGCTGGGCCAAAAACCTGCTGCTGACGATAAAGAAGAGCACAACACGCCTCAGAACCAACCTGATGAACAAAAGCACCCTGCTCCTGCTGATGATAAAACACTGCACTAACAACCTGCTGCTGACGAGAAGGAAGAGCAGAACACGCCTCTGAGCCAACCTGCTAATGGTGAGAACAAGAGCACGGCACGCCTCTGAACGAACCAGGTACTGTTGATGAAGAAAGACTGGCCCAATAACCTGCTGCTGACGGTAAGGAAGAGCTCAACACAGCTCGGATCCAACCTGCTCCTGCTGATGAAGAAAAAAAGTACGACACATCACTGGACCCGCCTTGTCAGACAGCTACCGACGTGATCGCGGTCAGATCGAATGCACCAACCAACCTGGGCAAGTTGAAGGACAGGACTCAATGGATTATCATGACTTCTCAAAGCTCAATCGTGGATTGAACAAACAATCGTGGGCCGACATCATAAAAAAAGCAAAATTGTGCAGTCGCCGCGAATACCTGGCCAGTCGCTGGAGATTCGGTTCAAAGCACAGTGTGTGTGCGAGCGTTGGTTTTCGCCTGCAGCGCGGCGTTTCCTGTTGAAGCACAGAGAATGCGATCGATGGTTTTCGCCTGCAGCTCGGTGTGCCCTCACAGCTAGAGCTAGCTTTTGTCAGTCTACTGGCGGGACCGAATTACGGAGAGTGTCGGACCAAGAATTGTGGATTGGGTTATAATATGCGATCAAGAGAGTTTAAGGGGGACACGAGCTGTCGCCATTGGGATTACTTCTCGAATGACCAAGCCTTTCGACTGGATTTCAAGAACGCGCAGGACTATCGCGTCACGCTTGCACTCCATAATCATTTGGATGCACTAAATATGTGTAGTTTCGAACAAGCATGGGGTCATTCGGATTTTGCGGTACGATAGTAAGTTGGCAGCCGTTGTTTGAACATGTCGAGAACTACCAGCTGGTCATCGGATTTGACCAAAATACCAAGACACCAAGGAAGTTTTCGGTTAGAGAGCTTCGTGCGTATGGCGGACGTTGGTTCAAGGGGCTCGTGTTCGATGAGAAGAATGGGCAACTCCTTGTTCTGGTTCCTCGAACAGTTCGTCCTGTATATGGTGGAGTCTGGTGGTATAACCACGGCGTGGACATCACCCAACAGGTGTCCTGCTTTAAAGCGGGTCGACTCTCCGGTGGCTAATGACAATTTGTGGATGAAGCTCGCTAAGCGCGAAAGTGAAGACAATGACATCGCATTGAGGAAAACACTGGAGGTGAACAAAAATTCATGGAGAAGTATGGCCAGCTGGACGAGTCACAGAAAAAAGCAGTGCGGCAGATACTCGAGCAAGAAGGGATTGTGCAGATAGTTGGGCGGTGTGGCTGCGGTAAAACGTCTTTTATTGCCCTTGCGGCCGAGGCATACGTGCTCATTCTTCATCCGGGCAAACGTGTGGTTATTTACGCGGAGACAAACGACGCGGTTGATGAAAACATGAAAAGAATGGCGGACTCAAAAGACTATCTGTGGGAATCTGGCCAGTTGCTACGAGTCGGCAACAGCGATACGATGACTGAAAACTACCCTCAATTCTGCTTGACGGCGATGGAAAAGCAATATGAAATGGATTGGATGACTAATAAAGTGGCAATCCCAGGGACTTCGATCTGCATGGAACCGAAAGCGAAAGCAAATTCTGAACGTATTCATCAGTGGTGCAAGCAGCGCGATATCAAACGTCGAGTCGAGTGGACGGAGGAGATGGAATCTTCTCGATTCAACAGCGACAGCGAAAGGATAAAGTCCCGCGTGTCAAAATCGCTGAAGCAATGACTGCTAAATTTGGAGATGAATTCAAGACAATGACATCGCATTGAGGAAAACACTGGAGGTGAACAAA
Organism: Phytophthora crassamura; assembly: GCA_033557995.1. Taxonomy (NCBI): domain Eukaryota; phylum Oomycota; class Peronosporomycetes; order Peronosporales; family Peronosporaceae; genus Phytophthora; species Phytophthora crassamura. The sequence continues at coordinate 1,981,368 of JAUCED010000005.1, read as the reverse complement.
AATTCATGGAGAAGTATGGCCAGCTGGACGAGTCACAGAAAAAAGCAGTGCGGCAGATACTCGAGCAAGAAGGGATTGTGCAGATAGTTGGGCGGTGTGGCTGCGGTAAAACGTCTTTTATTGCCCTTGCGGCCGAGGCATACGTGCTCATTCTTCATCCGGGCAAACGTGTGGTTATTTACGCGGAGACAAACGACGCGGTTGATGAAAACATGAAAAGAATGGCGGACTCAAAAGACTATCTGTGGGAATCTGGCCAGTTGCTACGAGTCGGCAACAGCGATACGATGACTGAAAACTACCCTCAATTCTGCTTGACGGCGATGGAAAAGCAATATGAAATGGATTGGATGACTAATAACAGTGGCAATCGCCAGGGACTTCGATCTGCATGGAACCGAAAGCGAAAGCAAATTCTGAACGTATTCATCAGTGGTGCAAGCAGCGCGATATCAAACGTCGAGTCGAGTGGACGGAGGAGATGGAATCTTCTCGATTCAACAGCGACAGCGAAAGGATAAAGTCCCGCGTGTCAAAATCGCTGAAGCAATGACTGCTAAATTTGGAGATGAATTCACAGCGGGCATGGTTGAGCAACGAGAAAAATAGATAAAACGAGAAAACCAGAACCCCGGATCGGTAAACAGAAAGAGGACACGGAGGCCGCAGACTCGTGAAGAATCGGGAGTTACCAAGTCCACGGAGGCCGCGGACTCGTGAAGAATCGGGAGTTACCAAGTCCGTGAATGGAGTGACAAATACCGAGACCGCAGTGGAGGGACTAAATGCGATATCGGAAGGAAGTCGAACGTTGCGCGCCACTAATGAGCAAGTGCTTAAGCAGAGAATGCTGAACAATGCTGATAAATGTGTTACCTCCGCCACGGAGCACAGCACACCTCTGAACGACCCTGCTGATGATGACACGCTGGGCCAAAAACCTGCTGCTGACGATAAAGAAGAGCACAACACGCCTCAGAACCAACCTGATGAACAAAAGCACCCTGCTCCTGCTGATGATAAAACACTGCACTAACAACCTGCTGCTGACGAGAAGGAAGAGCAGAACACGCCTCTGAGCCAACCTGCTAATGGTGAGAACAAGAGCACGGCACGCCTCTGAACGAACCAGGTACTGTTGATGAAGAAAAACTGGCCCAATAACCTGCTGCTGACGGTAAGGAAGAGCTCAACACAGCTCGGATCCAACCTGCTCCTGCTGATGAAGAAAAAAAGTACGACACATCACTGGACCCGCCTTGTCAGACAGCTACCGACGTGATCGCGGTCAGATCGAATGCACCAACCAACCTGGGCAAGTTGAAGGACAGGACTCAATGGATTATCATGACTTCTCAAAGCTCAATCGTGGATTGAACAAACAATCGTGGGCCGACATCATAAAAAAAGCAAAATTGTGCAGTCGCCGCGAATACCTGGCCAGTCGCTGGAGATTCGGTTCAAAGCACAGTGTGTGTGCGAGCGTTGGTTTTCGCCTGCAGCGCGGCGTTTCCTGTTGAAGCACAGAGAATGCGATCGATGGTTTTCGCCTGCAGCGCGGCGTTTCCTGTTGAAGCACAGAGAATGCGATCGATGGTTTTCGCCTGCAGCGCGGCGTTTCCTGTTGAAGCACAGAGAATGCGATCGATAGTTTTCGCCTGCAGCTCGGTGTGCCCTCACAGCTAAAGCTAGCTTTTGTCAGTCTACTGGCGGGACCGAATTACGGAGAGTGTCGGACCAAGAATTGTGGATTGGGTTATAATATGCGATCAAGAGAGTTTAAGGGGGACACGAGCTGTCGCCATTGGGATTACTTCTCGAATGACCAAGCCTTTCGACTGGATTTCAAGAACGCGCAGGACTATCGCGTCACGCTTGCACTCCATAATCATTTGGATGCACTAAATATGTGTAGTTTCGAACAAGCATGGGGTCATTCGGATTTTGCGGTACGATAGTAAGTTGGCAGCCGTTGTTTGAACATGTCGAGAACTACCAGCTGGTCATCGGATTTGACCAAAATACCAAGACACCAAGGAAGTTTTCGGTTAGAGAGCTTCGTGCGTATGGCGGACGTTGGTTCAAGGGGCTCGTGTTCGATGAGAAGAATGGGCAACTCCTTGTTCTGGTTCCTCGAACAGTTCGTCCTGTATATGGTGGAGTCTGGTGGTATAACCACGGCGTGGACATCACCCAACAGGTGTCCTGCTTTAAAGCGGGTCGACTCTCCGGTGGCTAATGACAATTTGTGGATGAAGCTCGCTAAGCGCGAAAGTGAAGACAATGACATCGCATTGAGGAAAACACTGGAGGTGAACAAAAATTCATGGAGAAGTATGGCCAGCTGGACGAGTCACAGAAAAAAGCAGTGCGGCAGATACTCGAGCAAGAAGGGATTGTGCAGATAGTTGGGCGGTGTGGCTGCGGTAAAACGTCTTTTATTGCCCTTGCGGCCGAGGCATACGTGCTCATTCTTCATCCGGGCAAACGTGTGGTTATTTACGCGGAGACAAACGACGCGGTTGATGAAAACATGAAAAGAATGGCGGACTCAAAAGACTATCTGTGGGAATCTGGCCAGTTGCTACGAGTCGGCAACAGCGATACGATGACTGAAAACTACCCTCAATTCTGCTTGACGGCGATGGAAAAGCAATATGAAATGGATTGGATGACTAATAACAGTGGCAATCGCCAGGGACTTCGATCTGCATGGAACCGAAAGCGAAAGCAAATTCTGAACGTATTCATCAGTGGTGCAAGCAGCGCGATATCAAACGTCGAGTCGAGTGGACGGAGGAGATGGAATCTTCTCGATTCAACAGCGACAGCGAAAGGATAAAGTCCCGCGTGTCAAAATCGCTGAAGCAATGACTGCTAAATTTGGAGATGAATTCACAGCGGGCATGGTTGAGCAACGAGAAAAATAGATAAAACGAGAAAACCAGAACCCCGGATCGGTAAACAGAAAGAGGACACGGAGGCCGCAGACTCGTGAAGAATCGGGAGTTACCAAGTCCACGGAGGCCGCGGACTCGTGAAGAATCGGGAGTTACCAAGTCCGTGAATGGAGTGACAAATACCGAGACCGCAGTGGAGGGACTAAATGCGATATCGGAAGGAAGTCGAACGTTGCGCGCCACTAATGAGCAAGTGCTTAAGCAGAGAATGCTGAACAATGCTGATAAATGTGTTACCTCCGCCACGGAGCACAGCACACCTCTGAACGACCCTGCTGATGATGACACGCTGGGCCAAAAACCTGCTGCTGACGATAAAGAAGAGCACAACACGCCTCAGAACCAACCTGATGAACAAAAGCACCCTGCTCCTGCTGATGATAAAACACTGCACTAACAACCTGCTGCTGACGAGAAGGAAGAGCAGAACACGCCTCTGAGCCAACCTGCTAATGGTGAGAACAAGAGCACGGCACGCCTCTGAACGAACCAGGTACTGTTGATGAAGAAAAACTGGCCCAATAACCTGCTGCTGACGGTAAGGAAGAGCTCAACACAGCTCGGATCCAACCTGCTCCTGCTGATGAAGAAAAAAAGTACGACACATCACTGGACCCGCCTTGTCAGACAGCTACCGACGTGATCGCGGTCAGATCGAATGCACCAACCAACCTGGGCAAGTTGAAGGACAGGACTCAATGGATTATCATGACTTCTCAAAGCTCAATCGTGGATTGAACAAACAATCGTGGGCCGACATCATAAAAAAAGCAAAATTGTGCAGTCGCCGCGAATACCTGGCCAGTCGCTGGAGATTCGGTTCAAAGCACAGTGTGTGTGCGAGCGTTGGTTTTCGCCTGCAGCGCGGCGTTTCCTGTTGAAGCACAGAGAATGCGATCGATGGTTTTCGCCTGCAGCGCGGCGTTTCCTGTTGAAGCACAGAGAATGCGATCGATAGTTTTCGCCTGCAGCTCGGTGTGCCCTCACAGCTAAAGCTAGCTTTTGTCAGTCTACTGGCGGGACCGAATTACGGAGAGTGTCGGACCAAGAATTGTGGATTGGGTTATAATATGCGATCAAGAGAGTTTAAGGGGGACACGAGCTGTCGCCATTGGGATTACTTCTCGAATGACCAAGCCTTTCGACTGGATTTCAAGAACGCGCAGGACTATCGCGTCACGCTTGCACTCCATAATCATTTGGATGCACTAAATATGTGTAGTTTCGAACAAGCATGGGGTCATTCGGATTTTGCGGTACGATAGTAAGTTGGCAGCCGTTGTTTGAACATGTCGAGAACTACCAGCTGGTCATCGGATTTGACCAAAATACCAAGACACCAAGGAAGTTTTCGGTTAGAGAGCTTCGTGCGTATGGCGGACGTTGGTTCAAGGGGCTCGTGTTCGATGAGAAGAATGGGCAACTCCTTGTTCTGGTTCCTCGAACAGTTCGTCCTGTATATGGTGGAGTCTGGTGGTATAACCACGGCGTGGACATCACCCAACAGGTGTCCTGCTTTAAAGCGGGTCGACTCTCCGGTGGCTAATGACAATTTGTGGATGAAGCTCGCTAAGCGCGAAAGTGAAGACAATGACATCGCATTGAGGAAAACACTGGAGGTGAACAAAAATTCATGGAGAAGTATGGCCAGCTGGACGAGTCACAGAAAAAAGCAGTGCGGCAGATACTCGAGCAAGAAGGGATTGTGCAGATAGTTGGGCGGTGTGGCTGCGGTAAAACGTCTTTTATTGCCCTTGCGGCCGAGGCATACGTGCTCATTCTTCATCCGGGCAAACGTGTGGTTATTTACGCGGAGACAAACGACGCGGTTGATGAAAACATGAAAAGAATGGCGGACTCAAAAGACTATCTGTGGGAATCTGGCCAGTTGCTACGAGTCGGCAACAGCGATACGATGACTGAAAACTACCCTCAATTCTGCTTGACGGCGATGGAAAAGCAATATGAAATGGATTGGATGACTAATAACAGTGGCAATCGCCAGGGACTTCGATCTGCATGGAACCGAAAGCGAAAGCAAATTCTGAACGTATTCATCAGTGGTGCAAGCAGCGCGATATCAAACGTCGAGTCGAGTGGACGGAGGAGATGGAATCTTCTCGATTCAACAGCGACAGCGAAAGGATAAAGTCCCGCGTGTCAAAATCGCTGAAGCAATGACTGCTAAATTTGGAGATGAATTCACAGCGGGCATGGTTGAGCAACGAGAAAAATAGATAAAACGAGAAAACCAGAACCCCGGATCGGTAAACAGAAAGAGGACACGGAGGCCGCAGACTCGTGAAGAATCGGGAGTTACCAAGTCCACGGAGGCCGCGGACTCGTGAAGAATCGGGAGTTACCAAGTCCGTGAATGGAGTGACAAATACCGAGACCGCAGTGGAGGGACTAAATGCGATATCGGAAGGAAGTCGAACGTTGCGCGCCACTAATGAGCAAGTGCTTAAGCAGAGAATGCTGAACAATGCTGATAAATGTGTTACCTCCGCCACGGAGCACAGCACACCTCTGAACGACCCTGCTGATGATGACACGCTGGGCCAAAAACCTGCTGCTGACGATAAAGAAGAGCACAACACGCCTCAGAACCAACCTGATGAACAAAAGCACCCTGCTCCTGCTGATGATAAAACACTGCACTAACAACCTGCTGCTGACGAGAAGGAAGAGCAGAACACGCCTCTGAGCCAACCTGCTAATGGTGAGAACAAGAGCACGGCACGCCTCTGAACGAACCAGGTACTGTTGATGAAGAAAAACTGGCCCAATAACCTGCTGCTGACGGTAAGGAAGAGCTCAACACAGCTCGGATCCAACCTGCTCCTGCTGATGAAGAAAAAAAGTACGACACATCACTGGACCCGCCTTGTCAGACAGCTACCGACGTGATCGCGGTCAGATCGAATGCACCAACCAACCTGGGCAAGTTGAAGGACAGGACTCAATGGATTATCATGACTTCTCAAAGCTCAATCGTGGATTGAACAAACAATCGTGGGCCGACATCATAAAAAAAGCAAAATTGTGCAGTCGCCGCGAATACCTGGCCAGTCGCTGGAGATTCGGTTCAAAGCACAGTGTGTGTGCGAGCGTTGGTTTTCGCCTGCAGCGCGGCGTTTCCTGTTGAAGCACAGAGAATGCGATCGATGGTTTTCGCCTGCAGCGCGGCGTTTCCTGTTGAAGCACAGAGAATGCGATCGATAGTTTTCGCCTGCAGCTCGGTGTGCCCTCACAGCTAAAGCTAGCTTTTGTCAGTCTACTGGCGGGACCGAATTACGGAGAGTGTCGGACCAAGAATTGTGGATTGGGTTATAATATGCGATCAAGAGAGTTTAAGGGGGACACGAGCTGTCGCCATTGGGATTACTTCTCGAATGACCAAGCCTTTCGACTGGATTTCAAGAACGCGCAGGACTATCGCGTCACGCTTGCACTCCATAATCATTTGGATGCACTAAATATGTGTAGTTTCGAACAAGCATGGGGTCATTCGGATTTTGCGGTACGATAGTAAGTTGGCAGCCGTTGTTTGAACATGTCGAGAACTACCAGCTGGTCATCGGATTTGACCAAAATACCAAGACACCAAGGAAGTTTTCGGTTAGAGAGCTTCGTGCGTATGGCGGACGTTGGTTCAAGGGGCTCGTGTTCGATGAGAAGAATGGGCAACTCCTTGTTCTGGTTCCTCGAACAGTTCGTCCTGTATATGGTGGAGTCTGGTGGTATAACCACGGCGTGGACATCACCCAACAGGTGTCCTGCTTTAAAGCGGGTCGACTCTCCGGTGGCTAATGACAATTTGTGGATGAAGCTCGCTAAGCGCGAAAGTGAAGACAATGACATCGCATTGAGGAAAACACTGGAGGTGAACAAAAATTCATGGAGAAGTATGGCCAGCTGGACGAGTCACAGAAAAAAGCAGTGCGGCAGATACTCGAGCAAGAAGGGATTGTGCAGATAGTTGGGCGGTGTGGCTGCGGTAAAACGTCTTTTATTGCCCTTGCGGCCGAGGCATACGTGCTCATTCTTCATCCGGGCAAACGTGTGGTTATTTACGCGGAGACAAACGACGCGGTTGATGAAAACATGAAAAGAATGGCGGACTCAAAAGACTATCTGTGGGAATCTGGCCAGTTGCTACGAGTCGGCAACAGCGATACGATGACTGAAAACTACCCTCAATTCTGCTTGACGGCGATGGAAAAGCAATATGAAATGGATTGGATGACTAATAACAGTGGCAATCGCCAGGGACTTCGATCTGCATGGAACCGAAAGCGAAAGCAAATTCTGAACGTATTCATCAGTGGTGCAAGCAGCGCGATATCAAACGTCGAGTCGAGTGGACGGAGGAGATGGAATCTTCTCGATTCAACAGCGACAGCGAAAGGATAAAGTCCCGCGTGTCAAAATCGCTGAAGCAATGACTGCTAAATTTGGAGATGAATTCACAGCGGGCATGGTTGAGCAACGAGAAAAATAGATAAAACGAGAAAACCAGAACCCCGGATCGGTAAACAGAAAGAGGACACGGAGGCCGCAGACTCGTGAAGAATCGGGAGTTACCAAGTCCACGGAGGCCGCGGACTCGTGAAGAATCGGGAGTTACCAAGTCCGTGAATGGAGTGACAAATACCGAGACCGCAGTGGAGGGACTAAATGCGATATCGGAAGGAAGTCGAACGTTGCGCGCCACTAATGAGCAAGTGCTTAAGCAGAGAATGCTGAACAATGCTGATAAATGTGTTACCTCCGCCACGGAGCACAGCACACCTCTGAACGACCCTGCTGATGATGACACGCTGGGCCAAAAACCTGCTGCTGACGATAAAGAAGAGCACAACACGCCTCAGAACCAACCTGATGAACAAAAGCACCCTGCTCCTGCTGATGATAAAACACTGCACTAACAACCTGCTGCTGACGAGAAGGAAGAGCAGAACACGCCTCTGAGCCAACCTGCTAATGGTGAGAACAAGAGCACGGCACGCCTCTGAACGAACCAGGTACTGTTGATGAAGAAAAACTGGCCCAATAACCTGCTGCTGACGGTAAGGAAGAGCTCAACACAGCTCGGATCCAACCTGCTCCTGCTGATGAAGAAAAAAAGTACGACACATCACTGGACCCGCCTTGTCAGACAGCTACCGACGTGATCGCGGTCAGATCGAATGCACCAACCAACCTGGGCAAGTTGAAGGACAGGACTCAATGGATTATCATGACTTCTCAAAGCTCAATCGTGGATTGAACAAACAATCGTGGGCCGACATCATAAAAAAAGCAAAATTGTGCAGTCGCCGCGAATACCTGGCCAGTCGCTGGAGATTCGGTTCAAAGCACAGTGTGTGTGCGAGCGTTGGTTTTCGCCTGCAGCGCGGCGTTTCCTGTTGAAGCACAGAGAATGCGATCGATGGTTTTCGCCTGCAGCGCGGCGTTTCCTGTTGAAGCACAGAGAATGCGATCGATAGTTTTCGCCTGCAGCTCGGTGTGCCCTCACAGCTAAAGCTAGCTTTTGTCAGTCTACTGGCGGGACCGAATTACGGAGAGTGTCGGACCAAGAATTGTGGATTGGGTTATAATATGCGATCAAGAGAGTTTAAGGGGGACACGAGCTGTCGCCATTGGGATTACTTCTCGAATGACCAAGCCTTTCGACTGGATTTCAAGAACGCGCAGGACTATCGCGTCACGCTTGCACTCCATAATCATTTGGATGCACTAAATATGTGTAGTTTCGAACAAGCATGGGGTCATTCGGATTTTGCGGTACGATAGTAAGTTGGCAGCCGTTGTTTGAACATGTCGAGAACTACCAGCTGGTCATCGGATTTGACCAAAATACCAAGACACCAAGGAAGTTTTCGGTTAGAGAGCTTCGTGCGTATGGCGGACGTTGGTTCAAGGGGCTCGTGTTCGATGAGAAGAATGGGCAACTCCTTGTTCTGGTTCCTCGAACAGTTCGTCCTGTATATGGTGGAGTCTGGTGGTATAACCACGGCGTGGACATCACCCAACAGGTGTCCTGCTTTAAAGCGGGTCGACTCTCCGGTGGCTAATGACAATTTGTGGATGAAGCTCGCTAAGCGCGAAAGTGAAGACAATGACATCGCATTGAGGAAAACACTGGAGGTGAACAAAAATTCATGGAGAAGTATGGCCAGCTGGACGAGTCACAGAAAAAAGCAGTGCGGCAGATACTCGAGCAAGAAGGGATTGTGCAGATAGTTGGGCGGTGTGGCTGCGGTAAAACGTCTTTTATTGCCCTTGCGGCCGAGGCATACGTGCTCATTCTTCATCCGGGCAAACGTGTGGTTATTTACGCGGAGACAAACGACGCGGTTGATGAAAACATGAAAAGAATGGCGGACTCAAAAGACTATCTGTGGGAATCTGGCCAGTTGCTACGAGTCGGCAACAGCGATACGATGACTGAAAACTACCCTCAATTCTGCTTGACGGCGATGGAAAAGCAATATGAAATGGATTGGATGACTAATAACAGTGGCAATCGCCAGGGACTTCGATCTGCATGGAACCGAAAGCGAAAGCAAATTCTGAACGTATTCATCAGTGGTGCAAGCAGCGCGATATCAAACGTCGAGTCGAGTGGACGGAGGAGATGGAATCTTCTCGATTCAACAGCGACAGCGAAAGGATAAAGTCCCGCGTGTCAAAATCGCTGAAGCAATGACTGCTAAATTTGGAGATGAATTCACAGCGGGCATGGTTGAGCAACGAGAAAAATAGATAAAACGAGAAAACCAGAACCCCGGATCGGTAAACAGAAAGAGGACACGGAGGCCGCAGACTCGTGAAGAATCGGGAGTTACCAAGTCCACGGAGGCCGCGGACTCGTGAAGAATCGGGAGTTACCAAGTCCGTGAATGGAGTGACAAATACCGAGACCGCAGTGGAGGGACTAAATGCGATATCGGAAGGAAGTCGAACGTTGCGCGCCACTAATGAGCAAGTGCTTAAGCAGAGAATGCTGAACAATGCTGATAAATGTGTTACCTCCGCCACGGAGCACAGCACACCTCTGAACGACCCTGCTGATGATGACACGCTGGGCCAAAAACCTGCTGCTGACGATAAAGAAGAGCACAACACGCCTCAGAACCAACCTGATGAACAAAAGCACCCTGCTCCTGCTGATGATAAAACACTGCACTAACAACCTGCTGCTGACGAGAAGGAAGAGCAGAACACGCCTCTGAGCCAACCTGCTAATGGTGAGAACAAGAGCACGGCACGCCTCTGAACGAACCAGGTACTGTTGATGAAGAAAAACTGGCCCAATAACCTGCTGCTGACGGTAAGGAAGAGCTCAACACAGCTCGGATCCAACCTGCTCCTGCTGATGAAGAAAAAAAGTACGACACATCACTGGACCCGCCTTGTCAGACAGCTACCGACGTGATCGCGGTCAGATCGAATGCACCAACCAACCTGGGCAAGTTGAAGGACAGGACTCAATGGATTATCATGACTTCTCAAAGCTCAATCGTGGATTGAACAAACAATCGTGGGCCGACATCATAAAAAAAGCAAAATTGTGCAGTCGCCGCGAATACCTGGCCAGTCGCTGGAGATTCGGTTCAAAGCACAGTGTGTGTGCGAGCGTTGGTTTTCGCCTGCAGCGCGGCGTTTCCTGTTGAAGCACAGAGAATGCGATCGATGGTTTTCGCCTGCAGCGCGGCGTTTCCTGTTGAAGCACAGAGAATGCGATCGATAGTTTTCGCCTGCAGCTCGGTGTGCCCTCACAGCTAAAGCTAGCTTTTGTCAGTCTACTGGCGGGACCGAATTACGGAGAGTGTCGGACCAAGAATTGTGGATTGGGTTATAATATGCGATCAAGAGAGTTTAAGGGGGACACGAGCTGTCGCCATTGGGATTACTTCTCGAATGACCAAGCCTTTCGACTGGATTTCAAGAACGCGCAGGACTATCGCGTCACGCTTGCACTCCATAATCATTTGGATGCACTAAATATGTGTAGTTTCGAACAAGCATGGGGTCATTCGGATTTTGCGGTACGATAGTAAGTTGGCAGCCGTTGTTTGAACATGTCGAGAACTACCAGCTGGTCATCGGATTTGACCAAAATACCAAGACACCAAGGAAGTTTTCGGTTAGAGAGCTTCGTGCGTATGGCGGACGTTGGTTCAAGGGGCTCGTGTTCGATGAGAAGAATGGGCAACTCCTTGTTCTGGTTCCTCGAACAGTTCGTCCTGTATATGGTGGAGTCTGGTGGTATAACCACGGCGTGGACATCACCCAACAGGTGTCCTGCTTTAAAGCGGGTCGACTCTCCGGTGGCTAATGACAATTTGTGGATGAAGCTCGCTAAGCGCGAAAGTGAAGACAATGACATCGCATTGAGGAAAACACTGGAGGTGAACAAAAATTCATGGAGAAGTATGGCCAGCTGGACGAGTCACAGAAAAAAGCAGTGCGGCAGATACTCGAGCAAGAAGGGATTGTGCAGATAGTTGGGCGGTGTGGCTGCGGTAAAACGTCTTTTATTGCCCTTGCGGCCGAGGCATACGTGCTCATTCTTCATCCGGGCAAACGTGTGGTTATTTACGCGGAGACAAACGACGCGGTTGATGAAAACATGAAAAGAATGGCGGACTCAAAAGACTATCTGTGGGAATCTGGCCAGTTGCTACGAGTCGGCAACAGCGATACGATGACTGAAAACTACCCTCAATTCTGCTTGACGGCGATGGAAAAGCAATATGAAATGGATTGGATGACTAATAACAGTGGCAATCGCCAGGGACTTCGATCTGCATGGAACCGAAAGCGAAAGCAAATTCTGAACGTATTCATCAGTGGTGCAAGCAGCGCGATATCAAACGTCGAGTCGAGTGGACGGAGGAGATGGAATCTTCTCGATTCAACAGCGACAGCGAAAGGATAAAGTCCCGCGTGTCAAAATCGCTGAAGCAATGACTGCTAAATTTGGAGATGAATTCACAGCGGGCATGGTTGAGCAACGAGAAAAATAGATAAAACGAGAAAACCAGAACCCCGGATCGGTAAACAGAAAGAGGACACGGAGGCCGCAGACTCGTGAAGAATCGGGAGTTACCAAGTCCACGGAGGCCGCGGACTCGTGAAGAATCGGGAGTTACCAAGTCCGTGAATGGAGTGACAAATACCGAGACCGCAGTGGAGGGACTAAATGCGATATCGGAAGGAAGTCGAACGTTGCGCGCCACTAATGAGCAAGTGCTTAAGCAGAGAATGCTGAACAATGCTGATAAATGTGTTACCTCCGCCACGGAGCACAGCACACCTCTGAACGACCCTGCTGATGATGACACGCTGGGCCAAAAACCTGCTGCTGACGATAAAGAAGAGCACAACACGCCTCAGAACCAACCTGATGAACAAAAGCACCCTGCTCCTGCTGATGATAAAACACTGCACTAACAACCTGCTGCTGACGAGAAGGAAGAGCAGAACACGCCTCTGAGCCAACCTGCTAATGGTGAGAACAAGAGCACGGCACGCCTCTGAACGAACCAGGTACTGTTGATGAAGAAAGACTGGCCCAATAACCTGCTGCTGACGGTAAGGAAGAGCTCAACACAGCTCGGATCCAACCTGCTCCTGCTGATGAAGAAAAAAAGTACGACACATCACTGGACCCGCCTTGTCAGACAGCTACCGACGTGATCGCGGTCAGATCGAATGCACCAACCAACCTGGGCAAGTTGAAGGACAGGACTCAATGGATTATCATGACTTCTCAAAGCTCAATCGTGGATTGAACAAACAATCGTGGGCCGACATCATAAAAAAAGCAAAATTGTGCAGTCGCCGCGAATACCTGGCCAGTCGCTGGAGATTCGGTTCAAAGCACAGTGTGTGTGCGAGCGTTGGTTTTCGCCTGCAGCGCGGCGTTTCCTGTTGAAGCACAGAGAATGCGATCGATGGTTTTCGCCTGCAGCGCGGCGTTTCCTGTTGAAGCACAGAGAATGCGATCGATAGTTTTCGCCTGCAGCTCGGTGTGCCCTCACAGCTAAAGCTAGCTTTTGTCAGTCTACTGGCGGGACCGAATTACGGAGAGTGTCGGACCAAGAATTGTGGATTGGGTTATAATATGCGATCAAGAGAGTTTAAGGGGGACACGAGCTGTCGCCATTGGGATTACTTCTCGAATGACCAAGCCTTTCGACTGGATTTCAAGAACGCGCAGGACTATCGCGTCACGCTTGCACTCCATAATCATTTGGATGCACTAAATATGTGTAGTTTCGAACAAGCATGGGGTCATTCGGATTTTGCGGTACGATAGTAAGTTGGCAGCCGTTGTTTGAACATGTCGAGAACTACCAGCTGGTCATCGGATTTGACCAAAATACCAAGACACCAAGGAAGTTTTCGGTTAGAGAGCTTCGTGCGTATGGCGGACGTTGGTTCAAGGGGCTCGTGTTCGATGAGAAGAATGGGCAACTCCTTGTTCTGGTTCCTCGAACAGTTCGTCCTGTATATGGTGGAGTCTGGTGGTATAACCACGGCGTGGACATCACCCAACAGGTGTCCTGCTTTAAAGCGGGTCGACTCTCCGGTGGCTAATGACAATTTGTGGATGAAGCTCGCTAAGCGCGAAAGTGAAGACAATGACATCGCATTGAGGAAAACACTGGAGGTGAACAAAAATTCATGGAGAAGTATGGCCAGCTGGACGAGTCACAGAAAAAAGCAGTGCGGCAGATACTCGAGCAAGAAGGGATTGTGCAGATAGTTGGGCGGTGTGGCTGCGGTAAAACGTCTTTTATTGCCCTTGCGGCCGAGGCATACGTGCTCATTCTTCATCCGGGCAAACGTGTGGTTATTTACGCGGAGACAAACGACGCGGTTGATGAAAACATGAAAAGAATGGCGGACTCAAAAGACTATCTGTGGGAATCTGGCCAGTTGCTACGAGTCGGCAACAGCGATACGATGACTGAAAACTACCCTCAATTCTGCTTGACGGCGATGGAAAAGCAATATGAAATGGATTGGATGACTAATAACAGTGGCAATCGCCAGGGACTTCGATCTGCATGGAACCGAAAGCGAAAGCAAATTCTGAACGTATTCATCAGTGGTGCAAGCAGCGCGATATCAAACGTCGAGTCGAGTGGACGGAGGAGATGGAATCTTCTCGATTCAACAGCGACAGCGAAAGGATAAAGTCCCGCGTGTCAAAATCGCTGAAGCAATGACTGCTAAATTTGGAGATGAATTCACAGCGGGCATGGTTGAGCAACGAGAAAAATAGATAAAACGAGAAAACCAGAACCCCGGATCGGTAAACAGAAAGAGGACACGGAGGCCGCAGACTCGTGAAGAATCGGGAGTTACCAAGTCCACGGAGGCCGCGGACTCGTGAAGAATCGGGAGTTACCAAGTCCGTGAATGGAGTGACAAATACCGAGACCGCAGTGGAGGGACTAAATGCGATATCGGAAGGAAGTCGAACGTTGCGCGCCACTAATGAGCAAGTGCTTAAGCAGAGAATGCTGAACAATGCTGATAAATGTGTTACCTCCGCCACGGAGCACAGCACACCTCTGAACGACCCTGCTGATGATGACACGCTGGGCCAAAAACCTGCTGCTGACGATAAAGAAGAGCACAACACGCCTCAGAACCAACCTGATGAACAAAAGCACCCTGCTCCTGCTGATGATAAAACACTGCACTAACAACCTGCTGCTGACGAGAAGGAAGAGCAGAACACGCCTCTGAGCCAACCTGCTAATGGTGAGAACAAGAGCACGGCACGCCTCTGAACGAACCAGGTACTGTTGATGAAGAAAGACTGGCCCAATAACCTGCTGCTGACGGTAAGGAAGAGCTCAACACAGCTCGGATCCAACCTGCTCCTGCTGATGAAGAAAAAAAGTACGACACATCACTGGACCCGCCTTGTCAGACAGCTACCGACGTGATCGCGGTCAGATCGAATGCACCAACCAACCTGGGCAAGTTGAAGGACAGGACTCAATGGATTATCATGACTTCTCAAAGCTCAATCGTGGATTGAACAAACAATCGTGGGCCGACATCATAAAAAAAGCAAAATTGTGCAGTCGCCGCGAATACCTGGCCAGTCGCTGGAGATTCGGTTCAAAGCACAGTGTGTGTGCGAGCGTTGGTTTTCGCCTGCAGCGCGGCGTTTCCTGTTGAAGCACAGAGAATGCGATCGATGGTTTTCGCCTGCAGCGCGGCGTTTCCTGTTGAAGCACAGAGAATGCGATCGATAGTTTTCGCCTGCAGCTCGGTGTGCCCTCACAGCTAAAGCTAGCTTTTGTCAGTCTACTGGCGGGACCGAATTACGGAGAGTGTCGGACCAAGAATTGTGGATTGGGTTATAATATGCGATCAAGAGAGTTTAAGGGGGACACGAGCTGTCGCCATTGGGATTACTTCTCGAATGACCAAGCCTTTCGACTGGATTTCAAGAACGCGCAGGACTATCGCGTCACGCTTGCACTCCATAATCATTTGGATGCACTAAATATGTGTAGTTTCGAACAAGCATGGGGTCATTCGGATTTTGCGGTACGATAGTAAGTTGGCAGCCGTTGTTTGAACATGTCGAGAACTACCAGCTGGTCATCGGATTTGACCAAAATACCAAGACACCAAGGAAGTTTTCGGTTAGAGAGCTTCGTGCGTATGGCGGACGTTGGTTCAAGGGGCTCGTGTTCGATGAGAAGAATGGGCAACTCCTTGTTCTGGTTCCTCGAACAGTTCGTCCTGTATATGGTGGAGTCTGGTGGTATAACCACGGCGTGGACATCACCCAACAGGTGTCCTGCTTTAAAGCGGGTCGACTCTCCGGTGGCTAATGACAATTTGTGGATGAAGCTCGCTAAGCGCGAAAGTGAAGACAATGACATCGCATTGAGGAAAACACTGGAGGTGAACAAAAATTCATGGAGAAGTATGGCCAGCTGGACGAGTCACAGAAAAAAGCAGTGCGGCAGATACTCGAGCAAGAAGGGATTGTGCAGATAGTTGGGCGGTGTGGCTGCGGTAAAACGTCTTTTATTGCCCTTGCGGCCGAGGCATACGTGCTCATTCTTCATCCGGGCAAACGTGTGGTTATTTACGCGGAGACAAACGACGCGGTTGATGAAAACATGAAAAGAATGGCGGACTCAAAAGACTATCTGTGGGAATCTGGCCAGTTGCTACGAGTCGGCAACAGCGATACGATGAGTGAAAACTACCCTCAATTCTGCTTGACGGCGATGGAAAAGCAATATGAAATGGATTGGATGACTAATAACAGTGGCAATCGCCAGGGACTTCGATCTGCATGGAACCGAAAGCGAAAGCAAATTCTGAACGTATTCATCAGTGGTGCAAGCAGCGCGATATCAAACGTCGAGTCGAGTGGACGGAGGAGATGGAATCTTCTCGATTCAACAGCGACAGCGAAAGGATAAAGTCCCGCGTGTCAAAATCGCTGAAGCAATGACTGCTAAATTTGGAGATGAATTCACAGCGGGCATGGTTGAGCAACGAGAAAAATAGATAAAACGAGAAAACCAGAACCCCGGATCGGTAAACAGAAAGAGGACACGGAGGCCGCAGACTCGTGAAGAATCGGGAGTTACCAAGTCCACGGAGGCCGCGGACTCGTGAAGAATCGGGAGTTACCAAGTCCGTGAATGGAGTGACAAATACCGAGACCGCAGTGGAGGGACTAAATGCGATATCGGAAGGAAGTCGAACGTTGCGCGCCACTAATGAGCAAGTGCTTAAGCAGAGAATGCTGAACAATGCTGATAAATGTGTTACCTCCGCCACGGAGCACAGCACACCTCTGAACGACCCTGCTGATGATGACACGCTGGGCCAAAAACCTGCTGCTGACGATAAAGAAGAGCACAACACGCCTCAGAACCAACCTGATGAACAAAAGCACCCTGCTCCTGCTGATGATAAAACACTGCACTAACAACCTGCTGCTGACGAGAAGGAAGAGCAGAACACGCCTCTGAGCCAACCTGCTAATGGTGAGAACAAGAGCACGGCACGCCTCTGAACGAACCAGGTACTGTTGATGAAGAAAGACTGGCCCAATAACCTGCTGCTGACGGTAAGGAAGAGCTCAACACAGCTCGGATCCAACCTGCTCCTGCTGATGAAGAAAAAAAGTACGACACATCACTGGACCCGCCTTGTCAGACAGCTACCGACGTGATCGCGGTCAGATCGAATGCACCAACCAACCTGGGCAAGTTGAAGGACAGGACTCAATGGATTATCATGACTTCTCAAAGCTCAATCGTGGATTGAACAAACAATCGTGGGCCGACATCATAAAAAAAGCAAAATTGTGCAGTCGCCGCGAATACCTGGCCAGTCGCTGGAGATTCGGTTCAAAGCACAGTGTGTGTGCGAGCGTTGGTTTTCGCCTGCAGCGCGGCGTTTCCTGTTGAAGCACAGAGAATGCGATCGATGGTTTTCGCCTGCAGCTCGGTGTGCCCTCACAGCTAAAGCTAGCTTTTGTCAGTCTACTGGCGGGACCGAATTACGGAGAGTGTCGGACCAAGAATTGTGGATTGGGTTATAATATGCGATCAAGAGAGTTTAAGGGGGACACGAGCTGTCGCCATTGGGATTACTTCTCGAATGACCAAGCCTTTCGACTGGATTTCAAGAACGCGCAGGACTATCGCGTCACGCTTGCACTCCATAATCATTTGGATGCACTAAATATGTGTAGTTTCGAACAAGCATGGGGTCATTCGGATTTTGCGGTACGATAGTAAGTTGGCAGCCGTTGTTTGAACATGTCGAGAACTACCAGCTGGTCATCGGATTTGACCAAAATACCAAGACACCAAGGAAGTTTTCGGTTAGAGAGCTTCGTGCGTATGGCGGACGTTGGTTCAAGGGGCTCGTGTTCGATGAGAAGAATGGGCAACTCCTTGTTCTGGTTCCTCGAACAGTTCGTCCTGTATATGGTGGAGTCTGGTGGTATAACCACGGCGTGGACATCACCCAACAGGTGTCCTGCTTTAAAGCGGGTCGACTCTCCGGTGGCTAATGACAATTTGTGGATGAAGCTCGCTAAGCGCGAAAGTGAAGACAATGACATCGCATTGAGGAAAACACTGGAGGTGAACAAAAATTCATGGAGAAGTATGGCCAGCTGGACGAGTCACAGAAAAAAGCAGTGCGGCAGATACTCGAGCAAGAAGGGATCGTGCAGATAGTTGGGCGGTGTGGCTGCGGTAAAACGTCTTTTATTGCCCTTGCG
Organism: Phytophthora crassamura; assembly: GCA_033557995.1. Lineage (NCBI taxonomy): Eukaryota > Oomycota > Peronosporomycetes > Peronosporales > Peronosporaceae > Phytophthora > Phytophthora crassamura. The sequence continues at coordinate 1,963,101 of JAUCED010000005.1, read as the reverse complement.
GCCGAGGCATACGTGCTCATTCTTCATCCGGGCAAACGTGTGGTTATTTACGCGGAGACAAACGACGCGGTTGATGAAAACATGAAAAGAATGGCGGACTCAAAAGACTATCTGTGGGAATCTGGCCAGTTGCTACGAGTCGGCAACAGCGATACGATGACTGAAAACTACCCTCAATTCTGCTTGACGGCGATGGAAAAGCAATATGAAATGGATTGGATGACTAATAACAGTGGCAATCGCCAGGGACTTCGATCTGCATGGAACCGAAAGCGAAAGCAAATTCTGAACGTATTCATCAGTGGTGCAAGCAGCGCGATATCAAACGTCGAGTCGAGTGGACGGAGGAGATGGAATCTTCTCGATTCAACAGCGACAGCGAAAGGATAAAGTCCCGCGTGTCAAAATCGCTGAAGCAATGACTGCTAAATTTGGAGATGAATTCACAGCGGGCATGGTTGAGCAACGAGAAAAATAGATAAAACGAGAAAACCAGAACCCCGGATCGGTAAACAGAAAGAGGACACGGAGGCCGCAGACTCGTGAAGAATCGGGAGTTACCAAGTCCACGGAGGCCGCGGACTCGTGAAGAATCGGGAGTTACCAAGTCCGTGAATGGAGTGACAAATACCGAGACCGCAGTGGAGGGACTAAATGCGATATCGGAAGGAAGTCGAACGTTGCGCGCCACTAATGAGCAAGTGCTTAAGCAGAGAATGCTGAACAATGCTGATAAATGTGTTACCTCCGCCACGGAGCACAGCACACCTCTGAACGACCCTGCTGATGATGACACGCTGGGCCAAAAACCTGCTGCTGACGATAAAGAAGAGCACAACACGCCTCAGAACCAACCTGATGAACAAAAGCACCCTGCTCCTGCTGATGATAAAACACTGCACTAACAACCTGCTGCTGACGAGAAGGAAGAGCAGAACACGCCTCTGAGCCAACCTGCTAATGGTGAGAACAAGAGCACGGCACGCCTCTGAACGAACCAGGTACTGTTGATGAAGAAAGACTGGCCCAATAACCTGCTGCTGACGGTAAGGAAGAGCTCAACACAGCTCGGATCCAACCTGCTCCTGCTGATGAAGAAAAAAAGTACGACACATCACTGGACCCGCCTTGTCAGACAGCTACCGACGTGATCGCGGTCAGATCGAATGCACCAACCAACCTGGGCAAGTTGAAGGACAGGACTCAATGGATTATCATGACTTCTCAAAGCTCAATCGTGGATTGAACAAACAATCGTGGGCCGACATCATAAAAAAAGCAAAATTGTGCAGTCGCCGCGAATACCTGGCCAGTCGCTGGAGATTCGGTTCAAAGCACAGTGTGTGTGCGAGCGTTGGTTTTCGCCTGCAGCGCGGCGTTTCCTGTTGAAGCACAGAGAATGCGATCGATGGTTTTCGCCTGCAGCGCGGCGTTTCCTGTTGAAGCACAGAGAATGCGATCGATGGTTTTCGCCTGCAGCTCGGTGTGCCCTCACAGCTAAAGCTAGCTTTTGTCAGTCTACTGGCGGGACCGAATTACGGAGAGTGTCGGACCAAGAATTGTGGATTGGGTTATAATATGCGATCAAGAGAGTTTAAGGGGGACACGAGCTGTCGCCATTGGGATTACTTCTCGAATGACCAAGCCTTTCGACTGGATTTCAAGAACGCGCAGGACTATCGCGTCACGCTTGCACTCCATAATCATTTGGATGCACTAAATATGTGTAGTTTCGAACAAGCATGGGGTCATTCGGATTTTGCGGTACGATAGTAAGTTGGCAGCCGTTGTTTGAACATGTCGAGAACTACCAGCTGGTCATCGGATTTGACCAAAATACCAAGACACCAAGGAAGTTTTCGGTTAGAGAGCTTCGTGCGTATGGCGGACGTTGGTTCAAGGGGCTCGTGTTCGATGAGAAGAATGGGCAACTCCTTGTTCTGGTTCCTCGAACAGTTCGTCCTGTATATGGTGGAGTCTGGTGGTATAACCACGGCGTGGACATCACCCAACAGGTGTCCTGCTTTAAAGCGGGTCGACTCTCCGGTGGCTAATGACAATTTGTGGATGAAGCTCGCTAAGCGCGAAAGTGAAGACAATGACATCGCATTGAGGAAAACACTGGAGGTGAACAAAAATTCATGGAGAAGTATGGCCAGCTGGACGAGTCACAGAAAAAAGCAGTGCGGCAGATACTCGAGCAAGAAGGGATCGTGCAGATAGTTGGGCGGTGTGGCTGCGGTAAAACGTCTTTTATTGCCCTTGCGGCCGAGGCATACGTGCTCATTCTTCATCCGGGCAAACGTGTGGTTATTTACGCGGAGACAAACGACGCGGTTGATGAAAACATGAAAAGAATGGCGGACTCAAAAGACTATCTGTGGGAATCTGGCCAGTTGCTACGAGTCGGCAACAGCGATACGATGACTGAAAACTACCCTCAATTCTGCTTGACGGCGATGGAAAAGCAATATGAAATGGATTGGATGACTAATAACAGTGGCAATCGCCAGGGACTTCGATCTGCATGGAACCGAAAGCGAAAGCAAATTCTGAACGTATTCATCAGTGGTGCAAGCAGCGCGATATCAAACGTCGAGTCGAGTGGACGGAGGAGATGGAATCTTCTCGATTCAACAGCGACAGCGAAAGGATAAAGTCCCGCGTGTCAAAATCGCTGAAGCAATGACTGCTAAATTTGGAGATGAATTCACAGCGGGCATGGTTGAGCAACGAGAAAAATAGATAAAACGAGAAAACCAGAACCCCGGATCGGTAAACAGAAAGAGGACACGGAGGCCGCAGACTCGTGAAGAATCGGGAGTTACCAAGTCCACGGAGGCCGCGGACTCGTGAAGAATCGGGAGTTACCAAGTCCGTGAATGGAGTGACAAATACCGAGACCGCAGTGGAGGGACTAAATGCGATATCGGAAGGAAGTCGAACGTTGCGCGCCACTAATGAGCAAGTGCTTAAGCAGAGAATGCTGAACAATGCTGATAAATGTGTTACCTCCGCCACGGAGCACAGCACACCTCTGAACGACCCTGCTGATGATGACACGCTGGGCCAAAAACCTGCTGCTGACGATAAAGAAGAGCACAACACGCCTCAGAACCAACCTGATGAACAAAAGCACCCTGCTCCTGCTGATGATAAAACACTGCACTAACAACCTGCTGCTGACGAGAAGGAAGAGCAGAACACGCCTCTGAGCCAACCTGCTAATGGTGAGAACAAGAGCACGGCACGCCTCTGAACGAACCAGGTACTGTTGATGAAGAAAGACTGGCCCAATAACCTGCTGCTGACGGTAAGGAAGAGCTCAACACAGCTCGGATCCAACCTGCTCCTGCTGATGAAGAAAAAAAGTACGACACATCACTGGACCCGCCTTGTCAGACAGCTACCGACGTGATCGCGGTCAGATCGAATGCACCAACCAACCTGGGCAAGTTGAAGGACAGGACTCAATGGATTATCATGACTTCTCAAAGCTCAATCGTGGATTGAACAAACAATCGTGGGCCGACATCATAAAAAAAGCAAAATTGTGCAGTCGCCGCGAATACCTGGCCAGTCGCTGGAGATTCGGTTCAAAGCACAGTGTGTGTGCGAGCGTTGGTTTTCGCCTGCAGCGCGGCGTTTCCTGTTGAAGCACAGAGAATGCGATCGATGGTTTTCGCCTGCAGCGCGGCGTTTCCTGTTGAAGCACAGAGAATGCGATCGATGGTTTTCGCCTGCAGCTCGGTGTGCCCTCACAGCTAAAGCTAGCTTTTGTCAGTCTACTGGCGGGACCGAATTACGGAGAGTGTCGGACCAAGAATTGTGGATTGGGTTATAATATGCGATCAAGAGAGTTTAAGGGGGACACGAGCTGTCGCCATTGGGATTACTTCTCGAATGACCAAGCCTTTCGACTGGATTTCAAGAACGCGCAGGACTATCGCGTCACGCTTGCACTCCATAATCATTTGGATGCACTAAATATGTGTAGTTTCGAACAAGCATGGGGTCATTCGGATTTTGCGGTACGATAGTAAGTTGGCAGCCGTTGTTTGAACATGTCGAGAACTACCAGCTGGTCATCGGATTTGACCAAAATACCAAGACACCAAGGAAGTTTTCGGTTAGAGAGCTTCGTGCGTATGGCGGACGTTGGTTCAAGGGGCTCGTGTTCGATGAGAAGAATGGGCAACTCCTTGTTCTGGTTCCTCGAACAGTTCGTCCTGTATATGGTGGAGTCTGGTGGTATAACCACGGCGTGGACATCACCCAACAGGTGTCCTGCTTTAAAGCGGGTCGACTCTCCGGTGGCTAATGACAATTTGTGGATGAAGCTCGCTAAGCGCGAAAGTGAAGACAATGACATCGCATTGAGGAAAACACTGGAGGTGAACAAAAATTCATGGAGAAGTATGGCCAGCTGGACGAGTCACAGAAAAAAGCAGTGCGGCAGATACTCGAGCAAGAAGGGATCGTGCAGATAGTTGGGCGGTGTGGCTGCGGTAAAACGTCTTTTATTGCCCTTGCGGCCGAGGCATACGTGCTCATTCTTCATCCGGGCAAACGTGTGGTTATTTACGCGGAGACAAACGACGCGGTTGATGAAAACATGAAAAGAATGGCGGACTCAAAAGACTATCTGTGGGAATCTGGCCAGTTGCTACGAGTCGGCAACAGCGATACGATGACTGAAAACTACCCTCAATTCTGCTTGACGGCGATGGAAAAGCAATATGAAATGGATTGGATGACTAATAACAGTGGCAATCGCCAGGGACTTCGATCTGCATGGAACCGAAAGCGAAAGCAAATTCTGAACGTATTCATCAGTGGTGCAAGCAGCGCGATATCAAACGTCGAGTCGAGTGGACGGAGGAGATGGAATCTTCTCGATTCAACAGCGACAGCGAAAGGATAAAGTCCCGCGTGTCAAAATCGCTGAAGCAATGACTGCTAAATTTGGAGATGAATTCACAGCGGGCATGGTTGAGCAACGAGAAAAATAGATAAAACGAGAAAACCAGAACCCCGGATCGGTAAACAGAAAGAGGACACGGAGGCCGCAGACTCGTGAAGAATCGGGAGTTACCAAGTCCACGGAGGCCGCGGACTCGTGAAGAATCGGGAGTTACCAAGTCCGTGAATGGAGTGACAAATACCGAGACCGCAGTGGAGGGACTAAATGCGATATCGGAAGGAAGTCGAACGTTGCGCGCCACTAATGAGCAAGTGCTTAAGCAGAGAATGCTGAACAATGCTGATAAATGTGTTACCTCCGCCACGGAGCACAGCACACCTCTGAACGACCCTGCTGATGATGACACGCTGGGCCAAAAACCTGCTGCTGACGATAAAGAAGAGCACAACACGCCTCAGAACCAACCTGATGAACAAAAGCACCCTGCTCCTGCTGATGATAAAACACTGCACTAACAACCTGCTGCTGACGAGAAGGAAGAGCAGAACACGCCTCTGAGCCAACCTGCTAATGGTGAGAACAAGAGCACGGCACGCCTCTGAACGAACCAGGTACTGTTGATGAAGAAAGACTGGCCCAATAACCTGCTGCTGACGGTAAGGAAGAGCTCAACACAGCTCGGATCCAACCTGCTCCTGCTGATGAAGAAAAAAAGTACGACACATCACTGGACCCGCCTTGTCAGACAGCTACCGACGTGATCGCGGTCAGATCGAATGCACCAACCAACCTGGGCAAGTTGAAGGACAGGACTCAATGGATTATCATGACTTCTCAAAGCTCAATCGTGGATTGAACAAACAATCGTGGGCCGACATCATAAAAAAAGCAAAATTGTGCAGTCGCCGCGAATACCTGGCCAGTCGCTGGAGATTCGGTTCAAAGCACAGTGTGTGTGCGAGCGTTGGTTTTCGCCTGCAGCGCGGCGTTTCCTGTTGAAGCACAGAGAATGCGATCGATTGGTTTTCGCCTGCAGCGCGGCGTTTCCTGTTGAAGCACAGAGAATGCGATCGATGGTTTTCGCCTGCAGCTCGGTGTGCCCTCACAGCTAAAGCTAGCTTTTGTCAGTCTACTGGCGGGACCGAATTACGGAGAGTGTCGGACCAAGAATTGTGGATTGGGTTATAATATGCGATCAAGAGAGTTTAAGGGGGACACGAGCTGTCGCCATTGGGATTACTTCTCGAATGACCAAGCCTTTCGACTGGATTTCAAGAACGCGCAGGACTATCGCGTCACGCTTGCACTCCATAATCATTTGGATGCACTAAATATGTGTAGTTTCGAACAAGCATGGGGTCATTCGGATTTTGCGGTACGATAGTAAGTTGGCAGCCGTTGTTTGAACATGTCGAGAACTACCAGCTGGTCATCGGATTTGACCAAAATACCAAGACACCAAGGAAGTTTTCGGTTAGAGAGCTTCGTGCGTATGGCGGACGTTGGTTCAAGGGGCTCGTGTTCGATGAGAAGAATGGGCAACTCCTTGTTCTGGTTCCTCGAACAGTTCGTCCTGTATATGGTGGAGTCTGGTGGTATAACCACGGCGTGGACATCACCCAATAGGTGTCCTGCTTTAAAGCGGGTCGACTCTCCGGTGGCTAATGACAATTTGTGGATGAAGCTCGCTAAGCGCGAAAGTGAAGACAATGACATCGCATTGAGGAAAACACTGGAGGTGAACAAAAATTCATGGAGAAGTATGGCCAGCTGGACGAGTCACAGAAAAAAGCAGTGCGGCAGATACTCGAGCAAGAAGGGATCGTGCAGATAGTTGGGCGGTGTGGCTGCGGTAAAACGTCTTTTATTGCCCTTGCGGCCGAGGCATACGTGCTCATTCTTCATCCGGGCAAACGTGTGGTTATTTACGCGGAGACAAACGACGCGGTTGATGAAAACATGAAAAGAATGGCGGACTCAAAAGACTATCTGTGGGAATCTGGCCAGTTGCTACGAGTCGGCAACAGCGATACGATGACTGAAAACTACCCTCAATTCTGCTTGACGGCGATGGAAAAGCAATATGAAATGGATTGGATGACTAATAACAGTGGCAATCGCCAGGGACTTCGATCTGCATGGAACCGAAAGCGAAAGCAAATTCTGAACGTATTCATCAGTGGTGCAAGCAGCGCGATATCAAACGTCGAGTCGAGTGGACGGAGGAGATGGAATCTTCTCGATTCAACAGCGACAGCGAAAGGATAAAGTCCCGCGTGTCAAAATCGCTGAAGCAATGACTGCTAAATTTGGAGATGAATTCACAGCGGGCATGGTTGAGCAACGAGAAAAATAGATAAAACGAGAAAACCAGAACCCCGGATCGGTAAACAGAAAGAGGACACGGAGGCCGCAGACTCGTGAAGAATCGGGAGTTACCAAGTCCACGGAGGCCGCGGACTCGTGAAGAATCGGGAGTTACCAAGTCCGTGAATGGAGTGACAAATACCGAGACCGCAGTGGAGGGACTAAATGCGATATCGGAAGGAAGTCGAACGTTGCGCGCCACTAATGAGCAAGTGCTTAAGCAGAGAATGCTGAACAATGCTGATAAATGTGTTACCTCCGCCACGGAGCACAGCACACCTCTGAACGACCCTGCTGATGATGACACGCTGGGCCAAAAACCTGCTGCTGACGATAAAGAAGAGCACAACACGCCTCAGAACCAACCTGATGAACAAAAGCACCCTGCTCCTGCTGATGATAAAACACTGCACTAACAACCTGCTGCTGACGAGAAGGAAGAGCAGAACACGCCTCTGAGCCAACCTGCTAATGGTGAGAACAAGAGCACGGCACGCCTCTGAACGAACCAGGTACTGTTGATGAAGAAAGACTGGCCCAATAACCTGCTGCTGACGGTAAGGAAGAGCTCAACACAGCTCGGATCCAACCTGCTCCTGCTGATGAAGAAAAAAAGTACGACACATCACTGGACCCGCCTTGTCAGACAGCTACCGACGTGATCGCGGTCAGATCGAATGCACCAACCAACCTGGGCAAGTTGAAGGACAGGACTCAATGGATTATCATGACTTCTCAAAGCTCAATCGTGGATTGAACAAACAATCGTGGGCCGACATCATAAAAAAAGCAAAATTGTGCAGTCGCCGCGAATACCTGGCCAGTCGCTGGAGATTCGGTTCAAAGCACAGTGTGTGTGCGAGCGTTGGTTTTCGCCTGCAGCGCGGCGTTTCCTGTTGAAGCACAGAGAATGCGATCGATGGTTTCGCCTGCAGCGCGGCGTTTCCTGTTGAAGCACAGAGAATGCGATCGATGGTTTTCGCCTGCAGCTCGGTGTGCCCTCACAGCTAAAGCTAGCTTTTGTCAGTCTACTGGCGGGACCGAATTACGGAGAGTGTCGGACCAAGAATTGTGGATTGGGTTATAATATGCGATCAAGAGAGTTTAAGGGGGACACGAGCTGTCGCCATTGGGATTACTTCTCGAATGACCAAGCCTTTCGACTGGATTTCAAGAACGCGCAGGACTATCGCGTCACGCTTGCACTCCATAATCATTTGGATGCACTAAATATGTGTAGTTTCGAACAAGCATGGGGTCATTCGGATTTTGCGGTACGATAGTAAGTTGGCAGCCGTTGTTTGAACATGTCGAGAACTACCAGCTGGTCATCGGATTTGACCAAAATACCAAGACACCAAGGAAGTTTTCGGTTAGAGAGCTTCGTGCGTATGGCGGACGTTGGTTCAACGGGCTCGTGTTCGATGAGAAGAATGGGCAACTCCTTGTTCTGGTTCCTCGAACAGTTCGTCCTGTATATGGTGGAGTCTGGTGGTATAACCACGGCGTGGACATCACCCAACAGGTGTCCTGCTTTAAAGCGGGTCGACTCTCCGGTGGCTAATGACAATTTGTGGATGAAGCTCGCTAAGCGCGAAAGTGAAGACAATGACATCGCATTGAGGAAAACACTGGAGGTGAACAAAAATTCATGGAGAAGTATGGCCAGCTGGACGAGTCACAGAAAAAAGCAGTGCGGCAGATACTCGAGCAAGAAGGGATCGTGCAGATAGTTGGGCGGTGTGGCTGCGGTAAAACGTCTTTTATTGCCCTTGCGGCCGAGGCATACGTGCTCATTCTTCATCCGGGCAAACGTGTGGTTATTTACGCGGAGACAAACGACGCGGTTGATGAAAACATGAAAAGAATGGCGGACTCAAAAGACTATCTGTGGGAATCTGGCCAGTTGCTACGAGTCGGCAACAGCGATACGATGACTGAAAACTACCCTCAATTCTGCTTGACGGCGATGGAAAAGCAATATGAAATGGATTGGATGACTAATAACAGTGGCAATCGCCAGGGACTTCGATCTGCATGGAACCGAAAGCGAAAGCAAATTCTGAACGTATTCATCAGTGGTGCAAGCAGCGCGATATCAAACGTCGAGTCGAGTGGACGGAGGAGATGGAATCTTCTCGATTCAACAGCGACAGCGAAAGGATAAAGTCCCGCGTGTCAAAATCGCTGAAGCAATGACTGCTAAATTTGGAGATGAATTCACAGCGGGCATGGTTGAGCAACGAGAAAAATAGATAAAACGAGAAAACCAGAACCCCGGATCGGTAAACAGAAAGAGGACACGGAGGCCGCAGACTCGTGAAGAATCGGGAGTTACCAAGTCCACGGAGGCCGCGGACTCGTGAAGAATCGGGAGTTACCAAGTCCGTGAATGGAGTGACAAATACCGAGACCGCAGTGGAGGGACTAAATGCGATATCGGAAGGAAGTCGAACGTTGCGCGCCACTAATGAGCAAGTGCTTAAGCAGAGAATGCTGAACAATGCTGATAAATGTGTTACCTCCGCCACGGAGCACAGCACACCTCTGAACGACCCTGCTGATGATGACACGCTGGGCCAAAAACCTGCTGCTGACGATAAAGAAGAGCACAACACGCCTCAGAACCAACCTGATGAACAAAAGCACCCTGCTCCTGCTGATGATAAAACACTGCACTAACAACCTGCTGCTGACGAGAAGGAAGAGCAGAACACGCCTCTGAGCCAACCTGCTAATGGTGAGAACAAGAGCACGGCACGCCTCTGAACGAACCAGGTACTGTTGATGAAGAAAGACTGGCCCAATAACCTGCTGCTGACGGTAAGGAAGAGCTCAACACAGCTCGGATCCAACCTGCTCCTGCTGATGAAGAAAAAAAGTACGACACATCACTGGACCCGCCTTGTCAGACAGCTACCGACGTGATCGCGGTCAGATCGAATGCACCAACCAACCTGGGCAAGTTGAAGGACAGGACTCAATGGATTATCATGACTTCTCAAAGCTCAATCGTGGATTGAACAAACAATCGTGGGCCGACATCATAAAAAAAGCAAAATTGTGCAGTCGCCGCGAATACCTGGCCAGTCGCTGGAGATTCGGTTCAAAGCACAGTGTGTGTGCGAGCGTTGGTTTTCGCCTGCAGCGCGGCGTTTCCTGTTGAAGCACAGAGAATGCGATCGATGGTTTCGCCTGCAGCGCGGCGTTTCCTGTTGAAGCACAGAGAATGCGATCGATGGTTTTCGCCTGCAGCTCGGTGTGCCCTCACAGCTAAAGCTAGCTTTTGTCAGTCTACTGGCGGGACCGAATTACGGAGAGTGTCGGACCAAGAATTGTGGATTGGGTTATAATATGCGATCAAGAGAGTTTAAGGGGGACACGAGCTGTCGCCATTGGGATTACTTCTCGAATGACCAAGCCTTTCGACTGGATTTCAAGAACGCGCAGGACTATCGCGTCACGCTTGCACTCCATAATCATTTGGATGCACTAAATATGTGTAGTTTCGAACAAGCATGGGGTCATTCGGATTTTGCGGTACGATAGTAAGTTGGCAGCCGTTGTTTGAACATGTCGAGAACTACCAGCTGGTCATCGGATTTGACCAAAATACCAAGACACCAAGGAAGTTTTCGGTTAGAGAGCTTCGTGCGTATGGCGGACGTTGGTTCAACGGGCTCGTGTTCGATGAGAAGAATGGGCAACTCCTTGTTCTGGTTCCTCGAACAGTTCGTCCTGTATATGGTGGAGTCTGGTGGTATAACCACGGCGTGGACATCACCCAATAGGTGTCCTGCTTTAAAGCGGGTCGACTCTCCGGTGGCTAATGACAATTTGTGGATGAAGCTCGCTAAGCGCGAAAGTGAAGACAATGACATCGCATTGAGGAAAACACTGGAGGTGAACAAAAATTCATGGAGAAGTATGGCCAGCTGGACGAGTCACAGAAAAAAGCAGTGCGGCAGATACTCGAGCAAGAAGGGATCGTGCAGATAGTTGGGCGGTGTGGCTGCGGTAAAACGTCTTTTATTGCCCTTGCGGCCGAGGCATACGTGCTCATTCTTCATCCGGGCAAACGTGTGGTTATTTACGCGGAGACAAACGACGCGGTCGATGAAAACATGAAAAGAATGGCGGACTCAAAAGACTATCTGTGGGAATCTGGCCAGTTGCTACGAGTCGGCAACAGCGATACGATGACTGAAAACTACCCTCAATTCTGCTTGACGGCGATGGAAAAGCAATATGAAATGGATTGGATGACTAATAACAGTGGCAATCGCCAGGGACTTCGATCTGCATGGAACCGAAAGCGAAAGCAAATTCTGAACGTATTCATCAGTGGTGCAAGCAGCGCGATATCAAACGTCGAGTCGAGTGGACGGAGGAGATGGAATCTTCTCGATTCAACAGCGACAGCGAAAGGATAAAGTCCCGCGTGTCAAAATCGCTGAAGCAATGACTGCTAAATTTGGAGATGAATTCACAGCGGGCATGGTTGAGCAACGAGAAAAATAGATAAAACGAGAAAACCAGAACCCCGGATCGGTAAACAGAAAGAGGACACGGAGGCCGCAGACTCGTGAAGAATCGGGAGTTACCAAGTCCACGGAGGCCGCGGACTCGTGAAGAATCGGGAGTTACCAAGTCCGTGAATGGAGTGACAAATACCGAGACCGCAGTGGAGGGACTAAATGCGATATCGGAAGGAAGTCGAACGTTGCGCGCCACTAATGAGCAAGTGCTTAAGCAGAGAATGCTGAACAATGCTGATAAATGTGTTACCTCCGCCACGGAGCACAGCACACCTCTGAACGACCCTGCTGATGATGACACGCTGGGCCAAAAACCTGCTGCTGACGATAAAGAAGAGCACAACACGCCTCAGAACCAACCTGATGAACAAAAGCACCCTGCTCCTGCTGATGATAAAACACTGCACTAACAACCTGCTGCTGACGAGAAGGAAGAGCAGAACACGCCTCTGAGCCAACCTGCTAATGGTGAGAACAAGAGCACGGCACGCCTCTGAACGAACCAGGTACTGTTGATGAAGAAAGACTGGCCCAATAACCTGCTGCTGACGGTAAGGAAGAGCTCAACACAGCTCGGATCCAACCTGCTCCTGCTGATGAAGAAAAAAAGTACGACACATCACTGGACCCGCCTTGTCAGACAGCTACCGACGTGATCGCGGTCAGATCGAATGCACCAACCAACCTGGGCAAGTTGAAGGACAGGACTCAATGGATTATCATGACTTCTCAAAGCTCAATCGTGGATTGAACAAACAATCGTGGGCCGACATCATAAAAAAAGCAAAATTGTGCAGTCGCCGCGAATACCTGGCCAGTCGCTGGAGATTCGGTTCAAAGCACAGTGTGTGTGCGAGCGTTGGTTTTCGCCTGCAGCGCGGCGTTTCCTGTTGAAGCACAGAGAATGCGATCGATGGTTTCGCCTGCAGCGCGGCGTTTCCTGTTGAAGCACAGAGAATGCGATCGATGGTTTTCGCCTGCAGCTCGGTGTGCCCTCACAGCTAAAGCTAGCTTTTGTCAGTCTACTGGCGGGACCGAATTACGGAGAGTGTCGGACCAAGAATTGTGGATTGGGTTATAATATGCGATCAAGAGAGTTTAAGGGGGACACGAGCTGTCGCCATTGGGATTACTTCTCGAATGACCAAGCCTTTCGACTGGATTTCAAGAACGCGCAGGACTATCGCGTCACGCTTGCACTCCATAATCATTTGGATGCACTAAATATGTGTAGTTTCGAACAAGCATGGGGTCATTCGGATTTTGCGGTACGATAGTAAGTTGGCAGCCGTTGTTTGAACATGTCGAGAACTACCAGCTGGTCATCGGATTTGACCAAAATACCAAGACACCAAGGAAGTTTTCGGTTAGAGAGCTTCGTGCGTATGGCGGACGTTGGTTCAACGGGCTCGTGTTCGATGAGAAGAATGGGCAACTCCTTGTTCTGGTTCCTCGAACAGTTCGTCCTGTATATGGTGGAGTCTGGTGGTATAACCACGGCGTGGACATCACCCAATAGGTGTCCTGCTTTAAAGCGGGTCGACTCTCCGGTGGCTAATGACAATTTGTGGATGAAGCTCGCTAAGCGCGAAAGTGAAGACAATGACATCGCATTGAGGAAAACACTGGAGGTGAACAAAAATTCATGGAGAAGTATGGCCAGCTGGACGAGTCACAGAAAAAAGCAGTGCGGCAGATACTCGAGCAAGAAGGGATCGTGCAGATAGTTGGGCGGTGTGGCTGCGGTAAAACGTCTTTTATTGCCCTTGCGGCCGAGGCATACGTGCTCATTCTTCATCCGGGCAAACGTGTGGTTATTTACGCGGAGACAAACGACGCGGTTGATGAAAACATGAAAAGAATGGCGGACTCAAAGACTATCTGTGGGAATCTGGCCAGTTGCTACGAGTCGGCAACAGCGATACGATGACTGAAAACTACCCTCAATTCTGCTTGACGGCGATGGAAAAGCAATATGAAATGGATTGGATGACTAATAACAGTGGCAATCGCCAGGGACTTCGATCTGCATGGAACCGAAAGCGAAAGCAAATTCTGGACGTATTCATCAGTGGTGCAAGCAGCGCGATATCAAACGTCGAGTCGAGTGGACGGAGGAGATGGAATCTTCTCGATTCAACAGCGACAGCGAAAGGATAAAGTCCCGCGTGTCAAAATCGCTGAAGCAATGACTGCTAAATTTGGAGATGAATTCACAGCGGGCATGGTTGAGCAACGAGAAAAATAGATAAAACGAGAAAACCAGAACCCCGGATCGGTAAACAGAAAGAGGACACGGAGGCCGCAGACTCGTGAAGAATCGGGAGTTACCAAGTCCACGGAGGCCGCGGACTCGTGAAGAATCGGGAGTTACCAAGTCCGTGAATGGAGTGACAAATACCGAGACCGCAGTGGAGGGACTAAATGCGATATCGGAAGGAAGTCGAACGTTGCGCGCCACTAATGAGCAAGTGCTTAAGCAGAGAATGCTGAACAATGCTGATAAATGTGTTACCTCCGCCACGGAGCACAGCACACCTCTGAACGACCCTGCTGATGATGACACGCTGGGCCAAAAACCTGCTGCTGACGATAAAGAAGAGCACAACACGCCTCAGAACCAACCTGATGAACAAAAGCACCCTGCTCCTGCTGATGATAAAACACTGCACTAACAACCTGCTGCTGACGAGAAGGAAGAGCAGAACACGCCTCTGAGCCAACCTGCTAATGGTGAGAACAAGAGCACGGCACGCCTCTGAACGAACCAGGTACTGTTGATGAAGAAAGACTGGCCCAATAACCTGCTGCTGACGGTAAGGAAGAGCTCAACACAGCTCGGATCCAACCTGCTCCTGCTGATGAAGAAAAAAAGTACGACACATCACTGGACCCGCCTTGTCAGACAGCTACCGACGTGATCGCGGTCAGATCGAATGCACCAACCAACCTGGGCAAGTTGAAGGACAGGACTCAATGGATTATCATGACTTCTCAAAGCTCAATCGTGGATTGAACAAACAATCGTGGGCCGACATCATAAAAAAAGCAAAATTGTGCAGTCGCCGCGAATACCTGGCCAGTCGCTGGAGATTCGGTTCAAAGCACAGTGTGTGTGCGAGCGTTGGTTTTCGCCTGCAGCGCGGCGTTTCCTGTTGAAGCACAGAGAATGCGATCGATGGTTTCGCCTGCAGCGCGGCGTTTCCTGTTGAAGCACAGAGAATGCGATCGATGGTTTTCGCCTGCAGCTCGGTGTGCCCTCACAGCTAAAGCTAGCTTTTGTCAGTCTACTGGCGGGACCGAATTACGGAGAGTGTCGGACCAAGAATTGTGGATTGGGTTATAATATGCGATCAAGAGAGTTTAAGGGGGACACGAGCTGTCGCCATTGGGATTACTTCTCGAATGACCAAGCCTTTCGACTGGATTTCAAGAACGCGCAGGACTATCGCGTCACGCTTGCACTCCATAATCATTTGGATGCACTAAATATGTGTAGTTTCGAACAAGCATGGGGTCATTCGGATTTTGCGGTACGATAGTAAGTTGGCAGCCGTTGTTTGAACATGTCGAGAACTACCAGCTGGTCATCGGATTTGACCAAAATACCAAGACACCAAGGAAGTTTTCGGTTAGAGAGCTTCGTGCGTATGGCGGACGTTGGTTCAACGGGCTCGTGTTCGATGAGAAGAATGGGCAACTCCTTGTTCTGGTTCCTCGAACAGTTCGTCCTGTATATGGTGGAGTCTGGTGGTATAACCACGGCGTGGACATCACCCAATAGGTGTCCTGCTTTAAAGCGGGTCGACTCTCCGGTGGCTAATGACAATTTGTGGATGAAGCTCGCTAAGCGCGAAAGTGAAGACAATGACATCGCATTGAGGAAAACACTGGAGGTGAACAAAAATTCATGGAGAAGTATGGCCAGCTGGACGAGTCACAGAAAAAAGCAGTGCGGCAGATACTCGAGCAAGAAGGGATCGTGCAGATAGTTGGGCGGTGTGGCTGCGGTAAAACGTCTTTTATTGCCCTTGCGGCCGAGGCATACGTGCTCATTCTTCATCCGGGCAAACGTGTGGTTATTTACGCGGAGACAAACGACGCGGTTGATGAAACATGAAAAGAATGGCGGACTCAAAAGACTATCTGTGGGAATCTGGCCAGTTGCTACGAGTCGGCAACAGCGATACGATGACTGAAAACTACCCTCAATTCTGCTTGACGGCGATGGAAAAGCAATATGAAATGGATTGGATGACTAATAACAGTGGCAATCGCCAGGGACTTCGATCTGCATGGAACCGAAAGCGAAAGCAAATTCTGAACGTATTCATCAGTGGTGCAAGCAGCGCGATATCAAACGTCGAGTCGAGTGGACGGAGGAGATGGAATCTTCTCGATTCAACAGCGACAGCGAAAGGATAAAGTCCCGCGTGTCAAAATCGCTGAAGCAATGACTGCTAAATTTGGAGATGAATTCACAGCGGGCATGGTTGAGCAACGAGAAAAATAGATAAAACGAGAAAACCAGAACCCCGGATCGGTAAACAGAAAGAGGACACGGAGGCCGCAGACTCGTGAAGAATCGGGAGTTACCAAGTCCACGGAGGCCGCGGACTCGTGAAGAATCGGGAGTTACCAAGTCCGTGAATGGAGTGACAAATACCGAGACCGCAGTGGAGGGACTAAATGCGATATCGGAAGGAAGTCGAACGTTGCGCGCCACTAATGAGCAAGTGCTTAAGCAGAGAATGCTGAACAATGCTGATAAATGTGTTACCTCCGCCACGGAGCACAGCACACCTCTGAACGACCCTGCTGATGATGACACGCTGGGCCAAAAACCTGCTGCTGACGATAAAGAAGAGCACAACACGCCTCAGAACCAACCTGATGAACAAAAGCACCCTGCTCCTGCTGATGATAAAACACTGCACTAACAACCTGCTGCTGACGAGAAGGAAGAGCAGAACACGCCTCTGAGCCAACCTGCTAATGGTGAGAACAAGAGCACGGCACGCCTCTGAACGAACCAGGTACTGTTGATGAAGAAAGACTGGCCCAATAACCTGCTGCTGACGGTAAGGAAGAGCTCAACACAGCTCGGATCCAACCTGCTCCTGCTGATGAAGAAAAAAAGTACGACACATCACTGGACCCGCCTTGTCAGACAGCTACCGACGTGATCGCGGTCAGATCGAATGCACCAACCAACCTGGGCAAGTTGAAGGACAGGACTCAATGGATTATCATGACTTCTCAAAGCTCAATCGTGGATTGAACAAACAATCGTGGGCCGACATCATAAAAAAAGCAAAATTGTGCAGTCGCCGCGAATACCTGGCCAGTCGCTGGAGATTCGGTTCAAAGCACAGTGTGTGTGCGAGCGTTGGTTTTCGCCTGCAGCGCGGCGTTTCCTGTTGAAGCACAGAGAATGCGATCGATGGTTTCGCCTGCAGCGCGGCGTTTCCTGTTGAAGCACAGAGAATGCGATCGATGGTTTTCGCCTGCAGCTCGGTGTGCCCTCACAGCTAAAGCTAGCTTTTGTCAGTCTACTGGCGGGACCGAATTACGGAGAGTGTCGGACCAAGAATTGTGGATTGGGTTATAATATGCGATCAAGAGAGTTTAAGGGGGACACGAGCTGTCGCCATTGGGATTACTTCTCGAATGACCAAGCCTTTCGACTGGATTTCAAGAACGCGCAGGACTATCGCGTCACGCTTGCACTCCATAATCATTTGGATGCACTAAATATGTGTAGTTTCGAACAAGCATGGGGTCATTCGGATTTTGCGGTACGATAGTAAGTTGGCAGCCGTTGTTTGAACATGTCGAGAACTACCAGCTGGTCATCGGATTTGACCAAAATACCAAGACACCAAGGAAGTTTTCGGTTAGAGAGCTTCGTGCGTATGGCGGACGTTGGTTCAACGGGCTCGTGTTCGATGAGAAGAATGGGCAACTCCTTGTTCTGGTTCCTCGAACAGTTCGTCCTGTATATGGTGGAGTCTGGTGGTATAACCACGGCGTGGACATCACCCAATAGGTGTCCTGCTTTAAAGCGGGTCGACTCTCCGGTGGCTAATGACAATTTGTGGATGAAGCTCGCTAAGCGCGAAAGTGAAGACAATGACATCGCATTGAGGAAAACACTGGAGGTGAACAAAAATTCATGGAGAAGTATGGCCAGCTGGACGAGTCACAGAAAAAAGCAGTGCGGCAGATACTCGAGCAAGAAGGGATCGTGCAGATAGTTGGGCGGTGTGGCTGCGGTAAAACGTCTTTCATTGCCCTTGCGGCCGAGGCATACGTGCTCATTCTTCATCCGGGCAAACGTGTGGTTATTTACGCGGAGACAAACGACGCGGTTGATGAAACATGAAAAGAATGGCGGACTCAAAAGACTATCTGTGGGAATCTGGCCAGTTGCTACGAGTCGGCAACAGCGATACGATGACTGAAAACTACCCTCAATTCTGCTTGACGGCGATGGAAAAGCAATATGAAATGGATTGGATGACTAATAACAGTGGCAATCGCCAGGGACTTCGATCTGCATGGAACCGAAAGCGAAAGCAAATTCTGAACGTATTCATCAGTGGTGCAAGCAGCGCGATATCAAACGTCGAGTCGAGTGGACGGAGGAGATGGAATCTTCTCGATTCAACAGCGACAGCGAAAGGATAAAGTCCCGCGTGTCAAAATCGCTGAAGCAATGACTGCTAAATTTGGAGATGAATTCACAGCGGGCATGGTTGAGCAACGAGAAAAATAGATAAAACGAGAAAACCAGAACCCCGGATCGGTAAACAGAAAGAGGACACGGAGGCCGCAGACTCGTGAAGAATCGGGAGTTACCAAGTCCACGGAGGCCGCGGACTCGTGAAGAATCGGGAGTTACCAAGTCCGTGAATGGAGTGACAAATACCGAGACCGCAGTGGAGGGACTAAATGCGATATCGGAAGGAAGTCGAACGTTGCGCGCCACTAATGAGCAAGTGCTTAAGCAGAGAATGCTGAACAATGCTGATAAATGTGTTACCTCCGCCACGGAGCACAGCACACCTCTGAACGACCCTGCTGATGATGACACGCTGGGCCAAAAACCTGCTGCTGACGATAAAGAAGAGCACAACACGCCTCAGAACCAACCTGATGAACAAAAGCACCCTGCTCCTGCTGATGATAAAACACTGCACTAACAACCTGCTGCTGACGAGAAGGAAGAGCAGAACACGCCTCTGAGCCAACCTGCTAATGGTGAGAACAAGAGCACGGCACGCCTCTGAACGAACCAGGTACTGTTGATGAAGAAAGACTGGCCCAATAACCTGCTGCTGACGGTAAGGAAGAGCTCAACACAGCTCGGATCCAACCTGCTCCTGCTGATGAAGAAAAAAAGTACGACACATCACTGGACCCGCCTTGTCAGACAGCTACCGACGTGATCGCGGTCAGATCGAATGCACCAACCAACCTGGGCAAGTTGAAGGACAGGACTCAATGGATTATCATGACTTCTCAAAGCTCAATCGTGGATTGAACAAACAATCGTGGGCCGACATCATAAAAAAAGCAAAATTGTGCAGTCGCCGCGAATACCTGGCCAGTCGCTGGAGATTCGGTTCAAAGCACAGTGTGTGTGCGAGCGTTGGTTTTCGCCTGCAGCGCGGCGTTTCCTGTTGAAGCACAGAGAATGCGATCGATGGTTTCGCCTGCAGCGCGGCGTTTCCTGTTGAAGCACAGAGAATGCGATCGATGGTTTTCGCCTGCAGCTCGGTGTGCCCTCACAGCTAAAGCTAGCTTTTGTCAGTCTACTGGCGGGACCGAATTACGGAGAGTGTCGGACCAAGAATTGTGGATTGGGTTATAATATGCGATCAAGAGAGTTTAAGGGGGACACGAGCTGTCGCCATTGGGATTACTTCTCGAATGACCAAGCCTTTCGACTGGATTTCAAGAACGCGCAGGACTATCGCGTCACGCTTGCACTCCATAATCATTTGGATGCACTAAATATGTGTAGTTTCGAACAAGCATGGGGTCATTCGGATTTTGCGGTACGATAGTAAGTTGACAGCCGTTGTTTGAACATGTCGAGAACTACCAGCTGGTCATCGGATTTGACCAAAATACCAAGACACCAAGGAAGTTTTCGGTTAGAGAGCTTCGTGCGTATGGCGGACGTTGGTTCAACGGGCTCGTGTTCGATGAGAAGAATGGGCAACTCCTTGTTCTGGTTCCTCGAACAGTTCGTCCTGTATATGGTGGAGTCTGGTGGTATAACCACGGCGTGGACATCACCCAATAGGTGTCCTGCTTTAAAGCGGGTCGACTCTCCGGTGGCTAATGACAATTTGTGGATGAAGCTCGCTAAGCGCGAAAGTGAAGACAATGACATCGCATTGAGGAAAACACTGGAGGTGAACAAAAATTCATGGAGAAGTATGGCCAGCTGGACGAGTCACAGAAAAAAGCAGTGCGGCAGATACTCGAGCAAGAAGGGATCGTGCAGATAGTTGGGCGGTGTGGCTGCGGTAAAACGTCTTTTATTGCCCTTGCGGCCGAGGCATACGTGCTCATTCTTCATCCGGGCAAACGTGTGGTTATTTACGCGGAGACAAACGACGCGGTTGATGAAAACATGAAAAGAATGGCGGACTCAAAAGACTATCTGTGGGAATCTGGCCAGTTGCTACGAGTCGGCAACAGCGATACGATGACTGAAAACTACCCTCAATTCTGCTTGACGGCGATGGAAAAGCAATATGAAATGGATTGGATGACTAATAACAGTGGCAATCGCCAGGGACTTCGATCTGCATGGAACCGAAAGCGAAAGCAAATTCTGAACGTATTCATCAGTGGTGCAAGCAGCGCGATATCAAACGTCGAGTCGAGTGGACGGAGGAGATGGAATCTTCTCGATTCAACAGCGACAGCGAAAGGATAAAGTCCCGCGTGTCAAAATCGCTGAAGCAATGACTGCTAAATTTGGAGATGAATTCACAGCGGGCATGGTTGAGCAACGAGAAAAATAGATAAAACGAGAAAACCAGAACCCCGGATCGGTAAACAGAAAGAGGACACGGAGGCCGCAGACTCGTGAAGAATCGGGAGTTACCAAGTCCACGGAGGCCGCGGACTCGTGAAGAATCGGGAGTTACCAAGTCCGTGAATGGAGTGACAAATACCGAGACCGCAGTGGAGGGACTAAATGCGATATCGGAAGGAAGTCGAACGTTGCGCGCCACTAATGAGCAAGTGCTTAAGCAGAGAATGCTGAACAATGCTGATAAATGTGTTACCTCCGCCACGGAGCACAGCACACCTCTGAACGACCCTGCTGATGATGACACGCTGGGCCAAAAACCTGCTGCTGACGATAAAGAAGAGCACAACACGCCTCAGAACCAACCTGATGAACAAAAGCACCCTGCTCCTGCTGATGATAAAACACTGCACTAACAACCTGCTGCTGACGAGAAGGAAGAGCAGAACACGCCTCTGAGCCAACCTGCTAATGGTGAGAACAAGAGCACGGCACGCCTCTGAACGAACCAGGTACTGTTGATGAAGAAAGACTGGCCCAATAACCTGCTGCTGACGGTAAGGAAGAGCTCAACACAGCTCGGATCCAACCTGCTCCTGCTGATGAAGAAAAAAAGTACGACACATCACTGGACCCGCCTTGTCAGACAGCTACCGACGTGATCGCGGTCAGATCGAATGCACCAACCAACCTGGGCAAGTTGAAGGACAGGACTCAATGGATTATCATGACTTCTCAAAGCTCAATCGTGGATTGAACAAACAATCGTGGGCCGACATCATAAAAAAAGCAAAATTGTGCAGTCGCCGCGAATACCTGGCCAGTCGCTGGAGATTCGGTTCAAAGCACAGTGTGTGTGCGAGCGTTGGTTTTCGCCTGCAGCGCGGCGTTTCCTGTTGAAGCACAGAGAATGCGATCGATGGTTTCGCCTGCAGCGCGGCGTTTCCTGTTGAAGCACAGAGAATGCGATCGATGGTTTTCGCCTGCAGCTCGGTGTGCCCTCACAGCTAAAGCTAGCTTTTGTCAGTCTACTGGCGGGACCGAATTACGGAGAGTGTCGGACCAAGAATTGTGGATTGGGTTATAATATGCGATCAAGAGAGTTTAAGGGGGACACGAGCTGTCGCCATTGGGATTACTTCTCGAATGACCAAGCCTTTCGACTGGATTTCAAGAACGCGCAGGACTATCGCGTCACGCTTGCACTCCATAATCATTTGGATGCACTAAATATGTGTAGTTTCGAACAAGCATGGGGTCATTCGGATTTTGCGGTACGATAGTAAGTTGACAGCCGTTGTTTGAACATGTCGAGAACTACCAGCTGGTCATCGGATTTGACCAAAATACCAAGACACCAAGGAAGTTTTCGGTTAGAGAGCTTCGTGCGTATGGCGGACGTTGGTTCAAGGGGCTCGTGTTCGATGAGAAGAATGGGCAACTCCTTGTTCTGGTTCCTCGAACAGTTCGTCCTGTATATGGTGGAGTCTGGTGGTATAACCACGGCGTGGACATCACCCAACAGGTGTCCTGCTTTAAAGCGGGTCGACTCTCCGGTGGCTAATGACAATTTGTGGATGAAGCTCGCTAAGCGCGAAAGTGAAGACAATGACATCGCATTGAGGAAAACACTGGAGGTGAACAAAAATTCATGGAGAAGTATGGCCAGCTGGACGAGTCACAGAAAAAAGCAGTGCGGCAGATACTCGAGCAAGAAGGGATCGTGCAGATAGTTGGGCGGTGTGGCTGCGGTAAAACGTCTTTTATTGCCCTTGCGGCCGAGGCATACGTGCTCATTCTTCATCCGGGCAAACGTGTGGTTATTTACGCGGAGACAAACGACGCGGTTGATGAAAACATGAAAAGAATGGCGGACTCAAAAGACTATCTGTGGGAATCTGGCCAGTTGCTACGAGTCGGCAACAGCGATACGATGACTGAAAACTACCCTCAATTCTGCTTGACGGCGATGGAAAAGCAATATGAAATGGATTGGATGACTAATAACAGTGGCAATCGCCAGGGACTTCGATCTGCATGGAACCGAAAGCGAAAGCAAATTCTGAACGTATTCATCAGTGGTGCAAGCAGCGCGATATCAAACGTCGAGTCGAGTGGACGGAGGAGATGGAATCTTCTCGATTCAACAGCGACAGCGAAAGGATAAAGTCCCGCGTGTCAAAATCGCTGAAGCAATGACTGCTAAATTTGGAGATGAATTCACAGCGGGCATGGTTGAGCAACGAGAAAAATAGATAAAACGAGAAAACCAGAACCCCGGATCGGTAAACAGAAAGAGGACACGGAGGCCGCAGACTCGTGAAGAATCGGGATTACCAAGTCCACGGAGGCCGCGGACTCGTGAAGAATCGGGAGTTACCAAGTCCGTGAATGGAGTGACAAATACCGAGACCGCAGTGGAGGGACTAAATGCGATATCGGAAGGAAGTCGAACGTTGCGCGCCACTAATGAGCAAGTGCTTAAGCAGAGAATGCTGAACAATGCTGATAAATGTGTTACCTCCGCCACGGAGCACAGCACACCTCTGAACGACCCTGCTGATGATGACACGCTGGGCCAAAAACCTGCTGCTGACGATAAAGAAGAGCACAACACGCCTCAGAACCAACCTGATGAACAAAAGCACCCTGCTCCTGCTGATGATAAAACACTGCACTAACAACCTGCTGCTGACGAGAAGGAAGAGCAGAACACGCCTCTGAGCCAACCTGCTAATGGTGAGAACAAGAGCACGGCACGCCTCTGAACGAACCAGGTACTGTTGATGAAGAAAGACTGGCCCAATAACCTGCTGCTGACGGTAAGGAAGAGCTCAACACAGCTCGGATCCAACCTGCTCCTGCTGATGAAGAAAAAAAGTACGACACATCACTGGACCCGCCTTGTCAGACAGCTACCGACGTGATCGCGGTCAGATCGAATGCACCAACCAACCTGGGCAAGTTGAAGGACAGGACTCAATGGATTATCATGACTTCTCAAAGCTCAATCGTGGATTGAACAAACAATCGTGGGCCGACATCATAAAAAAAGCAAAATTGTGCAGTCGCCGCGAATACCTGGCCAGTCGCTGGAGATTCGGTTCAAAGCACAGTGTGTGTGCGAGCGTTGGTTTTCGCCTGCAGCGCGGCGTTTCCTGTTGAAGCACAGAGAATGCGATCGATGGTTTTCGCCTGCAGCGCGGCGTTTCCTGTTGAAGCACAGAGAATGCGATCGATGGTTTTCGCCTGCAGCTCGGTGTGCCCTCACAGCTAAAGCTAGCTTTTGTCAGTCTACTGGCGGGACCGAATTACGGAGAGTGTCGGACCAAGAATTGTGGATTGGGTTATAATATGCGATCAAGAGAGTTTAAGGGGGACACGAGCTGTCGCCATTGGGATTACTTCTCGAATGACCAAGCCTTTCGACTGGATTTCAAGAACGCGCAGGACTATCGCGTCACGCTTGCACTCCATAATCATTTGGATGCACTAAATATGTGTAGTTTCGAACAAGCATGGGGTCATTCGGATTTTGCGGTACGATAGTAAGTTGACAGCCGTTGTTTGAACATGTCGAGAACTACCAGCTGGTCATCGGATTTGACCAAAATACCAAGACACCAAGGAAGTTTTCGGTTAGAGAGCTTCGTGCGTATGGCGGACGTTGGTTCAACGGGCTCGTGTTCGATGAGAAGAATGGGCAACTCCTTGTTCTGGTTCCTCGAACAGTTCGTCCTGTATATGGTGGAGTCTGGTGGTATAACCACGGCGTGGACATCACCCAACAGGTGTCCTGCTTTAAAGCGGGTCGACTCTCCGGTGGCTAATGACAATTTGTGGATGAAGCTCGCTAAGCGCGAAAGTGAAGACAATGACATCGCATTGAGGAAAACACTGGAGGTGAACAAAAATTCATGGAGAAGTATGGCCAGCTGGACGAGTCACAGAAAAAAGCAGTGCGGCAGATACTCGAGCAAGAAGGGATCGTGCAGATAGTTGGGCGGTGTGGCT
Source organism: Phytophthora crassamura (assembly GCA_033557995.1). Lineage (NCBI taxonomy): Eukaryota > Oomycota > Peronosporomycetes > Peronosporales > Peronosporaceae > Phytophthora > Phytophthora crassamura. Next base: position 1,938,203 of record JAUCED010000005.1, on the reverse strand, counting down.
GCGGTAAAACGTCTTTTATTGCCCTTGCGGCCGAGGCATACGTGCTCATTCTTCATCCGGGCAAACGTGTGGTTATTTACGCGGAGACAAACGACGCGGTTGATGAAAACATGAAAAGAATGGCGGACTCAAAAGACTATCTGTGGGAATCTGGCCAGTTGCTACGAGTCGGCAACAGCGATACGATGACTGAAAACTACCCTCAATTCTGCTTGACGGCGATGGAAAAGCAATATGAAATGGATTGGATGACTAATAACAGTGGCAATCGCCAGGGACTTCGATCTGCATGGAACCGAAAGCGAAAGCAAATTCTGGACGTATTCATCAGTGGTGCAAGCAGCGCGATATCAAACGTCGAGTCGAGTGGACGGAGGAGATGGAATCTTCTCGATTCAACAGCGACAGCGAAAGGATAAAGTCCCGCGTGTCAAAATCGCTGAAGCAATGACTGCTAAATTTGGAGATGAATTCACAGCGGGCATGGTTGAGCAACGAGAAAAATAGATAAAACGAGAAAACCAGAACCCCGGATCGGTAAACAGAAAGAGGACACGGAGGCCGCAGACTCGTGAAGAATCGGGATTACCAAGTCCACGGAGGCCGCGGACTCGTGAAGAATCGGGAGTTACCAAGTCCGTGAATGGAGTGACAAATACCGAGACCGCAGTGGAGGGACTAAATGCGATATCGGAAGGAAGTCGAACGTTGCGCGCCACTAATGAGCAAGTGCTTAAGCAGAGAATGCTGAACAATGCTGATAAATGTGTTACCTCCACCACGGAGCACAGCACACCTCTGAACGACCCTGCTGATGATGACACGCTGGGCCAAAAACCTGCTGCTGACGATAAAGAAGAGCACAACACGCCTCAGAACCAACCTGATGAACAAAAGCACCCTGCTCCTGCTGATGATAAAACACTGCACTAACAACCTGCTGCTGACGAGAAGGAAGAGCAGAACACGCCAGTAGTTGAGATCAGGTACAAGTGGGGTAAATTGTTTTTCTCCCCCTTTCATTCACCCAAAAGCCCCATCTCTATCGAAATAACCCAAGGAGAAATAAAGTAGGCAAGACCTCTCGACCCCCTCTGGTGCGAAGGATGTCTCCTAATCATCTCCAAGCAGCACAAATAGTATAAAAGCCCCTCAAGCAAATCTCTAAATATTCTATAGAAAGTGATTTGATCCTAATACAAGAATATAGTAAGTATATAAAGCATATCATATACGATCAACCGATAATGTCATTCAACAACTACGACGAAGAGTTTATGAATTATCATGAACACATGTTCATGGCTGATTGTAGAAAATTGGAAGGATTCTTACGTCAGTATCGCGAATCAGTTGATATTGAAAATATTGAATACCTCAACATTGAATTAATGCCACTTTTAATAGCTATCGATGAATTCCCTCACAATCGAAACGAACTCATTCGCGTAATTCTCTCCATTTATGACAAAAGTATATATGCTGAGGATGTAAATATTGTCATGAGGGATAACGACGATTTTGACGATGAAAGACATAGTGGGTTCAAGCGATCATACGATGAGTTCATTGGATTTTCGACGACCAAATCCTCACGATTGGTTAAAACCCGCTTTTAAATTATGAGATCTTATAAAATTCAGAATATTTTTTTTGATAAAAAGTCCAACCTATAATATATTAACAGCATGTGTAATTTCGTTCTTTGGCATGGCGAAATTTGCTCAAAAGCTCCAACAAAACCTCGTTGTTCTAAACATGCGATAGTAGTGAGTGATAAGGAAAAGGCACTAAAACAAATGCGCGGAATTTATACACCACCGATTCAAAACGATATTTCGTGTCCATGTGGATATACAGGTAAGTACTGGAACTTCTCCAATCACCGTCAAACTAAAAAGCATACTACATGGGCTTCGAAAGTATTTAAATCTTCAGATCCTAGGTCTTGGAAAATATGGAATTAATATATATTTTTTTCAAAAACTAAAGAGGCTATGTATATAGATACACCCCACTGATAACATGTCGAACGAACTAACTTTTGGAAAATACAAGGGTACGCCGATCGAAGAAGTATATTCTTCTGATCCTGGCTATTGTCGTTGGGTATTCAACCAACCAAGTCTCAATATTACTGAGGAAATCAAGATCTTCCTCCACTCTAAGTTTCTAAGTGATGATAACTCATATATGATGACTTGGGGGAAGTATAAGGGCAAGACCCTCAAGCAGATTAGTCGAATGGATGCGAACTATATCGATTGGCTTCGTAAAAGTCAATTTGTTATTGAGAAGTGTCCTAAGCTACTTCAGGAATTGAACTAATTCTTCCTCAACCAATATATTAACTCATGAGCGTCATGACCACCGCCGTTGCGATTAGCAATCGGCATCTTTATTTTTTTAAATTTCCCAAGAAAAGATAGATGCTTGATCATCTCTTGAGGGCAGTTGATAGCTAAATGACCGCCAATCTTAAGCGATTGATATGCATTACGGAACGATGGTATAAAGTAGTCGTCAAGGAATGTTTCCTTATCAACATAGCCCATTCCATCATATCTTTCAATATCGAAGTAAGGAGGCGACGTAAATATCAGGTCGTACGAGTATTTGCTATAATCAACATCCTGACTCTTAGCAGTTACGATATCAACATTCGACTTTGATTTAAAAGTAGAGAACATTTTTTTGTATCCAGATCTAAGCTTAGTATTCGAATCAACACCGATATAGTCAATATTCATTGACATCGCGGCCAGCATTCGATTTCCCCAACCAGCGGATGGATCTAATACAGATTTCGCTTTGAAGTGGGTATAGACGTACTTGGCGACAGCAGGGCGGAAATTAGCGACTGAGCCATAAGTATAGTTTAAAACTGAACGTAGGTTAGCTTTAGTCAGCTCAGCTTCAGACGTCTTATCATGCCACTTGATAGCATTTGCGATAACTTTCTTTCTTTCATCAGGATCCTTCCATGCATCGAACTTGGACTTACGACCCTTATAGCTAACCTTGGTTCGAATTTTTTCGAATACGTAATCGCACGCTAATATACCGACATGGGAATGACCAATAGCAGAAGCATCAAAATCAACTAATTTCCGATAATCGTCAATAGCATCAGCTTTGGAGGGGTTCTTGTAGGGATAAGTCATTATATTCAAAAAATATACTTCATTAGACTTAAGCCGTAGTGAAATCAAGAACCTCACCCGTTAGGCGATCAAAAGTCAGCTCTTGCTCACTCACAACCAATACAAGCATATTTGTTCCTTGGCATCCAGCATTCACACCTTGTACCTGAATGGCCTGAGGAATATCACGCTCAGTCAGGCGACTGACATCAGCAATGAGAGCGCGGTTAGTTAGCGACCACGTCTGATAGTCAAGAAGACCATTTACCAGTTCAGGAGTCAGATCACCATTGATCGAGCCGATCTTAGCCAGTTCATTGTGGAAATGATGGAAGTCATAGTCATGGCTAATGTCAAACGTCTGATGCGACCCGATACGTACGTTAAAGTTGCGAATAGACGAACCAGGGTGCAGAGTCCATGGGGCCGAATCGAAAGGGCTCTGAAATTGCTGAACAGCGGCGGAAGCGAAACTACCTGTTTGCTCAGCGAAAGGAAGTAGAATAACGTATTTGGCATTCTTAACAGAAGCCGATAGCTGAAGATCAAATGCAGCATTAAGCTGAGTCGATTGCTTACCCGTACCAGCACGCTGATAGAACCACTGAGCATAGCAATCATTGTATCGAACCTTCTTCACGGGCTTGGAGATAATTGTCTGAGGGTTCTCAAGATGAACGAACGGAACGTAGAGACGAGAAGTAGTGAATGGCATGTAAGTACCATCAATCGTAGGCTCAAGAGCATTGACAACAGCACCCCATGAAATACTGAATGGAGCAGAAGCAGCAAGAACACCAGCCATAGGATTACCGGTGGAAGAAGCCGCAACCATTACAGGACATACATTACCACTCGCGAGAGTAGTACTGGTTAGCGACATACCCTTCGAAGCATCTACAGCAACAGACGAAGTACCCTGATTGACGCGGAAGCGCAGACGGATCTGAGGGTTCGCCATGAGGTCTAGTTCCTTAAAGATGGGATGCAAGTCTGTTAGCTTAACCTTTAGCATATAGTTCCACGTTCCCATGATAGCGTTAGCAGTAGCAGCACCAGATACGAAAGCACCACGAGCAGTTTGGTTAGCAATTGTGGTAGAAGCAGCAGCTCCACCTACCGAAGGCCACGCCGTAGAGAAGTCAGAGCCCGCATTAGAAGGGTTCGACAACAGACGCTTTACTAGACCATCATTAGGGATGGATGCACCACCCGAGGGGCCAGTGGTAGCAAACGAAGATGAGAATGCCGTAGTGTTGGTGTATCCATCTCCAGTAGTCGAACTCGTGGCAGAGCTGTACAGAGCGGACTGAGCGGCATCAGGGAATAGGAATGACTCCGCTCCATGCTTTTCAACGTACTGAGGACTATAGCTTGTCTGAGCACGTACATTGTTCCAAAACAGCTTGTAATCAGCCATCGAAATGATGGTCTTTCCATTAAGCTCGAGCGACATGCTATCGATGACATTCCAGTTGCCACACTTTAGAGTAGCGCAGAAACGATTGGCAGGTAGAGTCTGAGCAGTAGCACCATTCTTCATCGATACCTTGTATGGGAGCATTATGTAAGCATCGCGAAGACAAGCAAATCCTTCGGAACCGTTAAGCTGAGCAGTAGCATCAATGGTAATGACACCATGTTGGTACGATCCCTGATTCAGATCGATAACAAACGGGACACGCTTGCCGGAAGATACCTTGATCTCAGGATCGCTCTTGAGCGAACTCTGGTACAAATATTGGTCGGATAGTTGAGTTTCACTCATCGTTGATTGTATATGGTTTCTAATATAGTTTGAACGAAATTAAATATTATGAGCTACCTTATCAAGCCCATCACCTCAGATCACGAATTAATTGAACTATCGAAGATAGTCGGAGTACATCTCGATGATATCTATGAATCGAGTGAGATAACCAAACCGATTTCGAAGAAAGGTTCATATCTCATTCTACTACGGACACCTAACCTTGATGTAGGTCATTGGACGGCAGTTCATAACGGTGAGTATTTCGATAGTATGGGTGAGGCAGCCCCAACTAAATATGGGATCGGAAGATACAACCCCAAGCAATACCAAGGGACGTATGGAGATTACTGTGGAATATGGTGTATGCTTTGGCTATATTCCAAACAGCACAATAAACCACAAGTATTTTCAAAAATGAAAGATTTAAACTTGACTATTATATAGAATTAACCATGACTTTCAAGGAGTTATCAGTTTCATCAACAATCCCCGAGGCGAAGCTCAAGCGAGCGTTCAAGACCGGTACATTATCGCTGACTAAAGATGATCTAAGTGGGAGCGGTGCTACACTACATCTACACCCTGAATCGTATGCTAAAGCGGTCAAAGCACACAAAGCGGGAAAAGGCACGCGTCTAACTATCACAAAGAAGGAAATTGGCTATCCATTCAAGTATATGCAAGGAGGTGGCATGTATGGAGCGAGTATTTGGTCCAAGATATGGGGAGGCATTAAATCAGCTTTTAAGTTCGCTAAAAATTCGGGACTATTGTCTCGCGCAGCTGATCTCGCTGTTCCCGCTCTCGCTACATATGCTGGACAGCCATCAGCGGCTATTCCAGCAAGAGCAGCCATTCGTTCCATGACGGGTATTGGTGTTTATGACAGTGATTCTGATAAAGAGGGTGGTCGTTTAACTATGACTGACGTAAAGAAGGGGGCAAAGCGAGCTCTTTCGTACGCAAAGCGAAAGGGAGTTCTAACTGATGCTGTAGATGCGGGTGAAAAGTACCTACTATCCAAGGCGACCAAACCTGATCACGAAAACCTAATCAAGTCTATTCGCGGAGAAGTAAGGAGACGATATGGTGTCGGCGTCGCCAAGCCAAAGGGTAAGAAATTTGCAAAGGGTTCGCAAGAAGCTAAGGATCACATGGCTAAAATTCGTGCAATGCGTAAGTCTGGTGGTTCTTTCACTTTCTAAAAAAAATATTGATTTATTTTTTTGGACGAATCAGAAGCATGATCGACACTGATGTATCGCGAAAGATTACTTTCTTATCATCCTGATTGTAAATACTTATTGTGATCGTAGAGCGAGAGCCATTGTGGCAGTTCATCCACGCATACTGAGAAGGTTTATAATTAATCAACTTTCCAATTGGGGCATCACCTCTATCAAACGCACTTAGAATATCACCCGAGGCGACGTACTCATTTTTTATCAGATCACAACGAACGATGTATGAAGAGGTCGGATGAGCTTGAGGAATAATATTTGATAGCTGAGCGCTGGCAACTGTAGCTGAAGCAGCGGGATACATTCCTAAAGTCAGACCAAGAACCTTACCAAATTCACCATTATCAATAATTAGTCGTGGAACGCGAGTAGTAGTAGGCAAACCAGTACCACCAGTTGAATAAAGCCCAGTAGCTGGTCTAGTGTATCCGACTGGTAGCGATGATGGAGTTGGTAAGAAATCGATCTGAGCAGCGTAATAGACGCTGTTTTGAATCAATTGGATGTAGAAAACGTTATTTCCATCGCTATCGATCAAATATGCACCAGCGTTGATCAAAGCAGCTTGGATGCTTGCGTTGATATTCGAGTATTGGTAGATACCATCCGGTAGATTGATACTTATCGTAGATGTAGTAGCCGCCGTTGGAACTTCGATTTTAAAGCTTGTATTTCTGAATTGAATCGAATCAATGTTATATTCCGAGTTGTACATGCTGATCGATTGAACAGCACAAACAGCTTCATGGATGTCAGCAGCCGATCCAGGGAATTGATATTTCCAAGTGGAATTGTATCCATCTTGTACGAGGTTGGTACTGTCGATTTTGATAAAACTCGACATCTTTGTTGTATATGATATTAAGCATTTTTTTCCGATTGATTAATTGGAATTACTCTTCAATCGCAATAGGCCTATCAAAGTTGTACCTGATTTGCCCCTTCACAGAGTCAATGAACAACATCTGTCCCTTTTGTTCAGTGGCTTTGTTGTAATAATAGACATCGATCGATCATCAACTCCCTTGATATTGAAGTCCTTGACCACCATCTGTAAATCTCGCTTCGAATTCGCTCTTAGGATCGCTACATACTCTGAATTCAAGCGAATCATCTTATCAGTAGCAAAGTAGCTGTGGCTAAGGAATATGGTACTCAATTTGAAGTGTCTTCCGCGGTGAAGTAATGTGAAAAGATATTCTTCTGGAGTAGCTTATCATTGCTGTAATCGTCTATGATAACAAGCTCAGGTTTGTTGGAACTCAGTGGCGTATGACGTACTTGATCGACTTTAGGTGGCGTATCGGGGTCAGAAAAAGTGATAAAATCCTCCAGCTTATCTCGTAGGTACTCATAGAGCTCTTGGTGTGGATTGCGGGCGATGATCGTTAGATGCGCGAATACGTGTGGAGAATGCTTGAGGATGAACATACAGAGATTGTTCTTACCACTGAAAGAGGGACCAAGGACAACCATTCTAAACAACTTTTTGATGTCAAGCGCAGGGATGTCGCCCATGCCAGCAGACTTGAACTTTTTTGGCAAGGAAGCGCCGAAGTCTGGAATACCGCTCATGATCGTGTCTTTAATCACTCGATCTATATAGCTCGAGACAAAAACAACTATGAGTTCTGGTTTCTCTTATCCCCAACCAATTTTTACATCACCTATCTATAACCCAGCATTCTATCTAACATTGGATGCCAGTGGATATCTAACCTATGATTACGCTCAAACGCTTTATCTCGATAAGAATGATTACCGCTTGACTTATATTACAGGTATTACTCCGGGGACAGCGACACAAGGTATAGCCCTCGTTCCTGGTATAGCCCTCGTTCCTGGTATAGCCCTCGTTCCTGGTACCAATAATGATATTAGCGGAATTGGGGCATTATCATGTAGCAGTCTAACCGTGAATGGTTCCACTGTATCATCTGTTCCCTCGTACGTAGTCGGGATCACGCCTGGAGCAGCAGCGAACAACAAAGCGTTGGTGCTCGGAGCATCTGGCGAGATTGCTACGATTAGCTCGTTGACAGCTACTCAGATCACTGGTACGCTACAGACGGCAGCTCAAACCAATATTACATCTTTAGGAACACTATCGGGGCTCACAATCGGAGGCAATCTTGTATTTACAGGAGCATCGCGGACGATCACAGGTCTATCATCGATCTCAGCTACGACTCTCACAGGAGCATTATCTACCGCGGCGCAAACCAATATCACATCGGTTGGAACGCTATCATCTCTGACTGTATCAGGATCGATCAACGGAACGTTAGCTACCGCAGCGCAACCATCCATCACATCGGTTGGAACTCTAACGTCTCTGACTGTTTCTGGATCGATTAACGGAACGTTAGCTACCGCAGCGCAACCATCCATCACATCGGTTGGAACTCTAACGTCTCTGACTGTGGCAGGATCGATTTCTGGAACGCTCGCTACATCAGCGCAAACCAATATTACATCGATCGGAACTCTAACGTCTCTGACGGTGTCTGGGTCGATCACAACGGACACGATTACCAAATCAGGCACGCAAACGATGAGCGCAACAACCCTCAATCTAAATCCAACGACGCTACAAATTCGTGGAACGACCCTATCAGCAACGGCTACAGAGCTCAATGCTTTAAGTGGTTGCACATCTACCGCGACAGAACTCAACTACAACGATATCGCCAATTTGGGCATTTTTCAGGCATCTAGAACATTGACATTGAATTCACTAGGAATAGGATCTATGCCGCTTGGAACATCTGATTCGAATTGCTTTCGATTCTACGGAGGAACGCTCAACCGCGAAAACATAAATTTGTATCGCGTGAGTGATGATGCTGGTTTGGTCATTGCTACACGGACGAAGTAATAGCAAATCATATCCAGTGCTCAATCTAATCTCGACCGATAACGCTTCGGCATACTCGGCTGGAGTGAGTGCCAGCGCTGCCGACCTGATGAGAATTGATTGGATGAACAAACCTGGATTCGCATCACAATATCATCGCATGTGCTTTGATATTGGATATACTAGACCATACAAGTCAGGCTATCCACATACATTCGGTTTGGTATCATCGGCTGATGTCGTATGCATTGGTCCTAATACAGCGAGTGCGACACCGAGTGGTAATGGATGTTTATACCTCGTGTCGGATACGGTAAGCAAAATGATATTCAATACCGATAATCCTTACAACGGAACGTATGGTGAGGCTCCTATCACTCTTAATGGGGGCAACACGTATATCAAGTGTTCGAATGCTCTCAACGATGGTAGTTCATCTATCGACATGCCTTTATACGTAGAGTCAAGCAATGCTACATCTCCGATAAAATTTGCTTTTCAGGTCAGTAATGCGGTTAGTACTACGTCGACCAATGCAGCGTACGTAGGAACGGTATCAAATAATGATTTGCATCTAATGACCAATAATTCTAAAAAATTGACTATCACGGCAGGCGGACGGGTTGGCATCAATACATCAACCCCGCGAGCTGGATTAGAGGTTTCGGGGACAGCTACTCACACAATTATTCCAATCGCAACCAATACATACATCTACAACGTCTCTACTAATGCCTGGGCTAATCTAGGGGGAGGCCCTGTTTCGATAACCATATGCGCATTGTTCAACGATGACATCTACGTCAACAATTTATACCTCGTCTGACAGACGATTGAAGGAGAATATCAAAAATTTGGATGTTGATATCCAGAGATACAAACTACTCACGCCGTGCAGTTATAACTACTTGAACCAGGCAGGTCGAACTAAAATTGGATTGATCGCACAGGATGTAGCACAGGTATGCGGAGAGGCTCTCGTTTATACTGAAAACGAGAATATGAAGGTTGAGGAGGAGGGCGACCTCGAGGGCATTCAGCTAGGAATGGATTACAATCAGATAGCTGTATTGAATACAGCAGTCATCAAGAAGCTATTAGCAATGGTTGAGGATCAGCAGGCGCAACTTAATGAACTACGAGCAATTATCGCTGAGTGAATATAGCATAATCATGGGTTGCGGTCCGAGTAAAGAGCTCAAAACCAATTTATCTACTGATGAACCTAACCAAATCGTGGGATCGACGATGCTCCAAGCTGACAAAATTATTGTTCTTGGTGATAGTGTGTTCCTCCCAACCAAAAGTCCTGATGGGGAGTCTGCCATACTTGAAATTAGTATCAGCGATAAAAAAATCAACATCTATCGAGGATATCGGAATAAGCTCGTGCGAAGTGGTATAGCTTAGAGAGCAAATGTCTTCACGGTTTTAGTTTTTTTCGGCTGGTAAGCCCACATACGACCTCCCTCAGTTTGGGTTGATGCATCTACCTTCCTGATTGACTTATCGAGATCAGTGGCCCATACAGCGGCCTGAGTCTTCTGAGGGCGGTCATGAATGATAAGATTCTTCATGATAGCTTTGAGTTCAGCGACGTTGTTATCGGCGTTATCGCCATAGCTCCCACTGGAAGCCGAAATAATGCGGGGGTTAAAGAAGAACATGGTGTTTATAGTAGTCGAGTTATAATCTCCTTGAATTCTTTATCATCAATAAGACGATTGCTGTACATATCCACGGTAAGAGACTTGAGCTGCTTGATTATGCTTGGGTTATCATTCCCAAGCTCGATCTCTCCTTTTAGCTTGTCATACTCAGCGCGTAGTGTTTCGAGTGGATCCGTTAGCTTATCGTGGAAATTGTATTGAAGATGAGTGATCGAGAGGATCTCCTTGAACATTTTTTTATCTTCGACGCTGAGCTTGTCGTACATACCTTGATCGATATTGTTCTTATAGACGAGTTCCTTGATCATTGATTGTAGGCTATCACTAATTGGACATTTAGGACCGCATTTGCGTCGATTCGGCTGAACAATGACGAGTGTCTTAGCATCGAGGTCAGGGATACGGATGTATTTGCTTCCAAGTTGCTTGTAGGTGTATGCCGATGGGGTCGCTAAGCCCTGAATCTCATTGAGATTGTAGGTTCTACCGCGTCTGACTACACCATCAAGTGGGGCTACACCTGCTCCTCTAAGGCCACGACCCTTCAAACCACTACCTTTGTTGGCTACATCGCTATAAGCTTTAGACTTCGCGTTGAATACTGCTTTAGTAGCCTTCATAGCTGCTGCTGCTGCCTTTAGAGCTGATCGCGCTGCTTTTGAGCTATTACCCTTGACTGCCTTCTTCGCTTCGTAATATCGCTTTTGAGCCTCACCATATTCCTGATAAGCCCGTTCAGAGTCATCGTGTAGCTTTTCCAAATCTACTTCCTCGTAAGGTTCAATAGATTGACGTCTAATATCTTGGCCTGTGCTTAGGATAGCTTCGTTCAGTATTTTAAGGTTATCATCGAGATTTTTACGTCTCTGCTGATCAAGCTTCTTACTTTCAACCAATTTTGCTGCTTCTTCGTCATTTGAGGGGAATGCATACTCAACATCATTTAAAACCCATTCAAGTCATCAAATCCATCGAGCAACGAAACGAATGTATCCATCCATCTAATACTCTTCATCAACCCCTTCCATGCTTCTCCTGATACTTGCTTGTGTTTTCCATTTCTAATATTCAATGGTCTGGTTTCAGATGGCTCACCAAAATAATAGTCAGGATGAGTTTTGACGACACCCTTCGTATCAACGATCGGTTTTAGTCTAAATGCGATTTTAACATCATTAGAATTAAGCCCTGCGTAGTAATCGCTCAATATTCGTTTAGCATCATTGTCGGCATTGGATAGGTTTTGATCCATATCTTCATCAATTCCTGCCATTGTTCCTTGACGTGTCTCTCCTTCACCCTCAGTGAAATCATTCACATCGATTTCTTTATCCTTGAAACCAACCATCTCTAAGTCAAGTCCTCTCTCTCTGACCATATCAACAAATGCTTTGAGTGTAAGCTGCCAATTAACCTTCTTTGTTATCGCTGGTTTCAATTGTCCAGTTTCTGTCCCAAAAACGTTAAAATAGTACTCCCCTTGATCCATACATAACCATTAGCATCAAACGGTGTTGCTTTGTTCGTTCCTTTGAGAATCGGGACAATCTTCTTCATTAGACCATTCGATTCGAGTAGTTCTTGTTTTTATCGATGATCGAGTACATCTTCAATTTACTACCGGTCTGATCATTAGTTGTGGATGTCGAATTATCAAAGAGAAAACTGTCCTCAAGACGTTGTTTGCTTTGTTTATAGTCAGTCGGCGTCTTCACTAAGTTTCTTTTAATACCTCTCAAACGCTCCCATACCTGATACGGTGCATTTTTATCCTCTTTACTCATCTCACCTCGCTCACGCTTCTCATTTTGATAAGCTATGAATCTAGCATCGTTTGTGATAACAAATCCAATATGATCGTAAGTCTCTTCCCAATTAATGCTTGGAACCAAGACAACCTTGTTCAGTCTAATACTATATGTCTTAGCCTCGTTTCCAAGATAATACTTCGTTAGCTGACGTCCGTTTGAAGATAGAGGATGAATGCGCATTTGAGCAAGAATCGGATAAAGCTCAAAATTTCTGCAACTGCTTTCTTAAATTCGGTTTGAGAGATTTGTTCCTCATCGCTCGTATTAACTGATGGTGCCGATACATCAGCTGAAGGGATACTAACACCGTCCAGTTTAACATCGGAAAGCAATCTAACGTTAGGTTCTGTATTAGTTCCACTTGTTGAGACCTCAGGGTTTTTGTTGGAGTTTTCAATATTCAGTTTTTTTTAAGTCTGATTGAGCAACCACCTGATCAATAATATCATTCAAGGTTTGCTTAACTTCTGTTGGAACAGGCTGATCGGGTCCAACACTCATATCAGTCTGAGTAGATTCAGTTGATTTCTTCGCTACAGTAGTGATGCCGTTGTATATATCAGTCGCCCACGCCGCACCCTGATACATCTCACGCTTAGCATTTGCTTGTCTGACACGACGCTGACATTTCTCGAGTAGCTCCTGTCGCTTCTGCTCTCTCTGAGCGAGGGATGTGAAATTCGGGAACATCTTGTCTATATGAGATGTATCATAAAAAATGAGTAGATAATTACCAGTAGCTCGGCATGACTGAGTCATGACGAAATGGCGAGTACGAATGACAAATATGATTTCTATCTTTGAGGAGACTTAGATACCGATCCTTAATACAATGGAATGGAACTCCAAATATCGCTTCTAATTCGTGTCGATACTTACGATTTACTACCGTTTTTCGAAAATTGGCTGCTGCATCAAGGTTCATTAGTTCGTTCTTGATTCGGCTTACTTCCTGGATAATCCATAGCTTTCGCTGAAGGTTAGCCAGCTCACGATCCTTTGCTAAACATCCAGAACACATTATTATCAGCTTTCTATATATCAAACCAGATATTTTACAAAAATATCGCGAAAAATACATCGAATGATATACTTGAGTCAAACGCTTACAGAGGATGTCTCTATCAATTATTACAAAAGCTAACTGATTTCATTTATTTTTTTGACCAATACTCAACCTCAAGGGTAGATCTCTTGCTTTTGTTGATCAAACGTAGATTGTCTTGGGGCTCCCAAGTCGCATCGTCATAGCCAATCCATTTAATGAGATATTTGTACTTCCCTGAACGCATCTTTTTGTGATCGACAATCTTCTCAGCTTCAAAGACTTGATTCTTAGCTTGTGGGGCATCGGTTGGTTTAGCTTTAAACAATTTGATATCGTTTGGCGATTTATAGAGAGTATGACCATTTTTCGAGCGAATCTGAACTCTATACCCATCAAGACCAACAATTTCATAGATGGTTTTGCTCCATCGTGCCTTTTCCTTATCAAATGTACCTTTATCGAGTCGATAGAGTACTGATGAACCAACTGATATCTCATTTTCCACGCGTTCCATGACCTCTCGATTATGATTCAAATCATTAGTCATGACTTGTCCTTTCGCCTGATTGGGTGTAGATTTAATAGATGTGTGATATGTATCGTTATAGTTGTTTATAACTGATTTAACTAGGTTCTCAGTGATAGGCTGCTGCATACGAATTAGTCGCATTTTGATCGTACGGTTGAAGCGCTCGATTTTACCCATGGTAGTATGGTCCCCGGGCTCGTTGTTGTAATGAGTTATATCCTTAGATTTGAGGTAGGCATTTGCCTTGCGATTGAGGAATTCCTTGCCATTATCAGTCGTCAATATATCCACCTTGTAAGCTTCCACGAGTTCCTTAATCCCCTTCAAAACACTGTCTGCACGCTTGTTTGGTAATAGCTTAGCGAAACCTAAACGCGAGTTGATATTGATTGCCGTAAGTATGGATTTACCTTCCCAAAAGGCGAGATCCATTTGCCATGAGTTGGGGTTGTTCGAGGCGATTCTAAAATCTTCGTAGCTTCCCTTCTTCTCAACATGTTGCTGGATGTCTAGCTTAGTTTTGTACCAATCCTTCACCTGTTGAGTGTGATTTCTGGTCTGATCTGCTTAACCTTTCGATATAGAGCATCAGCTGAGATGAACCCCGTCTCAGGATCATAGTACAATTTTTCTAGTAGCGCATCCATCCTATATAAAAAAGATATACTATCGACTGATTATATCATCAATGGTGCTGTAGTTATTCCATCTTCTAACACGCGACGCTTGTCGTAGAAGTAGTTTAGAGCTGTTTTGGCTCGACTATATGTAATCATTGAGTTAGTCTCTCTACACATGCGAAAGCCTTTGTTGTTGCCCTTAAACGTGATTCTGTTTTTCACAACCGATTCAAAGTTTGCTGGTGATAGAACGGTCTTGTTGCGTGATTTTTGAACACCCTTGGCTGATAGCTTGATCATAGGTAGTTTAGTCTCTTTATCAATCTTATCACCTAAATAGCAAATGTAATTCTTTGAGCTAAGACTGACCATGGCATTACAACGGAACTCTTCTTTGAATAGACCCGGTTTGCGACGATCAAAAGCCGCATTCACCTTCGTATCATCACGCGGGAACCAATCGTACTGATGCTTCTGGAAGTGGTCCCGTAGCTCAGGCTTGATTAGGTCAGGGAATGGCTTTTCAGCGCTGAAAGCAATGTATCCTGAGTCTGTGTCCATTTCCTGATATTGGAAATCGCTACGATCGATGTAGAAGTCGATGCAATCGTAGTAGAATTCGAGCATGCGTAGCTTAGCGAGCTGATAGATAGCGATACTCAATTGAATAGGATTCCTGAGTTTGATCCGGCGCTTCGATTTAACCATCTCAACGGTACCATCGTTGAGTTCAGTCTTCGAACTGAATGTGAAATGCTCAGTCGCCTTGTAGATAGACGTATCATTCGATAGAAACTCAACCTCTTTATGCTTCGTCATATCCATACCCGATCGACCAAAGGCAGCATTACCAACCAACTTCATCATATCAGCAATCATGGCTTTGCTATCATCAATGTCGCCCTCACGTCGCGCATCTGATACCTGATTCATGAATGACTCAAACGGTTTGTGAGCGTTAGCCTTGATAAAGCTGTATGTCTTCGTGATTTCCATTCCATGCGATAGATACCACTTGAGCAGAGGCGTGTAAATCAATATTTTCTTCCCGAAATAGCTTCCAATTAGCTTGCGGGACGTCTTTGATTTATTCTTCTCGCGAGATTGATTGTAGTCGAACATGTGCTTGCCAATGATATCTTCGGTGGGTTCAATCTCAGTATTCTTGAAAATTGGTGTCATCTCACTAAAGTAGTCTTTCAGGTGCTCTGGCGTTTCGATATCGCATTCGAGGAAACCAAAGATCTTGTCGGATTTGATGTCATCGACGATATCATCATACGTCTCGATCGTAGTCAATCGACCACACGGCATCTCATTACCTAAGCACCATAGATAAAGAGCGTTTGCATCGTATCCGATGACCTTCTTACAAAGCTTACCACCTCTAATCAGCGTCTCGTTGCGTTTAGCATAGCGATTGAAAATTATGGATGGACCGCCCGCGATGTTAGCCTTCATTTTACGGTAGATGTCAGCTTCGTCTTCGTCGATTGAATAGACGAGACGATCAGAATTGAACTCAATCAGCTTCTTGTAGCGAAATGCCTTGATATTCATATCCTTTCTCGCGACATTGCAACTGACGCAGCTAATGATGATATTACCATCCTCATGTCCTTTCTTATTGTTGATACGGTCAGCTGATACATTCTCTTCGTTGAGCTTCACGTAGCAATAGTTGCATATGAATTTTTGCTTCTTGAGTAGCTTCTTGAGATGCTCTATCGTCATCGCGAAATCACGCTTAGCTTCCTCATCTTGCTTGATATAGCCTAAGAATCGTTTTTCGGGGAAAACGAATGGATCACCTGGCTCTTTGCTCTGGAAAATGAGCTCTTGAGTCTTGTACATTACCTTCTCGCTGAGGCCTGGTAGAGATACACCATCGCAAAACATGTCTAAATCGAAACGCTTGAATAGCTCTCGTTGCTTCTTGATAGCCTTGATGAAAGGCACTACATCGAGATTGTTGTACCAAATCAAATAGTCCTTGAGAGTCTTCATCTTATAGTGATCCCAAACGAATTTTGCTCGTTCGTATTCGTCATCACTGATATGAGAGCAACGTAGCTTGCTGTAAAAGGCATCCTTAGGTGGTAGCTTAGTCTCGCTAAGTACTTCATAACCTGTCATGTATTCATATGGGAACACACCCTTCGTTAGCTCACACGTACATCTTAGTTTATCATCGCATTCACATCCACCGAGATATGTCTCGAGGTATTTAGCATAGCTTGTTGCGGCAGGAACGTAATTGACGATATCGAGCATCTTGAAAGTGTTGCTGACGATTGCCATGTATCCACCGTTCTTGATAATGTGCTTGATGTTGTCAGTGTCTATCGTACTGAATAGTTCATTCTTGATCAGATTGATGTCGTAATTACCACTGTTGAAACCGAGTACCGGGGTCTGTTCGAGGATTTGATCTAATTTCTCGATATCTTTACCAATCTTGTCTTTGATCTTGAGGTAGCGATCGAGACCTTCACTTTCCTTCCGTTTCTTCTTGATGTTCTCGATAGTGATCCCATCCATCACCTTCGGGTTAGCCTCATCGAGTCTTGCTAGCTGTTTGTTGATCGAATAGTAGATAGACTTGAACTTGTTTTTATGGTGAATGCTGATATCATTGGATACCTTGTTGATGTATGAAATCATATCCTCAACCAAATTTTTGGGGTTATCACTCACGAAGCAACGCTTCTCGTTGCTTAAGCTATCACAAATACTCACTGATACCGGAACATGCTTGCTCGTGAATTCAGTATTGGGTCCATGCATCTGTCCCAATGGTTCCATCATGGATTCGAAATCGAAGACGATGAAATGATCTAGATAATGATCACGATGCTTGATACCGTACTTAGATAATAGGTTCTTGATCCTATTTTGAGCGGGGTTGTAAATCGTTGGTTCAGGAGCAAACGACTCGAGATTGATCTTATCGCATTTGTTCTTCGTGTGAGAGCGCATCTGATCGTTAGTTTGGAATACCATCGAACACTTGGGACAATTGTACTTGGATTGAACTCGTTCGACGTTCGTGATATAGAACGCGTGATTATCATGCGATAGGATATTGAGCGTATCTTCATACTTACCTTCGGTCGGGCGCATGCATTCGACCGCATTCGTATCGAGATTAAAGCTATAGACGTTGATGTTAAGGTTGAAACACTCTTCGATGTTATCGAACTCAATCATATCGATTGCCTTGAACCCCTTGTATAGACTTTGTGAGAAATCGAGACCTTTATAGCTACAATAGCGCTTGAATGCATCTTTGACTTGAGCTACAACCTTACGTCGATTTTTTTCCTCTTGAAGGTGATAAGCGATGCAAAAGAATACACACTTGTTGTTCGTTCGCGGGAAGTTGATGATGTATCGATGGTTCTTGATGAATTCAGGAACCAAAGCATCGCTATCACCGAGGGCGTGATCACGATAGTCGATATATACCTTGAAACCATTGATGGATTTAACCTTGATACCCGATTTCGGGTAATTAAGCGTATCAGAAAGCTCTTTCATACGAATATCGCTGACGACCTTTCGAGCATCAGCTCGACTATTGACAACGAAGGGTCTATCATAGACGTTTGTATTAGCAATATTGGGATAGAACTAAAACGATATATCATTAACCGGATCGTACATAGTGTATCCGAGAGCAATATTGATCTTATACGCTCTCTTTTGGTTCAATAGCACGTTCTCGAGCTTGTCATAGAACTCATCGGTAGGGATGTTTTCGTATAGGTGGCTCTCGCCATATATATTCCATACAAAGGCTTATAGGTAGGGTCTGAACGAAAGTCAGGCGATAGATTCATTTTTAGATCATCAATAGAGACCTTGTACTGCTTGGCAATGAGTCTCAGATTCTTCGGCTTGGATACGCTTTCAACGAATACCATCTTTCCGGTACTGCCACGTACCTTGAGGCGGTAGCTGCTTCCCCATTTAATCGGCTGGATTTTCAAACGTCTAAGTCCTTCGAGTTCGTAGGCAAACATGTTTGCTATATATCGATGGCTATATTATCTCGGTGAAAAATCTTACTATATGTTTTCGTCCTTGTATCAGGATCACTTTCTATATCCATCTGACTAAAGTCAATTTCAAAAAAAAAATTTATTAATCTGTAGCCACTTCAGGATTTGCTGACGCTAATGCATTTTTGCGTCGCTCGCGGATTTGCTCACGATGCTCGTCATCGTACTTCTTCTGGTTTGCTAGTCTCTTTTCTCGATTCTTGAGGTAATACTTCTTCTGCGCCCGTAGGATCGCTTCCTTGTTGCGTTGGTATGTTTCCGGTGAGTAAGCCATTGTTATCTATATACTATTGATGACTTTATATCAGGTTGAAAAAAAATATTCTGAAATTCAATATGAACCGAGACCACGAAAAGTATATTTAAATAACTGCACCACTCGAAAAGTGTATTGAGACGGTGCAACTATACATTGAGACAGGGCAACTATACATTGAGACGGTGCAACTATACATTGAGACGGTGCAACTATACCTTGAGACGATACAACTATACATTGAGACGGTGCAATACGTTGAGACGGTGCATGCTGACAGTGATTAGACTCTACAGTACATATTGAGACGGTGCAATACGTTGAGACGGTGCATGCTGAACAATGATTAGACTCTACAGCACATATGAGACGGAGCAAAAAAATAAGGATGCTCATGACTTAGTCATGCGTAGCTAACCAGTTGGCATGCTTCTTTGTTTGAAGGTGTTTGCCTTCGTTATATCGACTATAAGTAGATCCACACTGACATTGAATCTTTCTCCTTGGGTCATACTTAGGATCGACATAGTCATTTTTCTCATTACCAATTCTAAAGTCGTGTTCATGATTGTTTATACATGTCATACTATTAATTGCTAATTGCTTATGCTCATAAATATCGATACCTTTGACTAATTCATGCTCGCTAAGTAATTCAATGCCAAATGATTCAACTCCGTCCTTCTTGAAATGGTCATAAATCACTCTGTAGGGCTTACCCGTCCGCAACCATGTTTTATACTCTATCTGGACATATTTCCAATACGCCTGCGTGGTTTTGCTCGAGCTTCCAATAAAGATTATTGAATCATCATCGTTCGAAATTTTATATATGAAACCTTTCATGATCGTAATTATTATTATCGGTTGATCGTATATGATATGCTTTATATACTTACTATATTTATCTGTTAGGATCAAATCACTTTCTATAGAATATTTAGAGATTTGCTTGAGGGGCTTTTATACTATTTGTGCTGCTTGGAGATGATTAGGAGACATCCTTCGCACCAGAGGGGGTCGAGAGGTCTTGCCTACTTTATTTCTCCTTGGGTTATTTCGATAGAGATGGGGCTTTTGGGTGAATGAAAGGGGGAGAATTTTTTTTTACCCCACTTGTACCTGATCTCAACTACTCACGCCTCTGAGCCAACCTGCTAATGGTGAGAACAAGAGCACGGCACGCCTCTGAACGAACCAGGTACTGTTGATGAAGAAAGACTGGCCCAATAACCTGCTGCTGACGGTAAGGAAGAGCTCAACACGGCTCGGATCCAACCTGCTCCTGCTGATGAAGAAAAAAAGTACGACACATCACTGGACCCGCCTTGTCAGACAGCTACCGACGTGATCGCGGTCAGATCGAATGCACCAACCAACCTGGGCAAGTTGAAGGACAGGACTCAATGGATTATCATGACTTCTCAAAGCTCAATCGTGGATTGAACAAACAATCGTGGGCCGACATCATAAAAAAAAGCAAAATTGTGCAGTCGCCGCGAATACCTGGCCAGTCGCTGGAGATTCGGTTCAAAGCACAGTGTGTGCGAGCGTTGGTTTTCGCCTGCAGCGCGGCGTTTCCTGTTGAAAGCACAGAGAATGCGATCGATGGTTTTCGCCTGCAGCTCGGTGTGCCCTCACAGCTAAAGCTAGCTTTTGTCAGTCTACTGGCGGGACCGAATTACGGAGAGTGTCGGACCAAGAATTGTGGATTGGGTTATAATATGCGATCAAGAGAGTTTAAGGGGGACACGAGCTGTCGCCATTGGGATTACTTCTCGAATGACCAAGTCTTTCGACTGGATTTCAAGAACGCGCAGGACTATCGCGTCACGCTTGCACTCCATAATCATTTGGATGCACTAAATATGTGTAGTTTCGAACAAGCATGGGGTCATTCGGATTTTGCGGTACGATAGTAAGTTGGCAGCCGTTGTCTGAACATGTCGAGAACTACCAGCTGGTCATCGGATTTGACCAAAATACCAAGACACCAAGGAAGTTTTCGGTTAGAGAGCTTCGTGCGTATGGCGGACGTTGGTTCAAGGGGCTCGTGTTCGATGAGAAGAATGGGCAACTCCTTGTTCTGGTTCCTCGAACAGTTCGTCCTGTATATGGTGGAGTCTGGTGGTATAACCACGGCGTGGACATCACCCAACAGGTGTCCTGCTTTAAAGCGGGTCGACTCTCCGGTGGCTAATGACAATTTGTGGATGAAGCTCGCTAAGCGCGAAAGTGAAGACAATGACATCGCATTGAGGAAAACACTGGAGGTGAACAAAAATTCATGGAGAAGTATGGCCAGCTGGACGAGTCACAGAAAAAAGCAGTGCGGCAGATACTCGAGCAAGAAGGGATCGTGCAGATAGTTGGGCGTGTGGCTGCGGTAAAACGTCTTTTATTGCCCT
Organism: Phytophthora crassamura; assembly: GCA_033557995.1. NCBI lineage: Eukaryota > Oomycota > Peronosporomycetes > Peronosporales > Peronosporaceae > Phytophthora > Phytophthora crassamura. Next base: position 1,916,803 of record JAUCED010000005.1, on the reverse strand, counting down.
TGCGGCCGAGGCATACGTGCTCATTCTTCATCCGGGCAAACGTGTGGTTATTTACGCGGAGACAAACGACGCGGTTGATGAAAACATGAAAAGAATGGCGGACTCAAAAGACTATCTGTGGGAATCTGGCCAGTTGCTACGAGTCGGCAACAGCGATACGATGACTGAAAACTACCCTCAATTCTGCTTGACGGCGATGGAAAAGCGATATGAAATGGATTGGATGACTAATAACAGTGGCAATCGCCAGGGACTTCGATCTGCATGGAACCGAAAGCGAAAGCAAATTCTGAACGTATTCATCAGTGGTGCAAGCAGCGCGATATCAAACGTCGAGTCGAGTGGACGGAGGAGATGGAATCTTCTCGATTCAACAGCGACAGCGAAAGGATAAAGTCCCGCGTGTCAAAATCGCTGAAGCCATGACTGCTAAATTTGGAGATGAATTCACAGCGGGCATGGTTGAGCAGCGAGAAAAATAGATAAACGAGAAAACCAGAACCCCGGATCGGTAAACAGAAAGAGGACACGGAGGCCGCAGACTCGTGAAGAATCGGGAGTTACCAAGTCCGTGAATGGAGTGACAAATACCGAGACCGCAGTGGAGGGACTAAATGCGATATCGGAAGGAAGTCGAACGTTGCGCGCCACTAATGAGCAAGTGCTTAAGCAGAGAATGCTGAACAATGCTGATAAATGTGTTACCTCCGCCACAGAGCACAGCACACCTCTGAACGACCCTGCTGATGATGAAACGCTGGGCCATGAACCTGCTGCTGACGATAAAGAAGAGCACAACACGCCTCAGAACCAACCTGATGAACAAAAGCACCCTGCTCCTGCTGATGATAAAACACTGCAGTAACAACCTGCTGCTGACGAGAAGGAAGAGCGCAACACGCCTCTGAGCCAACCTGCTAATGGTGAGAACAAGAGCACGGCACGCCTCTGAACGAACCAGGTACTGTTGATGAAGAAAGACTGGCCCAATAACCTGCTGCTGACGGTAAGGAAGAGCTCAACACGGCTCGGATCCAACCTGCTCCTGCTGATGAAGAAAAAAAGTACGACACATCACTGGACCCGCCTTGTCAGACAGCTACCGACGTGATCGCGGTCAGATCGAATGCACCAACCAACCTGGGCAAGTTGAAGGACAGGACTCAATGGATTATCATGACTTCTCAAAGCTCAATCGTGGATTGAACCAACAATCGTGGGCCGACATCATAAAAAAAAAGCAAAATTGTGCAGTCGCCGCGAATACCTGGCCAGTCGCTGGAGATTCGGTTCAAAGCACAGTGTGTGTGCGAGCGTTGGTTTTCGCCTGCAGCGCGGCGTTTCCTGTTGAAAGCACAGAGAATGTGTAACGGGGTTACATTGAATAGTGTGATGCACACAAGCTAGGTGCCACACAGAAGTGGCTTCCACACATATGTTACGTGGGTCACCCCAGATAGGAGTGGGTGGCTCACAGCCACTGGATATGCATTTGACTAGGCTCTACTATGATAGATAGTGAGTCCTATACATACAAACAACAGGCGGCTCTGCCGCGATAAACAACAATACATTCAGTTCACATTTGAAGCCTAAGAGTTCACTAGCCTTGTTTAAGGTATTTCTGTCTTTTGGAGTCCTTAATTAGCTATATTAAGGTACTCGTGCAAACTCTCGTATAGAGTTTGCAAGCTATCAAAGAATACTAGAGACTCTCTGAGTCTGTGTCTTCCTCTGACGCTAAAGCAATTGCAGCCCCGCTGCACTTGGTAGCACTTGTAGTCAATCCGACACCTGAGTCTTACGACTGTCCCTCTGTGAGGATGGAGCAATTTGCCCACTTACCCCCGAACCAACAGGACGGGCTTAAGAAGCTGATGTCCTTGATCGGCCCGGAAGGTGTGGCCCATCTTGCTTCGCAAGGCCCCGACGCGGTGAACGCGCGTCTGGAGGCGTTTTCTCAGTATGAGAATGCTCTGTTGGAGCACGTCCAGCAGAAGATGACTGCGGCCGCGGCGTCTGTGACGCCTAGGCCTGCATCGGACGATGCTCCACGAGCTAAACCGCTCATGGTGAGCGTCAAGACCTTCGAGGGCAAGGAAGGCGAAAGCCTTTTGCTCTGGATCTGAGAGGTCGAAATGGCCATGGCGTCCGCCATGCTCAAGACCGAGCAGCAGCGCGTGGCGCTTGCGATCTCCAAGCTCGGTGGCCGAGCGCGAGAGTGGGCCCTGACGTGTGGCACGTCTGTGGACACTGCGTTCCCTTCTTGGGATCAGCTGAAGGCCCAGCTTTCGCGAGTGTTCTCGCCGCCTAACCAGGCGTATCGCGTGATAGGTCACGCTTCCTGTCTACCCGTCAGGGTAAGAAGGAATTGTTGGACTTCGTCCAGGAGTTGAGAACTCTTCTCGCCGGCATGGCGGCGGATCCTCTTCCTGAAGTGGTCGCGGTGACCGTCTTCATGGAAGGCCTTCGCACTGGCGTGGCCAGGACGGAAGTCTTCCGTGTTCACCCGACCTCTTTTGAGGAAGCCGTGAACGTGGCGTTGAACGCCGAGTTCAACTTCAAGTCGTCGCGACTTGGTTGGACGGCTTCCCAAGCCAGCTCTTCCGGAGCTTCTGATGTGTCCAATGGCGCAGTGCCTATGGACCTCAGCTACGCTGAAGATGAGGAAGCCGAGCTTCAGGCTGCTGAGCAGCGTATCGGCATCCGTCGATGCTATGTGTGCGGCAGCACGCAACACCTGCGTCCGGGTTGCCCGCTGCGCAAGCAGCGCCAGGCTCCGTCGAGCCGAATCTCCGCTTCTGAGCAGAAGCCTGGCTCGGGGCGGGGAAACGCCAAGTCCCAGTAGGCGCGGGGCGCCCTGCTGGGGAAGAAGAACTGAGTTCTGTTGAGCCTCAGGGAGGAGGTCGGCAGGGCTTAGCCCCAAAGAGCACCGTGCTCTCTAACAACACGGGACGTGTATGCAAGCCGGGCTTGCTGGTCGTCGAGGCGACCGTGAAGGGCTTTAACAAGCCGTGGAATATCCTTATCGACTCAGGAGCGTCGGGCAATTACGCTCGGCGCTCCACGATAGAAGGAAGTCAGCAGTACGCTGAGGCGCTGAAGGCGCGTTCGAGTGACATCGTCACCGTCCGTCTTGCGACGGGGACCCGTGTCACGGTGCCCAAGGTTCCTGTGAACCTGGGCGTGAAGTTTCTGGACTTCGATAGCGTTGAACGCTGTTTGGTCATCGACCTGGATTCGAGGTACGACCTCATCCTCGGCATGGCATGGCTGGAGTGCCATGAACCATGGATCGACTGGCGGTCGAAGACCTTAGGCGCTACGCGCTTGCCTCCTAGGGGAGCATTGGCGAGTCATGAACCCACCTCTGCTAGGAAGCAAAAGCGCTATTGGCGCGGGCACTGGACCGAGTCGGTCAATGTGCTGGACATTGGAGTGTCCGAGTTAATGGACACTGTCGTCGAAGACGCGAGTCCCGAGCACTGCTCGTGGGCTGGACGTGGAGTGGCACGTAACCCACTGAATGAGACTCCGAGTTACTGCGAGTCATCACTGCCTGCCGGTAATGGCGGGGTCGACACTGAGTCGAGGCATCTTGGGCGTGGCCCTAGTGATGCGCGTGGAGCGGCACGTAACCCGCTGAGCGATGCTCGTGGCTTGAGCGCAGCATCGCTGCATGCCGGTAATGGCATGGTCGACAGTTCGTCGAGGCATCTTGGGCATGGCCCTAGTGATGCGCGTGGAGCGGCACGTAACCCGCTGAGCGGTACTCGTCACGAGAGCGCAGCATCGCTGCATGCCACTGATGGCGTGGTCGGCTGTGAGCCGAGGCATCAAGGGGAGGACCCTGACGATGCGGGTGGAGTGGCACCTAATCCACTGGGCGAGGGCTGTGAGCGTTGCGGCTCCACGCCGGCTCAATCAGAGCAGCAAGAGGTGGCAACACCTGACGAGACTTTCAGTCTGAACACGCTGGCCTCTCCGAGGCGTACAGCTTCCGCGAGGAGGCGGCAGCGACGCCAGATGGCGACTGCGAGACGCAAGGCGTCGGTCCTGGTACAGGACGTGTCCGTCATGGACGATGATAGCGAGCAGCTATACACACTCGTTGATGGAGTGACTGGTGAAGCCGAGGGCAACGTCAGCCTCGAGGCTATTCCGACGGTGGCTGCTCTGCTAGAGCTGGACGAGATGTCCATTCCCGACTTTGGGGATGCCTTAAAGGCTGGCGCGCTCGCCGAAGTGGTCATGATACGACCTGAAGAGGAGCTGAACTCCTCGTCGCTTATGGATGAAGCTGTCCTTGAGGACACGAAGGAGGCACTCAGTGCGCGAAGTGGATCTTCGATCCTGAAGGACCCATCGGATCCGTTCTATCCTTTGGTTAAGGAGTTCCAGGATGTGGTCTCGAATGACCCGCCCACTGGCTTACCTCCGGATCGAGGTGTCCGTCATGAGATTGACTTGGTTCCTGGAACCAAATACTGCGTAACGAGGCAGTGGCCCTTACCGAAGGAGCAGTGCGACGTCATTGACGCGTTCTTCAGTGCCAAGCACGCGGCGGGCATGGTGCGTGAGAGCAAGTCTCCGCACTCGACGCCTACGTTCTGTGTCAGAAAGCCTAATGGCAAGTGGCGCATCGTTCATGCTTTCAATAAGCTCAACGCTGCCACCATTCCGGCACAGACGCCGATTCCTAGGAAGGATGTTCTGCAGAACAATATGGTTGGCTGCACGATGTACAGTGCGCTCGACTTGGTCGATGGTTATTACCAGTTGCTCATGCGAGCGAGTGACATTCCGCTGACAGCGGTTAGCACTCCGAGCGGGATGCTCTGGGAGTGGCTGGTCATGCCCCAAGGGCTGTCGAATGCACCTGCGACGTTCAACCGTCTGGTGACACAGCTCTTTAGGCCCCATCGGGCGTATGCACAGACATACTTCGATGACATCTTCGTCCATAGTCGTGCTGCCGATGACAGGTCGGATGTGGACAACCACATTGACCACTTGCGAGCAGTGCTCGAGTGCATGCGCACCAACAAGCTGTACGCTAACGCATTAAAATGCATCTTCGGCGCTGAAGAAATTCCTTTCTTAGGATGCTTCGTTGGGAAGCGCGGCCTTCGAGCAGATCCTGCTAAGGTTAAGGCCATCGTTGACTGGCCGGTTCCCAAGAACCAGAAGGACTTACGCAAGTGGCTTGGCCTCGCCAACTACTTGCACAAGTACAGCGCGAACTACGCTGAGATGGCTCGGCCATTGTCCAATCTCCTTAAGAAGGATGAGGACTGGTGTTGGAACACCGAGCATCAAGATGCTTTCGAAGCAGTCAAGGAGAGTCTCCTTCATGCCCCGATCCTGGCGTTGCCAGACCCTGAACGTCCATTCAGTGTCGTCTGTGACGCATCGGACTTCGCCATCGGCAGTGCTCTGCTCCAAGCAGACGCCGAAGGGCGTGAACGCGTGATAGCGTTTGAGTCTCGCCAGCTCAAGGCTGCAGAGAAGAACTATCCAGTTCATGACAAAGAGCTACTTGCGATGAAGTATGCTCTCGTCAAGTTCAGGGTTCACCTGCTGGGCTCTAAGCCGTTTGTGATCTTCACTGATCATGCGTCACTACGCACTGCGACCCAGTCGCCTCACCTCTCGCAAAGGATGGCCCGTTGGCTGTCCTTCTTCGCGGAGTACAACTTCGAGGTGAAGTACAAGCCTGGCAGGCATATAATTTTTTTATAATTTTAATTACTTTTTTTTATCTTCTTATAATTTCATATTATTTTTCTGATCAATTAGAATGGTCTTGCAGACGCGTTGTCACGGCGACCGGACTATGAGCTTGCTCATGTCACGATGGTGACCTCGTCGGTGACGGACTTGATACGCGCTGCGTATGCGCGAGACGACATGTGTGTCGCCCTGCTGCGTGCTCTTGGGAGCAAGGAGTTTGAAAACTCGGACAAGACATTGTCGGCGCGCTTGCGCGCGAGCCTGCACCGTTACTCCGTCGCTGACGGTCTGCTGTACTACAGCACGAGTGCGGAGGACACTCCTCGAGTCGTGGTCCCTCATGACGAGGATTTGAAGTATCGTATCCTCTACGAGGCGCATGATACACCGCTTGGCGGCCACCTCGGTCGCGAGAAGACCTACAGCTCTGTGAGCCGGACCTATTGGTGGCCCAAGCTGTACAAGTGGACGAGCACGTACGTGCGCACGTGTGAGACGTGTCAGCGGGTGAAGCCCTCACCGCATGCGGCCGCGCCGCTGGCAAGCTTGCCTGTACCCTCTGGGTGTTGGGAGTCCATGAGTTTGGACTTCGTGTTTGGCCTTCCAAAGGACTCGGAAGGTAACACGGGCATCGTGGTCTTCGTTGACCGTCTGATGGCTCATCTAGCGGCTGTGCCGGACACCGTGGACGGTGAAGGGACAGCGAAGCTGTTTCTCGATCGGGTCTTCCGCCAACACGGGCTGCCCGCATCGATTGTCTCTGATCGAGACCCCCGCTTCACTGGGAAGTTTTGGGACGCTGTCTTTAAGGTGCTTGGCACCAAGTTGGACATGTCCACAGCGGACCATCCGCAGACCGACGGTCAGACTGAGCGCGTGAATCGCGTTGTCGAAGACATTCTTCGTAGCATTTGCGCTGAAACGCCGAAGCGTTGGAGCGCTATGCTTCCACTCGTCGAGTTTGCGTTGAACAACGCTGTGCATGCCTCCACGGGCTACACTCCGTTCTACGTGAACGGCCTCACCCACCCGCGCGTCCCGCTGACGCTGCCACTCCGTGGTCCTGGGCTTGGTGGGGGAGAGATAGCCGATCGCTTGCTGATGTCAGCCCACTCACTGTTCGTAAACAGGTTGACGAGTTCCTGTCAACGCGTCTAAGTGTCCTTCGACACGTACGTGACGCAATGGCTGATAGCCAAGGCAAACAGAAAGAACATGCGGATGCTAAAGGCAGAGGCAATGTTGAGAGTTATGAGGTCGGGGACCTAGTGTTGCTTAACGCTAAAAACCTACCTACACATGCAGTGTCTGCGGTCTTCAAGACCAAGTTGCGCCCGCGCTTCGTGGGACCGTTCACGGTCGTGGCCAAGAAGGGCCTGGCGTACACGCTCAATCTTCCGAAGAAGATGCGTACGCACCCCGTGTTCTACGTTGGCTTGCTCAAGCCGTACCGGGACCCGGCCCATGTGGGTTCTCAGGAGCTGGCGCCCAACGTGGCGGAGCCACAGCGCCCTGCTGAAGTCGCAGCAACAGGTCGACCTGACCTTCCAGCCGCGCGAAACCTTGTTCAAGGCGCGCCAGGCGTTGAGTCGCCGACTCAGCAGCCTCACACCACTGGAGACGTTCCCGGAGATCGCGGATCTCATTCACGGTGGTGTCAGACTCCCTCTCGGCTTGATCAAGCCTCCGCCCATGGCGCTCCAGGATCTGACGCACGTCGCTCAGCGATCTCTCCAAGCTCTCCAGCTCCTCAGGCCGGACAGGCTCCTCACCGTGCGAGGACACGGGCGCCGCCGGCGCTGCTCGACGAGCAGGGGAACCGCCACTTTCATGTGGAGCGTATTCTAAAGCGCCGTCGACGCGACGCTCATAACCAATATTTGGTAAAGTGGCGTGGGTACCCGCACTCAGAAAACTCGTGGGAGTTTGAGGTACCCCTCCGGCAAGACTGCCCTGACGTCATGGACGCTTTTGATCGCCGCGATCGAAGGCGCTCTGCGAGCCCGCGACCGCGAAGTCGGTCGCCTCACGCTTCCCGCCGCTAGGCAGGGGAGCTGAGGGATCATACGCTGAGCTCAAGCGTTGACCCCGGGCTGCTGCAGCCGTCGACTCACCTTGGTGAGTTTCTGCAGCGCTCTTAAGAGCAGATGAGCCGAGTCCGAGGGACTGTAGCGACTTGGAGGCGGCCGCCTGACGTTTCGTCTTCAACTTCGCAAAATCGAAGCGACGCCGGCGCTCTAAGCGCACATCAGCTTCGCCGAAGCTAGATCGGAGAGCCTCCAGCGAAGAGAGACGGCGGGTTCGATGAACCCAGCTCGTGAATTGAGCGTCGTCCTCGTGGAGGAGCTCTCCCGGACCGAGCACCACCGGAATAGTCCGCATCGCGGGGACTGAAGCCCCACGGGCTTGATCGGACAGGCGAGTCCCATACTCCTGTGGAGTGGTCTGCTGCGGCGTCAGAAGCCTCTCTCGGAGAGCAGTACGAGTAGCGACCTGGTCGCTGGTACTGGCCGCCGGCCCGATTCGCCAATTCTGCAATGGCCCCGAGCCAAACTGCTTCAAGCGCTCCACCGGGTTGAGCGGCACGAAGCCATACTCTCGTCGAGAGCTCACTAGCGGTCGCGCCTCAGGTCGTTGCGAACGGACGGCAGTTTGCCCCTCGAGCTGACGCTCTTGAGCCTCGTCGAGGTCGTTAGAGATCTCGTTGGTCTCCAAACCAGACGAAGCACGAAGTGCTGTGGTCTCGCGATCCACGAAAGGGTTGGGAACCCGGCGTTGCTGCTCCGGCGAGCGTGGACGCGCAGGTGGTGGGGAGTCCTCTCGCTGAGGCATCGGCGTGTCGGAGCTGTAGTCCAGCTCCTCGTCCTCCTCCCCCTCCTCGAGGCCCTCAAAGAGGTCATCTGCCGCACGGCGGGCCATGTTCGCGCTGCTGGGGCTCTCGGAGCTAAGCGCAGACGGCTCTGCTGCAGGGCGTGATACTCTCTCACCGAGAGCGTTGACGCGGGCGCGGTGAGACCTTACGGTCGGACGTTGGGGCACTAGGTGCCGGGGACGCGGGCGCGCTCTTGTTGTCGAGTGACCAAGACGCCTGCGGACTCCGAGCCATGTGCTCGTTGAACTTGGAAAGTTCTGGAGCGGGCTCTCGCGAGGGCAAGCGACTTGGCCGTTGCCGTCGAGACTTCTCAATCGAGACGATGACGAGTGCGTACACGTGGTGTCCACAGTCTGGTGGGGGAGGGTGTAACGGGGTTACATTGAATAGTGTGATGCACACAAGCTAGGTGCCACACATAAGTGGCTTCCACACATATGTTACGTGGGTCACCCCAGATAGGAGTGGCTGGCTCACAGCCACTGGATATGCATTTGACTAGGCTCTACTATGATAGATAGTGAGTCCTATACATACAAACAACAGGCGGCTCTGCCGCGATAAACAACAATACATTCAGTTCACATTTGAAGCCTAAGAGTTCACTAGCCTTGTTTAAGGTATTTCTGTCTCTTGGAGTCCTTAATTAGCTATATTAAGGTACTCGTGCAAACTCTCGTATAGAGTTTGCAAGCTATCAAAGAATACTAGAGACTCTCTGAGTCTGTGTCTTCCTCTGACGCTAAAGCAATTGCAGCCCCGCTGCAGAATGCGATCGATGGTTTTCGCCTGCAGCTCGGTGTGCCCTCACAGCTAAAGCTAGCTTTTGTCAGTCTACTGGCGGGACCGAATTACGGAGAGTGTCGGACCAAGAATTGTGGATTGGGTTATAATATGCGATCAAGAGAGTTTAAGGGGGACACGAGCTGTCGCCATTGAGATTACTTCTCGAATGACCAAGTCTTTCGACTGGATTTCAAGAACGCGCAGGACTATCGCGTCACGCTTGCACTCCATAATCATTTGGATGCACTAAATATGTGTAGTTTCGAACAAGCATGGGGTCATTCGGATTTTGCGGTACGATAGTAAGTTGGCAGCCGTTGTCTGAACATGTCGAGAACTACCAGCTGGTCATCGGATTTGACCAAAATACCAAGACACCAAGGAAGTTTTCGGTTAGAGAGCTTCGTGCGTATGGCGGACGTTGGTTCAAGGGGCTCGTGTTCGATGAGAAGAATGGGCAACTCCTTGTTCTGGTTCCTCGAACAGTTCGTCCTGTATATGGTGGAGTCTGGTGGTATAACCACGGCGTGGACATCACCCAACAGGTGTCCTGCTTTAAAGCGGGTCGACTCTCCGGTGGCTAATGACAATTTGTGGATGAAGCTCGCTAAGCGCGAAAGTGAAGACAATGACATCGCATTGAGGAAAACACTGGAGGTGAACAAAAATTCATGGAGAAGTATGGCCAGCTGGACGAGTCACAGAAAAAAGCAGTGCGGCAGATACTCGAGCAAGAAGGGATCGTGCAGATAGTTGGGCCGTGTGGCTGCGGTAAAGCGTCTTTTATTGCCCTTGCGGCCGAGGCATACGTGCGCATTCTTCATCCGGGCAAACGTGTGGTTATTTACGCGGAGACAAACGACGCGGTTGATGAAAACATGAAAAGAATGGCGGACTCAAAAGACTATCTGTGGGAATCTGGCCAGTTGCTACGAGTCGGCAACAGCGATACGATGACTGAAAACTACCCTCAATTCTGCTTGACGGCGATGGAAAAGCGATATGAAATGGATTGGATGACTAATAACAGTGGCAATCGCCAGGGACTTCGATCTGCATGGAACCGAAAGCGAAAGCAAATTCTGAACGTATTCATCAGTGGTGCAAGCAGCGCGATATCAAACGTCGAGTCGAGTGGACGGAGGAGATGGAATCTTCTCGATTCAACAGCGACAGCGAAAGGATAAAGTCCCGCGTGTCAAAATCGCTGAAGCCATGACTGCTAAATTTGGAGATGAATTCACAGCGGGCATGGTTGAGCAACGCGAAAAATAGATAAAACGAGAAAACCAGAACCCCGGATCGGTAAACAGAAAGAGGACACGGAGGCCGCAGACTCGTGAAGAATCGGGAGTTACCAAGTCCACGGAGGCCGCGGACTCGTGAAGAATCGGGAGTTACCAAGTCCGTGAATGGAGTGACAAATACCGAGACCGCAGTGGAGGGACTAAATGCGATATCGGAAGGAAGTCGAACGTTGCGCGCCACTAATGAGCAAGTGCTTAAGCAGAGAATGCCGAACAATGCTGATAAATGTGTTACCTCCGCCACGGAGCACAGCACACCTCTGAACGACCGAACAAAAGCACCCTGCTCCTGCTGATGACAAAACACTGCACTAACAACCTGCTGCTGACGAGAAGGAAGAGCACAACACGCCTCTGAGCCAACCTGCTAATGGTGAGAACAAGAGCACGGCACGCCTCTGAACGAACCAGGTACTGTTGATGAAGAAACACTGGCCCAATAACCTGCTGCTGACGGTAAGGAAGAGCTCAACACAGCTCGGATCCAACCTGCTCCTGCTGATGAAGAAAAAAAAGTACGACACACCACTGGACCCGCCTTGTCAGACAGCTACCGACGTGATCGCGGTCAGATGGAATGCACCAACCAACCTGGGCAAGTTGAAGGACAGGACTCAATGGATTATCATGACTTCTCAAAGCTCAATCGTGGATTGAACAAACAATCGTGGGCCGACATCATAAAAAAAGCAAAATTGTGCAGTCGCCGCGAATACCTGGCCAGTCGCTGGAGATTCGGTTCAAAGCACAGTGTGTGTGCGAGCGTTGGTTTTCGCCTGCAGCGCGGCGTTTCCTGTTGAAAGCACAGAGAATGCGATCGATGGTTTTCGCCTGCAGCTCGGTGTGCCCTCCACAGCTAAAGCTAGCTTTTGTCAGTCTACTGGCGGGACCGAATTACGGAGAGTGTCGGACCAAGAATTGTGGATTGGGTTATAATATGCGATCAAGAGAGTTTAAGGGGGACACGAGCTGTCGCCATTGAGATTACTTCTCGAATGACCAAGTCTTTCGACTGGATTTCAAGAACGCGCAGGACTATCGCGTCACGCTTGCACTCCATAATCATTTGGATGCACTAAATATGTGTAGTTTCGAACAAGCATGGGGTCATTCGGATTTTGCGGTACGATAGTAAGTTGGCAGCCGTTGTCTGAACATGTCGAGAACTACCAGCTGGTCATCGGATTTGACCAAAATACCAAGACACCAAGGAAGTTTTCGGTTAGAGAGCTTCGTGCGTATGGCGGACGTTGGTTCAAGGGGCTCGTGTTCGATGAGAAGAATGGGCAACTCCTTGTTCTGGTTCCTCGAACAGTTCGTCCTGTATATGGTGGAGTCTGGTGGTATAACCACGGCGTGGACATCACCCAACAGGTGTCCTGCTTTAAAGCGGGTCGACTCTCCGGTGGCTAATGACAATTTGTGGATGAAGCTCGCTAAGCGCGAAAGTGAAGACAATGACATCGCATTGAGGAAAACATTGGAGGTGAACAAAAATTCATGGAGAAGTATGGCCAGCTGGACGAGTCACAGAAAAAAGCAGTGCGGCAGATACTCGAGCAAGAAGGGATCGTGCAGATAGTTGGGCCGTGTGGCTGCGGTAAAAGTAAGGATAAGGGTTCCACACCTGATTCTGACGCAGACGAAAGCAACGAGGAGTCTTGAGTACAGAGGAAAGTGCCGCACTGCGAAGGTGCAGAGGATGACATTGATGGACTTCAACTTACGAACCCGTGTCACGGGGATCATTCCAGCTGATACGTGCAAGAAGCTCTGCGTGGAAGGGAATACTAAAGCGCTGGAGTGGGGGCTGTGTTCGCTGGCATATATATCGAAAGATAGAGATAATGGCTAGCTTGCATACTTTGCAACGCTACAATACACGAAGTCGAAATGAAAGCATTGCAGTCGCTGACCATGGCAACAAACTCAACACACATCTGACGTGAAGTGTTCATGATTCATAAGCCATGCGCCACCGTCATCAAGGAACGTCGACGGTGCTTTAACCGGAAGTTTGTATGTGGAGATTGGAGAGAGAAATGGCTGCACCCGCGCGATATAGGTGCAGATGAGACGAGGCGCGAACTATAGAAAAATATGTCGTCCGAGTGCATATGGTTCCAACCAGCTGGAAGTGTAAACTCTGACGGTGCACATTCAGAGTTCTGAGGACGCACTCCATCCAGCAACCGGACTTTCTTTACAGTGAGTAGCCCAAATTGGAATGCAATGTGGTCATAGGAACGTATACCTGACCACCCCACCTTGTTGTACTACGGACGACGGACAAGATCAAGACCCAAGTCCGCGTACGCCTCCCGCGCCCAAGGATCGCGCGCCGGACGAATATTATCATGTACAAGTTGCTCAAGTTGGTCATAATCCCAGAGTCTGAGTTCCACATTCAGACGTCCGGATATCAAGAATGCATACGTCCGGATGTCTGAAAAAAAGACTTTAATGAATTCAAGTCACTCGAATCACTCCATGGCAGAAAGCAACAATGGGCTGCACATGTGGCCCACGAAGGGTAGGAAGTTGTGGAACTTCTTGCGCACACCGTGCCCACGCTAACGCTGCGCCGTGGTGACCACCATGCGTGCCACTAGCAAATGTAAGATAGAGATAATGGCTAGCTTGCAAAGTATGCAAGCTAGCCATTATCTCTATCTTTCGATATATATGCCAGCGAACACAGCCCCCACTCCAGCGCTTTAGTATTCCCTTCCACGCAGAGCTTCTTGCACGTATCAGCTGGAATGATCCCCGTGACACGAGTTCGTAAGTTGGAGTCCATCAATATCATCCTCTGCACCTTCGCAGTGCGGCACTTTCCTCTGTACTCAAGACTCCTCGTTGCTTTCGTCTGCGTCAGAATCAAGTGTGGAACCCTTATCCTTACTATTGTTATGCTCGTCGCTGATGCTGAATCGCTATCATACGGTTTTCCTCGCATGAGTAGGTGCTGGATTCTTTGGGTTCCAATGGGGCATCACAGTCAGCCGCAGTGTCACCAGGGGAGCAAGCGTGTCTGGGGAAGGCAGGGCTTCGGGTAGGCGTGTCTGGGGCTGCGAGCGGGGCCTGGAAAGTGGACTGTTGCATCGTGAGGGGTGCGTTGCGAATGACACAGATAGATCGGGGCGCCGTCGATACACCTCGTTCTAGTTTTGAAAATGCAAATTGACCTGCTTCTTGAAACTTCAGTTAGGTACGGAACAGGTGTCCAATATTCGAGAGCGATTATATTGACAAATTAAAAGGGTCCTTAGTAACATTGAGTATGACGTCGTCTCGAATTTGAAATTGTTTTGGTGGGAGACTGACTTTCGGGAAGCTCTAGCGACCAGGAAGCGAGGCGATTTGGCTCGGGGGCCCCATTCAAATAGCGCCTCCTAGATGATATGTTTCGCGAGACTTCCATAAAGACTATAATATCACCGTCACGGCGTCCAATACGAACGCAGATGTGGACCCCAGCGCCTCGATGAGCATCAACATGACTATGATGGCTACTGTAATCATCGCATAATGAATAACCCTCTACAGAGGGTCATACAAACGAAGCATTATTATGTTAGTGGCAGCTTTGTCTCCGTTTCGCAACGTAAACGTGCAGTTCTGAGTATGTATTTGTATCGAACCCGGTTCACCTCCAAACGCTCGGTTGGAAGTGGAATTCTGCTAGCGTTGGGCTAAAGTTGCCGTTGAGCCCGACACTAACAAAATTCCACTTCCAACACAAACGTTACTTTTGCACAAACGATCACATCAGGGTTGATGCCTGGCTGAGGTCTAGAGAAATATACAAGTCTAGTATTTCAATTTTGGTCGAAAATTCAGTAAAATCCGCGATAGCACGATGGCTGAGGCAGCGGTACCTGCGACCAGCTGCTGCAGTCAGAATCCATCACGCGCCACGCGCCCTCGTCCGCACGCATCTGTCAAGCAGCAATCAATCAATCAAATTTTTGTACTCAATTTTTTGGTACTCAATGGCCGTTATCTACGAAGCTGCTCGTCGGGTATCGCAAACAGCGGTAATTCGGCCTTTTTCTGCTAAGCTGTTTTCGGCGAAAGCGGTGTAGGCGCAAAAACGCGACCGTCCGCGCCCTTTGGACAACAGTCAAACAACAATCGTTAAACACGTACATGTAACTACGTCGGGCTACGGCTCCGCCATCTCCTCGTCGTCCGAGCCCGTCGGCGCGTCCGGCATGCCCTGCCGCAGCTCCTCGACCGCGATCGCGGCCTTAGCGACACGGCGCTGCAGCTCGCGCAGACCGATCGTCTGCTTCAGCTGCAGGAGAAGCTGCTCTTGCAGCGGACTGGTCGGCTGCCGCTCTCCATCAGCAGCGTCGCCGGGTCGTCGCCCAAGTGCGCCGCCTCCTGCCGCTGCAAGGCCACCGACATCTCCATGTAGCCCAGCCCGCGGCGCAGCTCACGCTCGACCCTGGCAAGCGCTTTCGACGCCGCCAGCTGCCTCGATGGCCTTAGCCTGCAGGTCGACTTGCTCCCGGCAGATGAGGACCGGAGCCAATGGTACGTGAAGTACTTCACCATTTTGTGCGCTGGGGGCAGAAGAAATTGTAAGTTAGATATGGCTGAAATCAAGTGCTACAATAAAGCATACCGAGAGCCTCGCCGGTCAGGTACAGCACGATCTCCACGTTCTTATTGAAGGCACCTTCTGAGAAGCAAGCCGTTCCTGCATATATATACGTCGCCAACAAAAAGTTAGTCGAAGGGAGAGTCAAGCCAAATAGCACGCTCAGCTAAGACGTACCGAACTGCACGGGTTTTCTGTTGATAAGCGCCACCTTGATGTGAAAGATGCCATTCTCCATGCCATCGCGAGTCCGAACCTCCACACCCCCGTCGATCATTACTTGGGTGCACTCAAGGCCCATTTCCTTACGGCTTTCGCCAATCGAGAAGGACTCGAACGGCCACGCCCTTCTCCGCCAGCCGCACCATCTCCCATGCCAGCTCCAAGGAGGTGAAAATGTAGACCATCACCTCCAGGCTTGGCTCAGAAGAGGTGTCTGCGCTGGTCGCGGCCGTCTCAAGCCACGCCACGATACGATGGAACGCGGCGCGGCCCTGACGCTCCGCGTCGAGATAAACCATGTCGACGACCGCCGTGCCGTCGAAGCCTTGTGGAGGCCGAGGGCGCTCTGCAGGAGCTGCCTTGGTGTACGAAAACGCCCAGTCGACCCATATATCCTCGGCCGTCCGATACGAGTTGGCGCTCAGGCCGGCAGCCTCCGCGGCTCGACGATAGGTGCTATGTGGAAGACCTTGCAGGGTGTTCATGTCCGCACGCACGTGCCAATTAATCTTCTTGGCGACGAAAAAAAAGGTAACGAGACCGCCCTGTACTCGACGGTCATCGTCCGCTGGATGCGCGTACGCCCTTGGCGCACCACCGGCACCAGCCTCTCGACGGGCACTAGAAGCTGCTGGACGCTTGAGGTGGCGCTCCCCTGACGAGGCTGGGTGGGCCGCGGCGCAGCGGGAGGAGGCACGCATGCACGTTGCTGCTCTTCGTTGTTGGCGGCTTCTTCCAGGAAACCCCCTGAACCTGCGTATATCCTCTCGTTCATAATCCGTCGTCATCGCTCCAGCTCGAGAAGTCGAAGGTGGATGGGACTGTAGTTGTTGTCCAATGACTACCAATGGGAGTCTAATGACTACCAATGGGAGTCTAATGACTATTAATGACTTGGGACCACCCAAGTAAGAAGCCGCACTTCTCAAAACAACAAGCCAGTTCTTGATTGAAATTGACTTCCAGTTCCTGCGTGTTCAAGACCAGCAAGGGGCAAGTACAAGCTAAGACATGAGCGCGCCGGCGAACAACGAGGAGGCCGTGCAGCGCATCACGCGGCGCATCGACGCCATCGGCGAGCGTGACCCCGGCGTCGTCATGGGGCTGTCCTGGTACTACATCAAGCTGATCTTGCTCACGGGCTTCGGCTGGGCCATGGACTCGATGAAGACCTTCATCTTCACGTACTGCGCCGCGCTCATCCGCGAGGACGGAGGCTCTCCAGCCGGCGATGACGTCGAGATGGAGACTGCAGCGGGGCTGCAATTGCTTTAGCGTAGAGGAAGAGACACAGACTCAGAGAGTCTCTAGTACTATTGATAACCTTACGCTCTATACAAGAGCTATACCGAGTACCGTAAGATAACTACTTACGGACTCCAAGAGACAGAAGTACCTTAAACAAGGCTAGTGAACTCTTAGGCTTCAAATGTGAACTGCATGTATTGTTGTTTATCGCGGCAGAGCCGCCTGTAGTCTGAATGTATAGGACTCACTATCTATCATAGTAGAGCCTAGTCTAATGTGTAACGGGGTTACATCAAATAAGTGTGTGTCACACGAGTTATGTGTTGCACACACCCCTTTAGTTCATATTAGATCAGTAGGTGACTTGAGAGCCACCCATATGCATTAGACTAGGCTCTACTATGATAGATAGTGAGTCCTATACATTCAGACAACAGGCGGCTCTGCCGCGATAAACAACAATACATTCAGTTCACATTTGAAGCCTAAGAGTTCACTAGCCTTGTTTAAGGTACTTCTGTCTCTTGGAGTCCGTAAGTAGTTATCTTACGGTACTCGGTATAGCTCTTGTATAGAGCGTAAGGTTAATAGTACTAGAGACTCTCTGAGTCTGTGTCTTCCTCTACGCTAAAGCAATTGCAGCCCCGCTGCACTTGGTAGCACTTGTAGTCAATCCGACACCTGAGTCTTACGACTGTCCCTCTGTGAGGATGGAGCAATTTGCTCACTTACCCCCGAACCAACAGGACGGGCTTAAGAAGCTGATGTCCTTGATCGGCCCGGAAGGTGTGGCCCATCTTGCTTCGCAAGGCCCCGACGCGGTGAACGCGCGTCTGGAGGCGTTTTCTCAGTATGAGAATGCTCTGTTGGAGCACGTCCAGCAGAAGATGACTGCGGCCGCGGCGTCTGTGACGCCTAGGCCTGCATCGGACGATGCTCCACGAGCTAAACCGCTCATGGTGAGCGTCAAGACCTTCGAGGGCAAGGAAGGCGAAAGCCTTTTGCTCTGGATCTGAGAGGTCGAAATGGCCATGGCGTCCGCCATGCTCAAGACCGAGCAGCAGCGCGTGGCGCTTGCGATCTCCAAGCTCGGTGGCCGAGCGCGAGAGTGGGCCCTGACGTGTGGCACGTCTGTGGACACTGCGTTCCCTTCTTGGGATCAGCTGAAGGCCCAGCTTTCGCGAGTGTTCTCGCCGCCTAACCAGGCGTATCGCGTGATAGGTCACGCTTCCTGTCTACCCGTCAGGGTAAGAAGGAATTGTTGGACTTCGTCCAGGAGTTGAGAACTCTTCTCGCCGGCATGGCGGCGGATCCTCTTCCTGAAGTGGTCGCGGTGACCGTCTTCATGGAAGGCCTTCGCACTGGCGTGGCCAGGACGGAAGTCTTCCGTGTTCACCCGACCTCTTTTGAGGAAGCCGTGAACGTGGCGTTGAACGC
Source organism: Phytophthora crassamura (assembly GCA_033557995.1). Classification (NCBI taxonomy): domain Eukaryota; phylum Oomycota; class Peronosporomycetes; order Peronosporales; family Peronosporaceae; genus Phytophthora; species Phytophthora crassamura. The sequence continues at coordinate 1,898,589 of JAUCED010000005.1, read as the reverse complement.
CGAGTTCAACTTCAAGTCGTCGCGACTTGGTTGGACGGCTTCCCAAGCCAGCTCTTCCGGAGCTTCTGATGTGTCCAATGGCGCAGTGCCTATGGACCTCAGCTACGCTGAAGATGAGGAAGCCGAGCTTCAGGCTGCTGAGCAGCGTATCGGCATCCGTCGATGCTATGTGTGCGGCAGCACGCAACACCTGCGTCCGGGTTGCCCGCTGCGCAAGCAGCGCCAGGCTCCGTCGAGCCGAATCTCCGCTTCTGAGCAGAAGCCTGGCTCGGGGCGGGGAAACGCCAAGTCCCAGTAGGCGCGGGGCGCCCTGCTGGGGAAGAAGAACTGAGTTCTGTTGAGCCTCAGGGAGGAGGTCGGCAGGGCTTAGCCCCAAAGAGCACCGTGCTCTCTAACAACACGGGACGTGTATGCAAGCCGGGCTTGCTGGTCGTCGAGGCGACCGTGAAGGGCTTTAACAAGCCGTGGAATATCCTTATCGACTCAGGAGCGTCGGGCAATTACGCTCGGCGCTCCACGATAGAAGGAAGTCAGCAGTACGCTGAGGCGCTGAAGGCGCGTTCGAGTGACATCGTCACCGTCCGTCTTGCGACGGGGACCCGTGTCACGGTGCCCAAGGTTCCTGTGAACCTGGGCGTGAAGTTTCTGGACTTCGATAGCGTTGAACGCTGTTTGGTCATCGACCTGGATTCGAGGTACGACCTCATCCTCGGCATGGCATGGCTGGAGTGCCATGAACCATGGATCGACTGGCGGTCGAAGACCTTAGGCGCTACTTGCCTCCTAGGGGAGCATTGGCGAGTCATGAACCCACCTCTGCTAGGAAGCAAAAGCGCTATTGGCGCGGGTACTGGACCGAGTCGGTCAATGTGCTGGACATTGGAGTGTCCGAGTTAATGGACACTGGCGTCGAAGACGCGAGTCCCGAGCACTGCTCGTGGGCTGGACGTGGAGTGGCACGTAACCCACTGAGTGAGACTCATCGCGATGAGTCATCGCTGCATGCCGGTCATGGCATGGTCGACAGTTCGTCGAGGCATCTTGGGCGTGGCCCTAGTGATGCGCGTGGAGCGGCACGTAACCCGCTGAGCGATGCTCGTGGCTTGAGCGCAGCATCGCTGCATGCCACTGATGGCGTGGTCGGCTGTGAGCCGAGGCATCAAGGGGAGGACCCTGACGATGCGGGTGGAGTGGCACCTAACCCACTGGGTGAGGGCCGCGAGCATTGCAGCTCCTCGCCGGCTCAATCCGAGCAACAAGAAGCGGAAACACTTGAGGACACTTTTAGTGTGAGCCTGCTGGCCTCTCCGAGGCGTATAGCTTCCGCAAGGAGGCGGCAGCGACGCCAGATGGCGACTGCGAGACGCAAAGTGTCTGTTCTGACTCATGAGGTGTCTGTCGTTGACGACGATAGCGAGCAGCTATATACACTCGTTAATGGAGTGACCGGTGAAGCCGAGGGCAACGTCAGCCTCGAGGCTATTCCGACGGTGGCTGCTCTGCTAGAGCTGGACGAGATGTCCATTCCCGACTTTGGGGATGCCTTAAAGGCCGGCGAGTTAGCCGAGGTGGTCATGATACGACCTGAAGAGGAGTTGAACTCCTCATCGCTGATGGGCGAAGCTGTCCTTGAGGACACGAAGGAGGCACTCAGTGCGCGAAGTGGATCTTCGATCCTGAAGGACCCATCGGATCCGTTCTATCCTTTGGTTAAGGAGTTCCAGGATGTGGTCTCGAATGACCCGCCCACTGGCTTACCTCCGGATCGAGGTGTCCGTCATGAGATTGACCTGGTTCCCGGAACCAAATACTGCGTAACACGGCAGTGGCCCTTACCGAAAGAGCAGTGTGACGTCATTGACGCGTTCTTCAGTGCCAAGCACGCGGCGGGCATGGTGCGTGAGAGCAAATCTCCGCACTCGACGCCTACGTTCTGTGTCAGAAAGCCTAATGGCAAGTGGCGCATCGTTCATGCTTTCAATAAGCTCAACGCTGCCACCATTCCGGCACAGACGCCGATTCCTAGGAAGGATGTTCTGCAGAACAATATGGTTGGCTGCACGATGTACAGTGCGTTCGACTTGGTCGATGGTTATTACCAGTTGCTCATGCGAGTGAGTGACATTCCGCTGACAGCGGTTAGCACTCCGAGCGGTATGCTCTGGGAGTGGCTGGTCATGCCCCAAGGGCTGTCGAACGCGCCTGCGACGTTCAATCGTCTGGTGACGCAGCTCTTCAGGCCCCTGCGGGCGTTTGCTCAAACGTACTTCGATGACATCTTCGTCCACAGTCGTGCGGAGCACGGTCGGTCTGACGTGGAGAACCACATTGACCACTTGCGAGCAGTGCTCGAGTGCATGCGCACCAACAAGCTGTACGCTAACGCATCAAAATGCATCTTCGGCGCTGAAGAAATTCCTTTCTTAGGATGCTTCGTTGGGAAGCGCGGCTTTCGAGCAGATCCTGCTAAGGTTAAGGCCATCGTTGACTGGCCGGTTCCCAAGAACCAGAAGGACTTACGCAAGTGGCTTGGCCTCGCCAACTACTTGCACAAGTACAGCGCGAACTACGCTGAGATGGCTCGGCCATTGTCCAATCTCCTTAAGAAGGATGAGGACTGGTGTTGGAACACCGAGCATCAAGGTGCCTTCGAGGCAGTCAAGGAAAGTCTCCTTCATGCACCGATCCTGGCATTGCCAGATCCTGATCGTCCTTTCAGTGTCGTCTGTGACGCATCGGACTTTGCCATAGGCAGTGCTCTGCTTCAAGCAGACGCCGAAGGGCGTGAACGCGTGATTGCGTTTGAGTCTCGCCAGCTCAAGGCTGCAGAGAAGAACTATCCAGTTCATGACAAAGAGCTACTTGCGATGAAGTATGCTCTCGTCAAGTTCAGGGTTCACCTGCTGGGCTCTAAGCCGTTTGTGATCTTCACTGATCATGCGTCACTACGCACTGCGACCCAGTCGCCTCACCTCTCGCAAAGGATGGCCCGTTGGCTGTCCTTCTTCGCGGAGTACAACTTCGAGGTGAAGTACAAGCCTGGCAGGCAGAATGGTCTTGCAGACGCATTGTCACGGCGACCGGACTATGAGCTTGCTCATGTCACGATGATGACCTCGTCGGTGACGGACTTGATACGCGCTGCGTATGCGCGAGACGACATGTGTGTCGCCCTGTTGCGTGCTCTTGGGAGCAAGGAGTTTGAAAACTCGGACAAGACATTGTCGGCGCGCTTGCGCGCGAGCCTGCACCGTTACTCCGTCGCTGACGGTCTGCTGTACTACAGCACGAGTGCGGAGGACACTCCTCGAGTCGTGGTCCCTCATGACGAGGATTTGAAGTATCGTATCCTCTACGAGGCGCATGATACACCGCTTGGCGGCCACCTCGGTCGCGAGAAGACCTACAGCTCTGTGAGCCGGACCTATTGGTGGCCCAAGCTGTACAAGTGGACGAGCACGTACGTGCGCACGTGTGAGACGTGTCAGCGGGTGAAGCCCTCACCGCATGCGGCCGCGCCGCTGGCAAGCTTGCCTGTACCCTCTGGGTGTTGGGAGTCCATGAGTTTGGACTTTGTGTTTGGCCTTCCAAAGGACTCGGAAGGTAACACGGGCATCGTGGTCTTCGTTGACCGTCTGATGGCTCATCTAGCGGCTGTGCCGGACACCGTGGACGGTGAAGGGACAGCGAAGCTGTTTCTCGATCGGGTCTTCCGCCAACACGGGCTGCCCGCATCGATTGTCTCTGATCGAGACCCCCGCTTCACTGGGAAGTTTTGGGACGCTGTCTTTAAGGTGCTTGGCACCAAGTTGGACATGTCCACAGCGGACCATCCGCAGACCGACGGTCAGACTGAGCGCGTGAATCGCGTTGTCGAAGACATTCTCCGTAGCATTTGCGCTGAAACGCCGAAGCGTTGGAGCGCTATGCTTCCACTCGCCGAGTTTGCGTTGAACAACGCTGTGCATGCCTCCACGGGCTACACTCCGTTCTACGTGAACGGCCTCACTCACCCGCGCGTCCCGCTGACGCTGCCACTCCGTGGTCCTGGGCTTGGTGGGGGAGAGATAGCCGATCGCTTGCTGATGTCAGCCCACTCACTGTTCGTAAACAGGTTGACGAGTTCCTGTCAACGCGTCTAAGTGTCCTTCGACACGTGCGTGACACTATGGCTGAAAGCCAAGACAAGCAAAAGGAACAAGCGGATGCTAAGGGCAGAGGCAATGTTGAAAGTTATGAGGTCGGGGACCTCGTGTTGCTTAACGCTAAAAACCTACCTACACATGCAGTGTCTGCGGTCTTTAAGACCAAGTTGCGTCCGCGCTTCGTTGGACCGTTCAAGGTCGTGGCCAAGAAGGGCCTGGCGTACACGCTCAATCTTCCGAAGAAGATGCGTACGCACCCCGTGTTCTACGTTGGTTTGCTCAAGCCGTACCGGGACCCGGCCCAAGTGGGTTCCCAGGCGCTGGCGCCTGCGGTGGCTGCACCAATCCGGGCTGTTGCAGCCGAACTAGCAGATCAAGCTGACCGTCTAGTCGGGCCAACCCTTGCTCAAGGCGAGCAAAGCCTTGTTCAAGGCGATCCAGCCGCTGAGTCACAGACTGGGGACCCTCGATCCAAGCCACACGCTCTTGGAGCTCGCGAATCTCATTCGCTTGATGGTCGTAGTCGCCTCCAGCTCGTTCGAGCATCCGGTGATGACGAGCAACGTCACAGCGCAAGGTGCTCACCGAGTCCCGGACTTGCTCGAACTCCTGGAGCCGGACCGGCCCCTCCTCCACAGGCAGCGGCACGGCCACCTCCGGCATTGCTCGACGAGCAGGGGAACCGCCACTTTCATGTGGAGCGTATCCTAAAGCGTCGTCGACGCGACGCTCATAACCAATATTTGGTGAAGTGGCGTGGGTACCCGCACTCAAAGAACTCGTGGGAGTTTGAGGTACCCCTCCGGCAAGACTGCCCTGACGTCGTGGACGCTTTTGATCGCCGCGATCGAAGGCGCTCTGCGAGCCCGCGACCGCGAAGTCGGTCGCCTCACGCTTCCCGCCGCTAGGCAGGGGAGCTGAGGGATCATACGCTGAGCTCAAGCGTTGACCCCGGGCTGCTGCAGCCGTCGACTCACCTTGGTGAGTTTCTGCAGCGCTCTTAAGAGCAGATGAGCCGAGTCCGAGGGACTGTAGCGACTTGGAGGCGGCCGCCTGACGTTTCGTCTTCAACTTCGCAAAATCGAAGCGACGCCGGCGCTCTAAGCGCACATCAGCTTCGCCGAAGCTAGATCGGAGAGCCTCCAGCGAAGAGAGACGGCGGGTTCGATGAACCCAGTTCGTGAATTGGGCGTCGTCCTCGTGGAGGAGCTCTCCCGGACCGAGCACCACCGGAATAGTCCGCATCGCGGGGACCGAAGCCCCACGGGCTTGATCGGACAGGCGAGTCCCATACTCCTGCGGCGTGGTCTGCTGCGGCGTCAGAAGCCTCTCTCGGAGAGCAGTACGAGTAGCGACCTGGTCGCTGGTACTGGCCGCCGGCCCGATTCGCCAATTCTGCAATGGCCCCGAGCCAAACTGCTTCAAGCGCTCCACCGGGTTGAGCGGCACGAAGCCATACTCTCGTCGAGAGCTCACTAGCGGTCGCGCCTCGGGTCGTTGCGAACGAACGGGCATTTGCCCCTCGAGCTGACGCTCTTGAGCCTCGTCGAGGTCGTTAGAGATCTCGTCCGTCTCCAAACCAGACGAAGCACGAAGTGCCGTGGTCTCGCGATCCACGAAAGGGTTGGGAACCCGGCGTTGCTGCTCCGGCGAGCGTGGACGCGCAGGTGGCGGGGAGTCCTCTCGCTGAGGCATCGGCGTGTCGGAGTTGTAGTCCAGCTCCTCGTCCTCCTCCCCCTCCTCGAGGCCCTCAAAGAGGTCATCTGCCGCACGGCGGACCATGTTCGCGCTGCTGGGGCTCTCGGAGCTAGGAGCACGACGGCGCTGCTGCAGGGCGTGATACTCTCTCACCGAGAGTGTTGACGCGGGGCGCGGCGAGACCTTACGGTCGGACGTTGTGGCACTAGGTGCCGGGGACGCGGGCGCGCTCTTGTTGTCGAATGACCAAGACGCCTGCGGACTCCGAGCCATGTGCTCGTTGAACTTGGAAAGTTCTGGAGCGGGCTCTCGCGAGGGCAAGCGACTTGGCCGTTGCCGTAGAGATTTCTCAATCGAGACGATGACGAGTGCGGACACGTGGTGTCCACAGTCTGGTGGGGGAAGGTGTAACGGGGTTACATCAAATAAGTGTGTGTCACACGAGTTATGTGTTGCACACACCCCTTTAGTTCATATTAGATCAGTAGGTGACTTGAGAGCCACCCATATGCATTAGACTAGGCTCTACTATGATAGATAGTGAGTCCTATACATTCAGACAACAGGCGGCTCTGCCGCGATAAACAACAATACATGCAGTTCACATTTGAAGCCTAAGAGTTCACTAGCCTTGTTTAAGGTACTTCTGTCTCTTGAGTCCGTAAGTAGTTATCTTACGGTACTCGGTATAGCTCTTGTATAGAGCGTAAGGTTATCAATAGTACTAGAGACTCTCTGAGTCTGTGTCTTCCTCTACGCTAAAGCAATTGCAGTCCCGCTGCATAATGCATATCCATTGGCTGTGAGCCACCCACTGCTATCTGGTGTGGCTCACAGAACATATGTGTAGAAACCCAACTTAAGTGTGGCACCTAACTTGTGTGCACCACACTATTTGATGTAACCCCGTTACACCCTCCCCCACCAAGACGCCGGATACGGAGGGTCGTATCCGGACGAAGAAAACACTGAACGCCACAAATCAGCCGAGGCTGCGGCGGAGAGGCAAGCGCGGACTGCGCGGCAGGCATTGCCACAGCTCACCAACAGGGGCCCCATGCTTATCAAGCAGGTGAGGCCACACATGTTGCGCCGAGGGCGCCGTGAGAGCTTGTCGGAGCCAGCTCGTGCAGTCCCAGACTGTATTACGTGCTTGGCACCGCCTCTCCTGCGTGGTATACGCCTTGTTCAATACCGACAAGGTACCCATACTGGCACAGATGCTTACAAAGCCGAAGGGGGGGTCTTGTTCCGGCGCTCCGCCCTCTGGAACGCCGCGTAGCGGCTATTGGGTTTAAGTTGAGCCCGGCAGGGCAGGGCGGCATGCCGTCCGATACTACATCTGACGCTGCAACCTTCGCAGCATACCGTCACGATGTTGCAGCTCGTGCACGACGTGTGCAGCTGGCACACAGACTCGTGGCCCGAGACCAATGAACTGATGGGGCTGTCAAAGCCCATAACCATAGACGCCGTGCGTCATAGGTGTTGGCTCTGGGAGCCGGATGTGGAGGCTGTTGGGCGAGCGGCGACCGGTGCGGAGGCTGGTAGGCGGGCGAGTGGTGCGGAGGGACGATGGCGGGCGAGCTAGAGCGGCGAGCAGTGCGGAGGCTGGCGGGCGAGCGGGCGGTGCCGGGGCTGGTGGGCGAGCGGTCCGGAGGTTGGTGGGAAGGCGGGTAAGCAGTGCTGAGACTGATGGGTGGGCGGCTTCATTTCAATGCTGGTGTAGCTCAATGGAAGGGTAGCGGAGAAAACGTTCCTAAAACCGATCTAAACTGATCTAAAAGTTTAATGTAAATTACCCGATTTAGAGAATCTACTCTAAAATTGGTCTAAATTACCACCTGGTAATTTACCATTCCATAGTTAAATCAAGTAATGCCTTCCGTGTTTCAGAGCCATTCAAACTACAAACAGCAGAGCCCAACCTTAACTCTCGTTCATTCAGCATTCTACTATGGAGCACAACGGCTACAACTACTATTGCCAGCGCAAGGTTGAGGAAACCAACAGCGCCTACTGGATCTGCGCTCGTCATCGAGCCGGATGCAGGGCTCGTGTGATTGTTCGGGACGGGCATGTCAGGGCGCGCAACGAGCACACGTGCCGGGAGGAAATGCCGCGAGAAGTCACGGATGTCCGCCGTGAGATGCGACTCGCGCTTCAGTCTGCCTGCCTCGCGAACATTTCTGTGCCACCTGGAATGGTGTGGGAGCAGGTGATGACGAGCTTTAGGCAGGAATACCCTGAAGCGTCGCTGAACACGATCGCTAGACAGCCCGGGATTTCGATAATCAAGTACGCACGAGCTCAAGTCACCGGAGGCGACGCCCTCCGCGCCATCGAGAGCGCTCCGCTGCGCAACGTGGGTCAAGAAGACGCAAGGCCATTCCTCCAGTTTAGTGTTGTCCACACTATCGGGTGTGGACAACATCGGTTTCTAGGATTTGGCCATCCAGATCTCATCAGGCTTCTCCGCTACTCGGGCACTGCTATCTACATCGATGGGACGTTCAAGATGGTTCCCAAGCCATTCACGCAATGTCTGATCGTCATGGTGCGTGATCCTGGTGTGGACATGTACGTGCCGGCAATGTACATCCTCATGGACTCCAAGCACCAAGACGCGTACTGGTATGCGCTAAACTGCCTCATCATTCAGACTGGTCGACTGTTAGAGCCAGCATCTGCAACCTGCGACTTCGAACGGGGCCTTATCAACGCCGTAGTGGAGCAGTTTCCACTGGTCAAGATCGTCGGGTGCCTCTTCCATTGGAAGCAGGCGCTCAGGCGTAAAATGATAGAGCAGCGCATTCCCCTGAACCAGATTGCTGCAGCTCTCCGGCCTGGAGTGATCGACGTGCTCACTGTCATCCCCGTGGATGAAATCTCTGATAAGGTAAATTCGTTTTCGGATTTGGATTTTAGAATATGAAAGGCTTACTAAATGTTTCTAACTTTTTTGGTGTTCGTGTGCACGGGGTTCGCTACGTGCGCAGCTTGATGGACGAGACCGGTGCGAAGGTCAAGTGGAACGCTTTTTGGCGTTACTTCAACAACACGTGGTTGACGAGTTATAGTGCCGATCTCTGGAACGTCAACAGCATGATGGACGCGGGTATTGACCTACAGAACCGAAAAAATAACCCCCTGGAGCGCTACAATCGAGCGTTTGGGGAGTTATTCTCGGTAAAACACCCCAGCCTACATGCATTCGTCGAGACAACGAAGGTAGATTCCCGCCGCTACGTGCAGATGATCGAGGACATCAAACAGCACCGTCGCCAGCCGCCCGCGCATGCTCCGTACGTCGAGACGAGCATCCCCGACGACTACACTCAATTTGAGTAAAGATGAGGCACAGTTGGTTCTGGTAGCCGGTAAACCTTCCGACAATAGAGCACTCTTCGTATCCTAATTGATAATTTGCCATCCAGCAGTATCCCACACAGCCCCTCGCCGGCAATTTCGTTCTAAAAACTGATCTAAAAACTGCGCGATACCTACGTATCTTACGGTATTATTAGGACTTTTAGATCATTTTAGGTGCATTTTTAGGTACGTTTTTTCCAGCACCAATGGAAGAGCAGGAAGCTCTGCTTCCAGGTTACCGGTTCGATTCCGGCCATCGGCAACTTTGTTACGGTAATGTGTTTGTATATGAATGTTTGTATTATATGAAATAGGCGTTACGCGAGATCGTTTGCAGACCACTGATGCGATGTCGGTGTGTACGAGTCCAAGACCGACCCATTTGTTTTGAGCGCAAGGTATTGCGCACCAAGTGCTCGATACGCAGATGGGTGCGACGATCGCAGTGATCTCCATCGCTTGCGAAGTGATGACGCTTTTCCTGTCGGCTTCTTTCCATCGTAAGCATGTAGGCGCTCGTTTGCTGTACGGTCAAGGTCGAGTGCAAGTTTCCACAACTCATGCTTCCAGACTTGATACGCTTCGGCTTCGGATGGCAACGGACGAAGAGAGATGGTGCACGGGGCCTGGTACAGTACGAGCATGATGTTGATTGCTGCCTTCGCGTCTGCGCGTTTGTTTTGCTCACTCTTACCCTTCACTGTTTCCCATACTTTGTGTGTGTACCAGTTCAGCACACAACCAGCGAGTGTCGTTGCTGATGCAGGTGCAGGGGTGGTAACCCTCACGCTTGGAGGAGGTGAAGCGACGTCGGTCACTGCTGCAGGTGCTGTGTGGTCTGCGCGTCTGGTGGTCAGCACCTCGAGCACGTCTTCCACTCGACCAAGTCTGTCGCTGATCCAGTCAGCTGCTCCAGTATGCTTTTTAAGGTGGACACAAGCAAGGTGTCCCCTCCCGCGACAGCACCGCTGACATGAGCGTGGTTGCTTACGCGCCAGCACGTAGCAAGAAGACGACCCCATTCGCAGCAGGTTGCCGTGCAGATCGAACATCCCAGACGCGCATTGGTGGCAGTGATGCCTCTATCCAGTTCGAAGAGGTAGCGAGGTACGTGTGCTGGTCTCGTGGTGATTTTCTTTGCGGATTCTAACACTTCTTCCATATGTATGAGCAGCGCAGCAAACGTGGCGTTCACGACATCTTTAGAGACATTATAGCGCGGGTCCAACGAGCCGAGAACGTGCTGAAAGAGTTCATCACGCAGAGTAACCAGCTGACCGAACTCCGCCACGGTTAACCGCTGCTGCAGATCATCGATGGTTGGTGTAGCCACAGGCAAGTCAGGAGCATCATATCCAGCGAGAACCTTACCAACGCTCTGATCCTCACGTGTTGTTGTTCCTATGTAGGCGAATGCTTTTGTCAGAGACTCCATCAGCCAGGCTCCACGCGTGGAGATCCACTGAATCGCCAGCTTCGGCGACGCATTGGCGTATGCTGCTGATCCACGTCGCAACGAGTGACTTGTCATGTTGGGGGTGACGGCTTGACACTGTGTTGGCAGCATCTTTCTGAGAGACTCCCTCATAACTTCGGTAATGTAGCCTGCAACATTTGGTCGCTTTCGTTCGCGCTTTGGTGCTGGTTGGGATTCGGTTTCGTTGTCATTCTCCAGGCTTTCCCAGAACATGACAGCCTCTTCCTGCGTGTACGTCTGCCCTCCTGGTAAGTCCGATACAGCATACCGCGGCACCAGCGGGAAGAGGTACTCAGATGGTTCGTCGAAGCAAACAAAGAGCAAACCGAAAGCGTGCAGCATGCATTGCTGTCACCGCTCGGGAGCCTTGTATATGGAGACACCCTGGATAACTGACGTCTTTATACGAGCGATATGCAGGAAAAGCTCCCCAGACGCTGCGAGTGAAAGCTGTTGTTTGCGAGCGAAACAGGTGTCGATCGCCCTTCCAAACGTGTGCCACATCATCGCCAAAAGGGCAGCATCGTGCACAGACTTCATCCCCGTAGCGACATCAGCATTAACCACAAGGTGCTCCACGAATACACACAAGTCGTTCACAGTACACCCAGGCGCATCATTTGTTTGCACATTTGATCGAAGATTGCGCTCTTCAATAGCACTTGTCATCTTCTCTCGAACTTTAGACACGCGCTGTGAGTCGGATAAAGAACTTGGATAGCGCTCGCGCAACATATTCAGCACTTGAGAGAAGTAGCCGAGGGCGGTTGTCTTTGACAGAAGACCGTCGGCAGCACGAGCTCTTGAACTCTTCTTCGTTTGCAAGAAAATGGTGAAAGCTGTTAGCAAAGAATAGAAGTTCTGCATGCGAAGGCTAGCTTCCTGAGAGATAGAGCTATGCATACTATCTAAAGCATCACTGCTTAATCCCGTGGATACAAGAAACTCGTCAAACAGCTTTTCAGCAGCTAGCTCTTGGCCCATTGCAGCGGGGCTGCAATTGCTTTAGCGTAGAGGAAGACACAGACTCAGAGAGTCTCTAGTACTATTGATAACCTTACGCTCTATACAAGAGCTATACCGAGTACCGTAAGATAACTACTTACGGACTCAAGAGACAGAAGTACCTTAAACAAGGCTAGTGAACTCTTAGGCTTCAAATGTGAACTGAATGTATTGTTGTTTATCGCGGCAGAGCCGCCTGTTGTCTGAATGTATAGGACTCACTATCTATCATAGTAGAGCCTAGTCTAATGCATATGGGTGGCTCTCAAGTCACCTACTGACCTAATATGAACTAAAGGGGTGTGTGCAACACATAACTCGTGTGACACACACTTATTTGATGTAACCCCGTTACACCTTCCCCCACCAGACTGTGGACACCACGTGTCCGCACTCGTCATCGTCTCGATTGAGAAATCTCTACGGCAACGGCCAAGTCGCTTGCCCTCGCGAGAGCCCGCTCCAGAACTTTCCAAGTTCAACGAGCACATGGCTCGGAGTCCGCAGGCGTCTTGGTCATTCGACAACAAGAGCGCGCCCGCGTCCCCGGCACCTAGTGCCACAACGTCCGACCGTAAGGTCTCGCCGCGCCCCGCGTCAACACTCTCGGTGAGAGAGTATCACGCCCTGCAGCAGCGCCGTCGTGCTCCTAGCTCCGAGAGCCCCAGCAGCGCGAACATGGTCCGCCGTGCGGCAGATGACCTCTTTGAGGGCCTCGAGGAGGGGGAGGAGGACGAGGAGCTGGACTACAACTCCGACACGCCGATGCCTCAGCGAGAGGACTCCCCGCCACCTGCGCGTCCACGCTCGCCGGAGCAGCAACGCCGGGTTCCCAACTGCAGCGGGGCTGCCGTAGCTTTAGCGTCAAAGGAAGACACAGACTCAGAGAGTCTCTAGTAATATTGATAGCTAGCAAACTCTATACGAGAGTTTGCTCGAGTACCTTAATATAGCTAATTAAGGACTCCAAGAGACAGAAGTACCTTAAACAAGGCTAGTGAACTCTTAGGCTTCAAATGTGAACTGAATGTATTGTTGTTTATCGCGGCAGAGCCGCCTGTTGTTTGTATGTATAGGACTCACTATCTATCATAGTAGAGCCTAGTCAAATGCATATCCAGTGGCTGTGAGCCAACCACTCCTATCTGGGGTGACCCACGTAACATATGTGTGGAAGCCACTTATGTGTGGCACCTAGCTTGTGTGCATCACACTATTCGATGTAACCCCGTTACACCCCCCCCCACCAAGACGCCGGATACGGAGGGTCGTATCCGGACGAAGAAAACAATGACGCCACAAATCAGCCGAGGCTGCGGCGGAGAGGCAAGCGCGGACTGCGCGGCAGGCATTGCCACCGCTCACCAACAAAAGCCTCATGCTTATCAAGCAGGTGGGGCCACCCATGTTCCGCCTAGGGCGCCGTGAGAGCTTGTCGGAGCCAGCTCGTGCAGTCCCAGACTGTATTACGTGCATGGCACCGCCTCTCCAGCGCGTTCTACGCTTTGTCCAACGCCGACAATGGCACACCTCGGACTGAGACCGAAGTCGCTAAACTCGAAATGGCTTCGTGCCCTCTCGCCAACGGGAGTTTCATTTGTGTCACTTATCAAGTAAACATTTAGCATTGTATTTGTATGGGGTTTTACAATGTAAGACGGCTGTTTTCCAACTTTTTCCGGAAATAAGTTGGATCAGAAATACCCTAACCCTAGCAAAACCCTATTGGACAAAACTACCACTAAGTTGATGGAAGCGAAGCACTATTGGCTTCCTCGCCAAGAACACGTAAGATAGGGATCGGGTGTCCGGCAAAATAAGACTTATCCTACATTAATAAGGGCCACGCCCCGTTACAATGCTCGTCGCTGATGCTGAATCGCTATCATCCAAGGCAGCACGGTTTTCCTCGCATGAGTAGGTGCTGGATTCTTTGGGTTCCAATGGGGCATCACAGTCAGCCGCAGTGTCACCAGGGGAGCAAGCGTGTCTGGGGAAGGCAGGGCTTCGGGTAGGCGTGTCTGGGGCTGCGAGCGGGGCCTGGAAAGTGGACTGTTGCATCGTGAGGGGTGAGTTGCGAATGACACAGATAGATCGGGGCGCCGTCGATACACCTCGTTCTAGTTTTGAAAATGCAAATTGACCTGCTTCTTGAAACTTCAGTTAGGTACGGAACAGGTGTCCAATATTCGAGAGCGGTTATATTGACAAATTAAAAGGGTCCTTAATAACATTGAGTATGACGTCGTCTCGAATTTGAAATTGTTTTGGTGGGAGACTGACTTTCGGGAAGCTCTAGCGACCAGGAAGCGCGGCGATTTGGCTCGGGGGCCCCATTCAAATAGCGCCTCCTAGATGATATGTTTCGCGAGACTTCCATAAAGACTATAATATCACCGTCACGGCGTCCAATACGAACGCAGATGTGGACCCCAGCGCCTCGATGAGCATCAACATGACTATGATGGCTACTGTAATCGTCGCATAATGAATAACCCTCTACAGAGGGTCATACAAACGAAGCATTATTATGTTAGTGGCAGCTTTGTCTCCGTTTCGCAACGTAAACGTGCAGTTCTGAGTATGTATTTGTATCGAACCCGGTTCACCTCCAAACGCTCGGTTGGAAGTGGAATTCTGCTAGCGTTGGGCTAAAGTTGCCGTTGAGCCCGACACTAACAAAATTCCACTTCCTACACAAACGTTACTTTTGCACAAACGATCACATCAGGGTTGATGCCTGGCTGAGGTCTAGAGAAATATACAAGTCTAGTATTTCAATTTGGCCGAAAATTCAGTAAAATCCGCGATAGCACGATGGCTGAGGCAGCGGTACCTGCGACCAGCTGCTGCAGTCAGAATCCATCACGCGCCACGCGCCCTCGTCCGCACGCATCTGTCAAGCCAGCATAAAGTCAGCAGCAATCAATCTGTGATACCATACCAGTACAGAGCTGCTCTTATACGTGAGTATACAAAACGCAAGTATATATGAATTCCCTCTACAGCGGCGCCTGGTATCGCAAGCAGTGGTCGACAGCTCACTCTCCAATTCGTCGGGTAACGCCACCAGAGGTTGACACACGAGCCTACACCAATTTCCTGCGTGTTCAAGACCAGCAAGGGGCAAGTACAAGCTAAGACATGAGCGCGCCGGCCAACAACGTGGAGGCCGTGCAGCGCATCACGCGGCGCATCGACGCCATCGGCGAGCGTGACCCCGGCGTCGTCATGGGGCTGTCCTGGTACTACATCAAGCTGATCTTGCTCACGGGCTTCGGCTGGGCCATGGACTCGATGGAGACCTTCATCTTCACGTACTGCGCCGCGCTCATCCGCGAGGACATCCCGCAGAGCTCGCGCCAGGCCTCGTTCCTGGGCGGCGCCGTGTTCGTGGGCTCGTTCATCGGCTCGTTCCCCTTCGGCACGCTCGCCGACAAGTACGGCCGCCGGCCCATGTTCATGGTCACGCTCGTGATCTTCCTCTTCGGCCTGGCCTTCTGCGGCTTCAGCTGGAACGTCACGTCGCTCACGTTCGCGCGCATCATCTCGGGCATCGGCCTCGGCGGCGAGCTGCCCGTGGCCTCCACGCTCGTGCAGGAGCTCTCGCCCAAGAAGACGCGCGGCAAGATCATCGTGCTGCTCGAGTCCTTCTGGGCCATCGGCTGCATGCTGGCCGTCGTCATGGCCTTCGGCGCCGCGCCCAAGATCGGCTGGCGCGAGACCTTCTTCGTCTGCTGCGCGCCCGTGGTCTACGCCATCGTCATCCGCTTCTACATCCCCGAGTCGCCCAAATGGCTGGCCAGCGTCGGCCGCTACGACGAGGCCGTGGCCATCGTCGAGTCCATTGAGCGCGCGCACGGTCTGGACCCGTACGACCCCAAGGCGGAGATCGAGAGTGCCGAGCCGCTACAGCCGGCCCCGCCCCAGCTGCCCGAGTCGCACCTCAAGCGCATCGGCGTGCTCTTCCAGCGCCAGTTCCGCGTCCGCACCACCGTGCTGTGGACGCTCTGGTTCGGCATCTCCATGTCTTACTACGCCATCTTCATCTACCTGCCCACGCTCATCAGCCTCAAGGGCTATAACATGAATGGCCAGTGGGAAACGATCCTCATCATCACAGCCTTCCAGCTGCCCGGCTACCTTGCCGCCGCCGCCCTGGTGGAGATCATCGGCCGCAAGCAGACGCTCGTCATCTTCCTAGTTGGCGCCTTCGCGTCGGCCATCGCCATGGGCTACGTCGACGCCGCCAAGACGCCCATCCTGATCACCGGCTCGTTCACGTCCTTCTTTATGCTTGGCGCGTGGGGCTGCGTGTACGCGTACACGCCGGAGAACTACCCGACGGCCATCCGCGGCATGGGCGCCGCCTACCCGTCGGGCTTTAGCCGCATCGGCTCCTTCAGCGGCCCGTACCTCTGCGCCTCCATGTTCGGCGACTGGAACGTGTCGCTCGAGGGCATCATGTGGGTCTTCGGCGGGCTGCTCATGGTGGTCTCGGCCATCGTGCTCGTCTTCGGCTACGAACCCCGCGGCAAGAACGTCGAGCTCTACGACAACGACGAGGGCACGGAGAAATCCCTCGTGTTCGAGGCCATTCAGACGCCCAAGTAACTTTCTCGTCCATGGGCCAGCCGATCGAGCGTCCCTTTCAACCGCGTACGGCGGTATGTTCTTCAGCATTAAAGGTTAAATAAGTCAAAACATGCACCTCGTTCTATTGATTGAATTTGTGAAAGTGAAAGTGATGGCTATTAACCTTTCACAACTGTGCGTCCCGTTGGCCCTTCCTTTATGTCGTTGTTCGCGTACGTTTGATCTGTAGGCTGCGGGAACATCATGGGAACCAGAACCATGTCATGGTATAATACACGACGAAAAAACTAAAAACTCGAGCGAATGTCACTTAATTAACTTATCCGGCGCGGCTTCATTCTCAGCTACTACATGTAGTAAAACGTAATATGTAGCTGAAGCACCCATCCACTGACCTGCAGCTACAAGTCGTCGTCGCTGTTTGCAGCCTCGGGAAGCCACCACATCGGCTTGACGCCTCGCTCCAACAGGAACTTTGTGCCACGAGGCCAGCGCACTTTCACCCGGCGCACCAGATACTGCTGGTAGAGGCTGCGATCCCTGAGGAACAATCTGCGGAGCGCAAACGGCTCTGAGCGATACCACCAGCCCTGCCACAGCGCCTTGCCCAGCCAGCGACGATATTTCTTTCCAAGCCGCTCCTCCAGGTCCGTCGCCAGCTCACGAAAAGCGCGCTGGGCTCGAGCCTGGCGGTTCTTTCGGCGGTGATACTCGATTGAGCCAGGCAGCAAAGGCTGCCAGAAGCCGCGTTCCCACACAGCTCGACCATGCACGCGCCAGAACTCATCCCAGCGCAAGAAGAAGACGTCGAATGGATCCTCCTTCCGCTCGAAATTAAAGGGCACGTTGAGGCAGCGAAAGACAAAGCGCCACGGCTTCTTCGCCTCGATCTCGGCCATGTCCGTGCGGATAATGCGGTCCACCTGCTCCACCGACAGATCATCCGATCCCCACGACCACGTCACTGGACGAGGAACGCTGCTGGGGGCAGTGCGTTTGCCAGCTTGCTGCTCATCGTCCGACTCGTCTTCTCTTTCAACGTCATCGTCGTCCTCAACCTCCTCTTCAGACGACGAGGAATCATCCGTGTCCATGTGGTAGACGGTCGGGCACAAGTCCAGCGCTGCCCCCGCGCGTCGCATCAACACTGGAGCGCTCCGCTGCGCGTCCAGCAGCTCTTCATCGTCCGAGCCGATTTCGTCCAACGCATCCAAGAGACTCGAGGTCGGCGCACTACCCCGACAGTTCGAGACCCCATCAGGCTCGTCGGCGGCGAGTCCATCCAGCAGCGCCGAGCCACGAGGAGCGCCCTCTCCGTCTGTCACGCCATTCCGAGGCGCAGGAGGGGCGCAAACCGCGTCGGCGGTCGGGTGACAAGCCTGCACGTAGAAGTCCCCGCATGGCAGATAGCGCACCTGACCCGCAGGTCGACGATTCTCCACGGGTTGATGATCACTTGCTGTCGGTCGCTGCTCCTGGGCGAGTTCCGCAATGGCCAGATCTTTCGCCGCCTTTAGGGCGAAGGACGCGTCATGGAGCTAACGGAGTTCTCGGAACGAGCATCCGTCAGTGAGTCCGCCCAACGGTTCTCTTTCAATCAGCGAGGAAATGCGCGTACCGAGCACGTCGATGTCGATCTCGATGTAGAAGTAGCATTATCACCGTCGCACTCAGTCGAAGTCATGTTGATGGCGTAGATCTCCAGGGCGGCGTTAACGCCATCAGCCTTGTCGAGGGCCGTCCAGAGGTGATCTTGTGTTTTTGCTCGGCACTCCATCTCGCCGTGTGTTCCTCTCGCTTTCACTATGCCTCTTGTGTTTTGCCTTGGAGTGCCAGGCAGGGCCAAGCCATAGTGAAACCAAGAAGTTCCCTTCTCTAGTGTTTTTTGCATTGGTTTTGCAGTGTTGTAAAAAACACTGCAAAACCGATGCAAAAAACACTAAAACATTTAGTAACGGCATCATCGAAGAAGGTGACTGGGATTAAATTTGCGGAGACCTTCAACTTCGACACACTGTAAATGACCAATTTAGTGCAACTTTTCCCTTGTAGCCATGTTTGAGCGTCGGTCTGCTGGTACATGTAGTACACAAACAAGGCCACACCTGACAAAAGTTACTGGAGATTGTATAATAAATGTCTAGCTTGGACGGGAGGCATGCTCCACCGCTGTCTCGATTGCGGCAGCACCAGTAACGGTTTGTCTTCACACTGTGTAGCCTCG
Organism: Phytophthora crassamura; assembly: GCA_033557995.1. NCBI lineage: Eukaryota > Oomycota > Peronosporomycetes > Peronosporales > Peronosporaceae > Phytophthora > Phytophthora crassamura. The sequence continues at coordinate 1,880,072 of JAUCED010000005.1, read as the reverse complement.
TGTTGCTAGCATCTCCCTCATACAAACCTGCAACGTAAGAGGATGACAACGGCACCTGTACACCATCAAATCAGCAACGCGGTGCCGTGACGGCCAACCCAAATGCCACCATCTTGGTGTTTGCCTATGGACCCGACATCGACATAACGGCACAATGATGCTGGCGCGGTTGGCCGAATTGTGGCCTTCCCAAGGTTGTAGCTTGCAACATACTACTTTACAAGCCTGAACGCTGCTCCTCAACAAGCAGTGAACGCTGGCCCAAGACTTGAGACCTGAGGCGAGACGACTGCATTGGCGAGTGGAAGTGGACTCGCTGCCTCCAATATCAAGGATCCGCACCAAGCTCTTTGTGACAAGCTCGGTGAGCTCTAAATATCCAGCCGACCAGTGCAAGCAAATCCCTCACGCGTCAGGTGAGGTGATGCCGAGACCGAGCAGTGCTGCTCGGAGCACTGACAGCCACTGGCCGAAAGCTTAGTCAACCGCAAACGGTGGCCTCGAAGATCACTCCGGCGGACTGTTTTTTTCTGGGCGTGTGCATCATCAAGTTATCTTTCCTGCAAATCAATAAACAGCCGCACCCCCAACGTAGCGGCCTGAGAGACCGCACTTATAATAACTAATGCCACCTGATGTTGTATCTGCCGTCGCCTGTTGCCATCATGGTTGCGTGGGGCACTAGTGATCAATGCAGCTACCTAGCTGCCAGCTAGCGACTGCAGAGCGTCGTTGAAGTGTTGTGCTGTGTACACCACACCATATTGTGTCCCTTTAGCACTCAATATCCCTGTCTCTTCAACTATCTCGCAACATCACGTACACTGTGTAACCACACAACCGACCCTGTCTTTGATACTCGTCACCTCTGATATCACTTACACCGTGTGACCACACAACTACGTCCCCTCTCCAAAGAGATATCTACGATTCAGCGCGACTTGCGACAGGAGCGTTCGAGCACAAAATCCACAGCTGTTTTGTGGGTACTGGAATCGCCGTTTTCCGCGCCAGTTTTGCCATAACTGGGAAGGTAGAGAAGGAAGCTTCTCGTCCCCAGCTCCATCGGCGTCGCCGTGGCCCTCCCTGTCATCGCGAATGGACGCGGGCGCACCTCAACACCAGGACGCGTATCACCAGCTGCAGACTTCGCGATCGCAGGCTCCCCCCCATCCTGGCAGCTCCCTGGCCGCCAGCGCCGGCTCCTTCCACACAGCCAACACGCAGGCCAGCACAGCCAACACGTCGGCCCAGGTGGACACGCGCAACATGGCGCTTCGTGGCGGCCCCGACCCCACCATCGCCAGCAAGCGGGACGAGTCGGCCGACTACCGCGTGGTGGCGCTGCCCGCCTCTGGCCACCGCCAACAGCCCAACACGCCGCCCGAGTTCTGCTCGAATGTGGTCATCACGTCCAAGTACACGACGTGGAACTTCCTGCCGCTCTTCATGCTCGAGAGTTTCCGCAAACTGGCCAACGCCTACTTCCTGCTGGTGTCCGTCTTGCAGTGTATCCCCAGCATCTCCAACACGAACGGCCTGCCTTCCAACCTGCCCGTGCTCGTCTTCATCCTGGCCGTGGACGGCGTGCTGGCCGTCATTGAGGACCGCCGTCGCCATTTGGCCGACAAGGAGGCCAACTCGGCCCAGTGCCACGTACTGAAGGAGACCTTCACAGGCACAGACGACGCGCTCCACCGCGCCGGCGGCGTAGACGACCCAGAAATCGCACTAATGCACTGGGCCGCACTGACTGTGGGCTCTGTGGTCAAGCTGCACAACCGAGAAACGGCCCCGGCCGACTTGCTCATCCTGGCCGTGGCCGAGCCCAACCCGAGTGAACCGGCAGGCATCTGCTACGTGGAGACCAAGAGTCTGGACGGAGAGACGAACCTCAAGCTGCGTCACGCCTGTGATGCCACGCTGCACGTGCGGACGGCATCTGAAGTGGCCGCGCTGGGCGGCCAGCTCCGCTGCGAGAACCCCAACAAGGCCATTGGCCGCTTCGACGGCACGCTGTCCGTCACGGGCGGCACCAAGTCGACCGAGACGCACCCGCAGCCTATCGCGATCAAGAACGTGCTGCTTCGTGGCTGCCAGCTGCGCAACACGGACTGGATCTACGGCCTGGTGGTGAACACGGGCCCTGACACGAAGATCATGCAGAGCGCGGCGGCCACGCGCCCCAAGTGGAGCTCCATCAACGAGACGGTCAACAAGATGATCATCTGGCTCTTCCTGCTGCTGTGCTTCCTCTGCGTCATCGCCACGACCGTGCAGGTCATCTGGCTCAACAGCAACGTCGACGGGAGCTGGTACCTGAGCTGGTCGCCCAGCCTCTCGAGCCAGTGGTTCGTGGGCTTTGGCTACTACTTCCTGCTCATGTACCAGATGATCCCCGTGTCGCTGTACGTGACCATCTCGATGGTCATGTTCATCCAGGCCATCTTCATGACGTGGGACATGGACATGTACTACGAGGAGGCCGACGTGCGCATGATCGTGCGCTCCATGGGGCTCAATGAGGAGCTGGGCCAGATTTCCTACGTGTTCAGCGACAAGACGGGCACGCTCACGTGCAACGTCATGGAGTTCCGCAAGTGCTCCATTAACGGCGTTTCGTACGGCACCGGCATGACGGAGATTGGCCGCGCGGCGCTGCGTCGCAAGGGCGGCGTCGTACCGGCCGAAACGGAGCCGGACCCGAACGCGCGTCGTACCAAGATGCCGTACGTGAACTTCGAGGACGCGCGGCTGTTCAACGCGCTGGAGCGGCCGCTCGCCGACGACACCCCGAACCGTGAAGCTGAGTTCTTCCTGCACTTGAGTCTGTGCCAGACGGTCATCCCAGAGACGGTGGATGGCACGTCGGAGGTGCGCTTCTCGGCCTCGTCTCCGGACGAACAGGCGCTGGTGTCAGGGGCCAAGTTCTTCGGCTTCAGCTTCGAGTCTCGTGGTCTGGGCGTGGCCCGCGTGCGCATCAAGCGGCCGGAGCTGATTCGACGCTACGCGAACGGCGTCACGGGCTCGGATGTGCTGCTGGAGTTCAAGATCTTGGACGTTCTCGAGTTCACGAGCGACCGGAAGCGCATGTCAGTCGTGGTGCAGTATCCCAATGGCGAGTTCTGGGTGCTCACGAAGGGCGCCGACAACGTCATTTACCCGATGCTGGCCAAAGCCAAGAGCGACCCCGACATGTTGAAGGAGACGCTGCGGCACCTGGAGACGTTCGGCGACGATGGCCTGCGCACGCTGACGATCGCGCAGCGTCGCGTGGACGAAACAGAGTATCGGAACTGGAGCGCGCGCTTCCAGGAGGCCAACTCGTCGCTGGAAGAGATTGACAAGCGGAAGAATGGCCAGCCCAACGAAATCGACGCGCTGATGACGGAGATTGAACGCGACTTGGAACTGCTGGGCGCCACAGCCATCGAGGACAAGCTGCAGAACAACGTGCCTAGCTGCATTGCGAACCTCATGCGCGCCGGCATGCGCGTGTGGATGCTGACGGGGGACAAGCAGGAGACGGCCATTAACATCTCGTACGCGTGCCAGCTCATGGATAACGATATGCAGCAGTTCGTCTTCAACTGTGACATGTACCCGACCAAGGACGCCGTGTTGGCGCAGCTCACGGACGCCAACGCGCAGGTTCGAGGCAACGGCCGCCACGCCGTCGTGATTGACGGCGAGTGTCTGGAGCTGACGCTCGCGGACGAACGATGCCAGCACGAGTTCTTGTCGCTGGCCATGGCCTGCGACGCCGTGGTTTGCTGCCGTGTCTCGCCCAGCCAGAAGGCCGAGGTGGTCACGCTGGTGCGCACGACCAACAAGAAGGTGCGGACGCTGGCCATTGGCGACGGCGCCAACGACGTGGCCATGATTCAGCGCGCGCACGTGGGCGTGGGCATCTCGGGCCAAGAAGGCATGCAGGCGGTCAACTCGAGTGACTACGCCATTGGCCAGTTCTACTTCCTGGAGAAGCTCTTGCTGCACCACGGCCGGTTGAATTACAAGCGCATGGCCATCCTGGCCGGCTACATGTTCTACAAGAACATTGTGATGGTGCTGGCGCAGTACTTCTACATGTACTGCACGGGCTCGTCGGGCCAGAAGTTCTACGGCGAGCTGGGCTTCCAGCTGTACAACATCTGCTACACGTCGCTCCCGATCATCGTGCTGGGCGTGTTTGACTACGACGTGCCTTTCGAAGTGAGCCGACACTTCCCGGAGCTGTACCTGGTCGGCCCGCGCATGGAGCTGTTCAACAACTACACGTTCTTCAAGTGGATCTGCAGCGCCGTGTACGAGGCCGCCGTCATCTTCGTGTTTGTCGTCTACGCTTTCAATGAGAACCTGTCGAACGCGGGCAGCGCGCCCATGGTGCAGTACGGCCTGCTGGCCTTCACGATGGTGGTCTTGGTGGCCAACATCAAGCTGTCCATGCTGCAGATGTCGTGGAGCACTTACGGCGCCGTGCTGTGGTTCGTGGGCGTCGTCGCATACCTGCCGCTCACGCCCCTCATTTCCAGCTACTGGGTCTCCATGTTCTCGACCGAGTACGGCAGCTTCCAGAATACTCTGGCCCAGGAAACGTATTGGATGGTCATCCCGATCTGCCTGGTCGTTGCCCTGCTGCGCCACTACACGTGGACGGCCATCTGCCGCCGGTTCTACCCGCTCCCGTGGCAGATTGTCCAGGAGCAGTACGTGCTGCAGGGCAAGACGGCGCCGCACCACCGCACCATGTCTCGCATCGACATCGAAGCGGGCGGCATCCCCGTGGTGAACGGCATCCTGCAGGACGACGAGACCGTGTACATCAACTCCTCGTCACCGGTAAGTCGCTGGTGCCTTTCTCCTGTATGTATGAACTGGTTGACTAACGTACCCGCTGTTGTCCACAGCCGTCGAACGCGTATGCGCAGGCCCAGTTCGGCAAGACGCGGGGATCGGGCAGCGGCTTCGCGTTCAGCTACGACCCGCAGACGTCGCTGGCCGAGTCGTACATGTCGACGCACGAGGTGCGCCAGTCGGCGTCGGCCATGAACGACGCCGAACAGCGCGGCCGGAGGTCTCGAGAAGACTCGCGGGCGTCCGACTACGAGTCGTCGCGCTCGGCCGCAGTCGTCGACTCCACCAAGGGCTCCTCGTCGACGGGCCTATTCGTCTAGCTGCAAGGTTTCAGTTACACTATCATCACCGACGCTGCGTACTCTACCAGATCAAGCCCCAACGTCGTGAACCTCAAGTTTTAGCTTTTTTTGCGTGTTTAGCTTCGAGGCGCCACGGGCCGCTTAGAGTAGCATGCCATGTACATACAGCACAGGAACGAGCGGAGTCGACCGCGCTGGATATCAAAATGGTTCTCGATTTCTCGATACTAACAGGACGCACGCTACCATAGCGATAACAAGGCAGCACTGACTGCAAGCGCAGTGGCAGCAGGGCCATACGAAGACGTGGAGGCAGCGGTACTTGAGCTGGCCGTCACGTTGGGCGGCACCGTGTTCATCGAGTTGATGGCGGAGGTGTCGTCGCCGTCCCCCTCGGAGCCTGCTTGGCTGGCGTGGGCGGGTTCGTAGTTCCAGTCCACGAGCGACGCTGGCCGCGAGAAGCTGCAGCCGTCGGCGTACTTTACGGGCACGTGCAGACAGGCCTCGGAGAAGGAGGAGCGCACCACGTCCACGATGGAGCTGGGCAACAAGTCTTGCACTAGCGGGAACACGTCGGCGCCGCTGACGCATTTGCCAGAGCCGAAGAGCGACTGCAGATCGACGTCGTACGACTCGGAGCTGTTGGCAGCGAGCGGCAGGCCGTCGACCCACGTGGCGACGCGGTCCAGCGCCACCACGCAGCCACTGGCTGTGTACTCGTCGCTGGTCACGGCTGCAACGGCGTTGCCGTCGCTGTCGTTGTACGCCGCGCCCTCGGCCTTGAGGCAAGCCTGGTCTGTCGGTACTCTCAGATCCTCGAGCAGCGCCGCCGCGCGGTCGGCCGACGTGGTGTTGGCCAGCTCGCCTGCACTCTGCAGGAAGGTGTAGCCGCAGCGCTGCGAGCTGGTGCCGTTGAACGCGGGCGTCTGCGTGGCGCAGAAGACGTCGCCCAGGAGCTGCGCGGCCTTGGTGTACTGGCCCGTGAGCGTGTAGTCGAAGAGCGCGACGCTTTCGCTCTCCCAGGCCGCGCAGCAGCCGTTGGCCGCCGTCGATCGTAGCGTGGCCAGCGACGGCAGCAGCTGAGACCGCAAGCAAGGCACCAAGCCGTCCACGTAGAGCGAGCACATCTCCTCCACTTGGCCTTCGTCCACGAACCGCAGACCTTCGATGAAGTCTTCGGCGGCCGCGTTTTCCAGGCTGCCGCTGCTGCTCAACACGATGGACAAGTTGCCCGTCGCGCTCTGCCCCAGCGGTGTCCCGAGAAGCGCCAAGGCCGAGACGCACGAGTCCACGGCTGTGCTGGCCACCAGGGCCTGGCCCAACGCTGTGCCGTTCATATTAGCCAGGCAAGAACTGCCGGCGTCCGAGAGCAGGAAAGGACTGAAGGCCGAGCGGCCCAGCAGCCCGACGAGTAGATCAGCGTAGTCATCGCCGATCACGGCGGCCAGAGGCTTTAGCACGGGCGGGTTGTCGTCTGCCAGTGTGGCCGAGCATGCGGACACGAGCTTCGTCTCGGCCGACACGCCGGGCGCCAGCAGCAGCAGCAGCAGAGACCAAGGCAGCCAAGTGCGCATGACGGCTCCGGTCTCGATAGTTGACAGGCAAATCGAGTCAGAGCAAGTCGTCGTGGTCGTCGAGGACAGGCTACTGACCCCTATATAAGAGTAAGCTGCTCTTATCCGATGTTATTACTATTTATTAGCATTATTACTGCTTATTAGAACTACGTCCACTTCAACACGTTGCAGGTCCTGCACTGCAGTCTGGAGTTGCCCGCACAAAGGGCTTCTAATCAAGCATTGCTTGTAGAAGCGGCTGCTGCGAATGTATCGAGCTGCAGCGAAGGCTTGATCGGGATATTGCCTAGCGGCCTTACTCAGCAGCTCCCCCCGTGTTCGTCAAGCATTTCATTTAGGGCAAGCTTCGCGTCCAGGTTTTCATAAATCCCTCCGCCAGGTTTTTTCCAGGTTTCGCGTACAGATATTGACCAGGTTCCGGATATATGTTTACTTACCGGATGAAATTTAGTTTTCATTTCGCGCTCAGCCACCAAATCAGTTTGTTCCCCGGAGAACGTGACACGCGGAAGCTGAGGAGGAAGCAGCACCATGGCGCGCACGCACAAAACGTCCAAGATCAAGCAGCGGATGGCTGACGAGGCCCTAAAGGCGGAAGAAGCCCGCTCCGGGGAAGCAGCCCGCCCGAGCACGCGTCACGGAGGCCCGTACGCGCTAGGAGCGGTCCCGTGCGCTAGACCTCGCCCGCCAGTAGCGCGCCGCGACTGTATCCGGTCACAGCGACGCTAGGGCTACAAGTGAAGGTGCATGTGTGAATGAGAGACCGAGGAAAAGGCTGCAGCAGTTCAAGAACCCGTTCGACGTTCCAAGAAGTGCTCGGTCTCTCAGATGCATGAAGATAAAGGTGAAGGCGAAGACGATGGAGTTGCGGATCCTTCAACCCAGCGCGCCCACGACTCTGGTGAAGGGAGTGAAGGCGATGAGATGACTGGAGTTGTGGAAGACGAGGGCGAAGAAGACGAAGAAGAAGACGACGAAGAGGAAGGAAAGAAGACAGAAAACGTCGATGTTCCACCTTTCCAGAGCGATCATAAAACCTGGCCACTGTTCGAAGATAGCTTGAGGGAGTACATGCGCCGTACCCGACAAGTTCTCGTGGTGAAGGAGATGATTAACATCAATCGACGCAACGCCGCCTTACGTGCACAGACACGGTACCAAGGTGTCCCGGACGACCAAATCCCGCTAGTTCCAGAGGAGATGAATCCGTTCCAGCGCAAGTACATTTGTACACATGGATGGCCAGAGCGAGAACGATCGAAGGGCGCTCGCAAGGTGCACAAGCTGCGCAGAACTGACTGTCCTTTCCAATTTCTGGCACAAGTTGTGCAGACGAAGGAAGGCTGGGGTATCACGCTCAAGCGGGAGGCGTATCGCCACAACCACGAAATCTCCAGTGAGATCTACAGTTGTTACCCAGATATTCGCCAGGTTTCGCCCCAGTCTCCCTTGATGCCTGGCATCGAGTTGCTTGTGGAGTCGGACGCGGAAACTGCGAGCATTTACGACTACATCAGGCAAAACTCGAACCACCGCGTGACGATGGATGATGTCCGTAACCTGGTAGCACGAGTTCGGCAATCCGGTGGGTTTTTGCTGTGTGAGCTTTGGGCATCCTGAGTAACATTCTTTCTTATCGTTGCATTGTTTGGTGCTTTGCAGGAAGACAACTATCTGATGATGACGCCGTCGCAGAGGCAGTGGTGAACTTCAACTTGGAGAACCCGAAGAACGTGTCGCCCGTGAACCAAAGTGCTCGGGGGATACTGGCGTCATCTCCGTGACGACCGCACGCATGCACGCAATGTATGACAACTTCCCAGATGTGTTACAGATGGACTGCACGCACAAAAGCAACAAGTGAGTAGCCTGTGCCACCTATGGAGCTGTCTATGCGATGAAATTTTCCAGGTTTCTTCCAGGTTTTGTCCATGTATTAACCAGTTCTCTTAATGCATTGCAGATACAACTACCAGTTATTGTCGATTGTTGCCATGGATCAATTCGGTCATGGACAACCTGTCCAGTACTCGCTGCTCGAGACTAATTCTGACTGGCACATAGCGAAATGCTTGGATCACTTCAAGCGAGCGAACGAACATTGGAGATTTGTGCGCATCGTCATCGTCGATAAGGACATGCGAGAAGTGGAGGTGATCAAGCGGAAACTGCCGGATGCACGTGTGCTTTTCTGTCACTTCCACGTGATCAAGTGGCTACACGAAGTCGTTCGCAGCGGCAAGTATGGCTCGTTCATGTCGGATGTGGTGACGCAGTTCAAACATGTGATTACGAACATGACATATTCAAGAACCGAAGCTGCGTACAAGCTGAATCGCGATGAGTTCAAGAGCTTCACATGCCGTGATGGAAGCGACACGCTGTGGGACTATTCGTCACGAACTGGGACTCGTGCGCCGACATGTGGGTTATGGCGTATCGTTCTGATCTCCCCCACTTCAACAATCATACGAACAACCGTGTGGAGAGCTTTTTCGGGAAAGTCAAGCAGCTCGTGAAGTCGATGTTTTTGATGCACAATACACTGGAAGCTTTGCTGGCGATGCAGCATCGGATTGAAGACGAGTACAGAGCTCGAGTTGAGATGCCCGGGACGTTACGAGACATCGGTTACTCGGAGGAGATGAATATTGTGTTGGGAATGACCACGCGTTGGGTTGCATCGGTTCTTGAGACGCAGTACAAGGTTGCGGTGGTTGCGGAGAGTATCGGTCGGTATACGTTCAACGACAACTGAGTGACGGTGACTGTACGCAAAGATCAGCAGGAGTACCTCGTAGAGAAGGCAAGCTGGGCGTGTGATTGTGAATTCGCCTTGGCGATGAAGCTTCCGTGTCGACACGCAATGCTGTACAGGAAGTCGATTGGCAGCTCCTTCGTCATTCCGTTTGCTGCAATCTCGTCCAGGTATGTCCAGGTCTTGACCATGTTTTGGCCAGGTATGGCAAAACGTACCAGGTATTATCCAGGTTTCTAACATGTATTTGTCATGTATTGCATTTGAATAGATGGTTTGGGCAGAGTCGCAGTTCTCCTGATCAAGTCACGGAACTGCCAACACCATTTGTGGCCAAACTGTTTAAGCAAGAGCATCGCATCACGCCAGGACCACTAAGCGAGCGGGAGAAGTACCGACGGGCCCAGCAGACCTTTGGCAGGATCAGTAGTGAGCTGACGCGATTCTCCGACGACGCGTTTGAATCAGCGATGACCCATTTTGATGAGTGGCGGCATAACATGCGACAGGGCAAGATAACTGCTGTTACGGTGGTCGACATCGCAGAAGAGACGAGTGACTTAGTTGCTAACGACGAGGATGGTGCTGCAATTGGCGGGGGAGAAGCAAGGGTTGGCTGTTCACGTAGTGGCGGTGGTAGTGAAGGCGGCGGCACGAATGCAAATGAAGATAGCCAAGGTGGAGAAGACGAGGACTGTGATGATCCACCTATGCCTTTAGCGCCCACACAGTCTGCAGATGCCCCATTTGCAATCCGTCTGAATGGATCCGCCGCCAAAGTGGGGCGGCCGATGCTGAACCGCGCCGACCAACGACAACAAGCACAGGTTGCATTGAACGCGTACAACCGCGGAATGCGGCTGCGTGGGTTACTGTAACGGGGCCAAATGCAACCGATACGTAAGCTTTCGCTGTTGTGTTGAGGAAGCAATGTCTTGGACGTTAGGCCAAGACACGTGGAATTATAAGGAAAATTGACTCTGGTGATATTAAAGTACGATCGCAAAACCGTACTTAAGCCGAGCTTAGCTGCTAGCCACCGGTTGAGGTGCTGCACGCTAACTGACCAATATGCATACTAAAGGGCGACTTCTGTCTAATGACAGAGTGCCAAGTCACAGCCTATTTGGACTGTGACTTCTACCTACTTTTGTAACGGGAGATTGTCCCGTTACAGTTACTCCGGGAGAAGGACGTGTGTGAAATTGCAGCATGTCTGGCGGAAATCCGCCCGTCGTTAGAGGAAGTGGACTCCTTCATTTTGACACAGCAAGTTAAGGAGCTGAAAGTCACGCCGTGCTTTACGTGGAAAGTGGAGAGGAGCCCTTCGTCCCTGAAACGGTGCGGTTTCGACTGTCGGAAAAGCTGATTGATAAGGCACTAGAAAAGCTTCAGCAAGAAAAAGCCACGACGAATGACGGACAACCGATCGCTAAAACTATTGTAGTCGATGGCAACGCGAGTGATGAAGTTCCAGTAGTAGTGATCCAGAAGATTGGCAAATTCACTCGAGAGCAGTTAGAGGCAATGAAATGGATGTGGAACTTGCGCAAGACCTGCTCGGAAGGAGGAAAGTGCATCACTTGGCTATTTTCAGACATGAAGGAGCTAGTGGTCAACAACTCAGTGGTAGTACGCGGCCGAGGAGATCCGTACGACTTGGCCGTATGCCAAGGTCCCAAACATGGGTTTCGACTTCACTTTTGCGGAGCTATATCGATTCAGATCAGGGAAATGGCTTAGTGACGACTCTATTCGTGGTTTTACGGAGTATCTGAGCCGTAAATACTGCAACAACACCACAGTGTTCCTGCCGACTGCTTCCAGCTCAGTTGCAGGCAGCGAGTCTGACGTGACCACTATGCTGCCGGGAGCAGCGCTGGTTGAAATTCGTTCGTGTGTGGACAATGCTGCAAATGACAGCGTCTTTCTTCCTGTCAATTTCGACACCAGTCATTGGGTTTGTCTTGTCATCGACAACAAGAAGCTTCAGGTGTATGACAGCATGAACAAGAGAAAGATCGCGAAGGTGCTGAAAACTATGGCGACAGAGATTGTCAGCGGCTCTCTGGATGGAGAATATGAAGTCGCCACGCTGAAGACCCCACGCCAGAAAGATGGAGATAGCTGTGGAGGCTTCGTTTGCCTTCGCTTCTGGGGTCAAGTGTCAAGCGACGCTCCAGACGATGTATCGCCAGCGGGGGTTACGCTAATGCGCTGTGAAATGCTGCGAGCGGTGATGGAGATGAGGAGCAATGAGAGCACAACGCCGTAGCTGCAGCAGCAGTCCCAAGAGACTTCAATCCGTCTCACGAAGAAAACCTGGCGAATACCTGGACGATGCCTGTTAGTTACCTGGGAGAACAAGCATAGTAGTTAAAGCAGCACGGTAAATACAAAACCTGGTAACTTCCTGGACAATACCTGGAGATTGACTGGAGATAAGGAAGCCACCTGATTGGACAAATCGTGCCATTGTGCTCTCCACAGATCCCGACGAAGCGGCGAAGGTGTCATTTCCACTTTTGCTCATGTCCTGCGCATGTGACTATTCCAGGTCTCACGACCTGGGTAATACCTGTTTTGGTAAATTTATGAATAAATTACACCAGTTTCGGGCACTTTCTCTGCGCGTACGAGAAACCTGGACAATACCTATATGGACACCTGGAAAATACCTGTATCTGATTCCGATCAGACTTCAGAAAAACCTGAACCGTTAAGGTCGTCCTTTCATTTATGCAGCGTTGAGCGAACAAACGGTGGCGACAATTTTGCAAGCTCAGTGCTTGGATGGCGATCAATGCAAAGGTTTGCGTTTACATTACACGTAGTTCGAAGCTCCCCGAACATACTCAGATCCTGCGAAGGCCCTCCCAAATCATATATTTGTTAGAAGGCCCTCGTTCTCCCAAATGGTGGCCCCACTTGAGCTCACCAAGTCATATTAAGCTGCTAGGTCAGCTGAAGTGTGGCGAATTCATGGGCCACCCTCAAACGGTCGCCGTCTACGAGACTAGTTCAACTTTTTGCACAGAGGTTTGGTCCGACAGCTCGAGCTTGACCAGCTCGTGGGCCTCGTACGTGGCAGCGCTGGAACAAGCAGAATCCGGTAAAGACCGCTACGTTGGTCAAGACTGGGCGGAGATGAAGCGGTTGCGAAGATGCTGGCAGTGGCCATGAAGATTGCAAAGACGGAGAGCAGTGGCGAAGCACTGCTCATGCGCCGCGACGATGCGGGCGAAGGGCGAGACCTCGAGTCCCGGACTTTGGCAACTTGGGCATCAGGTCGAGTTACAGATCTCCATCTCCAATGACCCTCATTGGTCCATCCTTTCAGTACCAAAAGAGCAAAATGGTGGAGAGCTCTCCGGCCGAACCTGCGACTGCGCGCGCGCCGTTCGCGGACGAGGATGGCGACTACGACGAGGAGGAGGACACGTATCTGCTGCATAACCTGGCGGAGCAGGGCCGCGTAGACCGCTTGCGCGCACTGCTGCCCCTGCCGCTCGAGGGCGTGGCGCCTCCTCCGCGTCTGAGTGTCCTCTCGAGCGAAACGAGTCTGCTGGAGAAGGACGACATGGGCTTCTTGCCGCTGCACGTGGCCGTGATCCATCAGCAATTGGACTGCGCATTGCACCTGCTCCGCTACTCGCCGGCGCTGACGAGCGCCATGCTGCGACTCAAGGGCGGGGACTTTGGCACGCCCTTCCTGCACCTGGTGCTGCGTGTGGGGGCCATCAACGCCCCCTTCAGCCAGGCCATAGTGGACGAGCTTTTTGGCGAGAAGCAGCAGGATCAGGACTTTTACGGTGACGACGTACGCGCACTGCTGTTCGAGAAAGTAGCGGCTAGGGACGAGGAAGGCAATTCGCTCTTCCACCTGTGCGCCCGCTACGACCTCGTGGCGTGTCTGGACGTGCTGGCAGCGTTCTATAAACACCAGTTAGCTGTTGTAGAAGCAGGCGAGAGCGACAACGGGGACAAGAAGAAGCCGCTGAAGCTCGAGACGCTGCTGGAAAAAGGCAACAAGGTGGGCTTCCGGCCGCTGCACGAAGCCGTCAAGTACCGCTCTGCGGCCGCGGCCAGGAAGCTGGTGAATGAGCACAGGGTGGATGTGAACACGATGACGCCGCTGCGCCAGACGCCGGCGCACATTGCCGCGCTCGCGGACTTTGCCGAGGGCGTCGAGATCCTGCGCGGCTCTCCTCGTCAGGACGCGGCGGATTTTACGCTGAAGGACTCGCATGGATGCACCGCAGCTCAAGTGGCTCGCAGGTGCTCGTTTGAGGCGCTGGAGAAGCGGCTGCTAGCAGCAGAGGCAGGCAAGGGCGTTGCGGAGACGGCATCCCACGAGGACGACGTGGCGCAGAGAGACCAGACGCGGTTCTTCTTCCACCCTGAAGTGTGGCGGCACTTGCCCATGGCCTACCATCGTCGCGGTGGGCCAGACCCGCCACCGGAGAACCCCGAGCGAATCGACACGCTCGTGGACCCGGTGTTTGGCATCTTGCGCTCGCGCGAGTTCCAGCGTCCCAATGTCAAGTGGGACCACGACATCGAGCGCGCAGACATCGCCGACGTGTTGCGCGTGCACGAATTCCACTACGTCGATCGTCTGCGGCGGAAGTGCGCGCCTCTTGCGGCGTCCGTAGCGGGCAAGAAGCCGGTCGTGTCCAAGCACGACGGGGCCAGCCAGCACCAGTTTCCCGGCCAGCCCCAAGCTGCCAACGCCGGCGGTGACGCTGAGGAGTGCCATGCCACATTCCCATTGGATTTGGACACGGCGCTGTCGGTGCGCTCGTACGACGCGGCAACCCGTGCTGCCGGAGCGGTGTGCAAGGCGGTTGACGAGGTGGTGGGAGGCAAGTGCAGGAACGCGTTCTGTATCGTGCGGCCGCCTGGCCATCACGCTGGCCCAGTCGGGAAAGTGGTGTGTGAGAACGATCCGGAGGGCAGCCTCGGCTTCTGCCTGTTGAACAACGTGGCTGTGGGCGCTGCGTACGCCCGTGCCCATCTGAAGCACCGCGGGATTAACAAGGTGGCGATCCTGGACTTTGACGTCCATCACGGCAACGGCACGGAAGAGATCGTGCGGCAGCTTGTGCCGTCCACCAAGGAGGTCACGTTCGAGACGCCGTATGGCGTGGGGAAGCAGGTCGTGCACCAGTACAAGCCCTGGCGTAGCCACGACGACGCGGACAACGTCTTCTTCTGTTCGGTGCACGGGTACGGCCACAAGGACCCGGAGAACAAGGAGGAGCTGGTCAAGGGCGAGACCCAGGGCTGGCTCTACCCTGGCTCGGGCGTCTCGAGCGTCAAGGAGAGCCCCGTCATTTGGGACGAAGGCATGGAGTTCTGCCGCGAAGGCGCGTCCGCGTCGCGTCTCAAGTGGCGCAGCGCGTTCCGCGACCGCATCTTGCCCAAGCTGCGCGAGTTCAAGCCGGACCTCATCTTCCTGTCGGCGGGCTTTGACGCGCACAAGAAGGAGCTCGTCAACTGGGGGTACGTGTCGCTGCTGGAACAGGACTACGAGTGGCTCGTGGGCCACATCAAGCAGATCGCCAACACGTGCTGCGACGGCCGCCTGATCTCGGTGCTGGAGGGCGGCTACAACTTCCACGGACGCATGGTCTCGCCCTTCGCCCGCAGCGTCGCGGCGCACGCGCGCGCGCTCGTCAACCCGGCGAGGGAGCCCTGGGACGAGGAAGAGATCGCCAAGGAGGCCGCGCACGAGCTGGCGCTGCTGGCCAACTACACGGCGCCGGCCGCTGCGCCCGGCGTCACGGTGTTGCAGACGAAGAAGCGTGGCAAGACGGAGGCCGCGATGCCGATGGCCCGGGCGAGGAGCAAGCGCGCGAGGAAGGAGGTGGACTACGTGGCGCTGGCCAAGCAGCTGGCCGAGCAGGACCAGCAGCGAAAGCACCCGAAGTAGCTGTTACAGGAAGGTGCATCCCGATTTTGGTAGTAGTGTTTACTGAGACGAGGCGCAAGATACCGATTTTGATAGTTGAAGTGGTTGCCGTTAGAAAATCGACTGCTTTGCCGCGAACTTAGCGCTGGCTGCGCCTCGTGGCAGAGCAGAGCAGCGGGACGCCCAAGCAAGCCAAGCCGTTAAAAGAGCGATGACAGCCGCACCAGCGAAAAATGTCGTCACGCTTGCTTGCTTGGCAGAAACGCTTGGGCGTTTTGCGAGTGCGGTGGCGTCTGCCGCAAATTTGCACGTCTTCGCTAAACAGCGCCAGCATTGAAATTGGCAATGGCCTTGCTGTCTGCAGGACTGGCCGAAGCTGCGGGCCACGTCGGCTTCAACGCCGATCCACTTCGACTTACACTTCGTGATCCCAAGCAGCGGCGCCACGTCTTTACCGTCACTGAATGGTCGCACATATACTGGGGCCAAGTGACAAGTGACGTGGGGCCCTGCGATACACTCGGGCACGGCCGGCAAGATAGAGCCCGCTGTGGCGGCAGCGCAAATGAAGCTGGCACAGATGAGGCTGGTCCAGGCCTGTATGCTCGAGCACCCGTCACGCGGCCGGACTTCGCTGGCGATACGGCAAAAGCAAGCAAGCCTTGCCAAGGCCAGAGAGACCAAGACGATGTAGCCATCTAAGAGGCTTAGAGTGGCACTCCAGAGGGTCGGAAGATACTCCTCCGATTGACTTGGTTTGACTATGGCCGCACCGGCTGCCACGTTAGCCCTACCCCGCACGTGAATGATGGTTTTCACTTGCCCATCACAATGTATTTTTAGCCAATCACAGACGTTCGCACATGTCGCAGGAATGAAAGTAGTAGTCCGATAGTAGTTCAAATATGTACAAATAATAATCGTATTATGCTTCTATTATGCCCACCGTAGCGAAGGACCTGATGGCTGCTGCCGACGATGCACCGCTTCAACGCGGGCTTCTGCCCCAGCTATAAGGTAGTCCTCGTTCTAATTCTCTATTAGAATGCCCGCTTGGGGATTTTGGGGTCATCGGTGCAGCCACTGCAACCTTTCAACATCAGTTTGTAAATGACGAGTCTCCCTTCAACTTCAATAAGCTTATCTGGTTTAACTTCTGTACATGTAAATAGCGTATGAAACCTCGATTATTTCAAAAGTGGGGCCTCACTCGGCAAACGGCAACAACTACAGATGCTATCGCGACTAACGAAGGCTAGATGCCAGAAGCTCACAAGATCGCAGCCACAATTTCGAATTGGTTTAGCACTTCGAAACTAACTCTTAATAGATAGAGCTTCATGATCGTGCGAGTGCATGATGCACACTGGTTCACCCGACAAAAAAAATACACCGAGTATTTTCATCACGCGTCTTCAACTCAACCCATTTGAAGCAACAGTCATGCGTGTGGATCGCCCGCCAGGTCATCGCCAGCAGCCAACGCGACCAGCTACAAGAGCCAAAACTCCTACCCGGCACTGCTGGACCCCAACACACACAGAGCTACAAGCGATCCTTGTCCAAGACCTTTCTGCAGAACGCGTCACGTCGTGTGCACACCATTGGCATCATCCCTGTCAAACCCCGCTGCCATTGATACGCTTCTCGCCCGACGTCGTGACCAACAAACAAACACGCAGTAAAGTTTGAGCTGAAAGATCACATCAACTTGGATAGTACTTCTGTATCTTCAGCTCCAAGTACTATTTAATCACAGCCCTAGCCCTGATTACTATTTTACTTGCTGCCATGCCCCCTCTCTCCCCGATATTGAAGATGGGCAATCCGCAGCTGCGATTGGCCATAAGCGTCGCTCTGGCGCCTTATGATTGGCCAAAAAGTGGCGTGCCGATTGTGATTGGCCAAAAAGGTGTCGTAACTGCCAGCTGCGCACTGAATTTTTGCCGACTTGGCCTCACTTAGCAAAAAGACAGCCGACGCGCAAGTCAAGTGTCACTTGCCGTCTAGCGCAGCAGCCGAGCACCCACCCACACCAGCAGGACCCCGGGCGCCCTCCGCCCCACAACACACAGCACCATACAGACCACACACAGCAGCAGCGGCATGAAGGACGCCGCATCCAGCAACAGCAACACACTCGCACCTGCAGGCAACCGCCGCCCGCGCGCGCAGAGCATGCAGCACTTCAGCGATAAGTGCTCAGTGCCGGGCGAGTGCTGTAGCTCCGGCTCGTTCGTGAGCAAGCTGTACCGCATGGTGGACACAGAGCCCTCCTCCATCGTCTCGTGGTGTCGAGGTGCGTGCCTTCTAACTGGCTGTACCCTCTTGCAAGCTTCAACCCATTCACTGTCTCGTTGTGTGTTTGTTTCTATAGGAGGCAGCGCGTTCTGCATCGTCGACCCCAAGCTCATGGCCGAGCACTGTCTGCCCAAGTACTTTCGCCACCGACGCTTCTCGAGCCTCATCCGCCAGCTCAACTTCTACAGCTTCTACCGCGTGCAGGAGGGCCAGCTCACCATCTACCAGCACTCGTTCTTCCGGAAGGGCCGCCCCGATTTGCTCGTGCACATCAAGCGCCGCGGCGCCGGCAAGGCCAAGGACCCGTGGTTCGACCCGCTGGCCAACACCAGCAGCAAGGCGCCCGAGCAGCCGTCGCCCTCCAGCGTCCATCTCACCCCCATGAGCGGCGCGCAGACGCCCACGATCTCGCCCACCCCGCTTGGACTCGCCGCCTGCTACTCGCCCATGGCCAAGCCCGTGGCGCTGGACAACATGTCGCCCGCACTCAAGCCCGCCATGGTGCAAGCCTCTCCACCCTCTGTGGATCTGGGCGGCTCGTACCTGAGCGACGGCCTCGTCCGGAAAGATATGGACCACGCGTACCCGCTGTCGTCGGCGCTCAACATGAGGAACGAGCTGCTGTTCGGGGACATGATGGACGCGAGCCTGTCACTCCCCAGGACGGCGAGCGGCCTGTCGGCGCCGCTGGATATCGACATCCAGGACTTTCTAACGGACGACTGCAACATCACCCCGGACCAGATGGACGACCGCCTGTGCGGCGCCATGAACGCCAACAAGTGCGCGCTGGTCTCGCGCGACTGCCTCAAGTTCGACGACGCGCAGAGCCTGGAGCCGTCGCCCGTGCTGTCGAGCCAGGAGGACGCCGAGTCGGCCAGCTTCGAGAACGAGGTGCTCATGGACCTTGCCAACGTGGAGCCCGGCGCGTGGGAGGTGCCGCTGTCGCCGCTGAACGACGAGGAGGACATGATGCCCTGGCTGGATCTGTGCTTCTAGACTGCATGGTCGCGTTGCCGACCGATAGACGAAGCCCGTGACGCTGATTATTTATGCCCCAGCGACGCTGCTCAGCGAAGTCTGTCTCCCGCCCGTCCCTCAAGAAGTGAGCTCTTCCAAGCAAGGGCCCCAAGCAAGTTTCAACTCATCATCGTTCCCCGTTAGGACTCAAGTGTCGTAAGGATGTAGGCAGACAGAGAATTAAGTTAGCAAGTTATTAATCAAGAGGACGTACGACGTAGCAGGATATAAATGTAGGAAGATAGCCGAGCAGCAGCTAAGGAAACGAAACACGATGAAAAAGCAACCCCCGCGTCGGATTGATAGCCGAAGTCGGTTAAGATGTCGGTCAAGCTGCTATGCTCCATGCTCAGCATGGCGTAGGACTGTCAACATGCTGTCCAGGCCGCGGGATAGTTCGGCATGACACCCAGAATGCGGTCTAATAGGGAGAGACCAGAGACGACAACTCGATGCAGACAAGGCGCTATCTTATGGCTTGTTTTAGTACTTGAAGACGGACACGCGGCCGGCTACCGTCTGCGTGGACTGCCGCGCCTCCTCCTCCTTGAACAGCAGCTTGGTCTCCTTCTTCTCGGCGCGTCGGGCCATCTTGTCCATCTTGACGGCGGCTTTGCGCGCGCGCTTGTCCTCCTTGGTCTCGCCCTTCTGTCTCCGCGTGGGCTCGGCCTGCTGCTCCTTGTGCTTGCCGGCCTTGCTCGCGGCCGGCGCCTCTGCCTCGAACACGCCCAGCGGCATGCCCGTCTTGCGCGACAGCGTCACCTTCTGCTTGCGCAGATCACCGCCCTCCGCGATGCTGGCGATGGCCGGCTGTTTCTTCTTCTTGCGCCGCGTCGGGCCCTCCTCCCGCAGCACCGTCGGGTGGTTGTCCATCGTCGAGTACGTGCTCACGATGGTCTCGCAGTCCCATTGCTCGCGCTCCTCGCGCCTCAGGTACTGGTTGCGTTCGTACAGCTCCTGCAGCTCCATCTTCTCGCGCTCGGCGCGCGCCACGGGCTCCTCGGGCTCGTCCTCGTCCTCCGTGTCCGCGTTCTCGTCGTACTCGTACGCGTGGCGCTCGGCCGCGCACTCGTCCAGCACCTTCTGCAGGTTGTTGCCTTCACGCAGCGCGTTGCCCAGCTTTCCTTCGGCATCTGCGAGCTCCTGCTGCACGAAGGCGTAGTCCTCCACCACGGCGGCCAGCAGCTCGCCGTCCAGCGTCTCCTTGCCGCGCGTCTCCGGGTCGTCCTCCTCCAGCTCGCCCAGCTGCTCGTCGTCGTACTCCTCGGCCAGCGTCTTCTCGAACAGCTCGTCCAGCACGCGCTGCGTTTCGTCGCGGTCCGCCGGCAGCTCGGCTTGCTCTTCCTGCGCGTCTTGGTCGTCGCTAAACTCCTCCTCGTCTTCGCTGAACTCCTCGCCCTCGCTGTCCGTGAGGTTGCCGCGGTAGAGCGGCGTGACGCCGCTCGCCGCCTCCATGAGCTTGGCAATGTGTGCGTCGTAGTCAAAGTCGTCGGCGCCGGCGTCGTCCGCGCTCGCCTCGGCGGCCTGCACCACGAAGTTGTCGTCCAGCTCCTCGAAGGCCTCGTCGTTCACGAGCGCCTCGCGCAGATCGCCGTCCATGACGTCCGTAGTGAGCGTGATGGCGTCCAGCAGTCGGTCCTGCTCCTCTGTACTGGGCAGAGCGTCCTCGGGCAGGTCCACCTTCCTGGACAGCGCGCGGGCCTCCTCGCCGGCGTCGAAGCGGCTCGTGGCTGAGTAGAACTTGCCGTGGCCCATCTCCTTCATGTGCTGCGAGTAGTCGTAGCCGTCGCGCACCATGCCGTTCTCGTCCACGAGGTCCTCGGCCTCCACGCCGCCGAAGCGCACTTTGCGCGCGGGGAAGGCAGGCTTGCTGCTCTTCTTCTTAGGCGGTTTGGAAGCGCTTTTCTGCTTGGCCGGAGCGTCGAGGAGGTCGGGCATCTCGTCATCGCTGTCGTCGAAGTCTGAGTCTTCTTCGTGCTCGTTGTCTGACTCGGAGTCGGAGCGCAGCTCCACGTGCTGGCTGGACGACAGCAGCACGTACTTGGAGGCATCGGGGTCGTTGGCCTTGGGGTCGCGCTGGCTGCGGTGCACCACGTGGAAGTGTTGCGCATCCTTCTTGTTAATGAACTGTTTCTTGCGGACCTGTAGAGCGAAGGAGGGTGGAGGAGGTTAGCGAGGAAGCACACACAGAGATGTCTCCAAGCACGACACTTGCCATGGTTGCGACGAAAGTGGTTGAATGGCTTCCAGTCGATGGTGATGATGGAACATGAAGTACAGTGAGCATTTTCTAACTGAGAAAGAGAGGGTCATACGCCACATTTGTTTTCACAGGATATACATGATTGCTGTTTAAGTGGTAATGATGGAAACTTCTGCATATAGAAGAATGAAGGTTATAACTTCAGCGGATCTTGATTAGGCAATCATGATTTGCCCAATCAGGTACACCCGAGTGTCCACCAAGAACACTTCGACTTGAGGTGGGTTTGCTTCTGTATTAATGAAGCGGTTTACAGTTTGCCACGGACCCTCTGCTCTCAGCTTTACAGCTTGGCCAGCGCGACGTTGACGGCGGCCAGGCCCGAGGCGTCGAGCGAGTCGGCCGAGCCGCCGCAGGCCGCCACGAGCGCCTGCAGGGGCTCCATGTCGAGCGCGTCGCAGAGGTCCTCCGTCTTGATGACGTCGATGGAGCCCTCGAGCCCCTGCTCGTGCGCGGCCGCCATGAGCTCGCGGAAGGCCTTCTTGACCTTGCGCAGCATCTTCTTCTGCTTGTCCTTGGCCATCTTGGCGCCCTTGCGAGCCTCCTTCTCCTGCTCCTCGGCCTCCTTGGCGGCGCGCTCGGCCTCCTCCTGCTTGCGGTTCTCCTCGTCGATGAGGCGCTGGGCGGCCTCCTCCTTCTCGAGCTTGGCGCGGGCCTTGCGGTCCTTCTCCTCCTGCTTGACGCGGCGGATGCGCGGGTCGTTGGCCAGCGCGCGGTCCACCAGACTGGCCAGCCGGGCGTACTCTTTTTTCTTCTTCTTCTTGGCGGCGGCCTCGTTCTTCTTGGCCATCCAGCGCTTGTGGTCCCGGTGCTCGGCCGAGTCTACGTCGTGCTCCGAGTCGTGTGTGAAGTCGCGCCACGAGTCGAACTTGTTCCAGAAGTCGTAGAACGCGTACACCTCGTCAATAGCTTTGTCGTCGTCTCCCAGGGTAGGCACAGGCTTGTTCTCACTGAAGCGAGCGTTGGCCTCGAACACGGGGCCATACAGCTCGTAGAAGCTCTTGCCCTCGCCTGTGGCGTCGTTCTCCTTGACCTTCTCGCTACCCGAGGGGATCCACTCGTCGAAGTCGCACTGCGAGTCGTACGCGCGCTTCTTCTGCGGGTCCATGAGCGTGGCGAAGGCCTTCTGCACGGCCAGGTAGTTGGGGTCGTTCTCCGTCTTGCCCGTCTTGTCCGGGTGGTGCTCGATGAGCACGCGGTGGTACGCCTTCTTCACCTGCTCGTCCGTCACGTCGAAGCCGATGTCGCTCAGACCCAGCTGCTGGTACATGGTCAGGTCCAGGAAGTTCTTGCCGCGGATGCTGCGGCGGTATTTGCGCAGCACCGACTCCTCGTGCTTGCGCATCGCGTCACGGGCTTTGGCGGCGTCGTCCACCTCCTCGCAACTGGCTGAGCGGCCGCGCGCCATGTTGCGCGCGCGCTTGAGGTAGGCGCGGCCCACGGGCTCCACGCGCTTCTGCGCGAAGTAGCCGCCCAGGCCCACGACCATCTTGGACTCGGTGAAGCCCGCGGGGGGCGTCGGCAGCGACAGCGTCAGCGAAGACATCGTAGATCTCTGACGATTTCTAAAGTGATCGAGGGGCGGATGGAGCGGACGCAAGAATGGTTGGCCGCAGGACGATAAGGTACCGGTTCCAGTACCGTGAAGTCTCAGTCGGTCGCAGCATCAGTGAGTCGGGTGCAGCATCAAACCGGTCTTATACCGGTTGTAATAAAATTGGTGTAAGCGCACACCAAGGCAAGTTGAAGTGGATCTGGTTAGAACGAGTCGCTTGGCCTCCAGCAGGCACGACTTGCTGCACGCGATGGCCAACATGGCCAACGGGGTGCGACTGCGCCACGAGTTGGCGCTTCACGGCATTTGCTGCAGACGCTTTGCAGACAGACCCCGCACGCGCGGTAGAAGGCGTCTATGATCGACGGCTTCTTGGCGCAAACACAGCACGCTTCGGTCGTGACCTGCGCTTGGCTTTTTCCCACGCACAGTGCGTGGAATGGCACAGAGGTGGCCTCGGCCACAGTGCTGTGACCAAGGCCCACGTCAAACTCCTCGAGGTCGAGCTCTTCCAGGTCCACGGCGGAGAGCTCGTCGCAAACTGTTGACGAGGCCGTGACGCTGTTAGCTTTCCTCATCGTCAGAAGCGTAAGACGCTTGGCCTCCGCACTCGTCATGGCCCCGGGAAGCGTCAGCATCATTGCGCACGACGCCTTGTTCAATAGCATAGCGGGGACGTCGCCCCCCCCCAAGTCGAACATGCCCTTGGCGTACATGTCCAGCGTTGGCGGTAGAAACAGCAGATGATGCTGGCTCGGATGACGCCGCTATCCTTTGGCGGTGGCATCTTGCAAAGTCGACGCTTTCGTAGGCGTATCCATACCGCTCGCCCTGAGCGTCGGTGGCGATCCCCATCGACCCCAGCACGCACAGATCGCGATGACTGCGAGCTTAGCGTCTCCAATTCCACCGGTGCTGGCGGTACGGGTCAAGAAGCGACCCTCCTTCCAGCATTGCCAGCAACGCGCAGTCCAAGTAATCTCTGCTGACCAGGGCGTGCATCTCTTCGCGGGTCTTCGCATGCAAGCCGTACAGCACTTCCTCGAGCGTGCCTGGTACGGACCCACGCAGAGGACCATCGGTCGCTTAGGTGATTGAACTTGAGCTTGTTCTTGAGCGCGTTTCGATGATCTGCGCTTGTAGATGCTCACGGCGTCATGGCGCTTCAGCAGCTTCCAGTCCCCATTGCTTGGGTCGGGGCACTTCATACGCTGATACTCGTTTTCATGAGCCAGCGTGCGCGAGACCATGCTGTGTGCGAGATGGCCTGTGTCTCGCCGTCCGAGACGCGTGGTAGCCGGGGGCTCTTTGGCGCCTTGGTGAATGCCTTCGGTCCGTGCAGTGCTACCTTGTGAAGATCAGGGGCTGTAACATACCGCGTCACCTCTGGCGATAGGAAGTTGTGCTCAACGGGTAGTGAAGTCGCCATGGTGGTGCAGTGCGTTGCTCCGAGCGTGTCGGTCGTGGCTAACAAGAAAGTGAGCACTAGGAAGGGAAGTTCCTATACGAAGCTCAGCTCAAAGGATCTCGACTGACTTGGGAGTGGATGGCCCGGAGCATGTGTCAGAGCGATTTCCCCACAACTCGAGTGGCTGTTTGTCCTGCACATCGTAACGCCTTCTGCTGCTGCACGTTCGGCCGTGTTTGTAATCCTCTTCAAGTAGAGGGCCAACGCGAAGAACTCTCTGTGGGTTTCTTTCACTTGCAGGCTGCAAGGTGCTGCAAGTTGTAGCACCTCGGTGTCAAACGCAACTCCAAGTTGAAATGAGTTGAAATGATATGGAGGTCTTGGACAGTCCCGCATAGTCTTAGCAGCTAAGAACCACAGCTTCAAACCCAAATTTGTAAGTTCATGCACGATTCAACGACTCTGCAACACCGAATGCTCGTCATGAGGTTCACCTTGATTGGAGCTGAACGCCGTTCAGTGAACGGACAATTTGTTCCTCTAACAGCGCACCATCCTGGATTCTGTGTCATCGGGCCCATTCGTTTGCTAGAGACTTCGACAAGGTCGATACGATCACAACCCCCTTTGAACGCAGTCGGTATTCATCGTCAGCAATCGTCGACTCGAAGTCGTTGGTATTGTCTTCATCTTCCAACTGGGGGTATTTGTCATGGATCGCTGGTAGTTAGAAGCTTTGACGCCAGGGACGCTGCTGAACCTGTACAACATCAAAATCAAGTCGGCATCGCAGTGGTCCTGATCTTCATGTTCGACTACTTCACGTTCTACACGTTCTACCTCTTGGTGTCGGCCACGGAGGCTACCGCTGCTACCTCGGTCGATTTCTAGCATAATACGATTTGAGAATCCATTGTCGAAGCTCAAGCTTCCACAAGGAGCTACAGTACGTGGTTTGAAAGTGTACATATTGGTGGACTACGACAAGTTACAGATACAACAACTCAGTGGCAATACAGCCAAGTTACGGAAGAATGGGGCACGGGTCCAGCGGGTTGACAGCCAGTTGCTTGGCTTCCAGAAGGCAGGACTTGCAGCAGGCGACAGCCACAGGCTGAGGGCGAGCAAACAGTCGGCGCTTCACGTGGCACTTGTTGCAGACTCCACGGAGGCAAACACCACAAGTGCGGTGGGTAGCACCGACGATGGACGCCATGGCCGGCTTCTTGGTGCACACGCAGCAGGGCTCAGCAGCCAATTGTCTTCTCGAGCGCGACTTTCGGTGGCCCTTGGACAGCAAGCGGCTCAAGCCTGGCTGGATGGATGCGATCGCGGAGGAAACCTCCGACGAGAGACTGGAAGCCGAGTTCGAGAAGCCGGCCGGATTCGAGTCATCCGTCAGGTCAAACTCCTCGAGATCCAAGTCGTCGATGGACGAGGACATCGAGTTCTCTGCCTTCTGCAGAGCCAAGAGCGTAAGCCGCTTGGCTTCGGCGGCCTCCATTGCTCCAAGCACCGAAAGCATCAGCGAACACGAGGTGTTGTAGACCAGGAACGACGGGATGTCGCCGCCCAAGTCGAACATGCCCTTGGCGTACACTTCGACGATGTGGGACCCGGGGACCTGACGGTAGATGCAGCAAAACATCATGTTGGCGCGGATCGTGTCGGTCTCCTCGGGAGGTGGTGGACAGCCCGCGAAGTCCACACTCTGGAGTAGATAGTAAGCGTACCGCTCTCCCTGGGCATCCGTGCTCATGCCCATGGATTCAAGCGTGCACAGGTCGCGGTGCTTGAGGATCTTGGCGTCTCCCAGGCCGTCCGTGAGGTGCCATTTGAGCGCAAGCTGTCGATACGGATCAACCGACGAACCGCCTTCCAGCTGGGCCAACAAGGCGCAGTCGAGCGTGCCCTTGCTCACATACGGTACGGTGAGCTGCATCTCCTCGCGCGTCTTGGCGTGGATGCCGTACATGACGTCTTCGAGCTCGCCAGCGATAAAGCCAATACAGAGGACCATTGGGCGTTTGGACGCACCAGCGCGACTCTGCTCCGGTCGCTTGACTGCTCTGCGCTTGTAGATGCCGAGCTCGTTCTGGCGCTTGAGCAGCTTCCATTCACGCTGGTTGAGATCGGGCCGCTTGGTGCGATGATACTCGCTTTCATGAGCCAGAGTGCGCGAGACAATGCTGTGCGCAAGGTGTCGGAACGCTTGAGCTTCTCCATCAGCCAGATGCATCAGTGGGGCGTCCTTTGAGGACACTGGGGCGGGTGTGTACTTGGCTTGGTGCAGGAGTTCTTGCAGAGCTTCTGGCGCGGTGGCACGACGCGTTGACTCCGGTCCAAGCACTTGCTGATTGGGTGGAGACTCTGCCATTGCTGTGGTTGGCAGCTCAAAGAAATACGAAGAAATACTGATTGAGCCGGTCGAGGAGGATGAGAGAGTGAGGAAAGTGCTGTGCCTTTGTGGCTTTCACCTACGTCTCGACATATCCGAGAGGAATAGAGGCGCTCGACATCTGCTGGAGCGATGTGGTGGAGAGGGCTTGGCTTTTACGGTAGTCTCGGGAAAATGCCCAAATGAGTAGGAACTTGCAAATAAACTGCCGGACGAGTATGAACCGACAACTTACACGTCCAGCAGTTAATTTGTCGGCGACAAGGCCTATCCCTGAACCGAAGCCGTCGGTATTCTCGCATACATCGCACGGCACCAATTGTGCCCCTATTTGAAGGTCTGCATGTTGTAGCCTTGTTGACGGCAATTGCTGTAGTCCACCCTCCTCGCCATTGTTTCTCGCTTCGTTTTGAGTCTCCCACGCCGTCCAGGCCCTGGTTCAGGTGGGGGAACACGAGTGCAGTGATTCGTGCTCAACGTAACGAGATACTGAACGTGTCGTGCTAGGGATCGTCGCGGTGAACATAGCTGTTGTCTGGCGATGCGTGCTGAGCCAACATCCTTGCTCTGTGTGTCGTATACCTTCATGCGCTTGGATGTCACGGCCATCCCCTTCTCAAGCCGCATTCAATTCGTCCTCAATGGACGGTCTCGATCTACATACACTGTTGGGCTAACGTGGATAGTACACACAACTTGATACTCCTCTGGGCATTTTAGTCTCCCTACAGCACGGGATCAGCAAGCGCTTAGGGCGACGCAACTGGCCCAGATTGATGAGACTTCCCGCTCAGAACCACCATGTGGCTTGCTGCACCTGGAAATGCTGACAGCTCGGCACCAAGTGGCGGTTTCACACGCGGCATTGCGAAAGGACTCACGAAAAGCTGCAAGATCAGAACAGGCCTATCAAGTGGGCGACCAGCTGCTGCAAGACGTCAGTGAACGCGCAGGACTTTCGTCTGCAATCGACGGGTGGCCTCGCTGCTGTTACCGGTACTGTATGAGTCAAAGTCGTCGTTTGGCCGCAACTCGTACGGAGGAGCTCTTTGCTGAGACCGTCAAGACCTCCGATCCTTGATACTAAAAGGGCATATTAATTAATAAAACTGCAAAAACCTGCAAAAACCTTGACGAGCATCCGCTGTCGCCACCTCCCTATGGTACCAACTTCACCGGCTGGATGCCCACGAGCGGCTCCGCTCCCTCTGTGTGCTCCAAGCAGTTGCGTCGTAAAACAAGGGGCACCAGATGAATCGTTCACATCGACAAGAGGTCTCTGCCGCTGCATCTTTACTAGCTGAACGTGGCTGTTACAATCGATCTGACCGAGCAGATACCATTGCGGCCCTCAACCTCAAAAGCCTTCCGATGCTGGAAGAAGAAGCCTCGAGGAGCGGCGCACCCCACGTCAACCTCACGTTCTACGCTCCACGTGAGGAACCAGCTCCTGCCGGACCATTCATGTAAGTTAAAAACTTGATCCAAAACCCCAACAACCTGGACAGTGTAGCCCTGACAATGCCTCGTTGTTCATCACCGCAGCAACCTCGGAACGTTCGACAAGGTGGATATGATGGAGGCGTCGCCGACCTTGTACGACCAAAGCGAGGCGATCGTCGTCAACCACCGCTGTCTCGGAGTCGTGGGCATCGTCTCCATCCTCTACGTCTACTTGTGCGCCGGCCCCATCGGCTCCGAAGACGTCGTCTCCTCCTCCGGCCCGCTCATCGGCATCTTGGCTTTCCTTCTCTACGCCCTCGTCGTGGCGTTCCCGTTCGCCTACATCGTCGCTGAGCTCTGCTCCGCCTTCCCAGAAGACGGCGGCTTCACGGTTTGGGTGCTCAACGCCTTCGGACCCTTCTGGGCTTTCCAAGTGGGCTACTGGTCCTGGTTCGCCGGTGTCTTGCGCGGAGCTTTAATGCCCGGCACACTGCTCAGTCTTGTCACGAGCTACTACGACATCGACATCAAGTCGGCTGCGCTCACCTACTTCATCAAGGCGGTGATCGGTGTCCTCCTGGCGATCCCCACACTGGTGGGTTCGCGTACCGTCGGCCGCCTCAGCTTCGTGGTCCTCGCGGTCGTCTTTCTCAGCTTCACTATCTTCACCTTCTGGGCCCTCGCAACGTCAACCGAGTTCGACGATCTCTTCGAGGTACGAAGGGAGAACCTCTCGTACGACGCAGCCACGCGGGACGTCGTCTCGACCGGCGCCATCGCCATCCAGTGGACCACGTTGCTCAACACGCTCTTCTTCAAGTTCAAAGGCATCAACAACGCCTCCGTGTTCGGCGGCGAAGTGCAGAACCCCGCGCGGTCGTACGTGCGCGCCATCGCCTGGACGAGCATCTTGATCCTCGCCACGTACGTCGTCCCCATGACCGCCGGCATCCTGTCCGACGCGCTCCCGTGGTCCAAGCTCGATCGCGACTCGTTCCCTCTCTTCGCGCACTTCGTGGGCGGCACGACGCTGAGAACCATCGTCCAGATCGCCAGTTGCTGTGGCTCGGCGGGCATGTGCATGGCGGCGCTGTACGCCAAGACGTTCCTGGTCAGCGGCATGGCCGAGAACCGACTCGTTCCCGCCGTTTTCGCCAAGCGGAGCCAGCGCTTCCAAAGCCCAGTCAACGCCGCGCTGCTCACGCTCGTGGTCATGCTGGCGCTCATCAACCTCGACTTCGACGACATCCTGACCATGACGAACGCCTACTCCGCCGCCGTGCAGCTGCTCATCATCGCCACAATCATCAAGCTGCGTCGCGAGCTGCCCTACATCGCGCGTCCTACCAAGGTGCCTGGCGGAGTGCCGACGCTCTACGCCATGGCCGTGGTGCCGACCTTCATGTTCGGCTACATTACTTTCTACGCCTTCTCCAGCGTGGTCTCCGCCATCCTCATGGTGGCCTTCTTCGTGCCGGGGGTGGCGTACGGCAGCTACCGCTTCCACTACCGCCGCTCGCTCGTCTGATCTCCCACATCATCGTCGAAAGCAAGATAGATCATGTGTATAAAGCCGAGAGTTTTGTCAAAACTCCACGAGGTGCTTGGCCACCGTCGCACTTGTTCGTTGACGCGTCGCCTCTCGTTCGTCTTTGCTCTGAAGCAGGCGAGCCGGTACCCAGTCGTACGTTGTCTTGAGGCCTCCTTTCGACTTCACGCGGCCTTTCCCCACTAACAGCGGACTCAGGCCTCCACGTCTTGGCCCCGGTTCCTCTTCTTTCTCCTGGTGTTTAACAGGGATCGCCACCCACACGTTGTTCAGATTGACACGGGCTTCTTGCGCCACGATCTTCTCGAAGCGGCTCAACGGGACGCACTGCACCTTGCCGCGCGTCGAAGACGAACGCTGAGGTGGCCTCGACCGGAGTGGCAGTGGCTCGAGCAGCGTAGCTCGCTCACCTCGTCGCTGGGGAGGTCGCCTCTCATCCCGACGTGGCAATGGCAGCAGCGGCGTCTCTTGTTGACGCGCCAGCATCCGTGCTTCGAGGTCTCTACGGCGCTTCCTCTCCACTTCCGACGGCACCAGCAACGCACCACGCGCTTCTCGCAGACGCTCGCGCTGTCGTCGACGCAGAAACCTCGTCAGCTTGCAGTCTCGCAGCCGTCGAGCTTCCACCCGCGCGCAATGGCCACGCCACACGCGTTGGATCAGCCGCGCTGCTAACCGCTGCGCAGCTCGCCGCACGAAGAATGACGTTGCATTGGCACTGACCTTGTGTACGGTCTCCAGCGTGTCGTGGTGGACTTGTTGCCATTCCCGAAGGCGCGACGGCAGGCTTGAGAGTAGCGCTAGTACGCGCGCTTTGGCGTCCACGCTCGCTTGTTCGTTGCGCTTGACTCGTCGCCAAAGTCGCTGGATGACGCGCGCATTGCTCGCGAGACGCTCACGTTCTCGCATCGCCACACACTTGACGGCCAAGACTCGAGGCTGCTCCCTCATGAGTCGAGTGATCATCTCTCGAGACAGCAGCGCCGCGCCTTCAGCCCTTCGACGTCTGTGCGACGCGCTGAGAGCTGAACGACCCAAGCGAGCCAGCGAGCGGCATATCCACTGGTAGATGTGCACTCGCTTGAGACGCTTCTCCCGCTCCGCTTGGGCCTTCTTCTCCGCGCTGCGGCCCAAAGTCCTCCCCAAGGTCCGTTGGATCATACTCAGCACACTTTTCTCGCCAGTGAGCGCCGACGGCAGTAAGCGCAGTCGCTGCCTCCATTTCGACTGGGAACCGGTCAACGCTGCCAACTTGTCTCGGAAGAACCCGACCGCGAGATGGCGCAACGAGCGCAAGAGGGAGAGAACGACGCGCGCACTGCTCCCGACGATTGAAGCGAGAGACTGAGCTCCAGCGCGCTGCCGCGCCTTGGCGCGAAAGAAACCCACCGTCCGCTTTGCACGCAGCCCCTGGAGTTTCTCACCTGCCTTCACCATCGTGTGCGTCTCCGTCTTGTCGCTCCATGGACGCTTGAACCTTGCTGGTAGCTGCGTGATAGACCCAGACTTGCGATTCATCTTCCACCCTGTGTTCCAGCACGACAACAATCCGGACCAGTCAGTCCCCAAAGCTCCTCGTCTCTGCGTTCCAAAAATGGCCGTTGGTTTCATTATCGACTGCCGCACTCTAGCCAAAGAGGTTGGCGTCTCGTCCCTGGGACTTCCGCTCGCCGAAGAGATCGAACGCTGCAATCGAGTGACGTCCAGTAGCTCGGAAGCGCAGCACGATCGGGCGTGGCGCCTTGCTCACGAGCGTCTTGAACTGCGACGTGTTGGCCACGCTCACCCCATTCACCGCGAGGATACAGTCGCCCGCAGCGATCCGTCCCGAAGTTGCTGCTGCACTCGACGGCACACACTCACGCACAATCACCGCGCGCCCACTCTGCTTGGCAATGAGCCCCAGCGACGCGCCCGAGAACTCCACCTCATACTCCCTTTCCCTCTCCGTCTCCACCACGTCTTCTTCTTGAGCGCTTGAAGGCGGCGCTTCTCCGAACAACGAGTCGGAGTCCGACGCGGACGTGGAGCTATCGCTTGCCTGGATGTCATCGCCAATGATGACCACGTTGGCGGACCACCAGCTCTGCGTCTCTTGCAGCGTAAACGTCGCAGTGTAGCCCCGGTTCGCTTTGAGGCGCGCGGTTTTGCGCGTCGCGTACACCGTGCAGGCGTTCGACTGCACCGTGAAGTACACGTCGCCCGACGTCAGCAACGTCGGCGTGTAGCCGTAGGCGAACACCACGAGCGCGCGGTCTGCTCGCCACGCCGTCGCGCTGCCTCCGCCACTTGACGCCGATCCAGTGTCCGCGGGCGCGTCCAGCACACTTGCCAGATGCCGACGCCCAAGCGGCAGCACACGTAGCGACGCGCCGTCATTCAACGTCGTGTTCACCACCAACGAGTGTCGCGAGTTGTTGATCAGCGCGAGTGCGACGCAGCCCCGCGCCTCCAGCCCCGTGTGGTTGGCGTCCCAGTCGTACACTAAGTGGCGCACCTGGCGCAAGAACTCGGTGCTGTTGCGGCACTCGCCCAGTGCGCGCGAATGCTTGCGTACGATGTCTCCGTTGGACATGTGCTCGTACTTGAACGGCACGCCCAACGCGCCGTCCGCATCGCCGCCAGAGCTCGACGTGAGCATGCCGGGCGCCATCGCGCCAGCGGCTGCTGCAGGGTCTGCCTTGCCACGCAGCGTCGAGACGAGCGACGTCACGCCGCCTGCCACCATACTCGTCACGAGCGACGTGACTTCGATCGAGTCGATCAAGTTGAGCGCCTGCGACTTGACGGACTGCTCGTAGAAGCGAACGATGGCCGCGCCCAGAGACTCCTGCGTGGCCAGCGCATGGGAAAGCCTGTAACCCTCGAGCGTCACGCACGCGTTCTCGATCTTGAGCTTCAGGTTCGACAGCCAGAAGCCCTCGGTGCTGTCTTGGCTGGCGTCGCTCTTGTCTCGCGTAAAGCTGACGACGACACGCACGGGCGAGATCTCGCCAGACGCGATGTAGAGCTTTCGCCCCGTCATCGCCGCCATGTCCGCCGCACTGGCACCTTCATGTCCCTCGTCAGTAGCTGGTATGAAGTACGCGAGCAGGTCGCTCGCTTCCTCGTCTTCATCTTCGTTGCCGTCTTCACTCGGGAAGGCGGAGACGAGCGACTTGTGCTGAAAGTGGGCAAAGGTCTCCGTCTGCAGCTTGTTCAACCGGTCGATGAAGCGCATGGACGTCGCGATCTTGACGTTCTGGAGCTCCACGTGGACACGCTCCACCCACGTGTACTTGGCATGTGGGTGCTCCAGATACGTCACCTCCAGGAAGTACTTGTCCATGGTGGCTCTAGTTGAACCCGACGCGCCATCTCCTTGGAGAAGGGGGCGAAGCACCACCCGGTTCTTGGACCGCGGAAGGAGATCCTCGACCTTGAGCCCCATGAGATTCAGCTTGGCTGCCGTGGCCTGTGGCGACCACGACGCCTCCAACCCAATCCGCGTGAACGTCGCGCGTGCAACATACTCACTTTCGCCCTCCGATCTCTCAGCGAACAAGCTCTGGGATTCCTCAACCATCACGCTGTGCTTCTTCTTGTCTGTCACCGTCAAAATCACGCCGGCGACTTGAGCGTGAAGGCTAAACGTCTGCCAGCTCGCCGTTCCTTCGTCTGCAAGCACGTCCCGAACAGATGAAGAGATAGTCGACAGCCTTGACGTCGTCGATGTCGGAGAGCCGGCGCCTGCGTCGGTCACGACCACCACGAACGTCGCCTGGGAGAAGCTCCCGCGCTTCACTGCCACCTCCAAGTGGACACCACGCCCACTAGACCGAGGAGGCACCAGCAAGTCTGTGGTTGCCGCTCGGTCAACAGCGAAGGCGGCGCTCCAGTCGTAGCCTTCACTACAGAACACATCCGACTCGTCTTCGTCAGGCAGAACAGACGCCCGGAGCGGGGCACGCGCGCCGCCAACCCAGTACAGCGCGTACATGTCCCCTGACGCCAACACGTGGTGCGCCACGTTGGCGTTGCTCGTGTCTTCCAGCCGTTGGTGCTGGCGACTCGGGACCTCGAGCAGTAGCAGCGTGTGCGACGAGCGGTTCAAGACCAAGTAGCGCGGAATGACACTAACCAGCGTCGTCACCGAGCCGAAATGACGCGTAGCGTAGTCCGCAGACACGCCCAGCTCGTACAACACCCCGCCGGCCGACGCGCCGCTTCCTGCCGAGCGCAGCGTGAGGCACTCGTCCTGCCAGCTGAGTCTTCTTGGGTCGGCTTCAAAGCGAGCCGACCAGTTGCATCCACGCACTCCGATACGAACCACGGGCACTTTGCCGCTGTTGTCGCTCGAGTACGCACTGATCTGAGCGTTGCCCACCTGCGCGCGCGCCGCACGAGGCGGAATGTACGCTTCGCTGTCCGACGCTGTTCCGTAGACCAGCTCCAGACCGGACCGGTTAATGAGCCACACCTCGGCTAGGATCTCCACGCGCACAGGACGCGCCGCGTGATCTGTGCCGCCAACCACGTGCAGCAGCAGTCGGAAAGGCCGGCCGTCGTCCACGCGGGAAAGCTGCACCGACAGAACAGCGCCGTTAGCGGTTCCTCTTGGCGCGAGCTCCAGCCACTTGGACGGCGACGTGCAGCCTTCTACAAGCACTTGAAACAGCGGTCGTTGGGCGATGTCCGTCCACCAGATACTCGACTTGGCGCCGACAGCAATCGTCTCTGGCTTGGAGGGGCTACCGCTTGTTCCAGAGCCGTAGGCAGAGCTGAAAGCTGATCGAACTCGATAAGTTAACGGCACTGGCAGCTTGTTCACCAGCACCAATGGCTCAGCAAAGGACACTGCACGAAGCTCCTTGTCGCTTGACATCGAGACGCAGTACACAGCAGTGCGGCCGTCGCCGTCCTTGCCCCAGCTCTCGCGGGACGCCGACGTGGACGCCACTGCTGCCTCCACCTTGAGTTCCACACCGGATCGCGTTTGTACGGGAATCGGAGCGCTCCACGAGTACGTGGCGCCATTCCCGACGGGCCGCACACGCAGCTCGGAAGCCAGAGACAGCAGCACAGGCACGGCCGATTCCTGGTTCGGTCGTAGAATCCCAATCTCGACCGGTGTGTGCCATGTCGGGTCGTTCACAAGAAGCGCAACGGGACGTCCAGACGCCAGTCTGTTCATGAGCTTGATCGGAGACGAGACGACAAGCAGGATGCGCCCTTCCACCAGTTGTGCCGACAAGCTCAGCGAGAAACTCGTGCGTTGTCCGTGCGTGTCCACCAGAGGAAACGTGCGCGCGCCAAGCTGCTCGAAAATGAGTCCTTGGACCGCTTGGAACCGCCCCGCGCTTTCCCCCGAGGTCTTGGAGTCCATGAGCTGAAGACAGAGACGGAGGTTCGCGGCATCTCGATCCCCAGACGCGTAACGCCGCACCACGCCGCGTCCTCGGCCAGGGGCGTGAAGGTAGCGCACGTCGGCCAAGCTTCCCGTGGACACGACTTGCGGCTCGGTCGTGAACGATCCATTCGTGAGCCAGAAGCTCACTGGAAGGCCAGTCTCATTGCGGATCACACATGGCGCCATCTTCCGGCGCTTGGTCTCTTCATCCTCGTTCTCTTCTGCCTGTTCGTTCGCCGAGGCCAGCGCTGCGCGCCGCTTCCACGCGCCACCAACAGAGGCCACGACCTCCAACAACCCGTGCGTGACAGTGAGATCCAGTGCTTGTGAGGCCGTGAGAATGACGTGCAGCTCGCTCTCACTCGATATCGCGCCCTGCACCGACGCATCCAGCGCCCACTCCGTGCACATGGGATGCCAGTCGCGCGTGTCCGGGTTGTAGTACGACATGAGCACGACCAGGTTTCCCCCACCAGAGATCGTCGTGGTCACCGGAGCTGGAAGATTCAAGTCATTGAAAGACGTGGAGGCATCCTCGCCCTCCCGCAGCTGTGCAGTGTACGTCACGTTCAGGAAGAGGTGGCAGCGCTCGATCTGTAGCTGCGCCAGCCCCATGTCGCAGCCGTCACAGTCGTTGATGAGCGTCAAGCTCACGGACGGCAGCTCACAAGTAAAGTATCGGTGGATCTCCTCTTCCTCGGAAGCCTCTTGGTCCACGATGCTTCTGGAGGACGTGCGCGACCTTGTCAAGGACTTGAACGCAGGTCCGTCATGCCGTGACGAACGTCGGAACGCGGCGTCTTGGTCCCCGTGTCGCGCGATCGCTCCGTTCACCGCCTCCATCGTGTCCACGGCCATACAAGCGTCATCGTAAGACACGAACACGTCGATGGGAGTAAAACTCAGTGCGACGATCTGCTGTCGCTGGCCGGCGTGCGGGAACAAGTCGCTCACTTCAACGTGCAGATCGCAAGGCTCCAGCAACTGGATCAAGGCAGCCACCTCGATGGCGTCCCACTGCGTCCTCGACGACGGAGACGCCACGCAGCAGCCTGGACGCCTTGCATTCTCCAGCACGACCTCCATGTTCTGTGCATCCGCCAGGAGACTGCTCTGGATGTCGAGATCGTCGTCGTTTCTCCCTTCCTTCGGCTCTGGCCGTGGCTTCCACATGAACTCGAGCGTGAAGTCGCCCGTGAACGTCACGCGTGGACTGTCTGGATCATAAGCATCACGCGGGAGCCCCACGCCGACCTGTTTTGCCGTCGCACGCACTGTGATCTTGAGTTCTGGCTCCTTTCCATCGCGTAAGATGTCCGAGATACTCTCGCGTCGCGTCAGTAACGACGGCGACGGCGGGATCTTTGAACTTGGAGACCGCACCAAGTCAGTAGGGAACGCCGAGCTCTTGTTCTGGGACCTTTCGACTCGACTCGGCAGGGCGAAAAAGCCCACAAGAGCCAGCAGCGCTTCGGGGATAACGGTACCAGTGACGTTCGAGAAGAGTAACTCCAAGTCGCCCGTCAACGCGACGTCATCCCACGTGTAGCCGATCTCCAATGGCTGCGGTGACACCAACAAGGTGCCGCTCACGCCATTGTCCACCGAAGGCTTGTAACTCCCCACGAGATCACGAGCACTGAAGGCACCAAGATGCACGGCCACGCGCGGCTTCTTGTCGTACTCGTCGTCAAAGACCAGAGAGAAATCAGTCGCAACGACCTCAGCGAAGGCGCCGTCAGGTGCAACTTGCCCTCCCCCCGAGAGTGTACGCTGCACGATCGAATCGGGCGAGGAGTCTTCTTTCATCAAGGATTCCTGCCCGTCCTGAAACAGCACAACCCGCAACTTTTCCATCACGAAGCGTACCTCAAGTGTCGCTTCCTCTGCGTCCGTCTGAAGGTACGTATACGTCACTGTCGGCCGTAGAGACGACAGGTCTCCAATATCCGCGCTGCTTCGCCTTCTGCCGAGAAGATGAGCTGCGCTGTTGGTCCTCCCCATCTCTCCAGAGGCAGTCGGTGCGTTCTGTAGTTCATCAGCGCCAAAATTCTCCAACACGAGCGCCACAATGCCCAGATAACTTGTCCGAGAGAGATGGGCTTCTAACGGGGGCAGCACCGAGTCCACGGTGATGCGTGGAAGAAACACCGTTCGCGTTTCCCCCGCGTCACCTACCAGCTCTTCATCCCCTAAGGAAATCGTCGACGAGACGAGGTCCTCGATGCTGATCTTCAAGTCCGCAGGCGTTGGAAGGAGATCTTCGTACACAGGCCCCTTCTCTTTCATCCTCTTGCCTGCACTAGTCGTGCAGAAAACGCGGACTTGCTCCAGGAACAGATCCTTGCAGTCCACGCGCAACGAAACGCCACCGTCCGCCTTGTGAACCACCGCACGTGGCAATGCTTCATCGTGCACAACGCGCTTGGCTCGCGCTCCCGCTGGGCCTTCGTAATGCACGGCACTGGTTGGGAAGTGAACAAGCCGCAGCACGTCTGCAGTGACCTTGGCGTGGGGGGCGTCTTCCAGACTCAACGGGAGGATCAACGTGGGCTTCTCGACAGTCAAGTCGAGTACAACGCTGGCTTCGTCTTCACGCAGCAGTAACTGCGTGGCGTTCATCAGCGTCTTACTCACCATCGCGCCAAGAACGCCCTCCAGCACAAAGTCCACGAACTCCATGATCTGCTGGTGGTAGTAGACGCCACGGATCGGTTGAAACGCCAAGCGTAACGAGCTCTTGTCGCTTCTAGTCGGGTCAGAGGCAAACTCGAAGGCCAGGAGCGACTCCAGTGCGTTCCCCGAAGCGCTGCGTCGACCAGCTTCGTCCTTGTCTAAGCCCAACAACGTCGAGTACAAAGGGTGCTTGGACGTACTCAAGTCGGTGCCCACAAAGTTCCCCACATGGCCTGTCACCTCGAACGTGTCTTCATCCGTACAAGCCTCACCACTCACGTCGTAACTCGCGTACTTGACAGCCGCGTTGCTCATTTCTAAGCGTGCCAGTTGCCGGTCCAGTTGGTCTTTGTTAAACGTCAGACTCACTTGAACTAGCGACGCGCGTACGCGGACAAGCGGCTGGCCTCGAGAACGCAAGCTCGCTAGCACGGCGACTCTCTGCTTCTGTTCGCTCGGAGTGTTCTCCAACTCATCGATTCCTCCGGCATTCAGCTTCAGCGCTGGCAACGTCGACGTATCCGGCGAGTTCTCCGAAGGGAAATCGGCATCGTGAGACTGAATCGCCGACGCGTACGCAGAGACAATGCGAGAAAACAGCGCCACGGACGACGGGTTCCACTGCAGATCCAGCACATTAAACTGCACGTCCGCCTCTAGCTGTGAAGCTCTGCTGTAGTCACTCTGCTTGCTCAACTCTGGCGAGAACGCAGTGACGTCCACGGCGATCAAATGCGGCGTGTCGCCACGACTTTCGCCCGTGGAAATGAGCTTGTAGTAGCGTGAAGCGGGCGCATACAGCTTGTCTTCCATCACGAGCGCCTTCAATCGTGCATGGAACGCTTGATGGGCCGAGTACGCTTCGACGGCAAACGACGTGTGCGAAGCTCGCAAGACGAACGCGTCCTTGGCCGCTGACTCGCGCAGATTGAGCTCCACGCAGCCGAGCGAGAGCTGCAGCTCCAGGAGGAACTTTTCTTCCACTGAGACAGCAACAGCGACCGCGTTCTTCGCACTCTCCTCGCCTGAACTGTCCGTCTCGGTAGCGCTCTCCTCGCCGCTCTCATTGTCTGGGTCTTCAAAGTATGACACACGCCTGTCATTGCTCCGGGCAATTGCTGCTGCTTGGACGAGGACAGACGAGTGGATCTGCCCCAGTGCTACGAGCTGCTCTTCAGCCAGCGTCACCGCAATGGTCGGCACCACAGCGTAGACTCCAACCTGCGGCAAAGGCTTGGCCGGAGCATCCGTCCTGCCATTCCGCGACGGGAGCTTAAGACGCGACGACGAGGCTTGCGTGTCCAGAGAGAACTCGACCGACAGCTCGTCCACGATCTTGGGGAACGTCCGCAGTTCGTCATCGGTCCACTGCGTCAACTGCTCCTGCCGGCCGAGCGACACGTGGATTTTGGTCACTTCTAGTCGCCAATGGAGACGCCGATCCCCACCACGAGTCCCAAGCGCCACGTCAAAGGGTGTGTCGATGACGGTCAACTTGTCGTCGTTTCGGAAGCTCAGCATCCCGAGGTCCACGACCAGGACAGCACCGGTTGCCTCAGCCACATTCTCGGGCAGAATCAGCACCGGGGCGTCCATATCTACCAGCACGTCGTAGGCAACGCGCCCTTCGGCTCTCTCCAGTGAACGCATGAGCTCTGCTTCTTCGGCCTCCTTTTCCGCAGTCACGTCGGACGCCTTCAAGCGCTTCAGTCCCTCTCCAACATCATCCGAGAACATCCAATCGGCCACAGACGACGTGGCAAACTGCCAGACCTTTTCAAGCTGCTTCTCGGGTAGTAAACTCACGAAGAAAGCGTGCAGGAACATGACAAACGACGGGTCAACCATCACGCGAATCGGTTCCGAGCGCACGCGGATCTTCAGCGTAGCCTCCACTTCACCGTCCTGTACGTGGGTGTGCACCACCCCTCGCCGACTAACGTCGATACTGACGCAAGACTCACGCGGGTCCGTACTTGGCGAGAAAGCGGCCGAGGGACTGCAGAACGAGTGAAACCGGGAGTCGCGCGCCAGGCCGTTGAACATGTCGAAGTACTGGACACGGACGTTCGCATCCCACTCGTTTTCAGGCTGAACGTTCACGGCTAGCGATCCGTGGAGCGTTCCAGTGACGAACGGGCTCTCATGGGCGTTGGACTGATACAGAGCGATCGATCCGTTCGTGAGCTGGAGCTGAATCGACACCAAATTGCACCCCGTCGGCACCTCGTGCGAACTGCTGGCCTTCTCTACTGCGTCATCGTAAGCCTCTCGCAGGTTTTCCCGGCCTTCAGCGGACAGCACGTGTTCTTCCTCGGCGCCAGTTGATACCGCCGCAGACTCGCCACTGAAAAAGTACGAGTACCACGAGCCTTGCGCTGCCTGGGTCTTCGCTTGAGCCTTCGCTGACGCCTTGGCCTCTTGCTGGGCAACTTCTTCGGCGTCCTCCGCGACGTCACGCAGCAGAAGAACCACGTCGAGCGGATAGATCTCTTCGTACCGCTGCTTGAACTTCCCCTGTCTTGTCGAAGCGTCCAATGGGGCGCCAGTACGGAGCTCAGCACGGAACGCCTCCATGTAAAGCTGCTGTTCAAGCAGCGCCTTGTGTACTGAAGACCAGCGCATCTTGCGGTGGTGGAGTCGTCGGTGGTGCTCGTGGTGTGCGCGAGCTGTAGCATCTTGTCTCTTCTGCTCACGCTCCTTTCGCCGGAGTTTCACTCTGCGCTGCTCCAAGACAAGACGAGCGGCGTAGTCCCACCACTCACGGGGGCGGGCCGCTGGTGTATGCAGCGGCCGTCCTCTGGCCAAGGCGAAATGCGCCTCCACTGCTCGCCTCCCCAAGAACGCGCGCTGTAAGAACAGCACATCCTCGTACTGCTCGCGCGTGAGGCTACCTTGCAACGCGCCAACCTCAGCTTCCACAGTGTACTTGGCCACGGTCGAGTAGTCAGCGCTCTCGTTCTTGGTGAGCTGCACACCTAGCGAACTCGGCCGCAGTACCCACCGTCTTGTTGAATCCACCTGGCCGTCTTCTAGTTCACTCAGCGCTTGTACCATCTCCCGCATCGTCTTGGGGACGTTTTCCTGCGTTTCCAGCCTCGCACTCTTGTCGTTCACGTCCAGTCGGTCCCAGTACATGCCGAACTGGGTAAGCTCCGCCTTCTTGTACGTGAAAGCGCTGTGCACTGTGGCCTGGTCCACAAAGGCCTCTTTTCCCTCTTCGTCCGTCGTGAAGAAGCGGAACCTCTCGAGCATGAGGCCGCAGGCGAACGGCGCGTCCGGGTTGGCCACGGCGTCCTCGTACCTCAAGTGCACGTCGAGCAGCGTCACCTGCAGGTTGGCCACGATGCGGGCCGTGAGTCTGGATACAAAAGTGCCTTCATCCTCGGCATTCTTCTCCTCTTCCTGGCCATGGCCGGCTGGGGCCACGCGGGCCGCGAACCGGCCATGCTGGCGGAGCAGCTCCCGTCGCTCCAGTTGGTTCTTCTTGGCCTGTAGCAGCTCGGCCATGCCGGGCCGCTCCGTGTTGGGCACCACCAGGGCCGATACTCCTTCTAGAGTGATGGTCACACTGGCACTACCTAGTTGGTTCCACGGTACGCGTACCAGCACGCGAGCCACGCTGCCACTGGCCACGGACACGGGCAGTTGAAGCTCGGCCAGCGCATGAGGCTTGAGGGCCAGGTCTCGCAGCTCCAGTTCTCCACTCCAGAGGCCCACGACTAGCGAGTCACTGCGCAGGCCGTCCACATACTTGCCCAGTTGCGCCTCGAGGATCTAAAAGGACAAAACGTGTGAGCGGGAGGGCATTTTTTAGGACACTGAAGCGAGGGGAAGGAGTTAGACGGAGAACGGGGCATTCACATACAGAGGTGATGATGGCCTTGGCCATGTAGCTGTGGGGTTGACCGCGTGGGCCAGGTGAAGGGCGGGGAGACGCCGAGAAGAGAAGGCAGGCCGCAGCGAGAAAGCGCTGCTTAGTCGCCTCGATTGTGAGTGCCACTTGGTGTGTCGCACATGAGGATACGTAATCAGATGTAGCCATGTTGGAATGATGGATCCATTTCACTTCAACTTGCACACTTCGACGAGGCGTTGGACGAGGCTTGGAATCTTAATTCCCTCGCTTGCCCTGCGCTGTCGTTCCAGGTCTCAACTAGAGCTTGTGTTGTTGAGGCGGCGTTTTTGGTTGGTAGTGCTCGGTCGAGCTGCAGCCGGGAGGCCAACTGGAGTCGGCGATTAAGGCACACGCAACTTCGGGCGCTTGCCAAGAAAAAGGAAACCACCAACACGAATCAGAGCAGCAGTTTATCACTGGTACATGCACATGTAAGCAGCTGTGAGAGTTTGTGCGGTGAAGTTGGGCGGGTTGACAAGTGAGAACACTCCGCCGTTGTGCGAATTTCATACTGCACTGCTTTCCATGGCCCATTGCCAAGGTGAAGAACAGTCATGCTGCTAGACGCAGGTTTGCAATTAGTGTGCCATCAATCCACCAAGGACCTTGGCAAGGTGTACAAAGTGCCCCTTTTGCAAGTTTGGAGTCTTTGATGGCGCCCGTTGTGTACCAAGGCGCCCCTTTTGCAAGTTTGGCGTCCTTGATGGCGCCCGTTGTCAAACGTCGAAAGCTTATGTAGTGAAAATGACTTCGTGACCACCACTGTTGCCTTGGCACGACGATGCAGACAACTTGCGACAGCAAGCACGTCCAAAGGAAATGATACATACGTGCCGGCGCAAATACCTTTGCGTTGGAAACTTGAATCGTTGTCCCCGCGCTGGTTTTCCAACGGGGACAACGATTCAATGCGTGGCAAAGCAAGAACTGTTGAGTTTCAACTGTTGGGTCACGCTGGACTCTTGCCGGCAGTCATCGCTTGAGCCAGATGATACGTGCAGCGAGGCCCCACCGAGACGCACTAGGCTCCTGCAATCCACCCGATCGAAATCATTATCCACGACTTGGTTGGTGCCGCAGAGCTCGCTGCAGCCCCTCTTCGCTGAGGCCAGATAGCGCAATTTAACCCACAAGATACGAAGTTGCGCGGTTGCGGAGCTTCGTTAGTGCACGCAGCCGGAGCCATTACCTGTATCGCGATGTTTGAAGGCGTGTGGCTCAGTGCAAGGCTGCAATTGCCGAGCACCTCAAGTTCGGGGCGCATTTTATAGAGTCGGCGTCGGAATAAATGGCATGGTCGAGCCAGGACAGACAACCGCACAACTAGAGGCGGAGCAGAGCCGAGGATAAAGCGCCATTGCAACTCGAGACAGCAGGGTGGATGTCAATGCCCACGCCCCGGCGGTGAAGCGATGGCCGTCTCCGTTAAAAAAAGCTGTGAGAGCGGGCAGCAGAGCTGGAGCTTCCGCTCCACCTGCTGGCTGCGGGCCAACTTGTGCTCAGTATTTCTCCGCTTCACCTGCTGGCTGCAGGCCAACTTACTGCTCATATTACTCCGCTCCACCTGCGGGCCAACTTGTGCTCAGTATTTCTCCGCTTCACCTGCTGGCTGCAGGCCAACTTACTGCTCATATTACTCCGCTCCACCTGCCGGCCAACTTGTGCTCAGTATTCAGTCCCAATCGTGGCGGCATCAAATTCGAAACAGTCTTTCACATCTGGACTGAAGAGACCGCGATCGCACGTGCCGGCAGTGCACCGGCCGTCATTCGTCCTTTTGCCTCGCGATCCACCACCATGGACGACAGCACTCAGCCGCACCACCGGCGCCGCTTTCCGCGGCCTCGCTTAGGCTCGCGCTCGCGGGTCCACACGGCCAGCAACATGGTGGAGCTGGAGACGCTGTCGGCCTTCTCCGCCCTCGAGCGGCGGTCCGTGGCCTTGTCGGAGGACGAAGCTCTAGTGTGTTCCCGCCTGGCCGAGCTACTGCTGACCGACACGCTCAAGGCCTTCGACAGTCACCACCGCTCGGGCCGCCACCGCGGCCAGCCCAACGTGGACCCTCAGCAGTGGAAACTCGTCAAGAAAAAAGACCAGCTGTGCGCCTACAGGCAGCGCAAGGACGCGGCCAAGCTGGCCGGGCAGCAGCAGCTCGGCCAGTGCACGGCCAACGAGACGGAGCTGCCGCTGCTCATGGTCACGGGCTACTTGGCCGGCCACGTCAACGACGCCATGTACGGCCTGGTCAGTGCCAGCACGCGCGCCATGAAGATGAACAGTTCCTATGCAGAGGACACGCTGGAGGACGCCGAGGTGCTGGCCACGATCCACGGACCCACCATCGAGGAGCCCTTCCGCTTCCTTGGCCTCAAATGGGCCGTGCGGCATGACGCCGCGTCCTTCGTCAAACGAAGGGATCTGCTGTACTTGGAGGCCACGGGTGTCACCAGGACGGCCACCGGAGACCGTGTCGGGTACCGCGTCATGCACTCCGTCAGCATTAAGGCTCTGGCCCAGCTGGCCGCGACGAGTATCTCTTCGTCTGTCATTCGAGCTCGTGCGTCGATCGTGCAGTTGTTCCAGCAGCAGCCATCGTCCGAGGGCTCTGGGGGCCTGACCGGCACGCTCAACGTGTTCGCGAGGGGCTACTACGACCCGCAGGGCGGCATGATGCAGTTCATGGCCGTGAACGCCGGGGTCGAGCTCATGCTGCACATGGCCTTCTCGGTCGTTGACTGCGCCCACCTCAAGAAGATCGCGTACGCGGCGCAACAGGCCGGCCGACGACGGAGAGCGGCCAGTCAACAACGCAAGACCACGTATACGGACGGAGGCATGGGCGGCATCCAAGAAGCAGGCGACGAAGAGGACGGTCCGATCATGGGAGACATCTCGTGGTCCACCAACTGCTCGCTTTGTGACCATCGCGTGGGTAAGCTGTTCAACCGAAGCGGAGCGCCGTGCAATATCTGCTCCAAGGTATGCTGCTCTCACTGCTCTGTCGTCAAGAAAATGCGCTTCACAAGAAGCGAGGAAGGCCGCGCGCCCGTGAACATCGGCGTGGATCTGGGCGGAAGTATGGGCGTGCACGAGTTCGAGCAGCCCGAGGCGTCTCACGCTTCCACAGAGCGGAGTCGCAGCAGCAGCGGCAGTGGTGCGGCCAGCATGAACGACATTTGCCAGAAGCCGCTCAAGTTCTGTCTGCCTTGCCTACTGCGCGCCAACCAGCGCAGTGCCTCGCAGATCGTCGTAGAGGAGATTCTAGAGCAGACGAGCTTCGGCCTCGTCACGCCGTGCACCACGACGGACCGCCCAAGCAGCCGCTCGCGTCCGTCTTCAATGCGTCGACGCTCAACGCAGACCGGCCGGCCGTACAGCT
This sequence comes from Phytophthora crassamura, assembly GCA_033557995.1. Taxonomy (NCBI): domain Eukaryota; phylum Oomycota; class Peronosporomycetes; order Peronosporales; family Peronosporaceae; genus Phytophthora; species Phytophthora crassamura. The sequence continues at coordinate 1,835,388 of JAUCED010000005.1, read as the reverse complement.
TCCGAGCGTCGCAAGCCTCGCCACAGTTCACGCATTACGCGGCGTCTCCTTACCTGCAGCCGCGACAGAAGGCCTACAGCAGCGCAGCGTACGCCCCAGCAGGCACGTATCGGTCTTCCTCCGCCACTCCGGGTGTCATGTTGTACGTGGAGGACCCGGCGGCAAGCCGATCCGGCTACAGCGCCGCCTAACCAGAGCGGCAACAGAGAGACACCGTCGTGTATAAATGACTATCGTTCGAGTGCGCTCGAAGCAGAGCGCGCTCGTCATGGTCGATCGCTCAATGAAAACAATGTATCCTGAGCAGTGTAGCTCGAGAACTCACTCCAGTTATTACGCCTTGGCTTGGCCATCGCCCCTATCTGCGGCTGCGCTGGGTGAGCTCCTCGGCGTGAACTTGCAGGGACGAGTAGCTCCGGGCCGTGAGTGAACAACCGATGCAGAAATTGAAGGGCCGAACCACCGCCGTCTTCTCGGTGGCGTCAATGACGAGCTTGTTGATCATTGAGCACTTCTTGCACACGCGCTTGTGGCAGACTTGACAGAAGCTGCCGGCCGTGGAGAAGACTCGAGCGAGCGATTTCTGGCACGACGCGCAGCGATCCGAGTCCTGCTTGAGCGCGTGGCGGCGCATTGGCGAGGACGAAGAAGAAGACGAGTCCGATCGATCGCTTAGCGCCCCCACCGGGGCGGCCAGCGCGTTCTTCCGCATGAGCCAGAAGAGTTTCTTCTTCTGCGCGACGTCCATGGGCTTCCCAACCGACATCATGCTCGTGGCCGTCTCCTGGATCATGAAGTAGCTGAGCGCGCGGCCTCCAGGCTGCATGACGAGCTGCACGAAGACGTCGACCTGGTCGCCCATCTGCCGGTAGATGGTGCACATGGACATCTTGGCCCGGATGACGTCGGACAGCTCCGGCAGGTCGCGGTGCGGCACGGACTGCGAGATCGTAAAGCCGATGAGCTCGCCGCGCGACGTGCGCGAGAGGCCGATGCGCTGCAGCAGCAGGAAGTCGCGGCGCTTGACCACGGCACCCAGCCCAGGGAAGCTGCGCAGGATCCACGAGAGCCCCATGAACTGGAATGGGTCCGTCTCGGACGGCCGGTCGAAGGTGGCCAGCATCCCGATGTCGTCGGCCAGGTCCTGCTCGTAGGCGCTGCGGCGGCGGAGCGACGCGGCGTCGTCCACGTACGAGCCGTACATGGCGTCCTCGAGCGTGCCAGGCATGGTGGCCGTGCAGATCATGACGGGGATCTTGGTGCCGGCCGCCAGCGCGGCGCCCGGGCCGGACAGAATCCCGCCGCTCACGGTCTCCACTGCGAGTCGCGCGTGGCTGGCCGCGCCGCTGGAATTGCGGCTGCCGGGACTGCTGAGGAGCTGGTCGTCGCTCAGATCGGCGTCCGACGAGGGGCGTTCCCTGTAGACCACGACGCTTTCGCGCGCCTTGACCTTTTTCCAGCGGCGGGCGTCGATGTGCCGCTTGCTGCGGTATAGGTACTCCTCGTACTTCTCCAGCACCTCGGTGAGGCAGGCGTCCGACACTTCGCGGAAGTGCTGCGTGTCCTCCTTGGTGAAGGTCATGCGGGGCAGCGAGCTCGACGACACGTCGCGCGACGAGCTCATGGGCATGACGGACTGGCAGTGGACGGAAGTCTTGCACCCGTACGAAGCAAATCGAAGAGTGTGCGGCACTCAATGCCACTCTGCGCCGCAACCAACTCGATTATCACCGAGATTGACTCAAGTGACCTCGGCCGAAGGGGATGATCCCCTTTTCACCTCGCTCGGAGGTTCAAGTCCACCACGACTATCTCTCCGGCTTTGCCACCGGCAAAGACAAGGGGGGCTCGAGGACTTCCAGCAGCTTTATCTTCATCTTCCCCCTCCAGTGGCGATGGCAACTTTTGCCTCTTGCCATTGGCAACTTGGTGGGTTCAGCGGGCCAAAAGCACTTGGCATTTGTATGCCGAAATCATGGCCTCAGGTCCCGTTGTGAATCGCGAAAGATGCTGGTTCCCTTCTCACGTGTGCTAGTGGCGGCGCTGCTGGCCGGAGGCCTCGGCCGCCGCGGTCTCAAGAAACAGTCCCTGGACGTATCGGGCGCGGCGGCCGCCTGCTTCGTGGGCTTCTTCACGCTCTCGGCCGGCTACCGCTTCGGTACGTCACTTATTCCCCAGTGTATTCATCCACCAGCTCGATGCTAACCTCTCGGCTGCTGCAGGGCTGCTGCTCCTGGGCTTCTACTTCTCCGGCAGCAAGCTCACCAAGGTGCGCGCCAGCGTCAAGCAGCAGCTGGACGCCAACTACAAGCCTGGCGGGCAGCGGTCTGCGCGACAAGTATTGGCATGCAGTCTGTTGGCCACCTTGATCGCCGTCTACTGCGTGGTCCGGTATGGCGACGGCGACGCGGCCCTGGACTTCGAGGCCGCGCCCGGCCGAAGCTTCCTGCTGGCCAGCTTCATCGGCCACTACGCCTGCTGCGCGGCCGACACGTGGGCCTCCGAGCTCGGCGTGCTGAGCAAGAGCGAGCCGAGACTCCTCACGACCCTGCGCCGCGTGCCACCCGGCACGAACGGCGGCGTGTCGCCGCTGGGTCTGGCCATGTCGGCACTTGGCGGGGCCTTTATCGGGGTGCTCTACTACACAGCCAGCCTGCTCTCCGGCACGGCGCAGCATCAAGTGATCACGCTGGGCGCCGTCACGGGGCTCTTTGGGTCCCTACTTGACTCGGGGCTTGGAGCGACCGTGCAGGCCACCTACTTTGATCGCTCCACGCGCAAGATCTGCGACGAGTCAACGCCCCAGGCCGAGCATATCTGCGGCGTTGATCTGCTCACTAACGAAGACGTGAACGTGGTCTCAGTGATCGCAACGACTCTGGTTAGCGGCTTCGTGGCGACGTATCTCTTCTAAGTTAGTTCGTAGGCTGCGGTACGGCATACACATGGCAGCCACTGCAACCTCAGCACAACACGAAAGTCTCTGTGAAGCAAACGTCGACTTCTGTGGCACAACTATACAACAGGTTGCAGTCCTGCTGCCCACTGAGCCTCTCCCAAGTGGGACCATCTCTATCCTTGGGCGAGACATGAGCTCCATTCTCGTCCGGTCCTCCGAGCGCTCGGAACACGTCAGCGCTTGAAAGAAGAGCGAGCCATGGCCACGTTCATTGGATCCACGATGCTGCCGCCCGTGGCGTTCTCTGAAGACGATGCGCGCGAGTACCGCAGCGTGGCGGACGAAAGCTTCCGCGAGACGCGCGGGCTGTATGAGGACTTCCTGTACGAAAGGAAGCAGTCGCTCGACTCGCGTCGATGGAAGCACGTGCGAACCAAGGGCTCCATCAAGGTCTACCGACAGCGGTCGAGCAGCAACAGCAACAGCGATTCCGGTTTCAGTCCGAACGCATCGATTGCGTCCGTGACGGCCGGCGTGACGGTGTCCTCCACGTCCTCGCCGAACCCGCTGGAAATGGACGACGATGCGCTGCTCATCGGGCCAGCGTCTTCGCTGTCGGTGGCCACGAAGATCCCCGTGGTGGTGAGCACGGGCACGGTGCAGGGCACGCTAGACGACGTCATGTACGGGATCTTCGTGCATGACACGACCTCGCTGCGTCTACGCAGCGTCTACGGCAAGGACGGCATGGACGACTTGGTCATGCTGAGCACGCTTGAGAGCCCCACGGAGAGCGACCCGTTCAACTTCCTCGGCGTCAGCTGGATCCTCTACTCGGCGCCGGGGCTGGGCGCCATCGTCAAGCAGCGCGACTACGTCGTGCTCATGAGCACGGGCTTCGCCACCACGTCGCGCGGCGAGCGGATCGGCTACAGCATCGCCCAGTCCGTGTCGCACCCGGACCTGCCGGAGCTCAAGCACCTCGGCATCGTGCGCGCTAGCATGTCCTTCTGTGTCATGTACCGGCAGCAGGGCGACCAACTGGTCGAGTCGTTCGCGCACGCGGTGGTCCACCCGGGCGGCACCGTCCTGTCGTTCTTCGTGTTGCAGGAGATCGCCAACAGCATCTTGGGCATGGGCGCGCCCATCGAGTGCGCGGAAGGCAAGAAGCTGCGGTGGTATCTGCACAAGACCGAGGCCGAGAGGAAGACGCTGGAGTCCAGCAACGTCTTCGCCACGTCCAAGTCGTCCTCCTCGTCGTCTTCAGCGGCGACGGAGCAGACGACCACCGACCGGATAACCAAGAACGACAGCGTGTGCTCCTACTGCCACAAGTCCATCGGCAAGCTCTTCTCCACGCAGAGCGTGCAGTGCACAGTCTGCCACGAGGTCTGTGGCTTCTGTTCGGCTTTACAAACCTTGTAGCTCTGGCTGACTTTTGTGTTTGTGATGATGCAGTCCCTGTGTAGTAAGCATTGCACTAGCAAGGACCTCGTGGTGCGATCAAGACACTCGACAACGGGCATGGTGCGCCACGCCTACAACTTCTGTCTCGGCTGCTTCCTGGCCTCTCGCAGCCTCTCCACCGTCGACATCCAGCGCGAAGAAGTCGTCTACAAGCGCGCGGGCGGCCGATGATCGGAACTACATGAAGAATGCTATGAATCGAGCTCAGGATAACGCAACTACCACACGAGTTACCCATAGTCTCTTCTAGCGTGGGCGTCGGTACCTTTGCTTGGGTCGCGGACGGAGTCTAGGCTTTTCGGTCGGGCCCCAGAGGATGCTCACAACTTGGTCTTGCTGCAGCGTCTTGACTGTCAAGTGCTGGAGGTGATGCACGGCATCGGGCCGACGTACGCGCAGTATGGACAGCAGTGACTCGTTCAGCACGTTGTGTGTGTAGGACAGCGATCCATCGCTCGTCCGGCCCGCCAGCTAGACTCGACAGCCCACGACCTCGCCCGTCCTCTCACAATGCTGCCGCTCGAACTGGAAGACGTACATGGTGACGAGCGGGATGCCAGCCTGGCGCAGCAGTTGCTAGTCCAGCAGTTGCTAGTCCAGCATTTGCCTTGCCATGGCGCCTTCTCCTCCATCCGAATGGATGTTCTGCGTGCTGATGATGGAAGCCGTTGGGTGTCTCGGCGCGGAAGATGACGAGCTGGTACCTGTTGCAGATGGGGTGTTCGGCGTCGTTCGAGTTGGGCAGGTGCAGCTCTCGACACACCACAGGCGTTCACTCGTAATCTGCGTCGCAGTGGGTACTTCGGTGACCCTTGGCAGAGTATAAACGAGCGAAAGTCCTGACACCAGTCCGGACAGCGAGGACGATGAAGCCGCCGGTGCCGCCGCCGCCGAAAGGAGGGGGAGGCCCAGCCAAGCAAGCGAGGCCAAGCAGAAGGCGCCAGCGGAGAAGACAGGCAAGAGAGAGGGAGGAGGTCAGCAAGGAGCTAAGAGCGACCGTGAGAAGAAGCCGATGGAGAAAACAGAAAACCAAAAAGAGGAAAGAGGAGCGGAAGAAAAACCAGCATTGGGATCGCAAGATTCCATAGTCCAAGAAACACCATAGTCTCCTGACTGGGATGTACCCATGGACAGCGAGGACGCGATGTTCAGAGGGGCAAAGGCACCATGGGTAGACGGAGTAACGCCCAGAAAGGAGAAAGGGAGAGCAGGCAGAGCAGGAGCTCCGGGAGATGCGCTCCTGCAATTGATAGGGGAATGGCTACAGCCATCGACAGAGATGACAGCGGAAAACATCCAACAGTAACAGCCAAACATTGGAGGAACTAGCAGAAGACTCGATCAGTTGGACGGTCCGCGGCGAATGGATCATCGAACTCCCAACAGAGTTGCCGGCAGCTCGACTCCAGATGACGAAGGAGGAGGCGAGGTTTTGGCCAACGTACGAGTGGACGGACAACCCGTGGATAGTAGACAAGGACGGCAACATGCTCAAAGCCACGAAGTTCGAGAGAATACGGCGATGCATGATAGCCCAGCTGCGCGCATTCAGCGGACATCGGACAGGGTATACTCGTTCGAGATACCCGACAGGGATGGCAAACAGCACCAGCAGGCGAAGTTACGGCGGTGGGGGCTGGCAATCTTGCTAAACGCACCGGCACTGGAAACAGGAGAGACATTGCATGTGTCCTCGCAACTCAGCCTCCGACACCCAATGGAGCTGAGTTCCCACTACACGTGGGCAGTGCGGGAGCAGGGAATTGCAGTAGGAACGACGACGGAGAAGACTGGAGGAGCCAGCCACACGATCGAAGCAGAGCAGCAACCGAACGGGATACACTGGCACATACGGGATGAAAAGGAAGCAGACATGTACACGGCAGCAGACAGAGAGAGAATGAAGCGGTATCAGCAGGAAGGCAGCATAATATTTTTCGCGCACCCCCTCCTGCACGGATTCCCGTGGAGAGTCGAAGACAGCGTGGCCAACAAGCACGTCTTGAAGGTCATCAAGAAGCAGCCATTCAACCGATACAAAGGGGCAACGAGACAGAACAAAAAGCTACTAGAGGGGCTGCAGGAGAAGGTGAACACCAGCACGTGGCAGCACGCCGCCATGGAGCAGACACCCACGCAACTGTGGGCGCACAACCACGAGCTGACAGAGTACCAAGTATGGGTAGCGTACCGGGTAGCGGTGCGCCAACTCAACTTGTACTACGCCGGCAAGGAGCAAGACAACGGGTGCCTCAAGCTGGAGGAATGCAGCGGAACGAAAGAATCAATGGAGCACATCTTCTGCGATTGTCCGTGCCGCGCGTGCTGGACCAAGATGATTCAGCATTGGACCGGGGAATGCTGGCGGGAGACCGACATCCAGCACTTTCGGAGGAGTTGTGCCAGCCGACAGGCGCCGGAACCCTCAGCAGTGGTCATGAAGAGGATCCGAGAAGGCACGCCCGATGACGAGACGGAACTGAAGAAGGTGTGGACGAGAATGTGGCGGATACTCGCGAGTGTCTGCATCACGACTCTGTGGATCCAGAGAAACAGAGTGGTGTTCCACCAAGAAGACATCACAGCGGAGGCCAGCGCACAAGAATTCTGGGCAACCGGTCAACTGCGGGCGCTCTCCAAAAGAGAGCGCAGGACTCCGGAAACAAAATACAAGGGGCACGACTTCATCTATGTCAACAACAAATGGAGCAGAGGCCTCGAGAGAATTCACCACAAGTGATGAGCGTCGTACAACCACCGGACCACGACACGGCACCGGCGTTGCTAACCAGGCTTAGGACCAACCTGACATCTAGTCACCACTAAGGTCAAATAGATTCGTCTGCCTCTCTCTCACACACCACAGGCGTTCTCGCTCAGTCGGTGGTGCGCCTTCATGCCTGCCGTCCATTTGAGCATTCCCCTCAGCTGGTCCATGTTGACCGTGGCGTTCCACGAGCGACTTGGCCGTCTGGGTGCGGGAAGTCCGTGGTGAGCAGGAACTGCGCCCACGTGTGGTCCACCACGGCGCGCTTGTCCTGCCAGCCCAGCACACTATGCCATTGGCACAATGGCGTCCGTTCGCTGGATGTTGGCCACGAACATGTCGGCCGCAAGCTGCAGCACCTGCTGGGCTTTACTGAGCTCGGCCGGCCGAGAACCGGTAGCGGAGAAAACGTTCCTAAAACCGATCTAAACTGATCTAAAAGTTCTAATGTAAATTATCCGATTTAGAGAATCTACTCTAAAATTGGTCTAAATTACCACCTGGTAATTTACCATTCCATAGTTAAATCAAGTAATGCCTTCCGTGTTTCAGAGCCATTCAAACTACAAACAGCAGAGCCCAACCTTAACTCTCGTTCATTCAGCACTCTACTATGGAGCACAACGGCTACAACTACTATTGCCAGCGCAAGGTTGAGGAAACCAACAGCGCCTACTGGATCTGCGCTCGTCATCGAGCCGGATGCAGGGCTCGTCTGATTGTTCGGGACGGGCATGTCAGGGCGCGCAACGAGCACACGTGCCGGGAGGAGATGCCGCGAGAAGTCACGGATGTCCGCCGTGAGATGCGACTCGCGCTTCAGTCTGCCTGCCTCGCGAACCTTTCTGTGCCACCTGGAATGGTGTGGGAGCAGGTGATGACGAGCTTTAGGCAGGAATACCCTGAAGCGTCGCTGAACACGATCGCTAGACAGCCCGGGATTTCGATAATCAAGTACGCACGAGCTCAAGTCACCGGAGGCGACGCCCTCCGCGGCATCGAGAGCGCTCCGCTGCGCAACGTGGGTCAAGAAGACGCAAGGCCATTCCTCCAGTTTAGTGTTGTCCACACTATCGGGTGTGGACAACATCGGTTTCTAGGATTTGGCCATCCAGATCTCATCAGGCTTCTCCGCTACTCGGGCACTGCTATCTACATCGATAGGACGTTCAAGTTGGTTCCCAAGCCATTCACGCAATGTCTGATCGTCATGGTGCGTGATCCTGGTGTGGACATGTTGTGCCGGCAATGTACATCCTCATGGACTCCAAGCACCAAGACGCGTACTGGTATGCGCTAAACTGCCTCATCATTCAGACTGGTCGACTGTTAGAGCCAGCATCTGCAACCTGCGACTTCGAACGGGGCCTTATCAACGCCGTAGTGGAGCAGTTTCCACTGGTCAAGATCGTCGGGTGCCTCTTCCATTGGAAGCAGGCGCTCAGGCGTAAAATGATAGAGCAGCGCATTCCCCTGAACCAGATTGCTGCAGCTCTCCGGCCTGGAGTGATCGACGTGCTCACTGTCATCCCCGTGGATGAAATCTCTGATAAGGTAAATTCGTTTTCGGATTTGGATTTTAGAATATGAAAGGCTTACTAAATGTTTCTAACTTTTTTGGTGTTCGTGTGCAGGGGGTTCGCTACGTGCGCAGCTTGATGGACGAGACCGGTGCGAAGGTCAAGTGGAACGCTTTTTGGCGTTACTTCAACAACACGTGGTTGACGAGTTATAGTGCCGATCTCTGGAACGTCAACAGCATGATGGACGCGGGTATTGACCTACAGAACCGAACAAATAACCCCCTGGAGCGCTACAATCGAGCGTTTGGGGAGTTATTCTCGGTAAAACACCCCAGCCTACATGCATTCGTCGAGACAACGAAGGTAGATTCCCGCCGCTACGTGCAGATGATCGAGGACATCAAACAGCACCGTCGCCAGCCGCCCGCGCATGCTCCGTACGTCGAGACGAGCATCCCCGACGACTACACTCAATTTGAGTAAAGATGAGGCACAGTTGGTTCTGGTAGCCGGTAAACCTTCCGACAATAGAGCACTCTTCGTATCCTAATTGATAATTTGCCATCCAGCAGTATCCCACACAGCCCCTCGCCGGCAATTTCGTTCTAAAAACTGATCTAAAAACTGCGCGATACCTACGTATCTTACGGTATTATTAGGACTTTTAGATCATTTTAGGTGCATTTTTAGGTACGTTTTTTCCAGCACCCGAGAACCTCGTCTGTGCCTCTAGGATTTGCACCCCCGTCGTCGTCGGAGACGTGGCGTTTCGCTAGTCGTTCGAGTTCCTGCTGCGTAGTTTGCCTCGGAAGGTGTTGAACTGCTCTGGGGCTACTTCTAGAGTCCGCTTTTGGGTGCAAGCTGCTCCGTGCGTCGCAGAAGCTGCCCCAAGTCCGCGGACGAGCTGCGTGGAGCTTCCACGCAAGCGATGAGCTTGGCCTGCTGCGTCTCCAATGAACGGATCTGCTGCTGCATATCGCTCTTTTGCGCGCGCTGGCGGATGCGCGCGCGACGCATGGACTCACGGTTTAGGCGGCGACGCACGTCCAGAGGGGACTCGAGCTCGGGTTCATGGGCGGCGCGGGCGCCTTCGTCTGCGTCTGCGGCGGGCGCGGTCTCCATTCGACGTGGGTATTAATAAGTGAGACGGACAGTCGATCTCCCTCTGTTGTGACGGGTCAACGGATGTTGGCAATGACTCCACACCAGCCGACCAACAAGCACGGCGCCAGCATTACACGTTGAAGCTTGACACAAAGGTTGCTGTGTTGCTTGCTTGAGACTCTCAAGTTGAGAGCAAGCGCTACGTCTTCAAAGTCTCTTTCGATGTCGTTCGACTATCACCCAAGTGCCCGGCGCAGCTGGTGAATACGCCACGCCCGACTTCTTTTTCTCTGCGCGAACCTTACTATCCATGATGTCACTTGCCACTGGGAATCTAGTGACGCTCGCTCCGTGGAAACACGGCCTCTTTACGTCACCTTTTGCTTTCGCTGTGGTGCTCCGTGGACTGCGCTCCGTCTCAACTAACTGCCGGCGATCTCAACAGCCCGGCTGACATTTGAATTCGCCTCGCCACCATTCTGCATCCTCGTCGATGTCTCCTAGCTCCATGTACGTCTTAATTGCTCTCTTCTTAGCGCTGCTGTTTTTGTTGTTGTTATCACTTGTTGTTGGTCCTTTATCGTCCGCAGTGAGCTTGAAATCTTGGATCCCGGCAGTACTTGAAGCCTCTGCTCGTGACGGAGCTGTACGCCTACATCGTGGTGGAACTCTGCTGTGCCTTCCGCGAGGCCGCCGTTCGCGATCTGGGTTATCAACGCTTTCGGTCCGTTCTGGGGCGACCAAGTGGGCTACTGGTCCTGGATCGCTGGGATCTTCAACACGGCGTTGCTGCCTTGCTGCAGATCCTGAGCGACTCGTACGGCGTCAAGATGGCGCTCGCAATCCTGTTCACGCTCCTCCGTGTGCTGGGCACCAGAGTGGCGTCGCGCTGCTGTGTCATCCTGATGGGATGTGTGCTGCTGCCCGTGTTGATCTTCACCGTGTGGTCGTACTCGCGAGCTCGCACCTGATTGAGGTTTGCCACGAAGCCATCGAGGCGCATGCGGGCGACAACATCCAGGCGGGGGATAAGGCCATCGACTGGGCGCTGCTGCTCAACACGCTCTTCTGGAAGTACGACGGGATCAACATCGCGTCGGTCTTCGGTGGAAGTCGCCAACCCCGCCGGCGTGTACGCGCGCGCTGTCGCGTTGACAATTGTGCTTCTTCGCCTGCGCGGTCCAGCTGCTCATCATGCTGGCGGCCATTCGCCTCCGCAAGCTGCTGCCATACATCCCACCAAGGTTCCTGGCGGTAGGGGCGTCATCTCTCTGTTGGCTATCCTCCTGACTGTCATGCTCGGCTACATCGTCTTCAACGCCTTCTCCGACCTGACGTCGACGATGATCATCTTGACCTTCCTGCTGCCAGGGCTCGCCTACGGACTGTATCAACGCCAGCGCAGCGACCATCGTGTTAATTTCTTCTGCGCCCTCTTCTACTAGCTAAAGCGGACCAAGTCTCAAGGGGGCTTCCAGGCCGCAGGAGACACACGAACATGTTATCATGATTTGCTTTTCGTGCGGGTTGCTACTAGCCCAACATGGTTGGTTGCTTGACATTGACGAAGCGTTCAGATAACCTACAACGACTAAATGCTCGCTTGAAGTGAACAGTATTTCCACGTGAGTCAAGCAAGGTCTTGCATATTGGCGCACGGCCAGGATTCCTCCCAGAACATTGAGTCGACAGTAGTTGCGGCATGCGAGCGAGAACCATCGATCGAAAGCCGGCGAACCGTGGAAAGCGACGTGTGTTGGTGGAAAAGTTGCCGTCTGGCTTGGTCGTGCGCTTTGACATCGAGGAACTTTTCTTCGTCTCACAATTTAATTCGCCTGCGAACATCACCTTCTTCGAGCACTCAACGCCACCGGACGATGGCCACCGCATTTGTGTGAGTCGAGGTCGAAGCCCTTTTGTCACTATTCTCCAAGCTCATTGCTCTTCTGTTCGTTTGCTTCAGTAGTGACATCGAGTGCCTGGAGACCGCCGTCCTCGACGCCGATGGCGCGTACAGGAAGTCGAACGGTGCCCCGATCCACCACCGTGTCATGGGAACGCTTTCAATCGTGGCCGTGACGTACTTCTTCGGGTGCGGCGGACCGCTGGGCTCCGAGCCCATTATCTCCTCCACGGGACCCGCCATCGGACTCCCCGCCATGCTGTTCTACCCTCTTCTCGTGATGGGTCCGTACGCCCTCATCGTGGCGGAGTTGTGCTGCGCGTTTCCGGAAGACGGCGGCTTCACAGTGTGGATCTTCAACGCCTTCGGTCCGTTCTGGGGCTTCCAGGTCGGCTACTGGTCGTGGATCGCTGGCATCTTCCACACAGCGTTGCTGCCGACCTTCCTTCTCGAGATTTTGAGCGACTACTACGACGTTTCCATCGGGTCGGGCGCTGCTTCGTACGCCGTGAAAGTGGTGCTCGCATTGATGTTCACGTTTCCGTGTCTGGTGGGGACACGAGTGGTGTCGCGCATTTGCGTGGTGCTGCTGGTCTGCGTGCTGCTGCCCGTCTTGGTCTTCGCCGTGTGGGGCTACTCGAGAGCTCGCGACTGGGGCGACTTGTTCGAGGTTCGGCATGAGACCAACATCATCCACGAACACCTCGGCGATGACGAGCAGGTTGGGCCCCTACAGATCGACTGGGCGTTGTTGCTGAACACGCTCTTCTGGTCTTTCGACGGGATCAACATGGCCTCCGTCTTCGGGGGCGAGGTGTCCAACCCAGCTCGCGTCTACCCGCGCGCGATCGCGTTGACGGTTGTGCTCACGGTGCTGACGTACCTGGTGCCCATGCCCCCCGCCATCCTCGTGGATGACCCCAACTGGACGTACTTCACACGGGACTCGTACCCGGCGCTTGCCGACGCCATCGGGGGCTCCGTGCTCAAGGCGTTCTTCGTGTTTTCGTCGTGCTGCTCCGTCGCGGGGCTCTTCGTCTCCGGTGTCTTCTGCAAGTCTTTCCAGCTCTCCGGCATGAGCGAGGTGCAGCTTCTCCCGGTCTGCTTCGCGTGGCGCAGCATTCGCTTCGACGCGCCGTACGTCTCCATCAGCATCACTTCGCTGTTCACGATCGCGCTCCTGGGCGTGGACTTCGACGACCTGCTGCCGATGGCAAACACCTTCGCCGGTGCCGTGCAGCTGCTGATCATTCTCGCCGCCATCCGTCTGCGCATGCTGCTCCCGTACATCCCTCGACCCATCCGGGTGCCCGGCGGCACGCGCGTGCTGGCGGCGCTGGCCGTGCTGCCGACGGTCGTGCTCTGCTACATCGTGCTCGACACGTTCCGGAGCTTGACGTCCACGCTCATCGTGCTGGCGTTCCTGCTGCCGGGCGTCGTGTACGGACTCTACGAACTGTGCCACAACCAGGTGCCGCGCAACCAGCTCGGCGAGCGTCTGTAAATCGCCGATTAATGCAGACGCGCTGCTACATGTAATTGAGACCGTGTTACCCACCCGCGGCACCGCACAACACCAATGCAGCCCTGTCAATACAGTTGAATATCATCTTGGTCTCCTTGCGCGTTGCAGTTGCTGACTCCATGACGCTAACCAAGCTGGTCCTGGTCGCCACACCACTTCAACGAGAATGGCGTCATGCTGACGGTCTCCATCGAGATTTGACCTTTATGCGCGTACGTGTGCCGGCTTGGATACGCCGCCACCTGCTGCTAGAAGAGACCATCATCGCGGACACTGCGCTGCCTCAGTAACAATCTCTCACCAAGCTGGCATTGCGCAGTCCACGGTGAAGCCTCGCCCTCACGTTCGTCAGTTCCCTCAAGGCAGCACAGACACTCTTCCGTTGCATTCGCTGAATCGCTGCCCACCACCCACGCCCGTCATGAGCTCGAGCTTCCCCGTGCCCCGCGTCCAGCTCCCTAAGGTGACGCTGTCGGCACGCGAGCAGCGCGCGATGAAGCGGATGATCACGCGCATGCTGCAGCACACGGTGGCGGAGCTCGACCGGCACACGCACGCCAACGGCGGCGTCGTGGACGCCTCGCGCTGGAAGGCAGTGGGCTCAAAAGACGATCTGCACGTCTTCCGGGAGCGAGAAGCGGGCGCTACGAGCGCGGCGCTGGCGTTCGCGCTGGACAAGACGGACGCCCTGCCGTCCGGCTCCACCGTCGCACCACTCACGCCGCCCGGCATGCAGATGACCGGCTACACCCGCGGCAAAGTCGAGAACGCCATGGAGGCCGTCACCACCAGGTCGCAGGAGGATCTGGCGCTGTTGCTCAGCTTCATGCACCACGAGAACATCGTGGACTGCGCTGAGCTGCACACCATCGAGGCGCCGACGGTGACCGACCCGTTCCACTTCCTTGGCATCAAGTACTTCGTCCGGAAAGCGCCCGTGGCGGGCACGAGGTTGATCAAGCACCGCGACTCGGTCTACCTCGAGTTCACGGGCTACACGGAGACGACACGGGGCGAGCGGCTCGGGTTTCACCTCATGCACTCGGTCGAGCTGGCCAACTTCCCGCCCTTGACAGCGCGGAACTCGGTGCGGACGCTGCACTCGGTGCGATGCTTGTACCGACAGCAAAGTGAGGACGTCGTGGAAGTGTTCATACAGGGCAACGTGGACATCTCCGGTACGGCCGTCAAGCCCTTGGCGTCGGCGTACACGAACGACGCTCTGTTCGGCCTTGCGACGCTGGTGGCGTGCGCCGAGGCCAAGCGACTGACGGAGATGTGGAGGGCTCAGCAGGCGCGCAACGAGAAGCAGGAACACCGGAAACGACAGTCCAAACGCGCGTCGATGGCTCTGGAGTGCAGCATGTGTCGGCAGAAGAGGAAGCTCTTCGGCGGTGCGTCGCTGGCGGCCTGCGAGCTTTGCGCCGAGGCTGTCTGCACGAGGTGCCGCACCGAGAAGAAGGTCTTTGAGATGGAGGCGGACGGCATTCTTGGGCGGTTCAGGAAGCGTTCGGTGTGCAAGTGCTGTGTCCTGACCGCCAACAAGGCGCCCTCGCAGCCGGAGGAGCCGCAGTTGGTCATCGTCATGTCCGAGCACCTCCAGCTCGACCGTGAAGGCGACCGGCGGCGGCGCGGTACGTCGTCCTCCGGCAGCTCCGGGACGCGATCTCGCTCGAGTTTGAGTTGCCCGTCCGCATCTTCTGAAGAGTACATGTACTCTCCAGCACAACAGAGTTATCGGCAGGCTCGGGATGACAGCGTTGCTAGCTCAGCCACCACCGTGAGCTCCGGGGGGTATCGCGACTGCCCCGCCGTACCGGCGCCAGCCATGGACATGCACTCTCCTGCTCATCAATACCAGCCAGTGTATGCTTTCAACGACCAGGAGATCGAACTTCAACCGAGGCAACACGGCACACGAGCAAATGCTGCCAAGGCATCGGCACAGCGGCAGCAGTCACAGCAGTTGGGCCTACGCGAGCACCGTCGGCTCCCATTGCAGCCGTCAAACACGACGCCAAGCCAGCATCGAGCGCTCATGCGGCGTGCGGCATATACTGGCTCGACCTACACGGCCCCGAGTGAAGACTACAACACATACAACTATCGTTCGGCTCCGACTTCGGCGTCGCAGCAGACCGACCTGTTTGCGCGCATGGTCGAACTTAACCGCGTGGCCGAGTCGACGTACAATACGACCCAGCAGCACGGCACCCTCCTTTCGCAGCAAGTGCGAAGGCGACGCACCTGAAGCAGCTTAAGCGACGAGTTCAATCCAAGCTATTGCATTGCTCAGCAACTTGCAGCGCCCGCCCTGCCTGGGAAAGCGAAAGCTAGTCACCGAAGCCACGTAGCATTCTGCCGCACCGAAAACTTCAAGCACGACCAGCAAAGCAAAGCATCAGCGGATCGAGCTGATCTCTGATCTTGGTGAGGCAAAAGCCTGGTCTTACGTCGCGCTCTCGGCCTCACGCATGGCATCTTCATGGACGCGAGCGTGGATGGTGTTCAGCGGGAAGCGCTGCCCGTTCCGGATAACCAGCTTGCCATGTTGTCCCAGCGATCACCTCGACCAAGACGAGGGTGATCTTGGCAACATCCTCCACATGGATAGCCGCGGATACAAATTCCTTGCGCGTCCAAGACGCGCAAGCTTCCACGCCGACGCGATGGCTTTGTCCGACCGAATGCTACGCGGCATCAGCGGAGGCTTCACAATCAACTCGCTCGCTGCTCTTGCAATGGCGTGAATCCTGCGTGCGCAATAGATCGGCCGATATATCCCATGAGTTCCCGGCTTTATGAACCATCTGCAGCTCCCCGCCGTCGAGAGGCGAGGCGTCTTCTCCTTTGCACTCTTCTCTTTTCTAGCGGCATCCGATCTCCCGCGCTGCGCCTGGTTGCTTGCTTCCTGCCGACTTCGCTGCCTGCCTCTTCGACGGAACGCTCGGCCGCGCCTGCCAGCCAACCGAGTGCTGGAAGTGATCCGCCATGGCGCCGAGCTTCCCGGTGTCGCGGCTGCTGTTGCCCAAGGTCAAGGTGTCACCCGAGGAGCACAGGCTGGCCAAGCAGATGATGAACCGCATGCTGCGGCACACGGTGCAGGCCTTCGAGAATTTTGCGTACGAAGGTCAGGGCATCGTGGACTTGGCGCGGTGGAAACAGGTCGGGTCGCAGGACGACCTCAAGCTCCACCGGGAGCGCGTGGCGGGCGCGACCACATCGGGGCTTGCTGCGGAGCTCGGGCCCGACGCTATGCTGCCCACTAGCGACTCGGTGGCGGCGCTGGCGTCGCCGACCATGATGATGACGGGCTGCTGTCCGGGCAGCGTGGCGAACGCCATGAGCGCGGCCATCTCGCAGACGCAAGACGACCTGTCGCTGCTGGTGAACTTCATGCACGAGGACGTGGCCGACTGCGCCGTGCTGCACACCATGGAGGCGCCGACGGCCGAGCGGCCCTACCACTACCTCGGTTACAAGTACTTTGTGCGCAAGTCTCCGGGCGCGCCGGGCCTCGTCAAGCACCGCGACTCGCTGTACTTGGAGTACAGCGGCACGTGCACGACGCGGCAGGGAGAGGTGCTGGGCTACGTCATACTGCACTCGGTGAACCTGCCGTTCTTCCCCGACCTGACGAGCTACAACTCCATCCGCGCGCTGCAGTCGGTGCGCTACTTGTACCGCCAGCGCAGCCACGAGGTCGTGGAGGTGTTCATGCTGGGCAACCTGGACGTGTCGGGCATGGTGATCAAGCCGATCGCCGACCGACTGGCGCAGATGACACTGTTTGCCCTCGTGCAGCTCACCGACTGCGCCGAGGCCAAGAAGCTGACGCACATGGTGCAGGAGCGACGTCCGTCCGTGCTGGTGCGCTCGCGCCACCCAGATGCCGCCGACTGCCAGCTTTGTGGCAAGACGCCCAAGAAGAGCTCGCTGCTCAGCTCCGGGTCTAAGCTGCTGGTCAAGTGCGAGTGCTGCGGTCTGTTCGCGTGTTCGACCTGCCGCGACATCAAGAGGATCTACGTGCCAAACGCCGACCGCGTCCTGGGCAAGTTCCAGAAAGTCTCCGTTTGCATGTCCTGCATTGTCGAAGCCAACGAAACCCTGCACCAACCTCCTCCTGCAGCTTCGCACTCTGCGTCTCCGTCCGTGGCCTCACGTGGTCATCAACGCACAAACTCCGGGTCCAGTGCGGGTTCTAGCGGACGCCGTGGTAGAAGCCCCCTGCACAGTGCAGACCCACTCAGTGCACGCTCCGACAAGAGCGTGTCGGCGGCGGTGGCATGCATGTCGGCAGCAGTCGCAAACATGGACATTCGCCCCGAGTCGTCGTCGTCGTATTCGTCCGCTGGAAGCTCTTCTGCTGGCTCCTACTCGTCGGCGATCGCGTCGATTCCGGGCGTCCGAACCAGCCCCACCACCTCTGGGAGCCCCGTTCGACAGCAAGCAGCGCGCGCATACTCTGGCAACTGCCGCGCCGGCAACTGGGATCGCTCGCGCAGCCACACTGTCCCAGCAGCGGTATCACCCATGCAGTCTTCAGCGTCGCCGAAGCAGGTGCTTATCCGCTCTAACAGTTCCGGCAAGCCGCCGGTGCCGACCTCGAGCCTGTCGCCGCACCGGACATCCAGGGGCACAAGCGGCAGCAGCAACCGATCGCCGCGCTCGCACTCGACGGGCGCTTCTCCGCAGGACGCGATGTACGCTCGACTACTGGAGCTCACCGACGTGGCAGAGCAGACCAGCGCGTACCTCTCATCTAGAGACCGTCGGATGTCGTAGCGAGCAAGAACCCCGATGGAATTTGCCGAAGCCTAGATAATATTATTCGTTTAAGTCATGTTGAAGTGCTTGCTTCTGTGGACAAGATACCTTTTCGCTGATCGATGATCGGGTCTGCCTGGTCCGTCGCAAATGCAGCCAAGTCGGTGAAGTCGGTGACATGACCGCAGACGCTGACACGCGGGGCATGCATGCAGTCTGCCGATGGCTTCAGGTAAAAAACGGAGTGGAGATGCATGAATAGCTGTCATGACGCGCGCACACGCTCTTTACAGCGCCATCGCAAGCCCCAGCTTACATTCGGCACAAATGTAGCGTCATGAACTGCATGGACCAAGGTCGCTGACGAATTGGCATCTCGCTGGAACGTCCTCCAAGACCTGCGGAATGCTCATGGAAACGCTGCCATGTAAAAGCGAATCGGTGGCCGCAACAAAGGCACTTTGTCTGGCCAGGATGCAATTCAGTCAAGTTGCGGCGTCGCTTTTGCGGTGGCCTCAGCCGACGTAAGTCACGCCCAGACTGCGGGAGCTCTGCAGGCTGGGACAGACCTCTTGGATACAAGGTTGCCCCGAATCCATGCATGGAATGGCCCCGACGCTGGGTCCCGCACTAATGCCGCACTAGATACGGTAAACGTATCGCTCATGGTGCTCAACTCAACGCAGTTTCACAATCCTCCTGCTATCATTTGGAGTGTCCCGCGCTTGGATACACTGGTCTGCATTGTCCTTGCAAAGCTCTTGTTGCCAAGGAAGCTCCTTGCCAGAACGCAGGCCCAGCGTCGCCGGGACTCGTTCTTCTGGGCCGGCACGCGCCGTCGGCGCAGCGCTGATGGTCATGGACTCACTTCTCGAATTGCAAGCTCCAGCAACAGCGTTCACCGCTTCTAGTCTAGCTCTCGTCCGTGCTCATCGAAGGTCGCCATGACCCAGCGGTTCCCGATCCCGTCGTTGCCCTCGTTCGAGGTGAGCGAGCTCGAGCACGAGGCCAGCAAACAGGTCATGCAGCAGTTGCTGGCGCACACCATCCGTGAGTTCGAGTTCCATTCCTACCACAACAGCAGCATCGTCGATGCCCGGCGCTGGAAGCCGCACACCTACCGCGACGACATTGAGATGTACCGTGAGCGCAAGGCCGGCGTGACCGGCAACAGCGTCTTCAGCTCCATCCGCCACTGCCGACTCGACCTGCCCCTCTTTTCGTCTACCATCGAGACGCTCGCGACACCAACGGTGTTACTCACCGGGTACGGCCACGGCCGTGTGGAGGACGCCATGAGCGCCGTGGTTACCGAAAGCCAGCAGGACTTGGCGCTCTCCGTCAAGTTCAAGCACCAAGACGTGGCCGACTGCGCCATCCTCAAGACGTTGGAGCCGCCGACCCACGCGAACCCTTACCATTACCTGGGCTACAAGTTCTTCGTGCGCAAGTCGCCCACCGAAGGACTCCTGTTCAAGCACCGCCACAGCGTCTACCTCGAGTTCAGCGGCATCACGTACTCCAGCAGGGGCGAACAGCTTGGCTTCCACATCATGCACTCGGTTGAGCTGCCGCAATTCCCGGACCTGACCGACTACAATTCCATTCGCGCGCTGCAGTCCACGCGCTACATCTACCGGCAGAGGAGCAACCACACGGTCGAGGTGTTCATGCTCGGCAACATTGACATCTCCGGCCGCATCTTCCGGCCGCTGGCCAACATGTTCACGGTCGACGTCTACTTCGGCGTCACTCGGCTGCTCGAGCTGGCCGAGGTGCGTCGCCTCTCTCAGATGGCCCGCAAGCAACGGGACTTCGGCAACACCACCGCCGTGCTGGGCGATGGATCGGTGTGCAAGGTCTGCAGCCGCAGCGCGTCCAAGCACAAGCTGCTGCACTGTCACCTGTGCGGCAAGGCCGTTTGCAAGAAGTGCACCGTCACCAAGCGGGTCTTCGTCACCGACGACATCGGCGTCCTCGGGAGCTTCGAGAAGGTGCCGGCGTGCAGGGCATGCGTGCGTCGCGCCAACACCGGCGCCTTCATGTCCCCGCACCAGCGCGTCCTGTGCACCCCGGAGAGTAACCTCAAATTCGACTTCCACAAGACCAAAGCCAAGGCGTGGAGCAAGCCTCAACAACCTGCGGAACCCCAGACTCCTGAACGCCAAGTGCCTACCACGGAGAAGCGCCGCGAGACCTTCCCATCGGAGTCTCTGTCGGTCCAGCCGCCCAACCAGTACGCGTCCACCATGCCGGTGTCGTCGACGATGGACCAACAAGATGAAGTGGACGTCGTGGCGCCGTACCTGCTCAACCGGCGGTGGACGAAGCTCACCCCGACGGAGACGTCCTATTCGGACCGAGGGTTCCGCCACGTCCGAGCCCAGCCGTCGATTAAGCCTCGATCGCGCACCCGCGTGTCCATCCCTGCACAACCAATCTACGGTGCGCCGCCCAAGACGCGGCCAAGCATCGACCAGGAGATCCCGGCGGACATGTCGCCCGCGCAGAAAGCGGTGATGACTCGGCTCTTCGAGCTCAGCAAGATGGCCGAGGACGCGTCCAAGACGACGCACCTGAACGGCATCTACTGCGAGCAGCACTGGCGCGAGGAGCTCAAGATGGAGGTGGAGGCCAGTCGCTCTCAGGTTCGTCACACACCCGTGAGTTCCTGGGTCTGAGTAACTTTGACGCCACGCCCCCGTTTCCGAATGGCTAGACCCGAGCCGACCGGGGCAGTGACGGAGGCAGCAACCATGTACGCCAAGTTGTAGGCAAGTAGAATAATTGAAGTTATGAAGCTCGAGCTAGTGAATTTATGAAGATGCACCGATGCATTGAATCCCCGGCTTGCTCGCTTGCTTATCGTTGCTGGAAGCGTTGAGCTCAATTCTCGGTCAGGTCCACTGCAACGAGGTCTGCTATCGGTACGCCAGCGTTGGACTTGGCGGGCGCATTCAAACAGAGGGCACGCGCAGCAGGATGAAATCCGCTAGAAGACACACCGGAGCCTGCGAGTCTCCACTATCGGCTCGCTGGCGCTGGTCATGGCAAGCGGCGCAGTGGTGTCCGCGACGCGACTGCGAGTTGAGTCTGTTCCGCACGAGCGCGTGTTGCACAGGCGACGTTGCCTTGTCAAGCAGAATCGTGAAAGCATCAGACGAGTCTGCTGACGAGACTGCTGGCGGGCGATCAGCGCCTAGACCAGATGGATTCACTCCGGCATCGGAAACCAGACACCGGCGCGCGTGTGACTCAACCGATTGGAGACGTCCGTGGCACGGCCTGCGTGCGGACCCCTGCACCAACCAACATGCCGGCCTAGATGGCACATCGCTGCTAGCTGAACTGGGGCTATGCCCTGCAGGCTTCAGGCTTGCCAAGCTTGGCATGACATGAACGCGGTCTCCGCTACCTTGATACACGAGACCATTTAACGCCCACTCTGGTCACGCAACGTTGCACGCCTGCGCGGTGACGACTCGTCACTGACGAGAAACTGCCGTGGACACAGGACATTGCAGTGACTCACTCGGACGCCTGACCTTCTGAACGCTCCGTTCGCAAGCGGGTCGCGCTGCTGCGGTTCCTCATTCTTTAACTTGCTGCGTTCGACGCAAGTGCTTTCGTAGCGCAGACCGCCATGGGAAGACACTTTCCGATCCCGCGAGCAGACCTGCCCAAGCTCAACGTGAGCCCACAAGAGCACCACGACGGCAAGCAGCTCATGGCCACCTTGCTGGCACACACGCTGCGCGAGTTCGAGGAGTTCGCGTACGACCGCAAAGGGGTGGTCGACACCAAGCGCTGGAAGCCGCAGTACTCGCACGACGACATGAACATGTTCCGCGAGCGCGACGCCGGCGTCACCAGCTACGAGCTGGCCAAGACGCTGCTCCACTGCAACCTGCAGAGCCCGACCTTCGCGTGCACGGAAGCGGCGCTGACGCCACCGACGATGATGCTCACCGGGTGGGGCCCCGGACGAGTGGAGGACTCGATGAGCGCCGTCGTGACCGAGAGCCAGCAGGACCTGGCCTTGGTGGTCACCTACATGCACCAGGACGTGGCCGACTGCGCCGTGGTCCACACCATGGAGCACCCGAGCGACGACGCGCCGTACCATTATCTGGGCTACAAGTACTTCGTCAAGAAGTCGCCGACGAACGCCGTGGTGGTCAAGCACCGCGACTCGCTGTACCTCGAGTACTGCGGCATGACCACGTCGCGCACGGGCGAGCGGTTGGGCTTCCACCTCATGCAGTCCGTGGAGCTGTCGCGGTTCCCGGACCTGAGCGGCCGCAAGTCCATCCGCGCGCTGCAGAGCTCGCGCTACCTGTACCGACAGAAGAGCGACCGCGTCGTCGAAGTCTTCATGCTGGGCAACATGGACTTGTCCGGCATGATCGCCAAGCCCATCGCCAGCATCTTCTCGGCCGGCGCGCAGTTCGGCGTCACGCGGCTGCTGGACTTGGCCGAGGTGAGGCGCCTCACGCACATGGCGAGGAATCGCCGGCAGGACCGCGACGCGCTACTTAGCGACGGCTTCGAGCAGTCGTCGTCGCAGTACTCGTCCAGCGCGTCCACGTACGAGACCGGCGAGGGGTGCAGCGTGTGTCCGCGCGGCAAGGCCAACAAGCCCTGCCACCTATGTGGCCAAGGGGTGTGTCCGCGCTGCCGGTCCACCAAGCGTGTGTGGATCAGCGACAAGCTCGGCATCATGGGCAGCTTCCGCAAGATCCAGGCGTGCTCCAAGTGCGTCATGCGCGCCAACACGGGCACGTACGAGGCTCCGGTCGAGCGGGTGCGGTCGCAGCGGTCGCACCAGAGCAGCATCAGCACCAGCGCTAGCGACGGCGACCTGGCTTCCAAGTCCGTGGTGGAGAACCCGACGCAACAACAGAAGCCTGCCTTCGACGGCGTGCTGTACGAAGAGCCCAAGACAGCAAGGCGGCCGCGAGTAACGCCTCAGAGTAACGGGCCTAATCGACGGAGGACAACGACACCTCCATCGCCTGAGGCGCCCTTAATGGGGCGGAGCTTCGTGCACCGAGCGGCAGCAGTGTACCCCGACGCCGTGGAGATCGCGGTGCCCTGCACGTCACCCGAGTACGAGGTGCCGAACCGACTGGGTCTGCGCCCGCCGCAGTCCACCTCCGAGTCCCGGTCGTACCCGAGCAAGACGACGAAGCTGTCGGCAGCGGACGAGCCGGGGTACTCGCACTCGGTTGGATCGATCCCGGCCGAGCCGAAGCCGACAAAGCAGTCGTCCGAGCGCGGCGCTTCGGACGCCACCTCCGTGATGGCGCGGTTGATGGAGCTGACCAACATGGCCGAGGCCACGTCGTACAAGACGCAGGTCAACGGCATCTTCCTCGCACAGCAACTACAGCATCAGTTCAAGATGCAGACGACCGGCGGCTGGAGGAAGTGAGCGAAGCCACCTCCGAGGACGATAGTATGAGCCAAGGTGTCGTTAATACTACTCGTAGTATATTGATAGGCGTTAGTGATCCACGACCGGCGTTGCTTGCAGAAGATACCTACGTTGCAGCGGCAACGCTCAAAGCAGCGCGCGTAAAGTCAAGAGGATGGCGTACACTGCAACGGTCTTCATGCTGTAGAGGCTGGCCGTCATTTGGTGAGACCGTATCCTGTATCCGAGCAGAACCATCGCCACCGCCATCGCCTTGTGCTCGACGAGCTCGAGCTCTATTCAGCCTCATGTCTCCGCCATTCCTGCTCGGAAACTCGATGTTGACGAGTGGATAGGCGATTGAAGCTCTTGAGCCACCATGTCAGGTGAGGAATTTCCATAAATCAGTGATTTTCACTGAGATTACAATCACTGAGTCAGTGATAGTATCGTATAGGTGTTATTTCCTTAGGTACGCGATGCAGCACATTTGCTGTGTTGGAACACGGTGTCTATAGTATTAATAGGGCGTACTCTTTAGTGCATCTCCACTTTGTTTTCTGCATAGCACTGCTACTTCGCCATCCTCGCAAAAAACATCCCGGGCGCCCGAAAAACCGCAATACGACGACGTGCTGGCGGAGCCATTAAAGCTGGCAGATTAACAAACTAAAGCATCCTCTTCTGCGCAAGACCGGTTGCGGTCCAAAGGCTGAAGCCCTTGAAGAGTAGCGGAAGAAGCATGCGAGGAGTCTGACCAGTAAGGCCCACTCCTTCAAGTGCGAGCTGGGTGAGAGAGACTAAGGATGGCGAGGACGATGGCGACGAGGAGACCAAGGGCGTCTGTGAGAACGAGGACATGTGTAACGTCTGGGTCACCGGGCCTGGCAATCAGAAGAGAACCACGGCCCTCGCCAACGTCGACTGGTCAACCATCGTTGATCTTCGCTAAGTGTGGTGAGTAGTAGTAGCAGATTGGCTTATGAGTAGTAATTCATGTTTACTTCCGATATAGCCTAACGCGAATAGCTTTTCCCTACAGAGCAGTATAGTACTATAGTCAAATGCAGTAGTAATACTATTTTGTTATTTAAAAGAAAATGGTATCAATCGGTCAAATCTAAGTGAAATCACTGATTTAATTTATTTATTTAATGGAAATTCCTCGATACACGCTGGACTGGCTACCAGAGAGTCAGCGTGCCCGTTGCAGTCCCGATCCAAAGGCACACCGATGCACAGTGCACTCGACCCGCTGCAGCTCCAAGTTGGCAGCTCCAAGCCTCCAGCTCCAAGACTCCAACGCGTTCATGCAGACAGACGGTGCTGCTCAGTGCGCTGCATTGGCGGCAGATGGCAGGTGCGAAGTGGTCTTTGGCAATCGTCGCCAACAAGCTCCCTGTACAGAGCCTTCACGAGGCCGCAACGAGCGGCAGCGGACACCATCGGTTGGTTTGCTCAGCTTCGACCTGTCTGCTTGCTGCATGGCGATGATCTAAGTCGCGTACGCAAGACGCAAGGCGCAAGCGCGGGGACGCGCTCGTGATCAAGTTGCTCACTCGACGATTTCCTGCTGACTTCGCCGGCCGTCTCCGCTGAGACCATGGGCCGCCACGACTTCCCTCTGTCTCGTCGAGACTTCCCGGACTTCGCGGCGTCGCCCGAGGTGCACCAGGACTGCATGGACATGGCCACCAAGCTGCTGGCCCACACGGTGCACGAGTTTGAGCGCTACATGTACGACGAGGCCGGCGTGGTGGGCCACCGCCGCTGGAAGGCCAAGTCCACCAAGAGCGACATCACGCTCTACCGCGAGCGCGACGCCGGTTCCATGGGCATGGTGCTGGCGGACTCGCTGCACCGGCTGGTAGAGAAGCAGGACATCTTCTCCCCCACGGCGGCCACGCTGATCCCGCCGACGCTGCTGCTGGTCGGCACGCGCCAGGGCTTCGTGGAGAACGCCATGACCACGCTCGTCACGTTGAGCCAGGACGACCTGGCGCTGGTGGTCAAGTTCCTGCACGGCGATGTGGCCGACTGCGGCGTGCTGCACACGATGGAGGGCCCGAGCCCGAGCAAGCCCTTCCACTTCCTGGGCTTCAAGTTCTTCGTGACGGACTCGGCCGACGCGCGGATCATCAAGCGCCGCCACAGCGTCTACCTCGAGTACACGGGGCTCACACGCTCGCGGACCGGGGAGGTGCTGGGCTACCACATGATGCAGTCGGTGGCGCTGCCCCAGTTCCCAGACCTAACATCGCACAATTCGGTGTGCGCCATGACGTCCATGCGGTTCATCTACAGACAGAAAGGGGACGGCCTCGTGGAGATCTTCATGCTCGGCTGCATCGACGTGTCTGGCTGGCTCATCAAGCCCATGGCCGCCATGGTCGCGGAGGACGTCATGTTCGGCATGACGCGCATCCTCGACTGCTCCGAGACCAAGCGGCTCACGCAGATGGCGTGCGAGTTCCAGAAGCGCAAGCACGACGTGCGGCGCGGCCGCAAGCCCACGCGGCAGACCTCGATGGGCGACGACAGGAGCTGCTCGGTGTGTCAACGCGAGCGCAAGAGCGGCTTCGGCGGCGTCAGGCTCGTGCCGTGCTTGGTCTGCGGCCACGTCGCGTGCTCTCGCTGTCGCGCCAACAAGCAGATCTTCGTGACCAGCAACGACGGCCTGCTGGGCAAGCTCGTCAAGGTGCCCGTGTGCAGCATCTGTATCATGGCGGCCAACATCAGCTACTACGAGCTGCAGTACCGGGCCCAGCAGAAGAGCAGCTCGGGCGAGGAAATGGCTTTCCGACCCATGCACTTGTCGGACCGGTACGAGCGCGAGGATTCCTTGAGCTTTTCCGAGTCGAGCAGCAGAGGACCGAGCAGACAGGAAGGCACGGGCTCCTCAAGCGACTTGAGACGCTACTTCAACGCGGGCCGAGACCGAGACAACTCGGCCGAACCCGGCCGGCAGACCGAAACATGGCAGCGATGAGGAGGCCACCACCACGCGATGGCGTGCGATGTCGAATCGGTCAGAAGTTTGCTATCTGGTCATGCAAAATCATAATTCTTTAGAAAAGCATGGAGGAGCCGGCAGGTGTGCTGCTGCTTCAGCGTCGGGAATGCTTTAGGCATTTCAGTGCACATCTCGCCGGTGGCAGTATTGGAAGCCCCTAGTTCTCAGAGCCCATTTACTAACCAGCTTGGGGTCAAAACCATCGCTATTGAAGGCGCGGTCGCGACCAAACTTCAACCAAGACAACTTGCGCTGCTGCCTCAATATCTTCGAGAGTTTCTTGAGTAGGAGGAGTAATAATTTTTATAGCAAAGTAACGTGAACAGCACAAGTCTTTGAAGGAAGTGGCGTTCCAAGCGGGCGCCGAAGTGCTCGTTCATGTTTGCATTTCTATTTGGAGATCCTGACGATTCTAAATTTGATACCTGACCAAATAGGAAACTTCTGACCAATTTGCAAATTCCCTTTGCAAATTGGTCAGAAGTTTCCTATCCAGTGAATGTAAGGATGAAGTTGATATTTTTGAGCTTCCTTTGACTGTCGATTGCAGAAGCAGGAACTATCGTAAATCCAGAGACGGCTTGGAACGGGCATGACAACACGATAATACATGCCTCCCTTCTGGATGTCGGTGCCCATGTTAGTGTCTAGTGGAGGAGGACGAAGAGGGTAGTGCCTCGAGGCGGAAAGAGCAGGTGGGAGCGGGAGACGTCCAGCTGGCGGCCGACGAGCTTGGTCTCCGCGAGCGCGTCGTACGGGCGGTTTGGAACCGGCGGTTCGAGACCGCCGGAGGGAGCAGTGTGGCAGAGCAGCAAGAGAGCGTCGGTGACGACGCGGCCGAAGAGGAGACCACCAAGGAGGGGAGCAAACGGGAGGCCAACAGCACAGCGCAGGAGGCTCCGCGGCGGCCGGCCGTGCAGCTCATCATGGATGTTATGTACGAGCTGGTGGCAGCGGCTGGCCGTCTTGTGCCTGGCTCAGAAGAAGTGCCCGCCGCCGCGCAGCATCTCCACACGAGCGAGGCCATTATCCGGAGCCAGTGGCAGCTCCGGTGTGTCCCCGTAGCAGGGAAGCATGAGTCGAGGATCGCCCAAATGGTGGCGACATTCGTCGCCCGCACCGGCGACTATTCCGTGAAAGCGCGCAGCGCCAAGGATGTGGCTG
Source organism: Phytophthora crassamura (assembly GCA_033557995.1). Classification (NCBI taxonomy): domain Eukaryota; phylum Oomycota; class Peronosporomycetes; order Peronosporales; family Peronosporaceae; genus Phytophthora; species Phytophthora crassamura. Next base: position 1,807,840 of record JAUCED010000005.1, on the reverse strand, counting down.
CAATTATTGGGCTCTCCCCTCAAAACTACAGCTCTTACTATCGCACTCGCTTCGAGCGAGAGCTCAGGATTATCGCCTCCGCGGAGGATGAAACCATTTGGGGAAGGGGCTTAATCATGGAGCCTCTGCAAACAGCGCTCCTCGACGTCCGGAGCTCACTGATAATGTCTTCTTTCGACTTTACGCTTGAAGACCTGGTGGACACGATTCTGTGGCTCATGCGTGAGCACCATGTCGACGTAACGTTATTGGTTAATCGTCCGTCATCGGGAACGCTCTATTGTGCGCCGGTACTGAATCGGCTGATCAGAAATGGAGCTCACGTCTACTTTCCTTTCGACCATAGCCCGGTCCACAGCAAAATGTGAGTTGTCGTTGTTGTGTTGTGTGGTTTAGTACTAATTGTATTGCTGTCAGATGGATCGCCGACTACCGCCTCATTATCGATGGGAGCTTCAACCGCTCCGCTGCCGCTCTCGGAGAACCCGGTGTGCTACGACGGCGCCTGGCACGCAACTATGAGAGTGCCTCTTTCCGCACTGTGGAGCTCGCCGAGGCAAAGCGTCTTGCGGTCCCCATCTTGGCCCGGTGCAATCTACTACAGCAAGACCCCTTCGTCGTGACAGGGTCTTTTGTCACAAGCGTGGATCACCACAATCCCGAGAACATCGCGATGGCTGACAATTCCGTCGAGACAGAGTCTGAGGACACGGCTGACACGGCTGACCTACACGGTGCCAATGCCCTGGCACCTGGCGCCGAGATAACGACGCCACGCATGCTAACTGAGAACCTCTCTGCCCACGAGATCCAACAACCGTCCTTAGTGAATGAACCGCGAGGCGGGCCTCAAGACACCGTGTCGAGCACTAACACCCCCCGGGCTCAAGAAGTGGTTATTGACGCCCCTCATCGCCGGGGGTGTACGTGTCGTACGCCCCACATCCCCCGGGGGTGTCGTACGCCCCCCGCGTCCAACGATTCCTGATGACTATGCCCCCGAGACCCCCCAGAAAACGAGGACGAGGACAAACAGGAAGATATTTGCAAAACACAGTAACGCGTGGCGGAACAGATGATGTCAATGGAGCCTCCGGCTTGCATGTCAGCTCAGCAGCTTCACACTCTAGTTCTGGCTATACTCCTTGCTCAGGAAGATCGGCGAACGCTGTCCATCTGACTGAATTGCAATTTCCCCTTGAAATAATTGATTCGTGTGAAGGCAATACCTGGTCTATCACACATACAAACAACTTCATACAAGAAGAATTGACGAGAGTCGCATCTGCAATCTGCAACTCGACTACATGTGCTGACACACGAACATAAATGCATCCCTTCCTACACTGAGAACTGCAGCTACGCTCGCTACAGGGCCATTGACTACATGTACTGACACACGAACATAAATGCATCCCTTCCTACACTGAGAACTGCAGCTAGCCACGCTCGCTACAGGGCCATTGTGGGCACCGGTGCTTCTTCCAACGCGTACTATTGACGCTGATGGTGCACCTTCCGCTCGGGTTTTGCTAGAAAAATGCAGGTGGGCTGTACAGTTGTACGTGTAAACCTGGATTAGTTTGCTCATCAATTTGCTTAGGACCTTATAATATATTATGGTCCACCCCGCCTAAAACGAGGTGCACAACTTTACTGGGGCTGCTCTTCGACAGGTCAATTGAGGCAGCGCGGCAGTACGGCTCGATTTTATCAATGCTGTTCAAGCCACCTGTAGCGGACAAGTACCTGATCGGCTTCATTTCCTTTTGAGGACAAGAAAAGTTTGATCGCCAACCCCAGAAGCAGCGCGAAGTGATCGTTCACTCGTACTACAGAAGCAGCGCAGAGTGATCGTTCACTCGTACTGAAGTACAATACACCCAATAATTGGGTGTACGACGACCAATTCAATAGCAATCATATTTTCTGGATGAAAAGAGCTTGCTACAGTAATTTATTGTAAACGCGTTTGGCTAGCCGTCTTGCCACCGTAGTGGTTCAACTTCCGCATGCGTCGGGTTATCTCTCAGTCTCTATGTATCTCGCTGTTCTCGCCCAGTGCTACAGTAATACAGGTACCAATGTGTTAAAATGATCGGGCCACGGTCTCTACACGCAAAACTGCTTCAGGCAAGGTGCCCGGATCGCCAACAACGCTTGGTTTTGCACCTTCCGACTCGAACAGTTACTGCGGAGACGTCGAACGAGTGATTGCCAACTCGGGGATATCGTAAATGCCACTCACGTTTATCTGGTCGCAGTGCAATGCTGGACTCGAGCCACATGCGAGCTTCTGTATGCCTTGCCTCGGGCTGTTCCGACCAGACCATACCTGCATCGTCCAAAGCATTGACTTTAAGGCAAATCTCTCAAATCATTTTGCACTAAACCCACAGTACTCGCGAAAAAGCGAATTTAAGAAAGCGGTTGAGGAAATATTTAAGGTTTATCCGATTCTTGCTCAACTCGGTATTCATCCCCTTGCTTCTAGTGGACGTCAGCTAACGAAGTATTATATTGGAAACGGGGCTAAGACGAACAGTATTAGATTGAACAAGATTGTTTTAGTTCCAAGCATTGATTGGGAAGAGACATACGATCATATTCGATTTGTCATTACAAACGATGTTAGATTTCTCAGTTATGTCAATGAGAAACGTGAGCGAAATGAGATGGGTAAAGAGGATAAAAATGCACCGCATCAGGTATGGGAGAGGCTTATTGCTAATAAGCGTAGCCTATCAAGCACACCGCTTGACTATAAACAAAGCAAACAGCGGCTTGAAGACAGTTTTCTCTTCGATAATTCAACATGCACAACTTCTGATCAGGCTGATAGTAAATTAAAAATGTATTTGATCGTTGCTAAAAACAAGGAACTACTTGAATCCCATGGTTTAATGAAGAAGATTGTTCCTATCCTCAAAGGAACGAACAAATCAACCCCTTTTGATGCTAATGGTTATGTATGGATTAAGGGAAGTACAATTGGTGTTTTTGGTAAGGAAAGTAATCAAATGAAGCCGGCTATCGCCAAGAAGGTCAATTGGCGACTTACGCTCAAACATTTGTAGATATGGTCAGATCGAAAGGACTTGAACTAGAGATGACCGGTGATGAGGACAGAGCAATTGATGCGAAAGATTTTACTGAGGGAGAAGGGGAGGCGCGCCAAGGTACAATGGCAGGAATTGATGAAGATATGGATCAAAACCTATTCAACGCCGACAATGATGCTAAAAAGATATTAACCGATTACTACGCAGGTCTTAATTCTACTGGTGTTAAAATCCCATTTAGACTAAAACCGATCGTTGATACTACGGGTGCCGCCAAAACTCATCCTGAATACTACTTTGGTGAGCCATCTGAAACTAAATCATTGAATATTAGAAATGGGAAACACAAGCAAGTATCTGGAGAAGCCTATAAAGGGTTAATGAAGAACTTCAGATAGATGGATACATTCCTGTCATTGCTCGATGGATTTGAGGATTTGGATAAATACTTTAAGGAAGTTGAGTATCCATTTCCATCAAATGAGGAAGCAGCAACATTGGATCAAAGTAAGAAACTTGATCAGCAAAGGCGTAAAAATCTTGATGATAATCTCAAAACTTGAATGAAGCAATCTTGAATACGGGTCATGATATCAGACGTCAAAATATTGAACCATACACCCAAGTTGATACTGAATCCCAACTACAGAAGCTTCATGATGATTTTGAACGCGCCTACCAATCATACGGAGAAGCGCAAAAGCGTTATGAAGAGGCTAAGAAGGCAGTCAAAGGAAATAGCTCAAAATCGGCTCGATCAGCTCTCAAGGCAGCTACATCAGCTATGAAGGCAACAAAGCTGTATTCAACGCGAAGTCTAAAGCTTACAGTATTGCAGCTCAGAATCAAATCAATGTAGATGAGTTTGTTGATCGACAAGATGATAAATCGGTTAGAGAAGTTATGAATGATATGATAAATAATGTTAGTGGAAGCGGATTGAAGAGTCGTGGTCTAAGAGGAGCAGGTGTAGCCCCACTCGATGGGGTGGTAAGACGTGGTAGAACCTACAATCTCAATGAGATTCAGGGCTTAGCTACACCGAGTGCCTCGTATATCGCCAGCTTGGTAGCAAGTACATTCGTATTCCTGACCTTGATGCTAAGACACTTGTTATAGTTCAACCTAACCGTCGCAAATGCGGACCTAAGTGTCAAATCAGTGATAGTCTCCAAGCTATGATCAGAACGCTTGTCTATAAGCAGCATATTGATCAACCAACGTATGACAAGCTCAGCGTCGAAGATAACAAATGTTCAAGGAGATCCTCGCGATCACTTATCTTCAGTACAATTTCCACGATAAACTCATGGATCCACTTGAAACCCTTCGTGCTGAGTATGACAAGCTAAAGCGTGAGATTCAGTTAGGAAATGATAATCTCAGTATCATCAAGCAGCTCAAGTCGCTTACGGTGGATATGTACAGCAATCGATTGATTGATGATAAAGTATTCAAGGAGATTATAACTTGACTACTATAACCATGTTCTTCTTCAACCCCGAATTATTTCAGCCTCAAGTGGTAGCTATGGCGATAACGCCGATAACAACGTCGCTGAACTCAAAGCTATCATGAAGAATCTTATCATTCATGACCGCCCTCAGAAGACTCAGGCCGCTGTATGGGCCACTGACCTCGATAAGTCAATCAGGAAGGTAGATGCATCAACCCAAACCGAGGGAGGCCGTATGTGGGCTTACCAGCCGAAAAAAGACTAAAACCGTGAAGACATTTGCTCTCTAAGCGATACCACTTCGCACGAGTTTATTTCGATATCCTCGATAGATGTTGATTTTTTTATCGCTGATACTAATTTCAAGTATGGCAGACTCCCCATCAGGACTTTTGGTCGGGAGGAAAACACTATCACCAAGAACAATAATTTTGTCAGCTTGTAGCATCGTTGATCCCACGATTTGGTTAGGGTCATCAGTAGTTAAATTGGTTTTGAGCTCTTTACTCGGACCGCAACCCATGATTATGCTATACTCTACCAAAGATATTTCTTTGAAAACCAGTCGGCTGTGTATGGGTTTTCATCATCTATGGGACGGGCAAGGCCCGAGGTCGCCAGACCCTCGGTCTGAACCCGAGAGCCTTGGCTCTCCCATGCCGCTTGTAGTATGCTTCACGTCGTTTCTTATCCCTATGATTAATAGGGTTTGAATGCCTTCAAGAGCGTTCGATCTTTATACTGAGCATAAGGCTCACCATTCCGCTCAAGACCCCCAAAAGATAAGATACAACGTGGCCATCAGCAAACACATCAGAGAGACGAGGCTCTCAGGGTTCCACGCGAGAGTCTGGCGACCTCGGGCATCGCCCGTCATACTACTTGCCTTTGCGCTTAGACACACGAAACTTGAATGCAGCCATTTTCTATATTCACTCAGCGATAATTGCTCGTAGTTCGTTGAGTTGAAATTTCAGATCATCAATCTCAAACATTAGATGCTGAATCATTCGCATATTATATGCACTAATCCTACTATAATCGATATTGAGCTGTGTGTGAGCAGGTTCTAACGATGGGTCCTCTCCTTCCTCAATGTCATCACGATAGTAAACCGAACACAGATCCATCAGGTGAGCTTTTGCTAAGTCCTGTGCAATCAGTCCAACCTCTTGCCCTGGTCTATGCTCGGACTCAATCGATTCGTATAGCACTACCTCGCATTGATCATAAAGAATTTTGATGCGATCGAGTGGTGCCGGCTGAATATTCTTCTTTAGTCGTCGATCAGAAGTAGTAGCCAAAGCTGTGCATGCGAGGTAGCCACCGAAAACGGCTGATACGTTGTATAAATTGGCCCGAGCGCTGATTCAGTAATACCAGAATTGGTCTGGAGACGGTAAACAGTTGAGCCGCCTGATCCGATTGAATTGGTACGATATAGTATTTGGGATATGGAGCGGCGCTGAGGGGGTAGTTGTTCCAATGCCTAGGCGACCAGTCGTCGTTAAGATCATTTGGGTAGTAGCCCCCGTTCCAAATCTTAAATCATACGAAGTATAATGTCCAATCCATGTCGCGTTGGTAGATGTTGCATTAGTGCCATTATTGCATTCGATTTGGAATTTAACAGGTGTTGCATTCGATCCAGTAAAGGTTAGCATTCGTGTATACGAACCATCTAAATAGTCAGTCCCCGACCCAGTGATGGAAAAATATTCATTTGTAGGTGTTGAATTAACCCCCAGCTCGGTTAGGCTTCCTACCGTGGTTATGTTAGCTTGATTTCCATACGATAAGAATCCATTTATCGACCCTGTGCAGGTTATGTCACCCGTAGTAGAAAGGCTCGCTGCTGATACATCCCCTACACATGTGATATTACCGATATTTACAATATGTCTACTAGAAGTTATAACATCCGTCACAAACATCGATTCTAATGGATCCAAAGTCAGCGAGCACACCGCTGACCTTTATTGAGGCATTCAGGTTTTGGGAATCTAATGATCTAATCGAACCAATATCTTTGTTTGCATCAACCACGAGGGCTTTAGAAGCTGCAGCTCCGCCTAATGTTATCCCTACATAGTACGAATGATTTAAATTATCGTAAAGGGATGTAGTTCCATTCCAGAATTTGATATTCGGGCAGCTCAATCCCACCCCTCCAGTCGATAGCGTTAAACTGGTTAGTGTCCCAACCGATGTAATATTGCTTTGCGCTGCTGTAGCTAACGTTCCAGTAATCGATCCTGATACAGTCAGAGATGAAAGCGTACCAACCGATGTAATATTGCTTTGCGCTGCTGTAGCTAACGTTCCAGTAATTGAACCAGAGACAGTCAGAGACGATAGCGTTCCTAATGATGTGATACCTGTCTGAACCGCTGTAGATAGCGTTCCTATCAGCGTTGTTGCCGAAATAGACGACAGGCCAGTTATCGTTCGTAATACTCCCGTAAATGTTAGATTACCTCCAATCGTTAGCCCTGAAAGCGCTCCTAAGGATGTGATACTGGTTGCGCTGCCGTCTGGAGTGTTCCATAGATGCTGGTAGCAGTTAGCGAACTGATCGTGCCAATTTCACCGGATGCTCCGAGCACGAGAGCCTTTGAGTTCGCTGCTTGACCAGGCGTGATCCCGACTACGTACGAGGGAGCAGATGATACAGTGGAGCCATTCACGGTTAGACTGCTACATGATAATGCCCCAATTCCGCTAATATCATTATTGGTACCAGGAACGAGGGCTATACCTTGTGTTGCTGTCCCCGGAGTAATACCTGTAATATAAGTCAAGCGATAATCATTCTTATCGAGATAAAGCGTTTGAGCGTAATCATAGGTTAGATATCCACTGGCATCCAATGTTAGATAGAATGCTGGGTTATAGATGGGGGATGTAAAAATTGGTTGGGGATAAGAGAAACCTGAACTCATAGTTGTTTTTGTCTCGAGCTATATAGATCGAGTGATTAAAGACACGATCATGAGCGGTATTCCAGACTTCGGCGCTTCCTTGCCAAAAAGGTTCAAGTCTGCTGGTATGGGCGATATCCCTGCACTTGACATCAAAACGTTATTTAGAATGGTTCTCCTTGGTCCCTCATTCAGCGATAAGAATAATCTTTGTATGTTCATCCTCAAGCATTCTCCTCACGTGTTCGCGCATCTAACGATCATCGCTCGCAATCCACACCAAGAGCTCTATGAGTACCTCCGAGATAAGCTGGAGGATTTTATCACTTTTGCTGACCCCGATACGCCACCTAAAGTCGATCAAGTACGCCATACGCCACTGAGTTCCAACAAACCTGAGCTCATCATCATAGATGACTATAGCAACGATAAGCTACTTCAGAAGAATACCTTTTCACATTACTTCACTCGCGGAAGACATTTTAAATTGAGTACCATATTCCTTAGCCACAGCTACTTTGCTACTGATAAGATGATTCGCTTGAATTCAGAGTACGTAGCTATCCTAAGAGCGAATTCGAAACGTGATTTGCAGATGGTGGTCAAGGACTTCAATATCAAGGGAGTTGATGATCGATGATTGTCTATTACTACAACAAAGCCACTGAACAAAAGGGACAGATGTTGTTCATTGACTCTGTGAAGGGGCAAATCAGGTACAGCTTTGATAGGCCTATTGCGATGGAAGAGTAATTCCAATTAATCAATCAGAAAAATGCTTATCATCATATACAACAAAGATGTCAAGTTTTATCAAAATCGACAGTACCAACCTCGTACAAGATGGATACAATTCCACTTGGAAATATCAATTCCCTGGATCGGCTGCTGACATCCATGAAGCTGTTTGTGCTGTTCAATCGATCAGCATGTACAACTCGGAATATAACATCGATTCGATTCAATTCAGAAATACAAGTTTTAAAATCGAAGTACCAACGGCTGCTACTACATCTACGATAAGTATCAATCTACCGGATGGTATCTACCAATACCCAAATATCAACGCAAGCATCCAAGCTGCTTTGATCAACGCTGGTGCATATTTGATCGATAGCGATGGAAATAACGTTTTCTACATCCAATTGATTCAAAACAGCGTCTATTACGCTGCTCAGATCGATTTCTTACCAACTCCATCATCGCTATCAGTCGGATGCACTAGACCAGCTACTGGGCTTTATTCAACTGGTGGTACTGGTTTGCCTACTACTACTCGCGTTCCACGACTAATTATTGATAATGCTGAGTTTGGTAAGGTTCTTGGCCTGACTTTAGGAACGTATCCCGCTGCTTCAGCTACAGTTGCAAGCGCTCAGCTATCAAATATTATTCCTCAAGCTCATCCAACAAGCTCATACATCGTTCGTTGTGATCTTATCAAAAATGAGTACGTCGCCTCTGGTGATATTCTAAGTGCGTTTGATAGGGGTGATGCTCCAATTGGAAAGTTGATTAACTATAAACCAAGTCAGTATGCGTGGATGAACTGCCACAATGGCTCTCGCTCTACGATCACAATAAGCATTTACAATCAGGATGATAAGAAAGTAATCGATACATCAGTGTCAATCATGCTTCCGATTCGTCCAAAAAAATCGATATTTTTTTAGAAAGTGAAAGAACCACCTGTCTTTCGCATAGCTCGTATCTTAGCCATGTGATCCTTAGCCTCTTGGCTCCCCTTTACAAATTTCTTACCCTTGGGCTTGGCGACGCCGACACCATATCGTCTCCTTACTTCTCCGCGAATAGACTTGATTAGGTTTTCATGATCAGGTTTGGTCGCCTTGGATAGTAGGTACTTTTCACCCGTATCTACAACATCAGTTAGAACTCCCTTTCGCTTTGCGTACGAAAGAGCTCGCTTTGCCCCCTTCTTTACCTCAGTCATAGTTAGACGACCACCCTCTTTAACAGAATCACTGTCATAAACGCCAATACCTGTCATGGAACGAGTGGCTGCTCTTGCTGGAATAGCCGCTGATGGCTGTCCAGCGTATGTAGCGAGAGCGGGAACAGCGAGATCAGCTGCGCGAGACAATAGTCCCGAATTTTTAGCGAACTTAAAAGCTGATATAATGCCTCCCCATATCTTGGACCAAATACTCGCTCCATACATGCCACCTCCTTGCATATGCTTGAATGGATAGCCAATTTCTTTCTTTGTGATAGTTAGACGCGTGCCTTTCCCCGCTTTGTGTGCTTTGACCGCTTTAGCGTACGATTCAGGGTGTAGATGTAGTGTAGCTCCGCTCCCACTTAGATCATCTTTAGTCAGCGATAATGTACCGGTCTTGAACGCTCGCTTGAGCTTCGCCTCGGGGATTGTTGATGAAACTGATAACTCCTTGAAAGTCATGGTTAATTCTATATAATAGTCAAGTTTAAATCTTTCATTTTTGAAAATACTTATGGTTTATTGTACTGCTTGGAACAGAGCCAAAGCAAACAAAATGGTCCGCAATAATCCCCATAAGTACCTTGATATTGTTTGGGGTTGTATTTCCCGATTCCATACTTTGTTGGAGCTGCCTCGCTCATACTGTCGAAGAATTCACCATTATGGACAGCCTGCCAGTGTCCTACATCGAGATTAGGTGGTCTAAGTAAAACCAGATATGAACCTTTCTTAGGTAGCGGCTTCATTACTTCATTCGATTCATAGATATCATCGAGATGTACACCAAGCTTTTTCGCGAGTTCGATCAGATCATGATCGGACGTGATTGGCTTAATAAGGTCGCTCATAATATTTAATTTCGTTCAAACTATATTAGAAACCATATACAATCAACGATGAGTGAAACTCAACTATCCGACCAATTTTTTGTACCAGAGCTCGCTCAAAAGCGATCCGGAGATCAAGGTATCTTCCGGTAAGCGTCTCCCGTTTGTTATCGACCTGAATCAGGGTTCGTACCAGAATGGTGTCATTACTATCGATGCCACTGCTCAGCTTAACGGTTCTGAAGGATTCGGCTGTCTTCGCGATGCTTACATCATGCTTCCATACAAGGTATCGATGAAGAATGGTGGTACCGCTCAGACTCTGCCTGCCAATCGCTTCTGTGCTACTCTAAAGTGTGGTAACTGGAATGTCATCGATAGCATGTCGCTCGAGCTTAATGGAAAGACCATCATTTCGATGGCTGATTATAAATTGTTTTGGAATAACATTCGTGCTCAGACAAGCTATAGTCCTCAGTACGTTGAAAAGCATGGAGCGGAGTCCTTCCTATTCCCTGATGCCGCTCAGTCCGTCTCATACAGCTCTGGAACAAATTCCCTTAACGGTGATGGTTATTCGAACACTGCTGCCTTCTCGTCTTCGTTTGTTACCTCGGCCCCCTCGGGTGGAGCAACCATCCCTAATGATGGTTTGGTAAGACGTCTTCTATCTAACCCTCCTACCGCTGGCGCTGATTTCTCTTCGACATGGCCTTCAGTAGGTGGAGCTGCTGCCTCTACTACCATCGCTAATCAAACCGCTCGTGGTGCTTTCGTAGCTGGTGCTCTTACTGCTAACGCTATCATGGGAACGTGGAACTACATGCTAAAGGTTAAGCTAACTGACCTCCACCCCATCTTTAAGGAACTCGACCTCATGGCTAATCTTCAAATCCGTCTCCGCTTCCGCGTCAATCAGGGTACTTCGTCTGTTGCTGTAGATGCGTCGAAGGTTATGTCGCTAACCAGTACTACTCTCGCGAGTGGTAATGTCTGTCCTGTGATGGTTTCAGCTTCTTCCACCGGCAATCCTATGGCTGGTGTTCTTGCTGCTTCTGCTCCATTCAGTATTTCCTGGGGTGCTGTTGTCAATGCTCTTGAGCCTAGGATTGATGGTACATACATGCCATTCACTACTTCCCGCCTGTATGTACCGTTCGTACATCTTAAGAACCCTCAGGCGATCATTTCCAAGCCTGTCAAGAACGTTCGATACAATGATTGCTATGCTCAGTGGTTCTACCAGCGCGCTGGTACTGGTAAGCAATCGACTCAGCTGAATGTCGCTTTTGATCTTCAGCTATCAGCTTCTGTTAAGAATGCCAAGTACGTTATTCTACTTCCTTTTGCTGAGCAGACTGGTAGTTTCGCTTCCGCGGCTGTACAAGAGTTCCAGAGTCCGTTTGATTCGGCTCCTTGGACTCTTCACCCTGGTTCCAGTATCCGCAACTTTAACGTTCGTATCGGTTCCCAGCAGACGTTTGACATCAGCCACGACTATGACTTCCACCACTTCACAAACGAATCGCTAAGATTGCTTCGATTAATGGTGATTTGACTCCTGAGCTGGTGAATGGTCTTCTTGACTACCAGACGTGGTCGCTAACCAACCGTGTTCTCATTGCTGATGTTAGTCGCCTGACCGAACGTGATGTACCTCAGGCGATTCAAGTACAAGGAGTAAAAGCTGGTTGCCAAGGTACCAACATGCTTGTTTTGGTTGTGAGTGAGCAAGAGCTGACTTTTGATAGACTAACCGGGGAGATTTTGGATTTTACCACAGCGTAGGTTATCGCTACCGTTTTAAGCGGCAATATATATATATATTATTAACTTTGATTTGATTGATTAAGTCTTATCGATAATATTTTTTCTTAGTTCAGCTCTTGTAGTAGCTTCGGACACTTCTCAATAACAAATTGACTCTTACGAAGCCAATCGATATAGTTCGCATCCATTCGACTAATCTGCTTGAGGGTCTTGTCCTTATACTTCCCCCAAGTCATCATGTATGAGTTATCATCACTTAGAAATTTAGAGTGTACTCTAAGTGTAGGAAGATCTTGATTTCCTCGCAGTAATATTGAGACTAGGTTGGGGATACCCAACGACAACAGCCAGGATCAGAAGAATATACTTCTTCAATCGGCGTGTCCTTCTATTTTCCGAAAGTTAGTTCGTTCGACATGTTATCAGTGGGTGTATCTATATACATACCCACGTCTACTTTTTTGAGAAAAAAAAATTAGTTCCGAAATTAAGTCGAATGCGGAATGAGCTATTTGTGATCTTTAGATCTTTTGATCTGCGGCTTCGAAACTCCTCCTGAGGCATTGGTTGCTCCTTGAGCTCTCAGCTACTTGAGAGGGCGTGCGGTTGAAAACCACTGCGTGAGTCCGATCGAACCTTTACGTCTTTAACGGTTCGATCGGACGGAGAAGCCCCTGTTCTGGTGGTCTGTCCATGGCCTGCTTGCATTCACCTCGCGGCAGTGCCGATCCCAACGACTACAGCTTGCGTGTATGCTCGATCTGCGTGCTCGATCGGCGCCATGGAAAGCCCGCGCCGTTGCGTTCCGCCGTATGCGCCTCACATGTGGGGCATCCGTTCCGAGCGCGTCGTGACGGGAGAGGGAGGGCATCCTAGATTGAGGATTAAAGGATGAGGATTGCCGGTATCCACGCAGTACACGCACCTTTACCTTGCGGGCCGGTTTTAGTACCGGCCCGCAGCCGTTTGCTTAGCAAGCTTGCGGTTCTTGCGGGCGATCTTGATCCGGTGCTTGTGGCCGCTCTTGCGCTGGTTCTCGTTATGCCGCAGGCGGTGGACTTCACAGACCTTGAGGAGCTTGCCATCGCGGTTGGTTGCGCACAGGTTGGAGCACTTGCCGGACTTGTACTTGCAGAGCAGCTGTGGCTGCTCTGCAAGCGGCGAGCTCGGACTTGACTCGGGGGCGTCGAGTATTGTCGACAGGGACATTGCCTTCCTCGTGCCTGTGAGTCGACGAATTTCCCGCTGGGTCTCCTCCACGGCAGCTTTGGCTCGGAGCGTCTCTTGTCGTCCGAGCCAACCGATCACTTTGTCAACAGTAAGGTTGGCGTGGCCCGGCTCCTGCACCATGCATCGTACGGTCTCCGTGACGTCCCAGTCGAACTGAGGCAGCGCGTCCAGCACGTGAACCTTTTCGGCGGCGGTCTTCCTTGGCACCTTTGCGCCAGGGTGCGCCGTCGGTGCACGACCAATTATTTTGCCCGAACTTGTCTTCCCTCCAAACTTGACAAGACTCGCGTCCCGAACCTGGACGCCACCGACCTCGCAGAAGTGTAGCATGTCCAGGGCGCACCTCTCCGCGAAGGCAGCGTCGGTGACATGCGTCGAGCTCTCGATGTTGCTCGGCATGTCACCGACGTCCTTGTCCTTGCCGTATGCGGCGGCGCCCTGGTTGTGGCTGGCTCGATCACGCAGCGCCTGTCAACCACTATTCTGAAAAATGCACAACAACATACGTTAAAATACAAAATGTACAACAACAACAGAATTTTTTACCTCTTCGAGTGTTGCATTCCCCGAAACGCCAATTGTCTGCGGCTTGGGAGTGAAGACCTCGATGCCCGCTTGGATGAATGCAGAGAAGACAGGCTGGCTCGCCTCCGTCCACATGTTGTCCGGGTCAGCGATGACCACGACCCGGACTGGCGAGGACGGCAGCGACAAGGACAGCCAGGACTCGTCGTCGTCCAAGTCCGGCAAGGACGGCAACGACAAGAAAGACAAGCGTATGCTGCGGCGACTGTAGGAATGTGGGGGCATCGGCTTTTTTTTACAGGCTTGGCGGGACTTTTGATAGTGATCAAGCGACAGCAAGAAGTGGCGCCGGCGGGAGTTTTGATAGAGAACGGTTTTGGTCCATGCCAAAAAGTCTCGCCACCAAAAAAAGTGTTCAAGAAATCGCTTTTTCCGTGACATCGTATAAAAAGCTGCTTTTCGCGATAGAACACACGTGGCAAACAAGTCTGCGCCTTGACAGTCGAGGCGAGCACCTCGTTTTTCGTCCTCGCACTTGCATTCGGCGGGCTGTTAGCGTAGCTGTCCGCATCGAGGGCATTGAAACCTCGAAATCGTTCACTTCATCAAGCAATGCAGTGACTTCTCATAAGTACAAGTAAGCGCGCGTCGTACCTTATTTAACGCTGTATACATCCTAATTAAGCGTTATCCTAATTAAGCAATAATTATACCTTAATCTAGCTCTTAATCTAGTTCTCGACCCGAAACCCGAAACCCGAGCAAAATCGAGTCGGAAACTAGAATAAGCGGTCGTACAATACCTCATCCTGGTCGTACAATACCTAATCCAGCCACCTCTAATAATCAATTCTTACGCGAAAGGTCGCATAAGAAAATCTGAACGGAAAATCTTCCCGCAGGACGCGCGCGATGCCGAGAGGCGCTCGCGCTGAGGGCCGCCTGCCAATCCCACCCAGGATGTGGTGGCGCACTTGGGGCGGTCGCTCTCGACAGTTTTGCGCGCAGTCAACAATCCGCTACCGCCACGAGGAGACGGAAGGCCGGTTTCTCCAGGCAACGAGCCGCGCGCCATCGCCCACCGTGTGTACGGGATTTACGGTGGCGTCTCGATCGACACTATTACTCGCGCGGCCTCGATGCTGTGCGGCAGCGACTAAACCGGGACGCCCAGGCCCAGGGTATCCCGATCCTCACTAAGACGACGTTCAGGAGTAAGTGGGCCGATGTGGTCGCCATCCTGCGAGCCATACCCGACGTCTCGTTCGTGAACCCGAGCCCAGAGGATCTAGCCGACGTGGTTTCCCGGATCAAGCGAGCCCGAGTCGGTGCTCACGTGCGTGTCGGCTCCTATGCGTTAACCTCGAAGGCAATCGTGCTGGCGCTAGTCGGTCTGAGTGCCCGAGGCGACGCAGTGATCGAAGTTCTGTACGACAGGGGATGGGTGTGGAGCTGTCCCGATGCCCTGGAAGGGCTAGCCCAGCTCTACTACGCTGGAATCAAAACCAAGCACTTGGGTTCGGCCATGGTCCATATGAAGGCCGTATGTATCGACGAGGACTACTGTTTCAGCGGCAGCGCAAACCACGGCGAAGCCGGATTCGGCCGCAACTGCGAGTTAAATACCCGCGTGGAGGGTAAATGTTGCGAGATTTTCGATGGGTTTTATCATGGCGAAACAGCGACCCTGACGACAGCATCGGCTGCTGCCAAAATGACGAATGCGGCCGCATCGCTACGAGCCAAGGCAGCGGCGAGGAAGAAGACTGCGAAGAAGAAGAAAAGGAGAAGGAACAACCACTGGTCCAGCGCAAGCACCGGAATCGACAACAGAGACAGCGACAGCGGGAGCGAAAGCGACGTCGTCACCGATAGCTGCATCATCCCTGAAAGCGGGCCACTGCAGCCAAAATCGGTGCCGCCGGAAGTAGCAGCCTTTCATTCCTGGCTTCATCAGGCGGGGGCTTCAGGCGGAGACACCACGCTTGCTTGACTGCTTCAGGCAGACACCACGCTTACCACGCTTGCTTGACTTGCTGGAGTTGACTATCTATTTGACTATTCCAAAGACGATTCCAAAGACGTTGCAAACTTGCAGCTATTCTTGCCCTGTACATGGCGTGGTGGGTAAGAGCTCGAAGACTGGCAGCTCGACAGACTTGTAGAGCAAGTTTCGGTGCGTCCGGTGTGTACTAAAGCCCGCGAGAAGCTGGCGGTCTCTACATGTTCGGCACTGGCCCCCCCAACGCTACTCTCTGCGTCGGTTATTAGTCGCCACTTTCAGATTCACCCGTCCAGGCTTCACCCCTCAACGCTCCTGACAATGCGTTGCATTGTCCGATGGGCTTCGGTCGTGGCGCTGCTTGCGGTGCCTCTTGTCAATGCGAAGGCCTGCACATCGGCCCAGCTCACGTCGCTCACGTCCATAGCTACGACGTTCTCCAGCAGTCCGGACTGCGCCGGTAGCGCGTTGATGAATCTATGACCGCTGATGCTGACAGCATGCTTCGCCACTCGCCAAATCGCCACTCCTCGAAAAGCCTTCTCGCCAACAACCTGTCAACCCCAGGTCCATGCCTCGCTGCACGACTCACGAACAGCGAGAAACTGTCCGCCAGCTCGCAAATGTGCACCTGATCAACGGCCGCGCTGACCGACAGGCCATTGCCAGCAGCAACCTCGTCCAGCACCATGCGCAGGGCCTCTGGGCTCTTCCCCCAGGTGCCGATGGTCGGCGCCTGCACGCAGCCATCCCGTCACTGCCAGCGAGCGAGTCGATCCGCCTCCGCAACTGGGTTCCAGTTACTGGGTTCCAGTTCCAGGTGATGTGGCACCACTTATAGTACTATGCGAAAGTAGTGTTGTACTACCTAATACTACGTCCCAAAATTCGGAAATTGGGAAAACCAAATAGTACTTCGGGTACTATTGGTTTTCCCAATTTCCGAATTTTGATTTGGTTTTCTGAAATTCCGAATTTTGGTTTTCAAATTTTGATTTGGTTTTCTGAAATTCTGATTTTTATTTTCTAAATTTTGATTTGGTTTTCAGACATCCGGGTTGCTGTTCAAACCCGGATGTTCGAAAACCAAATCAAAAATAGAAAACCAAATCAAAATTTCGAAATAAAAATCAGAATTTCAGAAAACCAAATCAAAATTTCGGATGTTTCTACGCGCAAAGACTTTTACTCGGCCACACCGTGCGCGCGTACGAGGACTTTGCCTATGATCGTCTTGGTGAAGTTGACGCCAAGCTCTGGAAGACGCAGGCCACGCGTGACGAGTTGACCATTTAGCGTGAATGCCAAGCCGGTCGAGTAAGTGAGACCCACTACACCGATGTGCTGCAACGTCGCCGCTGTTTTCCGCGACGCCAGCGGCGATCACGTCGGCCACCATGATGCTCACCGGAGTCCGCCACGGGGTTCGTGGAGAACGCGGTCAGTACGCTGGTCAGCAGGTCCAAGCAAGAGCTGGCCCTTGTGATCCGATACCTGCACGGGACGTCGTCGGACTGCAGCATCCTGCACACGATGGAGTCGACGGACGACGATCCCTTTCACTTCCTCGGATTCAAGTACTACGTGAGCCAAGCGGTCGGGGACCCGCGCCTCTGCAAGCGGCGACACTGCGTCTACCTCGAGGACAGCGGCTTCACGCGCACCCGGACGAGCGAGACACTCGGCTACCGCATCATGCACTCGGTGCATTTGCCCCAGTTCCCGGACCTCCGCAGCTGCAACTCCATCCCGGCACTCATGTCCACACGGTTCCTGTACCAACAACGGGAGGAAGGGATCGTGGAAGTGTTCATGCTGGGCAGCATCGACATCAAGGGGCTTGTGGTCAAGCCCATCTCGCTGCACTACGCGGTGGATACCATGTTCAACATGACGAGGCAGCTGGACTGCTCCGAGACCAAGCGACTCACGCACATGGCACGCGAGTTCCTCATTCGAAAGAAGCAGGAACACCTGATGGACAGTAGCCCTGCCGACTCGGACAGCTCGCGGCTCAATGACCCCAACGCCTGCAGTATGTGCGAACGCGTCGGCAAAGACGGCGGCTTGGGGACACTTAACGTCGTCGAGTGTTTGGTCTGCGGCCGTGCCGCGTGCTCGTGTCGGACGTCCAAGCAAGTTTTCGTGAGCAGCCACAACGGGCTGCTCGGACGGCTGATCATGGTGCCCGTGTGCACAGGCTGCGTCCTGGAGGCAAACACGAGCGTCTTATAAGTCATGCAAACCCACCGGCGCGGCCGCAGCAGGAGTTCTCGCTTTGGCCGAGATACACGAACACAAGGCCCCCGAATCGCCAAGATCAAGCGTCGTGGCGGCAGCCACGCGATGAACGCAACAGTGCGCAGTCCGTCCGTCGATCGTAGGCGGCGGCATACTTCGTTCTGAAAGGACGAAGCAGCGTCGCGGACGCCGAATACCCCCGGCCATCGAGCCGGCAGACTTGGGTAGCTCTTACTCCTCGCGGCACCGCGTTGATCCGACGACGCCGAGAGAAGGCTGTATTTTTTTTTACAATCGAGGAACGCAAACCGATCCGGCGCTCCCGGTCAAAGCCACCCGTTCGACAACCCCGCCACAACTCGGCCGGTATCGATCCAGCTGAGAGACGAGGACGAGCTCTTTTGAAAACAACAGCGAGATCATGAATACATACACTACAGTACTTGCCTTCATCTTGATCCTTCCACGCCTGTACAACGATCACCTAAAGAGCTGACCGCTCCCCACTCTCGATGTCGAAGCGCTCCTTCGACATCGCTCGTGGCGGCGGGAAGTCCTGATCGCCGGGCAAGCTGAATGACCAGACATGCCCGCCGACACCTCAACTCGCTCAAACCCTCATGCACGTGACGTAGCTCTTCACTAGATCGGCAACTCGGCATCGTCGGCGAACTGCGACTACCCGCCAAGCTGAGCAACACCAGCCATTGGCGAGGTGCTGTGTCCGACCTCATCAATCTCCACGGTCTCCGCACGCACAGCCTCAAGAAGTCAGTCCAAAATGCGCTGGTGGTCTCCTGTGCTCTTGCGCGTATCTTGCACATGTTACTACAGCTCTCCTTTGCCGCTCACCTTGGCCCGCCACTGGGCGACCCAGCACCACTTGAGACTTCACCGTTCATACCTCAATCCGTAGCGTCTCACGCGCACCCGGAGGAGCGATGGCGCCCGCAGCCTTCCCATTGCCGCGGTCAATGCTGCCCAAGTTGACGGAGCGCCCGGAGATGCATGCGGCGGCCAAACGCACAATGCAGCGCCTGCTGGAGCACACGCTGCGCGAGTTCGAGATCCTCACGCACAACCGGAACGGCGTGGTGGACACGACGCGGTGGTGCGCGCTGTCCAAGGCTCAAGCGGTCCAGAACGGCCAGCACGACGACCAGGTGACGGTGTACAGCGAGCGCGAGTGTGGTGGGACCAGCACCGACTTGGCCTACATGATGCAAGCCGATGCCACCAATGACGCGACGCTGGCGGCGCTCACGCCGAGTGCAGTGCTACTGGCAGGTCGAGCATCAGGGAAGGTGGAGAACATCATGTACGCCCTAGGCGGTGCGCACACGCAGGAAGGGCTGGCGCTGTTTGCCGGCCTCATGTACGACGACATCGCCGACTGTGGCGTGCTCCACGCCCTGGAGACCGACACAACGAGCAAGAGACGTCGTGCGGGTTCCTCGGGTACAAGTACGTGGTCAAGCGCTGCGTCGCGTCTAGCGCCAAGCTGGTGCGCCACCGGGACATGGTCTATCTGGAGTACACGGGCTACACACAGTCGAGCAGCGGCGAGCGCCTGGGGTTCCACCTCGAGCACTCGGTCGACGTGCCGGGGTTCCCGGATCTCCTCGAACGTAACTCGTCGCGGGTGCGGCAGTCCGTGCGCTACATCTTCCGCCAGAAGAGCAAGCGGGTTATGGAGGTCTTCAGCTCGGGAACTTGGAGCCGGCTGGGGTGCTCCCCGTGGGCCGCGTGGGTGTAGGCGGCTCGAACGGCGGCGAAGGAAGTTATCTCTTCAGCATCTCGAAGCTCCAGCAGTGCGCGGAGACTCGCAGACTCACGCTCATGGTCCGTCGCCGGCGTGAGCGCATCGAGGTGCTGCAGATGTCGGCGGCTCACCGCAACAACGAGTGCTACCTGTGTCACCGGACGAAGCGTTTCTTGAGCGGTGCCACGTTGGCGGAGTACACCGAAACTCGTGTGCACCAAGTGCCGCAACGACAAGAAGCTGTTCGTGCGCGACACTGGCGTCCTGGGTAAGTTCCAGCGAGCGCAGACCTGCAAGGCCTGTGTGTTGGCTGCAAGTGCCGGGTACGCACCACCGCCGATGCACATGTCGGTGGCTCAGCAAGTGACCAAGAACCAAGGCGCCGGGAGTACAGGAAGCGGCAGTGTGCGTGAACGTCGCTGCTCCGGCTCCTCTAGTAGTCGCACGTCGTCCATTGGCGAGCGTTCGGACGCTGCCAAAGCAGATAATGAGTTCCATTCGTACCGACAAGGCCCCGTGTATACCTTCTCCGAGGTGGACGAAGAAGCGTTCAAACGACCTCAGCGCCATGCACGTCTGGACCAACTGCAGCAACGAGAACCGAGTGCCTTGCGCGGTGTCCCGGAGGCTAGCCAAGCTGCCACAAACCTGCTAAGCTCGCAGATGCTGAGCCGGCTACGCGAGCACGACCGAACACGACCAAGTCCTGGCCCACAGAAGCGCGAGCCGCCACCGTCGTTGCCAGTCACCGTCTCTCAGGCGCGAGGGCGCGGCGAAACGTCCTCAAGCAAGTCAAGTGCTTCCTCGGACGACTCGAACTCTAGCCAAGGGCGTTGCTACTTGACGCCGCCAAACCTAAGCAAGCTCTTCGAAGAAGAACACCAACGCAGACGCGAGCGCGGCGCTACACACCCGCGTGGACAGCATCACCAGAGTGATCCGCAGGAGCGGCAACGACAGAAGCACACCTACCGAATTGCCGACCAGCTAGTGCCCCAGAGCAACCATCGGCCACCAAGTCGTGACCACCGACGGCAACTTGCACGCACAACCTTCGACCAGAGCGACGTGTCTGGCCGTGAGCTGGCGAATTCGTTCGCGTACGGCAATTCGTACAGCGGTCCGAGGTCAGCCATATCAATCGCTGCCAAGAGGGGCTTCCCACCGTCCACATACTCGGGGCGCGGCTTCCAACGCACAGCTTCCACGAGTTCCAGTAACGCAAGCCCCTCGGGTTTGGTGGCACAGATGATGGAGCTCAACCTGAAAGCCGAAAGCACCTACAACGCCACGCAGCGCAATGGCGTCTTCTTGAACAAGAAGATCCAGGCCGGGCAATGGTAACTTGTTGACGGTGTGGAATGGGTTGACGAGAAGCTCGCTTGATGGTGTGCGGCGAGAGCACTCAGCATTGATGTCGGAAAAATGTAAACTACTGACTGCTTCTTTCATGATGCTCATGTTGCTGGTGAGGATCGGCCAGGTGTTGAAGGAAGCTGTAGAGAGTGAGCCGAACTCGACAAATCTTGACAGTCTCTGCCTATCCACGGGCTTCACTATAATAGCCGCCACGATAAAGCCTGCAGCTGGTGAAGCTTTCATGGAGTCGTATATGCCCGTTTAACGCGTTACTCGCGCCGCACGAGTCGCGTAGATTCAACCGCATGCGAGAGGTGCTCCGCATGAACACCACCGTCAGAATCCTTAACAAGCTTTGGCCATTTCAAGATCTGCAGCCGCCCCTCAAGACAACTTTATCATCCTTCACGATGGTCCGTTCGCTTGGTGCTATCTGCCCTCTCGCTGCTGCTTCCGTGGTCGCCGCTCAGCCGTCGTACGTCTACACGTTCGACGCAGCCAACGCCGCTGGAATCGACGGCTCCATTCAAGTCAAGTACGCGGGCGAGGACTCGTCCACCGCGACCATTACGGCTGCGCTCGACTTCTCCGGCGTCGACCAGACAAAGATCGCAGCTTTTGACGGCAACCGCACCGAGGGTGTGACGAGCTGGAAGTGGCACATTCACACCAAGTGGAGCTCGACGCTGTCGTCGAACTGTTCAAGCATTGCTCCAAGGCTGCGACGGACAACCACTACGACCCGCTCCAGGCTTGCGGCGCCGCCTCGGAGTACATCTCTGAACCGGAGTGCAAGGCAAAGTCCAAGAGCTACGCGTGCAGCCCGAGCAACTACACGTCCGACCCGCAGGTGTGCGAGAAGGGCGATCTGTCGGGCAAGTTCGGCGCCTTCAAGGTCGGTGAAGGCGCCGTCGTGTCTGAAGAGTGGACGGACGAGCACTACCCGCTGCCTTCTGAGAACAAAGACTCGTAGAGCATTGTGCTTCACGCTGTCTGTGGCAAGGAAGCTCCTCGTATCGCTTGCGCGGTTGGAACCAAGGGCGTAGGTGAAGTTGATCAGGTCTTCGCCGGTCCAGGAGACACCGGTTCAGGTTGCTATGGTTGCCCGCCCGAGGCGACACAGACTGCGCTGTCAAGAAAGCTTAAGCGGCGATGCAGCGAGTGAAGCCACACCGCAGCTTTTTTAAATCTTCTCCGTTGATCTAATGATTGGTTAATACAATATGAAATTGTATTGCTAAGTTTTGGTGGCCGATATAGTTATTGCAATACTACCGGTAGGCATCACAATAATCAAATATTCTGGTGGAACAATACCGAAATAATATATTGCTCTGTTTTTATGACTTAAGATGTGTATGCTCTTTCAATACCAGCCGATATTGTCATATCCAGAACAAGCAATAATAATCATTGCAATATGACGCACACCAATCATCAATTATTCTAGTGGAACACTAGGAACAATACCATACTATTTATGTTTATATTATTTTCCGACCCCTGTCTGAAATGTACTTGTTTGTAAGATGCTGGGCTTGCATCGAAGCTAGCGGTCTATGTCCTCGAGTGTCTTGGACTGCTAGGTACTGAGTCACACCAGTAACCAGCAATCGCATCGCTACTTCACGCGACCAAATACCATCCTGGGATTCACAGCAACCACCAGGCCTTCAAAATGACCCCAGCGACAGAACTCGCACGCACAACGTTTGATCACGGCGATTTGCCGGCCGCTGGTTCATCTGCAGCTCACTCCGTCTATTTTGTCATGATTCTTTGGACTGCTGACATCCTGCTTGGATCAAGAGCGAAGCTACCAACACATTGGCGAAAGCGCATGCATACTTGTATTGTTGTTCGTGATGGTCAAACAACACGGCTAATGCACGTGGCAGAAGCAAAGGTGTAGCTGCACAACAACCCGTCCTGCAGGTTCTCGCTGTTCGGGCTATTCACTCTCCGAAGGCATCTGTTAAAGCTTTTCATGCTCTCGTTTAACCGGTCAGTCGAGAGCGGGAAGCTGTGCACTACACAAAGCCGGGTGATGAAAGTTCCTCCTTGATGTGCCCCGCGAGCCACAGACTTGCCGGCTCGCTTGCATTGGTGCGAGGCAACCTGCCTCCGTAAGAGACCTCTTCGAGTCGGTCTCCACCACCACCAACACGAGCAAACGCAACACTTTCTCGAGGAGGTTCCCATAACTTCACTTGGAAATTCGCCACCAACCGTACACACACCAGCATCAGACAATGGCCCGCTCATTTACCTCTGCTTGCGCTTTCGCCGCCACTGTCGCTGTCGTCGCTGCGCAGCCGTCGTACGTCTACAAGTTCGACGCGGTCAACGCTGCCGGAGTCGATGGCTCTATCCACATCCAATACGCGGGTGAAAACTCTTCCGCCGCTACTATCACGGCTGCGCTCGACTTCTCGCAGGTTGACCAGACCAAGATCGTGGCTTTCGACAACAACTGCACCGCCGACACGGTGACGAGCTGGAAGTGGCACATCCACACCAAGTGGAACTCGACGCTGTCCTCGGACTCGTTCAAGCAGTGCGCCAAGACCGCCACGGGCAGCCACTACGACCCTCTGCGTGCGTGTGGCCCCGTGTCTGAGTACAACGCTGAGCCCGCGTGCGAGGCCAAAATCAAGGACTACGCGTGCAACCCGGCGAGCTACGCGTCAGATCCACTTGTGTGCGAGAAGGGGGACCTGTCCGGCAAGTTCGGTGCCTTCAAGCTGGGCCAGGACTCGACTGTGGCGCAGGAGTGGACGGACGAGCACTTCCCGTTGCCGTCCGAGAGCAAGGACTCGTGGAGCATTGTACTCCACGCCATGTGCGGCCAGGAGTCTCGCATCGCGTGCGCTTTGCAGTCGAAGGACGAAGGGGAAGCTGAACAGGTCGACCTGTCGACTCCTGTGCAGGACACCCCGGTCCAGTCCACCGGTGCCCCTGGTGCTGAATGTAGTGCGTAAGTCTGACGTCCATACCGACGTACAAGGTGAGGTAGACTCTAGCAAGGATAGTTCTTAAAAGTCATTGCAATTCACTGGAAAGTCTCTCGAACGCTATCATCAAGTAGATTCTTCGTACTTTCCCATTAACTCGGCAGCGCAGTCGAGCGGGCAACGACATCTCACTTCCCAATTCCTCACCAACCTGAGACTCTCAAGCCAAACACGCCATGACCCTGAAGCTGTAGTTGCTGCCGTGTATTGCGCTCTTGTTCTCGCTGTCTCTGGTGCTGCCGCGCAGCCTGCGTTTGCTTTCAACTTCGATCCTGCTTCAGCCGCTGGAATTGAAGGAGCGATTCGCTTCAAGTACGCTGGGCATGACTCGTCGATCGCCATGGTCTCCGCTGCGTCAGATTTCTCACGCGTGAACCAAAGCGCGATCCAAGCGTTCGACCCAGCATGCACCGAGCCTGTGACCGAATACACGTGGCACATTCACGTCCGCTGGAGCGCTCGTGGCCGCTCGGCCTCCCTCGGGCAATGCTCGTTGCGTGCGACGGGCAACCACTACGACCCGCTCTGTAGCCCGGACTCGGGACAGTCGGCGACGTATGCCTGCAATCCGACCAGCTACGCCAAGGATCCGCGCTCGTGCGAGAAGGGAGATTTGTCGGGCAAGTTTGGCAACTTGGTGCTGAATGAAGAGCAGAAGGCGACGGGGAAATGGATCGACAAGCACTTCCCGCTGTCGTCCGAGAATCGACCCAACTGGAGCATCGTGCTGCACGCGGTGTGCAGAAACCACAGCACTCGAGTCGCCTGCGCGGTGGAGGAGAAGGCGTGACAAGAGACTTCAACGTCATGAGGCTATGGGGCACAAGGTGTTTGACTGCTCAAAAGGTTAACACGAACAGCTTTACTGCGTCTTCCAGCCGTTCTACTCATTACTTTGTCTCTCTCTCCCCCCAAGGCTGCATAGTGCCACGAAAGGGATTGTATGAAAGCGGGATTGAGTCGGAGGGTGACAACTATTAGGAGCGAGCCTGAAGGCTGATCATGGTGGCGAGTGTTCCCGATGCAGCCTCGATATCGGCCACAAGGCCAGAGTCGTCGCAGTGGCGGCACAGTGGGTACCAACAACTTTAAGGGCAGAGCCTTCCGGAAGTCTTCGAAGTCAACGCCAATCAAGCGGCACGCGTTTAACGTCTTTCCGATGGGCACGTGCCATCTGGACTCACTCTGTCCGTCGAAGAGCACCCAGGAGCGATTTTGCCGGTGCGAGACAATCGTCTTTCCTAGTCATTCACGGATCAACCTCCGACCCCTCAAGTGCTTCACCTCCGCCTTCCTCCACCCTCACGATGGTCCGCGTCATTGCCGCTTCTTGCGCTTTCTCCGCGCTGCTAGCCACTGTTGCTGCGGACAGCCCGTCGTACGTCTACAAGTTCGACGCAGCAGACGCCGCTGGGGTCGACGGCTCCATCCAAGTCCAATACGCGGGCGAGGGCTCGACCACCGCGACCATTACGGCCGCGCTCGACTTCTCCGCTGTCGACCAGACCAGGCTCACCGCCTTCGACGGCAACTGCACCGAGGCCGTGACGAGCTACAAGTGGCACATTCACACCAAATGGAACTCGACGCTGACCTCGGACTCGTTCAAGCAGTGCTCCAAGGCTGCGACGGACAACCACTACGACCCTCTTCGTGCTTGCGGCACGGCATCCGAGTACATCGTTGAGCCTGATTGCAAGGCGAAATCGCTGACCTACGCGTGCAACCCGGCCAACTACACGGTTGATCCTCTTGTGTGCGAGAAGGGCGATCTGTCGGGCAAGTTCGGCACCTTCAAGCTGGGCGAGGATTCCACCGTCTCGGTGGAGTGGACGGACGAGCACTACCCGCTGCCATCCGAGAACACCGACACGTGGAGCATTGTACTTCACGCCGTGTGTGGCAAGGAAACCCCTCGTATTGCCTGTGCCGTTGGCCAGGCCGCTGAGCACGAGTACCAACACAGCGAGGAACATGAAGAGGGAAGTGAGAGCGAGCACGGACACGAGGACAGCAGCGCTGGAAGCGAGCACCACGAGAGTAGCGAGGAAGGACATGATTCGCACGAGGAATACCAAGACGAGGAACAAGCTGATCACTCACACGAAGAAGCCTCACACGACGAGTACCAGCACGAGGAGGAGCACCAGCAGTGCGCCTAGATCCTAGGACCACTTCAACTGTAGCCATTTTCTTAGCATGGCTACACCGACCAACCAATCACAACGTATTGTTCCTTTTTCAACCAATAAAATCCCGTGCATGTTCAGAGCAATATTTACCCCATGCTGCAGTCGCTGCTGCATCTTCCAGGCCGTCCTGCGCGACTCCAGAGCGCTCTCCCTCGCCGCTTCTTTTCGAATCAACAAGCCTTGGATGTTGTCTACCGGAGGTTACTAGAGCTGGACGAGAAGGATGCCCTGAGCGCCACAGAGGCGCAGTCTACGGCCGTTTCTCTGGCCTCCAAGGGGTATTCCGTATTTCTTCACCTCCCCACTGGCGCTGGCAAGAGCCTGGCCTTCCAAGCGCCCGCCCTGATGACTGCAGCAGACAAAACGACGCTCGTGGTATCTCCACTCATCGCCCTGATGCACGTAAGGCCCTACAACCTATGTATGCTGTGACCTGGAGACTACAACTTGATAGTTTATCTATGCTTTTAGGACCAAGTGGCAGCTCTAAGACGCAAGGGAATCGACGCAATTCAAGTGTCGGGAGATGAGAGGAAGAACAAGACCGTGCCGCTCACTCAGCTGCTGGCTGGCAAGAGGCTCGTATACACGACACCCGAGTTCTTGCTCATGAACACTGAGATGAGGACGTGGGTGCGTAAGGCAGGTGACGAAGCTCGGCTCGCAAGGATCGTACTAGACGAGGCGCACTGCGTGTTAGAGTGGGGCAACACGTTCCGGCCGTCGTACTTGGAGTTGAGTCGATGGAAGACGCAGCTCTTCAGTGACGTGCCGGTCACGCTGGCCACGGCGTCCGTTTCCGACGAAGACATTGCGAAGCTGGCGGAGTTATTCCATGTGGAGCTGCTCCAGTCAGTCCCTGCTGAGGAGGAGAGACTGGGAAAGCCGGTAGCAGCTGACGCGAGGCATGGGCAGATGGTGCTGGTTCAACAGGTGACGGATCGCAAGAATCTGCGCATGGAGGTGGTGCGGAAGACGTCCAAGTCTGCGCAGTGGATCGCGGACAGAGTGGGCAATGCGACTACCATTGTGTTCTGCATGACGCGGAAGGAAGCGGAAGACACGTGCTTGGCGCTGGTTCGTGTCGGATGCCGTGCCGGTGTCTACCACGGCGGGTTGCCGCGAAAGCGCCGCGAATTCGTGCGAAAGCAGTGGATGATGGGGCAACTGACGATCATTTGTGCCACGAGTGCCTTCGGCGTAAGTTGGTATGTGCACAGCTTGGCTTCACCGACCAGCTACTGACTGACTTGCTTGCGTAGATGGGAATTGATCGTTCGGACGTGCGCTTCGTGGTTCATCACTCCCTCCCGCTGTCGCTCTCCGCTTATTCACAGCAAATTGTGCGTGCTACAGACGGTAGTAAAACTAGCCCATCGTTGCGAGCTCTAACTCTGTCGATGTTGGTGATGCAGGGTCGAAGCGGTCGGGACGGGAAGCCTGCGGTGTGTACTTTACTGTACTCCGAGGCAGACAAAAGTCGTGCCGACATGTTAACTACGGAAAGCCATGACTTTGACGGCTTCGGGCCAATGTCCAACGGAAGCCCTCGCGGGGAACTGGAGGAAATGGCCATCTTTTGCGAAATGACCAGCGGCTGTCGAAAGGAGCTCATGTATTCGCATTTCGGCTTCGGCTTCGATCCTTCTCGGTGTGTCCGGAATTGCAACTGCGGCGTGCCACTTGAGGAGAGTGAATCGTGGCGTGACGACGAACTTGATACCGATAAAATGGCAACGGAGAAAGCCAAGCAAGAGGAAGGGATCCCGAAAGGCACCATCGAATATCAGTATCAGAAAGTTCTAGCCGAGGCCAGGAGATTGAAGCTCCCCAAGCGAGAGGCCTTGTCGCGAAGGCTCATTCGGGTAAGGACTGTAGCAATGGGAGTTGTCGTAAAGACTGACAAGGTGCATTTTGTCGTGCAGGACATTCTCGAGTCCGAACCAGCGTCAGAAGAAGAGATGGCGTACATGAGAGGCATCGGACCAGATAAAGCTGCTAGGTACTTCCAACTGTTCCGCTTCGACTGAGGCTAGACAAATAGTATTGGTGCTCCGGACGAGTTTGCGCGGAATGATGATGCCCGATTCGGAAAATGTACATCTAAGGAGTTTTTCTGTTCTGTTTGGTGCCACATTGTCTCAATACCCAACGAACAAGCAGCGGTGGCAAGTCTTAAGACCGGTGTTGTTGCACAATTGCACGTTAATAACCAAAACCACAACGTACTCACTTCCGACAGATTGCGATGCTGTCTCTAGGTTGCTTGCTGTTTGGTGGAGTACGGTACGGTATCTCCCTTTTTAGCTGTTGCTGCTCAAAGTGACAACTTTGATCATAAAGTTTACGTCGCTAGTTTATCCCGGGATAAATTGTACAAGAGCAAAACAGCGTCCTCTACTGTCCCAGCAAGACCGAGTACATGCAACAGCAACTGCTAAACAATCAACTCCCAAGGATGATGCACTGAAAGCATCTGTTGTATTTCGCCCTGAGCGAGTGGACCCCCAACAAACACTTTCCACTTCTCAATTGTGCCTACACGAGCGCAACGTGCCAAGCTCCTCGTGTCGAGATCAAGAGGACAATGCGTCTCCCTTTGGTCGTGTTGCTTGCCGTCATTGTGTTCCTCTCCAGTGTAGATGCTGCGTTGGGGACTACAACACGGAAGCTAATCGAATCGAATGTCCAGAAGGACGTCCACACTACAAGGTTCTTGAGGACCTCCAAGGCGAAGAACGACGATGAGCGGGCGGTGTCCACTTCCGTTCTCTCGAAACTGAAGCAAGCTGCGTCGGATTTCAAGATAAACTCCAAGATCCAGTCGATGCTGAAGAGACAGACATCCCTAGATGACGCTTTCACGAAGTTTAAGCTCAACGAGGCAGGGACGAACCTATTCAAGAATCCTAAACTGAAGGGCTGGATCTCTTACAAGCAGCTCTACAACCAAAAGCACGGCATCGAAGACTCGTCGGGCATCACAACAATCATCAAGTTCTTCCATAATGACGACCAGCTGACTGGGATGATCGATCGGGCGCTGATGGACCCAGCCACACGAGACATGGCAAAGCAATTCCGAGCTGGTCAACTCGGTCAATGGCTTCATGACGGCAAGCCCATAAAGTATGTTTTTGACATGCTCCGGGTGCAAGGAACGTCAGCAAAAAGCCCCGCACGGATGTGGTACAACATGTACCGTGATGAGTACAACCGAATCTTCATCCTGAAACGCCCACGCGCGCCCAAGGCCGTCGAAGCTGATCTCCTAAAGGTAATTGTTTGAAAGATACGTTAACTCTTCACCAAATACAGGGTATTTCTTTTCTTCAGTCTTGAGTGGTAAATTCTTTGCCTGTGGCAGCGAAAGCTGCCTAGTTCTCTCGAACGCAGTAGCGTCGACGGTTACGGATGAGCAGCAGTTCGTGGTACAGCAGCTGCGCGAGGCACACGCAGGACAACACAGTGCCGACCTCCAGCAGCACGAACACTGGTCCCCACGAGCAGACTTGCACACATCGGGGGCTTTTGGGGTTGCAGCCTTTCGGCTCGTACTGGCAGTTAGCCAAGTATCCCACGAGGTATTGCACGAGGGCAGCTCCAACACTTCCTGTGCCGTCGATAATACCAGTCACAGTCGAAAGCGCCTCGGCGTTTCCTCGGATACTCTCGTGCGTTCCTAGGTCCGCCGAAATGGCCGTGCTGATGAGGTTAGCGGGCCCGCCGAGCATGAATCCGGACGATAGTAGTAGTACTGCGGTCACTTCGTACGAGGCTCCGTCCATAAAGTATAACGTAATGCTGGCAAAAAAATAACGGTTAATGCGCGGAATATTGAAATACTACAGGCGAGCCTAAAGACATCATTGCGTACCATGAGAAGAGCAGCATCGTGACGACAACAGGGGAACGCACGCCCATCCTATCCGAGACGATTCCGCTGGTAAACCCTCCAAAAATTTGTCCAGCGTCATACAGCATCTACATAGTTGGAAAAAAAGAGAGGTTAATATCATCAATTTATTGTCCTTTGAATGAACACACATATTAGACACGTACTGAGAAAGTTCCGGCCTGTGAGTTCCCCATGTGGAGCGACACCGTCAGGTAGAACGGGATCCAGAAGAACAGAGCGTAGTTGACCGACTTGAGGCAGGCGTACGACATGGCGTACGGAAGGACCTGGTCAAACCCACAGCAACAGTCAGTTATCTTCCACTCAGCTCCACTCTATTGCACCATCAACAGCACTTACTCCGGGGATAGCCCAGGCCTCGAAAAAGCCAATGCCCTCGGTCTTCGTCTC
Organism: Phytophthora crassamura; assembly: GCA_033557995.1. Lineage (NCBI taxonomy): Eukaryota > Oomycota > Peronosporomycetes > Peronosporales > Peronosporaceae > Phytophthora > Phytophthora crassamura. The sequence continues at coordinate 1,777,207 of JAUCED010000005.1, read as the reverse complement.
TTCCGCCTCGCTCTCTTCCGGCTCGTCTTTCTTCTTGGCCACTTCGGGCTTGGCCTCCTCCAGACTTTCATGCCGATAGGGCACGTCCTTAGGGTCTGGATACAAGAAGAAATGCACCACCAGGCCATGGAAAGCCACGAGCGCCGCCGCCACGACGAGCGCCAGCTTCCAGGCCAGCGTCTTGTCGAAGGCCGCAAACATGACGGCCACGAGCGCCGTGCCCACAATGTTGCCCAGGCAGGCATTGCCGCTCCAGACACCCAGCACGGCACCACGTTCTCGCTGGTCGAACCACTTGCCCATGACGGCGACGTTGGCAGGCCAGCCGCTGGACTGGATGAGGCCGTTGAGGCCCCAAAGCACCGCGTAGAAGCTCAGTGCGTGAATATCAGCCAGTGCTCCTAGTCCGAAGAGCAGCACCACTGCGGCCGTGGCCCACATGCCGCCGGCGATCATGCGGCGCAAGTCGTGCTTGTCTCCGAGCATTCCACTTTACAAACATCAAGTGTGCACACGTCACATATCCGTTACAAGTTACCAATATCAGTTAAGTAGCTGCTCACCTGACGTAGAGCCCCAGCGCGTAAAAGCCCATGAAGAGCGTGTCGAGCAGCCCGTACATCTCGGCCTGCTGGTCCCGCGAATACAGCGTTGAATGGATCCACTGCTCGTCCCCCATCTCGCCCTTGATGGCCGAGAAGCTCTTGCGGCTCGCATGGAACAGAACGTAGCTGAAGAACGTGAGGAAGAACACGCCGCTCTTGTTGGCCGCCACCTCGCGGCAGCTGCGCGAGGACGCGGCCGTCACAGAGGCCACCACGATTGCAGCGGAGGCCTCCACTGCCCCCGACTTGCTTTTGGTGCCCATGGCAGCTCTGGAGAATGATCGATACAAAAGGCAAGAGGAGTCTGGGAATGGCTACATTATGTCTAAAGTATGTGTGACACATGATGTTAGGACGAGAAGGACAGGTTGAGTCACGACGTGAGAATATTATTCAGTCACTGTCTACTAATCTCTAGACAGCGGATCATTTCATTTGCAGCCTCGCCCCGCACTCAACCGTTCAGTTTCCTGCCTCCATTGCTCCACGCCTTGAGCCTGCGTATTCGGATAGGATCCTAGCGCTGGTGCCATCTTGTCGTACTTTGAAGTGACGTCGGCAGACATGGCTGTGGATGCAGAATTTCTCGCTCGGCCACGACTTTCTTTAAATCCGCCATTCACAAGACGACGGAAACTTCGGCGATGAAGACAGTGCGTTTGAGCCCCCTGCGCTCGAGAAGCTCACAAAGCTGCTCAAACCTGGGGTCTCGACGTTTAGTGAAAACGCCAAGGTCAACTCGTGTTCAAGCGTTGGTCTCTCTCGGGGAAAACCGACCGGTGGTACTTCGGCCAGCTCAAACTCGACAAGACTGGAGACCACTTCCTCGTGAGTCCCCCTACACTGTACGTGGCGTCGAAAACGTTGACCGTACCAAGGGCCGGTTTCCGTATGAAAATGTGGACTCTGGAGGACGTTTACGGCGATACGACGGCGTGTTGAAGATGCTTCAAGCGGCAATGAAGGTTGACAAAACGGCGGTCACCGCCAAAGAAATGGAGACTGGACTGCTCACGCATTGGGAAACTAGAGGCACGTCCCCGTACGGCATCTTCGGCCCCTTCTTGGATCCGTACATGATGATATTCAACGACGCCAACCCAGACCAGAAGACGACGATGATCCAGACTTTCACCAAGAGCTACGGCAACAAGCTGCTAACGAGCATCCTAGAGAAAGCGAGTAAAGTCCCCAGTACGCAAACTCGCCGATAATCTCCTAAAACTGTCCTAAAAACAGTCCTTCATCCTGTTTTTTCCTGATTTTTAATCCCGTGAAACCGTTTCAATACACGACTATTTCACCTCCCGCATCAGACGAAGATGATGCACATGCAGGAGATCAAGGAGCGACGCCCGCGTCCCGCAGACGATGATGAGGACAACCACGAGACCGAGACGGACCCGATGGTGCCCGATGTGACGCCGCCGCGCCGCTCGCAGCCCGAGAGTTGGCTGCGCTTCGTCCTCGACCGAGTTTGGTCTCTGGCCTTCCTATCCGTGGCCGTTCTAGGACTGTACGAGGCCGAGTTCATCCCTCAGTTGCTGCACGCGCCCCACGCGCACCGCGGCTTCGTCCATCTGGGCGTGTTCTTTGCCTCAGTATTGGGCCTATTTGGCTGCTACATCGAGCTATACCGCGGCGTGGTGCGTGGCGAGCGCGTGCACTACGAGAGCGCCAGGACGGCGACGCATGGCATGCTGGCGTCTATGCTGGCTTCTGGTGTTTGGTGAGGACGGTAGCAGTTTTTTAGGGTATTTTCATATTCAGGATAGGACTGACCTAGGATTTGATTGTTATGTTGCTTTTTAGCCTGGCGATCGGGATGTGGCCCGTGTGGCAGTGGCTGACGCTGCCGTACCTGTTCATGTGGTCCTGGGGCGTCGTGGTGCAGCTGCTGGTGATCCTGCCGCCCGTCTTGCAGAAAGTGCTCTTTGTCGGAGGATACTTTTGGTTCATGCACCAGTACATCTCCATGTTCCTGGTGGGCGGAGGAGTCTAGTAACGAAGTTAGGCTAGGACGGAGAGTTGAATCGGATTGCATTTTGGTGCAAGTTTTGAAAACTGAGGTTTCATGTTGTGATAAAAAGAGTAAAGAGGACTAATGTTAATGGTACTGGGAACGTTTTTGTGTTGCTACGACAACATCGGGCACGGGTCTCGAGGGTCGACACGCAGTCTTTTGGACGCGATGATGCAGATCTTGCAGCAGTTGACCACCACCGGGTCAGACCTTGAAAACAACCTGCGCTTGACGTGGCATTTGTGGCACACGCGTTGCCTGCAGACGTTGCAGGAGCGATACGACGCGCGGACGAACTTGGACATGGTCGGCTTCTTGCCGCACACGGAGCATGGCTCGCTTGGCGCTTTCTGCACGAAAGACCTGCGTGGGACAAAGTCTCCTGCACTCTGCATCGAAGAAGTGGTCTCTGTGTCTCGAAAGGAGTCTTCGGCCTGGGATTCATCACATGTCCGCTGGGAGACGCAGGCGCTGTACTCTGCGCGCTGCAGTGCAAGCAGCGTGAGCCGTTTGGCCTCCGCGACCTCCGTGGCGGTGGCGATCGACAGCATCATGTTGCACGTTGCGTCACTGTTGGAGAGGAAGGACGGCACGTCTCCCCCCATGTCGAGCATGCCTTTGGAGTACACGCGCACGTTGCGCGAGTGCGGGTCTTGCCTGAAGATGCAGCACATAGTCATCTTGGCACGGACGACGTCGATACTCGTGGCCAGCTGCGGGCATTCAGCAAGGTCGACGCTCTTGATGAGTCGGTAGCCGAAGGCTTCACCGTCAGCGTCCACGCCGGCGCCCATCGACTCGATCGTGCACACGTCGCGGTAGTTTCCAGGCCGAGTGTCTCCGAACGTTTGCGTGAGGATCCACTTGAGGGCGAGCTGCTTGAACGGGTTCCGGTCCGATCCACGCTCGATCACGGACAGCACGGCGCACTCGACGTGGCCTTTGCTTAAGAAGGTGTTGGTCACGTGCATCTCCCTGCGCGTCTTGGCGTGCAGCCCGTACAGCACGTCTTGCATAGGACCGTCCATTGTGCCAACACAGAAGGCGGTCGGTGCTCGTGCCAAGCCATTCTCCTGACTCAGTGACGGCTGGCGGTTGGACGGCTGGAACACCTGCTGCGCCTTGCACTTGAACACGCGCAGTCCGTTGTGGCGCTTCGCCAGCTTCCATTCGTGAGCATCCGGCTCAGGGCAGCCTTGTCGACGGTATTCGCATTCATGAGCCAACATCCTGGATACGACACTGTGCGCCAAGTTCCGGAAGGCCTCGACGTCGCCGTCGCGCAGTCGAACTTTGGGGCGAGACATTGGCGGCTCGGGGGTCTTCACAGCCGACAGAGTCTTGTGCCACCTCGCTCCGATTGTATCGCGCATGCTGGCAGGTCGAGCCCGGTCTATCTTGTCACGCCGCTGATCCGAAAGCGGCTGAAGCGTTCTCGCTTGGCGTAGAGGAGTCACGTCCAACAAGTCCATTGCAAGGTTGGGTCAGAGGAAGCTACAGAAGACGCGTTTGAACGCAATTGCTGCAATGAAGCAGCGCCCAGCGAAGTAAGAACGGATTTGCTCGATGGAAAGCAAATTTTGCCGGTGACTGGTTTTAGCGACGTTGAGCTCAACCGGATGGGCTGTGGACAGCCGACGTACGTGTAGTGTGTTACCCTACGGCACACACGCGTGGTCGTGCATGGTTTTCCAGACATGGCTCCATTTTCGCATACGAGGGCTTGTGGGTCGCGAGATCCCGAGATGTGAGCTCTGAACGCTGCTGGCGAACTGGCAGGCGGCTCGATCGGAAAAGCACTATCACCCGGGGACACAATTTGGAATGGACCAAATTCGGAATGATACATTTCCTAGTATAGATATGCTGTTTGGGCGTGCCTGCTGACCTCAAAATCCGTCGGAGGGGTGACTGTCGGAAGGAAGGGAGATGCCTCTCCCTTTAAACGCGCTCACAACAAACACGTTTTCGAGGAGTTAGAGGCCCTCACTTTTTAACTCGCCAGCTCTATGGTTACCAAGCCAACATCCATAATCGCTCGAAACAGCAGATCAGCGAAGACGGTCGCTTTACTTTGGGATGAACATGGTGAAGTCGGACTGTCACTCGCAAGAGCTGCTGAAGACCATGAAGCGGATAAGTGAGCGAAGAAGAAAGAGCTTCAAGGCGAAGCTACAGCGATGAAGAAGACCACTGGACGCGAAGAAAGCTGCGCGACCACGAAAAGAAGCCACCAAGATGAGCCAAAGACGAGAAGCTGCCAGCAACACAACGTGTGTGCGCCACAAGGGCCGAATAACTCGAATGTGGCTAGGGCAGTAGATCGATGGAGAAGTAACTGCAATAGACACACAGACTGTTACGAGGTGAAGACTCGGCTGTCGACGCTTGCTGCTCGTCACCTGAAGAACCAACTCAAGCCCGGTTAAATGCAAACACGTAGCTCGATTTGTTCCCAGTCTCTCTCCTCTTGTGCACTTCTGCTTGTCCTGTCGATTTGGAGACTGAGCTAGTTCCTACACATGAACGCTGGTCAGCTCCCAGGCTGCCAGCTTCTCCTGCCTTCTCTTGGTTCTGCTTCAACCCCTGTCTGCCGCAGTCTCTCACACCGTCGTGTCCCTGGATCTGCTGCCACCTTGCAGGGTCGGAAGCCTCTGTCGTCTCCAGCGCCGAGAAGTCCGCGCCGCGGAGCACGTATCGTAACACGCCCCCACCGACGCTTGCGCCGGAACACTTAGCTGCTACCAGGAGGTTGGGCCATGCCAATCATTCGACAGTACTTGACCAAACTGCTTTTAGGCAGCGCCTTGGTGAACATGTCGGCCGGGTTCTCCGCGCCCGACACCTTTCGGATCTCCAGCAAGTCGCGCTTCACTTGGTCGCGAACATAGTGCCAACGAAGCTCGATGTGTCTGGTCCGGCTGTTGTACGTCGGTGCCTTGGCCAAGGCAATCGCCGCAGTGTTGTCCCCACCTAGCGACAGCTTGCTCTTCTTCGGGATCACTTCCAGTGCTTCATCCAGCATGTTGACGATTCCTCGTCCTTCCATGGTTGCTTCACACGCAGCAACGTACTCCGCTTCAGCTGTGGATTACGCCACAATGGTAAGCCTGCGTGCAGCCCAGGCCACTGCTCCTCCGGCAATGGTCATCACGAATCCGGTGACGCTCTTGCGAGTCTCTGGGTCATTTCCCCAGTCAGCGTCGCTGTGTCCGCTCACCACCATCAGGTCGAAGACGCTCTCGGCTTTGGCGTACACGATGCCGTGCTAGGTAGTTGCTACCAAGTAGCGTATGATCCTCTTCACTGCACCACAGTGTTTCTTCGACGGGTTACTCACGAAGCGACTCAGGTATCCGACGGGGAAAGCGATGTCTGGGCGAGTGCTCGTAGTCAGGTACATCAAGGACCCGATGGCTGCCCGATAGTCAAAGGGCAAGTCTTCGGTTTTCTCGGTTTCCTCGTTCGGCTTGAACTTGGCGTTTGTCTCCATCGGAGTAGCGCTCCCGTGTGCCTCGCCAAAGCCGAAGCGCTCCAAGACTTCCTTACAGTACTGCTCTTGGTGGATCCGGATGTTGCTGTCATTCTGCTCGATCTGCACTCGTAGGAACTTGTTCGCTAGCTCTCTTCCTTGAAGCCGTACTTCTTGTCGAACTCAGCGAAGAGGTGGGTCTTGTAGTCCTCCGAGTTGGTCGCGAGGACCACGTCGTCGACGTAGAGAGGGATGAGAGCGAGCACTCCGTCCTTGTAGTAGACGTACCGACAGTGCTCCGTCTCCGTGTTGTCATATCCCTGCGACCTCAGGAACTTATCCACTTCCTCGTACCATTCTGCTCCAGACTAATGTAGTCCATAGAGAGCATGATCCACTCGGTAAACCTTTCCTTTCGGACAAGGAAAGCCAGGGATTCCTCTCACGAACTGCTTGATCTTCAGATGCGCGTTGAGGTAGGCGGTGTTGATGTCTCCTTGATAGAGAGTCAGGCCTAACTTGGCTGCCACAGCCACTACGACGCGGAAGGTCACCATTCTGGCTACAGGAGAGAAGCTCAGCACGTAGTCAACTCCAAATTCCTGCGAGTCGCCACGGCCGACCAGTCTCGCTCGCCACTGAGTGACGTATCCATCCGTGTCTGTCTTAGGTCGATATCTCCACATGGTGTCCAGGAGGTTAGTGCGACTCGGCATCTCCGTGTCGTCGATCATCACGAAGACACCCTTCGAGAACATGACATCAACCTCTTGCTGCATGGCCTTCAGCCATTCATCTTTCTGCGGGGATTTCATTGCCTCGCGGAAGTCTTGAGGTTCTTTAACCTCTCTGCTGTGCCAGCGTCTCTCTGGTTACTCCTGGAGTTCACCGGTGGCAGGGTCCCGCTTGCAGTAGCTTGCGAAGATCTGGTAGTTGTGGCGGAGCAGATCCGCTAGAATTCTAGGGATCCCAACTCACACACACTGCGCCCAGACACCGACTAACGGAGGGGGTACTCCGATGGCCGTGTAGTTGCTGAGTGGGTTCACCTTGTGTACCCGTCGGCGGGCTGGTATAGCTCTCTCGTTGACACGAGATGCGCACTGGTGAGCCTTGGATGTCCTTGTGGGGACTTGAGAGGGGGGGATCCGCGCGGGTATACCTGCGCACGGGATCCTAGTAGGGTTGGCCTTGAGCTCTTGAGCAGGCCTTGTGGATCCGTAATAGAAATACGGGATCCGGAGTTGTCCTTGTGTTCCTTGTTCTTGTTCCCTTGCGGTTGTTCCTTGTTCCTTTTCGGGGCTTGCCGCTTCCAATAGCGGGATCTTGAGGGGTTTGAAAGACCGAAGGGCTCGCGCTGCCTGGCCAAGCTATCCAGGGGGCTGCCACGTGTGCAGGAAGAACGCAAAGTTTCACTTGATCTATGTATGGGGCCAATAGAAATCCCCTATACATTAGCCAAGTGAGTCTTCTTGCGCAAATTCGGTTCTGATTTATGCTTTAGCCTATCCTATCCCTGGCCTTTACTTTGGGCTCTCCTGAGCCTCCCATTCTCCCTACACCTTGATCTCACTACGGATCCCATACAACCGCGACGATCCTCCCAGATAAGTACGGATCCCTCAGGATCCTCCCAACTAAGTACGGATCCCTCAGGATCCTCCCATCTAAGTACGGATCCCTCGGATCCCCCACTAAGTGCGGATCCCTCGGATCCCCACTAAGTACAGATCCCTCCGGATCCGATCCTCACTCCTTACGGCTCTTAGGATCCGCCCCATATGGGATCCCGCGTGTCGCGTAGTCAGGATCCTTCACTTTGGGAAATTCTCGGAAACTGCAATACCACATAGTCGTCAAGCTGCTTTGGTCGGCGGCGTTCCTCCGCGGTACGCAGGTTCATTCGTCTCGGTTGATCGTCAAGGAGCCGTTGACGCTTCAACTCACCAGTTCAGCTTCCAGCGGTGATCGGTGGCTGCCTGCTAGCACTTCAGGCACCATACAGAAGTCCATACAGTTTCCAGCATCCACCGCGACGATACTCTGGTTGCCATTCGGAGGGTCAGGATCTTCAGGACGCTGTTCTTCGTCTTGACCCTCAGCTCCTTCACTGCCGCCAGTTTCATCATCTTGAAGACGCCCGTACAGAAAGGCTTCTGTTAGATCTTGGACGTTCATTTGCCACGGGTCTGTCGGAGACTCACTGCCCTCGCTGGTGGTTACTTCCTGCGACGATGCAGTCTCCCTCGCCTCCTCGCTTGGAGACGGCTCATCTTCTGGCTCTGTTTCGTTCGCAGAGTCTTCCTCACGAACTACTTCGACTTCCTCCCGGCCTCGCTCAACTTCAGCAGGTAGTGCGGGGTCAGGCGGAGCTATCTCCTCCAGATCTTCGTCGTCCTCCATCCTCTGCTCCTCCTCAGGCTCAGCAGTCGGTCGGCAGGACTTGCTCGGGAATGCAGGATTTCGTGCTGCGGTGTTCCATCCCACGGAGTCGGCATCGTCGTCCATGGCGATGCCTGACATCTCATCCAGCTCGTCGTAGTCTTGGAGATTCGGGTCCAATGGGTCAGCTGCTCGAGCTGGCTGCAACTCGTCCGGGTCCTCCATAGTTACGTCGACATCACTTTGCTCGTCAACATAGCTATCACTTACGTCACTCTCATCTGTGGGATCATGTTCTTCATCCTCCAGCGAGATGATCCACTCAGCAGTTGCCGGCTGGTACTCGTCGGAGTACCGGTCCTTGAATACGATGCCCTCATTGATATGGGCATGTTCAACTCGTTGTACAACGCGATCTCGAGGGAAGTACACGTCATATCCGGCTTGGCATTCACGATATCCTGCCAGGAATCCAATACGGCAGTTCTCGTCTTTTGCGGCGCGCCGGGCCGGCTGACTTGTGCACGTAGGCGATCGAGCCGAACTTCTTGATCCGATGCATGTCAGGCTTCTTCCCGAACATCATTCGGAACGGGGCGTCCTTGGTGGTCTCGTGGTAGCACCGGTTCCGCACGTACGCATCCATCTTCAAGGCTTGCATCTTCAACGAGGGTGGGAAGCCAGCTGCAATCGACATGGTCTTCATCATGTGCACGAGAGTCTGATGCGTTCTCTCGCTCGGGTTGCGATGTGAGCTGCGAGGTGGGTTCGGCAGGACCTCGATACCTTTGCTTTGGTACCATAGCTTCATCTCGTCGTTCTCGAACTCGCCTCCACCGTCGGTGATCACCTTCTTCACCTTACACTTCGGGTGCTGTCGTTCAGCCCACTCAATGTACCGGATCACCTCGATGTTCACCTCGGGTGCGTTCTTCGTCTTCAGCGGGTACACCGTTGTAAATCTCGTGTAGCCATCCATGATGACCAACACGGGTTCGTCGCGCTCGGGGAAGAGAAGGTCTGCGAAGATCACCTCGTTCTTGCGAGTAATCTCCCGGTCGATGTGCTTCTTCGCCGGCGGCTTGCGCTCCTTGCCCAAGTGGCAGGTCTCGCAGTCACTGTACAGCCGCTGGCGGAGCATCATCCCTTTCACTAGTCCTCGATCCACCATAGTCTTGACGAATCGAGGGCATAGGTGCCCCAACCTTTCGTGCCAGGTCTGCAGATTAGCTGCCCCATCCGAGGCCGATAAGTTCGCCTTGGTGTTCTTCACCGTGCTGCTCTTCTTCACTGGTATGGTCTGCGAGGTTTCTTTCTTCAGAAAGTCGTTCTGCGAGTCGAACGTGTACAGTCCGTGCTGGTCTCGACCCACCTCGAGGATCTTCTCCTCGTCTCGTCAAAGCTCGAACTTCTTCTGCCCAGAGCGGCCACGATACTCCACCGAGTACCCTTGGTCCTCAGCTTGGGAATGCGACAGCAGGTTCCGGCAGTTAGGCACGTGGTACGCGTCTTGCAGCACCATTGTCACCTTGTGTCCACCGTGATTCGCCACCAGCTCCACCGTTCCGTGCCCGGAGGGAGCTGCGGCAAGCTGCTTCTTGAATCCCCTCACCTTCTCGGCATCCTTGCCAATAGGTGTGTACTCAGTGAAGTAGCGGCGGTCGGACGCTATGTGAATATTGGCCGCATGTCGAAGCACCACTCCTCAATCGCGCAGACGTTTCCTTCACCAGCGCGTACTGATAGGTCTTCACCATGCTGTTCACCGCGGCCAGTACTTCCTGCCTACTTGGTCTTCACCTTCTCACCAACTCGCTCTCGGCTGGTATAGATGGCTTCTTCGGACTCGGGGTGGTTGCCTTTTCGGACAGTCCTTCTCCACGTGCCCTGGCTTGTGGCACCCGAAGCAGTTCCCTTGCTGCTTGTCCGTCTTCTTGGCGGAATGCACAGCCGGTTTTTCAGGAGTCGGGGTCTTGGCTGGGCTGTTCCCACCTTGCCCCTGTTGTTGCTGCCGAGGCTGCGACTGCAACCTCTGTTTCTGGCCTTGAATGGACTGCGTCGAGGCACTTGCTGCGCTCGTCGCCCCCATCTCTCTGTCACATCGGTTGTAGCTGTCGAGCCGGATGATCTAGTCTCTCAACTTGTCCGGCGTGTCCACTTCACTGGCTCCCATCTCGACCATGTCCCGCAGGCGGTCAAAGCGAGGGTTGGATGGCAGCGATCGAATGAGCAGGTTCGTGAAGATCGGATCACGCACGTCCGCGTTCAGCGCGGCAAATTGGGCCTGAACATGTTGTTCACGTGCGGAATGTCCCAGTTCGGCTTGCACTGGGCCGCTTGCAACCGGTTGAACAGGATGATCTCCTGGTTGGTCCTGGTCACCGAGTTGGCTTTGCCCTCGAAGGTATCCTCTAGGTACTTCCACATGGCAGTGCCGTCGGCCTTGTTCATGACTTGCTGTCCTAACTCCATGGACAGCGAGGCCATGATGAGATGCTCGACCTTGGTCTGGGCGTCTGCGAACTTCTTCTTCGCGGCGGCGACTGCGCCCGAAGGGAGAGTCTCGTTGCCCTTCGCGTACTCCAGGACGTCCTTGTCCGCGAACGCGAACTCCATCATCCTCTTGTAGTACGTCCAGCACTGGCCGTGCCAGTTTACCGGACGCCCGTTCTTGGTGAGTTCCACCTTCGACGACATCTTGTGCGTGTCTTGCTGGCCTTGGTGCCAGTTTGGGCTCATAAACCCTGTTACGAGGTGAAGCCTCGGCTGTCGACGCTTGCTGCTCGACACCTGAAGAACCAACTCAAGCCCGGTTAAATGCAATCACGTAGCTCGATTTGTTCCAAGTCTCTCTCCTCTTGTGCACTTCTGCTTGTCCTGTCGATTTGGAGACTGAGCTAGTTCCTACACATGAACGCTGGTCAGCTCCCAGGCTGCCAGCTTCTCCTGCCTTCTCTTGGTTCTGCTTCAACCCCTGTCTGCCGCAGTCTCTCACACCGTCGTGTCCCTGGATCTGCTGCCACCTTGCAGGGTCGGAAGCCTCTGTCGTCTCCAGCGCCGAGAAGTCCGCGCCGCGGAGCACGTATCGTAACACAGACCAGCGAACGTGCAGACCATCGATCTACGAAGCGAAGACGCACGCAGCTTACCTTGGCTGGCTCGAACTTTAAGTTTGAGACCGTTGTCTGAAATTTACACTAGCGTTTTGTATGGCAACCTCCATTCCGGATTGCACCGATTTCGTCCAGTCCGCTGGATTAGCCAAAAATCGCAATCGACTTGCATGTTCATCGAACCATTGTTTTCAAGAGCATTCAAGAGCAGAGAAGCTCAGCCTTCGTGGTTGCACTAGTTAGAGATATAAAGTTTTCTCTTTCGCTTCGTGTTTGGCACTCCCATCATCGAACCTTGGTTCGTCTTCAACAGTCACTTTTCGGAGACGCCTAATCCATTCCGAATAGCGTCCCTGGGGGATAACGTAGATAGAAACAGGTAGACGTTGACATATATGCTGCTGTTGCGGACATGTCGTACCATGACATGGTACTATATTTGCGGCCGTGGGACAACATCGGTTGGTTCACGGGCGACTGGGGGTATCTGCTGAGCATCAACTAAACTGGACTCCTGTAACTGAAGCAACAGCCTGTCTCAATGTAATATTCAACGAGGACAACTTGAGTGCGGCAAACACGAAACATGTGCCAGGTTCCAGAGTGTCCTCGCCGCACGAGTAGGCGGAGCTCGATTCGCCTTATACATGTAGCTCAGAGCAGATGCTAGCGTTTACCAGCTTGCTGCCAACGTATACTGATCTGCTGACTCTGTTGGATACCAAACGTAAACTTCAAGTATGAAGTCTGCACGTTCTTGAGACTTACTGTCAAACTTAGCAATAACCTATTCAAGTGCGAAGTTGAAAATATGGGTTGGGTACGTGACAGTGATCAACAAGAAGGACAATGATGAGGTTAATCGCAAAGGCCAAGACGGTGTCACTAGTCGCTGATCGCTAAGAAGCTGGAAGCTGCACAAAGTCAAGTTTTGATCAAGAACCAGGTTTGGCACTGGGGTAGCGACTGCAACGACAAGTAACCCGAAGAACCTGGCATTTGTGCTTGTGCTCACTATTTTCACGAAACGCTGGCCTAGATGACTGAAGCGGCGACGAAAGTACCAAGAACGGACATAAAGACTGAGCTAGCGCCTCGATCGTAAGTCTTCCTGCGCCATGTTTAAGTTGCTGAAGCTCGACAGGGTAGTGACGTTTATCGCTAAAGACCTACACATGTTCAATTGAAGAGCTGGCTGGCCCCGCGAAGCTGCCCAACCTCTTGGGTTTGGGTAATGGAGTGAAAGAGCCAACCGGAATGTACAAGGCCTTTTATAAACAGAAAAGGCAAATGCAGAGAAGTACCAATTGTAAGGTTTCTCGAAAAACGCGCCACGAGTGTTGATTCATTTAACGAACTGCTTCCACATGTCATATTACTTGAAGTAACTGTGCCACGATAAGCTAGGAAGTTTCCTTTGAAAACTGCTTTCTTGGAGTATTGGCAAGTTCATCAGATATGTATGCTGCAAATATATCCCAAGTGTTGTTAGTCGTCTTTGTAAATGTAGAAGTGAGGTGTATTGACTGGCAGTCAAGGACTGCTGCGTACTAATCCTAACGACCTCATATATGCATGCCTCTTCAGGCCGGACTTCCTGTCCGTTTTGCAACTCCCGATGGTTGATCGTTAAGAGTCCGGTGGGCTGCAACCCCAACGGACGGTGCACTTTATTGCGACAACACCAAGCGATACTTTATCCTCTCGATCCTTAGTAAATCATAATCCTATTAGTTTTTGCCAAGTACGGAGTGCCTACCAATTGCTTGGCAATCTTAGTCTGCGGAGATAGCATCCCTCGGGCCCGCCACCTGATGCTGAACCTTCAGTACTCTTGACGAAACCCAGATAATTTCTTAAGACGGAGCCTTTGATAGCCCTCTCCTCGCATTGTTTTCTTTTACAGTCCCATTGTTGATGCAGAAGCCACGGCTTTCGAGCTCGATAAATTACCGGGTATCAACCAGGCATCCATTGCAAAGTACTTCATATCTGATACTGTACAAACGAGCTGTTCGCCAATCTCAAAGCTGAAGCGGAGCCGCAAAAAAACGGCATGGATGAATATGATCGCTTATCCGACCATACTTAATTTTTTGTATGAGGCACAACAGCTCGTAATTGACCAATCACCGATTTTATACGAGAAACAACCAATAAAATAACGTTAAGCACAGAGTTTTGACCAATCGGTATACCTGCGGTTGGGTAGGTCCTCTACAGCCATTCGACGTGTCGGGTCGGAGGGACACGAAAAATATGGGTATCTCAATACAAACATCAAGTGACAGACGTATCACACGTATATTTTCCTTTTATCCGACCTATCCGACCGGTGCAGTCATTGCAATACAATGGGAGTGACACTACGCAGTCCTTGCATGGAATTACTAAAGTGGTGTGTGAACATGCTTAGGGCTGCAGGCTGCAGCGCTACCAAAGTGCTTGTGTGTAAACCTGCATATGAGGGACCTTTTTTCAAAAGTATCATTATCGATTTAACCTCAAAACCAAGCGAGCTATACTACGTTGTAGTGATCGCCTTTGGCTACATTTTAATGCCTTCAGCACCCCGAAAAGTTAAATACCAAAAACGTTGTGGGCGACGGCGCAATACGCCTCTAAAAAATAAAAAATAATATTTCGTGTTTTAGCTTATTGTTCTTTCCAATGGTACTGTCGGCGCCACTTTAAACACCTTCAAACATTGTTAAAAAGCAAACTTAAATTGGCTGTTGCAAATATTCCGCGATTTGGCTTAATCGAAAGTATCACTAAGTAACTACCAGGTACTTCGAAAGTATCACTATGTTAGTGAGACCGCATCAGACTGCAGCGACCTTGCCTTCGTCGTCCACGGTAGTCTTCCCCGAGATACGAGCAGCTGCGCGCTCTCGACGCTTCTTCTTGATATCAGCAGTCTTCTCCACCATCGCCGATGTCGGGGCCGCGTAGAGGTCGTCGTTAACGAATTCTTTGGGCACGTAGGGCTTGATCTTAGCGTTCATGTCGACCATCTTTTCTGGGTTAAGCTCTCTGTCTGTCGCGCTAGGGATGCTTTCCCATAGCGTCCTAAAATCCTTCAACGTGTGAAGCGGAGCGCTAGAAACGGTAGCGTTGATAGGCTCGCTTGTGGGGCGGCGACGACACTCAACGACGCCGGGATTCTTACGTGTCGTTCGAAAGAGCTGGTACTTCTGAATGCCCTTTATCTTCTTGTATGTCGGCGTGGGTAAGTCCTTGAAACGATGGAATGGTGTGTCTTCCATTTCCAGGTTCACCGTGCGGCTGGACGTGTTGGCTGCGTCGACAGCATCTGCATGGGTGGCCATGTTCCAGGCCGAGACGCGCGCGATGTGCTGCTTCATGCTACCGAAGCCGCGGTCCACTGCGTTTTTTGTGTATCCTTTCTGGAAGAACTTTAGCTCAGCTTCCTCGACAACGCCGTAGTTCACCAGCATTGTCAGGAACCAGATGACGTAGGAATTTTTGTTTTGCCCACCCGCGTTGTCCGCCCAGATCGTCAACTTTGCCTTTTGCACGTCCTCTCCGATATTGTCCTCCCACGCGGTCTGCAGCATGCCATAGTACTTAAGCGTGTGGCCCAGCATGCTGCACACCTCGCCCGCTCCTTTTCCACCTTTGCGCTCGCCGTACAAGTAGTGGTGGTGCATTTTGTCGACAGCGGCGTACACGCCGAAGAGCGAGACGCTCCACAGTGACAGGCAATACCACCCCGAAGGGGTGTTCGGTGTATGAGGCAACGTGGGATCTTGGGCAAAGTCCATAATAAGCACCAAGTGCCCCTTGCTGGACCTCTCGACGTCTTGCTTGTACTCGACCCTGTACCAGCAGTCGAAGTGAGTAATTATTCAAAAGTATCACAAAGGACCAGCAATAATTCAAAACGACCACTAATACCTCATTCTTTTGGCGTCCTCTAGGTGCTCGCCGAACACTTCCGCGCGCTCTCCGTCGGGTGCGTCCGTCATCTGCTGCCGGTAGATGGCGCACTGGTCGCACACTTGGTCTCTGGGTGACCTAATGCGGATCGTGGGGCAGCTTCGCTTTAGAATATACCGGAAGGAACTCTCTGACGGCCGGACCGTGTCCAAGTAGTTGTCGTCTAAGTACGTCATGTACTCGGCGCGCAGGCTCTCCCACGTGCAGTTCGACGGCAGCAACGTGTAGTCCTCCGCGCCGTAGTACCTCCGCGTGTGTGTCCCATCCACCTTCTTCATCCGGACGCGAACGGGCACCACCTCGCCCAAGAGGGACGCCACCTCCAAGAACCAGGCAGCCAGGAGATCAACGTCGATCTCCTTGTGGTTTTGGTTCTGCTTACCGCCGTGAGGCTTGGCAGCGATGCTTTCGCTGCGGACGCGCTTCCTGTATACGTGTAGGGTGCGATGGCTGATGCCATAAAGCATTTGGAACGCCTCCTTGCACACAATACCAACGTACGGCACCATGTACTGGAAGCGCTCACGCCGACTGGCGGTCTGTGTGCTTGTTTCGTTTGCAACCTGGCTGGCTGCTCGCCCGCTTGTTTTGGTCTTCTTGGCCGGCCGGCCATACTCCGCTGCTGCAGCGCACATCGCGATTGTAGTGAGCAGCGACGTCCCCCGTTCTTCCTTGCTCATCGCGCGCAGTGACGCAACCAGCTGTGTTAGATGAGCGCGCTTTCCAACAAGACACTGCTTTCTGCAGCACACGAGGCCCTCGAGCCGCCGGACCTCACTCGTGAGAGGGGCTGCCGTCCCCACCAGCTCCGCCAGCCTAGACAGACTGCACCCAATCGATGAGCCGCTGGTGAGATCGCCATCGTCGCTCGAGCCGTGTGCGCCTCCGGCATTGCCGGCCGCAGCAGCGGCGGCGGCTGCAACCCGATCTGCGGTGTCTGTACCAGTGTCTCTGTCGCTGTCAGGGGCGGAGTCGTCCTCCACCCAGTCCAGATCGCTAGCCATTTGCCTGGTGTCCTTCAGGGTGAGGCCCGTTTTGTTTTGTCGTTTTTTCTGAAAGTGCTGAATCACTCGATTTCACCTCACCCAGCTTCAAAGGCCTCTAGCAAAAAAACGTAAAACGGGTAATGATACTTTTGAAAAAAGGTCCCTCATATGAGAGCACCATGTATTGTGGTTTGCAGCCGTTTTGCCCTCCGATTTGACGGCATATATCGGACCCTGCTTTTGTTCAAGTCGTCGCAATTTCTAGAATAAGCGAAGGATTTGTGCAGCTCTCTCTCACAACTGTCGCAGCTCTCTCTCACAACTGTCGCAGCTAAAACGGACCGCGGACCGCCCCCCGCTCCCGCTCACAAACTGACCAGACACCAACCCAGCAGGCGCTACCAGAAGCTTCTCGTGCTGATGCAGCTATCTCGCGACGACCTCATGCGACTTCCTGCTGCTATCCCAGGTAAGACACACTCGCGTGATTTCTGTATAACCGCATAAGGCTTATGATATGTTCGCTGTGGCACACAATAGGCAAGCGAGGTCAGCAGGTGTCGTTGGTCGTTACCACTTTCCTTCTGGGCGCCGTCCTCGTCCCTGTCATCTCTTGCTGGGCCAGCTGCTCGTAAGTGTAGTTCTCTCTTCCGAAGCGCTGAGCTGTGTGTTCAAGTTCTAATGAATCTGTGTGCTGTGTCACTGCCGTGCTTATCTAGGAAAAATACGAATCCACTCGACCATTATGCAACTCATTCTGCAATTTCCGCTGTCAGTCGTTGATCTCTGGCTTGCAACCCGCGCGTTGTCCGTGTGGGGTGCAGTGTTTGGTGTGTACGCTAGTTTGATCAAGCTGGGGCTGCCGTCGTGCAACGTCACCAGCGACTTTCACTCGTGCTCCTGAATTCTTCATGGCTACTGCGACCACCCCCGATTTCCGGTCCGATGGAGCGTCATTACCACGCGTGCTGGATGCTGTACTGATCGTGAGTTGGCGAACCGCTTGGAACCTCGCGAGGTGGTTGGCGCAAGGATGTTACGTTTGACTTGGACGAAGGGTATGCTGTGTTTCGTGAGAAGTGCTTAGCTAAGTTTTCTGAGGTTGCAGCAAGTCCGGAGGCAGCCAAGAAACGCGTTCAGCTTCGCAGCGACAGCGACATCTACCTAAAGCGGGCCAAGAATGACGGTCAGTGCAAGTACGTGCGGCTGTGCGCAGGTAACTTCCGCTCGAGCCTCGAACATCGCTGGAGATTGCTGAAACCCGCTGATCGACTGGCGATTAACGCGTTCCGGTTCCAAGCGTTCCTGTACGCTCAAAGTACAGCGCAGCCCCCTGCTCAGTTCCACCGAGCTACAGCAGCACGAATTGAGCGAGCCCGCTTGCAGCGCGTTGCCCACGAGGCCGTGAACTCGATATCGTTCGGACCTATCACAGCGCATCACCTAGACATCGTGCAGGCTAGGCGACCCGATAGCGCTCCGTTTGAAGTTCCCCAGGACAACACGACGGCTCAAGCCATGGAGCTGGACAGGCAACAAGAACTCATCCGGGCCCGTGAATCACAACAGGCACGGCAAGCTCAACAAGAGACAGCAACAGTGCGGATGATGTTCAACGGCGCGTGGGTTCCTGTGCGCGTCGATCTTGCAACCTTGCGGCGTGCATGTGGGCTGCCCGACCACGACGTGTTTGCTGCCGGCATTTTCCAACTCCAGCGCCGAGCAACCCAGAGCAAGAAGACGTAGACCATATTGCCATCCCGAAAATACGGATGTACGAAAAACGCTAAACTCATCGTTCGACCGCGCTGAAGGGCGCATCGGGACCGCCATAGCGAAGAACCACTCAGATACATTTTATAGATATACAAAATATTTAATATTGGCTCCAGGACATAAAATATATAAAAACTAAGGAAATAGAGATGGCGAGAACCGAGAAAGTGACGAAGAAGCAGGCGGGTTGCCAACTGGCGTCACAGACGAGTAGAAGGAACGCAATTGAAATGTAATTTACTCTAGCAATACTACAGATCTTTCAATGCATCAAATGTTTCGTCTCGAATGGAATCTCCTAGGTACCCACAGTGCTGAAAGTGTGCCATGACAACCGCTATCCCCGCGACGAGTGCATTGTTTCATCGCCACGTCCAGAACCATTTCCGGATACAACGGAAAAACCAGGTTTGCATGCTTCTGAAGCCATCGTTTCAGAAGACCGAAGCAAGGTTCGATTGGGTTGAGTTGAGGGCAATACGGTGGGAGAAAAATCAGCCTAGCCCCACATGCATGCACTGTTTCCTCCAATTCAGGATACGCATGAATTTTGGCGTTATCCATGATCACGATCGACCGAGGAAAAGGCCAGGGGTTGAGGTGTGGAACAACGCACTTGAGGAATGCTTCGTGGAACCGCCCTCTCGTAAATGTGCCCTCCGTCCAATCCCAGCCGAAGAATCCGTTCACGTCCAGCGCTGCCATGATAGACAACCGTTTGCCTCTGCGGAATGGCAACTTCACGACGGCCTTGGTGTTGCGTCGTGACCAGCCATACCTACGGTAGGCATGTCGGCCGTCCTTTGCCGTCTCGTCGAGAAACACGAGCTGTTCTGCAGACGAACAGATGGGGCGCAGCTTCGTCCGGAAAGCTTCGATTTCGGCAGGGACAGCTTCTCGTGCAGCCTTAGACAGCACTTTCCGGCTCAAATTCAGATCGAAGGTCAGCACGCGGCATATCGTAGAAGTCGAAACGTTGGGTAGTTCTGGAAAAAGCAGCACAATGTGGTCACGTAGCTCTTCGATATAGAACGTAGGATGGTCTTGAACGTAAGTCTTCACAGCTTGAAGCACCTCATCAGGCCAGCGTTGGCGCCGCTTGTGCTCTGCTTTGTCGTTGACGATGCCATCGCGTAGGAAAAGGCTGTACCAGCGGCGAATTGTTCGTAGTTTGGGGCCAAGTAGCTCAGCTACATGCGCAACGGGGATGTCGTACACGTGGAGAAGGGCCACTGCTCGCCAGCGGAAGTCATCGTGGTAGGTCATGCATTTGCAAAATGGATAGACATATCTGGGCGAGTTCTCTGTGGTTGGTTCTCCTGACCAGTCATTTTTGCGCGAATGAAACGGCAAAACAGACTTCGGTTTGCTAATTCAGGCCCCCTCTCGTACTAATCGACCCCATTTAAAAACAAATCGGGCCACTGAAATCTGATTTCAGGGCACTCGTTTTGCCAAAACGGCTGCAAACCACAATATTGCATACGAAATGAAATGAATTTAACTATAATTTATTAAACAAAGGCGAGAGTGTGGGCGATAGCGGCGGTGATGGACTGGTCCACCACGAGGATCTCGCCACCGTCCTCATACGCCAGCGTCGCCGCCACCGTCCTCATACGCCAGCGTCGCCGCCACCTTCCTGCTGTCCATGTCCTGCCGCCCTCCGCTGCCACTCCACCATCCGCTCCACCATCCGCTACCGCGCCCTGCTGCCGCCCCCCACGCTCTGCTGCCGCCCTCGGAGTTCTGCTGCCGCCCTCGGAGCTACGCTACCCTCCGTGCTATACTGCCTGCTGCCGCCCTCTCCACGCAATCGCCCTCTCCACGCTGCCGCCCTCTCCACGCAGTCGCCCTCCCGCCCTCCGCGCCGCTGCTGCCACCGCTGCCTGCCTCCGCTGCCACCTCCAACTGATTGTGGGCGCCAGTCAGATTATAATATATTTTGCCCAATCATGTTTTTTTTATTTTGTCCAATCATACTTTGGTACCACACGGGTGTACCACATGTTGGTAAGGTCCGCTGAGGTCCTTTAGTCGGATATTTTATGGTATGGATCATAGCGAGGCTAAAGCGGTAAGTGAGGCCAGTACGTAGGTGTCCATACTGCAGACGAAGTGTCCGTTCGGGCGTAGTGAGCTCCAGTCGATCGATCCAGCCACGTACTGCCACCTTCATTGCCGGTCTACGTCGCCATGATATCCAGGGCCGATCGACGGCACGAATTTCGTGTGAACACTGCTCGGGCCAAGCGAAGCCAAGAGTCCATCGTGGCGTGAGACCGAGGTCGTCGGATCGAATCGCCAGAAACGGGGCCGAAAAAGCACCGCACGTCTCCGTTCAGTTCACGCCAACTTTCGCCAAGATTGATCGCGAATCGCGTTGTCCGTCAAAGCTATAATACATACCAAGTTGGCAAATTCGTACTAAACTTAAGCGGGAGCTGGCTCTGTGGTTAGGTGCATTCAGTTTCTGGTCCCGCTTTTTGATTGGCCCAGGAGGAGACCACCTGGCGCGCGCTTGGTCGTCCCTTTCCCTTTCTGAAACCTCCCCTCCCTCACAACCAAACGGTTCATTTGCCTTTCGAGTGCGGAATCGCATATCGACCGACCATCACTCCCGGCCGTTTAGCACTTGCACGAGTGCCAATTGCCAGGAAGGAGCGATGGCCACGACGCCCGGTGGCAAGATGGACCGCAGGCGCGCCGGCTCCAACTACTTCCAGCTGGACGCCGACCGCAAGCGCAACACGAGCAACAACCGCAGCAACTACGGCAACGACGGCCGTGGCACGTTCGGCGATCGGCTCAGCATGATGGACGTGCTGCCGCCCAACACGCACGGTGGCAATGCCATGAAGGGCGGGGGCCTGCAAGGCGATTTCGCCGACGAAGTGTCCATCGACTTTTGCTGCGAGGTGCTGTTCAACAAGTTCGGGTTCCAGTCGGGCTCAGTGGACAACCAGCGCGAGCACGTGCTGCTTCTCTTGGCCAACTCCAAGGCGCGGTCCAAGCCGCAGGACCCGCCGGGCCACCACGTCGTGACGCTGCACAAGAAGCTCATGAGCAACTACACCGAGTGGTGCCAGTTCCTGGGCGTCTCCAGTGTGTCGTACTCGGGCCAACCGCAAGGAGACCTCAAGAACCCGCTGCATATGGACATCATGCTCTTCTTTTTGCTGTGGGGAGAAGCTGGCAATTTGCGCCACATGCCAGAGTGTTTGTGCTACATGTACCACCAATCGCTGGGGATGCTTAACCAGGACTTCCTGGGCCAGCAGAAAGTGCCCGAAGGATGGTACCTTCGCCAGGTTGTACGCCCCGTGTGGAAAGAGGCCAGCAACATGCAACGCAAGAACAGTCTGGGCAAGAACTTGGAGCACACGCAGGTGCGCAACTACGACGACATCAACGAGTACTTTTGGAAAAAGTACTGTTTAAATATCGACATTACGCACATCGGCGAAGAGCTGTCCAAGAAGCACACCAAGACGTACTACGAGCACCGTAGTATCTTCACGCTCGTGCTCAACTACTACCGCATCTTCCAGTTCAACTTCATGTTCATGATGGTGCTCATGGCCATCGGCTTCATCTCGGCCATCTCGCCCAGCGGCGGCCAGCAGTGGTTCGCCCAGTTCGGCTCCATGGGCGACGTCGTGGAACCGTACCAGCAGCAGGACGTCAAGCTCACGTATGTGGGCATTGTGTGCATGCTCTCCACCATGGGCTTCTGCAAGACGGTGCTCGAGGCGTGTCACGGATGGCACCTGCTGACCGCCAGCGAGTCGTCCGAGACGTCCTCCCGCTCGTTCAACTACGGCGGCGCTCTGGTGCTGCGGATGCTCTGGAACGGCGCCTTTGCCGGCATCTTCGGCCTCATGATCTACACGCCGGTGATCACGGGCAAGAACACGACGCTGCTCGACAAGGCCGCGCCGGCGTCGGTCGCCTACGTTCTGCCTGGCGCGCTGATCATCGTGGTGCAGGCGTTCGCGCCGACGATGATTACCAAGAGCTTTGCGGTCAAGTTCATCCGCGAGGGCGAGTCGTGCTACGTGGGGCGCAACATGGCGCCTCCGCTCAGCTTCCAGCTCAAGTACATCACGTTCTGGCTCGTGCTGTGGTTCCTCAAGGCCTTCGTGTCGTACTTCATCCTGGTGCGTCCGCTCGTGCTACCCTCGCTCGCCATTTACGAAATGGATCTCGAGTACGGCAGCGACGTCGTGTCGTTCCACAACTTCGGCGTCATTCTGGCGCTGTGGCTGCCCGTGATCTTCATCTTCAACTACGATACGCAGATCTACTTTACCGTATTCCAGGCGACGCTGGGCGGCGTGCAAGGGCTCATCATGAAGACGGGCGAGATCCACGGCATCAAGGAGATCACCAAGGCTTTCCGCGTGGCGCCGCAGCTCTTCGACCAGAAGGTGGTGACCAACCTGGCCCGCTCGAACGACGCGGCGGCCGACGGCTCGGCCGCCGCGTACCAGTCGCAGATGATGCTGCGCTTCGTGGTCGTCTGGAACGAGATCGTCAACTCGTTCCGCGAGGGCGACTTGGTGGACGACAAGGAGGCGGCCATCCTGCAGTACGACATCCAGAGCTCGGGCGACGTGTTTGAGCCCGTGTTCCTATCCGCCGGAAAGCTCGTGGAAGCGCTCGACTACACGGTTAAGCTGGCCAAGGAGGGCAAAGGAGACTCGCAGCTCCAGGTGTACATGGTGCAGAAGGACTGTCTGTCGGCCGTGCGCAGCTTCTTCACGGCCAGCATGTACGTGATGGAGGCTCTGCTAGGCAGCGACGATGCCGACATCCTGGACGCGCTCCGGCAGATGGAGACGATCGCGGCGAACGGCAGCTTCATGAGCACGTTCGACGCCAAGAGCCTCGTGCAGCTACGCACCGTGTCGATGGAGTTCTTGGAGGCCGTCATGGACCTCCCGGACCCGGACGCGCAGTCGTCCCACCTCACGTCGTCCAGGGTGCACACGATGGGCGTCGTGCGGAACTTCGTGACCAAGATGGAGAACCTGCTGAACGCCATCCGCATCTTCGCCAACCGTCCGGAACTCGCGGCCAAGTTCAGCAACTCCAAGTTCTGCTCAAGCGCCAACGGCTACGTCTTCGCCGCTCGTGGGCTGGTCAACCTGTTCCACAACGACACGGCCATGGGCGCGGCCACGCGCGCGTACCTCTTGATGTCGCTGGAAAAGGCCGACGCCATGCCGCGCGTGCCCGAGGCGCAGCGGCGTCTCGGCTTCTTCATGAAGTCGCTGCTCATGGACATCCCGCAGCTCAACTCGGTCAAGGAGATGCACTCGTTCTCAGTCGTGACGCCGTTCTACAGCGAAAGTGTCTTGATTTCCCTCGCCGAACTCAACGACCCACTGGTGAACCACCCCGTGTTCAAGAAGGTGGAGGAGAAGGGCAAGAACATCACCATTCTTAAGTACCTGATCACCATCCACCCCGAGGAATGGGAGAACTTCCTCGAGCGGATCGACGTGAGCAGCGCTGAAGAAGCGCAGGCCAACTACCCGCTGGAGATCCGTCTGTGGGCCTCCTACCGTGGCCAGACGCTGGCCCGTACCGTCCAGGGTATGATGCTGTACGAAGACGCCATCAAGATCCTTCACTGGTTGGAGATCGGCTCGAGTCCCGGCAAGACGGCGGAGCAGAAGCAGGCCCAGCTGGAAGACATGGTGCGGCTCAAGTTCTCGTACATCTGCGCGTGTCAAGTGTACGGCAAGCACCGCGCCGAGAACAAGCCCCAGGCCGACGACATTGACTATCTTCTCAAGACGTACCCGAACCTGCGCGTGGCCTACGTGGACACAATCCCGAGTGAAGCGGGCAAGCAGTTCGACACGGTGCTGATCAAGAGCGAAGGCAACGAGATCGCTGAAGTGTACCGCTACGAGCTCCCCGGCGACCCGATCTTGGGCGAAGGTAAGCCCGAGAACCAGAACAACGCGCTGCCGTTCACGCGCGGCGAGTACCTGCAGACGATCGACATGAACCAGCAGCACTACTTCGAGGAGTGTCTCAAGATGCCGCAGCTCCTGGTGACCGCCGACCAGCACCCGTCCAAGAAGCCGGTGTCCATCATCGGCATGCGCGAGCACATTTTCACGGGTAACGCCAGCTCGCTGTCCAAGTTCAAGTCGTGGCAGGAGCTCGTGTTCGTGACGCTGTCCCAACGCGTGCTGGCCGACCCGCTGTGCGTGCGTATGCACTACGGCCACCCCGATATCTTCGACAAGATCATCGCCATCCCTCGGGGCGGCGTGTCCAAGTCCAGTAAGGGCATTAACCTGTCGGAAGACGTGTTCGCCGGCTTCAACTCGACCTTGCGTGGCGGCGTCGTGACCCATGTCGAGTTCATGCAGTGCGGTAAGGGCCGTGATGTGGCGCTGTCCCAGATCTCCATGTTCGAAGGCAAGCTGGCCAACGGCGCCGGCGAGACGTCGCTGGCCCGCGAAGCGCACCGCATGGGCCAGTTCATGGACTTCTTCCGTCTCAACTCCATGTACTACTCGCACACGGGCTTCTACTTCGCCACGTGGATGACGATCGTCACCACCTTTGTGTACATGTACTGCAAAGTGTACTTGGCGCTGGCCGGCGTGCAGCAGCAGATCGTGTACGCCATGAACTCGACGACAGTCATCACGGACAACATCGACAACAACTTCGACGGGCGCGTGTTCACCGACCTCAAGTCAGTCATGAACACGCAGTTCTACATCCAGGCCGGTACGTTCCTCATGCTGCCGCTCATGTGCGTGTACTTCGGCGAGGGCGGGCTGGTGCGCGGCATGACGCGCTTCATCGACATGATCATCACGCTCGGCCCGGCCTTCTTCGTCTTCCAAGTGGGCACGACCATGCACTACTTCGACAACAACATTGTGCACGGCGGCGCCAAGTACCAGGCTACTGGCCGTGGCTTCAAGATCTCGAGAGAGACCCTAGTGCTGCTGTACAAGGCGTACGCGAGTTCCCACTACCGCAAGGCGTGGGAGCTCATCGGCTTGTGTCTCGTGTACTTGACGTTCGGCAACTTCTACATCTGCCAGACCGACGCGTCCGCCAACGACAACACGTTCGCGTCCGACTACTGCGATACCTCGCAGGCCTACGGCGTGCAGACGTTCTCGGTCTGGTTCATCTCCATCTTGTGGGTCGTCGGTCCCTTCCTCTTCAACAGTGACGGGCTCGACTTCAATAAGACCAAGGTGGACATCCAGCAGTGGTGCATGTGGATGTTCGCCCCCGAGGACTACAAGGACGACGACCCGACCAACACGGGCGGCTGGGTGGGCTGGTGGAAGGGCGACTTGGAGCAGCTCCACAGCTCCAACATGATCTCGCGTGTGACCGTCATCCTCCGTGAATGCCGCCACTTCCTGCTCATGTTCTACGTCGCCACGCTCGAGACGTCCGACGTCATGTACGTGGCGTACTCGTTCGGCGCGGCGGTGGCCACGATCGTCCTGCTCGGTGTCTTCCACGGCATTGGCGTCGGCATGCGCTCCATGAACCCCGTCACGCGCGCCGTCATGTACTTGGGCACGATGGCGATTCTCGTGACGGCCTACTTCCTGGCCACCATGAGCGTTCTGGACTGGAAGTTCAAGTACTCGATGTCGCTCTTCTTCGCCTACGTGGCCGCGCTGTACGGCATCAACGAGTGCTTCCGCATGTGGAGCTTCCCGCACTCATCGATCGCCGGCATCCCCGTGTTCCAGCAGCTGCAGTTCCTCTTCGACTTCATCTTCTGCACGGGCATGATCATCCCGCTTGTCGTCATGTCGTGCATCCCGTTCCTCAACGTCATCCAGACGCGCATGATGTACAACGAAGGCTTCTCCAAGGTCATGTCGGCCTCGTCGCAGTACGCCTTCTCGCTGGCGGCCTTCATGGGCATCCTGGGCGGCATTGGCGTCGGCTGGCTCTTCAACCTGCTGTCGACACTGGAGCAGTCGGCCAGCTTTGCCAGTTACGTGGTCACGTACGACGGCGTGCTCAGCGGCAACGTGGGCGACGGCACCACGACGTACATGCTGTACGCCGCGTGTATCGTCGGCACGATCATCGCCGGCTTCTTGAACTTCTTCCTCGGCCGCCGTCTGGCCATCGTGGCCGGTGGGCTCTTCAGTACCTTGGGCATGGTGGCCGTCAGCGCCAACGACGACCTCCGTTCGACGCTGCTCATGCCGGGCATTGGCCTGCTTGGCGCGTCGTGCGGCATCCTGCTGCCGTCGCTGGCCATCTACATCTACGAGATCTCGACCAAGGAGATGCGCGGCAAGGCCATCCTGATGCTGGGCATGGGCTTCATCGCCGGCAGCTTGCTTGGCGGCATCTTCGCGACGCTGAACCAGCTGGGCTGGATCTGGCAGGCCTTCGCCGCCTGCATCATCATCGCGCTTGTCACCCCCGTCGTCAACGTGTTCCCGGAGAGTCCGTACTGGGTGCTGGAGCGCAAGGGCTGGGACGCGTGCGAGGCCTGTCTTGTGGTGCTGCGGCGTAAGCCCGACGTCCAGGATGAACTCAAGATCATGCGTGAAGAGGAGTCGAAAGAGGAAGGCGGCTCCGGCCCGTTCAAGTTCCTCGTCGGACTCTTCCTGATGCTCGTGTCCTCGCTGACCACGGGCTTCCTCAACGCCTTCGTCAGCTACAAGGGCGCCAGCGAGTACACGGACCAGGACCAGTTGTTCGTGAACGCCATGGCCCTGCAGACGTCCGGCGCCGTCATCGCCCTCTTCTTCATCGACAAGCTGGACCACAAGTCCATCCTGTTCGGCACGCTGATCCCCGTGGCGATCTGCGCTGGCGTTCTGGGCTTCAACGAGTCGTCCGACTTCCTGGGCGACAGCGAAGGCTCTGGCCTGTACGTGAGTCTCGTGGTCATGCTCATGTACTTCTTCATGGGGCTAGGCACGAGCTCCGCGCCGTGGTCGGCCTGCGTCGGCATGTTCTCCACAAGCGGCCGCGCGTCGTCGACGACTGTCCTGTTCGCCATCTTCTTCCTGGCCGACCTGGGCTACGTGTACATGCACACGCACGACTCGATGATGGCGAACGAGTACTTCTACCTGTACGCGATCGCCGCTTTCAGCGTGGTTGTGCTGGTGCTGCTGCTGGGCGCCGGCACCAAGAAGAACGGCGTCATCTGCACCAAGTCGGAGGCTCAGCGCGACCGCGACCGCATCGCGCGCATGCGTGCCGAGCGCGCAAGCCGCAACACGCGGACCCCGGGCACGGCGCGCCAGCGGAACCTCAGCCGCGTGCGGTCCAAGTCGAACGCCGGCGGCCGCGGCAACGCGACGCAGGGCGGCTACCAGATGTACGAAACCCCGGCCAACGCCGCGCCGCCGCTCATGCACGCGCGCGCCTAGACGGACACCTTTCTACACTGTCGTGTGTCCTGCTGCTCGTTTGTCAAGTACATATCTTCTTGCCAATACAGACTTTCGTGAAGTTTTACAGCTACGTGTTGGGGTCTTTCGTCAGATCCGTTCAGGAGGTGCCGGTGTTCGTGGGGGAAGTGGTTATTTCACCATTGATACTGTAGGTCCATCGACAATTGACAGAGCACAACATAGGGGAGACGAGGCGGTAACGAGGGGTGAAAGTTGGTGTGCTCGGCCAGCCGAAACAACGCCTGCGGTTTAAGGTCCCTGTGCAGAGCGCGCGGACTTAAACCCAGGACCAAGCATTGCCTAAGCTCGCTCGGCCCTATAGGTTTAAGCCGAACAGTGAAGGGTTGGAGGGTTTAGCTGGGCAACAGAATCCCTATCGACTCCTCAAAACTTCGGGATTGGGAGATGATGACATCCGTCCTGGATCAACGTATGTTTCTTACAGGTTATGTATTTAGGGAGGTGACTGAAGCAACATAAGGCAACATAAGCCTTCAATGGTGTCGATGGACCTACAGAATCAATGGTGATCTAATCGGTGCCGTTCGTGGGGCGACAACCTTGACAACCTACACTTACGGGCCGAGTGAAGCGCAACCCGGCAGCGGAGACGGTGGTGTCCTGAACCAAGTAAACGTTAATCATGGAGACCAGCCGGCGCTGGCGCTCGATCACCGGCGTGCCGAGTGTTGACCATTGACGGCGTTGGCTGTTGAAGGTCCGTTTGCCGGCGTGTTCTCGCGCGGTGAAAGACATGCAGAGGTCGTCGTCGCGCGGCTAGATCCGTTCTGGACACTTTGACAACTTGCCTCTAATTGCACGCAATGCCGAGGCGCACGAAGCTGCAGTTCCCGCTGCCGCGAGACTACTTCGGCCGCGTGCAGGCCACCGCCGCGCAGAAGCTGGAGTATCGTGACCTGGTGCGGCGCCGCGTGGACGTGCTGCTAGAGCGCCACTACCTGGAGCGCAAGGCCACAACTCGCACCAGCGACTACAGATCTACCGCCGCCGCAAACGCGGACGCTCGCTGGACGAGGTGGCGGCTGAGGAAGTCTTCGCCGACGCCATGCGCGCCGTCGCCAACGGCCAACCGAGCATTGTCGCCACCGGTAGCATCGCCGGCACCGTGGAGAACCTGCTGTACGGGCTGGCGGACACCAACTACGCGGAGATGGGGACCACCGCGTCGTTTCTGGACACGCACACGGACGCGGCCGTGCTGCGCGTGTTTGAGCTGGCCACGCCGGACGATCCGCTGCACTTCCTGGGGCTCAAGTGGCTGTACAGTTTGTCGGCGCCGCTCATCGAGCCGCGCGACGTGTGCTTCCTGGAGGCAATGGGGGTCGAACGGGACGCCAACGACGAGAAGTTCGGCTACCTCGTGCTGCACTCCGTGGATCTGCCGGAGTGTCCGCCGTTCGATCACGCGCAGGCCAAGGTGATCCGCGGCAAGCTCTTCTTCTGCTGTTTGTTCCGTGACGCCGCGCCGGGCATGGTCGACGTGGTGCTTCGAGGTGTCTTTGATACGTCCGGCGAGCTGCGGAGACTGTCGATGCCGTACGCGTCGCTCATGCCGTACGCCACCGCAGCTTTCGTTGGAAGTCTCAGCAAGGCGGTGAGCTGCGCCGAGACCAAGAAACTCACGCTGCTCGCGCGCTACAACGCCGTGTCTGGCAAGAACCGCGACGCGCTTAACGTGGACGAGGAAAACCCCAAGCACGGCTTGTGCTCCGTGTGCATCCGGTGCGTCGGCACGGGCGTCTTGTCCTTCATCAAGCTGCGTTGGTGCCGCATCTGCGGCATCGCAGTTTGCTCCAGATGCAGAGTCAAGGGCACGCGCAACTTCCTGGGCCCTCGCCGGCCGCACTCGCCCTGCGTTTGCTGCTCAAACTGCGCGCAGGAGGCGCGGCAGATGACGGGCATGATGCCTGCCGAGCCCGAGTACGCCGTCGTGGCCGACTACTTCATGGACCCGCTGTGGCTGCCGGAAGAAGAGACCGAAAGCACGTCGCTGCTGAGCTCCCCGTCGCTCTGGCGAGAGCCCGTTAAGGACGGCACCTTCCGCGACTGGAAGCAGGATCGACCAAGTCCGCTTGTGACGCTGGCGGACGCGCGCAACCTCGACTCGTCCATGAATCGGACGACCAACTCGTCCTTCGACGACGCGAGCTCCAAGCGAGACGAGTCCCAGGAGAGCATCATGGAGCTCAGCGACGACGACACCGCTCGGTGTCACTTGGTCGAGAGCTCGGACGAGGCCGACAGCTACTACGTCTTCTACAGCCCCGTGCCCTCCTCTATGGACTCGGACTTCGGCCAAGGAAGTGTACAGGACCTCACCCACACATTGGAGCCGCCGACGCCGTAAACAGCGACTCCACTACCATTGTATAATCACTGGCGACGCCAGTCTAGCTACGGTAAACCACGGTCACTGGGCATGTAGAGGACACGAAAGACAGTGGCGTGGCGTGAAAATAATGCTGCGATGCAAAAGAAATGCTCCGTCACCGGCGGTAGATCACCCAGCCGTTCGGTCATCGTCTTTACGTTCCTCCGTTTCCTCCGGTGCTGGTTGTCGGAGGACACTTTGCAGTCTCGCATTCGCGGTCCAGCAGAGACCTGTCGTC
Organism: Phytophthora crassamura; assembly: GCA_033557995.1. NCBI lineage: Eukaryota > Oomycota > Peronosporomycetes > Peronosporales > Peronosporaceae > Phytophthora > Phytophthora crassamura. Next base: position 1,746,826 of record JAUCED010000005.1, on the reverse strand, counting down.
GGCGATGCAGGAATCGTTCTCCGGCGCGTGGGTTTCATTGATCGGCACGTCAAGGTGACGTTCCCGTTGCCGAAGGGATACTTCCCGGACGTGCAGGTCGCCGAAGCGCAGACCCAAAAGTACCGATTGGCATCTTCCCCGGTACCATCGAGGACGTGCTGTAGGGCTTTGCCGGCGCGACGGAGGGGGTGACGCGCACCACCATGTCGTTCCTGCTCCTCAGGACAGACGCTGTACTTCTGCACAAGGTACCAAAGCGGATCCGCTGCTTTCCTCGGGCTCAAATGGCTGCGATCCATCGGCTCAGCCAGAGACGTGTTGTCTGCAGGCCATGGGCGTCGAGGTCGACAGTGACGGCGGTCGCTATGGATACCCTCATGCTGCACTCTGTCGACTTTACGCGAGTGCCCTCCGCTCGACCCCAAGAGGAACGTTGTGCGGGGCGACGTCTTCTTCACGTGCATCTTCCGAGAGAAGACACCGGGCCTGGTGGACGTGTTGGCGCGCGGCGTCTTCGACGTGTCCGGCGATCGGCGACTGTTCTCGTCGCTGTTGCCACCGCACACGGACGTCGATCTTCGTCGGCGGACTGCGGAAGCTCGTCGACTGCGCGGACGCCAAGAAACTCACCATCTTCGCTCGACGCATAGCTTCGTGTTGTGACCCCTTCACTCAGCTCCCGCCGCCGTCGAAGCAGGCCGTGTGCGTCGTGTGCATCAAACGCGACGGAATCGGGATGTTCTCCACCACGCGCCTGCGTAATTGTCGTGTCTTCGGAATGCCGATCTGTAAGTGTCAGGCCAAGACCAAACGCGTGTTTATCGGAAGGCGTCGGCCCTGGTCGGCGGTGCCCTGTTGCCCGACGTGCGGCCGTCGGAGCCGGAATTCGCCGACTACTTCATCAAAAAGAGGACTAGTTCGCCTGCTGCCGGCAGTCAAGCCGCACGCTGCGTTGAGACGCAAGAAACCCTGGTGTGGTGCATTGTCCGAATGTTGCCAAGCCGAAGGACGGCGAGGCTGCGGGCAGCTTCTCCGACTCGAGTGACTTCGAATCTGCCCAAGCTCCAGTTCCGAGAACGACGAGTCCAGTCTCGAGGAACCCAAGCCAAGGACGAAGCGGAGGACCTTCCAGCTGTGGTGGAGGAGTTACTAAGGAGGGACGACAAGGTCGACTGCCATCGGGAGCAGGTCGAGTTCACTAAGCGTTTTTTCCTCAGCCCAGCCAGGCCTTCAGCCGTGGGAACTCGGACGACGATCGCCGACTTTAGGGGCCAAGTGGCCGAGCTGGTTTCCGATCCGAAGTCTCAGTCCCAGCGTGGCCAACGCGACAGGAATTACAGCGAAGGCTTTCGTATGTCGAGGAGCCAGGAGCTGGAGGCGACGCTGCACGCTCGACAGTCCACGGCGGACTAGATCTACGGCGACGTCGTGGCTTTCAACATAGCAGCAAAACCCAGTTATCAATGGCAATGGACTCTATCTCGTCAAGTTTACAGATCGATCACGGAAGTATCGGGCATGGGTCACGAGGGTCTATGCTGAGCCGCTTGGACTCGAGGATGCAGACCTTACAGCAGACCACAGGAACCGGCCCCGTTCGGCCCAACAATTTCCGTTTGATCCTGCACTTGCTGCACGCGGCCTGCTCGCAGATGCCGCACTTGCGGTGCGATGACCGCACGAGCTTCGCCATGGCAGGTTTCTTGCCACACACGTTGCACGGCTCTCTAGAGACCTTGGACGTTTTCTTCTTGCCGTCGTTCTTAGAGCTGGTGGAGGAAGAGATGATGGAAGCCGCTAGCAAGTCGATCACCGAGTCGGTCGTGTCTTTCTGGGACCTCTCGAGGTCGAGCTCGTCTTCGGCTTCGGCTTCCGCCTCTTTGTCTTCCTTCTCCTTCGCCCGTTGCTCAGCGTAGTGCAGAGCGAGCTTCGTCAAGCGCTTTCCTTCCGCGCTCTCCATTGCCACCGCCATCGAGAACATCATGGCGCACGACGCGCTACTGGTGACGAACGCTGGCATGCCGCCACCGAGGTCGATTGAGCCTTTCGCGTACACGTCGACGACCCGAGAGCCCGGATCTTGACGGTAGATGCAGCACATGGCCATCTTGCCGCGCACCACGTCGCTGTCCGCCGGCATGGGCGGACAGCCCGGATGATCGGCGAACTTGGCCAAGAAGTAGCCGTACCGTCGGCCCCAGGAATCAACGCCCGTGCCAGTAGACTCAACGTTGAACCAGTCGCGGTGGTTCACCAGCCGCGCGTCGCCGAACGTCTCCGAGATGAACCACTTCATGGCCAGCTGCCGGAACGGGTCCTCGTCCGACCCGCTCTCCAGCACGTTGAGCACGGCGCAGTCCATGTGGCTGCTGTGCAGATACGCCGCCGTTGCACCCATCTCTTCTCGGTTCTTGGAGTGCGTGCCGTACAGCAAGTCCTCCATGGTGCCTTCCAGCGAGCCCACGCACATGACGGTATACGTCTTGGACGACTTGTCCGCGCTCTCCGACTGCGCTCGCTGCTTGTAGACAGTCAGGTCTTCTTGGCGTTTGAGCAATTTCCATTCCTTGTGACTCGGCTCGGGACATCCCAACTGTCGGTACTCGCACTCGTGCGCTAGTGTCCGGGACACGATACTGTGCGCCAGGTGGGAGTACGCTTGGACTTCTCCGTCTTTCAGAAACAGCTTAGGGATCGCAGGGGCTTTCGGAGCGGGTACTTTGGAGTCGTAGTCCTGGTCTTCCGGGGCGGTTTGGCGGCGGTCGATGGACTTTGGCGTCGACTCTGGCTGCGAGTCATCATCGGGCAGAGTTGTGGCGCGTCGAGCCTGTGGTGATCCCGCCATCGAGCAAGTAGGTGGCCAAAGAGAACCCAATTGAACAGTGAGCGTAGGCTCCAGCCAAGTCGCCAGAGCCGGAGTCACTAGTCGCCATTGCTCACTTGTCGACGCCATCAGCAGCACCGTCCACTCCCCACTGGTTGCGTCCACAGGTGACGGGGACGGGCTCCGCTCTATAGCTTTGTTTCATGGCCATTTCGTATGCTTCGAACAGCTGGATCGTTGCATTCGGACGCGGCAGAGTCTCCGCTAACTTGAAAAGTGCAAGCAAGGGCCATGTGAGACTTGAGGTGCCGTGACCGGGTTTCTGTTGCGATCCAAGCGCCGCTGGAGCCACGTCTTCTAGGGCAACTGAAGCTCCAGCTGCTCACGCGGCGACTTTCACATTGGCGACACCGGTTCTCGACTCCACGTGGTGCAGACAATAGCCCCCCCCCCTTTGAAATGCAAGGCGTCGTTAGTTGCGCACCAACCAAGTCCTCGTGGTGGGACCCGACCCGCTCTTCGACAATGAGAACTTACATTCGTATCCACGCACTTGTCTATCCTATAAGGAACATCTAGCTACGGCAGCATTGGGAACGGGTCACGAGGGTCCACCTTGAGCTGCTTGGCCGCGATCATGCAGACCTTGCAGCAGGTGATCGGCACCGGTTCCGAGCGCGCGTACAGTTTCTGCTTGATGCAGCACTTGGTGCATACGCACTGGTTGCATACGCCGCAATTGCGATGTGAGGCGCGCACGAGCTTGGCCATCGAGGGCATCTTGCCGCACACGCTGCAGGGCTTGATCGCCTGCTTCTTGGTCGCCGAACTATGGTCCTGCTCTGTCTCGAACGGCGACATAGCAGACAGGGACTTGGTACTGCGGAAGTTGAACGCTCTGCTGTACCGAGAGCTAGACAAGTGGAGCTCGGACTCTGACGAGGACGTGAGGTCTTCCGGTTCTTGCGCCTTAGCATTGCGTTGGTGCTGCAGAGCGAGCACCGTGAGGCGCTTGGCTGTAGCACTAACCACCGCTTCCGCGGTGGACAGCAGAAGCTCCGTGGCGGCGTCATACGCCATAAACCCCGGCAGGGAGCCGCCCAAGTCGACCATCGCTTTGCTGTACACCTTGACGGCGCCTTGGGCTTGTCGGTAGATGCAGCACATGGTGATGCTGGCGCGAACGACCCCGCTATCTTCCGGTAACGGAGAGCACTCGCCGATGTCTACGCTTCGAAGCAGGTAGTAGCCGTAGCGTTGGCCTCTAGAGTCGAGTCCGAAGCCCATGGACTCGAGAAAGCAAGCGTCCCGATCGTTCACCACGCGAGTGTCGCCGAACGTCTCCATTAGCATGTACTTGAGCGAGGTCTGCCGGAACGGGTCCCGCTTGGAACCGCTGTCGAGTACCGACAGCACGTCGCAATTGAGCGGGTTCCTCTCCAGAAAGGTCATGGTTGCCCCCATCTCGATGCGAGTCTTGGCGTGCATGCCGTAGAGAATATCCTCCACGGTGCCTTCCGCCGACCCGACACAGATCACCATCGGTGGTTTCGAGGACCGTTGGTCGTGCTGTGAGGTTTGCTGCGTCTTGCGCTTATAGACGCGCAAGTGGTTCTGCTTCTTGAGCAGCTTCCACGCATGCTCGTCTTGGTCCGGTCGCCCCATGCGGTCGTACTCGCATTCGAGAGCTAGCGTTCGAGACACGATGCTGTGTGCGAGGTGGCGGAATCCCTCGACGTTGCCGGGCTGCAGCGTTGCATTAGAGGACGACATAACGGACACGTCTCGAGCTGATGACGGCATACTGGTCGTCTCCGCTTCCAGGTGTGTGTACGTCGGTTGGCGATGCGAGGGCTCTGGGGCTCTGGCACGTCTTGGTAATGTCCGAGTGGCTTCATCTCGCTGAGTTGGAGGCGCTGTCGCTCGTCGTGCAGGCTCGGCCATCCTATGTGTCTTTGCGCTCGTGCTTCGCGTTGAGGAGTGGAGCTGCACAAGAGAAGCGGTGACCGCAGCTCTCTGATAAATCGTGTCCGAGCGTCGGAGTGTCTGGCGGATGTGTAACCGATGAAGAGATCACCGTAGCGCGGGCGGCGTCGACTGCTGTCGCTGCCGACGGGATGGGGCTCGGCTGGTGGGTGGACCAGAGTCGTCAAGCTCGCAAAGCTGGAGTCGACACTGGTGAGGCTGAAGATTGCTTCGGTGTATGTGCCCGTTCTTCATTGCCAGCAGCGACGGCGAGAGCTCAGGCGCCGCATTTCGGATCGCGTGCGCTGTGGATCGACGCTGGTGTCCACATCTTGGTCGCAATCGGAGTTTCATGGACGGCGCCGTGTAGCGCTATCGGTACTGTAATCCCGGATTTCCGATAGCGCTGTGCTGATGCACGCACGCCGTCCACAACCGTCCTTGCTCCATGCAAGTGCCATGAACTCGTGTGCACTCAGCTGCGGATCCGTTTGCAATGATTGTCGTGCTCTCGCGGTTCGGTACACGTGGATGGTAGGAAGCAGGTTGACTCAGCTGGCGAGCCGTCGTGTCACCATTGCTAATACTGTAGCGTCACATACAACTCGTGTGTGTGACACAAGCGAACCTTGACGCCGCGGCCGTAGCGCATCTTCGAGTTGGTAGCGCCGAGATTCCTACCAGATACGCGATCTATTACTGTATAATTGTATCGGATCCTTGTCCCAACAACGTTTGCTTTGTCATCTGCAGTTGCTGCATCTCTCCGGCACCAAGCAGCGCTGGCGCACATCGAAGTGCCCTAAGCAGGCTTTCCCACGAGCGACCGAAACGCAATGCGCTGCTCCGTGCACACCAACCAGGGCGTTCACCACATCACCACATTTGACGGTCCTCCGGGAAGATAGGATTCCTACCTACCGTAGAAATCTCTGTTCGTACAGGCATTGCCAACTGAAAGTCATTCCCTGGCTTCTGCAGTTTTCTCGTGGCGAAGTCCTTGACTCGCTGCCAGTACGAAGTCAATCTGACTGATACAAAGACGCCTTAAGCATTAGGTGACCAAGGGGCAAGTCGAAGACGATAACGTTTTTGCGGCGGTTGCTGAGCGCTCGGTGCAGAACCGAACCGGAAAGATGAGGTCTCGGTTCCTTCGCTCAACGAGCTCACCTGACACACCATTACCAAGTCGGGTGCTAAAGCCTTTTGCAAGGTCCTTTTGCCAGAATGACCTTGAAGTCCTTGCCGAATGGAGCCGCGAGTGGAATGAGGCCGAACCATGCCAGGTCTACTGTACTCGATTGCCCTTGCTCAGCAAGGCTCCAGCTGTGAGTCTGAGTCTGAGTCGAGGCCAGCAAGCTTTGCAGCACGCTCTTGTCTGGCGAGACAGATGGCCACGTGTTTCTGCGTCTCTTTTGGGGATCCAGCACCTTCAGCAATCGATAATTTGGGACGGATGAACACCCACAAACACTATTTCAAAACCCGGTAGCAATAGATTACCTTTTATGTTCGACCTGATACCATATCAACATAGACAGGTTAAATGAAGATGTCCTAAGAACGAATATCCTGTAATACCTTATTCAAGTCTGAGATCATTTTCTACCAACAAAATGATGTGATTTCGTATGTATTGCAAAACAGTATAAAAAGGGGGCTGCTTAATCGAGACAGAGTAGTACTCCCTTTTTTAACGGTTCGGCTACAGACAGGAAGTGCTCTTCTGGACTCGCCTTCATGTGTGCACGCGCACTCGTTGGCGCTTATGCCAATCCCTCGAGATTCAAGTTCCCTCTGTCAATCCGAGATATCCGACGAACGGAGACGGTGACCCAATTCCACCGTCCCAGTCCCGATTCAGCCGCATCCTCGGCGTCCCAGCACAACGTCGACCGTCTCGGCCATCATGCAGTCCAGCCACTCCGAGTCGGGCGCGTCCACGGCCTCGAGCGTCAAGTTCCCGCTGCCGAACGACCATTTCGGACACGTGAACGTCTCCGTGGAGCAAACGGACGAGTACCGAGCGGTGGTGCGTCGAGGCGTCGAGGAACTCCTGGCAGAGGAAGCTAGCCAAGCTGCACGCAGAGCGAGTCACGAGCCGCGCCTCGACCCGGCGCGCTGGAAGTTCGTGCGGTCTCAGGACGACGTCAAGATGTACCGACGCCGCCGACGCGGCAGGTCGCCGACACCCGACAACCTGCCGGAGCCCAGCATCGTCGCCATGGGGAGAGTGCGCGGATCCATTGAGGATTTGCTCTACGGTAACTTCTGCACGACGCAGGCGGAGGCGCAAACGGCAATGGCGTATTTGCACGAGCCGACGGACTGCGCGCTGCTGCGGGTGCTCGAGCTGGACGCACCCGACGACCCGCTGCACTTCGTCGGGCTCAAGTGGATCCTCAAGAAGATGCCGTTGCAGGCCATCGTCACGCCCAGAGACGCCTGCTACTTGGAGGCCATGGGAGTGGAAACGGACGAGAACAACCAGCGGTTCGGGTACCTGGTGCTGCACTCAGTGGACGTCCTGCAGTGTCCGCCGTTCGACCGCAGAAAGAACGACGTGATCCGCGGCGCAGTCTACTTTACCGGGCTCTTCCGCGAGACCACGCCCGGCTTCGTGGACGTCATGGTGCGAGGCGTCTTTGACTTGTCGGGCGACTTGCCACGGCACGCGGTGCCGCTCGTGTCCATGTCGTTCATCGCGGGGCTCTTGAAAGGCGTGGAGTGCGCCGAAGCCAAGAAGTTGACGCTCTTGTCGCGCCACAACGCCATCTCGGGCTACAACCTGGACGCGTTGAACCAAGACGCGTCGTTCGCCAAGGACGCCGTGTGCTCGGTCTGTATCAAGCGCAGTAAGCGGCTCTTCTCGTCGACGCATCTTCGCTCCTGTCGCGTGTGCGGCGTGGCCATCTGCGCCAAGTGTTCGGCCAAGAACAAGCGCTTGTTCCTGGGCTCCGAGCGGCCGTGCGCGTTTACAGTCTGTTGTCCGAACTGCGTGCTTGAAGCGCAGCAGATGACGGGCATGCGGCCGTTTGAGCCAGAGTACGCCGTGGTGGCCGACTTCTACCTCCACGGGCCAGCGCTCGAGTCGTACTCGCGAGCTCTCGACGCCGCGGTGGCTCAGCAACAGTACATGGTGTCCCTAAGCGCGTCGGAGATTGACGAAAGCGAGTGGTGGGGCGACGACAAGACGGACACAGCGTCGATGCCGGGCATGGTGCGGGAGGAATCGCCCTCCGAGGGGGACCGCTCCACGAACGCGACGCTGGACGAGAGCTGGGTCGGCCGCGACTTCATGGACGGCTACGCGTCGACTTTGAGTGATGTCAACGGCTTCAGCTCCAGCGCTGAAGAGGACGACGACGCGTTGGACGTGGAAACAGTCGAGCAGTGGCGAGAGGCGCCGTACGAGGAAGAGATCGACGTGAGCGCCACGTCGACGTCCGACGCACTCGCCGCTCTGCTCAAGCGGGCCGCCTCGATTGGCAGTCAAGTGCAGCAAAACGACTCGGTCATGCGGGAGATGGAGCGAACCCGGGTGCGGTCCCGTAGACTCGGAGCGTAAAAGCTCCGACACGATAGTAGTAGTTCTCTGGAGGGTACCAGTTCCAGCAATGGACACAATGTGGATGAGTAGGAGTATCAGATCTGAAAGGCAAAATGGGGTTAGAAGCTGGGATTCGAGCTTACAACACCCCAGGTCTCTGTAGTTTATTCACACTGTTAACCAAATACAAGCTTGTATACTCCGCACGCCTTGCCTTCGACGGGTGGTTGTCCACCTCTTTCTCCTACTGTGTCAAACTTCCTTGACCGTTAAAGAGTCTGATGCGCCAGTTCGTAAAGCGGTAGCACTTCTTTTTGAACTTGCGAACATCGGCGCCCACCTACCTCTTTCTTCTTCTGGAGCGGAGATCTCATTCGCCATTTCGTTTCCGACAGCAACCAAGGCAACCAGGACGGCCAGGGCGAGGGGAAGGAAACGCATGTTTCCGCGTTTGTCGTGTTGGCACGTGAGAGCTAACGAGCTGGGCTGGTCTGGGCCGCTTCCGTCGGGAAAGTTCATGTTTTTTTAAGTTTACGAACAGCATTATTGTCCGCGATACTGTACACGTTGTACGTTAGTCATTGGTTATGCACGGATAGATTTTACGGATGGCAACACACACACCAACAGTACATTGAGTCTTGTAGATCGTGATTCGTGAGCAAACTTTAGACTCCGAGTTAAGTGCGATTTCTAAGAAGTATTTGGAGTATAAAAATCGAAGTCAGCAGGTATCTTCGTTCTTCATCTTCCGTGATGCTTCGAAGTGCGTTTTTCGATCTACTACGTAGTACTTGTTAGAGAGCCCGTGAAGCGAACGAACCACTTACAGGTCTGTAAGGTAAGGAAATATTGCGAGTGTATTTGTTTTGAGTTGGTCCAGAAGGGTAGCGATCGTGAATATATGGTCAATAGATGGCTATCGAGAGCGGGATCCCTGTTAAAGGTATACCAACCACAACATCAGTCTCGAGGCGAGCACGCCAGTAGCCAGAGCAAGCGAGTGGTTGTAAAAAATCAATGCACGTTTCAACGTGTTGGGCGTGTGGTAACGTGGGTAAGATGTGGAATTAAAAAAAACTCAGGGGTGCGAACATCCCTCTTTTTTCCTACGATCACTGTGCTCTAATACCCGCCGAAATTTGCTTGTGGCGTCGTGATATTCTCCGTTTTCGGCACCTTCGCCGCCGCCTTGAGCATGGCTTGACGCCGCAGATTGTCGTGAGGGTCTTCACGACTGTGATCCGTTCGTCAGGGAAGTTCTTGTTGAACATCGCGACGTAGCTTACTCACCGTCGCAAGTTCGGCTGAGCCAAGAGCGTCCCAAACCCGTCGTCCAACTTCAGCATCTCAAGACCTTCTCCGGGGTTAGTTTATTCTTCACCCACCCGTTCACCATGACGTTCTCCAGTTTGAAAGCTTGAAGGCCAGCATGCGCATGCGCCGCACTTTGGGCTGCGCTACCAAGAAGATCTTGACCAGAACGTCATCTCCATACCAACTCGCCATGACTGCGACCACAGCAGCATCTGGGTCCACGGTTGTCTTCGCCGTGTAGCCATACAGCGTGCTTAGCTGCGGAGTGGAGAAGCGCTCGTCCTACGCCTTGTCGAGCTTGAGTAACGTCGTCGAGATTTTTCTTGCGACCCAAGCGTCGAGCTGATCATTCCGCGTTTGATTCGCCAGCTTCTTCGCGTGCCCAGTGACCTCGCCACGGCTGCATCTCCGTAGTGCTTCCGATCATCGACACCTTCTTGTCCGGGTACTTTTTGTTGTAGATGTTGATGAAGGTTACCCACGCGTTGATGTCCGGGTTCGTTAACACCTTGTCCATTCCAGCGTTGAGCTGCAGCCGCGTGAACAAGTCCTCGACAGACTCCTTGTTCTTCAGCCACGTTTCCGTCGAACGCTTAGAACCCATTTTTTTTTGTTCACTCACTTCACGAACTTGGCGTTGTTGGGGATAACTATCGCGCGTTCTTCAACGTCTAAAACCTCGCCAGTTCTCAATAACCTGTTGGTATCAATGTTGGGGTGACTCACAGCGAGTGGACGTGCTAAGGGAGCGTGGACGCCTTCGCGGTTGACGCTCCGTGGAGCGCTATGAGCAGTGGAGCGACGGCCGAAGTGGGGGAATAGCCACGCAGCCTCCAAGTGAGTAAGTGCCCACAATTCTTGAAGTCTCGGTCGTTTTTGAGCCGTCCGCCCTCTTGTGCGGTCTAATCCCAAGACGGATGCAAACCTGGATGGTGACTTTCCCATGACCCAACATGCAACAAAATCGATTCATTGCTCCAGCAGTTCACAAAGTACTTAAAAGTCATGGTGAAGGTGAAGCACTAGTTCTGAGCGCGGGTGCTACTTACTGCTACACCAAAATACTCAGTCTTTGGTTCATTATACGTTTTGCCGTTCAGGTGCCCTAAATTCTTGTGCAGCATTTTATCACTTTTGTTGTCAAAGTTGCAACTTGAGTTGCCAGTTGAGTCTTGCGATAAGGGGTGGCTCCACCCAACCATGGCGCGATTGTGAAGGCCGTTGCTGATGCTCAAGTTGACGGTGATTCGATATGCAGGATGGCAATTCAGAGGTGATTGCAAAAATAACTATAAAAACATAATTTCTATAAATGCGACAACTGGTATTTCCCCAGACACGGGCCCGCTTTGTGGAGATAATTTTCTGCTATCTTATCGAGCTTCCAGGTATATCTGTCTTGAGCAGGAGTATTTTATTAAAAAGCGAATGAAGCGTGACGTCTATGACCTGTTAGCACTTCTCTGGGTAGCTTCTTGTCAGCGAGCGAGACACAGTCGGAGTCTTCGTGTTAACATGTTAAGCAAAAGATCTTCACACGCGGAGGAAGAAGATCAAGGATGCCGCCACCTGTGCTTCTTGCTGTTTTCCCTCGTTCTCAGCAAAACCTTTCTATTTGTTCGCTTTCGCCAAACTTCCGCGTCCGGGTTTGTCATCTAAGTGCTCTTCTCCATCCATCTTGAGCAATTTCCAGATCAGTGCAGTCTTTGCCCCTTCCAGCAGCCACTGCTGGAACTGTGCAGTCTGGGCCAATTTCTCGGTATTACGTACCCTTTTAGTCGCTTCGAGCATCTTTGCCACAGCCTCATCGCCGTAGGACACCATCATCGTGCTGACCAACTTGTCTTCTTCCCGCCGTCCAGCTTGTTTAATTGATTCACGTAGCTGGCCAGAATGTTTAAGCTCGGGTTGGTAAGCTCCAGTCCGTCATCCAGCTTCAACAGCTCAAGAACATCGTCCGCTTCAACAGCTCAAGAACATCGTCCGCCGACTTCCCACGGCGCAACTTGGTGACCATGCTCTCCATTACTGGGACCTTCCAACATTTTCGCCAGAGTTTCGTCGGTGTAACGAGTCTTCACAGATGCCGACATCGCCGTCTCCGGGTGTTGCTTGTTGATCTTCGTCGTGTACCAACTCTTGAACTGCGGGCTGCTTAGGAGGTTCTCTCCTGCCTGGTAAAGCTTTATTTTTTAGTAAGACGAACGCTTCATCGGCGGTCTTTCCCTGCATCTTGTGAAGCTGCGCATTGTCCGTGATCCTAGACGCCCCAGCCTTGGCTTGGTGATCGAATTGATTTTGTCCATACCACGAAGAGAGAAAACCATATTTTCTTCGGCACCATCGGAAGGAGTGTTACTTTGTAGAAACCTCGTGCGTGAAGGATTGACTTGCTGACCATCGAGCGGTTTCTGAAAATTCACCTTCGGAAGGAGATATTCCTGTGGCTCGAAGATGAATCGAAAAATGAATGGGTGGTCAAGTCAGTAGTATTTGCGAATGTTCTGGTGGTAGCCTTTTATTTGTTTGTCTTTTACTTTGAAGTATGTGTTTGTTTCTATAGTCTATAGAAGCTGGTACGTAGTTAGACGCGAGACGATGTATTGTGTCTTCTTGTGGGTGCTTTCAAGACTTGCTGTGATGCGGCACCTGGCATCTGAGATAGTCATGAATAGCACTGTGCTGGTTGTCTAGCAGGATTTTTGTTTTGGGGATAAGGATCTGGTTGGTATCCAATACCAATTGAGGCGAGATATTTCGTTCGCTGCTCCAAGGCGCGATTCGCTCGGTCGGGGAAACGGAAGAAGACGTTACGGTTTGGGAGGAGAAATCTCGAAACTGATATTCGGAACGCCGAAGCAGACAACAGAACAAAACGAGTATGAAGAGGCAGTCGATTGGGGAGCGTGAATGCCCCTACTGCTGATGTTGTTCTGTTTGCCTGCTGAAGCTGAAGCGCTTGGATTGACGACCAACCGCTTAAAAATTGCTGTCGTCCCGGCGGCTGGAGCGGAAGCGCGAATTGTTTGGATTAAGCTGGTTGGAGAGGTTGTCGAACGCGTGCTTCTCTGGCGCAGCCTTCTTCGGTCCTCCGCGGCTTCTCCCGTACGCGTAGCTGTTGGGATTCAGCTGGTTGGAGCGGTTGTTTCGCGCAGCCATGTCTGGACTATTGTCCTCTTTGCGCGAGGAGCAGCACCCGCAAATAATCTTCACGACGATGATCAGTAGGAATACCGGAGCCAGCGCTGCGATGATTTTTGCCAGATCCTCCACTGGCGTCGGCATCGGTGGCTTGCTTTGGTGGCCTCCCATTCTTCTCGTGGAAAGATGAATGAGGGGGAATCCACACACGCCACCCGTTCGCGTACCATCCATTGTACCGCTAAAAAAACCTAAACACCCTCTTACACGGTCGCTCCAGACATCGAACCCAAGGACCGTCCGCGTTCCCGTTCAGCTCACGCAGAATTGCTTTGGGCAAGATAAAGCTTCGTAGCTTGGAGTTCGCGGAACGGCTTGGTCATACGGAACGCGAGCAGCATGTCCATTCGTGAGCCATGAATCGGACTACGTCTTCAGTTAGCCCAGCGATGTTATTTTATGGTCGGCATGTTGTGGTGTGCTTCGAGGACGTCGCTGCTCGTGCCAGACCTAGATTTTCTGGTTTCTCTTCTTGTAGCGATCGTCGTCGTAACTCGCGCGAGGACCGGGTTCGACGCCCCAAACATGGCTCGCCGATTGTTCCTAAGAAGCGAGTTTACCGAGTTGTCGAGCTTCAACAGCTCAAACAGTTCTTATGTGGACGACTTGTTGCTGTTGCGCTGCGTCTGCATGATCCGGGCGATTGGCTTCCCCGGGAACTAGTGCTGGACGGTCGTGCCACTCGACGGCATGACCAGGTCTGGAAACGTCTTCCACAGCCAGCGCCCGCTGCGATGGAGCTGCCGTCCATGCTAGAGCACATTCTCACATTCTCACACCGCGATTCACTCCAAGGCGTCGACAATGTGGTTGAAGTTGTCTCGTCCAATCAACGCGTCGCATTTTAATTCGAAACGCCTTGGCGCCAAATCCCATACCGTATTCTGCATTTCCGCGCCAAGAAAGGCAAGACCAGAGTGATGGTCCCGCACGCCGCGGACGCGCAGCTTTGGGCGGCCGTGCGCCTCCTCTCGACCACGGAGCTGCTCTCCGTCCAGCAGCGTATTCGCGCCTTCCACCGCGCGGCCTCGGAGACGCCGCTGGACGCCAAGGAGAGCGCCGTGGAGCTGCAGCTGGGCGACAGAACGCAGTCTGTGCGCGTGGACGACTTCGTGCGCGTGTTCGTGGCGTTCCTGCACATCCAGGGGCAACTGCACGCTACGGCTCGAGTCACCGACGACGCACCGACGTCAGAGACGCCCAAGGAGATCAAGATGGCTACATTTGAAGACGATTTCCCGCAGTTGAAGCCGACCAAGCCCGCTGTCAAGCGGAGGATCACGACGACGCTACTGACGCCCAAAGACGCGACTCTTGTGGCGCGACCTGTGCCCGCGGCTGTGGCCTTCCCGCCGCTGGGAGTAGCTGAGGGAACCAGGCCGCCGGCGTGGGCCAAACGTTCCCTGCTGGAGAAGCGGATGGGTGCAGCGGCTCCTGCGCCTTCAGCGTGGGGAGAGAAGACGTCGGTGTGGGGAAAACAGGATGCTATGGCGATGATTCCCGTGGCTGTGGGGAACAAGAAGGCCGCGGTGATGCAGGTCAACCCGAAGAAGAAGGAAACGCAGCATCTTTCAGGGAAGAAGAAGCTGTCCAACCAGGAGACTCACCTGCAGGAAGATGCGATCAAGTTGAAGAGGAACGACACTCTGCCGTCGAACCAGGAGGAGCACCAAGAGCCCACTGCGGTGAATGTCGCGTCAGCGTCCGACTTTACCGTCAATAAGCAGGCGGCCAAGCTCTACGGGTTCCTGATCAGGGAGCGGTTCGTCAAGAGCACGTGTGCCGAGCTGCAGGTGCTCATCAGCTTGCTCTACCGGGCGGATTGTACGTCGTGCCGCAGCGGCGATGCTCAAGCTGAGACTCCCGCTACCGACAACGTGGCGCCTTCGTGTGGGGCGGCGTCCGAGTTCTGCTGGCGCACGCACTGCCTCGACTTCGCCGAGATCGTGTTTCGTGAGATCGAACCGGTGCTGGCGCATCTCGGCGCGGACCTGCTTGGACTCGTGACGCACAGCTTACGCGATGCAGAGGACATCTGCTTGGACATGCTGGACAGACTGGAGGACGTGTCGCGCCGACGAGACGGGCTTCGCGTCGCTGAAAGCGCCCGGATCGGGTGCCAGCTGCCAGTTGAAATGAAAGCAAGCGCCGTGCGGGACTTCGCCCTCCCGTTTAACGAGGAGACGGACTCGCGCTTGCATTATCGGACCACAGCGGAATCGCAACTGTACACGAACCGCGAGAAGGTGCGCGACGGGTTTCTGAGCTTACTGCGCCAGTTCCAGCAGAAGCAACACAGTCTGGTCGGTATTGAAAACGCAGGCGTGGCGGCGGCAGCCATTGCGGCAGCGCAGGAGCTGCTAGCAGAGGTCTCTCCTGAGAACAGGTGGTGGTTTGCCAAGTTTTTCGTCCTGGAGCTGGTTCAAGTTGGCTCCAACCCGTTCGGTGAGAGTGATAATGACCTCGTGCTGAAGATCATGGAGGACAAACTCGTGGGGAAAAACCCTGATCGACTGCGCAAACTGCATCGACGCTTCTCAAGCCAGAACAAGGCTCCCCAACCTCAGGTACACAGCGGTGGTAGTAGATCGAACAACAACCAGAACAGGTTGGGTGGCAAGGGAGGCAACAGCAACCCAGTCCGGAAGACTCGGCAGGAGAACCGAGCTACCACCACTGAAGACGACGCCACCAAGAAGTTCACGGCGACTCTGGACCGCATGCGCAGTTTCTTCACGGACAACCAGCTCTTCTTCTTCCACTTCTTGCACAGCTGCGACAGCTACGAGTTTTCCGAGCTTGTGAAACACCAGTTAGAGCGCCAGTTCTACTCGATTCGCGAGACCAACGCTCCATCCGCTGATCCCCGCAAGGACTTTACAGAAGTGGTGCTGAAGCTCAAGGTAGTGGCAAAGTTCCTCGGGTATCTTCGCTTTTCCCCCCAGTGGCAAGTTACGTCGTCGATCCGGGGGTATTCGGCGCAGAATGCTGCGTTCAAGGCTGTCGAGCGTGAAGGGATTCGCACGCTGGAGGTGGCTCGCGACTCGAGTTTGGACGTGAAGAAGCTACTGGAGAAGAGTATTCTTCATGCATCCATCTCCAAGTGCATCCCGTGGCTGTGTGACTACCTGTCGATGCTTTCGCTTGACAGACTCTCTTCTGGCACGACGTACTTCAAACAGCTTGTGGTCTTACTGCAGCTCTTGTATCGCTCGCCGCGCTTGACCTCCTTGGGCGAGACAGGCCTCTACATTGCCATGCAGATCGAGCGCATTTTCCACGTGTTGCACTTGGATGGCAGCTTCTTGCACGATGATGAGTACCAGTCGAAAGATCTACTCGCATCGGCACAAATACGCGAGGCGCTTGTACGTGAGGACGAAGTTTCACCGGAGGAGCCGGAATCAGGCTCAGGAGAAGACCATTTGCCATTCCTGTACAGCCAAGTGTTCGTCCAAAGCTGCGTGAGCGACCTGGACGACTTGCGTGGCTTTATCCAGACGCGTGCGCAGCCGACGCCGCGCAGAAAGCTCTCGATTGGTTCTGGGTCGTCGACTGCTGGTCAACCGGTCACTCCAATCCGAAAGCTACGACCGCTGCAGGTTGTCATGGAGGATGACCCCACCGCGATCGAGACGCTTTCTTCGTTCGCTACCACGCACGACAACGCGGTACACGCGGTCGCCCCCGGAGTGAAGCTATCGACAACAAGTTTCGCCAGCAACTTCCCCGCCGTGCGGGAAGAGAACGACAATCTATCTGACGCCATTTTCAAGATCCACCCCAAGTTAAAGGCAGTGGTCGAGTTTGTCGTGGGGACGGCGACGACCGATGTGTGCGAGTTCGTCATGATTCAAGTCGTGACCCCGCGTGCAGATATGCTGGTGGACCGCTGTGCATCCGAGTGTGGCCTTTTCCCGAGCGGCGGAGCTTCGTCAAGTGCTGACGACGCTGCAAGTGTGGCTCGCGCTTCGTTTCAAATGCTCCTCAGCTCCAAGACTCGGCATGAGGTGAGTTATGCGGTTGCCGCCGCCCTGGAAGAAGCTCTCCGCCTCGGAGAAGAGCGCGTGAGTGCGGCCGTCCCTCCGTTTATGCCTCCTTCCTCGCACCCAACGCTGATCAACTCCATCGTGTCCGTCGCGCTGCAACGTACCCGTGGAGCGTTGAAGACGTTGGTACCGAAAAGCTGCCAGACGGAGTTTGTAAACCGCGTGGCGTTCCGGAACAAGTGTCTTCTGAAGGACCTTGGCTCCGCGTCGAAGGTCGCCGCCTCTGCTCGCTCTTCACCTGCTCAACTCGCTGCTGTTACCAACCAGGGAGCGCGCACGCCATGCCAAGACGACCTGCGTTCTCGAGAACTGAGACGATGCAGTGCCGCGATAGCGAAAAGTGCTAACGTCCACTTATCCAAGAACCAAAGTCTTGTCGAGTGGGAAAGGCGAACTGCGACGCTGCTGAAGTGTTTGCCGCAATTTACCAACTCACTCAGGGAATGCGTAGCTTGTGGTGATTCGACTCGCGAGGCAGCATCTCCGTTGAGTGTTTCGTCGCTGATGCTCTGGGACGTCATCTGGCGCGTCGTTACATCTTGCCTCAAGTTTCTGGGGGCATCACTTGAGGTTTTTGCAGCGTGCGAGGTGCTCTCGATGAAAGAGGAACGTGTGGAAACCGTGGAGAAGCTGTTGGCCGAGTTTGCAGCTCATTTCTCGAAGCTGCTCGAAGTTGTCGTTCGATCAGTTGGAAACGTCCACGACAACAGCGCGCTTGCGCGCGTACAGCGTGTTCTTGCATTCGTTGTGGACTGCATGCTGTCGACTCTTGCGTCTGGCCCTGAGCATACCGACCTCGTCAAGAGATTCGCACTTCCTACGTACGCACAAGTCGTGGCAAGCTTACAAGCGGTGACGTCTTCCTCAGGTGCTGGCATCAACCTACTGGAACTGAACTTGGACCGCCTGATCCATGAGTCTCGAGATTCACCCGTGGAGAGCGCTTCGCCAAGACAAGCCCAGTTTCGACTGGATGTGCTGGATGCCGTAACTTCAAGGAGATCGACGCCAGCGAAGTAGACGCACGTACGATAGAAACATACTTGATGTACATTGTTTTTGACGAGTAGGTCACCCTTTCAGGTCGAAGCATGCGGTTCGCAGCGGGTGGAACTTCGACTCGTGTTGTTTTGCCTCACTTAAGAATTTGCCATGCGTCGCTTAAGTCCAGGGCCCACCATGGAGCTCGTCAAGCTTGAAGTTAAGGCCATTAGGTGGCAAATGCATTTGCTACTCGCGGGGTCAGCGTCGCACGGAACTTTACGCGTGGGAATGTGTTGATGTGTTCAAACTGCTGAAGCTCGACATGGGAGGGGGACGCCGTTCTTACCATCCCTGCTTTCTGAGGACTAGCCACCCCAACTCCTCACGAATAAACAGCCAGAAGCAACACAAAAATCCCGCGTATTAACGCGTTACGGCGACGGTGATGGCGACGGAAGCTTGGCAAAATGGTCGAAGCCGCACTAAATCTGTAGCTCGCGCTCCAGCTTTAAGAAAAGTGGCATTTGCATCTTTATGTTTCTTGACCAAGCGACGGGTGGCATCCTTGAAAGCTCGTAGGAAACACTCCGTCTGTTCACACCTATCGGCGAGGTGCGATAGTCATTGGCCTGCCGCTATTCGCATTGGGTCCTGCAAGGCCCATGTCTTCGAGGAACTTGTCCATCCGAGCAGACTCCTTAGCCTAAAAATGCCACACAAAACGATACTCTGCTCAGAAAACCAGCACCCCTCCAATAATCTCTTTGTGTTTTGGAGAGCCGTACCTTCAAGCCGGCGAGTTTCTCCTGCTGCTCCTCCTGCTTGCGGCGTCGCGCCGAGTCTCGGTGCGACATTCGACGCTTCAAGTCTTCGTCTACGCCCCCACGGCCGCCCATCAGAAAGTCTTCACTCACATCCAGTCCGTCCCGTGCAGCCTCTCGGTCTCTCGCCGCACCGTGCAACTTCTGCCCCAGCTGGCGACGCTTTTCTATCTGCGCCTCTCTGCCCGTGGCTTTCGGTGCCAGTTCGTCCATCACCGTGTCACGGTACTCCCGCTGGCGTTTGCGCTCGGTTTTGCGTTTCTTCCAGTCCTCGTCGCGAGACTCTTCGTCGTCCTCTCT
Organism: Phytophthora crassamura; assembly: GCA_033557995.1. Classification (NCBI taxonomy): domain Eukaryota; phylum Oomycota; class Peronosporomycetes; order Peronosporales; family Peronosporaceae; genus Phytophthora; species Phytophthora crassamura. The sequence continues at coordinate 1,727,815 of JAUCED010000005.1, read as the reverse complement.
GGACGGGCGTTTGTTGCTGGTTCTGCGCTTTTCCTCGTCCAGTTTCGGTTCCTCGACCTTTTTCCCGCCACCTCCAGAATTTAAGAGGGTTTCCTTCTTGGTAGCCACGTCAACCGAGTCTTTAGTCGTGGCCAGATCGAACATGTCTTTTTCTCCGAGTTTGGCGACAAAACCCCATTTGTGGCGAGTCCGCTTGGTCTGCTCCACCACGGCGTCCGGTAGCCCTTCGTAGAACATGTTGGGCAACTCACCGCGGTTCCATTTCTTGACGAACTTCTTGGTGAATAGATCCGTGGCTTCCTCTGTCGACAAGTCATCCAAATACTTGTTCCTGCAAGCAAAAATGCACAAACAAACGTTAGACCCCCCACCCTGTCATAAAATAAATTAGAGATGTGTACTTGGTTTGGGAGAGCCACACGCGGAACTCTTTTTGTTTCAGGAAATAGTCCGCCTCCGAAATTTTGGGAACGCCTTTGGGTCGTTTTGAGTCGCTTTTGTGCCTCTCCGCGCGCCGGCTGGACTTGCGGCTGGACGAGGACTTGTGCGAGTGTCTGCGCTCTCTGCGCTCTTTATCACCTGTGTGTACAAAGCGCAAGAGGGAAGTCAGAGGCCGGGAAGGCGCTACAAGGGCGGCGAGCTCGGCGTACGATGGTCTCTGCTCATTTTTGGACGGTAGCTCCAAAATGAAATGAGCCCATTATGATAGGCAATTTTGTGAAATGGGTAAAGCGAAGATGGCCCAAAATGCGAAACCCAATTATATATAATGAGCTTATTTTATGATAGGCAATTTTGTGAAATGGGTAAAGTGGAGTTGGCCCAAAATGCGAACCCAATTATTCTAAAGAAAAAGTAGCGTAATTGAACTATCTTCTGTATTACATAGTAGTACCATAGTACATAGTGGTAATACCATAGTATATTTTAGAGAAATGCTTTTTTACGCCTCAGTTCGTGGCACCTAAGAGCATCTCTTTTTGTTATGGCAGTCGTTATTTGGGAATGGCGTTACCGCGACCTTAAGTACAGCTGTTGTTTTACGTTTTCGAACGTACGACAGGAAATATGTCGACCTTACAGCTAAAAGCGACCTAACGGAGGGTAATCTAAAATACTTTACGCAGCCAACGGGCCTCCACCCATCGGTGTCTCTCTGAATTTAGAGATGGTGTGCACCCCATAGTACATGTACTCCACATAGTAATGTGTGCGCCACAGCGCCATGAGTGTACCACACGACCGTCGGACTTGTCGATTTTCTCGCAGATCCTTCAGTCGCCAGGATAATGAGCGAGAGAGCGCTGGCATGTGAGCTGGTGCGCGCCCGCCTTGCCGAAGTAGCTGACGTGCAGAACGCACTAGAGGAACTAAACAAGAACTTGGAGAAGATGCTACGAGCGCAGATGCAGCTTCAGTACCTGCTGGAAGACCGCGAAGAACACGGCTACAAGTTGGCAGAAGCGCTGGGTGACAGTGGGGCTGGTCAGAAAGGGGGCTTTTCTTTTGGTGTGCTGTTGACAATGGTGGTGAACAGAATGAGGGAGTGAAGCAAAAGGAGGAAGTCTGTATTGACTAGCTTAATACAGGTTCAGAGTTGGTCAAATAGCTGTTAGTCCATCTTGCTCGTGCTAGCTGCATCAGACTCCGAGATGCGTCTCTCTTGGGAATAGCACATAATGATATATAGAATCCGTTGTGACGACCAGGCTCCCTGACCAGTACGCACTCAACAGGGCACGAATACACAATGTGTATGAGTAAGGTTGCTATACCATGGATAGAGTTGCTATAATTCGGACCAAGGTTGCAATAGCGAAATATGGTCGCCATATGTGCGGCCGCAAACGTACAAAGGTGATATCCTAGATTGTTGATGCCGTGAGTGAAGTCCATCGCAAGCATCTCGCCCCATCGCTCGAACATCAGCTTCTGGACTTTTGTCTGCATCACAATCCCGAATGTCACGTCCATTTAATCTTGAAGAAACGAGCGGCTGCTGCCAAAATCCCAAGCTAGAGACTTACGAGCCTTTCCCGCTATGCGCTCGAAACACAATTATAACGTGTCGTTAGAAACTCACAACCCTGCAACCGATCAATACCGCTTACATACCTGGTTTTCGTTCAGCGTCGGAGCCTGATGGAGAGCTGCTCTTCCGATTCATCGTCTTCTTCCAAAATGTAGTCGTCGACGCTGCTGTCATCCTTATCGATGCCAAGCGTGGCGTACATGCAGTTCAGAGTCTTCTCAGGTTTCTGGCGCAGGCGCCTCCCTGCATCACACACAAAAGTAAAGCCACAAAATTCAGTCATATGCACTCATCACCATTCCAGCTGCGTTTCCCTTACCGTGTGAGTCCTTCCCCTTCGCGGCCACATGTGTCCTTCTGTGTAGCGCGACGCGTGCACCTCGTCCGGCGCTCCGCGCTTCTCCAATCTGGAGATCCTCCCTCCCGTGCAAATTCTAGAATGAACGGCTCTCAGCGCTTTAAATTCGTAATTAGTCAAATATCGTACTTAACGTTTTATTCCGGTCGTCAACGGGACTGTCGAATTTTGGGATTATATATTACGCTTGAATTTCTGAAATTTATCTAAAGCGACCTTACACTGTCAAAAGCGACCCTACATGTATCACCATTAAGGTCGAGGTAACCACTCCGGTTATTTGGCCCGACTGGGTCACATAGGCAAGCGTTTTCTCCCCAAATATGACCGATTGATGCCCGAACATGCCCGATTGAGCATGATGTGTGACACCCGAGGACGGGTGTCATCTTGGCTCCGCTGCGCGTCGCAAACGCAGTTCGCTGCGCTCCTGCGGGTAAAAAGATTCTAAGATCTGGTCATTACAGTGCTCGGCTCGCTGTTGAGCTCGGCGCTGGGCCCGCCTCCGCAAATACCGCCGCGGCCCTGCTTCGCGGGCATCCCGCAGCGGGTTTGCTGCGGCTACGCGACCTCGCACACGCTCGCCTCCGTTGGCCGTTTTATGTGCGTTCACTCCCCTCATTCCTCCATTCGGGCCAAATACCCACTCTCTTTTGTTATTGCTTTGTTGAACTCATCATTCATCTGAGGATTTAGTTCCTACTACTGTAGTACCGAATTACCTTAGTTATGCCATACACCTGATCTGCAGTGTATAGACTAGAAATCGCCTGCCCCGGCTAAATGGATCTGCATTTAACAAGGCAAATATAGTTTATTGATTTATTTTTCTTGGCAACGCGACCTTTTCCGCCTGGAAGGCGTGGCCGTCCTACTGGCGGTTTTCGCCGGATTGGGGCCACTTGTGGCGTTGAGGCCATTTGTAGCGTTGAGAAGTGAGGCAAATTGGTGGTGTGTGGGAAGTGTATTTGATAACAAAGGATGGACGGAGGTCCTTCCCCTGAGTGTTCCCATTGGTCAATGTCACCTGTATGCCATAACAAAGAGTATGGCACAACTAAGGTAATTCGGTATGTACATCAAGTACTTCGAAGTGTAGTTCGTCTATTTTGTAAAATAAACTGTCTATCTCGAGGCCTATCCATACGTTTCCCTGAACTTCGCTGTGTAGGTTTCCAGCAGCTTGGTCGTCGCATCATCTGCCACCGTGCCTGCGGTCAGTATCGTGGACACTTCATCCGGGGATTTCCTTGCCAGCACCCACTTGCTCAGCAGCGACGCCTCCATCGATGTCGCGATCTTCTCCGTGCTCGCAACCTGCTTCGCCGCAATGAGCATATCCACCAGAGCTTCATCGCCGTACGAGGTTCGGAACAAATCGATCATGTACGTCTTCGTGCTCGGGTACTTGGCGTTGAACGCGTTCAAGTATTCGGACCAAACTTTGAACAACGGGAGGGAGAAAATGTCGTCCAGTGCGTCGTCCAGCGCGAGCAGACCAAAGAGCTCATCGGGCTTCTCCTTATTGCTCAGCCAATACTGGATCTGGTCGGCCTGCAGCTTGGTCGCGAGCTTCTCCGTCTTGGGATTCGCCTTGGCCGCTAGCAGTATCATCGCCAGCTTTTCGTCGTCGTTGAAACCCTTCGCCAAGCCCGATATCATCGTCACCTTCTGCTCGGGGAACATCTTTTGGTAGTCATCCAAGTATTGCGTGAAAGTAGGCCAGAGCGCGCTCTCGAACACATTGTCGCCCTCTCTGTTCAGTTTCAGCAGCTTGAAGACGTCGTCGGGGGAGTTGTAGTTCTTCCAGCCCTTGAAAAGCTCGGCTTCCAGGCGCGTCGCCATTTTCACCGTGTCCGGGTCCTTCTTGGCCGCAAGGATCATCTTCATCAACACGTCATCGCCATAGGCATCGCGCACAGGATCAATCGTCGTGATGCTCTTCCTTTGCGACTGCGAGTACAAGTCGTCCGAGTATTTGAGCCAAGTGGTGAGCAGCGGGTTGCTGAAGAGGTCATCCCCAGCCTTGTTGAGCGCTAGCCACACGAAAACATCGCTTGGTTCCTTCTTTTCCGTTCGCCACGCCATAAGCTGCTCGCCCTGTAGCTTGGTTGCCATCGTCTTGGTGGCTGGCACCGTCTTCAACTTATCGAAGAGCTTGTACAGACCTGCTTCGCCGTAGTGAGTCCTCAACGTCTTCACCAACGTCGTCGCCTTGTCAGGGTACTCGTTGTTGTAGTACTTCATGTACTTGGTCCACGTGGCCAGCCGCGGGCTTGTGAGAACGCTATCTCCCGCCTCGTCCAGCTTGAGCAACTTGAACACGTCGTCCGTCGATTTCTCGTTCTTGAGCCAAAACTGCATCTGCTCGGCTTCCAACCGTCTGGCAGCCAACGCCGTGCTCTTGGTCAACTTACCGGCTTCCACGAGCCGCACCACACCAGCGTCGCGGTACGTCTTCGTCATCAGCGCGATGAACGAGGTCTTTTCGTTTGGGTTCTTGGAGTTGTAGAGCTTCATGAAACTCATCCACGTGTTCAATTCCGGCATGGCAAGCAGCTTGTCCCCAGCCATGTCGAGTCCTAAGATGATGAACACGTCGTCGGGCTTGTAGTGACTGGACAGCCACTTCTGCGTCAGCGCATTCTCCACGGCGGCGGCACCGTTCGTGCTGGTTGGACTTGTCACCTTTTTCACGGCTCCGACCATGGCCGCAAGTTCATTTTCAGTGTAGCGCGTCTTCAGCACCGCCAAAACGGCGCTATCCGGGTCGCTCTTGACCACAAGACGCGTGTACGCGACCCACACGTTGAAGTCCGGGTTGTCCATGAGTTTAGCGCCCTCCTTGTCAAGCTTCAGTCTGACGAAAACATCATCGGCAGATTTCTGTTTCTTGGCCCACCCGAGCAGCGTCCCCGGGGTCACTTTCGACTTGAAGATGTTGGTGAGTCTCTCGAGGCTGAAGATGGACTTGAGGCTGATCGCCCTCTCCTGGTCGTCTTCGTCGGTGACGTACTCCCTTCTCAGAAATCGCGTGGTCAGAAGGTCGTTGTTGTGCGCAGTGATCGAGTGGTTCAAAGCCGCCGCGTCCGTCGCTGCCGAGGCAACACCGACACCAGCGGAGAGCACAGCGACCACTAACCCAGCGAAGTAAAGACGCATGATGCAACTTGAGCTCTGGCCAGCGCGTTGCGAAGTGAGGACACATCTCAAGTGAGGTAAGCCGCGTCCGTGATCCTTGTCGCCGACAGTATTCATACTAGAAGCAAAGTATACGGTGCTTAAATGTACTGCAAACGTATGGTCATCTGACTCTGAGGCTTGTATTATACTACGTAGTACAGACCCTACGCGATTGTTTCCCCCATCATTTCTCCAATTCTTAGAGGCTATTCCAAACGAGCAATATTTTTGGCTGATAACCGCTCTATTATGTTAGCAAAATGTGATCGATTTGTCAGGATATTTGTTCATAAGAGGGGAAAACAATCGCGTAGGGTCTGTAGTACGTAGTACCATGGTGTAGACAGATCCCAATCTGCATCTCGGCCGGAGTTTTGAGGAAAGAGGTCCGAGATCGGTCATCCCGTGTCACATTATGTTGGTCGTCACACTGTATCTCTTTTGAAAGCGCAGGTGGTCTCCTCGACGAGTACATGTAGAAGAGTACTTTAAGTAGATAATAGCTTCGGGTCGTTGAGGAGGAGGGTGATGTGGTGCAGATCCCCAAGTAACTTACTAGAAGTGCTAGATATACTGTCCTTTGAGCGGATTGGCACCACCGAAAAGTGAATTGCAGATCTTCTCAGTCGACCTACACGTACACTGTACTTCGACGTATTACAGTATGTTTGTTGGTCGTGATACACATGCCCCCGAAAAAACGTACGCTGACTTCCTTGCTGTCATATGGAGCGCTTTGACGAAGATTCATCACATCAGATCACATCAGACGTATCCCCTTTTTAAACTCACCCATGTTGAGGGGCGTCGTTGGCTGAGGCCAACTCGGTTGGCTGCTGTTGCTACATGTACCGGTATCTCTCATGTGACGGCGCAAGCCGTTCCCAAATATGGTTATTCAACCTCTGGCTTCTGGCTGATTGGTGTCTCTGAAGTGCCTAGGCAGTATTGTACGAGGTTTTCTCGAAGCCAAAGTGTGTCCTGCAACATTAGAAAGGGGGTGAAATAGTGTTTTGCGGGGGTTAACGCCTGTGGTTTATGATGACAATGATCGAATTTTTGAGCAAGTTGCCCAATTTCATTCAGCACAAAGCTAGTTGAAGTTTATGATTTTTGCTGAAGAAAAACAAATTTTACGTACTAGTAGTATTACCTAGAACTGGCAACGGCGTTTGCACACGAGTCAATACACAATATCGCCTAGCTTTGGGGAATGAAGCAAGCTACTGCACCCTGCAGCAGCACCGACAACTACAAGCGTGGCTATCTACTGGTTCCTATAATTCCAGCGGTACATACTGCTCAGCGTTTTTCCTTGGAACGAAGTTCCGAGGATCTTGGAGACTTCTGCTGGCTGTTTCGGTGGACTCATCGCCAGCCACTTCCTGAGCAGCGAGGTCTGCAAGTCCGCGACGACGCTGTTCCTCCTCGTCTCCCTCGGGGCGATGAGCATCTTGGCCAGCTTTTCCTCGCCGAAAGCTTTCCACAAAAAGTCGAACGAGGTCGTCTTCTCTCCGCTGAAATCGTCAAGGTACTTGGTCCAGACGAGGAAATTCGGGTTCTCAAAGAGATTGCCGGCCTGCTTGTCGAGGTTCAAGGTTCCTCTGAAGACGTCGTCGCTGTTGAGACCCATTTCCTTCCACGTCGTGAGCTGCTGGCTCTGCAATCTCGTGGCCATTCCCTCGGTGGCCTTGACTTTCGTCGCCTGCTGGAGCATCTTGGCCACTGGGGCGTCACCGTAGGTTCGAGATAGTAGCTCGGTCATGGTCGTCGACTTGCTGGGGTTCCACGTGTTGAAGTCAACCAGGTACTTGTTCAACGTCAAGAATGTCGGGTCCGTGAGGACGGAATCCAACTTCTTGTTGAGCTTCAGGGCGCTCACGGCGTCGTCCGGGGTGTATTTCAGCGTTTGCCAGTGCTTCACCAGCTGCGTCTCCAAGCTCTCTGCAAGTCTCTTTGTCCCCGGCACGTCCTTTGCTGCTGCGAACATCTTCGCAAGCATATCGTCGCTATAGTGAGCGGTCAACGTGGGGATCATCGACGTCGCCTTGTCCGGGTGCTTCATGCTGAAATCGTCGACGTACTTGACCCACGCCAGGAACTTGGGGTTCTCGAACAGCTTCTCGCCAGCCTTGCCCAGCTTCATCTTGTTGAAAACTTCGTCGGAAGTTCTTGCGTTCTTCAGGTACTTGGCCAGCTTTACTTTGGTCATAGCGGCTGTGACTTTGCCAACGCCTGGGATCGATTTAACGCTGATCGCTCTCTCTTGGTCATTCTCGTTCGCCCTCAAGAACCGGTCCGTGGAGACGCCGTCATATTCCGATCGAGCCCAAGACGGCAGCGTCGACTCTGCCAACTTTGAGCTGGTTGCGATCAAGACAGCGTCCGTGCTCGCCAAGAGCGTGACGGCAGAAAGTATCGCGACGAAGTACAGACGCATCGTTGGCCTTGTGGCACAAGTTGTGCGCTGGAAAGCAAGTTGAGAAGTGGACCAGACCAGTCTATTAGAGAGACCTTCGAGTCGATCGAGAAGAGAAACCTCGATTTGCTGGTTACTTACACCCCAAGAGGTACGTCATCGGAGCTGCGTTTTTGACACCTTTCGAAGCATGATGTTATGCGATTTTAAGAACGGATGTCAAGGCGCTCGAATTTCTAGTTACCTGCTTTTGGCATGTCTTCATTTGGCAAAGTCTCGGTTGAAGAGCGATGACTGCGGGGTGCTGCGGATTGCTTCAGAAATGTTCAAGGACCTCTTTTTAGAGAAAAGCACCCCGCAGTCATCGCTCTTCAACCGATCCCAGACTTGCATCTTCGTTCGAACACCAAGCGCCAGCTGTGAATCACGAGCACGACCTTCCCATAATAAGGGCGTCTGTTAGCTTCGAATGTATCAACACACTCGTTGACTGAGAGTTCGGCTCGTAATTTCTGGTGGAACCTATACAACCCGAAGTTGCAGTCTCGTCCTGGTGCGCGATGGACAAGAACCGGTATCAACTAGAATCAGAGTGGCTTTGGCACATTCCGGCTTGAGCGCAGCGTGAAGAGGCGACTCAAACTGTTCTTTTGCTTCGTTGGCGACAAAGTGTCGCGAGATCCAGCTCCAGCTCGGACTCCGAGTCGGAGCGATCCCTGCGATGTTGATGACAACAGCACCAGGGCACCGAAGTTGGAGTACGCGCTTACAGTACTGCCGAATGCAGAAACTGGGCCCCTTGAAATCGTTATTGTCTGAAGTGCAGCAAACAAGTCGCCCTGCCCCGACCGATGACATTTCTACGGATAGCATGGCTCGTTGCTCCCTACATAATGTCCCGAGACTTAGACAGTCCTGCGAAAAGTAACTTTGTGTGAGTAACCAGCTCAAAGTTGCAGGATCTGTGTTTACACTTCTGTAAAACATACTCCGACCTCGTCGGCGACGAGGTCGGAGTATTTACCGACGAGTCGTCGGTAAGCCACCGAACATTTGCTGGGAGGTCGCACAAAGCGATATGCTCGACAGTAGTAGTACATAAAGAACACTGCCTAGAAAGCACCAGCTCGAAAGTGCTCTACAACGTCTGGCAAAGCAACACTTCAACAACACGTGCAGCACGTAAAACCTGTCTCAATATCTCTCGGCAGAGCTCTATAACTGTGCCTAAGAACTCGACCGTGTCCGCCAGCTCGGGCGTCACCGAGCCAGCGTCTTTAGCGAGTCCATCTCGGAGGACGTGAATTGGGAGCGGGTGCCGACCGACGCTGGCCGAGTCGTACATTGCCTCCAACCGGACGCCATCTCGACCGCAGTGCGCAACTCGTCCTCTGGCTCGACAGGCGGCGCCAGCGCGCGGCGAGTCTCGGTGGAGCGCATGCGCTGCTGTCGTAGGCCGGACGTGCTTGTCCAACTCCTGCTACTTTATTCGAGTTCGTATCCTCGCCAACGAGCAGCTCGTTCACCAGCTCGAGGGTCGGTTTTGCCGCTTCAAGGTGCCGCCGCGCGCGCTCGACCTCTTCGTAGAGCACTTTGCCCTGCACTGTATTTAAGAGTGTGGCCGTTGGCCGACGAGATAAGCGAACTCTTCTTGTCTTTCTAGTGTTGTGGAGTGTAGTTTCCGAGCTTTGCGTTCTCCCCTTGACAATAAAACAAAGAGTGATGATCAGCAAGTTGCCTATTTGAAGTTTTGAAACGCACAGTGAAAATGGTTCCGTCAGATTAGCACGAACCGCAACACAAAACGGAGCCCTAAATGAGGACGACTCCATGTTTTACTGCAGCAAACGCTGGTTAGCGTTCGCTTTCGGGAGATGAACTAGTGGGTGCAGTGCGTCTGCAGCGCGATGACAAGAGCGGCGGTTGGTGCTTTCTCGTCATGTGCTCACGAACGTCAAGTCTTCGAGAATCGGGGATGATGAAGACTGGTAAGTGCAAGTGGTTCGTGAAGAAGGCGGCAACGATCGAGTGCAACTGCTGCGACAAGATGTTCAGCTACGCAGAGTTCGCGCACCACACCTACAGCCGGACGCCAAATGCGCAACAGAAGACCCGATGCCGTACTTGTTCGTCGAGCACCGTGACAATACGCAATACTCACCGATTGAAACGTTCTTGCCAGCTTTACGGCGTTGGGCCACGCGTCAGAGCTTGAACAACACGCCAACCAAGTCTCGTAGAAGCCAAGCTGCGAGGCAGGAGCCCCTTGCAGCGGTTCGGACACCCGCGATGACCATGACGAACCCCGAAGCAGCGGGCGAGGCGCTTCCAGCTGCTGTTTCGAGACTCGAAGTGCTGGCTCTGATCAAGCGCCCGAAACCCCGAGGCGACAAGACCTCAATGGCGACACGGCTGTCGTTTCCAGTGACCTACGACTTCGTGGCCCAAGTTGTGTGCATTTCGCCCAAGTACGTGATGAATATGACGAACGGCAGCCTGGTTGATAAAGTCGTGAGTTCAAGAACAAAGTGCCGGGCGACTCATTCCCTCGAAAGGCTGGCTGGCTGGCGTTTAACCGGAATCCTGCCACGTCGCGCAAGATCACGTGTGTGTGCTGTGAAAAATGCTTCACTTTCGACGAGTTCGTGGGCCACGCTAGCATTTCTCTGAGTGATTACAAGATGAAGGCTCGCCAACTGCTTTATGTCGTGGAGCGCAGGACGAGTCCGCCTTGGTGCCGTTCAACACGTTCCTTCCGGATCTGGAGCTCGTCGTGAAGAATGATGCTGATGCATTCCTGGACGCTCTCCAAATGCCCCCGCCGTCTCGTCGGCCGATCTGAGAGAGAAACTCTGAGCTGTTGTGATGTGAGATAATTGCTATTCAAATGTGACGAGGTTTTTGGATCGCAGAGCCGAGAACCGTCTTTAGCATCAAAGAGCTAGGCCTACGCGCTGCGCTAGTACGAGGAGGGACCGGTACTGGTCGCTGAATCGCTTCACCAGTCAAGTTCTACGTGATGTGTGGGCGGGCGCTTGCTTCAGAGACCCACAGAGCAAAACCCCCAGGCGACATCTTCACCCCTTTGGGTCGACAACACAGGCATATCGACTTTGAGCAACACATTAGCTGCGGTTTTGTAGTGTTTCCCGGGTCGGAAGATCCAAGTAGAACACACGGCAATGCGGGGGCTTAACCCGCACGGAACTATAGCCAGGTGTATTGATGGATAGATGGAAAGATGAAGAGTGAGGTCCGGGTTCTGATGGTAGCCAGCCCGACGCTCATCGTCCCCTTGATCAACCGTGTCCAGGAGCGTCCTCCCGGGGTTGATGCAAGAGAGACGGAATAGCAGGATGTCTGGGCACAGACATCCCGTAACGGTCAAAGTGCAAGGCTGACATACAAGTTCCTAAATACAACCCGGAGCTGGCACAGACAGCCAGACCAGGAGAACATGCACACCCAGTGTCGCCAGCTCTGGGGCCGTACGACACAGCTGGGTCGTCTGTTATGACAGATCCTACGACGGTCTGTGGTGATCCCAAGCTGGATACCAGGAAACCACTACGCAGCCCCCGAAGCTTGGGGTCACCACCACTACTTGGAGTCGCGCTTCTAGACAACCGTAGCAGTGATGTTCATCTACGCGGACGGCGAACACGCGATGATCGCCGGCTCGGGCCTGCGGCACTTCGAGCGGGGGTCGCGGCGGCGGTAGTCATAGATCGGGTACGACGGCCTGGAGGAAGCTGAAAATCTTGATCCTCGGCGCCCAAGCGCAGCTGGCTGTCCTCGTCCGGGGCTCGTTGCACAATGCGCGGCCGAGCAGAGGTTGGAATCTCCACATGGGCGGCATCTACCTGAGGGTTGCTGCTGTCAGCTCCTCGCGCAGGGTTTCGGCGTCGTCGTTTCCGTCGCCTTGAGACGGTAGTCACGGCAGTAGTAGCTGGGTCCTGGGAATCAGCTTCGGCTGGACCTTGCTGGAGCTTATTCCAGTACTCTGTGAGCGCGGGGTCCTCCGCCTTGGCCACGTAGTTGCTGACGAGAACGCGAATCTCCTTCGCGAGGTGCTGGACGGGTTCATACGAGTCTTCAATTGACTGTAACCCCTTCCAGCTCACTAATATCTCGTAGTCGTTGATAGTTGAGTTCCACCGATGCTCCTTGAGCTCGTTGACGGCGAGGACTATCCCTTGAGAGGCCACGTGCTCCATGAGTTCGTCCGTCACCTCGAGGCTGTCGTCCGCGTACATCTTGAGTCTTGAGGCGTGGACATCTAGCTGGTCTCCGGTCACCAAGTGCTCAACCCTAAACGAGTGTGCATCCGCTCGCACCACCCGATAGGGGCCCACCCAAGTCACCTGCAGTTTGTTGCCCTGCTTTTCATCGACTCTTGATCGTAGCACATAGCCCGACGGTGAAATTCACGAGGTTCTCGCCTCGCTGACGTTTCTTATTCAGGAGTCGCTGCTTTAACCTTCGGTCTTCGACGTCACTGTGCAGCGCATGCAGACTGGTCCGCAGGTCGGCTAGAAAGTTGTCGATCTCCTCGCTATCTGGGACGCTCTGTAGACCACCGGATTCTGGCAGATAGAACCCTCTTAGTGGCGTTGGGCATTGAAGGCCCGTGAACAGCTCCACTGGCGCCCGGTTACCCAGAGAGGGTACAGAGGTGTGGTTCAGGTTCGCCTGGATCATTAGTACGAGGTATACCCAGTCCTTATAGCCGATCTTGTACGTCAGGATCATCGTTCGCACCACTTGGAGAATATCACGATTGACGCGCTCGATAGATCCGTTCACCCAGGGACAGTAAGCCGGCGTGAACTCCTGCTGCGTTCGCAGACGGCGGCTCAACTCAGCGATCACTTCATTCTTGAAGTGCGTTCCTTGGTCGGACACCCAGAGTGGAGGTATCCCAAACCTGGAGTGCCAAGCCAACAGCCCTTCCGTAGCTACCATACTGTCAGGTGTGTCTGCAACAATCAGCTCGCAGAAGTATGTGGCGTGATCTTTCAACACCAACAGGTACTTGCTGTTGCCGTAGCTCTCGCCCATGAAAAGGTAGTCGAAATGAAGGACACCATTGCGCGTGCTGCATTCAATCACCTCGCCCCATGGCCGGGGGATAATCTTCCCCCTCGCGAATGCAGACACAGCAGGCAGTTCTTAACGAAGCTGGCTACCACATCCGCAACTCGATCGATGTCGAAAAGTCGGCGGAGGTGGGCGATCATGGCATGCTGGCCACGATGTCCTTGAGCACCGCAGTGGGCCACAATACAAAGTCGCTGGAGTAGCTCAGTAGCTTCCGGAGGAATCCACAAACGGTCGTTCAGCACCACAAGACCATGGTCATCACGGTCAGCTCCAGCAGGAGGCTGGTACCTGGACTGCACTGCACGGAGTTCCACGAGAGTCGGCCACACGAAATGTTCATCATCCAACGGTCTCAATATCGAGACTGGTTGGGGGTCCGGACGCGGCAGTCGTCGAATTGCCTTCAACCGCTTCACTGTCACGGCTGGAGTATGGTTGCCGGCCCAACGGGAGATCATATCAGCCCATACATTGTCGGGTCCCGGAACATGCTCCACCACGTGATGTGCGAAGTCTCCATATCTTCCTTTCAGAGTGGGCTCCAAACCACCACGTCATGTGCAACTTTGCTTATGATACACCGCCTCAGGTCATCAATAAAATGGTTGGAGATGGGCTTGAATATAATGCACCGATGATGTCTTCAAGCTGAAGCTTGACAAGGACTAGGACGGCCTTCTTACCAACCCAAACTTGAGTGTATGGGTCAAGTTCGTCACATGAACCGGAGAAAACACGGGGTCCAAGACGCCCTTGATCAATGCGTTGAGGTCTCACTATGAAGATGCAGCTCTCCTAAAAATGTTGGCTGCAGCCAAGAAGAACCTGGAGACTGCGAACGTTGCTACGTCGCTGGAAGGTGCTCTTGTCGGCCAGTTGAGATTGAACCGCGTGAAAAATGGCCACTAGTTAGAACGTAATGGAGCTCTGCTGAGAGATATAGAGACAGGTTTTACGTGCTGCACGTGTTGTTGAAGTGTTGCTTTGCCAGACCTTGTAGAGCACTTTCGAGCTGGTGCTTTCTGGGCAAGTGTTCTTTATGTACTACTACTATCGAGCATATCGCTTCGTGTGACCTCCCAGCAAATGTTCGGTGGCTTACAGACGAGGTCGGAGTATGTTTTACAGAAGTGTAAACACAGATCCTGCAACTTTGAGCTGGCTACTCACACAAAGTTACTTTTCGCAGTCTGTCTAAGTCTCGGGACATTATGTAGGGAGCAACGAGCCATGCTATCCGTAGAAATGTCATCGGTCGGGGCAGGGCGACTTGTTTGCTGCACTTCAGACAATAATTCAAGGGGCCCAGCTTCTGCATTCGGCAGTACTGTAAGCGCGTACTCCAACTTCGGTGCCCTGGTGCTGTTGTCATCAACATCGCAGGGATCGCTCCGACTCGAAAGTCCGAGCTGGAGCTGGATCTCGCGACACTTTGTCGCCAACGAAGCAAAAGAACAGTTTGAGTCGCCTCTTCACGCTGCGCTCACGCCGCTTGGTGTTCGAAGAGCGATGACTTCCAACGCCAAGGTTGAGGTGAGAATAAAACGCTCACTCGTTAAAGCTTGACAAGTCTGCGTGTTTTCTCCTTGATTGGAGCACCTGGTGACGTACGAAGACGACCCAACCAAAAGATTCTGGATTTAGATTTATGAAATCGTTAATTATTTCATCACATATATTTGGAGGTGGCATACAAAGATTTAAACCCTACGTAAAAAACATTGGCTTTGTTGGAAAAATCGATCCAGCAGTTCCGGAACCCCACTAGTTCCGGAACTGATCGATTTTTCCGTTAGGACACCACAGTCAGCGGAAAGCATTAACAGCGGATCTTGGGAAAGATTTCCACGAAGTATTGGGGTTGAAGCTCTACTAATGGGGATTTGCTGCTTGACGGACCACAGCTCTAATACATGTAGAGCTACATTATAATGGAGCTGATCCGCTACTTATACAGCGAAGTCACCGAGAATGTACTTGTTCGCGGCCATAACGAAGAAAAAGGTAGCTTTGCCCCTGGCAAAAACTAAGTAAGTTCTATTGTTGTTTGTTCTTTCCGAATATGTCGAAGTATTATTAATCATGAGTCCCATCATCACTGATGATGGGACAGCTTTCATTGATGGCGTGAAAAATTCACGGCGAATGTTATCTTTAACGCGAAAACCGAGATTGAAGCCGAGATCTGCTGGACAAAGCTTCGGCGGGTCGTTTGGCCTTCGCTGGAAGTGAATCACTGCCGTCGGATGGGCTTTTGCATGCTTCGCAGTTCATTATTCCAGGCCCACCGGCTCTCCTAATACAACAAAGTTTGTCATGCCTTCCTGCTTCCTTCTCACTTTGTAGTTTGCTCTCGGTACGCACCCCGCTTCCAACATCATCTTCGAAGGCGATGCGAGTTCATCACCTCCTGCTTCTGGCTGCGATTGCCCTCCTTTCACGTGCCAACGCAATGTCTGTGTCGGATGATAAGTCGCATCTGCTCAGCTCGTCCATGACCAAGCAAAGCGGCGGTGCCAAGAGGTTCCTAAGAGCTTACACCGCCGCCGACGAAGAGGACGAAGAGGACGAAATGGACGAAGTGGGCGAAGAGGACAGCGAGAGTCGAATCAACCTCAATCTCTCCAGTGTCGGCAACATGTTCAAGTCGAGCGAGACCAAGCTGGTGGAGCAGTGGCTCAAGA
The DNA here is from genome assembly GCA_033557995.1 of Phytophthora crassamura. Lineage (NCBI taxonomy): Eukaryota > Oomycota > Peronosporomycetes > Peronosporales > Peronosporaceae > Phytophthora > Phytophthora crassamura. The sequence goes on along the minus strand of JAUCED010000005.1, from coordinate 1,712,036 downwards.
ACCACAAGTCCGTCGACGACGTCTTCGAGCACCTTCATCTTGGCGCGGGCGTGAACCAGCTTTTCGCCAACAACAATCTCAAAGCCTGGGCCAAATTCAGCAAAGTGGTCGACAAGCAGCAAGCCCAACCGAAGATGATCGCGAAGCTTACCGCCGTGTACGGTGACCAAGCTCTGGCATCAGCTCTGCAGCAGGCCACTGAAAAAGGGAAATTCAAGAAGCTAGCCGCGCAGCTGCAGAAGGCTCAGTTCGAGAGGTGGTACGGCAAGAAGGTACTACCTGCTGACGTGATTGACAAGGTTTTCAAGTTCCGCACTGATGAATGGCTTCGCACTTCTGCGAGGCCGATTCGACGCTCGTACCAAAACTTCCTGGACAGGCGTGACCCCAACTGGTTCGATGGTTTGTTCTAAGGTGCTAGAGTCGCCAGCAAGTCGTAAAGATGCCCCGTTTTTCAATGGATTCGCTATTGCTTCGGGTGTTTCTGCTTTCCACCGTACCCCAGCCAAACAAGTTGGCAAACCTATCGGCGCCGTAGTACAGTACTACGACTCCTCTGCGTCCATGCTCTCATCGGCTTTGATCCGTTTTGGATGACCGTGCTCGTGGCCCAGGCGCTCGGCCCTTTTCTTGGCACCTCCGTTTGAGCCAGGAGCTGCTCAGTGTATCCCCGACCGCCTGTTGTATTTGACTTGCTCCGCCAACTTCAGGGTCACACTCGTCTTTGCTGGTGTGGTGCCGCTTTGCTTTTTGTTTTTTCGATAACTTTATCATCTCGAAGGGGCCGAAGAGCGAGCTCTTTCTCCTCGTCTTGTCGAGTTCAAGACCAATGCTTCATACCATCGACGAACCAGCTATTGAAGTGTTCCCTCACTGGATGTAAAAGAAAACAGACAACGAAAACGCGATTTTTTTGCAGTGTTACTGTAAGAAGTTACTACAGCTTCGAAAACAAAGTTCTCCGTACTCGCACTTTTCTACGTGTAGAGGAACTCGGCTACCTATAGCTCTTTGGTGAGCAAACACGGACTAAGCTCATCATACTAGCTGCAAGACATGGCAGACCCAAGTCATACTAGGTAGTAGTATCCTATACCACAGCCACTCCGGCAGTATTGCAGGAAAACCGCAGCAATTTCGGTGATTCACTGCCGTAATGACGTTGCCACTATTTTCAAATCTGTTCTCGAAGTCCCATGGTAGCATACCATCATCAGTGATGCTGGCCGAATGGTTCTAACCATTAAGCACAATACGGCAGTGAAATCGAACAGAGAGATTCAAGACGAGATCTGCTGGGGGCGTGAATCCCCTACAGCACCGTGGGGTTTTGCGTACTACGACGTTCATTCCTCAAGACAGCCCAGCCCAGCCCCACCTCCCACCTCTCTGAACGCTAAAAGATTGTTAGCTTCCTTCTCACTTTGCAATTTTCTCTCCAGTACGCACCCCGCTTCCACATCATCTTCGAAGGCCATGCGAGTTCACTACCTCCTCTTCTGGCTGCGTTCAAGTACGTCTGTGACGACTGATAAGTCGCATCTGCTCAGCTCGTCCATGACCAAGCAAAACGTCGGTGCCAAGAGGTTCCTAAGAGCTTACACGGTCGCCGATGAAGAGGACGGCAGGGACAATGAGAGTCGAAACTGTCGGAAACCTGTTCAAGTCGAGAGAGACGAAACTGGTGGAGCAGTGGTCCAAGAACCATAAGTCCGTCGACGACGTCTTCGAGCACCCTCGTCTTGGTGCGGGCGTGAACCATTTCGCCAGAGAGGAGAACCTGCCAACAGCACGACACCCCTGCCAAGCCGATTCGACGCCCGTACCAAAACCTCCTGGTCAAGCATGACCCCGACTGGATCGCCTACTTTCTCAAAAAGGGATGACAGTAACCAGCAAGTCGTTGCAGCATTTACTTTCGTTTCGTAAAAACCAGATTCGCTATCGATTTGGAGCGTTTCAACTTTTTCTGTTGGATAGTCTCTACGATCATAACTAAAGACGATTGAGAAGGTTTCATGACTTAGAGGAAGAACTGTTTGCTGACGCCGATTATTTGATCGCTCCTGCAGTGCAATCATGGTCCACGATTCATGGGGCTGGGGAATTATTACACCACTTCTGGTATTCCTTCGTCGAGGAATGCATAAGCATGGCAGTCAGTGGAGCTTTCTTCTATCTCGTCTGCCTTGTCCTGCTAGCTGCTTTGGGTGGTGATGCCGCCTCGCGAAACGATGTGACGAGTGAAGTCTACGCCACGGACGTGAATGGCAGATAGAATGAATATCCAGACGCTCAAGAATCATTTCAAGGCGGCAGTGACAACGCCGCTGAGTAAAACACAGCTCGAAAGCTTGCTCCAGAAGGGCGAGACAGTGGACGTAATTTTGAAGGCGCTACGACTCGACAAGGCAGGGAACAACCTTCTTACCAACCCCATGCTGGACGATCTGATCACCTGCATGAAGATGTTCAACAAGGCCAATCCGAGAAAGCAGACGACTCTGATTGCAACGTTCACGAACCATTATGGCGATCTTGGTCTCGCCAAGATCATTGAAGCGGCGCAGAGGGTCAAAGCCACAGCTCCCGTTGCCAAACGATGGCACTTTGAACAGGTCAGTCGATGGGTCGCAGAGGGAAAGACCCAACAGGAGGTGTTCCAGTTTTTAAAGCTTGATCGAGCAGGCAAGAAGCTTCTTCTGAAGTCTGGGTTCGGCATTTGGGTCAAGTTTGCAGACACGGTGAACAAGCAGGATCCTGACAAGAAAGTGGAAAGTATTATCTCCATACTCAAGACGCAGTACAAGTACAGCGACAAAGCGCTGCTTGGGATGTTTCTTGCGGCGGAGAAGGTCCCACAAGAAACAGCCCTCGCCAAGCGACTGCAGACGGAGCAGATTCAGTACTAGCTGCGTGGTGGAGAAAGTCCGGTTGCGCTTTTCAAGATGCTGAAACTCGACACAGCAGGCGACGGGCTTATTGCCAGCCCGCTGTTAAGTTCCTGGCTCAAGTACACGGACGATTTCCATTCGTATCATCCTGAAGTGCCGATGGCTACAATTGATACGCTGACCGCCCAGTATACCGAGCCTGGGCTGGCTAGGATGATTGCTGGGGCAAGCAAGAGCGCCTCAACGGAAGCCATCGCGAGCCGACTGCATAGCGAGCAATTCAGGAGCTGGTTCGTCGACGAGAAGAAGCACAACCCTGCTCAGGTCTTTAAGCTGCTCGAACTCGACAAGAAGAAGGACAAAGTGTTGGAAAGCCCGCTCTTCGGCTACTGGGCCACGTTCGTCGAAGAGTACAGCAAACGGTACCCCGCTAAAAAGACGAGTGTGTTCCTGGAGCTGAAGGAGAAATACAACAGCAACGCGCTGTCGGAGATGCTGATAGCGGCGAAGAAATACCCAGCGACGCGACAACTCGCAACAGACTTGCAGCTTGAGCAGCTTCGATCTTGGCTCAAACAGAGGACCAGCCTGGACGATGTCTTCTACTACCTGAAGGCCGAGGCTGGAGGAGAGAATGCGAGGATGTTCAAGTTGTACCGTGAAATGTACAAGCGCAAGCATGGCTAGTAAAATCCGTGGCCAGCGGTACCAAAGCGCTCTCGGGCGTTGTGTTTTACACTCGTACACGTCTCGCGGGTCCTTCCTCGAGCTCAATCAACACTCACCAAAATCATCCTGAACAACTCTTTTTTTTCGCTGAAGAGCTTCAATCACGAATGCACATGCTGGGAACAACTTTTAGCCCGCTTGGCCCAGCTCCAGAAGTCCGAAACCGTCCTTTACCATCGCTCAGCCAGCCCCGGAGCTGCGCAGTGCTCAGCTTGCTCGCCGGATCATTGTCTGACGTGGCCACCAACTTCGCTATAGCTTCACCGAGCAACGAGCCAAAATACCTGCAAGCGAAAATTTCTTTGCCAGGTTTGTTCGGTCAGCCAAAGTCCGCGCAGTGGGGTCATGCCTCCACCTGAGGTTCGCTAGTAATGACCTAGTTCATCTTCTTCACGTGGGCCTGCATACGTCTTCAACTTTCATGAGTTTAGATATTTTTATCAGATCGTGTTGAGCAGGGTTTTTAGGTTTTTCTTCGCCTCTGCACAGAATCTGCACATGGTTTCGGAAAAACTGTTTTCTCGCCGGGATATTGCTTCAAGCAATTTGCTTGTGGAATCGTTGAGGTCCTTGGAAATTTGAGCTGACGAGGATCGTCCGGAGCTTTGGGAAGCTTGATGAGCCAAAAAATGCTGCTGCTTCAAAGGACTAGCTTGAAGAAAGCACTGGTCCGGTCATCCCCGAGCCTGCACATGCCCTCGTCGATGGTGCTTCTATGGCCAGCCATCCTCGTCGGAGAAGCGTCGCTGGAGTGAAGACAACAAATTTGCCTTCTTGCCTTGTTGAATGTTATCACAGCTTCGAGCAAACCTGTAGTGGTTTCCTGGTATCCAGCTTGGGATCACCACAGACCTTCGTAGGATCTGTCATAACAGACGACCCAGCTGTGTCGTACGGCCCCAGAGCTGGCGACACTGGGTGTGCATGTTCTCCTGGTCTGGCTGTCTGTGCCAGCTCCGGGTTGTAGCGATAGTTCATGAGCTTCATTGCCCACCGGAGTAACTTCCCCTTGACGTGCTTCTTGACCGATTCGTCGGGCGCGAAGACGTGAATGAGGTTCCTGTGGTCGCAGTACATGCGGAACGGCTTGGGTCTCAGAAGCAGGTAGTCCAGCTTGTCACACGCCACAGCAATCGGGAACGCTTCCTTTTCGATGACTGTCCAATTGAGTTGGCTGCCGATGACGTCCCCCTGGTGCAGTGAATGAGGCGGTGCTGCTGTTCTGTGGCAGGCTTTTTAGAGTCAAAATCCTTCACCTGCGTGACGATGATCGCGTAGCCGACGTCGGAGGCATCCGTAAACAGACAAGTCGTCGCCTCGTCGTCTGGGAAGGCTAGAGTGGCTGTGTTTGCCAGCGCATCCTTGACTTGATCAAAAGCACGTCGTTCTTTTTCGGTGAGCTCGATCTCTATACTCGCAGCAGCGCGGCGAGTCCGCTTGGTACTGGCAAGTGCTGCGTCGAGTCGATGCTGCAAAGGTTCGACTTGCCTGGCGAAGTCGATGATGTTGTCCCGCATCCAGTTGATGGCACACACGAATTGCTGAAGCTCCCCGGCGGTTCGGGGATACAGCAGTGCTCGCAGCGAGTCGATGCGTTCTGGGTCGTGCTTGATGCCCTCGCCGTCGATCACCTTGCCACACCACTTCACTTGGGTCTGGTACAAACTGGTCTTCTTAGCGCTCAACTTCAATCCAAATTGGTTGAGGAGCGAGAACAGTTCGCCCAGCTTGACCAAGTAGAGGTCGATGTCGTCAGCGTACAGGAGGAGGTCGTCAATCCAGATCAGGAGATGTTCGTAGATCAAGCTAGCGAAACACGTCTCCATCGTCTTCTAGAAATAAATGGCAGCATCGCTGCAGCCTTGCGGAACGCGGCGGGGAGTGAAAATCTTCTCGTCGGTCATGTACGAAAGAAACTCTTGGCATATCTCCGCTAATGGAAGCTGCCAGAAGCCTTTGAGAAAATCAAAAAGTCCAAAGTGCTTCATTCCAAGTGCATTTTCCACGACTAGCGATAGGATCGGCATCACTGCAGCCATCACGTCCGTCACAGCGTTGGGTCCTCGATAGTCCGTGGCAAGCCTGAAATCCATGAGATCCGCAGACTTCTTGACTGGCAGGACGGGGCTCGCCCATCGACTGTCAACGTTCTCGTAAACCAATCCTAGTTCCACCAAACGAGCGTTAAACTCACGAAGAAACTGGCGAATGTGAGGAGGATACTTGCGGGGCTTCATTTGGTAGGACGAGCCCCTTCCTGCAGACGCACTTCGTGAGGAGGAACATTGGCCGGGGGGTCCGCGCGTAGCTCGATGCGCCACACGTCGTAGGCGCGAACGATGGTTCGCAGCTGCTCCACTTTATCAAGAGGGAATCCATTCTCCACAGCTCGGTCAATCAGTTGTTCAACAGCAGCAAAAATCTCGTCATCACTGGGCGGCAAAGCACTTGCCGTCACTGGCGAGTCGTCAGCCTCGAGTTCAATGGTATCACCGCTTGTCTCGTCGTCTCCACGGTTTGCCAGCATCTCCAGCTGCCGATTCACGTCAATGCCTAGCGAGTTCAGCAAGTCATTGCCCACGATGAACTCGTCGTCGTGCACCTCCACGATCAACACCTCCACTGCACCCATCGGTTCCACCGGTCCTGCAGCGGTGTGGATCAGCAGATGTAGCTTGGCCTTCTTGTTGGCGGTCACCCAGGTAGAGCCGAAAGTTTGGCTCTTCACCGGGGTCTCCAAATCTTCTGCCTCGACACTCGGGTCCTTCGCCTTGAGCTGTTCCCAGTGCGAGCGGCAGATAACAGTGTGGTCCGAGCCACTGTCAGGGCAGTAAGGCAGTTGCAACACGCCATTCAATGTCACCACACGTCCGGCAAATGGCAGATACTCGCCCAGACGCTTCACCCGTTTACGCTTTGCCTGCTCAGCCTCAGTAGTCGCCTTGGGGCAATCGCGGATCCAGTGCAGCTCATTACACTTCGGACAGGGCGTTGGCGGCAACTTTCCTGAGGTTTTCCGCTTTGGCTTGGCGTCCGACGTAGCCCCTTGGGTCTCCAAAATCTGGGCCCGTGGCGGATTGGTCCCCCACTTCCTCTTCTGATTCGAGGAGCGCTCAGACTTGGCCTTGTCTTTCTTGGCCGCTGGTTGTTCACGTCTCTTGTCCTTGAGGCGTTGGTGCTCGCGCTCATGCTCTGTCGCCTTCTCAACGATGAGCTCGAACAGCAGCCTTGGGTCGTCGGCAGCGGGCTTGTCAGTGCCACTGTTTGCGCCGCCGCTACCGCCCAAGATCTCGAGCATCTCTCACGACTTCCTCGCCAAGTGGAAGGTCAAGCGTCGCGAGTATGAGGCTGACCTGCGCGCCCGCTGCCGCATCTTCGGCGAGAACTTCGACGTCATGGTCACCCCGATCGCGGAGTCATTCGAGGCTGAGCTGCTCGACACGTTCTGCGAGCTGCGTCTGCGTATGTCTTCGGCGGACGTGACGGAAGGCATCTTGATCGCTGAGATCGAGCACATCGCTGGGAGCGTGAAGAACAAGACCTTGCCGGACATCAAGTCCCTGTTCAAGAGCAAGTTGCGCTTGAAAATGACGGAGGACGACGTGGACGCTAGGGTGATCGACTACTTCAACGACTTCGGCAAGATCATGCGTGCTAATAGTATAGCTACATTGCGTGGATGGCCGTCGATCGATTCTGCTATTTCTTCTTGCTGCTGATGAAATTAACTGCAACGTAAACGAAGCAGGATGAACCTGGCAAGCAAAATTACACGTTAATTCAGTTATCGCTTTAGAGACGCAATGCAGGCTAGCTGTTCCCTGTGCCTTTCGTTCGCAGCTCGGATATCTTGAGCACGCTCTTGTTGGCGAACCTCGCTTTCCGATGCGGAACTTCTATCGTTTCTCTGCTCTCGTACAGATCGCTGGTGATCCCGCTGTAGACACCACATGAATAGCTGAATGGGTGTATCTTAAAAAAGGAGCACCCCGAGCGTAAATATTAGAAAAGGAGCCACGCAACTATTATGCCTCGCGATTCATGCTACATTTTCCCCTCTCTCTAGCGCAACGTTCAAGACATTGTGCGATCGGTAGACACCCCGCCAAGCTGATCAAGTGGTTGAAGCCGCGCTCAGAACTGAACAATTGAAGAATGATGTTTTACAGTTTGTTTCATTACCCGTTGGTGATGTTGATTACATTCTCGTTCGGAGTTTATTCATTTTTTCCTACCAAATTTCTATTCGTGATCGCATCATCGATCCGGCATCAGTCGCCCATTCTCATCTTGTATAGCTTCACATACGCGTCGTATATTTTCTTGATCGCATCGTCCTCCGCAGTTCCATCGACTTGAAGCCACTTGTAGACCAGTTCAGGGGTCTTTTCGTTGTACATCCAACGAATGGTCAGCGCATCCAGTAAATCGACCGCGAGCTTCTTCGTACTTGGCTCCTTGTCCGCCTCCACAAGAATCTTGACCGGCATGTCATCGTCGTAGTGTTTCTTCAGTATCGAGACCACATTCACTCTTTGCTTGGGGTTAGCCTCTCGAAAGTAGAAAACGAACTTGAGCCAGTCGGTGAAATTGGGTTTTCAAGCAGTTTGCCGCCCGCCTGATCAAGCTGCAACAGTTTGAAGGCGCTGGCGGGAGAGTTTCCGTTCTTCAGCCGGTCGTCAAGCAGCTCGAGATGGAACTGATTCGGCAGCTTTTGTGTACTCGGTGACTTGCTTGCTTCCACGATAATCTTCGCTGGCTTTTTGGCTGGACAAAAACAAATGTTCTCATCGATGTCATCAGAGACATCGCTTCTCTCGGGTACACCAAGTTTAAATCGTCTGCGTACTTCATCCAAGCAGTGAACAGTAGGTCTTCGAACAGAGAACCGTCCACCTTGTCCAGCTTGAGTAGTGAAAATACGATCTGGGTCTTTCTTCAAAGAAGTGAGCCAGGAATTGAAGAGATCAGCTTGCACTCGGACGGCGAGGTTCTTCGTACTGGAGACTTTCTCGGCGGCGACCAGCATATCCAGCAGAGTTTGTTCATCGTACTTGGTCAATTTGGAACAAAGTCGTCGCCTTCTCTCGTCCGGGTGGGCCTTGTTGAAATCGTCCACGTACTTCGCCCATGTGAGCACCTGAGGTTGCTTGAAGAGTTCATTTCCTGCCTTGTCAAGTTTTAACAATGCGAAAACACCGTCGGTCGATTTATCCGGCCGATCCAGCGCTGAATCTGCTCGGTCTGCAATTGCTTGGCCATCTTTGACGTGTCAGGAACCTGCTTAGCTGCTTCGATGAGCCTGGCCAGACCATCGTCGCCGTAGTGAGCCACTGAGCGTCTTGATCACAGTCGTTCGCTGTTTCCTGTTCACGCGTGTATTGAAAAGCTTCATGTAGTCGATCCACGTTTGCAGCTTCGAGTTGGCCAGCACGCCATCGGCTGCCTTGTCTAGGGCCAGAAGCTTGAAAATGCCGTCCGTCGACTGACCACTCTGGAGCCAGTCGTGGAGCTGCTGAGCGAAGACTGTGGACTTCAACTTGTCCGTCCACTCCAGCCGCGTTGACGCCCATCTGCCAGCTCTCAAGTGTCGGTCGTGCCAGCAATGACAGATTAAGTCAAAGCAGCGGCGTTGGGAGTGTTGATGGCGAATCTGCAGCTGTGGAAGTCACTTGGATGGCGATTAACCCCTTCGGCACCACGATTTGATCATTTTTATCCTTTAAACCCACCAGAATGGGGGTCGTGAGCTCGCATGGTGGTTGCAACGTACTGCCACGGGATCTGATTGTTGTGTGCCGAGCGAGCCATGACGATCTTAGTTTAGGACAACTAAATCCTGGATAGGGTGCGGTGCTCTTGGGATTTATTAAAAAACACCAGTTCATTTCTCGGGCTCCAACTGTCAGCTTCGCCCTGTTAAAAATAATTTGCGCAGGTGAGGACCATCAAGAAAACCTCAATTCGTCGATAAAAAGAGCAGGTACTAGTACAAAGTGTCGCGAGATCCAGCTCCAGCTCGGAGCGGTCCCTGAAATGTTGATGACAACAGCACCAGGGCACCGATCCGCCGTGAAGTTGGAGTACGCGCTTTCTGCCGAATGCAGAAACTGGGCCCCTTGAAATCGTTCTTGTCTGGAGTGCAGCAAACCAGCCGCCCTGCCCCGACCGAGGACATTTCAACGGATATCATTTGCTCCCTACATTATGTCTCGAGACTTAAGACAGTCCTGCGAAAAGTAACTTTTTGTGAGTAGCCAGCTCAAAGTTGCAGGATCTGTGTTTACACTTCTGTAAAACATACTCCGACCTCGTCGGTAAGCCACCGAACATTTGCTGGGAGGTCACGCGAAGCGATATGCTCGACAGTAGTAGTACATAAAGAACACTTGCCCAGAAAACACCAGCTCGAAAGTACTCTACAACACGTCTGGCAAACGAACACTTCAACAACACGTACAGCACGTAAAACATGTCTCTATCTCTCTCAGCAGAGCTCCATTACGTTCTAGCTAGTGGCCATTTTTCACACGGTTCAATCTCAACTGGCCGACAAGAGCACCTTCCAGCGACGTGGCAACGTTCGCAGTCTCCGGGTTCTTCGTGGCGCAACCAACATTTTTAGGAGAGCTGCATCTTCATAGTGAGACCTCAACGCATTGATCAAGGGCGTCTTGGACCCCGTGTTTCCTCCGCTTGATGTGACGAACTTGACCCATACGCTTAAGTTCGGGTTGGTAAGAAGGCCGTCCAGACCATCGTCAAGCTTCAGCAGCCTGAAGACATCGTCGAAACCCAGTCCCAGATCGGTCCAGTAGTCAAAATGCTTCTTCTGTAGCATGGAGGCAATATCATCCGCGGGGTTAACCTTCAACGCCGTCTCGACCATCTTGTTCAGAGCAACGTCGCCAGAACGGGCTCCAAGCGCCGTCGAGATGGCGGCTTCCGGATTGGTCTTGGAAGACATACGCACGTGGCGACCCAGACGGGAAAGTCGACGCTCGAGAACAGCTTCTCTTTAGGCACCGCGTTGAGTTTGAGTTTCTGGAAAACGTAGTCCGGTGACTTGCCTTTCTTGGCCCAGTTCATGAAGTACCCGGTATGACTCTGGTCTTGAACAGCTGTGTGAGTTTCTCGAAGCCAGGCATTTTCTCGAGCTTGTTGAGTCCTGGAATGGACTTGATGTTGATCTTCTCTCGTCGTCACCCTCAGTCGCGGCGCCCTCAGTTCTTAGAAGCCTATTCGCAGGAAAATTCACCCGTTCTGTCGTCAGCGTTTGAGGGAAGCTTGGCATGTCGGGCTTGACGTCGTCACTTCGACGCAGCATCGATACTCGCAGTGAGGGCCGCAGCCAGGAGAAAGCATAGCGGAGTCTCATGATGCGACTTGGATGCTGCTGCTTGACCTTCGTGAGCGAAATTCAAAGTGCCCAAGAGAATTCCCAAAGCCAAAGGAGCACATTGACGGGTCCTCCACTCGGTATCGGTCCGATACTATCGGATAAACCGGCATCTCCGTTCGGACGCCAGAAATTCCATCTGTGATGGGGTCATGAAAACGGCGATGCTCGGAGGTGCTCCCCTTCCTTTGGAGTCCACAAACTCCGGATGACAGCTCGATGACTACTTTCACAGCGGACAATCCACCAACGATGTATCCGACCTATGTGACCGACGACATGTTGGCCAACCCGAGGCTACAAACACGGATGGAGCGCATAATTGTTTTCAACAAGAATACAAGCAGCTCGTCAAGAAGTAAACGACTCTGACGAAGACAGTGAAGACAAACCAGCGTCCACCTTAGCCTAGCCTACGATGTCCCAGACACGTTTACCAATACGCTTGCAAGATAGGACCTTGTCTGAGTAGAATATCTGCGGGCCGCGCTTCATCTACGAGTCGTGATAAGGTCATAGACTACCCTTGATTAGCTCCGAAGAGGTCTTGAGGAAGCCGACCACTTAGACAAACTACGCGATGACTTGCGAGGACACAGCTCAAGATACATGTATCACACAAGTGTTTGACGCGTGAATCAATTCCACATGCTACTTCGAAGGACAACATAATTTTGCTATACCGTTGTCTTTGGCCTCCAAAAACAAACTATTAAGCTCAATAAAACAGGTTGCCAGCCGCCAGGTGGTCGAGTAAAAACTTATACTACTGTACCATTTTCATTTTCTTCGGCGAGAACAGCCGTCCGGCGTGGAAATTCAGTCGACAAGGAGCTATGGAAGGGTACAGACGAGTTACTACCTTTATTATTTATTACAAGAACACTCCGATCAACATCTCTGCTGGTGAACTTTCATTGTGTGGGGATGTGGACTTGTTTTCCGCTGCTCGGGCCAAGCGACGAAAGTTGAGTAGAAAGTGGCAAAAGTCAAACTCCAAGATCGAGCGCAATCTTTTCAAGATATGGATTTCGTCAAGGTAGAATCAACGTCCTTACGTGAAGGCGTCCAACAAGGAGAATGACAACGAGCCGATGAAGGTGGTTGTTGTCTTGACGGCCCACACGGCCCCTCTTCGCCATCTTCTGTACTTTTGTAGTGACTTCGTCAAGTCTTAAGATCCTCTTTTGTCAGCAACGAGTGATTGAGGCAAAGCCGCATCCATTTCCCAAAACACCACAATTGTGCTAGTAGCGAACCGCAAAGCTACACGCACTCTCACGCAACATTTACAAACGATGATGAGGTTTTAGAACGCCAATTACGTCAAGGAACGTGCGATCGCTTTCAGAGAGTCATGTTTGTTTGCAGATGATACATGTAGGAGCCTGCTTCGGAACTCTAGGGGATAAACGAAAAGAGCTTACCCGAGAACTCCTTGTCGTACCGTACGACTCGTACGCCTTGTAGTACGCGTGCCAGACGTCCGCGTTCGGACTGCTCGTCGATTCCAGCCTTCAACACCTTCGTGAACACGTCGTCCGGGGTCTTCTCGCCCACCATCCACTTGTTGACTGCACCTTCTGCAGATTCGTAGCGAACTCAGCCGTGTCGTCTGGATCATCGTCGCCAAAAACCTTCTCGTCACCGTAGCTCTTGGTGCACTGCTCGATCATCGAGGTCTCCTTCTGAGGGATCTTCCCGTTGAACGCCTTCATATACTGGACCCATATGCTTAGCAATGGGCTAGTGAATTGCCTTGTCGCCCGCCTGATCCACGTTGTTCGGTGGGGCCGTTAATTCAAGCCAGCCCCCCCACCATTTCCTTCTCGAATTTGTTGCAGTAGGACTAGCGACGTCGTCGACAGAGGCGATCATCTTGAGCAGACATTCTTCGCCATAGTGGTTGTTCGATACCTCCAACTCTCTCGTCTTTCTGGCTTGCATCTCTTCTTCATAGCGAGGAGTGATTATTGAGGCGACTCTCTTCCATCCGATCGAGATTCGCCGAGTAAGAATATCAATGCCACTGCGCTTAGGCGATCTCTTGGACTTTCGACAACGACGAAGCGGTGATCCGTACACGGTTTACAAACTCTGGATAACAACTCGATGCCTGGGACAGTCCGCCGAAGATGTCTCCAACCTACTCTCGGGCAAGGTAGCAGACGACTCCAGAGGCTGCAAAACGTACATGTAGATCGAGCGCATAAATCTTCGACAGAAAAAAACAATTCATCAAGAAGCAAACGACTCTGACGAAGACGGTGATAACTCACAAGCATCCACTGTAGCGTGGCCAACGATGCCCCAGAGACGTTTACTAAGACCATCGCTGAGAGCCACACGTGTGCTGTTTGTTAGCAAGCCGTGCTTTCTGCTCTGAGGTCTTTGAATCAGTTGCCCGTTGCCAAGCAACTCTTGTTGATCTAAGTATCAACGTTTTCGTTTACTTAGCAGCGTGTGATCATGGCAAGCACTTTATTCTGCAACAGACGTCGGCATTCGGGGAACTGCTGGGATTCATGAGTTCATTTACCCTTCGCACCCAGGCACTGGTGAGGAAACCAAGGGCCTTATCACCGGTAGCTTGCGTCACTTTTCACATTTGCAGTTCCGTTTGTACAGTAGCTTACCACCGTACGAAACTCACCAAGCTAAGCAAGATAAATTACCGCAGTCACAGAAATACTGGGGCGATAACGGCATCTTGCAAATACAGTACCTCGAAGTACTACAAAGCGTTAGGCATGGTGCAGCGAGCACTGCGTTGTAGAAAGCTTCAATACATGAATGTTCATCAATGCTCAGTGTTACACGTACAGTAAGACGATGAGCTTCCATAATACTTTAAGCTCTCTACAAAACTTTATGAAAACTTCAAACGTGGCTTGCTTCTATCTTGCTACACAAGTCGATATCGGTAATGCAGATCTTCGCTTGCTTAGCTCGTTGCAACAGGATCCTGAACGTCGTCAGCACGATACAGACACATCTCAGCGAGCAACTAAAGATTTGCCAGAGCCCGCTGGAGGTCCGTTGCGAGTTTTTCCGAACTTGGGACCTTCCTCGCTTCCTCCAGAATGTCTGTCAGCTTTTCCTTGTTGTAAAACTTCATGAGTGTCGCCACCAACGTTGTCTTTTCCGTGGGTTCCTCCTTGTTGAACTGAACCATATACTTGGTCCAGGTGTTCAGAAGAGGACTCTCCAACACCTTGTTCCCCGCTGCATCGAGCTCTAGCACCTTAAAGGCATCGTCGGCCGAGTACCCATTCAATCCCCAGCCCCTGAACAGCTCCGCTTCGACTCGCTTGGCGGCCGCCTCCGTTGTCGAGACCTTGAGAGCTGCTTCGACCATAGTTGCCAGCTCGACGGCGGTGTAGTGGCTTTCTAGCGTCTTAATCACCGCCTGTTTCACATTTAACCCCCTCGCCAAGAAGCTGTCAGCGTGATCGATCCACAGCAAGAACTGTGGATTGGCAAGCAACGCGTCTCCGGTCTTGTCAAGCCCCAGAAAAATGAAGGTTTGTTCCGGGAGAATCTTCTTGTCAGCCCAGAGCTTCACCTGCTCAGCTAGCAATTTGGTGGCGACCTCCTTCGTGCTCGAGACCTTTTGCGCCGAAATGAGGATCCCCGCCAGCTCCTTGTCACGGTAGTTGGTCGTCAGCGTGGCGATCAGACTTGTCTGCTTGTCGGGGTGCTCGCTGTTGTAAAGCTTCATATACTTGAGCCAGGTCGTGAGTCGTGGGCTTGCCAGCAGTTGATCGTCGGCCAAATGCAGATTCAGCAGCTGAAAGATGGAGTTGGGCGTTTTCTCGTCCTTCAGCCAGAGTTGAACCTGCTCAGCCTCCAACCTTTTGGCCGTGGTCGCCGTGCTGGGGACCTTTTTCGCCGCTTCGAGGATCTTGACCACACCGTCATCGCCGTAGCTTTTCGTCATCGTTGCGATCAGAGTCGTTTGCCGATGCGGGTTGTCCTTGTTGTAGAGTTTCATGTAGTTGATCCACGTCTTCAGTTCGGGGCTTTCCAGCAGCTTGTCGCCCTGCGTATTCTGCATGAGTCGTGTGAAGTACTGGGCTGGTGTATCCTTGCCCACCCAGCGCAGCTCGCCTTCCAGTCGTGTGGCGAGTTTTGTTGTTCCCGGGGCCTTCTTCGCCGCCTCCAGTATCTTGGTCAGCTCCTGGCTGCTGAAGTGGTTTGCCAGAGTTGCGATCACAGTTGTCGGGTTCTCGGGGTTCTGCTTGTTGAAGTTGTCCACGTACTTGACCCACGCGATGAATTGCGCGTTGTCGAATAGTTTGTCTCCTGCCTTGTCAAGCTTCAGCCAAACGAACGCTTCGTTGGGCAATGTCCTAGTTTTGAGCCAGCCCTGGACAATCTCGGTGGTGGCTGTGGGTGATTTGAATAAACCCTGGATTTTCTCGAGCATTGAGGCCGAAAAACTCACTCGTTCTTCATCGTAGGCCCTCAGCAGTCTGCTGATGGGGATCTCGCCTCGTCCAGTAAAGGATGAGCCGGGCACCTTCGCTTCCGTCACCGTCACGACGGATGTAGCCCCAACTACTGCGAGGGCGGCAGCAGTGGCCAAAACCAAATTGTGGCGCATGGAGGAGAATTTGCAGCGTTTTCGTGACCGAGGATGGCGACTTAGCGTTGATCTTGGTGGCTTGAGAAGTGAGCGGGAATACAGTAACGGCATTTTGGGAACCATGAGTCGGGGCCAGGAACGACGAGCAGATGCTTTATCATTGGAATGGGAGCGCGTGCTGCTGCACCAGCTTGCTGCGAGTGTGTTTCCTCCTCAAAAATGCAGTGCCCATGTAGCGTTTCCGGCACGTGGTCGCTTCAGGGATGGGCCAGTGCTTCCGCGTCCAAACGACATGCAAATGCCAATCTTTCACAAAAAATGGGGTAATACACGGCATGTTGTGATGATGGGACGGGTTGTTTTCGCCCCAGGCGAGCCCGGCTGTGCTTAAATCACTAAATCACCATTGACAATGGTGTTGTGTATATGTAGTGAATGCACAAGTGGTCCAGCTCCGTGCAGTGTGAAGCAGACTGGTCTCTGGCGCCATTGCACCAGCAACGACGCAGCCTAGCATAACGCCATCATTGTTGACCAAGTGATCTCGGCATATGGACACCTTGGTTGACAGCTTTAGGCGTCACGACATACGTGATTACGAGCCGTGTCCAACCAATACCCGAAGGCTCTCGAGCGTCCGGCGCCAACTATAATAGGAGTAGAAGGATCACTTTGATATTTACCTTGAGCAATACACTACGGCTAAACCTCAGGGACCTCCGCCGTCCCCCTCATCGTGTCTTCGACTTTCGTGCAGACACTACAAAGAATTTATCGGCACGATTGATGGGAAATCTGATCCCAACAAAGTGCAACATATCTTTGGATGTGCAAGTAAATTACAAAATAAATTCGCACGGGAACTCGACATTTTTTCATTTTCAAATAAGCGGGGCAGAAAGCAGAGCAGCATGGCTCGCAACGATGCATGCCGACGTACCTGTGGAATGGTAACTGACACGCTAGCACTCTCTGTTAGACATTGCGATAGCAACGGCATCCATGCCAACCGTAATACAGCCTTCGAGGATAGCCTTCGTGCCATCCTCCGCTCGCTTATTTCTTTTATACAGATTACAACATCCACGCGCACAACCTCCTGCTGCAACTACAGTAGTACATGCGTTCATCAAATAGGCCTCAGAGAGACCGCTGCAACCATGTGAGGCGAGGATCCGAAGTTGTCGGCGCGTGGTTGCAGCCGCTATTTATTTGCCAACGCTTTGGCGAAACGAACGGCGGGCAAGACGGAGATAAGTGTCGAGCACAAGCTGTGCTCGAGTAAGCATCAAAGCTACATACATATATGCGAGCCATCCAAGCCTAGCTTATAGAGTTTCCATGATGGCAGCATCCTCCGCCATCAGTCATGCTGGTCGATATGTTCGGGCCCTCGACACCGTCCTCGCTCGAGACACAACATCGTCGTCTTCATCTGGCCCGGGGCTGTCGGCAAGATCTAGCCTAAATAAATGCCATGAGGCTTCTACACTTGGCTACCTCGTTTGGGTGGCGACTGACTGAGCACTCTCTGTCTTCTCCGTACTGCTTCTCTCTCTCGGCTGTTCCTTGTGAACCCCATTTCTTGTCTACCACGCGAAACGAGTTTATTTTTCTATTTTTACCATGTGGGCCACACGGAGGACAAAGGCGCACGTCCCTGTCGCAAGCAACGTAAGATCGCTTGGAGCAACATAAGATGTCAATGACCTTTTTCAAAGAAGCACAAGATCGGGAGTGGAATCCGACATGGAGGACAGGAACCAAGTGTCATGACACAGCCGCCAGCCGAACCATGCGTTGTTGCAGGCGCGACTGCTGAGCGCGGGGTGAAATGGACACGGGTGATAACTTCCTAGTGAGTTACTGGTAATAGACAAGCCTCAGCCGTGTTATCCTTGCTGCTTGCTTTTAGCGGGAAAGAAGTTTATTTTCATTTAGAATGGCACCAGCCTCCGAAGCACCTTTGCGCCGCGGGTGCACAGTCAATAGCATGCATATTATGAAATGGTACACTTAACTTAACCCCTTGACTCCCAACGTCGTAAGTTACGACGTGCCCTTTTTTCAATGTCGTAAGTTACGACATTGGTGTGATAACAATAGAAAATGGCTGGGAACAAGATTTTCAATAATCTTGTTTCAATACTTTAATCAAATCACTTCAAATAAATACGGTCCAAGAGGTGATTTGAGGACATTCCAGAAACGAGGCCGGTTGGGGTAAAAAAAGAGGTGTGCGGGAAAGTATCCAGCTACCATTCAGCTATTAGAAAAACAATGAACGTAGGGCATCTACTTATCGCTTTGGCGCTCATGCTGTGTTCAGCGGACCAGCTTATCATTTTGCGATGTCGGGGTCAAGAGCTTGCGAGTGAAACATATTGCATGGAAAACGGTTCATTCACGACGTCAGGGCAGGCTCCGATGATGAGAGTACCAAGTGACACCTCAGTTCGTGTCAGGTGATGAGTCTAATCTTTTGTTAGATTGTAGCGCCTAATCCCTTGAACAATGTACTTTTTTTGCTCCGTATTTTCCATCTGTATGGATTTACAGCAACGTTCTTTGCAACATTCCCCCGGCTCTGAATATTGTTTTCCCGCAGCTCAATCTAATCTGGGGTAAGTTACGACATTTAGCACTCAGTGGCATCTAGAATGATGGAGAACTGACGACATTGCTCTGACACGAGGTGACTTGAAATCGAGAGACCACGCCCCGCCGTTATCAAGGAACACCGGCGAAGCTTTAACTGGAAGTTTGTATGTGGAGATTGGATAGAGAAATGGCCGCACCCGTGCGACTTGGATGTCGACAGGGACGGGACGTGATCTGTGAAAGTTCTGTCGTCTGAATGCAGATGGGCCCAACCGGCTGGAAGTGTAAACTCTGATGACTCAGAGTTCTGAGAACGCACTCCGTCCAGCCACCGGATTTCCCTTACAGCGAGCAGTCTAAATCCTGACCTTAAAGTGATCAGAGGAACGTATCCCTGACCACCTCGCCTTGCTGTATAATGGACGAGAACCATGAACCAAGAACCAAGTTCGCGTACGTCTCCTGCGCCCAAGTATCGCGCGCCGGACGCTTACATCTCAACATCTTCAGGTACAAGTTGCTCAAGTCGAGCACAATCCCAGAAGTCTGAGTTCAGCACCCAGACGTCAGGATCTCACAAATCCAGACGTCAGGATATCACAAACCCAGACGTCAGTATCTCACAAATCCAGACGTCAGGATATCTGAACTTCAGACTATACTGAAGCCAAGTCAATGATTCCCAACATGCGTAATCAGGTGATGCGCAAGTTGAACTACCGCCAAGAATTCACCAAGAATCCAGCACGAATCCAGCAGGAGTGTCGAGTCAACACTTCGACAGCACGCTGCCGAAGATCGCGACCCATACTCAAGCCCAGACGTTCACCCCAGTCTATACTCAGACCAAGTGTACCCATCAAGACCAGATCTACAGAAGAGGGAAGAAGAAGGAAGAGAGAAGAGATAGCTAAGCCAACAACATAGTTCATTTTCCCATGTAGAGCGCAAGCGACTTCGGCGAGGCTTGCCGACGAAAGATTCCGGAAGACCGGACCGAGACTGCGATGCACAAGGGCACACCGGCTTGGACGAGCCGTCTGTGAAGGCTCCACCAACAACCTCAAGTCCATTTAGGTGGTGACCAGAGGCGTCTTCGATACCCTGGAGTGATCCACCTATTCCATATCCCAGTTGGGTCATCAGTGTTCTGCTGTTGTTTTGCCCATTTCATATTAACTAACCCTCGGGGAGACTGAGAAGCAGCTACCCCTGAGTTCCGATTGCTGACTGCTGTGTGAGCGACTGTATTTGCTGTGTTCCCTCCGAAGTAGAGGGTGGTGCGCGATTGTACGGGGATCCTGACGGACTAGGCGTCGGGATCGTTAACCCGCGTTGACCTAGAGTGGTGACCCCCCCTTCCAGGGTCCAAAAGAATATGGAAGGGCTGCATTTATTTGCGTATAACTCTGTATATTGTTGGTTGTGTGTCTGGGGATTGGAGTTTGAATTTGCGATATTCAGACACCCGATTCTCAGAGACCCTATATTCTGACCTCTAACTTCTAAATCTCTGAAGGTCTGGTCTTTTGCCTTCGGGTATTTAGGGTGCCGCTTGTACTTGGCGTGTACTCGACCCCGCTTCAAGGCTACATCCCAGTGAAGTGCCGTTCCGTCGAAGACAAACGAGTCGATAGGGATTCCACAAGGTACTCACGCCACAACTCGAGGGAGTCTTCTGGGGTTTGCTTACGCTTCGCGGCCAAAGCGAAATCCCTGACGCTCTCCTGTTGACTCTCAAGTCAGGAACTCAGAGTTTGCGCTCCGAGTTCTCATACCTGGGCTGCGCTATACACCCTGAGCGATCAAGGTTTCATCGGCCTCGCGTCAGCTCACTAAACCTCTCGAAAACTTATACGCCTATCGGCATGTCGAACATCTGCCACATACAAGCTTCAAATGACACGGCAACGTCGTAATATACGACATTGAATAACGCGTTTCGAGCCCATTATCTTGGGAGTCAAGGGGTTACGTACCGCAGCATTGTGGAGACTATCATGACGGCAAGAACGCTGCAGTGGACTCCATCGCTGCGAAAATGGAGCAAGGTTCCCGAGATGGAGCCAACCGAGCGAGAGCAGCCCGTGAGTACTCGTTCTGAACGCCTCGTCATGCTATCCACGGAGAACCTCTATAAGTCACGAGAAATTATCTACACGGCCAATTCTCACAACCCGGCCTGTGGGGCTCCGTGGAAACACATCAGCCGCTAACATACGAACACATTCAGGCGTTTCATTGGTAACCAAGTTTCACGAATCGTGTGAAAGCGTTGTAACGAGTGATGTCGAAATCCGTTTGATCGATCAAACGGATCGCCCGATGAAGCAATCTGCCGTTTTTTCGTTTGTTGGTTCCATTTGTTCAGCCATAATCCTGGCGGAATTCGTAGGAATTCACAGTTCGAAGAACTGTGTTAGCAGGCCTACAAAAGTTTGTCATTCGTGCAACTTAAAGCCCTTCACGAAAAGTTGCACCGCCAGCAGAGTTTGTCATTGGTGCAACTTGACCTTTCACCGAAGTTGCACACTCACCGGGATTTGTCGCCTTTATCTCGTGTAAGTTACACCGCCATCATTTTTCTACATTTAAAATAAAAAATAAATAAATAAAAATTAAAACTAATAATATTTTTTTCGAGTAGTCTAGAGCAACAGAACTCACACACCACAAAAACGATATTTTCGGTTTCGTTTGCTTCATTCGGTCAATTCACAGTTCGTTAAGAACTCTGTCTAGTATTCGTGTTCTGGGGCAAAAGTGGACATGGCTACATTCTACCAGTACGTACCGGTTCGTGCTTTTGTAGACGCTAGCCACGTTGTGTGGCGCCAGCTCCCTTAAACCACCGATCCGTTGTACAGGTCGTGCTTTTATCCGTCAGGTTTGTTCCGATTTTCGCGTGCGCCACGCCAAAGAGGCAAAACCACCTGCAGCCCCCGCGCGAAACTTTCCCCTTCCAGAAACGCATAAACCCGTCGAATCGAGGCCTGGTCGCGTCGGGAAGCCAACTCTAAAGCTGCCCCTGCTTTGCGCAGCCTCTATAAATACATGGAATAATGAAAAGGGAAAGACACTGGGAACGGTCTGTAAGCGCTCCCAACATGCCACGGGCCCGAACGATTTAGGGAGCCATTGAGGGTCCACTCGGCTGATTTGCGCGCCACGGAGCGGCTGCACCCCCTGGCACGAACCCCCGCGAACCGTCGCGGATGGAGCAATTGAGGGTCCATATTAAAACTTTTGGACCCGCACCTCGTGTGCGGCACTCCAAATAGGTCGGCATTAAAGATTTTGCGCCCTCAATGGGTGCGGCCCCCATCCCCCCATCCTCCCCGCATTGAAGTTGAGGCCGCCCGGATGCCGACCGGTTTCATTCCCAGATTTGCCGCGTCGGAGACAAGGTTCGTTGCTGCTGCGTTTGCAGCTTGGTTTTGCCCCGTACTGATCGCTGTGGATCGTTTTGCGTACCAGCCACGCATGGAACGTCGAGCAAGGTAAGCCGTGCCGTACGCGCTGCCAGCATTGCGTTGGCTGCCTACTGATGTTGTGTATGGTTTCGTTTTGTGTGTACCAGCCAAGCCCAGCTAGCAGCGGCAGCAGTACGGCGCCATCGCCACCACCAGCCGCAAGAATGAGGCCGGCGCAAGGTGAGCTGCTTGCCGTACGCGCTGCATGCATGGGCTGCCTACTGGTGTTGTGCATGGTATCGTTTGTGCGTGTACCAGCCCAGATAGAAGCCGAGGTAGCAGCAGCAGCCGCAGCATTGCCGGACGAGAACGAAGAGCAAGATAATGTAAGTTGCACTGCATTGACTGCATGACATCATTGGAACATATTCTAATCGATCAAAATAGCTTTTTTTGTAAATAGTTTTTATATTCTATTAATTTTTCTGTTCCACGATGTAATAAACCAATATGAGAATCAGCTTTTTGTACACAGATTTTAAATCTATCGTGTTTACCAATTTCACCAAGTAGGCTATACTTAAAAATATATAAAAACTAATAAAATAATAACTTATTTACAATTACATTTATTTGAATTAACATATAAATGTTATATAATTTAATTTCTTTTTTATCTTCTTATGATATCATATTCTTTTTCTGATCAATTAATATATTTATGCTAGAAAAGGTTTTGATGAAAACTTTATTTAGTTGCAATTCTTTTCATTATCTTTGATTTAGAAGCTGTTTTTGTTTTTTTCTATTTGGTTTTTATATCGGACGTAAAGGTTCTGTATTTATAACTACATTAACAACTTTTTTAAGTTCTCTTTTTCATTAATTATCAAGTCGAACTTGTACCATTTAAACCGAAAAAACTATCTCTCGTACTACTACCACTACTTTCTCAGCCCATGTTGTATGGTCTTTGTGAAGTTATCTGTCACCTTAGAATGGTGTTTGAATTGACGCCTTACTTCAGGATCTAAAGGTGTATTAGGATACCGCGTTACAAGCTGTTCTTGCTTTTCTTTACCAGCGGGTTCTGTATTATTAGCTGGTATTTTTATTAAAATTAGGATCATACGGTATGATTACATTTTTAGTCCCTTACAAATTCATTGCCGAGTTCCTTCAATATAGTTACAAATAAAAATAACCAAACAACATCTACAAAACGCCAATACCAAGCGAAAAAAAAAACTGCATTGGCTGCGTACTGATATTTCCTGAGTGCCAGACGTGCATCGGCAAGCCGCACCTGAATGTTGGCGCCTCGGCCGGCGAGGAGAACGGCTTCGAGGTGGTCAAGGAGCTGTAAAACGATAGCACATTTTTATTTTTCATATCTTCGACATGAGCTCTGCACAGAAGCTGTCTAGATGATGATCGCATATTGATTGGTCAATATTCGACATTTTGATTTCATATCTTCGACATGAGCTCTGCACAGAAGTCGTCTAGAAGATGAACGCACTTTGATTGGTCAATATTCGGCATTTTGATTTTCATCTTTGAGAAGACGCTTTTCATGTGAAGATCAATTAGAGCAAACACGTCGTAGACTCGATTGTCGAATGCTGTCCGATCCATTTACCTAAGATGTAGACTTCTCCGGTCTCCGTTTGTCCAAGCTTTCTCGCTTATCGTTTTCGCAGTAGATTTCGCGGTTGATGCTGATCCACAAGTTCGTGCCAACGACAAATATTTACTGGTTCGGGAGACCTTACTAGGTGCAAGTCTCAAGGGCAGCCGGCTTCCGGCCCAGTGACACGCTCGTCAGCAGTATTGCAAGCATGGTCTCGAATGCAAATGCCGCTTCCGGAATGCTATTACGCAAAATGCAAAACGAACGACGGAGAAATCGTCCACTAGATCATCAAGAAAAATGTATTCGTACCATTAGCTTTCTCTGCGGCTCATTGTGCCTCTGATCGAAATGTTACCCTCTCTACACAAATTGCTGCACTACTGATCTACTGTTCTACTGATCTCGACGCGAGTCGTACCCGGCTCTCTCGGCTTACCCAATGTCTCCGGCACCACCTTCAGAGCGAGCAGGTAGAAGATCGCCAGCACCACCACGAATGGCACGTACGCGTTGTTGTTGAGCGCGTCCAAGCCGTACGGGTACGATCCGCCCATCATGAGGTTGTACAGCCAGTTGATGCCGATGCACAGCGACAACGGCACCGCCAAGATGAGCCATGCCGTACGCGCTACATGCATGGGCTGCCTACTGATGTTGTGGAGCGTTGTGTGTACTAACATAGCAAGCAGTAGCGGCAGCAGCACGGTGCCACCGCTGCCATCAGCCGCAAGCATTTGATCATGCTGGGACCGGTACAAGGTGAGCCGTGCCGTACCCGTTGCCTGCTTTGGCTGCATACTGACGTTGTGCGTCGTTTTGCGTGCACTAACCAAACGAGCAGCGGTGGCAGCAGCAGCAACAGCAGGAGATACCGATGCACCTGGAATAAATACTGAATAGAATACATGTATTTTACTCGACTTGACAGTCCCCAGTAATGCTATCAGTGATGAGGACTTCTGCGACCACGCCAACAAGTGCTCGCGACCGACCTACCCCTCAAGACCCACGCCGGTATTTCAGTGCTGAAGGCCATTTTACGGTATTGCCGGCGGTTCCTCGGCTTGCAGCTGCAGCGGGGTTTCACCAAGTCCTGCATCAGCGTGGCGTCACCGGATCTTGCAGCAGCAGCGCGGGTGTCATGGAGTTCTGGAGCAGCGACACGGCGTCACCAGGACTTGGAGCAGAGGCGCGATCGTATGAGGTGGAGGATCCTACCGGTAGACACAACCGAGCGCGCTCAGCGAGCCGCAGGCGGTAAACGGTGCCCGCAGTCGAGCGCCGCGCGGAGCTTCGCGTTCTAGCCATGGCACGATTTAAGTGTGAAATAATCGCATCCGTTTTGTGTGTTATTGGCCCTATTAAATCACAGATCGTGTTCCAGATCGATTTTTCGATGTGGGACATCCTTGGTAAATTTCAAGGCCAATCAAATCACAGATCGTCTCCCGGATCGATTTTGCGATGTGGGACATCTTCGGTCACACGGCAAATCGCAAGGGAGAAAGCAAGCACCATGGGCGCGATGATAAAGGAGGAAAAAATGCTCAAGGGCTTCTGGGAAGACGGATACGTGATCATCCCGAAAGTTTTCGCGGCAGAGATGATCACGACGGTTCGCACGAGGATCGAGGCTGACGACGAGTCCGAGAAGCTCAAGTTTGTATCGATCTTCAAGGAGGTTGGAAGCAAGACTTTCGATGCGTTCAGGAAGATGGCGCCTCTGAATCTTAAGGCGTACAAGAAGCTGAAGGACGAAGCAACCCTACTAATCAAGAAGTTCCCCATGCGCTGGCTGCCCAAGGCTTGGGTGGCGCTCAAGAGCTTGCCTGGTGGCGAGGAGCAAGATCCGCATCGAGACTTTCCAGCCGTTGAGATCGGCGAACCACGCAAGAAGAATACGATTCAAGCCGGGATGATCATTGGCCTGACGGAGAACAATAAGTTGGTGCTGTATTCGAAGTGTTTTTGCGATGGCGGATCCTCGTCGCAGGACCGAAATCGTGCTTGGCGCCGGTGACTGCGTCATCTTCCGCGGCGACCTTATCCACAGCGGTGCTGCCTTCACGGAACTCAACTACAGGATTCACTGCGTGCTGACGATCAAGGGCATCAAGTGGGGAGTCGATGTGACTGAGCTCGCGCCTCGCCCAGTGTACAAGTGTGAGTTCTGCCCAGTCAAGGTGCCAACCAAGTTACAAGTCGCGAACCAAAGCGGATACCGGCGTAACCCTGCCCGTGAGGCCAATCGAGCTCGCGATCGAGAGCTCAACGAGAAAGGCAAGTTCTGCGATGTGTGCAAGAAGCATTTCCCCAAGCACAACACTTACTACAAGCACTTCAGCCGCCACCA
Source organism: Phytophthora crassamura (assembly GCA_033557995.1). NCBI lineage: Eukaryota > Oomycota > Peronosporomycetes > Peronosporales > Peronosporaceae > Phytophthora > Phytophthora crassamura. Next base: position 1,686,423 of record JAUCED010000005.1, on the reverse strand, counting down.
CAAGCCCTACTGAAGCTGTAAGCCCAACCTTAGGAATCTATAAACCAAAAAAATGAAACTTTGGTAAGTGGATAGCGAGATAATTTTCGTACGCGGAGGCCGTACGCGATGAATTGTATCGGGAGCAGCAACACGCCAGTGATATGAAGAGGAAGCTCGACTCGTACGCTCCATGCCTGTTGTGACACGGAAACCTTGGTCAGGAAACGCCACCGTGAACGTACGTATCTTGTGAAAGTGGTATGCACTTGCTTTCTGGCTCACCAACGTCGCGTTGCTCTTTTTACGAGCAGACTTGAAAATGACAAGACTCGGACGATGCCGCGTCGTCGTCGATCAAATGAAAGAATTTAACCCGCAAGTCGCACGCAGCCTGCAAGAAAAACTCGATGCGTTTTTCAAAACGCGGAACTTGCTGTGCCACCAACCTGGTGCTGTTGATAAGACAGACCACCCCTCATTCCAGGAGAAGTGCGTTTGGATTCAGCGTTGCTTGAAGGACTTGGAGTAGCAGACCAACAACTAGTTTTGTTGAGCGTACAATTTTGTCTTGCTAAACGACGGCACATCTTTATTTTTTTATCTTCCATATAGCTCTGCACACAAGTTGTCTAGAAGATAACGCATTTTCATTCCGCAATTTTCATTTTTTTCTTTCATATCTTGTACACTCAGCTCTGCACAGAAGCTTCTTAGAAGATAGACGCATTTTGATTGGTCAATATTAGTATTTTGATTTCATATCTTCGACATGAGCTCTGCATTGAAGCTGTCTAGAAGATGGACGCATTTTGATTGGTCAATATTCGTATTTGTTATATGGATTTTATCCAGAGGAGTTGTACACCAGTATATATTGTATATATTATATTTGTACCTCACAGGCTCTATAATGATACGGTTCCTGGAACCTGTCAGATATAATAAATGTACGGATTGCATAAAAACCTGTCGCGATGTTGCTTGTGTCCTTTACAGCGGACACCTTATTAATCAACCCGCAATTAAAACTATATACCATATATGAACAAGGGTCAACCAACCTTCGTTCGACATGTCGACCAAAATCTCAGAAGACCTTTGATGCCAGATAAAATCCATAGTGTTGAAAGTGACGTGAGGTATTTTGCTGTACATGCACTGTCTCCGCGTTTCCCGTCAACAACACGTCTAGCTTTAGGTTGCAGCGCCTCTTTGTGAGTTCGACCATCGCGAAGCCGTTGAGTGCGACGCCCAGCATACTGTAGGTGGCAGGGTGCGCTACGAGTACATGCGTGAGATTCGCACTGTACAGCGCTAGAAGCACATTAAAACAATCGTTATAGTTGAAGTTGAGTAGTATTGGTTCAGATGGCCAAGCCAAGTATTTTTGATCCCTGTTGCTTCGACGAAGAACAACAACAATCGACTACATGACGCGGCCATGGTCATTAATGCAAACGTGCAACCCACACTTATAGACCATTACAGTACGGATGGTATCTTCACAAGTTCGCCAATCTTTCCATGAAGCTCGGTGAGAATCGTGCAACGAGCCCTCACTTCGTTTCCTGCGCGATAGCCAGAAGTCCCGGCTGTATTCTCGTCACCCAGCGTGAACATGACGGCGTACGGGAAGCGTCCGCGTGAGGTGGTGGAGAAGCTTGTATGCAGTTCAGATGAGGATGATTTGTTAGCGTTTTTGGATGCGCATCACCAAGAAGAACATGCCCAACAGGGTAAACGGCGGGTCAACAACCCTACAGACAATCATGAACATTTCCAATCGACTGCAGCTGAACCGTTATGGCAAGAGAGCACTCGCTCGGTGCAGAGTACTGCATCAATTGAGCATTGCACAACTGCTACGGATGGTGGAAAGTGCGAGAGTTATGAAGACGATTTACTATCCCTGCTTGATTCTGAACGGATCCGTGAACAATGGCGACTGTCCCGACGCCGATATAGGATACGTGAATGTGAGCGGATACATCGCGATTCGATTCACTCTGGAGTGTGTGAGTCTACAGCGAGTAAGCCTACAGCAAGAAAGCGTGTGGAACTACCACAACGCCGAGATGACTCCCGAGGCAGTCGTGATGTAAGTTTTGACCATGAGCTTAGTGAAAAGGAGCGAGCTGATTGCATGAATCGACTTCGACAAGCATTGGGGGCTGAGGGACTCGATGTGTTTGTGCTGCGTGTGATCGACTAGTACTTCGTCAAGAAACACGTCGAGTGGATGATAACGATTAGACTTACATGGATAAGATGAAGAGAAGCCTGAAACTATCGACGAAAGTGAAGCTTTCTGGTGCTCTTGTTGATCAGTACCGCATCCCGCCTTACTTGCCTGATTTAGAAGGCACTATGGTATCACCACGTGGAGTACACTGCTACATGGATGATACCAACTCACCGCGAGCTTGGCTTTCAATATGCAGCGAATGCGATTGGTCAATTGAGAAGTGCAGGCTACCAAAGTTCTCTATCGCAAATGGATTCTATGTTGGACGCTTTGACAAAAAATTACGAGATCTTACACTGCCGGAAAGACTCATGACTCAGCTGGCTAGTATTCTTGCTGTTACGCGAGTGATGCGGGGTGGTCGTCATAGATGAATTCGTTCGCATTGCATCGCCTTCGCCTGTACACCAGGGCCCCCCATTTTATTATTGCCACGATCGATCGAGGACGTGTCTTCGTACCGGGTTGTCATGGTAGGCGACTTACACCGATGCAGTCGAAAAAGATACGAAAAATGCACAGGATTCGAAATCTAAATGTTCGAGATGTGTTCAATTTCTATCGGGAGAACAACCATTTGTACGCTAATGTGACGCCGAACGAATTGGTTTTGAATTCAGACTACGTGGATAGCGATGTTGAGCAGAACTTCTTGGAGCACGTTGATGACAGTACTGGTGAATTAGATCGAGGTATTAATGAAGAGCAAGAAACTACTCGCGGTCAAAGTGATGTATTTCCTGTGGGGAACGAGGGTGAGGAGGCCGACATAGTAGAGAGGTATCAGAAACATCCACGCCTGTTATGGCGAGGGAGCACCCAGTGATGGAGAGCGTCAATTCGAAATCCGCAGGTCCGACACAATTTCCAACGATGCAGCTGGGGATACTTTCGCTCGTATATTCCACACCTGTTTCCCTTTGGCCGGGGTCACCCAGGCGAATCTCGACTGGAAAATGTTTCGGTCCAAGAATGCTTGAAGTATTACACTATGCTGAGTGAGCGCCAGTTTGCTGAAGACGAGTTGTTCTCGCTGGTCGCATTTGACCGTATCGCGATGCGAAACATGTACATTAACAAACATTTTCGTTGCCTGCGCTTTCCGAATCTGCTAGATGGATACGAAAGCCTGACCAGTGTGCAGCTAGGACGAGCGATTCTTGACAATGAACGAAGGCGGCAAGGATACCTTCCTTGGCGTCCACAATCGGATTGCGTTGCCCAAAACTTTCTGACACCAGTGGAGATTGGAAGTAGATCATTATGGGGCAGCAACGCGGAACGCTCGCAGTGTAGATACAAAGCCTTGGCCTACCAAACACGCTTTGGCAGCCTGCTCTATTCGTTACTCTGACTCCTAATACGGATAACTCGCTTGTTATGGGTCATTACACAGGCATCTTGTCAGTGGAATCATTGTTCGACGTGCTGGAATCGCGGTTGCCAACTAGTGCTGAGTTGAAAGCAGCAAGTCTAAAAACGATTGTGCATCTACACGGCTGTTCATGCGTCAAGTAGACGCATTTATCAAGCATGCACTTGGTATCGATCCTACCACTAAAAGGCCGCTCACGTTTCGAGGATTATTGGGCGACGTGAGGGCATACTTTGGAATGGTTGAAACCCAAGGAAAGGGGACATTGCACATACACATGCTGATTTGGTTAAACAGTTGTCCGCCAAATTCTACCGCTATTGAGCACTTGCTCAACAGCCCGTCTGGAACACTCTTTCAAGATCTGGTGTCATCGTACACACAGAGTATTGTGTCAACCAAACTGCCAATAGGAGTTGAAAAATGCGGTGTTCACATGTGGAGCATCATTTTCGGAACTGGTTGGACTGCGTATCCCTGACAGCGCTCGAAAAGACCCTATTGCAAACCCCCGAGCCCCTCAATTGAGACGCAAAGTTACCGAGCCTGCTCTCATCCAGTGTACATCTTGCCAGTTTCGATTTAGTTCGCAACACTTGTTGCGAAGCGCACTTTTTGAAATGTTATCCACACCAGTGGCCACCTAGGAAGCGCCCTCTTTCAAGACAGGATGTCAAAATGTAGGCAGCCGTTGAATTGAGTTCTCGCGGGACAATGAAAGAGGCGCTGGATATTATTCATGAGAGAGGGACAAAGTACGCCAGTGTGGTAGGTGATAGGGTTGTTGACGCATTTTCGTCTGAGCAATTGCACCAGCAGAACGGCGCTCAAAACATGCTTTAGAAGAATGGCGAAGATGCGTTTAAAAGTTACCCGCTGACCCGCCTGTTTGAGGTGTCACCTCCGTCCGTGGCAGACGAACGAATGGATCGAACTTACTTGGACTATTTGGTTTCTGTATTGGCTGTGCAAATGAATCAGCATTTATGGAATCATACGACTAGTTGCTTCAAGCAGTCTAGATCAACGAATAGCTGCCGATACGGTTTTCCTCTCGAGCTTGTGGATCGCACTTCGTTTACTGCACCCGGGGTGGAAATTATGCCGCAAACTAGGGCATGAGTACATCAATGGCTTTAATTACGAAATTATGGCAACATTCAGGTGCAATCACGACATTCAAGTCCTGCTGGGGGGCAGCGACGTAACTGATCGAATTTACTATTGCTGCAAGTATGTCACGAAGTTCCAAAAACGCTTGGATTCACAAGTAGCAGTTGCCGTCGGTGCGTTGAAACGACGGCAAGAGCGCGAACAAAGCGAGTTTGAGAAATCGGGTGCTCAAGACCGTTTGGTACTGGCTCGCAAACGTGTTGCTTGTCTAATGTACAATTTGACGAATCGACAAGAATTGCAGGCCCATTTGCAGCACTATATCTGTATCGTGGCTCCTGTTGCTATTCGAGTGCTTCATGTGAATCACTACATGTTGGCGATGTTATACGCCAGCTTACCACTAAGGACTATACATGTACTTTGGTGAAAGACAGCGATGATCTTAACTCTCAGAAGTATCATGTGGTGGCCTCTCTCGATGACTATGTCTACCGCCCAAAGGACTTGCAGGACGTGGGTCTTTACGAATTTACGATGTCGTACTTTCGCAAAAAGAGTGAAAAGTCCGTCAGTTCTAAGCTGTCATTCCTTGAGCAGCACCCCCTCCACGAATCCCATTGTCTCGGCAAAAAAGGTACACGGATGCTGTTCCGGTGATCCAAGGTTTCAGAATGCCATCAAGCGAAGTTAATTTACAGTCCAAATCGTCATGCACGCGTGCAGTTCTCTCTCTAGTACTCTTTAAGCCTTTTCGAAACTTAGAAGACCTTGTTGGCGTTTCGGATGATGTAGACGAAGAAGCATGGCTGCATGCTTTCGCCGTTTGGTCAGAGACGCGCAGCAAATTTGCAGAAATGATTATGAACAATATGCAGGACTATTACAGCGGTGTGCAAAAGGCAGCATCACAAAGTGCGGCACATGCAGCCACAGTAGACAATCACGAGGGAAACAGTGAATGTGACGATGCAAGTAGCGATGACAACGACGACGTAGATCGTGACGATTTCATAGACCCTTCTTGTGGTTTATCAGAACAGTTTCAAGTCAATGAAAATATGCTCGATGTGTGGGAAAATGGAGACAACAGCGCATGTTATTTTAGAAAGTTCTTCTCCGAACCCTGCTGCATGTCCAAATTCGACAATTGCCGAAGGCACAACGGCGAGCATGCTAACTACATTTCAAGACTTTGGTTTGCTTCATGGTGCTGCAGCTGACTTGTCAAGGTGCATTATTAATCTGCCGCGCTCCGAGGATTTACCGCCTGTTAATTTCATGAAAAAGTGGGTTCGTGACGCCAATACAGACAACACCGTGCTTTGCCGAGTTGTGGATACCGATTGAAAAGTTTCGCCAGCATTTCTGAAGCTTCAACTGTGTATACCTTAAACGAGAGGCAGCATTATGCCCTCAAAGTAATTGGGCGAGCTCTTCTTTCACGATGGAGACAAGCCGAAACGACATATTACACTGGGGACGAACTTGAGGGTGAACACACGATGGACAACTTCTCATGTTTCTTGGCGGGGAAGGTGGAACTGGCAAAATTAGAATTATCGACGCGGTACAGGCACTGTGTGAAAGCTGGGGTCGCCCGAATTATCTCGTGAAAACGGCGCTTACTGGCAAAGCCGCTACGGTTATCAGTGGGCGGACGCTGGCGAGTTTTTTTTTGTTTCAAATTAAAAAAAGCAAGCGTCTGATTCAATTGTGGAACTTGAGCTAATAATAATAGATGAAGTGTCGATGATGAAAAAGTTCCAACTTGCCCAGTTAGATATGTGTTTGCGTCAGGCAAAGCGTGTTCCTGGTGTCCTTTTTGGTGAAGTTCATGTGATACTAGTGGGCGAATTTTTGCAGTTACCTCCAGTCGGTGGAACGCCGCTGTACAAGGATCCAAACCAAAAGGCGAAAAAGTCAAACATTTCACCTGACGAGCTCGCAGGATTTAATTTGTGGAAGTTATTTGTAGACGTCATTATGCTGAAAGAAAGCATTCGATTTCAAAAGGATCCAGAGTGGGGGAGTGGTTGTGCGAAAGCCCGTCTAGGTATCTGGACACAAGAATTTGTTGATATTGGCAACTCGCGTGTGATCAAAGGCAATGAATCCAAAAGTGGGGCAATATCCAAATAAGCCACAGATACATTTGTGACGCCGGATAATATGACTAGAGTCGCTATCAACAGTTTATTCGTCTCCACCGCAGCCAAGCTACTCCCTGAAGGGGAATACCCCGTGCGTGTCGTTGCAAACTTTCAGGGAAACTACAAGGCTTGAATCGGGCAGAGATCAAAATGATCATGGGGTTACCGGACTCAACTTTTGGTAGACTGGCTCCATACCTTGACTTAATTGTAGGGATGCCTATTCAAGTCTCCCAAAATGTTCGCGCCGAGAAGATGGTAGCAAATGGAACGCTTGGACATCTTGAAGCCATTCTATACCACCCTGGAACAACATTTCGTTTGGTTCACGATTGCGGTGCTGATATGACAGTAAAAATTCCAAGCATTCCTCCGCCAGCTGTCTTGGTTCGGCTTGATCGGGGGTCCACAGCAGTATCAATGAGAGGATGTAGCGATCCAAATATTTTCCCTCTATTTTTTGAGACGAAAGCATATAAAAGCGGCTGAAATTAAACTAACGAACTGTACATGGCATTCCTAGGGAGTTATCCGTCAGCATCCAGCCGTTTCCCCTCGTGTGTGCGGTATCTTCTACTGTTTACAAGGTTCAGGGTGAAACATTGAATTCGATGGTCGTCACTGAATGGCGATCAAAGAACGCATTCGCGAATAAGAAGGAGCAATCTTATCTTTTGGTTTCACGCGTCACTGCGAGAGAAGCGTTTACTTCACTTCAGGAACTGACTGAGGATGTAATCTCTTGGGCGCATCCACCTCAAGCCGCTTTAGACGAAGAAGAAAGGTTAAATAGACTTAGCGATGCAACAATTGCTAAACTAACATCAACTCCGAGAACAGCATAATGAAAGTAGAATCGATTTTTCTTTAAGAGCTTTCGTCCTTACCAACTTGCAATTCATCAGCAGCCTGCGTTCTTGCTGAAGAGTAGATTGCGTCGGTGACGGAACCATAAAAAGCTGCGATCTGGTAGTCACTGGCTCATCCAACTCGAATATCGCTATGTCTCCTCAAAAACAGCATCGGTTCGTCGGTTTTGATCATCCCTGCGGCGCCGACGTGTGGCTTCGATGCGTTGCAGTTCATCCCTGAGGTTTTGAGGCGTCACTCCAATATCAGAAATGATAAATGCAGCGTACGCTTCATCTGCTCTATCTGCCTCCCGACATGCTGTCTCCCAATGCGCGTTTATTTTTTCTATGTCGTCCCGAGTTCCCGTGAAACGTCCAAGGCGAAAATTCCGCAGCGCTTCTAGTAGATTCTCAAATGCAGCACATTCCTCTTCAATCGCACGTCTTCGGGCTCCTGGCTCATCCATCGCAGGTGGAAAAGCGATGTCCTCTTCTTCCGCTCGTTCGTCTGGAATGATGTATTGATGATTCTGCTCTTCCACGCGGCGATCTCTTCCATGGTTTACGTCGTTACCATTAACGCGACGATATGCAGGGTCCAACTCGCGCTATGCCGTTAGCCACCAGGCACGAGCACGTATCATGTCTGCGATAGCTCTTCGTCGAGTAATATCGGTTGCAGGATATAATCGCAGGCAGCGAGCGTTGCGTACAGCTTCTTGCAAACTCAGACAGGTAGCAATCTCCAGGTCGATCGTCTGTGCGAGAAGTATCTCTGCTCCCTCCATCGTTTGCCCCACGTAGAAACCTTGAATGTTCTTTCACCGCTGCTGGTGTCACTTGCCCGTGGAAATTCTAATTTTTTAACGTAAAAGTTCTTCATCAATTTCTTGAGAAAGTCCAACAATGAAGTCTGAGAACAGGAAAGTTTCACGATACACAGCATTTTCATGTCATGCAACTGAGAATTGCAGTGAGGCATGGACTCAAGAGACAAAAAGAGATGAAAACTCAAATGTTATTAGTCGACTTAGGGTGGGAAAACACTTCCTCTGCTTCTGAACGACGACTGCGTCCAACTCTGAATCTTGTGGCCGACTATGGGGGAGCATGAAGTGTTGAAGAGGGATGATCCAAGTGTTCCGCGGGTCGGTATAGTTCTGCTCCCAGATGTTGCGCCACATCGTCCAGGTGTGATCCGGTATCATGTGCCCCAAAGCATGGGCCCGGTTGAGCAACGTCCGCGCATCTTGGTCATCGTGTGCGCACTCAAACGCAACAATTTCAACCAGTCGTGATCATGGGGAAGATTGGCGTACTCTTCGAAATATTGAGTCCGCAGATTCGTGTTGTCGATGATGATAATGTCCGGGCCTTGGTCCATTGGTTGACTCAGTCCATTCAGGCATCGACGGTAGCAGTCATCATGCGCAAGGCGAAGGTCGACCCCATTGGACTGAAACACTCCGTCGTGCATGAAGAAATGGTGCGCCGAACAAATCACCCGTCTTCACGCCCACTTCGCCAGCGTATTCAGCAAACGTGTCCGCTAGCGTCGTCTTGCCAGATCCGGGAAGCCCTCTCATCACAACGAGCAGCCGAGGCACATCGCTCAGATCGCGCCCCCATCGCCAACCAACGCCATCTTAGAAGTGGTCAACGATTCCGCGCGCAATGTTGTTGTGGTGCCCCATGCCCCCGGCCGAAAAATGAGAATGAACGAAATTGACCACGAATGACAATGACGGACGTGCACACAAAAAGCAAACACAGAAGCTGTCAAGAAGATGAACGCACCTTTATTGGTCAATATTCAACATTTTGATTATCATATCTTCGACATGAGCTCTGCACAGAAGCTGTCTAGAAGATGAACGCCCTTTGATTGGTCAATATTCATGCTTGTCATTGGTTGTGTTGAAGTGCGAGTGACGTGAAGTACTTTGCTGTTCAGGTGCCGGCTATCACTTGGACGAACAAGACGATGTGCTGTCCACTATTACATTCCAAGAAGTCAACTGAGGTAATATAAAGTAGCGTCAAACAGAATGCAGTGGTTCATAGCTCACAATTAGGTCACCTATGCTGACAGAAAGCTACACGCATGAACGGAAATATGTAGCAGTAACTTAAGTCGTTGCTTTCGGGCAACTAGGTCGCCACTAAGCGTGGCACGTGCTGGGGGCGGGCTCGGCGTACCACGCGCCGAAAATGGATCGCGTGGAACCGATGCATGTGACGGAGAATGGCCAATGCCCTCCCCTTGAACGTGCAATTCCAGACAAAGCAGAATGGATCATCGGTAATCCTCCTCGTGTCATCGATCTCTCTCACAAGTCGGGGGTGGTGATCGTGAGGGCGCTCCGACAAAGGCGAGTCCAAATACGCGTGTAGACAGATGTGATTGGTGTCGTAGCCGACCGGCACAATGATGAAGTCTCCGCGAATGAGAAGAATGTCACCTTTGTTCAATTCAAGCAGTCGGCGATTCGAGCGAACGCGGTGTGGTGGTTCCAGCCGTACGCGTAGACGCACGTGTCGTTGTCAGCATGGACGAAAATGGAGCCAACCAGAGCACTAGTGTCCATAATGTCGAATCCAACCGGCACGGCCGCGAACTCGCGTCGAGCAGGCAGGTCATCCGTTCCAGCTGGAGTATTCTGGAATTCCCAGTCGTGAGCGCGAGCGGTAGGAACAAACGTCCTGTAGAATCGCGTCAGCATGCGAGACAGACGACGAGCAAGTTGATCGGGAATGACAGCCTTGACGTGGCCTTCATCGTTGATCAGATCGTGGTCCTCGACTGCGTCTTCGTTCTCGGGTAGGTTGTGCACGACATCGGTGAACCAGTCCTCGATTTGGGTTTTACGCGCTGATGCTCGCCACTCGTTGATCGTGTCTTCGGGCACAGCATCATAGAATATGATGTAGCCTCCTCTTGCGAATGTTTCGCGCACTTGCATGGCTTGGAGGTGGTGGTGTGTGTCGGAAGCGGGGAGTAGAGTGGGTGAGGTGGTGAGCAATGCACAATAAATTGGGAAATGGAAAATAAGCGCGGAGGTGCATATCGCTTTGATACCACAAAACGAACGTCATATTGGCTAATTAAAGTAACTTGGAACGTCAAGATACTAGGTGCGTGCCGAACGAACGATGCGTTCCTGGCGTGGATATTGCTGCATGACAATTGCTGCCCGCCACGCGCGGACCCCGGCGATCATAGCAACCCCCATATTGAGTTTAACAGAAATGAGAGTTTGCGCTACGCAGCGTCCGGTGCAAGTATCTGCCAACGCACGTACATATCGTGGCCCTTTTTACCAACACCGGCGTCTGAGTCACGGCATCCGCATCGCAGCGTACACGCCGTGATGCAGATGCCGTGCCTCAAACGCCAAATGCAGACGTACTGCATTCGATGCGAGTTGTGTTTGGTTTGAGATTCTTAAGGGTTCGATTGCATATTTTGCAATGTGGCTAGATGGTCCGATCCAACTTAAACGGACCAATACAGTACGCAGTGAGATTGTCTGGCGCTGGTTGAAGTTGTTAGATCTTGAAGATTTAAACCAAACGGACCCAGCCCGTATGATGCGAGGCAAGCAGTTTTAAGTGAGAGGTACGATCTCAGCGCACACCAGACAATGCAAATCGATGTGTATCAGCGATGATGAATATGTAGCAGAGACACCAGTGCGTGTTGGTGACGTACGTATATTAAGCACAACACTCACGAGGTTCCTTTGGAGACGCCAGCATTCTGCCGAAAGCACATATTGGCTCATTTGAATCTGGATCTTTAAGTAGCCGTTGGAACACCAAGATACCAAGCACGCAATTGAATGATGCCTCGGTTGCGGCGTGTTGAGCTATCTTTGCAGAAATATGTTACTATTTAAATGCCTTAAAAGGCTATAGTGTGCGTTTTGCGCTTTGCGCAGCGTGGCGCTGATTGAGTTGTTAATTAGCGTTCTGATTTCCATGCTTTTAATGTGGCTAGGTGGTCCGATCTAAGCCAAACTGACCAATGCAGTACACAGCCAGCCACGTGCCTTTCGGATGTGTGTACCCTTCGTCGATAAGCAAGACCTGTGCATATTGGCAAGAAATGAAACATGGCGTATCTGTCATTATCCAATTGACGCCATGGTTGGGAAGTCCCGTGACCTGCGAAGCTGGCAAATAAATCGGTGAAGGTCGCTCCTACGACTGTCATTCGAGCGGCAGCTGCTTCTGACCCATACCCCGACGACGAGAATGGCATCCGAGCTGCAGCAGTCGTTCCTGCCGTCCAGCCAAACAACGAGAATGCTACGTCGGGCCCCGCGACACTGACCCCATACGAGCGTATGAAAAAGCTGCTTGCTGCGAAAGATGACCGCACAGACACCGTCGTCATGGACACCGTGAAAGGTATGCGTTGTTCATGCACAATATTATCGATGTAGCGGTCGCTGATAACGCTTGTTATTTTTGCTAGGATTGAAAGCCCGTCTACTAGAACAGATGAAAGCGGCTCTGGTGTGGTTAGTGGTGTGATTCGAATGAGACTCCTCTGGGTTTCGGATCACACGTACAAGCAATGGAATCTCGTTCGACTTCATCTTGTGGATGCCAATGCGCCTGAAGTCGCGAGGATCAACTGAAGGTGCGTTTAAAGATCCATTGTATTTTGCACAGCTAACTTTACGCATTGTTTTGTAGGTTTTTCGCGACCCGTACGAAGAGAGCCGCACATACATTGACTCTCTTTTGCTGACTGTAACACTGTGGAACATGGAGACCGGCTCTGAGCTTCTTCCACCCCCTGGCTGCATCATTGACATGAAGGAGTACGGCAACCTATGACTGTACGGCAAAACGCAATGCCAACTGACAGCACGACTGAGTCAGATAAGCTGGACTGGCCAGAAACTGTAGTGTACGAATGAGAAGTTGTGTTGCATGTGTCTATCAATTTGAAGAGCGGTTTAATCGAGGTCCGAATTAGCTAAATCGTTGCCATTTAGTATGGATACATACTTGCGATCGTTCAGCAGCTCCCAACTCATTCCCCAAGTTGCGCCGTCGAAGACAAGTACGTGCTATCATGCTGTTTTGTCTAAATGCGGCTCGTGTGATTCGTGTATTAATGCAACGTGTGCAAATGACCAAACGGCAGTGGTCAACAAGCTACTCCAGCGGCGAGATGGAACGCTTATTGGCGCTCGTACGTCATCACCTGCCCGCCACGAAGCCTGGGTGGATCGACGTGTCAGCAGCGTATAATGCAACCAAAGAACCCCAATGGAAGCAGCGGAGCGCGACCAGTCTGAAGCGGAAATTCCGCAGCATGGGGTTGGCTTCAAGGCGTGGCGACTCTAGATGGTCAGACGCAACGCGCTGGGTACAAACGATGATGAAGCAGCAGCGTCAGAGAGCAATTGAGAGGCGCGCCACAGATACCCCCCCACGCAAGTCCAGCTTCCTCGGATTTGCCTGCCGTGCGCGATGTCTTCGTAGAACCAAGGTCGATGGAGACAAGGCTTCCTGCGAGATCAAACGGAGTCAAGTCTTCCTGCAGCTCTGCAATCAACCGCTGATGTCACGAAATTACTCGCGTGGCTGCCGGAGCGCTGTGTATCAAGCGAAGGAATGGATCCTCCGTGCCTGAAGGAACTTTTGCTGCAGCGCAAATCAGATATGCGAGCGGCCAGACGTCACCACGAAGAGCTGTTCCAGAGCATGACTGTGCTGAAAGTTACCTTAGAGAGCTTGTTTGCTCGCTGGGACTAGTGCATCATGCCGAACTGGATAAGTGGAAGGGCAAGCCGTACAGGAGTGCAGTGCGATAAAGCTATCGTTCTGTTGAAGTTGAGTAGTATTGGTTCAGATGGCTAAGGCAAATATTTTTGATCCCGCTTACTTCGAAATATATTTGACAGCCACTACGGAACCCGTGTACGATAGCTGCCTCTCAATTGCTGATTTACCTCGGACATCAACAAGCATGGCAGCGCGCGGCAAGATAGGGCCCAAACGCCACCGAAAAATCATTCGAAACGGCATCCAAGGTATCACTATCGCTGCTGTACGCCGGCTAGCCCGTCGTACTGGCGTGATGCGAATTTCCGGGCTCGTGTACTATGAAACGAGAGCAGTGCTGCGCGTGTACCTGACCAACCTAGTGCGAGATGCTGTGACGTACACGGAACATGGGAACCGGAAAACCGTCACGAAAATGGACATCCTGTACGCTCTCAAGCATCAGGGGACGACACTATACGGGTTTTAACGACTCAAAGCGAAGTTGTGTGCTGCACGAAGCACCGTGAGAGGTTTGTATCCATTACATCTATGCTGTGGGACAAGATGAGTTCTACATGGTCAAAACAATAAATTGGTCAATAAATTCTACATTGACTAATCAAAACAACAAAACAGTAATTGGTCAATAAAAAACAATAATATCAATAACAATAAAATTATATAAAAACTTATCGGTCACTCATGATACTTATCATTTTCCTGAGGTATTAATTCCTACATCGCTCACGGTACTTGTTACACTTGCGTTAAGTATTTCACCTCATCGAATTGTTTTTCAACCCGAAATTTAGCTTATCGGGTATTCGATTTTTGGAAATTTCTTGTCTTAGCTCGGGAAATTTAGAGAATTAGACGATTAGACCAAAATTTCTTAACGAACTGTGGTTCCGCCGTGACTACCGTCCCGGGCTCGCTAATATTCGGTGACCTAGGGAAATCTAAACCGGGTGTATAAAATGGTGAGGAGGGGTGACGTGGAACTCCCAAAAGCCGGCCAATAATATTTTCGATTCCTCAGACCACGTCACTTCCCCATTCTTTCAGCTCCCTCAGGTGGTCCATAGTTCATTGAGCTTTCTGACGTTTTGACGAAGAGAGAGGTTTTGAGGCTCCAATCGCGCCGACTTTCAGAATTTGAGTGCCATGTCATCCATCCTCCTCGTACCGTGGAATGCCAAACAATGTCCTTTTAAGTTCTGTTGCTCTAGCACGATCCCATATTTTTGGAGTCGGCCGTTTTGAGATGGCCAAATTTAAAAAGATCAAAAATATGTTTTTTTTAAATGTGTTTGTGATTTAGCAGGCGTTTCCTGTAAGATAAGGCACCCACTTCCAGAATTTTGCTAACTCCGGAAACGGCCCAATTGGTCTAAAGATCCCGTCCATGTAGTCGTCTAAGGTTGCTTCGCAAGATGACATCTTCAAAGGCACCTTGAAAGAGATCGATGTACCATTCCGCCGCGCTAGAAATCATAGCCCATAGTAAATCAATATAAAATAAACTGATATCATATATTTAGATGCTGAATTTGATACGCCCAAGTTGCTGATTATAGCTTACGCATCTATATCATTAATTCTAATCATTTTTTTTAAAAATCTGAAGGCAGAAGTGCAGTGCAGCAGGGGTTCATATTTGCGGTATTTTGGGGGTATCATTCATCCTCCCGTGTTACCTGTATTATTGATATTAATACAAGTATCGTATCATGGGTCTCTTATATCAAATAACTCTAAGTATGCAGATACATGTTATTTTATTCGAACGCTTATCCTGATCTAGCCCATACTACATGTAAGGCAGTTTACGATTCTTATTTCAAGTTGCTATTGCACTCAGGCTAGTGTACATACATACAGTCTTCCTTCTGGACGGACGACCATCGTCCATTTATTATACAACGATCTCATTGAGGTTGGGAAATCTCTCTCGAATGATGGCTTTAGTGGCTTACTCGAGTATATTTGTGGTAACATTTAGATATTACAGTACGAATAGGGAGCGCTCGTCCTCCGCAACCTTTAAATCAAGCAAGGGAGCTCTGCACACCAGTACATTGTATAGCTTGGATGGTTCTGTATCAAACCTTTGATCGAATCGTACATTATTATATGTGATATAAAACAATGCAAGATATACTGTAATTATCTAGAGTTGTTGGCGTATCAATGATCCAGATCCATGGACCTTCACTGGTATCACTTGATCCTCATACAAGTATTAACCCTTTCGCGGTGCAAGGGCGCATTTCTCGCCCTTTTAGCAGGTTTGCAAAACACGGTACGAATCGTCTCCTAAAACGGCGACAGAATCGCCCTTTTACACAAGTTCAAGTAGACACATACCGTATTAAATCATAAACAGTAATCAAGTAAGCACACAAAAAGCAAGCTAGATGATTACAACATATCCTTTGTACAAATCCTTGCAGATGCTATGTTACACGAGACATGCAAAAAGAGTACAGTGATTATCTTAAAGGGCGAATTTTGCGCCCTTTAAGATGCTAATGAATTAAATTTGTATACTATAGTCAAGGAGAGATTATAACTGCTCCTCGCGAAAGGGTTAAATCGTGCCGTATCACTGGATTAGCGTGTATCATTGGTGAATGTGAACCCCTGAGCAGGGCTTTTACGCAGAGTGTAACAGTAGGTTCGAAATACTAAGCTATCGAATGACATATTTCATGTTGATTGACTCGCTTAGCCAGTATAGACGTTTATCTAATTTCCACCAAATTTCCTTCTTCTTACCCCCTTCTTGCTCACCTCTAAGACACCTGTATGTGGGCGCGAGTTTCGTGTTGCTCGTGTGCATGCTTTCAGTTTGCGGACACTTCAACCGCATGCCGCTCGTGTAGTGCACAAGACAATTCGGCGCAATATAAACCCCTGCTCGATCCAGATTCCAACACTCTCGTGCTGGTCCAGCTCAGATTCAGCAAGGTGACCGAGCGGCCGCTTCCCGAGAGACAAGTGCGCAGCCGTAGATGGAGATATCACGTACAATAGCTTGCCGCAGTGCGAGCTTTCTGCAGCATCTTCACAGGCGAGGATCTGCTGTTCAACAACTTTGTGGAAGAGAACATGGAGGCACTGAAAACGGTCCACGCCCTACTAATACTTAGGATTGTCATCGAGCAGCGCAGAACGGCAAGGATGCAATCATCGGCAACGGCATGTTGCACGGATTATCAGGTGTCGAGGGCAACCGTGTAACGACCGGTGGTATGAAGTTCGGTACGAAGTACGTGATGATCATGGATGAGATCAGCATGGTCTAGAACATCGCTATGGAATCGATAAAATCTTGCCACGCGCAACAGCGTGTGAATTACACTGTGACGTCCGCCTACTGTGACCGCGCCAGTCTACTATTCCCACGATGTTTTCTACTATCTTCATGAAAAAAATCATCTCCTTTTTAGTCGCGTAGCTGTGGCACCTATTTAATCAATGCGTCTACACGGAGTAGGTCGTCATCTCTACCCATGAGCTCACCGCCAACTCGGTCAAGATGGCTGCTAGGTGCGAGTGTGTGTATCTTTGTGAACGACGTCACCGACGATGCCGCCGTGGGCATTCTCGTCACTGTCGTCGTTATATTGATCCGACATCGTTTCGATGTTCACGTCAACACCACCACTACTTTTGATGCCAAGATGCTAGCTACGAGGCGTGCGTGTAGAAATCGGATATTGTTAGCTACGGCATGGGGTAGATATGGGGCTTTCTCTAAACGCTCAATGCCATACTTTACTAGGGTATTACTTCACAACGCGATATCAATATAGCAATGCACGTACAGCGGCTTGGGCAGGTTCCATCGCCTATATAGCTACCTTAATCTTCGCACACCGCGCGAATGTGTATCATCTTTCATTTGAAATTCACTTTTTTCCATCTCATATCTTGCTTCTGCGAGAACTTCGAATCTCCCGGATCCTTGGGTCCGGATCCCCTAATGGTAAATCGCTGTATTGATATTGTCAGGTGAAAACGTCAAAACCCGAATGTGTAACACTTAGGCCAACACCCTCACTTCATGCTGATGTTGGCGTTCATAACGTTTGGTGCTGGACAGCAACACATACATAAAACCCAGTGGGTTTTACGGTGACAGCAAATTGTTCGATTTAACCCCATGTGTTCTAGCAACATTGATTGGGTGAGTGGGTTTTGATGTCGACCCTAGCCGACACAAGCAACATTCACGTGGGTGCATCAAGCTATACACCGGATATCGATGATTGAAGGTTCTATATACCAAGGTTTGTAGGAATTTAAAACTCCGTATTTACTGATATGACCATAGCATGTAAAATAAGAGGGCAGTAGCAACACTTTTGACTAAAAAACCCATCACTCAATCTGAGACAACAGTCGTATCTGACTGTAGAGGTAAATTAACGCGCGTTTGCAAGATTTCATATAAGCAATCAGCATGGAATTATAGAGTATTTTTAAGCAGAATCGCACCTCTGTAGAAACTGTGGATCTAAAATCCAGAGAACTGATTATAGGGTCTACTGTTAATTAAAGGTAAAACGAGAATCGGCGTTCCAGCAGGTCAATGCAGCTGCGCAGCAGAACTACATCAACGAGCTACACAAATGGCTACATCGACCAGCTTGACACTGATTGAGTTTCTTCGTCGTCGACGATCGCTGCGCTTCTAGCCACCATATCCAACTTGATCTCGCTCCGGTTGTGCTTCATAATGCCATGCTTCTCGGCTCGCTTATTGGCGGTTCGCGTGCGAAGCGGGCTCATCACGAGGTTTTCGGCCATGAAAGAGCGCTCTTGGGGAGTGTTGAAGCGCTGCGAGACAGCCAGACACGAGCGAGCACGTCGATGGAAATGAAAGAGCCTGCCCGTGTTAAGAAACACTAGCAAATGGCAACGTGGTTGCAGAGACCTTGGACCAGCACACGCTGCCTTCACGACACGCCGCGTGAAGTCGTCTGCCGCCAACATGTCATTTGCCTGATTGCCGCCCGCTTCGGTCAGTCTGCCGCGTTTTTCTCCTTCCATTGGACACTCGGCTACAGAAATTGCATCAGACAATTAGCAATAGCATCAAATTCGTCCCGTCAATTTGACTACTAGCGAACGTACCGCACAATGTTGCCAGGGCGATCGATCGTTGTAACACAGGTGGTTGTTGAGCACAGATGAAACTCTGATCCATGGCTGTCAGCCCCGGATTGATGCAGTCGGCAAATGCTCACTTCGTCAGAAGCGTTGGTGTCGACTTAGGCGTGGTCAGGTTGTTGGGTGCGTGACCCAAAGGAAATTGCAAAGTGGAAGCCTCACTCCACAAGCGGCAACCTGCGCCCGATGCAAGCATGCACGCTGCATCTTGCATCCTTAATGTGCGAGGGAGGGAGAAGACACTTCAATCATGGGAATCTCCCAAGTGTTGAGCAAATAGACGCCAAATCCTTCCTGCTTGTCATCCAGAGCTAACAAAAGACCAGCGCTCTGGATGACAAAGTAAGCACCGTGTGTGTTTCCTCTCTCTTTAGGTCGTAAAGCTTGTTCGTCAGGGCTGCTGCTGCACCGCACGCTGCGTCAATCTGGCCTAGATTACAGGCCGGTGTCCGATGGCTAAAACCACCACCCTTGGCTACTTCGACAGCTAACTAGACACGCACAATTGTACGGGCTGGTGGCTGCGTTCCTGGCGTGGTGTCGGAGCGAAGCTTACCGCTGTTGCAGTTGCCTAGTTCCAGCGATCTATGTCAAGCCTTGGAGGTGAGGCGCCTGGGGCT
The DNA here is from genome assembly GCA_033557995.1 of Phytophthora crassamura. Classification (NCBI taxonomy): domain Eukaryota; phylum Oomycota; class Peronosporomycetes; order Peronosporales; family Peronosporaceae; genus Phytophthora; species Phytophthora crassamura. The sequence continues at coordinate 1,667,119 of JAUCED010000005.1, read as the reverse complement.
GGTTACCGGGGGCTGGTTACCCTGTTCTCGTGACTTGCTATCACTCCGTACGGGCTGCTCCACCGCGGCTTCTACGGCACAACTACCAAATTCCTCACATTCTGGGGCACTTCGGCTGCCTCTGACGTTGCTCTGTGGGCGCTTGCCCTTGAATGTATTTGTCTTAGCAGCACTTGTGTCTCGCAGCGCTAATCGCGTTCTGCCGGCTATTCTTACGGCGGTGTTCCCTGGCGGGGGCCGCGGCGACTGCTCGCGCGAACTCACAGCCGCACAAACTACTCTCCTACGTCGTCTCGCCGTTCTCCTTGGTCTCCTTGGTGTTGTTGCCGTCCGCGTCCTCCCTCCTTGCCGCAACTTTGGGTGCACAGCGATCTTCTTTCGCCAACGATGACGTCGATACGCTGCTGTCACTCCCAGGTGGTGCGGGATCACGGCAATGTCGGAGAGTGCTCGGCCCCTCTTACTCTCTTCCCCTGCCCCGAATCGTCCCCAATTCGTCGTGTTGCTGGTGCTTCTTCGTCCGTCCTCGCGGCTTCGCGCTTGTCGTCTCCGTCCCGCTCTTCATTTCCCGTTGCTGTTCTCGTATCGCTTCTGCTCGCCTTCGCCGCATGTCGTGTCCTCGCCGCTGTTCCGCTCACGGTCACCTTGCCCAGCTCGTCCTGCTCCTGCTAGCGCGGCGCAGCGCCGTCGCCTCCCATTAGGACATCACTGTTGCCCTCGGTAGTGTCGCGGCGACTGCCGTCCGATCCAGTGCCTCTGTCGCTGTCATCTCTGTCGCCGTCGTCTCCCTCGCTGTCGTCTGCTGCGTCACTGCGCATGCAGTGCGCGCAATAGCTCTTCGTAGTCAGCTTGGCTGATCCACAGCTTTCTGGGGCGTGGTTAAGTCGATCACCCACGCGTTCAACTTCAAACTCCAGAACGTAGCGACCGGTTCTCGTCCGGTACCGCCGCCTGCGGCACTCCCTGACCGTTTCTCCCGGCTGTAATTGTTTGGGCCGTGGTCGTCGGTTGACCAGGCTGTCCGCACCTCGTCGGCCTTGACCAACGAAGACGTAGACCCGCGGTTCTTTATCTTCTTCCTCGGCGGCGGGCCGTCGCTGCTGTTGCTGCGGTGGGTTGCTGGCTTCACGCACGGCCTCTCGGGCCTCGTTGTCTTCGGGCAGGCGTGTAGCTTGCGGAGCACTGTCACTGCCCGTACTTCCTCGCTCGGCATCCTTCTCTTTCTTCGTCGGCAGGCCTGTGGGGTTGCTCGACCTCGTGGTCGGCATGATCTCCTTCTCGCTCGCGCTGGTTCTCGGTTGCGTGGTCGCTGGGACCTGAAGCTCGTCGGCCTCGGGCTAGCGTTCTGCTGGCGATGGCGTCTTCTGTGGCGGGGGCAACGACTCGTGCTCGCTTGCCACGTCGTCGCTGCACTGCTCCTGCTGCATGGGCTCCATCGACTGGGTCTCCATCATGCTCCGGCGAGGCTGCTGTAGCTGCTTGATTCCGGCGGCTGTCGTCTTGTGCTCCGCTGTCATCGTGCGTTCTCCGTGCTTCTGGTGCTGGTCCTGTGTTGCTCACCTCCACTTGCGTTATGGCTCCTTCCTCTGTCGGCGCGACTGCTGCTGTCACGACCTCGGGCTATTCTCGGCTGCAACCTCTGGTGCTAAGTCGGGCGACTCTCCGTCGTCCTCGTCCGGGTCGACATCAGCTGCTGCTACGGCTTCTTCTCGTAGGTCATGTGCAATGTCCCGGGCCATGTCCTTGAGCAAGTTCGTCGGGTAGTAGTAACGAGCAGTGCGTCACCAACTCCTTTCCAGACTCCAGCATCTTCACTCGGTAGTTATCATAGCCGGCCGCCTCGATGAGATCCGCTGTTTTCGCCCCATCATTAGTTCGTTGGGTTGATAGCCGTGCTTGGTGGTCTGCGGCCCCTCAGGTGCCCGCCCATTTGCTGTCATGGGCCTCTTTGAAAGCCAATGCCCAGTACCCCGCGGGCAGCAATACATGGGTCTGGCCGGGCTCGATCTCCGCGTGCACCAGCCCGTCGTCGCTCATCAGTATGCGCCGTCCACGATACGAACCTCTCTTCCGAACCTCCTACACCATCGTCGACTTGCCCTGCTCCCTCTTGATGTCGGCGTCCGTAAACGGCACGACGCCGAGCTCAGCGCTGTCCACGCGTCGTACAGTGGCTTGCCGGTTCATCTCCGCAGCTAGCTTGCTCATCTCCTTTTCCACCACTTCCTTCGTCACCTGGTGGGGTGGCTTCTTCGCCGGCGTGTCACTTCCGGCCGTGGCCACTCTCACCGCAGCCACCGTGTCCCCCTCGTCGTCGGCGGTCGCGATTAGCTCCTGCAGCGTGATGCAGTTCGTCATCAGCTTCTTCTAGCTCTGCGAGTACTCGTCGGGTTCGGGCAACCTACGGGTCTGCCTATCTCCGGTTCATCGGCCTCGTCCTCGGTCTTCTCCTCAGTGTCTGCTGCTTCCGGTACTGGTCCTCGAGAGAGAGCGTCAGCCACGTAGTTTTCTCTCCCGGGCCGGTACTGGATAACAAAGTATTCCTGCAGGGTCAAGGCCCCGCAATGTAGTCGTCCGGCGGGCTCTTTCGCGGTCATCAGCCACTTGAGTGTGACGTGGTCGGTGACGTTTGTGAAGCATCTTCTGTACAGGTGTGGCCGGAAGAGCCTTACCACCCATACCACCGCGAGACACTCCAGCTCTGTGATGCTGTAGTTGGACACCGAATTGATATTGACCTTGGAGGCGTACGCTTATGCGTACGCCTCCAAGGTCAATATCGGCTGATCGCCGTTCCTTGGTCATGCGCCAGTACCGCCCCCAAGCCTGCCTTCGAAGCGTCCGTGGTCAACTTAAACGGCTTCGTGTAGTCTGGGAAGAGCAGCACAGGTTTGGTGCTTAGCCACGCCTTAGCCCAGGCGAAAGTGTGACGGAGCGGGTCTCGCGAAATTGCTGACGCGATTCCTGCGTAGCCATCGGTTGCCCAGACTGCCGACTGACGGGGGGGGTTACTCCGGTCGGCCATGGGGTCGCTGATCTTGTCACGTTGTGTACCCGTCGGCATGGGCGGTTACGCTCTTCTAGCGCTCTGAAGAGGATGTCTTTGATCTTGATCGGGCATGTGGACGGCACTTGGGATTATTGTCTCCTAAGTGGATACTTCCACACTCAGTCGTCGGGTTGGTTACGCCTGCAGATCGAGAGATACCTCGATCGATCCACGGCGCGCGGGGTTGTCCTTGTCCGCGTGGGTGTCCTTGTCCTTGTCCAATACGTTGCTTGAGCCGCCTCCTGTTAGCGGTGTTGTTGAGGGGTTGAGGGAGATGTGTTGCGACCTGTCTAAGCTTCCAGGCGGTCTTGCGCGTCATCCTTGATCGACTTGGGAGTCCTTCGTCGAGGGGGGCAATATACTTCCCTGCCTCGGAATATGGACCACTTGCGTGCTACAAGGAATCTTTCTCTGTTATCTTCTTAAAACTCTCCATATCCATGTTCTCCTTCCACGCGTCTCTGCCCTCTCGCAGCTGGCTCGAACTTCAACCTATGTACCAATTATTGGGTATCTTGCCGATCTGGATCTTGGTCGATGGATCCAGGTGTGTCGAAATGATTGCACCCTTCTTCGCTCGACATTCGGTCGACCTTTGCTCGACATTCGGTCGACTCGATCCAATCGACTACCGGTATCGCACCGATTTGTTCATGGTCACTTTCGGTCACGGCCGATCGTTGTTCTTCACCAGCCACTTTCCTTCTTCAGCGCTCCACCACAATCGCCCCCTGTCCGTGCCGCATACAGACAGTGGTTGAGGCGCGTGCACCGAGCGCATCCCTTCTCCTCTCGTGCCTTCGCGTCCTGCATCTTCGTATCGTCATGGTGGCCACTCCGTGCGGATCTCCAGCGTCGACAGCGACGCTTCACCTCCTGCGGCTGACGCGGCTCCTACTGGTACGTCTTCAGCTTGCTGGTTGTCTGTGTGCTCCACTGATCTCCTTCTCCTTTGCTTGCAGCTGATGCCGCTTCTCCTTCAGGAAGGGCGCAAGTTGGGGCCAGCTCCGGGCCCACCACATCGGCGGCCGGCGTTACTCCAGACTTGGCTGATGCTGGTGCTGGCGCTAGCGATCAGGGCGCCCATGATGTCCACGGCGACCACGGTCGACAGCGCTTCCCGCCGACCTTCCTCTTGCTGATGCCCATGCACCTGCAACTTCCGTAGCTGGTACGTACTTGATCGTCGGCGCTGATATTGGGGTGAGCACTTTCGACTAACCCTTCTTCCCGGGTGGCCGTTGGTCGTCCTGTAGCCCCAAGCCTGATACCCGCGGCGGTCCGTTGCCATCAACCACTCCTGCCCAGCTCCCACGACGTCGATCCAGACGGCGTTCGTCTGGCGATGACCATCCTCTGGCCAATGCCAAGATCATTCTGTTGCCCCTGGACGAGTCGGCATTGTGTACAAGCATGTCGGCGATCCAGGTGGCCTTGGAGAGGGAGGAGGCCTTCCAGCAACTGCAGGCGGATCACCAGGCCTTACAAGGCCGTCTTGACGCTGCCAGACACCGGATCACGGAGCTGGAGGCGGACTTTGTCCATCAAGCCCAACTCGCGGCACCGTTCGTGCAATTCTGTCAGAACCGCTACGAGAACGCTCGTCGTGAGCTTCAAACAGCTAAACAAGAGTACGACGAAGTTGTCGCGGCCTTGCTGAGCACGAAGGTGACGCCACCCGGATTCGAACTCTGGAAAAGCGGATAGCTCTCGATCAGCAGCAGCACGCTGCCGCAACCGCAGAGCGTGATCAACTGATGGTTGATCTGCGACAGCAGCTCACTGCTGCCTTGTCGCGAACTCCGGTGCAGGCGTCGGCTTCGACCTCAAGCTCTGAGGAGTTGCAGCGGCGACTGGAAGTGGAGATTCAGTGCCGTGTTCACGTCGACGAGGAACTAGTCCGGGCCGAGCATAGTCGTAATCAGCTGCAGGAGCGGCTGAATCAGGAACAGGTTGCGCATGCTCGGACGCAGATGACCTTGATCCGGGTGCAAGATTATCTCGCTCTTCAGGAAGCTTCACAGAAAGCGTTGGAAGAGGGTTCATTCAGACTGCGGCGGCAGGTCGAACGTCTAGAGAAGCGCCTCAAGGAGACTGAGAGCGAAGCAGACGGCGATCTGAGCCTGATGGCCTTCGAACGCGATCAAGCACGTATTCAACTTGATCAAGCCAACAAACGGCTGTCAGATCAGGCCACCCAATTTCATCAGGCCTTTGTCGAGCGCGATAGCACACGGAAAGCCGTTCAGGCTCAAGTTATGTCTCCCTTGATCCATCTTGCGGGGTCTGAGTCGGTTCTGATCCTTATCCATATTTCTTTGAGTCACAGGGGACCAGCTCACGGCTGCTCGGCAGTCAGTAGCTCGACTCGAGCAGCAGGTCGCTGGGTTGATGACGGATGCTACCGCCTTGCGACAGCTCCGTGCAGAGAACGAAAAGTTGCAGGGGGAGTTGGCGGCGGCGAACAAGTCTGCTGACGAGGTCAAGCACGATCGCGAGCGTTTGTTGGCAGAACGGGCCAGCATCCAAAGTCAAATTGCTGGCTTGTCATCGATCGTGCGTCTTCCGGCCACCAGTCTTCCTGCGCCTCCCCAGTCTACTCCTCCCACGTCTCACCCTTCGAACAAGCGTCAATCTCGTCGATTTTCGTCGAGCGAGTCTGCTTCTAAACCGAAGCACAAGAAACGCCGATCTTCGGGAGTACCACGTGATGGTCCAAGATCCGGGTCGCATGGCGACTCCGGTTAATCCAACGCCGAACAATCCAAGGCCAAGCCTTCCAAAGCCAAGTCGAAAGCTAAGAGATCCGGAAAGAGGAAGAAATAGCCTCGGCGCAAGTCGAAATCAGCTCCTGCAGGTGGCGGTAGCGATTCCAGCCCCAGCTCAAGTAATGACTCCTCCTCCAGTGCTGACGATCTGCTTTCCGACACCGCTCTCAATCAACTGCCTGATACCCGAGTAGGTCGATTTGCCTGGATCCCTGGTTATCGGCGTCCGCGTCGGTTCTCCACCCTCCAAGTTGATCCGTGGTCCGCCGTGCTGATCAGGGACATCTGTGTCCGCACCTGCAAGTGGATGATCTCTTTCACGAATGGAGCTGTCCCGACTTCTGGCTGTTCCCGCCCAGATTCGATACGCCTTCTCCTGCTCAATGGGTCTGGCACCCTGACTTGATCACCGCGGCGAGTGTTCAGGCTCTCTATGACACAAACCCCTGGAAAGACCTCCGGAAGCCCATAGTGCCTCGCGCTTTCGATCCGGATGATTGGTTCGACGAACTCTGCCAGCGGTACTTGGCCTTCGAAGAAGAGAATCAGCAGGCCTTCAGGGGGTTCACCCATTCGTTCCCCATCTCCGAAGACATGCGCAAGGGCAGCACCTACTGGCTCACGCTGTACACACGCCGCAAACAACGTCGTTCGCGTGCGGGCCCCAAGTGGAAGAAAGTTCTCGCATGGATACTCGACGGCATGCGACGGGGCTATTGCGATCTGGATATCTTCTTGGACCCGTTCTTCCTTCACTTTCCGCGGAAGAGTGAGCCTGGCATATGGCTCCCTCGCCTCGGGCAGCAGAACGCCCCAACGATCTAGGCACTGCGCTGAAGATCACGGACGCTGCCGAGCCTTGGCGCAACCAATTTCGTGCAACTCCTCGTGATCATCATGGTATGCAGATTGCGCGGCTCGACGGCAAGTTTCGACCGGTAGTGTCTGACGCTGAAAACGATCAGGAGTAGGTCGTCATGATGTAGGTCCTTTTTCAATGATTTCTTTGAGCCTTCTTCTCTTGTATCATGAGCTTGTTCAGCTCGATCGTCGGGGATTTCCCCTTTGATCCAACGCAGTTTCTTCACAAATAAACCCATCCTCCGGATATGCGGCCTCCCCGCACTCCCTTCTCCGCACACTCCCTCTTTACAGCAGCCAGCCTACTGCGAAGAGCTCTCACCACCTTCTTCGTGAGACTGCATCACGTTGAAGCGACTGCGGTTCGCCATCTCCTCTCGAACTCTCGTAGCAGGGCTCCACAATTCAGATCCGCCTCATCCACCCACGTGGGCTCGAAGCCCTCCCAGTGGACCAGGAACTCACGATGCACGCGACCGTAACGGGTTCTCCGGCAAGATCGAACGTCTGCAATCTGCTCCACCTCGTACTCATCGTCGTCCAGCATAGTCTCCCAGCTGTCCTCCGGCAGGATCGCTTCGTCGAATTCGAATCGATCTGCTCCAGGGACCACCAGCTGTACCTTCGGTCGATCAGGGAAACTTCTCACCAGCTTTAACTTGGGCCGGTGTACGATCGGGAAGATGTTGTAATCCGTTCCAGCAACTTCGAGACGAGCAGCGTGATTGTCGATCAGCTCGGCGACACGGAATGGGCCGTGCCACATGTGTGCGAGCTTCTTCGCGTAGCCAGTCTTCACTCAATCCAGGTATAACCACACCTGTGATCCAGTCTCGATCTTGTGCGGTTGAACTTCTTCATTATGTCGCTCGGCGCGACCCTGGATGGCTTCTCGCAGCCGTTCATTCACGTGTTCCCGTGCGCGCTGGTAGTGCTCCTGGATATGATTCCTCCATCGGCGGGCGTCTCGGTCGCGGCGCCGCGTCGTGCCTACAGGAAGGGCAGCTTCCAGCGTTGACCGTGGATCCTAGCCGTGGGCTAAGAAGAACGGAGTGTCGCCACCCGTGCGGTCTTGAGCCCAAGGTGAGCCGCTCCGCGGACTCGTCCCAGTCCCGCTGGTCGACGTCCGCTACGTACATCTTGAACGAGCGTGTCACCGTCTGTACCATCCTCTCTGCTGATCCGTTGCTTTGCGGGCGATAAGCCATAGTGGGGCTCTGCTTATGTCCCACAATCCGGTTAAAAGCGCGGAAAAATCAGACATGAACCCCGGCTCTCGGTCGTGCCGAATAACCTCACTGGCGCCGAAACGCCTATAGACGCATTCTTCGTAGTTCTCTGCGATCGTCTGAGCCGTTCGGGAGCCGCTCGCCTTCGCGATCACGTAGCCCGTGAAGAGGTCGACCCAGATCAACAACTCGGTGTTCCCTTTGAACGACTTCATGAGCGACGAGATGTGCTCCATCGCTTTAACCTGGAATGGGTACGTCGCCTGTATGTTCCCAGGCGACTCTCCTTGAAGTAGCGGGCGCCCCTTCCCTGTTCCACAGTCCACGCATTCACTCACATATTTCTGCACACTTCGGAACAGGCCACGCCAGTAAAAGTGCTTCCTGATCAGCGCGAATGTCCTCACGATCCCCTGATGTCCACCTTCCAGGCTCGCATGGTAGTGGTGGACGAAGTCTTGTTGCAGCGTCTAGGGGACGACTACTCGCACGATCGAGTCTCGGTCTGCGCCCAGCTTCGATCCCGCTGAGCAGTACAAGAGCAATCCGCTTTCATCCAAGTCATACTCAGCAGCGATCTTGGCACAGGATTTCGCCTCTTCTGCTGACAAGTTCGCCACATTGCCCTGCAGGTAAGCCTTCAAGTGTACGATCCACTCTTCCTCATCTTGCGCCTATAAGACTCGATCGATCATCATCCGTTGTACCACAGATTCTTGCAGAGTCTCGGGCCTCAGGCGACGGCGTCGACTGGCTGTACGTGTGCGATCGCCATGCAGACCGGGGCTTCGATCTTCGGCAGCAGAATTTCGTCTAGGCGATTGAGTGTGATCAAGTCTTTCCGGTCAGCTTCGGAGGTAACCTTTGTACCGGCTTCCTCTTTCAAGGCTGCGTTGGCTAACTTGTCCGCACTCTGGTTGCACTCTCTCTTGACATGAAGAAGTTCGTGTTTCAGCCACGGCTTCAGTCGGTCCAACGCCTTCTGTCGCAGCAGCTGCAGCTTCGAAGTTTTGCAATCGATCTCGCCTCGCACCTGGCAGATGATCAAGTTCGAATCACCGCAGATCACGATTCGCCCCCGGTCCAATGTCGGAAGCAGATCGAGTCCAAGCAACATACCGTGATACTCGGCTTCGTTTACGATGATCTCCGGCAAATATCCAGACGCCGCGGTTACGATCGTCCACTCTGGTAGCTTCCAGATCACAGCGCAGAATGCACCGACCTTCCGTTTCACGCTAGCAGATCCGTCGAAGCTAACAACCAACAGCTCCTCGTTCACTTCCACCGTAGGCGGCAGTGTGACGACGACTTTGCGTGGCTGTTTCCTCGGCGCGATCGCGACCAGCGCTTCGTCCATGTCTGACCGAGGCGTGATGCTTTCCGCAAGTGTACCCAAGATTTCGTCTTCGCCCTTGGCGCACTTGACGATCTCCAGCATCCATCCTGACAACAAGGCTGCCCACTTGTCCAGTCGACCATCGAAACCTGACGAACTGAACACCCACGCTAGCGTGGAATGCCGGGACAGCACCTTGATCGATCGGGTCATCAGTTGGGTGTAACATACATCCAGGATCCGAAGCAAGGCCAAGACCTCCTTGTCGACCGTGCTGTTATTCAGTTCGTTGGACTTCAAGGTTCGACTGGTGAAAGTCACTGGCCAGTACACGCCCTCGTGTTCCTGCATGTGCGCAGCGGAAATCGCCCACTGACTCGCGTAGAGCACGACTACGGGAACTCGATCGGGATCAAAGTGGCGGAGAGTTGGTGTTGCGATGACCTTAGCTTTCAACAAGATGAAGGCGCTAATAGCTCTCACCCATCGATCTTCTTCTTCGATCGGCGATTCATCGCCCGCGGTTGGAAGTCTATCACGTCTTTCGCTTCTCTGTCGGAACTCATGGAAATCCACTTCTCGCAACTCGTACAAGACCGCTGCATAGATCGCGAAATCCTCGGTGAATCGACTGTAATAGTTCAGGCTTCCGAGGAAGGACTGCATCGACCGGAGCGAGGTTGGGAAGACAAGTTGCCCGACGCCTCAAGATCTTCTGGCTTCGCCTCGAGACCCTCAGCGGACACCCGATGTACCAAGTAGTCGACCTTGCGGCATTCCCAGAAACGCTTGACCACGCTGATCGACAGATTCCACTGGTCGCAAGCGTCCAGGAGCCTCTCGACTTTCTCGCAGAGGTTATCCCATGCAGTGGGGCTGCCGTAGCTTTAGCGTCAGAGGAAGACACAGACTCAGAGAGTCTCTAGTAGTATTGATAGCTTGCAAACTCTATACGAGAGTTTGCACGAGTACCTTAATATAGCTAATTAAGGACTCCAAGAGACAGAAGTACCTTAAACAAGGCTAGTGAACTCTTAGGCTTCAAATGTGAACTGAATGTATTGTTCTTTATCGCGGCAGAGCCGCTTGTTGTCTGAATCTATAGGACTCACTATCTATCATAGTAGAGCCTAGTCTAATGCATATCCATTGGCTGTGAGCCACCCACTGCTATCTGGTGTGGCTCACAGAACATATGTGTGGTACCTAACTTGTGTGCACCACACTATTTAATGTAACCCCGTTACACCCTCCCCCACCAAGACGCCGGATACGGAGGGTCGTATCCGGACTAAGAAAACACTGACGCCACAAATCAGCCGAGGCTGCGGCGGAGAGGCAAGCGCGGACTGCGCGGCGCCTCTAGCGTGCTACACGCATCGGTAGGCACTGCCACCGCTCACCAACAAAAGCCTCATGCTTATCAAGCCGGTGGGGCCACTCATGTTCAGCCTAGGGCGCCGTGAGAGCTTGTCGGAGCCAGCTCGTGCAGTCCCAGACTGTATTACGTGCATGGCACCGCCTCTCCAGCGCGTTCTACGCTTTGTCCAACGCCGACAAGGTATCCATACCTGGCACAGAGGCTTTCGAATCCGAAGGGGGTCTTGTTCCTGCGCTCCGCGCTCTGGAACGCCGCGTAGCGGCTATTGGTTTGAAGTTGAGCCCGGCAGGGCAGGGCGGCATGCCGTCCGATACTACAGCTGACGCTGCAGCCTTCGCAGCATACCGTCACGCTGTTGCAGCTCGTGCACGACTGTGCAGCTGGCAAATAGACTCGTGGTCCTAGACCAATGAACTGATGGGGCTGTCAAAGCCCATAACAATAGACGCCGCGCGTCATAGGTGTTGGCTCTGGGAGCCGGGTGTGGTGTGGCTTCCGCGTAGATGGCCACGGCCACGGCGCTTTACTAAGCATAAGCAGGAGCATTGCGCACGCTCTTACTGCATGGGCAGCTAATGCACTAGGTGCTGGCTGCCACAACAGTCCTAGGTCAGGACTTGAGCTCGGTCACTGACCCATGAGCTCCCCCACCTAGTGGGAAGAGCTGTTTGACCGCTCACGCGGCCGGAGGCCCTGCCTTGGCTGGTGATCATGGCGATCAAAAGCGTCGACGACGTCGGGGCAGTCTTGCCGTAGAGGTACCTCAAACTCCCATGAGTTCTCTGAGTGGGGATACCCTCTCCACTTCACCAGATACTGGTATTGCCCCTGGTAACGGCGTCGGGCTAACAGCCTTTCCACATGGTAGTGGAGATCACCTCGCTCGTCGAGCAGCGCCGGCGGCGCCCGTGGCCTCGCACGTTGAGGAACCTGTCCGTCCTGAGGAGTTGGAGAGCTTGGAGAGATCGCTGAGCGACGTGCGTCAGACCCTGGAGCGCCATGGGCGGAGGCTCGATCAAGCCGAGAGGGAGTCTGACACCACCGTGAATGAGATCCGCGATCTCCAGGAGCGCCTCCAGTGGTGTGAGGCTGCTGAGTCGGCGACTCAACGCCTGGCGCGCCTGAGCAAGGTTTCGCGCGGCTGGAAGGTCAGGTCGACCTGTTGCTGCGACTTCAGCAGGGCGCTGTGGCTCCGCCACGCGGCGCCAGCTCCTGAGAACCCACATGGGCCGGGTCCCGGTACGGCTTGAGCAAGCCAACGTAAAACACGGCGTGCGTACGCATCTTCTTCGGAAGATTGAGCGTGTACGCCAGGCCCTTCTTGGCCACGACCGTGAACGGCCCCACGAAGCGCGGGCGCAACTTGGTCTTGAAGACCGCAGACACTGCATGTGTAGGTAGGTTTTTAGCGTTAAGCAACACTAGGTCCCCGACCTCATAACGTTCAACATTGCCTCTGCCTTTGGCTTCCGCTTGTTCCTTTTGCTTGTCTTGGCTTTCAGCCATTGCGTCACGTACGTGTCGAAGGACACTTAGACGCGTTGACAGGAACTCGTCAACCTGTTTACGAACAGTGAGTGGGCTGACATCAGCAAGCCGATCGGCTATCTCTCCCCCACCAAGCCCAGGACCACGGAGTGGCAGCGTCAGCGGGACGCGCGGGTGGGTGAGGCCGTTCACGTAGAACGGAGTGTAGCCCGTGGAGGCATGCACAGCGTTGTTCAACGCAAACTCGACGAGTGGAAGCATAGCGCTCCAACGCTTCGGCGTTTCAGCGCAAATGCTACGAAGAATGTCTTCGACAACGCGATTCACGCGCTCAGTCTGACCGTCGGTCTGCGGATGGTCCGCTGTGGACATGTCCAACTTGGTGCCAAGCACCTTAAAGACAGCGTCCCAAAACTTCCCAGTGAAGCGGGGGTCTCGATCAGAGACAATCGATGCGGGCAGCCCGTGTTGGCGGAAGACCCGATCGAGAAACAGCTTCGCTGTCCCTTCACCGTCCACGGTGTCCGGCACAGCCGCTAGATGAGCCATCTTGCTCAGACGGTCAACGAAGACCACGATGCCCGTGTTACCTTCCGAGTCCTTTGGAAGGCCAAACACAAAGTCCAAACTCATGGACTCCCAACACCCAGAGGGTACAGGCAAGCTTGCCAGCGGCGCGGCCGCATGCGGTGAGGCTTCACCCGCTGACACGTCTCACACGTGCGCACGTACATGCTCGTCCACTTGTACAGCTTGGGCCACCAATAGGTCCGGCTCACAGAGCTGTAGGTCTTCTCGCGACCGAGGTGGCCGCCAAGCGGTGTATCATGCGCCTCGTAGAGGATACGATACTTCAAATCCTCGTCATGAGGGACCACGACTCGAGGAGTGTCCTCCGCACTCGTGCTGTAGTACAGCAGACCGTCAGCGACGGAGTAACGGTGCAGGCTCGCGTGCAAGCGCGCCGACAATGTCTTGTCCGAGTTTTCAAACTCCTTGCTCCCAAGAGCACGCAGCAGGGCGACACACATGTCGTCTCGCGCATACGCAGCGCGTATCAAGTCCGTCACCGACGAGGTCACCATCGTGACATGAGCAAGCTCATAGTCCGGTCGCCGTGACAACGCGTCTGAAAGACCATTCTGCCTGCCAGGCTTGTACTTCACCTCGAAGTTGTACTCCGCGAAGAAGGACAGCCAACGGGCCATCCTTTGCGAGAGGTGAGGCGACTGGGTCGGAGTGCGTAGTGACGCATGATCAGTGAAGATCACAAACGGCTTAGAGCCCAGCAGGTGAACCCTGAACTTGACGAGAGCATACTTCATCGCAAGTAGCTCTTTGTCATGAACTGGATAGTTCTTCTCTGCAGCCTTGAGCTGGCGAGACTCAAACGCAATCACGCGTTCACGCCCTTCGGCGTCTGCTCGCAGCAGTGCGCAGCCGATGGCGAAGTCCGATGCGTCACAGACGACACTGAATGGGCGTTCAGGGCCTGGCAATGCCAGGATCGGTGCATGAAGGAGACTTTCCTTGACTGCCTCGAAGGCCCCTTGATGCTCGGTGTTCCAACACCAGTCCTCATCCTTCTTAAGGAGATTGGACAATGGCCGAGCCATCTCAGCGTAGTTCGCGCTGTACTTGTGCAAGTAGTTGGCGAGGCCAAGCCACTTGCGTAAGTCCTTTTGGTTCTTGGGAACCGGCCAGTCAACGATGGCCTTAACCTTAGCAGGATCTGCTCGAAGGCCGCGCTTCCCAACGAAGCATCCTAAGAAAGGAATTTCTTCAGCGCCGAAGATGCATTTTGATGCGTTAGCGTACAGCTTGTTGGTGCGCATGCACTCGAGCACTGCTCGCAAGTGGTCAATGTGGTTCTCCACGTCAGACCGACCGTGCTCCGCACGACTGTGGACGAAGATGTCGTCGAAGTACGTTTGAGCAAACGCCCGCAGGGGCCTGAAGAGCTGTGTCACCAGACGATTGAACGTCGCAGGCGCGTTCGACAGCCCTTGGGGCATGACCAGCCACTCCCAGAGCATACCGCTCGGAGTGCTAACCGCTGTCAGCGGAATGTCACTCGCTCGCATGAGCAACTGGTAATAACCATCGACCAAGTCGAGCGCACTGTACATCGTGCAGCCAACCGTATTGTTCTGCAGAACATCCTTCCTAGGAATCGGCGTCTGTGCCGGAATGGTGGCAGCGTTGAGCTTATTGAAAGCATGAACGATGCGCCACTTGCCATTAGGCTTTCTGACACAGAACGTAGGCGTCGAGTGCGGAGACTTGCTCTCACGTACCATGCCCGCCGCGTGCTTGGCACTGAAGAACGCGTCAATGACGTCGCACTGCTCCTTCGGTAAGGGCCACTGCCTCGTTACGCAGTATTTGGTTCCAGGAACCAAGTCAATCTCATGACGGACACCTCGATCCGGAGGTAAGCCAGTGGGCGGGTCATTCGAGACCACATCCTGGAACTCCTTAACCAAAGGATAGAACGGATCCGATGGGTCCTTCAGGATCGAAGACCCACTTCGCGCACTGAGTGCCTCCTTCGTGTCCTCAAGGACAGCTTCATCCATAAGCGACGAGGAGTTCAATTCCTCCTCCGGTCGTATCATGACCACTTCGGCGAGCGCGCCAGCCTTTAAGGCATTCCCAAAGTCGGGAATGGACATCTCGTCCAGCTCTAGCAGAGCAGCCACTGTCGGAATAGCCTCGAGGCTGACGTTGCCCTCGGCTTCACCAGTCACTCCATCAACGAGTGTGTATAGCTGCTCGCTATCATCGTCCACGACGGACACGTCCTGTACCAGGACCTACACCTTGCGTCTCGCAGTCGCCATCTGGCGTCGCTGCCGCCTCCTCGCGGAAGCTGTACGCCTCGGAGAGGCCAGCGTGTTCAGACTGAAAGTCTCGTCAGGTGTCGCCACCTCTTGCTGCTCTGATTGAGCCGGCGTGGAGCCGCAACGCTCACAGCCCTCGCTCAGCGGGTTACGTGCCGCTCCACGCGCATCACTAGGGCCACGCCCAAGATGCCTCGACTCAGTGTCGACCCCGCCATTACCGGCAGGCAGTGATGACTCGCAGTCACTCGGAGTCTCACTCAGTGGGTTACGTGCCACTCCACGTCCAGCCCACAAGCAGTGCTCGGGACTCTCGTCTTCGACGCCAGTGTTCATTAACTCGGACACTCCAATGTCCAGCACATTGACCGACTCGGTCCAGTGCCCGCGCCAATAGCGCTTTTGCTTCCTAGCAGAGGTGGGTTCATGACTCGCCAATGCTCCCCTAGGAGGCAAGCGCGTAGCGCCTAAGGTCTTCGACCGCCAGTCGATCCATGGTTCATGGCGCTCCAGCCATGCCATGCCGAGGATGAGGTCGTACCTCGAATCCAGGTCGATGACCAAACAGCGTTCAACGCTATCGAAGTCCAGAAACTTCACGCCCAGGTTCACAGGAACCTTGGGCACCGTGACACGGGTCCCCGTCGCAAGACGGACGGTAACGATGTCACTCGAACGCGCTTTCAGCGCCTCAGCGTACTGCTGACTTCCTTCCATCGTGGAGCGCCGAGCATAGTTGCCCGACGCTCCGGAGTCGATAAGGATCTTCCATGGCTTCTCAAAGCCCTTCACGGTCGCTTCCACGACCAGCAAGCCCGGCTTGCATACACGTCCCGTGTTGTTAGAGAGCACGGTGCTCTTTGGGGCTAAGCCCTGCCGACCTCCTCCCTGAGGCTCAACAGAACTCAGTTCTTCTTCCCCAGCAGGGCGCCCCGCGCTTACTGGGACTTGGCGTTTCCCCGCCACGAGCCAGGCTTCTGCTCAGAAGCGGAGGTTCGGCCCGACGGAGCCTGGCGCTGCTTGCGCAACGGGCAACCCGGACGCAAGTGTTGCGTGCTGCCGCACACATAGCATCGACGGATGCCGATACGCTGCTCTGCAGCCTGAAGCTCGGCTTCCTCATCTTCAGCGTAGCTGAGGTCCATAGGCACTGCGCCATTGGACGCATCAGAAGCTCCGGAAGAGCTGGCTCGGGAAGCCGTCCAACCAAGTCGCGACGACTTGAAGTTGAACTCGGCGTTCAACGCCACGTTCACGGCTTCCTCAAAAGAGGTCGGGTGAACACGGAAGACTTCCGTCCTGGCCACGCCAGTGCGAAGGCCTTCCATGAAGACGGTCACAGCGACCACTTCAGGAAGAGGATCCGCCGCCATGCCGGCGAGAAGAGTTCTCAACTCCTGGACGAAGTCGAACAATTCCTTCTTACCCTGACGGGTAGACAGGAAGCGTGACCTCACGCGATACGCCTGGTTAGGCGGCGAGAACACTCGCGAAAGCTGGGCCTTCAGCTGATCCCAAGAAGGGAACGCAGTGTCCACAGACGTGCCACACGTCAGGGCCCACTCTCGCGCTCGGCCACCGAGCTTGGAGATCGCAAGCGCCACGCGCTGCTGCTCGGTCTTGAGCATGGCGGACGCCATGGCCATTTCGACCTCTCTGATCCAGAGCAAAAGGCTTTCGCCTTCCTTGCCCTCGAAGTCTTGACGCTCAGCATGAGCGGTTTAGCTCGTGGAGCATCGTCCGATGCAGGCCTAGGCGTCACAGACGCCGCGGCCGCAGTCATCTTCTGCTGGACGTGCTCCAACAGAGCATTCTCATACTGAGAAAACGCCTCCAGACGCGCGTTCACCGCGTCGGGGCCTTGCGAAGCAAGATGGGCCACACCTTCCGGGCCGATCAAGGACATCAGCTTATTAAGCCCGTCCTGTTGGTTCGGGGGTAAGTGGGCAAATTGCTCCATCCTCACAGAGGGACAGTCGTAAGACTCAGGTGTCGGATTGACTACAAGTGCTACCAAGTGCAGCGGGGCTGCCGTAGCTTTAGCGTCAGAGGAAGACACAGACTCAGAGAGTCTCTAGTAGTATTGATAGCTTGCAAACTCTATACGAGAGTTTGCACGAGTACCTTAATATAGCTAATTAAGGACTCCAAGAGACAGAAGTACCTTAAACAAGGCTAGTGAACTCTTAGGCTTCAAATGTGAACTGAATGTATTGTTCTTTATCGCGGCAGAGCCGCTTGTTGTCTGAATCTATAGGACTCACTATCTATCATAGTAGAGCCTAGTCTAATGCATATCCATTGGCTGAGCCACCCACTGCTATCTGGTGTGGCTCACAGAACATATGTGTGGTACCTAACTTGTGTGCACCACACTATTTAATGTAACCCCGTTACATCCCAAGTGGAGCTTGTTACCACGATGTCGTCGATGTACGAACGTCTGCCAAGCATCGACGGCTTCAGTTCGGGTTCAGGTTCTCCATCCTTGAACACGTCGACTAGTCGCGAGGGATCGTGATCAACCTTGATCCGAAGATGTCCATACAGCGCATTGTCAAGCAGTCGCTGATATATTTGCGGCGCGTTGTTCAAACCGAAGAGCATGCGATTCCACTCGAAGAGTCTGAAGGGCGTGATGAACGCGGAGATCAGCATCGCGCGTTCCGTCATGGAGACTACCCAGAAGCCACTCGGCATATCCAGCGAGCAGTACCAGAGTACTTTGACCAGATCATCCAACAGGTCGTTGATTAACGGCATGGGGTACACCATCAACCTCGTCAGGCCATTCACCAGTCGGTAATCGATACAGAGCCGGATATCGACTCCATTCTTCTTAATGATCACGAAAATTGGTGACGGCAAAGGTGAGGTCGAGTGGGAGATGATTCTCGCGGACAGGAGACATTTGAGTAGATCAGACAACTTCTATCGGAACTGTGGAGCAACTCGTCGGACGCGCTGAGCGACCGGAGTGGCGTTTCCCACGTCGATGTCGCAGACGGCACCGCGTGCAGCAGGGGGAAGCGCGTTGCCCTTCCCGATCAAGAGATATCGACGTCGCCAGATGATCCGTCGCAGTCGGTCGATGTCTTCGACCGTGTTCCCTTCCGGAGCTTCGATCTGAATATCATCGATCGTCACCTCTTCCGTGGTGGCTCCAACGTCAGGCAAGATTGCCATCTGCTTCTCGAGATCTTCGACGATCAAGTCCCTCCCTTCGTGGAAGCAGACCTCCTCGTCTTCACGAGTTTCATCAGTCTTGGGTTCCACTTTCACCGGTTGATCGGCGCCTGTGGGAACGTTAGCGTCTGTGGGAACGTCGGCCGACTCTTTCATCACGTCGGTCGAGCCTGTAGTCGGTGGCTCCTGCTCCGGCTCGGGCTTCGGGTCTAATGGCGTCGGCTCTGGGATGACCGAATTGGCTTCCCGTACAGCCGCGACAGCTACAACTGGTTTCAAGGCTGCTTCTTCGCGTTTCAGAATGTCCGTCGGTGAATCATACTTTGGTCGATCCACCATTGGTCCATCGTACTCCGGGTCAGGCCCCTTCTCTTCCCGTTGATCCACAGTTGCTTCATACGCGAGATTCTGCCACTCAGTGTAACGTCGCGATCCAACGGAGATGAGTCCAGGAAGGCGCGGAGTCAGATCCTTGGCAAGCCAGAGTCCCAGTCGCGTGAGTCTCGCAGTGGCAACGTTTCGTCACTGACGTTCGTGATCTTCAGATACTGCGTACGGCCCAGACTCACCATCATGATAGGGACCCATTTCTCTCCACGTTCAATCCACAATTTCTCCCGTTCTAACGCTTGTGGTCGGCGTATCAGTATCGCCGCAGATTCCCCGGCTTTATGCGGACACTCTGGTCGAGTTTGACATCGTGGCTGCTGCGGCTGTACAAAGGACGACGGCCAGCCAGCTGGGGGGGATGCGCACTTCGTCCGAGAGACACATAGTCCCGTCGGCTAGGTCGAGGCGGATCCCGGCTGGGATCATGACGTTTATGCCCAGGATAGCGTCCTGGCCAGCCAGATCTCCGACCCACGCGTCGAAGAAGCAGATGCCAACGTGATCTTGATCGTGGTACGTCCCAAAGTCGTGTACACACTCTCTCCGATCCCAACGCATTCTTGTCTCTGACTCTCGTCTATGATGCAACCAACCTTACGAGCAAAGGTGGTGCTGATGATCGAGACTTCAGCGCCGGAATCCAAGAGCAGTGTCGCCTTGGTGTTGTTGATCTTCCCAGTGGCCTTGGCTGCTTGAACCACTTGCCTGGGGCATGATATTTCCAGTAGCGCGCGATTCTCCAGGTAAGAGATCCCAACCTGGATCGGTGTGCGACAACTTCCTCATACTCTGCATGGATCTTGGTTTCCCAGGCTCCGTGTCAGGCGCATGACCCTTCCAGTAGCCACGCAATTCCCCATCAGCCAAGTCGAGTTCCATAACAACATCTGATCGAGAAAACTCGTCGCGCCGCAGGCTTGTGATCGCCGCGGTACGTGCTTCGGGAACTCCACATGTATTGTTGGTCAGGATTGTCGGCGTACTAACCCTCGACTTCGGCTGCCTCTCAACGTATGCAAATATGCAGAACTTAGAACGCTCGGCTCGTACCAGTTTCCAAACTGGCGAGCGTTCTAGTTTAACATCTTCTCCGCGTTGGATGGCAGCATCCCGGCGTGTTGCGTTGGGTTGTACCACTGGCGGATCAAGTTGTAAAACTCTTCCATCGGGCATTTGCCGGCGTCGTGGATCTCGCCGCAGGTACGGCACACGTACAGGCAGTGATCGCCTGGGTGACCACGTCGACCACACTTCTCGCACGTCAGGCGCTTCCAACACCCCAGATCGGAGTGCTTCGTGAAACCACAGTGCGAGCACGGTGGTGGACGATCTTCCGCATGTTGACCATTGTCACCATCGGCCCGGTTTGGCGTCCGAGCATCATCCCAAGGCTTCGGGCGTTGAGTCTCCTGCTTCTTTCGGTCGGCCGCGGCAGCTACGTAGACCTTGGCCTGAGGTTGATCGTCCTCTGACCCGCTGTTCTCCGACTCCGATCCGGATCCAGCGTTGCCTTGCGAAGCTTGGATCGCGCGCACAGCTTGAGCCGTCTTCGATGGAGTAGCTGCTTGACCGGGTGGCACCTTCTGGCGGAACTTGTTGGAGCCAGCCGCTGCCTTGCCTTGGCGGGCTTTAGCTCGCTGGTGCGCACGCAGCGTTTCTTCAAGAGTCTCCGCGTCGGGCAGTCTCAGAAGTACAAGCTGATCGGCCGACTCGCGGTCGTCCAACGTCTCAATGAAGTGTTCGACATGTTCGCGACGGGCCGGTGGAGAACCATCGTTGATCGGCAGCTTCGCACGCATTCCGGCCACGTTCAGCCGGTGCAGGTACTCCAGTGGCGACTCATCCGATCGCTTGCGCGCATGGTAATACTGGCGCGCGACCGATACTCCGCACCCGCAGTACTGCACCATGAAACCATCGAAGAGATCCTTCCAAGTGCTACGCGTGGTGCGACCCAGCTGGTGGTGCCAGTTTCGAGCCGGTCCAGTGAGCAGATCGCCGAACACGATACACTTCCCGCTGTCCGGGGCTTGATCACGCACAAAGGCTAACTTCACCTTACCGATCCAACTTATCGCGCGCCCTTCATCGCCGTCTTTCCCCGAGAACTCCTTCAGCTCAGAGATGGCGGACAGCCTGATCCGTGGGGCCATTGTGCCGCCTGCAGCAGAAGCGCTAGCATTGGCGACTGTTGCCTTCGGGATGCACCAACGCTCAAATCATCCAGATCGTACTCGTCCTGATGGATCATGATTTGATCCCGCCGACTTCATGTCGTCGTCTTGAGACTCAGGCGCTCCGGTATGCCTAGTGCTGCTGGAGGTGGCGGCAATGGCGGGGTCGATCCCGTCCCTTGCTGTTCGCTCAGGAACCGTGACATGGCTGCGTTGAAGTACGTCTGCAGGCGACCTGTCGATTCCTGGCCACCTGCTCGTGACGCGTCATCGAGTGCGGCGCGCACCTGCGTCGGAAAAGGCGGGAATGTCGTGAAGCCAGGCGTCGCTGTCGGAGCAATGCTCGCGGCATGCTCTTGCAGCTGCTTGAATCCCGATGGACCCATTGTCATCCTGGACAGTCCGATCGAGGAGCTGCTCGACTCATTCGAGCCCGCGTCCGACGTGGCCGAGGCATATTGCGACGATCCGCTGCGCGGGGTTCGAGCCGCCTCAGACTTGATCGGCACATTGATCTCCGGCATCGGCATGGCGAAATGGTTGGGCGTCGGCTGGCTCGGTGTGATTGGCTCCGCCTCCGTTTTCATCGGAGGGTTCATACCCACCAGAGCGGCCAGCTTGTCGACCAGGCCTTCGATCGCCTTCACGATCGTCCCCAGCTCCATGTCGAAGAGCATGTAAGCGTCGAAGGCTCCCGTCGTGAACCCGGCTTCCTTCAGGACGTGAAGGATAAGCTTCACCGCCTCCAGCTTGTTCTTTGGCTCCCTGGGCACGGTGATCGGGCCACGCAAGTTACCGATCAGCTTCAGCCGCATGATCTTGAACACGGGGTCTCCAGTGAGCTGCGCCTGCAGCTCCTTCCGGTGGTAGATCAGCTCGAGCTGTTCCTCCGACCAGGCATCCGATCTGTCTCGTTCATCAGGATCATACTCCGAGGCCTTCACCTTCATCCGCGGAATCTTCGTCGATCCCGATCCGGAACGAGAGGACGGGGGTGAGCTTGTGGAAGAAGGTTCTTTGGCTTTCGCCGCTGAACCTCCTTCCGGCGGATCACGACTTGCGTCGCGATCCGCGGGGGTCCCCGTAGGGACCTGGGGAGGGGGTTGAGGTTTCATTTCCAGCTCAACTGCCAGATCCTCCTCCTTCACGTCGCCGGAGCTCCTCCCAGCACTCTGGCGATCGGTGTATCCTTCTTGCTTCAGCGGTGTCGACGGTGATTCACCTTCCGTCGGCACGCCAATCCCTGGCTCCATCTTGATCTTCACGTCTTCTTCTTCGGTGGACTCACGGTGAAATCCTGAGTCACCAGAAGATCCGGGCACGCGCACCATTGTGGAGGAGCGGGTCTCTCGAAATTGCTGACGCGATTCCTGCGTAGCCATCGGTTGCCCAGACTGCCGATTGACGGGGGGGTTACTCCGGTCGGCCGTGGGGTTGCTGATCTTGTCACGTTGTGTACCCGTCGGCATGGGCGGTTACGCTCTTCTAGCGCTCTGAAGAGGATGTCTTTGATCTTGATCGGGCATGTGGACGGCACTTGGGATTATTGTTTCCTAAGTGGATACTTCCACACTCAGTCGTCGGGTTGGTTACGCCTGCAGATCGAGAGATACCTCGATCGATCCACGGCGCGCGGGGTTGTCCTTGTCCGCGTGGGTGTCCTTGTCCTTGTCCAATACGTTGCTTGAGCCGCCTCCTGTTAGCGGTGTTGTTGAGGGGTTGAGGGAGATGTGTTGCGACCTGGCTAAGCTTCCAGGCGGTCTTGCGCGTCATCCTTGATCGACTTGGGAGTCCTTCGTCGAGGGGGGCAATATACTTCCCTGCCTCGGAATATGGACCACTTGCGTGCTACAAGGAATCTTTCTCTCTGTTATCTTCTTAAAACTCTCCATATCCATGTTCTCCTGCCACGCGTCTCTGCCCTCTCGCAGCTGGCTCAAACTTCAACCTATGTACCAATTATTGGGTACCTTGCCGATCTGGATCTTGGTCGATGGATCCAGGTGTATCGAAATGATTGCACCCTTCTTCGATCGACATTCGGTCGACTCCTTGCCCGCGAAACCGTCGATCCAATTAACTACCGGTATCGCACCGATCTGTTCATGGTCACTTCGGTCACGGCCGATCGTTGTTCTTCGCCAGCCACTTTCCTTCTTCAGCGCTCCACCACAAAAGCCTCCTCTTGCGACGCGCCCCACTCCCAATCGTTCTCCTTCCGCATCAAAGATGTCAACGGCACCATCTTCGCGCCAAACTCCCGCACGAATCGACGGTAGTAACCCGCGAGGGCTACAAACCTCCGCACTTGCACCTCGTCCGTGGGCACCGGGAAGTCCACGATCGCCTTCACTAGTCGGTCGGTGGGCTTAACGCCTTCCTGCGTCACGTTGTGGCCGAGTATTACATCTCAGTCGCAGCAAATTAGCACTTCGACGCTTTGAGGCTCAGACCTGCCTGCGCCAGTCTCTCCAGGACAACGGCGAGCTCCATCACATGCTCGGCGACCGTCCCCTTCGTAAATATGATAACGTCGTCCAAGTAGACGAGGCAGGAGACCCAGGTGAGACCTCTCAGCACGCAGTCCATCAGTCTCTGAAACGAGCTGGGGGCATTACAAAGCCCAAACGGCATCCTCTTGAACTGGAAAAGCCCTCGCCTCATTGTGAACGCAGTCTTCGCTCGATCCTCAGGCGCGACGCCCAGCTGCCAGTATCCGGCGTGAAGGTCCAGGCTGGTATACCTTCTCGATCCATGTAGTGCCTCCAGCGTCTCATCTACCCGTGGCAACGGGTAGACGTCCTTGGCCGTCACGGCGTTGAGGGCTCTGTAGTCAAGAAGCGCACACTGCCGTCCTTCTTTTTCGCCATCACGACCGGGAAGCCCCACGCGCTTTCACCTTCCTCGATCACGTCGTTGCGGAGCATGTTGCCCACCTCGGCGTCGATCACCTCATTCTCCTTCACTGCATGGCGCCTGCGATGCAGCACGATCGGTGCCGCATCACCGGTGTTGATGTGGTGTTGTACGCTCGTCTTGGCTAGGGATGGCACCCCTCTTTCTTCTCTACGATCTCGCGATAGTTCCTCAGCAAGTTGATCACCAAGTCGCGATCCTCTGTCTCCATCTTCCTAATGCTGAGGATGTCCTCGTTCGCTAGCGGCCGGCTGCTTTCCTTCTTCAACGCCGTCACCCACTGAGCAACGCGCTCGCGTTCGAGCTAGCCGTTCAGCGACAAGATCTGCATGCTCTCGTCCGTGGGAACCCAAGTTCCCAGGGCCTCTCGCGCGGGAAGCTTCTCGCGCCGGCCTTCCAAGTTCAGCACCGACACCTGTACCTTGCCGTCGCGCACGGTGTCCACCGTCGGCGCGAGGATCAAATGCCGCTTGCTCGTGGGCTTTGGCAGGAACACTCCTGTAGTCCCTTCCTCTGCGTCAACAGGCACTCGTACCAAGCTCTGGGTGTTCGTGCGTAGCTTCACCGTCTTGGCGAGCCGCACCATGGCTCCCCGATCCTCACCTTCCCGCCGTAGTGGCAAGTGAAAGATAGGATCACCTTCTGCCCGCTCGTGTATCGATACTTGAGTTCTCTGGTGGCGAAGTCCATCTTCACCTGCTTGCTCACCATCCAGTCCTCGCCTATCAGGAACTCGTCGCCCTGGCCGTCCACCATCAACGCGTCCACCGTAATCCTCTGCTGGTATTGGGTGGTGCCGGTGAATCGCCACACTCCTAGCACTCGTGTCCGGCTGCCTCCGAAGCCTCCCACCACGTCTACGGGTGCGTTCCGGGAAACGCAGCGCCCGTACTTCAGTAGGTCACTCCCTGCCACGCTGAATTGTGTGCAGCTGTCCAGCCGCACTTCCTGCGTATGTCGTCGGGTGAAGGCCAGCAGCGCCGTGTGCAGGCAGCTGGGACCGTCGGCGCCCGCCGCTCGCAGTTGCGCCTCTCGCTGTGTCCGTCCCGCATCATCCTTCGCTAGCTCTACGTCACCGTAGTTGCCTTGCTGCACGTACTCGTACTTGCTCGGCGACTTGGTCTTCTCTGTCGCCCCGCCGACGTTGTAAGCCAGTTCTCGTTGAAGTAGCTGCGCCTCCTGCAGTCGATTCTGGTGTAGCCGGCGTACGCGCCTCGCCAGCCGGAATGCCTTCACCTCCTTGAGGGCTCGTCGTCGCGCGGCTCGCATATCAGCTAACGTGCCGTCTTCGTAGAGCTCCGCGGGCAGTTCTCCTCATACCGACGCACGCACTCCAACCACTCCTCGTCCGCCAACTGTAGCTGTCGTTCCGCTGCAGCGCTCTTCCCCTTGGACTCGATCTCTCTCTGCATTCCTGCGTCTTGGTCATCCTTTCCGTACTGCATCCCTTCCGGCTCCTCCTGATGTAGGGGCACCCGTGTGACCTGCTTCTTGGCCGCGATCGCCACCGCCCGAAGCTTGTACGTGCTCTCGGCGATGGTCTCTTCCCGGCTCTCGCTGTAGCCGATCTCGTGCGTGCCGTACGGCAACGCGCAGAACCTTGGCTCGTTCTTCCCGTCGCTCACGCAACTGCCTTGTCAGAATCCCGTGCACCGCAGCGACAATGGCTTCTGTCCGGCGCTGGCGTCATCAGGCCGCCACGCTGCCGCCACTACCTAGCTATAGGGCTGCTTCTTGTCGTCTTGTCACAGCCCCAGCGATGCTGTTGTCATCTCTCATGCCCGCTGTCCAGCTGCCCTTCCTGGCTGCGGCCGAGCTGACCGAGCCCTTCGCGTCCTCCACTTCTTCTTCTGGTACGTGCTCTCCGCACGTACCACCATCATCATTCTCCACTTGGCGCTCCTCAGTCTGCTCGTCGGCGCCGTCTGGCACGTCGGGCAGCGTCACTCGTCCTTCCTCATCACGTGCGGCAATCGTTGCCGCAGTGAGCTCCCTCTCACTCTCCTTCTCCAGTGGCCTCCTCCTCCTCTTGCCTAGCATCTTCTTCCTGACCTGGCCGCCTCCGCCGCTATTCTTCCCCTTGTTATGTGCACCGACCTCCCCGGCACTCATTCCTGGGGTCTGAGCGCGTTCTTCCGTTTCTCATCTGCTCACCGGTACGCGGCCAACGTCTTCAGTTCTGGGGAATGCGTACCTCCAGACAGCAAAGCCCCTGCCTCTACTGCCCGCCCTGGTTTCCCAGGATGCCCCAGAATCACTACTGGCTGCGGCTTGCTGCTGCGCGATAGTTTCGTCGTTGGCGATCCTCGCCCGGCACTCGAGCCACCAGTGACCCTGCTTGCCGCAGTAGTTGCAGTTGGTCTGCTTCTTCAACTCCAAGATGGAGGGCCTGTCGACGTTCGGCCCGTAGTCTTCCAGTCCTGGCCCACGTCCTGACCTGCCTCCTCCGCGTCCTGGTCCGAAGCCACGTCCGCCATTCCTACCGCTGCCGCGATTGGACCAGCCGTTGCCTCATGCCTTCTGTTCCTGCGGTCGTGTGGCGAAGCGGGATCGCAAAAATTGATGATGCGATCCAGGCCTGCCGACTGGGTGCCCGAACTGCCGACTGTCGGAGGGGGTTACTCCGTTGATCGGGTGTGATCTCCTTCTTCCTTGCTCACCTTGTGTAGATGACGGCTAGGCGGGTTACGCTCTTCTGTTGGACTCGAGAAGGCGTCAGTGGTGATCTGGGTAGAGGTGGGCGCTTGACCGCTCCTTCCTGGGTTCAGGGTGACGGTCGCGCGGATATCCTTCACGCGAGCGTCGAGTACTGCCGATGTGGGCCTTGCGCGGCTTGATCGGCGGGGGTGTCGTTGGGTGTGATAATTAAAGCCATTTTACTTGCTTGCCGCCTCCTATGCCGGGGTCTTTGGAGGTCGAGAGGACAGTAGCGAACGTCCCTGGCCAAGCTATCCAGGTGATGATCGCGCGCTTCCGTAGACTTAGCAGATCCTTCGTCGGGTTGGGCCAATATACTTCCTTCCCCGAAAATGTGCGGACGCTGATTGTCTTTTGCAAGGCAAATCTGACTCTGTTATGTATGTTAGCTTTTTACCTCTGCCTTCTACTGGATTCTTTCTGTAGATCCTTTCCCTTCACGAGTGGCTCTCACCGACTTCAAATGTACCAACTATTGGTAACAGATTTAAGTTGGTATCGCGATCGGGATCATGATCGGGATCCGGATCGGGTCAGATCAGACCGTAATCAGGGTTGGAGAAAGTCTGATGGTGATGCCCGATCGCAATCATTCCTCGGACCCTAACTCTCCACCCATCTGGCCCTCGCCAATCCGATCGTGGATGTGATCTGGTGATCTGTCTGGTCACCTTCCATCGCGAGAAAACTGGGACCCTGCTTCACCACAGTCGCGCGGGTTCCGCTTCCTCCTGGTTGCTCTCTGTCTTCACTTCCAGCACTCGCGACGTTTTTGGCCTGCTGGCGGGCGCGGCTTGGCGTCTTTTCCCAGTTCAGCAAAGTAGGTCATGGCCTGCAGTGCAGCCAATGAGACGGGGTCTCGCTTAGCCGTTTTGGCCAATCCGTCGACCGGCTTGCCATCTGTGTCGAAGCTCGGCGGATCGTCGCTACCGCCGAATCCTAGGCCCAGTTTCTTCCAATCGATCGGTCCCGGAGAGGCGTCTGTGCTGGCCTTCCGCTTCGTGGGTTGCACTTCGTCTTCTTCGTCGATCCCGCGATCGTCGCGGTAGGGGTGCTTGGCCACGCACCAGGCCGTCACCTTGAACCCCTCGCCGAACTCGCCACACTTGTCCTCGCCGAACTGCACCGCTTCGTCCAAGGTCTGCGGCTCGTAGGTGCGTACTCGCGTCGCCGTGGTTGTGCTGTTGATCCAATTAATGACCGCCTGCACGTATAAATCGGCAGGGACGCTCTTGCCGAAGCCGATGTTCGTCAGTCTGGCCGCGTAGTCGCATAAGCGCACTCCAGGCTGTTGGACACGGGCTGCCAGCCGCTGCTGAATGTGGAACATGGTGTCCCGGCGACCATACTTCTTCCGCATCGCCGTGATCAAGTAGTTCATGTCTTGTCGTCGGGCCCCATGATCTCGCGGGGGCCGATCAACCGGGTACCGGCCCCGTCTTTCAAGTGCGCCGTGGCCCCGTAGAACAGCTCCTCCGCCGACCAGCTATCACCGACAAAGCTCGCTTGCCTCTCACTTCCTGCGGGATCGTCGTCAACCACGCCGCGACGGAATCATCGACCCCCGGAAGTCGTCCAGCCTGAGCGCCTTCATCCGCTGCCGACACGGGGGTCTCCGTTGTCGGGGCTTGGATTACCACGGGTTGCTGGGGCGCTGCTGCTGCGGCGACCGGTGGCTGCATCAAGAATCTCCGCATCATGGAGCGCTGCTGGCCTGGCGTGAGGGCGCTCCACCAGCCCATCGACTCGAAGTCGTCATCGTGCTCGTCCTGGTTTCCCACGGGGGTAACGTCGTCTGGCCCCGCGGCGGGTTAGCTGTGCCCGACTGGTTCTCCTCTCGCTCATCATCGTCATCTTCACGGCCGCTGGCATGTGCACCACGTCTCCGTCGTCTCGGTGTTCATGGCCCCCATCATCGGCGCCGTCGCTCTCGTCATCGTCCGCAGCCGCGATCGTCACGTTGCTGCTGACGTCCACGTCGTCGCCCGTGTCGAGCCGCAGGCGCGTCCTCGCTCGCGGTGTCGTCTTCGGCCGTGTCGTGCGTGTCGTCGCTGAGACAGCCACCGGCGTACTCGACCGGCGAGCGGCTCGTTCACCTCGTGCCGTCATCAGCTACTTGTAGTAACTGTGCACGGAACACGTCTGGTTTCCTCTCGTTCCCTCTTCCTCTCTCGCTCCTCTTCAGGCGGCTCGGGTTCGTGCCGCTGGACCTGACTTCAGTTGCAGGCTCCTGTATGATCACCAAGAAAGCACAGTGTGTGTTTCGTCTCTCTTTAGGTCGTAAAGCTTGTTCGTCAGGGCTGCTGCTGCACCGCACGCTGCGTCAATCTGGCCTAGATCACAGGCCGGTATCCGTTGGCTAAAACCACCACCCTTGGCTACTTCGACAGCTAACTAGACACGTACAAATGAACGGGCTGGTGGCTGCGTTCCTGGCGTTGTGTCGGAGCGAAGCTTACCGCTGTTGAAGTTGCCTAGTTCCAAAGATCTATGTCAAGCCTTGGAGGTGAGGCGCCTGTGGCTGGTTATCGGGGGCTGGTTACCCTGTTCTCGTGACTTGCTATCACTCCGTACGGGCTGCTCCACCGCGGCTTCTACGGCACAACTACCGAATTCCTCACACTCTGAGGCACTTCGGCTGCTTCTGACGTTGCTCTGTGGGCGCTTGCCCTTGTATGTATTTGTCTTAGCTGCACTTGTGTCTTGCAGCGCTGATCGCGTTCGGCCGGCTATTCCTACGGCGGAGTTCCCTGGTCGGGGCCGCGGCGACTGCTCGCGCTAACTCACAGCCGCACAAACTACTCTCCTACGTCGTCTCGCCGTTCTCCTTGGTCTCCTTGGTGTTGTTGCCGTCCGCGTCCTCCCTCCTTGCCGCAACCTTTGGGTGCACAGCGATCTTCTTGCGCCAACGTCGACGTCGATGCGCTGCTGCCACTCCCAGGTGGTGCGGGATCACGGCAATGTCGGAGAGTGCTCTGTCCCTCTTACTACAAGCTGGAAGCATTTGGCCCGTAAAAACGCCGACCGTCAGGTGCGCTTTTCTGGACTGTGGCTTTGTTTAGGTGAGACGGAAATGTGCGGGCCAATAGGTCTGGTCTTGTAACGACAGAAAGTAACATCATAACATCACCAATACCAAATTCTCGCCGCTCTATGTGTAAACTGAGACGAGGGTGTTACCGTACGTGTTGGAATAGACGTCGAAAACCGGAGACACGACGTCAGCAATGCAGCCAGACCTTCACGAACAGCCAAGCTCTCTCAGAAAATGGTTGTAGCCTCTGCAATACTCGCAATACTCGCCCCTATGATACAGCCCTCAAATCGGACGAGTACTACCAATGCTGTTTCAAATTTCATGTAGTATAGTGATAACCGCAGGTAGAACGCAGTTGCTGGCCGACGTGACCGGACTACTGAAACGTCGATATGTCCAAAGCTATGATGCCCTGCTCTTCGCTTGCGTAAAATGCGACAGCAACCTCGCACCTTTTTGGGGGTTTTGCCTCACGAGACAGCAGCAACGTTTGCTGCCGCTTGTAGTAGACGTATCGAGCTTGCCGAGGCGCACCTGAAAAGCTTCATCTTGCTGTAGTATAGAGACTTGGATACACGTATCGCTTAACTCACTAGGCGACCACCGAGTCGGTGCTACTGTCTTACCCCGCACACTACGCCTAGGCGCTATGCTACAAATTTTAATACAGCAGAGAATTTTTCGAACAGAGCTCCTAGGCGTTATGCAACGAAGACTTTTACAATGTTTGAAGGCTATCATATTGGGTCCTAAAATCTGGCTCAGTCGTGAAGGCCTGACCTCCTATTATGCTGGCTGGGGTTCAAGCCCGCCTGCGTGCAGTTCATATACCGAGTGTGTGATGTTATGGTCTTTTATTTCCTCGTGGCTGTGTTGGAAACGGAGGTTTGCCAAATTGGCATGAATACTGTACTTTCATTTTAACTACAATAAAGTATCACCAATTTTCATTTTATTTATGAAATGGAAACACTAGATTTCAGGATTTACGAGCAACCTAAAAATAGAAGCAAGTACCCATCTACCTTGACAGCGAAAAATGCACCACTGCGCACAAGCTGAACCACGTTGTCAGGACGTTCCACATTCGCTTTATATTAGACAATGAAAACCGTACCAGTCTGCATGAGCTTGGTCGCTGCAAGCCCAGCCACTGGCATCCTGGCACGACGATCGAACTTTAGCTGAAAATTGGAGGCGTTGTATTTCGACGAGCGCTATAATCGAAGTTTTCTCTGTGATTTTTAAAACTCGAATATTCGAATAGAACGCCTAGGCGTAGTGTGCGAAGACGGTAGTGCACTTAGTGTCGGTACAATCTAAAAGTGTCCCAAAACACGTTTGACCGATTGAAAATCCACTAACCAGAAAATATCCACCCTTCGCCTGTCCTAAAATGGATATATTTTCAGCAGGGCTCGCATCGAGCCCTGCATCGCTCAGCGACGTTATTACTGCGCTGTTGAACTGGCAAAGTGCAGAAGTGAACCCACGCCTCTGGAATCGACTGGTGATGCCTTTTTGGGCTTTTGTGATCCTGTTTTGGACTAGAGGTCCCTTTTTGCCAGAGGGTGGAACATCATTATGAATCCGTAAACCTCTCTCAGCAGTCTCTAAAACAACAGATTAATTCTTCTTCTTTCAATCAACCTGTTTGAAGTACCATCTCAATCCGCCGTCTAAACCGCTGTCCAGCTTTGAGACACGTACGCATAGCCGTGCGAATCACCGATTACGCCACCGACCCCATTTCCCGTTTTACCCATTCTTGGAAGAAAATCAAATCAACGGCCATCACTACCAAAAGAGCCGCGCAAGCCGCAAGACCACGTCAGCCATGGCCAAGTTCTGCGCCGAGTGCGGCGCCCAGAACAACGGCGGCAAGTTCTGCCCCGAGTGTGGCGCGCGCATGGACGGCAGCTCTTCCTCTTCTTCCTCCTTCGTACCTCCCCCGCCGCCCGCCATCCCCGTCGCCGCGTACCAAGGAGCCGCCACAGCCGCCGTCAGCGCCTTCCGCAGTGAAAACTCTCCCTACGGCGGCAATTCGTTCCGGCAGAACCCGCTGAACCGAAGCTTCAACGCGTCGCAGCCTCCTCCTCCCCCCCCTCCTCCTCCAGCCGAGCGCGAATGGCCCAACGTCCGCAAACCCGTGCCTAGCGCTTTCCGCGGTGGTAGCAGCATCGGTTCAAGCAATAACAACGGCAATTTCTCGCCCCCTTCGGCTATCCCCGTGGCCTCAGACCCCGTGCCACCAGCTGCTACGGGCGTGGAGGCCCAGCAGTACTATGAGCGCTGTGTGAGCACTATCAGAGCCTCCAGGGGCGGCAATAACGAGAGGGGGGTCAAGGACTTTAAGCAGAACTGCCGCCGCTTCGGCCTCAAGGAGATCGACGTGCAGTCGTTCTATGCTTCATTGGTGGCTGAACTGGGAGCTGAAGGCACCAGGAGCTTCGTCTCCACGCTGGCCAGACTCGTGCCCGACGACGACAGGAGGAAGGAGCTCGTGGACTACAACGCCCAGCAGAGAGCCGCCGCCTTCAGCTCGAGAAACAGTGGAAGCAGCAGCGGCAGTGAAGGAAGGCAGTCGGCTTTTTCCAACAGGAACTCCAGCATGGCCGACTCGTTCCGCAGCGACTCGACCGCCTACAACAACAACGGCGCGCAGAGCAAGGGGCTGCTGAACAATCGCTACGCAGACCACGCGAACTGCGACGTGTGCAATGTCCGGTTTGACGTGACCAAGAGGCGACACCAATGGTGAGGGAGATGGCGGTGTGAAAGGGGGTTTAATGGTGTGGATTGCTAACTATGTGCTTTTTTGATAATAGTCGGAAGTGTGGACTCTTTGTCTGCAGCTCGTGCTCTCCGGTCCGCCTGCTGGTACCCCCTGGCCAACAGATCGACGGCGCCAAGAACTACGACCCGTCGGTCCCACAACGGGTGTGCATTCAGTGTGCTCCGCAGCTGCACCCGCTTCAAGACGAGCTCGTGTCGACGTACGCTCAGTCTCACACCGACAACATCCACGAGGCTCGTGGCCGTTTGCACGTGCCGTTCACCAGCTCGCTGAACAAGGAGTGCTGCAACGCCGCCGATATCATTGGCAACTTCTTCCGCAATGACTGGGGCGCAGCAGCGGACCGGTCGATTCCCGTGGCGTTCCTGCAGAAAGCGCACGGGCTCGCCATTATGACGGTCCTCAAGGCCGGCTTCCTGGTCTCGGGCAAGATTGGCACGGGTCTCGTTGTTGCCAAGCTGCCGGACGGATCGTGGTCGGCCCCCTCCGCCATCGGAACGTTCGGACTAAGCGGCGGCTTTGAACTCGGCGGCGAACTGGTGGAGGTAATGATTATTCTCGGGTCAGAAGGAGCAGTGAAGGTGTTCTACAAGCCGCAGGTGAACCTCGGTGCTGGGCTGGACATTGCCGTGGGGCCGTACGGCCGATCAGCACAGGCAGCAGCTGCAGCGAGTACGAGTGGCCTGAACGCCAACTACAGTTATTCGCAGAGCAAGGGCCTGTTTGCCGGTATCTCCCTGCAGGGAGCAATCTTGGCAGCCCGATCGGACCTGAACCGGAAGTTTTATGGTCGCGACCTGCAGGCCAGCGAGTTGCTGAATGGATTCGTCGAGCAGCCCGCTGCAGCGCGCCCACTATATGAAGCGATCGACAACGCCATGCGCGGAATCGAGGACCACAAGGACGAGCAGGTCCGCCGGTCGTCGCTCATGGGTCCTTGCCGGCTCTGCAACTGCCCCATGTTCCAGGCACACACGACGCAGGTGTGGAACAAGAAGTGCAAAACGTGCAACCATGCGCATTAGGACGGAGATACGTCTACATACCGAGGCACCAATTAAAGCTCATTCATGCTCGGAATGGTTTGCCACGAAATTGCCAACGGCAACAAATGGACCATCACTCTTGGTTATCAACAACTCGAACATTCTCGTTTGTCGTCCTCTTTCTGGAACATTCTGATTGGCTTGGCCAAATCCTCGCCCTCTTCAAGTCGCGCTTTTCACTTTTCATCCATCACTCCTCAGTCTGCAATTTGCCTTCAAGAGCGCAAGTCTCAAGTCTCGGGTGGCTCACAACATGTTGACATTATCCCGCGCCGCCCGCAGCCGCGCGCTGCTGCGCCCCTCGTCGCTCTACCTCTCGCGCTGCATGGCGTCCATAGGCGGCATGGGCAACCAGCCGTGGATCAACCCGCAGAACGTGCCGCAGGGCGAGAGCCTTAAGAAATACGGCCGAGACCTGACGGAGATCGCCAAGGCTGGAGATCTGGACCCTGTGATTGGCCGAGAAGATGCCATCCGCCGCGCCACACAGATCCTGTCACGCCGTACCAAGAACAACCCCATCCTCATCGGCGAGCCTGGTGTGGGCAAGACGGCGGTGGCTGAAGGCCTGGCGCAACGTATTGCGTTAGGAGAAGTGCCAGAGAGCTTAAAAGACAAGAAAGTTGTGGCTCTAGACCTGGCTTCGCTGGTGGCTGGTGCCAAGTTCCGTGGAGAGTTCGAGGAGAGGCTGAAAGCCGTGCTCAAGGACGTGGACGATAGCCAGGGCAACGTGATTTTGTTTATTGATGAGCTCCACACGCTCATCGGAGCTGGCGGCAATGAGGGATCGACGGATGCTGCTAATATGCTCAAGCCTGCATTGGCTCGAGGTTCATTGCACTGCATGGGCGCCACGACGTTGGACGAGTACAGACAATACATTGAAAAGGACGCGGCGCTCGCGAGACGATTCCAGCCCGTGCTGATCTCAGAGCCGAGTGTGGAGGACACGGTGACGATTCTACGAGGACTGAAGGAGAAGTACGAGGTGCACCACGGAGTCCGGATCGCGGACAGCGCGCTGGTGGCCGCTGCCACGCTCGCCAACAGGTACCTGACGGAGAGGAAGATGCCGGACAAAGCCATTGACTTGATGGACGAGGCGGCGTCGAGACTGAGATTACAGCAGGAAAGCAAGCCCGAGCCTATTGAGAAGCTGGACCGAGAGATCATCCTAAGACGCATTGAGATTGAAGCGCTGAAGAAGGAGACAGATGCGGCGTCGAAGAAGCGCATGACGGCGTTGGAAGAGGAGGTGAAGAGCGCTTCGAAAGAGCTCAGCGCGTTGATGGACGAGTGGAACGAGGAGAAGCACAAGCTGGAGGAGATGCAGCAGGCCAAGCGTAAGCTGGAGGAGGCACGTCGCGATCTGGTTGCGGCGCAGAATGTCGGCAACTACGCGCGAGCAGGCGAGCTCATGCACGCGGTGATCCCGAAGTTGGAAGCTGAGGTGGCCCACGAGGAACAAGAGGAAGAGCAGGTGAAGAAGGCAGGCAAGAAGAGCAGAACCTCGCTGGGCGATGCCGTGACGGCCGACCACGTGGCAGAGGTGGTGGCCCAGACGACGGGCATCCCGGCGTCGACGCTCATGGAAGGCGAGAAGCAGCGTCTGCTCAAGATGGAGGACAGCCTGAACCAGCAAGTGATCGGACAGGAAGAAGCCGTGAAAGCCGTCAGCGACTGCGTTCGTCTCGCTCGCGCTGGGCTTCACGCGCACAAACGCCCGTTGGGTGTGTTCATGTTCTTGGGTCCGACGGGCGTTGGCAAGACGGAACTGACTAAGTCGCTGTCGGAGTTCCTGTTCCAGACCCCACAGGCGCTCACCCGCATTGACATGTCAGAATACATGGAGAAATTCAATGTGAGCCGATTGATCGGAGCGAGTCCAGGATACGTCGGGTATGAGGAAGGTGGGCAGCTAACCGAAGCTGTGCGTCGCCGGCCGTACCAAGTTGTCCTCTTCGACGAGTTCGAGAAGGCGCACCACGATGTAAGCAACATTCTGCTGCAGGTGCTGGACGAGGGGCGTCTGACGGACTCGCACGGCCGCGTGGTGGACTTCCGCAACACGGTGATCATCCTCACGAGCAACTTGGGCTCGGATATTCTGGCTGGATTGCCCGAGGGCGCTCCGAGCTCCATGGCCGAGGCCGACGTCATGAGCGTCGTGCGCTCCCACTACGCGCCCGAGTTCCTTAACCGTATCGACGAGCTGGTTCTGTTTAACCGTCTGAAGCGCGAGGACATCCGCGCCATCGCGGACTTGCAGCTGCGTCAAGTGGACGACCTGTTGGAGGAGAAGGAGCTGACGATGAAGGTGGACCCCGAAGCTGAGGACTGGCTGGCCGACGCCGGCTACAGTCCGTTGTATGGCGCTCGCCCGCTCAAGCGTCTCATCCAGCAGCACGTGCTGAACCCGATGGCCGTGAAGCTTCTAGACGGGTCGGTGGCACCAGGTCAAGTGCTGCAAGTGAAGGCAAACCCGAACTTTGACGAGGAGCTCGTGAAGAACGCGAGGACTGCGAAGCCGCTGCTCGTTACGGTGGAGTAGGGGAGAGTGGACGAAGTTGCATTGGCGCAAAAATGCACGTGCGCCGTCATGTACGTATCGAAGACAAGTTGCAGCTGAAGTAAGAAAATATACGATTTTGTTTGCAGTGTTTGCCTAAAACAGAAAAAAAGTTTGCCACAACTGCAAACTAAAACCGTTCACTTGTGAAAGTCGCCAGGCTGTTATCACTTTCGTTTTGACAATTTGCATTGGGAATACCCTCGTGAAGTAAGTGATGGTTTTTGTCCTAGACGGGTAGCCAATGCTGACTTGATGCTCGCTCGCCACACAACAATCTGCCCCCGTGACGCTACGTTGCAACCACCATGCGAGCTCATTACCCCATTCTGGTGGTTCTGACTTCCATAGCTGCGGAATTCTCCATCAACAATCCCTACGCCGCTGCTTCGACTTAATCTGTCATTGCTGAACGGCACGATCGACACTTGAGAGCTGGCAAGTTGTCCTACGACGAAGTAGAAAACGAAGGGAGGGGCGTCAACACGGCTGGAATGGAGTCGATTACCAAAACGTTGAAGTCTACAGTCTTCGCTCAGCAGCTCCACGACTGGCTCCAGAGTGGTCAGTCGACGGACGACATTTTCAAGCTTCTGGCCCTGGACAAGGCAGCCGATGACTTGCTGGCCAACTCAAAGCTGCAAACGTGGATCGACTACATGAAGCTTTTCAATACACTCGCGAACAGGAAACAGCGAACGACTTTGATCAAGACGCTCACGGCTCACGACGGCGACGATGGTCTGGCCAGGCTCATCGAAGCAGCTTAGCAGGTTCCTGACACGTCAAAGATGGCCAAGCAATTGCAGACCGAGCAGATTCAGCGCTGGATCGGGCAGGAAACGGTCGACGGTGTTTTCCAATGTTACAACTTGATAAGGCAGGAAATGAACTCTTCAAGCAACCTCAGTGCTCACATGGGCAAAATACGTGGACGATTTCAACAAGGCCACCCGGACGACAAGGCTGTTCTCCAAATTGACCAAGTACGACGAACAAACTCTGCTGGATATGCTGCATATCCCGAGAAAGTCTCCAGTATGAAGAACCTCGCCGTCCGAGTGCAAGCTGATCTCATCAATTCCTGGCTCACTTCTTTGAAGAAAGACCCAGATCGTATTTTCGCTCTACTCAAGCTGGACAAAGTGGACGGTTCTCTGTTCGAAGACCCATTGTTCACTGCCTTGATGAAATACGCAGACGATTTAAATTGATGTACCCGAGAGAAGCGGCGCCTCTGATGGCATCGATGGGAGAACATGTCCAGCCTAAAGCTATCGTGGAAGCAAGCAAGTCACCGAGTACACAAAAACTGGCGAATCAGCTTCATCTCGAGCTGCTTGACAATTGGTTGAAGAGCGGAAACGCTCTCGCCAGCGTCTTTAAACTGTTGCAGCCTGATCAGTCTGGCGGCAAACTGCTTGAAAACCCAATTTTACCAACTGGCTCAAGTTCGTTTCCTACTTTCGAGAGGCTAACCCCAAGCAAAGCGTTAACGTGATCTCGATGCTGAAGAAACACTTAGGAATACGACGTTGTGATTCTGGTAAGATATCGCCCTCTATAGCAACTCTACCAGCGCTCTTGTAAGTTTCATCCAGGTAAGTTTCATTCCCGGTCTCCCCTGTTCAAACCACATCTATACAAACTTTAACCCCATCTTCCTAACTCGGACGATATCGGGTACAAATTGGGGCTCGGGACTGGTCATCTATTAGTGCAACAAACCCAACTCTGCTTCGTTGTAGTTCAACCCCGCGTCGCGGGTCAGCATACCAATGATGCAAACTGCATCAAATTGAGCGATGGTCAAGTAATATATAACCATGACCGACACTCGTACCGGATCGATCTATAAGATCATTTGCTCTAAGAACAACGACGTTTATGTTGGATCCACTCTAAACGCGCTGCGAACGCGGATGTCTCAACACAAGCGGTCGTTCGAGTCAGGTAATGGCTTAGCGATCTATCCATCGTTCAAGCAGCATGGATGGGAGTCATTGCATATGATTCTGATTGATACCTACGAGGTAGTTGATCGTAAGCATCTGATGATGTACGAAACACTATGGTTTAACAAGCTCAAAGGAATCAACAAGAATACTCCTTTTCAAATAAAAAAGAAGGTGACTGTGAAGGTTGATATGTCATATCAAGCAACTAAACGCGAGAGAGAGATCGAGCGTGAAAGAGTGCGAAAGGCTAATGCAGAAGCAGCGGCTATGTCCCGTGCCGAGTACTTGGACGCTGTAGAAGCAGAGGCCAAGCTGAAAGCAGTTACTCCTTTCATTCGATCTAAGCAACAGGAGTGGTATGCGGAGAGGAAACGCATCACTCGCGAATATAGATCGCCGTACTGTATAAGCTACCCGCGGGATCGGCAAAGGTGATTGAGTTGGAGCGCGACCCGGAGATCATCAAAAGCCTCGTGTCGTATCGAATGCCGCCCCTTCAGGAAATCATCGATCGCGACATTGAGATCCTCGAGTCGCGGAAGTCGCGAAAGTAAGCAAACGCTTTTTTTTGCGAGAGACACTCTAATCAATCAAATCAACCAAGGCCTGTGAGTGAAAAAGTGGCCACATTGCGGTCAAAAAAATACTCTCGACGTCAGAGAGCTACAGACCCAATAGACGCGTTTTTAACAGGTGAGTGGTGAGTATGCAAAAAACGCCGTGTTAGCCAGTATATAATCAAATCAGATGGGGCCTAGGGCTTATCTCTCTTCTATTATTTATAACTACTACTTTCATATACTCACCACTCACACATATATATATGATTGATTAGACTGACTAGAACGCTTCTAGATAGCGAAACCGATAGAGGCTGGTGAGTACGCGAAAAAAAATCACACGAATTCACCGATCAAAAAGCAACTCACACACGAAACGCGCCGAGAGGGACTGCCGACAATAAACGTACTGAATTGACACATGGATCTATTAGGTATATACCCATAGCAACCAACGCAACCAACCAACCAACAAGAATGAACATTCAGTGCTCGTGCGGCGGAGAATACGTTGCGGATAACGCGTCTGTGATCGGTCATTTCCGTTCGGAGCTTCACCTCAAATGGAACGAATGGGATCTGGCTCGTGCTAAGCAGCCTAAGCAACCGAAACCATTGACGCGAACGCAGCGAATGGAGATCTTAGTAGTTAAGTGGCTCTCTGATTGTCTCACTGGGGCTTTTACGCATCCCGATTTTATACTGCCAGGAAGCGGCTACGACGATATGGAATTATTTAGTCCGATTGGCAAAATGCTGGACTCATTCATTCTATGGCTACGACGCAACGACGATAACACATCGGTTTCAGGAAGCGTATTTGCAATGGCTATGAAGCCATTTGGTAGTAGCGTAAGCAAAAAATCAGGAGGTCGTCGAGTACGTGGATACAGCTACAGCGAACAGATATTGAAGCAGTTTCTGATTGATCATTCAGGCGACTCAGACCTGTTCGCATGAATAGATGTCAATCATTTTTTTGCCTCAACTCACGCGCTAAGCCAAAAAAAGATAATCAATGCTTACAACTGATCGATCTTCTCGATTAGCCATGCCTGATTATCTTTAACGAACTTGCACTTGCGTAGCCATTCGAAGTACTTGTCGTCGATCTGCTTGATCAACTTGATTGACTTGCCCTTGTGCCGCCCCCAGTTCATGACGTACGTTCCGTCATCAACAGCCTTGAACTTGCTCTCGAGGAAATTGGTAATCTCTGGCTTGAGGCTCATCGACGTTTGGTAGCTCAGCCAGCGGCAATAGTTGGGATCGATCTCGAAGACATGCTCGACACACAGCGAGCGATACTTGCCGAAGCCGAGGATTGTAGCGGTGTTGGTTATCTCCATGGGTATGTGGGTATATACATACAATCTACGCTTAAGATGGACTAAAAAATCATATTTAAACAGTAGAGGCATATAGGTATATACCCATATCCCAACACCAACCATGTGCAACTTCATCAAGACCGACGGCAACCAGTGCAAGCTGAGCCCCAATAAGGATCTCTGCCACCGCCACATCAACTCTGCTCCGGCCGTCGCTGAGCCCATTGCTGAGCCCATTGCTGAGCCCATTGCTGAGCCTGTCGCCGATGAAAAAAAGGAGGTTTCGGAATTAATTCCGGCTAAGAAGGAAATTATCGAGACTGATATAGTACCACCCACATCGATGTCTCCTAACACTTCCCTCATCATCACCGAACCATCCACCCCCGTTATAGTAGAGGCGGAAAAGTCTCGGCCAGTAGAAATTAATTCCGAACTCATGATTGCGGAAAGTGAATTGTTTAAGGCTGTCGTGGATGCGGCGGCCTCGCATCGTATCGCTACTTCGTACGATAAGCTCAATATGGGTTTCAAGATCATCGCCCAGACTGATAGTCGATTCCAGCTGATCCATCAAGGTAATAAGCTTAAAGATATGCGGCGCGCTGGATTACTGAACTCAACACAACTGTTTTTTAAGCTGCGCTTTTTCAAGGAATCTGAGGAAGAGATTGACCAACTAAAAGAGAACGAGATGCCGCTGCCGAGGTCAGGGCTTATCGAGGTGCTGTACGATAGCAATGAGGCTTATACAGAGATCGACGATGAAGTAGATAGTATGCTGGATGACAACGGGCCAATCGATCTGGTTCTCAAGTCTGGAGACTACGATCAGTACCTTTACGACCTTTGCTGCTTGCTTCCGCCAAGACACTTCGATAACCGTAAGCATCTGTTCAATTTCACTCGTATGATTTACCAGATGCCAGGCAAGGATCCCACGCTGATGCGATGAACATTTGCGGTGATCATGGCTTTTCATCAGGGCAAGTTCTTCAACGAGATCATGACCATGAGCGCTTATGACGAAGATGGTCAACGACAAGTTTCCGATTGCTACCGATATTGGCAAGCTCAAGGCTATTGCTGGAGGAGCCAATGATGACAAGTATAGAGAATGGAAGGAGAAGCACGAGTCGGAGCCTATCGACATCGAGAAGGCAGATGCTGATGCTGCCAAGCAATGTAAGAAGAGACCATCCGTCATCCTCAAGGAGAAGTTGATCAAGGCTTCTAAGGGTCTGTATCGGCGCGGATTCGCCACCGGAGCCATTTTCAAGAAGAAGACTGACTACTACTATACTCGCGCATTCAACGATCCCAAAGAATTCTTGAATGAAATCTTCATCGACGATGAGATGTATCAGATGTGCTCACAATCTGATCACAAAGAGCTGCTCCATTTCATCAAGGACATTGCTCACCCTCAGTTCCCATTCATGAAGATCGACTACAGCTACATGGGATTCAAGAATGGAATCTATTGCCTTGAAGACGCTACGTTCCGCAAGGGAGATGATATCCCCAAGAACATTCAAGTTCGCGTCTATTACGACATCGAGTGGAAAATCTTGGAAGAGCACACCTCTACTCGACAAGTTCCTCAGCTACCAATTCGACGAAGAGACTATCAAGTTCATCTACTTCATGCTTGGGCGAGCTCTCACGACCCTTAACGACAAGTTTGATTTCATGGTCATGCTCGTAGGCGTTGGCGGTGCGGGTAAGAGCTTATTGATGAGTTTGTTGTGTTATGCGTTTGGTGGAGATCAGATCGGAACTCTCAGCAGCACGTTTCAAGATCGGTTTGGACTGTCTGAGTTCGATGATAAGCAGCTCGTTGCTTCCGATGACATGCCTCGCAATATCGCCAAGACCGTACCGAAATCTGATTTCCTGTCTATGTAGAGCCGAGGGCGCATCTCATGCCCGGTGAAGGGTAAGACATCCATCGAGGTCAATAGCTGGGATATCCCGACCGTCATCAACAGCAATGACCTACCGAACTACAGCGACACGTCTGGTGGGATCGTCCGACGAATCGTGATTATGCACTTCACCAACGCTATCCCAGATGCTGAGAAGGATATAGATCTCGAGAGCAAAATCAAAGCGTCAGAGTTCTGCACATTCATCCACAGATGTCGATCAACGTACCTGGAGTACTGCAAAGCGTACGCTAGTCAGAATGTCTATAAGTTTTGTCCTCAGCATTTCATCGAGAGCCGCGATATGCTGCGCGGCTCAGTGAATGAGAGTTATCAGTTTGGTTCAAGCCATATCAGATATGTTGAGCCTGTCGAGGGGCAAGAGCAGAAACGGATCCTCAAGTCCGAGCTGACTCGCATGCTCCGCGCATACATCAAGGACAAGTACAACATGACCAAGGCCCCCAAGCAGAGCATGGATATTTAATCTCTGATAGCATTTGATAGCAGAATCAAGCACGTCAATGAAAATGTATGTAAGTCTTACAAGAACAAGCATATCAAGGGCTGTTGCTCTGAGTACTCACGTACGAATCGATCTAAGATGGAGTGCATCATCAACGCTGAGTACTCATCTCAATCTAATGAGTAAGCTGATCATATATATATTTTTTAAATTGAAGCATCGCTCATGTAATATATATACCCCCCGTCCATCTTACCATACTTACCCAAGACGATTTCGTGATGATGCTCTCGAGTGGCAAGAAGCTCGCTGCTTCCACTATCAAGAACCGCGTGAGCTACCTCTTCAAGCAATATCGCCACATCGGTGGTAATGCTAACGATTTTTTGTCATATCTCAACAGCTACAGCAAAGTGATTCGTCATATCAATGAGTCATCGAAGAGCGACGAGGGACGCAAGACCTACATCTTTCACGCCATCAGCCTGATCGGCACCAAGGCGGGCAAGATCGTGAGTGATGATGCGAGACAGAAGTACCAGTCAGCTGCTCAGCGCGCGCGGGAGAAATCCAAGAAACAGTCTCTCGAGAACGTAGCGACGGACAAGCAACAGCTGAACTACGTCAGCATCGATGGATTGACGCGCCAGTTGGAGACCAAGATTCACGAGCTATTCGCTGAGTATGAGATGCCGCATTCAGCCGCTAAGATTGGCGATGATGATTTCGCGAAATGGAACATCGAGAGTGATCGCAATAACATCATAACCTTCGGGAGAGAGCTTCAGAGATGCGTTATGCTTGCCTGTTATTGCTACCAACCAGCGCTGCGTTCTGATTGGAGCACTCTGAAGATCACCTTAGCGGCCGTCAATAGACTTGATCCAAAACTGAACTGGATTCAGATCCTCCGAGGCGGGTGGATCAGGCTGCATCTCAATGATTTCAAGAATGTGAAGACCTTCGGCAAGCATATCATTGAGGTCGAGAATGTTCATCTCAAGAGGTATCTGAAGTACTGGATCAACCTACTCGAGCGACTTCTCGGCGGTAAGCCTGAATATTTGTTCATCTACCAACTGAGTCCAATCAAGGAGGTCAAGCTGATCTCAAACACGAGAGAGGCGTTCAGCAAGGCTATCGCCCGCAACAGTGAGAAGCTCTTCAACAAGCCCCAGACTGTTAATAGCCTCAGGCACGCATGGGAGAAGAAGATCCAAGAGGATCCAGCGTATCAAAGCATGACTCAGGCTGAACGTCAAGCTCTTCATCACAAGCTGTTGCACGGTGTCTTCACTGGTCAGCTCTACAACTGGCAGCGCCGTGGATACTCGGATGGGCAGTAATTAAAAAAGATCTTTTTTTTTCATAGTGATCGATTTGAGATCATCATAGGACAACTTCACCGTTCTCGGTGGTTTTGATCGCTCGAGCTTGAACATCTCAACATCTGGCGTTCTCTTTTTTTTTCACAATCCTTTCAGCCTCAACTATTTCGCGGGTGTTGTCGTAAGGTTTGATAACTCAGAATGTCTTCATCTACGTATTCGATATCCATATCAAACAATATTTTCAGTTATATAGATAAAGACATATTCGCGATGGCCAATTGTCAAGCAACCACTCAGAGCAACTCTCCATGCTCCCGCAATGCCCTCAAATCAGGATACTGTGCTCAGTA
This sequence comes from Phytophthora crassamura, assembly GCA_033557995.1. Classification (NCBI taxonomy): domain Eukaryota; phylum Oomycota; class Peronosporomycetes; order Peronosporales; family Peronosporaceae; genus Phytophthora; species Phytophthora crassamura. Next base: position 1,623,425 of record JAUCED010000005.1, on the reverse strand, counting down.
TGATAAAGACCAAAAGATTAAAATGTACAGGAAGGAACTCTCGAAGATGCACCAGCGAGTGAGAAGATACATAGAGATCTCTAATGATTTGAAATCAAAGTTTGACGACATCCAGAGGCTCGACTTTTATAAATCAGAGCTGATCAAGATTTGCCCTGATCGACCGTTCCGGGCGATTCTCGACAATATCCATTTCAAGGATCAGATCGAGAAACTATTTGATATGACCATGACTGAAGCCATGGACGAGTATAACCGATTACTCGATAAGCGCAACAAATTGGTCCATCCATTCACTCAAGATGGTTGGGATTGCAAAAAACGCGTTCTATTTCGCAAAAATACTTTCACGGAAATATTTCCAAGAGGACAATCCAGATTCTGAAAAATATTTTTGAAAACATGCTCTAAACCCCGTTTTTCAAATAACGCGTTCTATTTGGCAAAAGTTGCCCGATATGGGCGTTATTTTTCAAAAAAATGCATTCAATTTGAAAAACACGACTTCGCGGAATATTCTCAGTCTCAGAGGTTGATCTCAGATCTGCAAAATATTTTTTGAAAACATGCTCCAAACCCCGTTTTTCAAATAATGCGTTCTATTTTATTAAAAAAGTAGCATTCTTTATGATTGCTCTCATATAATCATGTATCCAAATTTCGATAACAAGCAAGACCGTGCCTCCAAGCATCAGGAACTCCTGGCGCGCATCGAGCGCGATCAGCGCCTTGAAGCGATGAAGCGGGAAGCATATGCTAACGCGATCTGGGCAACTGATAGCGAAGACTCTAAAACCAAGGATGCGACTGAAACAGGCGATACTCTCACGCGAATTGTAGCTGCGATGAAGGCCGCGGCCAGTTCTTCTAACAAGCCAAACCCCAACGGATTTACATCCACTGGTGATATCTACGATGCGATGGGAGACGCACCAAATGGTGTTTTTTCAGAAATCGTAAATAGTTCAGCGGATAGCAACACTCCTGCTACCGAGGCGCCGATGCTTGAAGAGCCTATCCTCAACGAGGTCATGGTTGAAGAGAAGAGAGAACCTGACGAGCCAAGAGATTCGATTGACTCTGGTGAAGCTCAAAGAGGAATCAGCATTCTTTTTGGAAAATATTCGTTCCTAAGCAATATCAACTTCAAACCTGTGATCAGCAAGGATGGAGAGATCCAGGAACATAATTACATCGTAGGACACACCGATGGTAAGATCGCGTTCAAAAATGGAACTGAGGTACCCTCCGACAATGAACTGCTTCAGCATGTCGATTGGAAGGCGACATTCTTATCGATCAAAGATAGGACCGAGAGCCTTTCAAAGCTATACAATGGCATTCAATCAGCCATGATCAGACCTATTTTCAAAACTTGGCGATTCAACACGAGAATGTCCCAAGCTTCTATGAATCGGAATGTAGCTGATGACGATCAGCTCAAGGCGTCTGTTTTCAATCTATCACCAGAGGAGAAAGCTGACTTAATTAGTCATTTACCACCGCCCGACGAGGATGAGCTGATGCTCGGTCTATCGGCTAACAGGGAATCAACTATCAAGAATTGTGTTGAGGAGGAATATTATGATCAGTTCATGAAATCTCAGACTGATAAGAACATTGATGACACAATCATGAAACAATCGAACCTTAAGCGGGATGAGCGGGATGAGATGATGCGCAGTCTATCGGCTAACAGGGAATCAACTATCAAGAATTATGTAGCGGATGGAGATTACGATCAGTTCATGGAATCTGTGAATGCTCAGACTAATGAGGATATCGCTGACATAATCATGAAACATTCACGCGCTAATCAAGGTGATCTGATTCGCAGCCTATCCAACCCAGTGAATAGAAAACTATTTATGAGTGATCTAAGCCAAGAGTCCAAGCGTTCATTCATGGATTTAGAGTCCAGCTACAGGAGAGAACAACACGGCAGACAACTGAGGAATCTAACACCAGCTCAAGAGGATGAACTCATGTCAAATCTATCTGAAACGGACAAGAGGAAACAATTTATGGCAAGCCTTTCGGATGAAGATATGGACAAATTCCTGGAAATTGAGTCAAGAACCAAGAGTCGAGGTCTTGAAGAAAAAAAGCCGGACCCATCATTCTTCAAGGACAAGGTTAAATACTTCTTTGATAATATTGATGGAATGGAATCGCTGAAGATCAAACCATACACCAAGGTCAAAGCTCCTACAAAGAAAAACGAACTGAAACCAAGCTTGTTCCATCCGAGAAGGTATATTTTGGTCCGCAGATGCAATATTTCAATATCAAGACTGACAAGCTTTATGGTACCAAGGATCCCGCCAAGCTCACTAACTCGATCGATTGGGAATCAACTCTCCAACTTGTCATCCATGAGCTTGGTATGGGAGCACGAGCTCTGACTCAAAAAGCAAAGTATGAAAGCAGTCCAATGAAGAGAGAAGCTTTGCGAGATAATGCCAAGAACATTCTCATAAGAATCAAAAAAGTTGATCTGAGACAAGGTAGAGAGCAAGAATCGCTGAGCGCGTTTCCTATGAGTTCGTTTGATACGCCAGCTCCTCAATCCAAGCAAGATCCAAATATTTCAGCCAAGAAGGACTTCACTTATGAGCCTTCTACCGGCAAAGGGCTCGTCGGACGTGGTCTGAAGGGCGCTGGTCGTCCGTACAATCTCGCTGATATCGAGGGAAGTGGTCGAGCTTCTGACCTCAAATACAAGCGTATTGGTAATAAATTCATTCGCAAGGCTGATCTCAACGCAAACCGTCTCAAGCGTATGTTTCCGAGTCGCAATTCGGTTGGCCCCATCCGTCCGATGAGCAATGAGCTCACTGAAATGGTGAAGGATCTATTGTATAACGATAATATCAGTCAGCAAGCCTATCGCGCACTGTCAGTTGAAGATCAGCGTGTCTTCTATGAGATCGTTCAGAAGACTCATGTAAATCACACGCTCAGGGAACCGATGATCGATCCTCGTATCACACTCAAGGCTGAATTCGATAAGCTACGCGGCGAGATTGCTCTCGGCAATGACAACCCGGACATGCGGAGAGAGCTTTACAGACTGGCAACGGACATCGAAATCATTTTGAATAAAGAATTCAAATCAATAATGTCAGCTCTCCTATAAGTATGATCGTCCTCAACCCTAAATTGTTTAAACATGGAAACAGCTATGCGAGTCAGGCGAATGCCAACGTCGCTGAACTCAAAAAAATCTCACAGAACTTACTGTGAAGGATCCTATGATTCCTGAACCCAAACAGAACCCTTCTCCTGATTGGATCAATGGCCGCAAACAAGGCGGTACTGTCTGGGCTCGAGAAGAACGGCGGAAGCCCAAGACCTTCAAGCTGTAGTATTGCTACTGTTTTTTTTGACGCGGACAAAGCCCTATAAGCGTTTTTCCAACTCTTCGATACGAGCTATTAGCTTCTTGATAATTGCGGTGTTCAATACGCTGATAGCGTTATAGTCCAAACCGAGCTGAATGCCCTCGAGATCTCCTTCCTCATAGACCTTCATATTCTCATTTTCAGTATACACGAGAGTCTCTCCGCATACGTGTGCTACAACCTGAGCGATCAAACCAATTTTAGTTCGACCTACCTGGTTCAAGTAATTGTAGCTCGATGGTTCTAACAATTTGTATCTCTCGATATCAACATCCAATTTTTTGATATTCTCCTTCAATCGTCTGTCCGACGAGGTATATACGCTATTATTTACATAAATGTCATCGTTGAAAAACGCACAGATAATGATTGATACAGGGCCTCCTCCGAGGTTGCTCCAGGCATTGGTAGAGACGTTATAGATGTATGTATTCGTTGCGATCGGAATGATAGTATAAGTAGCTGTCCCCGAAACTTCCAATCCTGCTCTTGGGGTTGAAGTATTGATGCCAACCCTACCGCCTGCCGTAATAGTCATTTTTTTTTCGAGTTATTGGTCATTAGATGCAAATCATTATTTGATACCGTTCCAATGTAAGCTGCATTCGTTGTCGTACTATTAACCCCATTACTGATCTGAAAAGCAAATTTTATCGGAGATGTAGCATTGCTTGATTCGATGAATAGCGGCATATCGATAGAAGATGTGCCATCATTAAGATCCGATGAACATTTGATGTTCATATTTCCTGCGTTAAGAGTTATAGGAGCCGTTCCATACGAGCTGGAATAAGGTGTATTCGTATTGAATAGCATTTTGTTGATCGTATCGCTCACTAGATATAGACAGCCATTGCCGGAAGGTGTCGCATTCGTTGCATTAGGCGCAATGCATATTGCATCTGCTGATGATACTAATCCATACGTATGCGGATACCCTGACTTATATGGTCTAGTATATCCAATATCAAAGCAGATGCGATGTGTTTGTGATGCGAATCCAGGTTTGTTATTCCAATCGATCGACAGCAAATCTGCAGCGCTAGCCGATACTCCAGCCGAGTAAGCTATTGGATTATCGGTAGAAACCAAGTTGAGAATTGGATATGATTTGCTATTGCTCGACGAGGTCGTCCGAGATGCAATAACCAGTCCAGCATCATCACTCACACAATAGATATTGATAGTCTCGCGGTTTAGCGTGCCTCCGTAGAATCTAAAGCAATTCGAATCAGATGTGCCAAGCGGCATAGATCCTATACCAAGTGAATTCAGTGTCAATGTTCTAGATGCTTGGAAAAGGCCCAAGGTAGTTAGATCATTGTAATTGAGCTCTGTCGCGGTTGCTACGCAACCACTTAAAGCATTAAGCTCTGTAGCCGTTGCTGATAGAGTCGTGCCACGAAATTGCAATTGTGGGATTGAGATTGAGGGTCGTTGCGCTCATCGTTTGCGTGCCTGATTTAGTAATCGTATCTGCTGTTATCGATCCTGCCACAGTCAGAGACGATAGCGTACCAACCGATGTGATGGATGGTTGCGCTGCGGTAGCTAGCGTTCCAGAAATCGATCCTGCCACAGTCAGAGACGATAGCGTACCAACCGATGTGATGGATGGTTGCGCTGCGGTAGCTAGCGTTCCAGAAATCGATCCTGCCACAGTCAGAGACGATAGCGTACCAACCGATGTAATATTGGTTTGCGCTGCTGTAGCTAGCGTTCCAGAAATCGATCATGCCACAGTCAGAGATGAGAGCGTACCAACTGACGTAATAGATGGTTGCGCCGCTGTAGATAGCGCCCCGGTTAGTGTTGTCGCCGAGATGCTGCTCAATCCGGAAATCGTTCGTGATGCTCCTGTGAAGGCCATATTGCCAGCGATGGTGAGCCCTGAGAGCGTACCAAGCGATGTAATATTCGTTTGCGTGCCGTCTGTAGCGTTCCATAGATATTTGTAGCGGTCAGCGAGCTAATCGTTCCGATTTCACCGGATGATCCGAGCACGAGAGCCTTTGCGTTCGCTGCTGTTCCAGGCGTGATGCCAGTCAGGAAGGTCGGTAGCGTTCCAACCACGACGCCTCCGACGGTCAAGGCGCTACAACTGATAGAACCAAGTCCTGTCAGTGATAGAGTCTCATCCAGTACAAGACTGCTTCCAGAGGTTGCCATGCCAGGGATAACACCGCTCAAGAAGCTCAAGCGGTAGTCATTCTTGCTCAAATACAGAGTCTGAGCATATTCAAACGTGAGTACGCCATCCACACCCAACGAGGGGTAGAACCGAGGGTTGTAGAGCGTTGAATCACCGATTGCCGGCCGATAAGTAAATCCCATAATTTTTCGTTTGTATAATATACGATAGATTAATTATGAGCTCAATCCCTGATTATGGCGCGGCACTCCCGGCAAAGTTTCGTACGGCATCGGCGGGTGATATCAATGGCTTAGGTATCAAGCGTCTCTTTCGCATGCTGATACTCGGGCCGAGCTTCTCAGGGAAGAACAACCTCTGCATGTATATTCTCAAGAATTCGCCCGAATGCCTTCACGCATCTTCACATTATAGCGCGAAACCCAGATCAGGAGCTCTATCGATACCTTCAGGAGAAGTTGGCTGGATTCATAACTATACATGACCAGGATGCACCACCGCACGTTGATCAGATTCGTAAGACCAAGGGAGATGGTATCGAGCTCGTCATCATAGACGATTTCAGCAACGATAAGCTGCTTATGGAGAAAGTATTCTCACATTACTATACTCGTGGTCGGCACCTCAGACTCAGCACCATCTGCCTTATCCACAGCTACTTTGCATGCCCTAAGATGCTGAGATTGAACAGTGAACATGTGGCCATCCTCAAGGCCAATGACAAGCGAGATTTGAAAATGGTGTTCAAAGATTTTAACATACCCGGCACAACCGAGGAGGGGCTGATTCGTGCCTACGAGCAAGCGACCTCAAAAAAGGGTCAATGCCTCTTTTAGATTCAGTCAAAGACGAAATGAGATATAATTTCAATAAAATCGTGAAACAATCTCGATACGAATATACATCAGACATTGACGAAGAATGAGCTCTATCGTAGCAATCTCATCCAAGGACTTGGTTCCCAATGGGTTCAATAATCAGTACCGATACAAATTCCCCCTCTGCGAATTTCAAAAATGTTGAAGTCGCGGTTCAATCGATCAGCATGTACAACAGCCAGTACAACATCGATCGCGAAGCATATGGAAACAACTCGTTCAAGGTAGAAGTGCCTACGGCTGCGACGGTCTCAACCATCAGTATCACGCTACAGGATGGCATCTATAGTTATACTGATATTAATCGTATGATTCAGACGGCTCTCGTCAATGCTGGAGCATTTCTCATCGATGCCGATGGCAACAACACATTTTTCATCCAATTGATCGAAAACTCGACGTACTACTCGGCTCAGGTCGATGTGAGCGCCACACCGACAACTCTCGGATCATACACGCGTCCCGCGACTGGTCTATACAGCACTGGTGGATCTGGTCTCCCGACTACGGCTCGCGTGCCTCGACTAATCATTGATAACGCTGCATTCGGCGAAACCGTCGGCTTCTCGACCGGTCAGTACCCCTCTGCTTCATCTACAACGCCCGCATCGTTTCTGAGCACATTGCCGCCTCAGATCAACCCTGTATCTGCTTATGTGGTGCGCTGCTCGCTGGTGAATAACGCCTTCACTGCACCGCCTGACATTCTGACTGTATTTACATCGCAAGGCACTGAGGCTGGTCAGCTGATCTCATACCAACCCAACGAATTTTCTTGGATGAAGGTCAATGATGGTAGCTACAGCATTATCACGATTACGATCGTCGATCAACTCGAGCGATTCGTTAAGTTCCGCGATCCCAATCTATTGATCAGTCTTTCGTTCCGCGAGTCGAAGAGCTAAACCTCTGACCTGCCAGGGTCTGAGCGTCTGCGACACTTGCGTCCCCGGCGCTAAAAAAATATGCTTAGAGATGCTCTAAGATAATCTGAAGCTTCCAGCTTTCATATTGCGCTTAGAGCGTAGCGCGGCCATGTGAGCCTTCGCCTCACGGCTTCCTTTCACGAGCTTCTTTTTTTGAGGAACACCAACGCCGTACCTGGCTTTAACGCCCTTGCGAACACTCTTGATCATCTCCACATGTTCGGTCTTAGTGCTTTATCGATTAGCTTCTTTTCAACCAAATCAACGGCATCCGTTAGTAGTCCTTTGCGCTTTGCATACGATAGTGCCTTGGTACCAGCCGACTTCACATCAGCCAAAGTCAGTCTCCCACCCTCTTGCTCATCAACAGTGATGCCAATGCCGGTTAGCTTCCTTAGTCCCTGACGAGCGGCCATGACTGCACCAGGACTTCCAGTGTAGGCAGCAGCGGGCGCGACAGCAGCATCCGCCAGTTTGCTGAGGATTCCCGAGTCTTTGGCGCAGTTAAAGCCCTTCTTGATGGTCTTCCGAATAGAGCTCCAAATTGACGCTCCATGCATGCCTCCACCGTTGAGAGCAACCATTGGGTACTCAATCTCGTGGGGTGTGATCAAGATTCGGACACCGCGATTAGCACGCTTGGCCTTCATAATCTTCTGAGCCGTTTCGGGATGCACCGCGAGAGAGGCACCAGAGCCATGCAATTGCTCCTTAGTAAGGCTAAGAATGCCCGACTTGGCCGCTCGTCTGAGCTTGGCAGCCGGGATGTCGCTCGATACAGAAATATCCTTGTACATGGTTAGTTATATCAGTATGTTGATAGTTTTCTGAAAAATAATTCAACCTAGATGGCATCGACATCAAGATTTTTGAAACCCTTCAGTAGATCCATTCTATTTTTTTGTCGGCAGTAGATGTAGAGGATACACCAAGGCCCGCAGAATTCTCCATACGCTGATTGATATTGAAACTCATTGTACGACAAATCGCCAAGTACTGTCGGGGGTCCTACACCCATAGAGTCGTAATAATGACCATCATTAACACATGTCCAATGACCGACTCCACCATCAGACCGCAGTAGAATGATATACGTTCCATTGGGGGGGGCGGCTTCTTAATCTCCGAAATCTCCAGTATTCCATCGAGTTTGACTCCCAGATGCTTAGCCAGAGCAATCAGATCGTGGTCGCTGGTTATCTCCTTGATATACTGACTCATTTAATTTAATTTTCAACGAGATGCTATATCTGGGCAGTCATATAATCAACCTATAATCATGACCGATAGTACTCAACTCGCGGATCAGTTTCTCTTCCAATCGAGCCTCAAGACCGATGCGTCGGTAAAGGTATCGCGCGGCAAATCCATCGCCGTCGTCAATGATGGCCAAAGCGGCTCATACTCCTCGGGTATTGTATCGTTCGACTGCGCGAGCGCCCTTAACGGCTCGACTGGCTATGCCAGTCTCAAGGATGCGTACGTCGTATTGCCGTTCGTGGTATCGATGAAGAATACTCATGCGTCTCTTGATGCCGGCGCTGCTCCATCGCGCTACGCTCTGGGACTGAAGTGCAACGTAGCTAACGTTATCGACGAGGTCAAGGTTTACCTCAATGGGAAATCTATCATTACTCCATCTGAGTACAAGCAGATTTGGTCGAACGTTCGCGCCATGGCCGAGCTAACCACGGCTGAAGTTGAGAAGCATGGTGCCGATATGTTCTTGTTCCCGGATGACTGGGAGACGACGTCTCACTCGGCTATTGCTGCTATTGGTGGGGATGGCTACTCCAACAACTCGCTTGCTGGCAACAGCTCACTTGCTCTAACCAGTGGTGAGCCTGTCCGCTCCAACTCCGAATTTGCTCGCCGAGTTCTTAACAACCCTCCCGAGGTAGCTGGCGCTGCTAACTCGCACGGATGGCCGTCGCTTAACACAACCTCGTCGCAGGCGATTGCTCAGATGCGCGGCACCGGCGCTTTCAAGAAGGGCACGGCTGTAAGTTTTGGTTCGACTCTCGGCGAGTGGTTCTATATGCTCAAGATTCGTCTAGTTGATCTCCACCCGATCTTCTCCGAGGTTGATCTTGTTGGAAACCCTCAGCTAAAGCTTGAGCTCAAGGTACAGACTGGATATTCGGATTTGGTACTTGCGCCTCATGCGACAGATGTCAAGTTGAGTACGATGAGTCTGGCTTCGACTACGCTTGTAGCAGGTTCGGTATGCCCGATCATGATCGGAGCAACTGCTACTAAGGTTGCTGCTGATGTCATGAGTCCTGTTATTGGAGTTGGTACGAAGAGTACCGCTCTTCGAGTAGCGTGGGGCCCGATTCACAACTCGATCACGACCATCGCCACGGCTGGTAGCTACTTCCCTTTCACTCAGGCTCGCCTCAACCTTCCGTTCTACGACATTGCAAACCCCACGGCGCTTGTGTCTAAGGCGATGAAGCAGATCAAGTACCTCGATTACTACAGTCAGATGTTCTCCTCTGGTGAGGCTGGCGTTGGAACCATGACGACCAACAAGAACTTCTCGGTTCAGGTAGCTTCGAGCCACAAGAACGTCAAGTACGTTTGCGTACTACCGTACGCCAACACCGCCAGTGGTAACTTCGCAACTGCCGTCTCGACGCATCAGTTCGCGTCGCCTTTTGACTCCGCTCCCTGGACGTTCCAGCCTGGTTCATCTATTCGCGATTTTCAAGTACAGGTAGGCAACAAGAACGTTTTCCAGGACACTCACAGCTACGACTGGCAAAACTTCTTGGATGAGTTCTCCAAGATCGGCTCCATCAATGGTGATCTCTCCCGCGAGATCTCTAACGGCCTGATCGGTATGGACAAGTGGCAGACGACTCAGCGCATCCTTGTCGTCGATTGCTCGCGTATCTCTGAGGCCGACGTACCTCAGTCGATCAAGGTATCTGGCACGAACGTCTGCACTCAGGGTACGAACCTTCTCGTTTTCGTTGTATACGAACGCTCTCTGGAGCTTGACCGCATCACCGGAGAAGTGTTCCGTGCAGACTAAAGCGCTCTCACGCAAAGGAGATTAATAATCAATCGGACAAAAAAACATTGAGTCTGATATAGAACAATGAGTATGATCATCGATTTCGGCAAGCACGCCGGCGAATGCATCTACAGCGTCTTCAAGAACGACTACAACTATTGCCGATGGCTAGCAGGCCAACGCGTTTATGATGGAGACACAGAGATCGGTCAGTTTCTCGAGCGTCAGTTCGGCCTGGAACGATGCGGATGTGGTGCTGGCCTCCTTATCCAACACAGATGCCCCCGATGGCGTAGCTCTCGTGATACACGGCCGAGTGGTCAATCTACATATTCAAATCATTCACCTGAGCTTGTGAGACCATCATCTACACGAGGGTAGCGTACCAACCGCGTGGCTCGATCCCAGCAACTGTATATATTTTTTCATCGGCAGTCCCTCTCGGCGCGTTTCGTGTGTGAGTTGCTTTTTGATCGGTGAATTCGTGTGATTTGTTTTCGCGTACTCACCAGCCTCTATCGGTTTCGCTATCTAGAAGCGTTCTAGTCAGTCTAATCAATCATATATATATGTGTGAGTGGTGAGTATATGAAAGTAGTAGTTATAAATAATAGAAGAGAGATAGGCCCTAGGCCCCATCTGATTTGATTATATACTGGCTAACACGGCGTTTTTTGCATACTCACCACTCACCTGTTAAAAACGCGTCTATTGGGTCTGTAGCTCTCTGACGTCGAGAGTATTTTTTTGACCGCAATGTGGCCACTTTTTCACTCACAGGCCTTGGTTGATTTGATTGATTAGAGTGTCTCTCGCAAAAAAAAGCGTTTGCTTACTTTCGCGACTTCCGCGACTCGAGGATCTCAATGTCGCGATCGATGATTTCCTGAAGGGGCGGCATTCGATACGACACGAGGCTTTTGATGATCTCCGGGTCGCGCTCCAACTCAATCACCTTTGCCGATCCCGCGGGTAGCTTATACAGTACGGCGATCTATATTCGCGAGTGATGCGTTTCCTCTCCGCATACCACTCCTGTTGCTTAGATCGAATGAAAGGAGTAACTGCTTTCAGCTTGGCCTCTGCTTCTACAGCGTCCAAGTACTCGGCACGGGACATAGCCGCTGCTTCTGCATTAGCCTTTCGCACTCTTTCACGCTCGATCTCTCTCTCGCGTTTAGTTGCTTGAATGACATATCAACATTCACAGTCACCTTCTTTTTTATTTGAAAAGGAGTATTCTTGTTGATTCCATTGAGCTTGTTGAACCATAGTGTTTCGTACATCATCAGATGCTTACGATCAACTACCTCGTAGGTATCAATCAGAATCATATGCAATGACTCCCATCCATGCTGCTTGAACGATGGATAGATCGCTAAGCCATTACCTGACTCGAACGACCGCTTGTGTTGAGACATCCGCGTTCGCAGCGCGTTTAGAATGGATCCAACATAAACGTCGTTGTTCTTAGAGCAAATGATCTTATAGATCGATCCGGTACGAGTGTCGGTCATGGTTATATATTACTTGACCATCGCTCAATTTGATGCAGTTTGCATCATTGGTATGCTGACCCGCGACGCGGGGTTGAACTACAACGAAGCAGAGTTGGGTTTGTTGCACTAATAGATGACCAGTCCCGAGCCCCAATTTGTACCCGATATCGTCCGAGTTAGGAAGATGGGGTTAGAGTTTGTATAGATGTGGTTTGAACAGGGGAGACCGGGAATGAAACTTACCTGGATGAAACTTACAAGAGCGCTGGTAGAGTTGCTATAGAGGGCGATATCTTACCAGAATCATAACGTCGTATTCCACGTGGACGATGACACGCTCGCCAAGAGTCTTGTGGAGGCGGACAAGGAGCGAAGTACGAAGAAACTCGTGGCCGATTTACCGGATACGCTGACCCTTCGTTGGATGTACAACAAACAGACCCCCGAAATGGTCTACAAGTGGCTTCACGTCGATGGAACTGTGGAGGACGATGCGATCAAGAAAACATACGACGCGTATGTGAAGCTATACAAGATGAGAATGGGCGAATCGAATCACGAATAAAAAATGAATAAAACTCCGGAAGAGAATTTAATCAACATCACCAACGAGTAATAAAACAAACTGTAGAAAATCATTCTTCAATTGTTCACTTGTAGTTGATGTGCGAAGTCTCCATATCTTCCTTTCGGAGTGGGCACCAAACCTCCAAGTCATGTGCAACTTTGTATAATACGTCGCTCTCAGGGCATCAATATAATGGTTGGAGATGGGATTGAATACCGATGATGTCTTCAAGCTGAAGCTTGAAAAGGGATAGGACGGCCTTCTTACCAACCCAAACTGGAGTGCATGGATCAAGTTCGTCACATCAACCGGAGGAAACACGGGTCCAAGACGCCCTTGATCAATGCGTTGAGATCTCACTATGAAGATGCAGCTCTCCTAAAAATGTTGGTTGCGGCCAAGAAGAATCCGGAGACTGCGAACGTTGCCACGTCGCTGGAAGGTGCTCTTGCCGGCCAGTTGAGATTGAACCGTGTGAAAAATGGCCACTAGTTAGAACGCAATGGAGCTCTGCTGAGAGATACAGAGACAGGTTTTACGTGCTGTACGTGTTGTTGAAGTGTTGGTTTGCCAGACGTGTTGCAGTCTTTCAGGCTGGTGCTTCTGGGCAGTGTGCTTTCTGTACTACTGATGTCGAGCATATCGCTTTGTGTGACCTCCTAGCAAATGTTCGGTGGCTTACCGACGAGGTCGGAGTATGTTTTACAGAAGTGTAAACGCAAATCCTGCTACTTTGAGCTGGTTACTCAAAGTTACTTTTCGCAGTCTGTCTAAGTCTCGAGACATTATGTAGGGAGCAACGAGCATGCTATCCGTAGAAATGTCATCGGTCGGGGCAGGGCGGCTGGTTTGCTGCACTTCAGACAAGAGCGATTTCAAAGGGCCCAGTTTCTGCATTCGGCAGTACTGTAAGTGCGTACTCCAACTTCGATGCCGTGGTGCTGTTGTCATCAACATCGCAGGGATCGCTCCGACTCGGAGTCCGAGCTGGAGCTGGATCTCGCGACACTTTGTCGCCAATGAAGCAAAAGAAAAGTTTGAGTCGCCTCTTAACGCTGCGCTTAAGCCGGAATGTGTCAAAGCCACTCTGATTGATGCCGGTTCTTGTCCATCGCGCACCAGGACGAGACTGCAACTTCGGGTTGTATAGGTTCCACCAGAAATTACGAGCCGAATTCTCAGTCAACGAGTGTGTCGATACATTCGAAGCTAACAGACGCCCTTATTATGGGAAGGTCGTGCTCGTGATTCACAGCTGGCGCTTGGTGTTCGAACGAAGATGCAAGTCTGGGATCGGTTGAAGAGCGATGACTGCGGGGTGCTTTTCTCTAAAAAGAGGTCCTTGAACATTTCTGAAGCAATCCGCAGCACGCCGCAGTCATCGCTCTTCAACCGAGACTTTGCCAAATGAAGACATGCCAAAAGCAGGTAACTAGAAATTCGAGCGCCTTGACATCCGTTCATAACATCATGCTTCGAAAGGTGTCAAAAACGCAGCTCCGATGACGTACCTCTTGGGGTGTAAGTAACCAGCAAATCGAGGTTTCTCTTCTCGATCGACTCGAAGGTCTCTCTAATAGACTGGTCTGGTCCACTTCTCAACTTGCTTTCAAGCGCACAACTTGTGCCACAAGGCCAACGATGCGTCTGTACTCGTCGCGATACTTTCTGCCGTCACGCTCTTGGCGAGCACGGACGCTGTCTTGATCGCAACCAGCTCAAAGTTGGCAGAGTCGACGCAGCCGTCTTGGGCTCGATCGGAATATGACGGCGTCTCCACGGACCGGTTCTTGAGGGCGAACGAGAATGACCAAGAGAGAGCGATCAGCTTTAAATCGATCCCAGGCGTTGGCAAAGTCACAGCCGCTATGACCAAAGTGAAGCTGGCCAAGTACCTGAAGAACGCAAGAACTTCCGACGAAGTTTTCAACAAGATGAAGCTGGGCAAGGCTGGCGAGAAGCTGTTCGAGAACCCCAAGTTCCTGGCGTGGGTCAAGTACGTCGACGATTTCAACATGAAGCACCCGGACAAGGCGACGTCGATGATCCCCACGTTGACCGCTCACTATAGCGACGATATGCTTGCGAAGATGTTCGCAGCAGCAAAGGACGTGCCGGGGACAAAGAGACTTGCAGAGAGCTTGGAGACGCAGCTGGTGAAGCACTGGCAAACGCTGAAATACACCCCGGACGACGCCGTGAGCGCCCTGAAGCTCAACAAGAAGTTGGATTCCGTCCTCACGGACCCGACATTCTTGACGTTGAACAAGTACCTGGTTGACTTCAACACGTGGAACCCCAGCAAGTCGACGACCATGACCGAGCTACTATCTCGAACCTACGGTGACGCCCCAGTGGCCAAGATGCTCCAGCAGGCGACGAAAGTCAAGGCCACCGAGGGAATGGCCACGAGATTGCAGAGCCAGCAGCTCACGACGTGGAAGGAAATGGGTCTCAACAGCGACGACGTCTTCAGAGGAACCTTGAACCTCGACAAGCAGGCCGGCAATCTCTTTGAGAACCCGAATTTCCTCGTCTGGACCAAGTACCTTGACGATTTCAGCGGAGAGAAGACGACCTCGTTCGACTTTTTGTGGAAAGCTTTCGGCGAGGAAAAGCTGGCCAAGATGCTCATCGCCCCGAGGGAGACGAGGAGGAACAGCGTCGTCGCGGACTTGCAGACCTCGCTGCTCAGGAAGTGGCTGGCGATGAGTCCACCGAAACAGCCAGCAGAAGTCTCCAAGATCCTCGGAACTTCGTTCCAAGGAAAAACGCTGAGTAGTATGTACCGCTGGAATTATAGGAACCAGTAGATAGCCACGCTTGTAGTTGGTCGGTGCTGCTGCAAGGGTGCAGTAGCTTGCTTCATTCCCCAAAGCTAGGCGATATTGTGTATTGACTCGTGTGCAAACGCCGTTGCCAGTTCTAGGTAATACTACTAGTACGTAGAAATTTGGACGAGACTGCAACTTCGGGTTAGGTATTGTCAATTCCACTCAAATTTGCGTCACCTTCGCCAAACTCGCCGGCCAATCTACCACCACCGGCTATTGGTCAAAATAGGACACATATTTGATTTGTACCCAATCACCGGACGGCAAACACTCACTGTTCGGAGGCGCGAGTCTGGGGCAACATGAAGGCGGTGCAGTAGTGGCCAAACAGTCTCAAGAGTCTACCAGGGGATGGTATTCGCTGACGTTCAAGGTGGTTGTCTTACTAACAAGTGTGATATTTACTAGGTCGCAAGAGCTGTCATACAAGGTGAGATTTTGTGATGATGTTTAAACTTGATTTTCTCTTACTGTTGTGGTGCTTGTTGAATGCACCATTTAGTTCTTGCTCTCGTTCGTGGAGAGCTTTTCCAGTGTACGGTGGGCCATATTGCTGTGGCTGTGCGCTTATATTCACGGCGCGAGTGACGTTTTCGGGTCCACGAAGTGGTGTCGACGCTCGTTTGGAGATTGTGATCTGCCGCGCGAAGAAGCAATGGAAGAAGCTGTTTCGAGCCAGCATGCTCATCAGAACACAGTATTTCACTGCTTATACGGATACTATCATCTTGGCTATTTGGTAGGTGAGCTCGCACACGTCTACAACAAGTCCGAGAAAACTGTTAGAAACTGGATACACGTATATGAAGCGACTGGAACGTACCAACGACCGAATGCTGCAGTGGAGAGGAAGTTCACGGCAGAGCATCGGCAGTGGCTCTACGACTACTTCAATGCAAAACCTCTGTCCTACCTTGACGAGGCCCAAATTGGTGCTTTCTCGCTAGCGTACATGTTGCTCTTTGGACTCAGATCAAATCTCTCGCCTCTTAGATAGCATACATGCATTCTGTATCACAGGTTTGGAGATTCACCGGAGGTTCGGCTCTGGAGATTCAAACGCGCCCCTTCGGAAAGTTTGAGAAGAACACACAATACATCGGTTCTACCAGAATTCACGAGCTGATTTCTCAGTCGACGAGTGCGTCAACACATTCGAAGCTACATGTATTACTAGTAGTAGTACAGAGAGTAGCGGCAATAAGAAAGGGTTCAACGATTAAACTATCGGAGGCGCACACTATACAAAAGGTAAATCAAATCTGGGAGAGGGCCGAAAGTATTGAATTAGCTGCATAATGTGCTCGTACTAAGTACGGGACTCAGTACGTCTGCAATCTGCATTCTGTCAACAAACAAACCAGCGTGCTGCCAATATCGTTTAATATACTCTGCAGGCATGTCGTCCCAGGCATCGCACATCCACGCCAAGGCATCCGATGGGCTGATGGCGTAGGGGTCTGGTTCTTCATCGACTAGACGCAGTGCTGCTTCCTGCGTGCGTGCTGCTAGAAATCGCTTCTTGAGCCACGCAATAACTCCTTGATCCATGGGCTGGATCACAGCCGTAGTGTTGGGAGGAAGCATTTCCACTGTAACGTGAGTTAGGGGCGTCTCGGGCACCTTGTGCACTGGGGCGTTTTCCAACAGAAGCAAGATCTTCCTGTTTTGCTCCCGCATCACCTCGTCCAGCGTCGCCAGCCACTCGCGGAATATCTTCACCGTCATCCAGCCTTTCGCAGAGCCGTCATAGACTGCTGCGCTTGGCATATCAGCTAGCCATCTTGGCTTCTTTGCTTTCCCTAGGAACACCAGCGGGAGCTTCTGGGTCCCCGAGCTGTTCGTGGCTACAGCCACGGTGAAGCGATCTGTTTTCTGCTTGAGAGAGGTCGCCTCCTTCAGCGTGATCGGGTACTTGGGTGTAGCCTTATAGAAAAAGGCCGCTTCATCCATGTTGAACACGTCGTCTGGATGGAAGCGGCCGATCACTTTGCGAAGCGCTAGCGCCTTGCGTCTGGCAGCGCTGATGTCGACTGACCCAATCTCGCCATGTCCGCGGCGCTTCCTGAGCCCATGACGCACCATAAATGGTGTTGCCAGCCATTTTTCGTGAACTTGTCTTGCTTCGCTGCTGGAATGGAGAGGAAGTCAGCGTACTCCCTCGCCAGCCAGCGCAGCACCGCCCCCGAGAGGGCCACCTTCTCCTTCTCGTAGTGCAGCACAGCCTCGACCAGGTAGGTCTCCAGCTGCACTCTTGCTCGGGAGGCGGCCTTCTTGCTGCCCAGGAAATCCGGAGGTGTCTGGCGCAGCTCAGCCTCGCGCTTGAGTATCTTCGACACAGCAGGAATCGAGGGAGCCTTTGCGAGCCCGAACTCGGTCTGCGCCCAAGCGCCAAGCTCTCTGTAGTTCCAACAGGGGTTCTTGGTGTGCTGGCTGCTTAGCTGGATCTGCTGCTGCTTGGTCAGCCGGACGCGCTTCGGCATCGACACGCAACGCCGCATCGTGTCGACACATCGATAAGTTGGGCTCTTGGTGGGGCAAACACAAAGCATGGTGGGTGGGGAGGCTAGTGTCGTTGTCTTGGTGTCTTCGATAATGGCGCGCGAATTTGAATTAAAAAATCTGAGTGATGGTCAGTGCTCCGTTCTGACTCGCTCAGTACATATATCGAGGTCCTTCATAATGTTATATATATGAGTTATGAAGATTATTAGTTGTTAACCCTTTCTTATTGCCGCAACTCTCTGTTTAATAACAACCTTGATTACGTGGACGGCCATGCTCGTGATCACAGCTGGCGCTTGGTGTTTGAAACGGAGATGCAAATCTGGGATCGGCTGAAGCAGTGCTTGGAAAAAATAATTGGTATTTCCGCCGGGAAGTATGCAAGACAAAAACTACTGCAACGCTATGAAAAATACAAATTATCGATTGCATGATGGTAGGTTATTGCAATGCTGATTGCGGAGAAGCTTGCAATACCTAACTGTGTCCTCTGCGATTTCAGTTGCTCGTGAATCCCGGATTGACATGGCCCAGAGCCTCGAATCCCAGAACAGCCTGTCAGTCTTCAGAATAGGATAGCCTTGTGTGTCATTCTGCACTTCCGAGCGCTCATGATCTTATCGTAAGGTTCCACTTGAATCCATCTGGCAATACTTGCCGTTCGTTATTGCACTGCATATTGGAATGAAAACTGCACGGTGCTCGCTTATTGCAAGACACCACTGCACTTGAGTCTGTGATTGCAGTACAGACTGCAGATATGAGTGGCAACGGAAATCGTTGCAAATTTATTTTTTCCAAGTTCAGCCAAGTAAATTCTGTTGTTGTTTGTTCTCTCCGAATATTTCAAAGTATTAATCATAAGTCCCATCATCACTGATGGGACGGCATTCATTGATGGCGTGAAATTCACACCAAATGGTTGTTACCGGTATCTTTAACGGCCGGGAATGCGAAAACCGAGATTGAAGATCTGCTGGACAAAGCCTTCGCTGGAAGTGAATCACTGCCGTCGGATGGGCTTTTGCATGCTTCGCAGTTCATTATTCCAGGCCCACCAGCTTTCCTAGTACAACAAAGTCTGAATTTTGCCCCATCTTCCTTCTCACTTTGTTATTTGCTGTCTAGTGCGCGTCGGCTTCCAACATCATCTTCGAAGGCCATGCGAGTTAATCACCTCCTGCTTCTGGCTGCAATTGCCCTCCTTTCAAGTGCCAACCCAACGTCTGTGACGGATGATAAGTCGCATCTGCTCAGCTCGTCCATGACCAAGCAAAGCGCCGGTGCCAAGAGGTTCCTAAGAGCTTACACCGCCGCCGACGAAGAGGACGAAGAGGACGAAATGGACGAAGTGGGCGAAGAGGACAGCGAGAGTCGAATCAACCTCAATCTCTCCAGTGTCGGCAACATGTTCAAGTCGAGCGAGACCAAGCTGGTGGAGCAGTGGCTCAAGAACCACAAGTCCGTCGACGACGTCTTCGAGCACCTTCAACTTGGCGCGGGCGTGAACCAGCTTTTCGCCAACAACAATCTCAAAGCCTGGGCCAAATTCAGCAAAGTGGTCGACAAGCAGCAAGCCCAACCGAAGATGATCGCGAAGCTTACCGCCGTGTACGGTGACCAAGCTCTGGCATTAGCTCTGCGGCAGGCCACTGAAAAAGGGAAATTCAAGAAGCTAGCCGCGCAGCTGCAGAAGGCTCAGTTCGAGAGGTGGTACGGCGAGAAGTTACGACCTTATCACGTGACTGACAAGTTTTTCCTGCTCGGCCCTGGTAATGGCAAGGCACTCCTGCGGAGCCGATTCGACGCTCGTACCGAGAGTTCCTGAACAAGCGTGACCCCAAATGGTTCACAGAAATGCTCTAAGGTGTTAGAGTCGCCAGCAAGTCGTGAAGATGCCCTGCTTTTCAATAGGATTCGCTATTGCTTCGGGTGTTTCTGCTTTCCACCGTACCCCCGAAAAACAAGTTGGCAAACCTATCGGCGCCGTAGTACAGTACAGCGACTCCTCTGCGTCCGTGCTTTCATCGGCTTTGATCCGTATTGGATGACCGTGATCGTGGCCCAGACGCTCAACCTTTTTCTTAGCACCTCCGTTTAAGCCAGGAGCTGCTCAGTGTATTTTCGATGGCCTGTTGTAGTTGACTTGCTCCGTCAACTCTGGGGCCACACTCGTCTTCGTTGGTGGAGTGCCGCTTGTTTTTTTTCAATGAAAAACTTTATCATCTCGTAGGGGCCGAAAAGCGGGCTCTTCTCCCTTCGTCTTGTCGAGTTCAAGACCTCACCAAGGCAGTGCTCATCGACAAACCAGCTATTTAGTGTTCGCTCACTCGACGTTTTCGCAGGGTTATTGTAAAAACTTACTACAGCTTCGTAAACAAACTTCTCCGTACTCGCACTTTTCTACATGTACAGGAACTCGGCTACCTATAGCTCGTTGGTGAGCAAACACGGACTAAGTTCATCATAGTAGTGCAAGACATGGCAGACCCAATTCATACTAGTAGTATCCTATACCAGGCAGTATTGCAGGAAAACCGCAGCAATTTCGGTGATTCACTGCCGTAATGACGTTGCCACTATTTTCAAATCTGTTCTCGAAGTCCCATGGTAGCATACCATCATCAGTGATGCTGGCCGAATGGTTCTAACCATTAAGCACAATACGGCAGTGAAATCGAACAGAGAGATTCAAGACGAGATCTGCTGGGGGCGTGAATCCCCTACAGCACCGTGGGGTTTTGCGTACTACGACGTTCATTCCTCAAGACAGCCCAGCCCAGCCCCACCTCCCACCTCTCTGAACGCTAAAAGATTGTTAGCTTCCTTCTCACTTTGCAATTTGCTCTCCAGTACGCACCCCGCTTCCAACATCATCTTCGAAGGCCATGCGAGTCCACCACCTCCTCTTCTGGCTGCGATTGCCCTCTTTTCAAGTGCCAACCCAACGTCTGTGACGGATGGTAAGTCGCATCTGCTCAGCTCGTCCATGACCAAGCAAACGCCGGTGCCAAGAGATTCCTAAGAGCTTACACCGCCGCCGACGAAGAGGACGAAATGGACGAAGAGGGGGAAGGGGACAGCGAGAGTCGGATCAACCTCAATCCCCCCAGTGTCGGCAACCTGTTCAAGTCGAGTGAGACCAAGCTGGTGGAGCAGTGGATCAAGAATCACAAGTCCGTCGACGACGTCTTCGAGCACCTTCAACTTGGCGCGGGCGTGAAGCTGCTTTTCGCCAACAAGCCAACAACGCAGCACCCCAGCCATGACGATTCGACGCCCGTACCAAAACTCCTGGTCAAGCATGACCCCGACTGGATCGACTACTTCCTCAGGCGATGACAGTCACCAGCAAGTCGTTACAGCATTCACTTTCGTTTCGTATAAATCAAATCTCGCTATTGGAGAGAACATTTTTCGATCAAAACTAAAAGTCGATTGAGAAGGTTTCATGACTTGGAACAGAGGGAAGAAATGCTTACTGACGCCGATTATTGTACGCTCCTCGAGAGCTGGGGAATTACCTTTTTATTTACCTTTCACCACTTCCGGTTTTCCTTCGTCGAGAATACACAAGCATGGCAGTCAATGGAGCTTTCTTCTATCTCGTCTGCCTTGTCCTGCTAGCTGTTTTGGGTGGTGATGCCGCCTCGCGAAATGATGTGACGAGTGAAGTCTACGCCACGGACGTGAATGGAGGAGAGAGAATGAATATTCAGGCGCTCAAGAATCATTTCAAGGCGGCAGTGACAACGCCGCTGAGTAAAACACAGCTCGAAAGCTTGCTCCAGAAGGGCGAGACAGTGGACGTAATTTTGAAGGCGCTACGACTCGACAAGGCAGGGAACAACCTTCTTACCAACCCCAAGCTGGACGATCTGATCACCTACATGAAGATGTTCAACAAGGCCAATCCGAGAAAGCAGACGACTCTGATAGCAACGTTCACGAACCATTATGGTGACCTTGGTCTCGCCAAGATCATTGAAGCGGCGCAGAGGGTCAAAGCCACAGCTCCCGTTGCCAAACGATGGCAATTCGAGCAGGTCAGTCGATGGGTCGCGGACGGAAAGACCCAACAGGAGGTGTTCCAGTTACTAAAGCTTGATCGAGCAGGCAAGAAGCTTCTTCTGAAGCCTGGGTTCGGCACTTGGGTCAAGTTCGCAGACACGGTGAACAAG
The DNA here is from genome assembly GCA_033557995.1 of Phytophthora crassamura. Lineage (NCBI taxonomy): Eukaryota > Oomycota > Peronosporomycetes > Peronosporales > Peronosporaceae > Phytophthora > Phytophthora crassamura. The sequence goes on along the minus strand of JAUCED010000005.1, from coordinate 1,601,456 downwards.
CAGGATCATGACAAGAAACTGGAAAGTATTATCTCCATACTCAAGACGCAGTACAAGTACAGCGACAAAGCGCTGCTTGGGATGTTTCTTGCGGCGGAGAAGGTCCCACAAGCAACAGCCCTCGCCAAGCGACTGCAGACGGAGCAGATTCAGTACTGGCTGCGTGGTGGAGAAAGTCCGGTTGCGCTTTTCAAGATGCTGAAACTCGACACAGCAGGCGACGGGCTTATTGCCAGCCCGCTGTTAAGTTCCTGGCTCAAGTACACGGACGATTTCCATTCGTATCATCCTGAAGTGCCGATGGCTACAATTGATACGCTGACCGCCCAGTATACCGAGCCTGGGCTGGCTAGGATGATTGCTGGGGCAAGCAAGAGCGCCTCAACGGAAGCCATCGCGAGCCGACTGCATAGCGAGCAATTCAGGAGCTGGTTCGTCGACGAGAAGAAGCACAACCCTGCTCAGGTCTTTAAGCTGCTCGAACTCGACAAGAAGAAGGACAAAGTGTTGGAAAGCCCGCTCTTCGGCTACTGGGCCACGTTCGTCGAAGAGTACAGCAAACGGTACCCCGCTAAAAAGACGAGTGTGTTCCTGGAGCTGAAGGAGAAATACAACAGCAACGCGCTGTCGGAGATGCTGATAGCGGCGAAGAAATACCCAGCGACGCGACAACTCGCAACAGACTTGCAGCTTGAGCAGCTTCGATCTTGGCTCAAACAGAGGACCAGCCTGGACGATGTCTTCTACTACCTGAAGGCCGAGGCTGGAGGAGAGAATGCGAGGATGTTCAAGTTGTACCGTGAAATGTACAAGCGCAAGCATGGCTAGTAAAATCCGTGGCCAGCGGTACCAAAGCGCTCTCGGGCGTTGTGTTTTACACTCGTACACGTCTCGCGGTCCTTCCTCGAGCTCAATCAACACTCACCAAAATCATCCTGAACAACTCTTTTTTTTTCGCTGAAGAGCTTCAATCACGAAATGCACATGCTGGGAACAACTTTTAGCCCGCTTGGCCCAGCTCCAGAAGTCCGAAACCGTCCTTTACCATCGCTCAGCCAGCCCCGGAGCTGCGCAGTGCTCAGCTTGCTCGCCGGATCATTGTCTGACGTGGCCACCAACTTCGCTACAGCTTCACCGAGCAACGAGCCAAAATGCCTGCAAGCGAAAATTTCTTTGCCAGGTTTGTTCGGTCAGCCAAAGTCCGCGCAGTGGGGTCATGCCTCCACCTGAGGTTCGCTAGTAATGACCTAGTTCATCTTCTTCACGTGGGCCTGCATACGTCTTCAACTTTCATGAGTTTAGATATTTTTATCAGATCGTGTTGAGCAGGGTTTTTAGGTTTTTCTTCGCCTCTGCACAGAATCTGCACATGGTTTCGGAAAAACTGTTTTCTCGCGGGATATTGCTTCAAGCAATTTGCTTGTGGAATCGTTGAGGTCCTTGGAAATTTGAGCTGACGAAGATCGTCCGGTGCTTTGGGAAGCTTGATGAGCCAAAAATTGCTGCTGCTTCGAAGGACTAGCTTGTAGAAAGCACTAGTCCGGTTATCCCCGTGACTGAGCCACACCTTGAGACATTCAGCCTGCACCGTGTTAGCAATGCCCTCGTCAATGGTGCTTATATGATCAGCCATCCTCGTCGGAGAAGCGTCGCTGGAGTGAAGACAACAAACTCGCCTTCTCGCCTTATTGAACCTTATCACAGCTTCGAGCAAACCGCAGCTAATGGGTTGCTCAGAGTCGATATGCATGTGTTGTCAGCCCAAAGGAGTGAAGATGTCGCCTGGGGTTTTTGCTCTGTGTCAAACTGGTGAAGCGAGTCAGCGGCCAGTACCGGTCCTCCTTGTACAAGCGCAGCGAGTAGGCCTAGCTCTTTGATGCTAAAGACGGTTCTCGGCTCTGCGATCCAAAAACCTCGTCACATTTGAATAGCAATTATCTCACATCCCAACAGCTCAGAGTTCCTCTCAGATCGGCCGAGGAGACGGCGGGGGCACTTGGAGAGCATTCAAAAATGCATCAGCGTCATTTTTCACGACAAGCTCCAGATCCGGAAGGAACGTGTTGAACGGCACCAAGGCGGACTCATCCTGCCGCTCCACGACATAAAATAGTTGGCGAGCCTTCATCTTGTAATCACTCAGAGAAATGCCAGCGTGGCCCACGAACTCGTCGAAAGTGAAGCATTTTTCACAGCATACACACGTGATTTTGCGCGAGGTGGCAGGCTTCCGGTTAAACGCCAGCCAGCCAGCCTTTCGAGGGAATGAGTCGCCCGGCACTTGTGTTCTTGAACTCACGACTTTATCAACCAGGCTGCCGTTCGCCATATTCATCACATACTTGGGCGAAATGCACACAACTTGGGCCACGAAGTCAAAGGCCGTTGGAAACGACAGCCGTGCCGCCATTGAGGTCTTGTCGCCTCGGGGTTTCGGGCGCTTGAACAGAGCCAGCACTTCGAGTCTCGAAACAGCAGCTGGAAGCGCCTCGCCCGCTGCTTCGGGGTTCGTCATGGTCATCGCGGGTGTCAGAATCGCTGCAAGGGGCTCCTGCCTCGCAGCTTGGCTTCTACGAGACTTGGTTGGCGTGTTGTTCAAGCTCTGACGCGTGGCCCAACTCCGTAAAGCTGGCAAGAACGTTTCAATCGGTGAGTATTGCGTATTGTCACGGTGCTCCACGAACAAGTACGGCATCGGGTCTTCTTTTGCGCATTTGGCGTCCTTGATCAGGCGGCTGTCGGTGTGGTGCGCGAACTCTGCGTAGCTGAACATCTTGTCGCAGCAGTTGCACTCGATCGTTGCCGCCTTCTTCACGAACCACTTGCACTTGCCAGTCTTCATCATTCCCGATTCTCGAAGACTTGACGTTCGGGAGCACATGACGAGAAAGCACCAACCGCCGCTCTTGCCATCGCGCTGCAGACGCACTGCACCGACTAGTTCATCTCCCGAAAGCTCGGGCTGCTCGGGCTCGCCAACTGACTCGTATTTCATCTTCAAAGCAGCAACATCCTTCGTCTGCTTGGGTTTTACCATCTCGCCCTTGGCCTGCTGCGGTGCCATGTCCAGGGGCTCGGCCTTGGCTTCCATTTTCACAATACTTTGCTTCTCCACATCCGTTTTGACGTCCATAGCATCTGCGTCGCTCTGCCTTTTCACGTCCTGACCTCCCGGCGATAATCCCCGTGAACGCGACGTCGATCGGCGTGATGTACGTGAGCTGACTACTTGTTCATCGGGGGCGCTGCTTCCACGAGCCCGTCGATTACGGTAGGACGAGTTCGAGCGGCTCGGGGCGGGAGCTGGAGGTTTCCCAGTCGTGACTGGACTGGGGGCATTCTTCTGGTCTTTTTGGTCCTTTTTCCGCTGCTTCTCCAGCTCCATGTCGTTCATCATCTGCACCAACTTCCGCTGGCGATAGAAAACCAACTTTTCAGGCTGCGTGCAACTCGGACAGTCGCATTCCCAGAGAAACCCGCCGCTTTCGTAGAAATCCAGGAACGCAGCTTTACACGACGCACAGCGGAAGATATTGCCGCGGCGCTCGGGCGCCTCCAGCTGCAGCCGCTCTATCTGGTCCAGGATCGGCACCTTCTCGTCGACGTAAGGCTTGAACGCGTGCCAGAGGCACTGCGCGTGGTACACGCGACGACAGGCCTGGCAGTGCATCAGCACGCAAATGTTGGCCACTTTCTTGCAGAACTCGCAGTAGCGGGCGTCTCCGTCCGCCTCCTTTGACTTGGGCTTGGCATTCGTTTTGCCTTTTCCCTTGCTTCTGCCTTTCACCTCCGGGCTCGAGCTTGTGAACGGCAGCGGCGGTAGATTCGTGATGATCGGCGCGGCTTCATACTCCGGTGCCTGCCGCCGCTTCTTGCCCCTTGAAGGCTGGTCCAGTTCTGTGCTTTCTTCTCCCGGTGTGTTGTATTTCGGCTGCTTGCTGGCTGTCGTGGCCGCGACGCGTGACCTCTTTGAGGCCGGCGCCGCAGCCAAGTCTGTTGATCGTTTCTTGAGGTTCTGCGCGTCGACGTCGGGTTTCAACGGATCCGCCAAGGCAGAAGCCACGAGCACTCCCAACGGCAAGTCTTCCTCTTTGGTCTGTGCAGCCATCAAGGCGTTGGCCGCTGCAGACGCAGCCCTCGACGGCCTTTTACGCGGCAGCTTAACTGCTGGCTGCTTCTCTTCAACTCCGGCGTTCAGCTTGTCCTTCTTTCCTTTATCTGCTGCTGGTTTCGGTGCTTGTTGGGCGCTCAGAGCTCTGGCCACCAGCACGTTTAACGGCGCGTCCTCTACGATCACTTGTTCCGCCATGTGGGCATTGGCCGCGGCTGCTGCGGCTCTTGGAGCTCGCTTCATCTCGTGGATCTCTTGGACACTCGGAAAATGGCTATTGACACTGTCGGTGTTGCAGCCACCGTCCGCTACTGCCACCGTCTGGTTACGATCATCGGTAACTGGCTGAAACTGGGTGGATCCCGGTGGGACTTGGCGCTCCGTGGACGGCGTCTTCTGCGAGCCCTGCGAGGCTTCCGGGCGCGAAACTTGGTCTGCCGCTGCGTCGGCATCTTGGGGAGGCTGTGAACTGGTCGCAGGAGGCGTCGAGTGCTGCTGCGAGGACTCCGAGGCCTCAGTCTGAGGCGCGCCATCCGTCGTCATGATTCCCCCCAGAAAATGCTGCTGATGTATGGGACGAAGGCCACGCATTCATTGGCTCAAATCCAGAAACTGTTGAATCGAATATTCTGGACTGGAAGTTGATGTAAAGGTTGTGTAGAGATGGCCACACCCATTTTTAACTTCAACCTGTCCACCGCAGCATTGGTATGATGCTGAAGAACCCGACGACGCCAACGAAAGGGAAAGCGAAAGGAAGAGGCCGGGGGCGGGGACGCATTTCAACGCTCAAAGTGGCGCCGAGAACCAAGACGCCGTTATCCGGACCCGCTGGAGGGGCTCCAACGGAGACCGACGAGTCGAGGGATGATTCCAATGCTGCTACGACGAATTTTCATGCTGCTGATAGTCAGACGAATGAAGGGCAAGCGGGGAAGCTCAAGGGTTTCAGTCGAGCAGCTCACTCTATCATGAACATGCACAAAGTAAAGAGCACGTCGCAGTCTACGGAGAACGTGGCGCCACCAACTGGTTCAGCAGAGAAGAAAGACCCGTGGGCTTCCGTCATGGGCTCGGTGGTGCACAAGGTTTCCCGACAAAACGCGGGTGAAGCCGGGCTTGGGTTTGGAGCGAGTGCCGCTGCAGGGGCTGCATCAGACAAGCGTATTTCGCTTGCTCAAATGCTGAAAAGTAGGGAGATGAAGAACCTGGTACAACAAGCGCTCGTTGCCAAGCGAGGCACCGATATGCCGGGAGAACAATCCAGTGTCATGGCTCACTGGCTCAAACTGTCAACGCTGCGTAAGAAACAGCAGGAACCGGACGAAGACGGATCAGCGGGCGGCAACAGCGGAGCCAGAGCAGGAAGCAGGACGAACAACTACAACTACGAGGAAGAAGACGACAGCGACATCGTGGAGGATCTCAATGGAGTGCATTCGGGGTTTGACTTGGAAGATACAGCCAAGGGGCATCACCTGTACAGCCGCACGCTCATTCTCGAGGAGTCCTGTCGCCGAGCATTAGCACAGGACGGCGAGCAGCGCTCTCAGCTGGACCTGCAAGCTCTCGGCGTCTGGTTCCAGACGACCAAGCTGAAGATCTCGACCGATTTCGAGCGTCTGCAGCCGTCCGAGCTCGACCTGCTCTGTCGTCGCATGACGTGCGTGACATTCCACCCGGATGAAACCATTTTCCGGCAGGGAGATGAAGGCGACGCGCTCTACATTGTCTTCAGCGGCACAGTCGAGGTACGCGTGAGCCAACGCATCCTCGGAGAGGTGGTAGAAGTGACCGTATGCGAGCTGGGGAAAGGTGACTACTTCGGAGAGCGCTCATTGCTGAACAACGACGTGCGTGCTGCCACGGTACTGTCAAAAACGGCTACTGAGCTCGTGAAAATCACTCGGAGCGACTACAACCTGATGCTAAAGAACGATCAGCTCGAGTTCCTCTCGCGGATGCAGATTGCGAATGGGATCGGCGTGCAACGCCCAGTGCAGCGTACTCAACGTGAATACATCAAGCTTTTAACCAAGAAGAAGCACGCGCGCACCAAAGCTGACATCGACCTGCTCAGTGAATACCTCCAGACGCTGAAATTCTTCCGGAGTTTACCGAAGTCGTTCGTACGGGAGCTGTGCGTTGTCGTGGACTTCCTCACTCTACCAGCAGGGGCTTGTGTCTTCCGCGAAGGCGAAGTGGGGGACTTGTTCTACATCATCTTCAGTGGCTCCGTGGATGTCAACATCGATTCCAAGGACTTCAAGGGGAACATGCAAATGACGAAGCTAGTGAATCTGACCGAGGGTTCGCACTTTGGGGAGCTGGCGCTCATGAAAGGCCGAGGCGTGCGCAGTGCGACGGTCATCACACGTGAGGAGTGTCAACTTCTGGTAATCTGTGAAAAGGACTACAACTCGACACTTCGGCGTATGCAGAAGAAGGATATGGCCAAGCGCGTGGGGGTCCTGGATCAAATTCCAATGTTCCAGACCCCCGAGTGGACTGGCGAGCTACTGAAAGAGTTATCTTACGTGTTGCTGGAGCAAAAATTATCGACAGGCACTGTGCTGTACCATCAAGGCGATCGCGCGACGCACGTCTACTTCGTCGTACGTGGTGAGCTCGTCGTCACGAAGGAGATTGCAGATCCATTCACTCAGGTCAAGCACGAAGTCTTCGTGGAGCGCATCGGCCGGTTCCGCGTGGTCGGCGATGACGCGTACGTCCAGTTTGCATTGTGTACTTGGTGGCTTTGGCTCCTGCTTGTTCTGATCATTTTGTTTTTGCGATTGTAGAGCTGTCGGAGCGAATTTCAACGAGATCCTTCACCGAGAAGTGACCGTAAGTGCAAATACTCCAGTGGAGGTCTTGTTGCTGTCAAAGTACGATGTTTTCCATCGGTTATCACGCTCGGCTCGAGAAACGCTTCGAGCTGCAGCGCAGTCGCACGCGGAGAGCATCGTGTATCTGGATCGATTCCGCAAAACGCAAAAGTGGGAAGCTTACAAGCAAAGAGTACTCCGAGAGCACGTCAACCATGAACGAATCGAGAAGATCTTGCCCTCTGCTGCGACAGCAACGAGGAACGCTGCTGCAAGGCCCCCAGCAAAGGCTTCCCAGTCACATCAAGTATCCATGGTGAGCAGAGGCGACGCATCTGAGCCCTCGGAAGGCGTGACTCTGCCCCCACTCCCCCTCCCACCCGCTGGTGGTGACAAAACGCCGGTCTCATCTCGCTCCAGTGCGTCAAACAACACGGCACGACAAGCTCTCGTTCCTGCCAACGAGTTGCTACTTCTGGCACAAGAGACGACTGCCATGAAGAAATGCTTCAATCCGGACCAAACGCTCGGCAACTATGTGTTGTCGTTCAACATGGACGCTCCTCCTTCTGCCGCTCGCCAGCGCCAGTTGGAAAGCGTATTGGTAGCAGAGGAGCAACGACAAGCGGAAGTCCTGAAGGAAGGCAACCCGCTCGCCTCTTTCGACATCAAAGTCGAAGAGAAGCAGATCGGAGCCTTGTGGACCCGCACGGCGAAGTCTCTGGAGGAGGCTGAACAGCGTCAGGACAATGTTTTAACCGCTCCGGATCCCCCTCGAACGTCTTCCGTATCCCCACTACGTCAACCCCCACCAAGTTCGCAGAGCGCTGAAAAGAGTTTGAAAATCACTTCTCACGCCTTGAGCCAACTTCTCCAAGAAAACTTCATCTTTTCTCGACCCGCAGAGAGCAAGACGGAGGGACACGACGCTAGGAAAGGAAGACTTTTGAAAGGGGCTCTGATGAACGCAGTGCGAAAAGTCTCGTCACCTTCGCGAGCCCGTTCGCCATCACGATTCAATGCGCAAGTTAAAAGCTCCAACGACGTCGACTACGTGGTAATTTCCATTATGAGCGAAGATAATGAGGAAAGACCGGAAGGCACCAAAAAGGCACCAGCTTTCCAGATCCTGCAGTCAGCTCGGTCTTTTCCAGCAGTTCGAGACGCCGTCGAGAGGCTCCAAGGGTGTGTTGGTGCCGTTGGTCTCAAATACTACGCGTTGCCACTCAAAACCTTCGCACTTCTGCCACGGGCCGATCGCTGTAAAGTTGACGAAGAGCGGCTCCAGCTCCAGCAGTTGGGAGAGCTGACGGGTGGAAGTCAGAGGATGAGAGCGATGTCCAGCGTGTCGATTGATGAATCGACTGCTTCGCTTCAAACGACAGCAGGAGACTCTGTCAAGCAGTTCTCGTCGTTCCAAGAAGTGGTCGTCTTACTTGCAGCGGATAACAACGAGCCACGAACGTCCTTACCTGGGAGCACTAGAGACGTATTATCTCCCAGCTCTCCTCGTGGAGGAAACCAGTCCACGAGTCCATTGCCTCGACGAAAAACGTCCAAATCTGCTGCTAGCGGCACTCGAAACTCGTTCGCTGTTGCGAGTGTGGTGCTATCAAAGCTGGAGGTGGCTCACTCCGAGTACGAAGAGCCGTTCGTGAGTGTGCACGAGCTCTTCTCGTCCGAGATGGAGGCAGTGACGTACGCGATGAGCTTGAAACCTGCGCATTCCCTCAAGAGCGCCATGCTCTGCGTCTTCCCCATTGGAAAGTGGATTCGCCTTGAGCATGCGCACGACTGGTGCGTGCAGGTGGAAGCCAACAAGCGCGAGAAGCGTGCGCTGTCCTTCTCCAGGGTGCCAGCGCTGCCTGCGTCGCCGACGTCGCCCGCCATGGCCAGTCCGAACTCTCGTTCGAGACGGTTAACACTCGTACCGGAGCCTCCAAAGCCTGAGTGGGAGCAGCAGCGCGACGAAGCCAGACGACTCCACAACTTCATCTGCGCGCGCATGGGGGCCCCTGCCGTCGATAAAAAGAAGGATCGTACTGAGGAAAGCGGCGGCTTCACTCCTCAGCCGCTCGTTTCGTTAGAGGACAAGCTGGACACGCTGCACGACTATCTGCAAACCACGGCGAGTTTCACGGCGCGGACGGGACACGGAGGAGTGGCCATGCTCAAGTACCGCCAAGTCAAGCGCTTCGGCTCGATCATGCGCTCCCGCATTACCGGCGCAGTACCGAAAAGCAGCAACAACAACACTGGCTCGCCCTCACCGCGTGCCTCGTTCTCGACAGTCATTCCTGGGTAAAATGATACGTCAATCACCCGTAAGAAAATGCAACAAAGAGACCATCACTCCCTCTTTTCCAACATTTGTTTTCCTTCATAATAATGGCATTGGGCCTGCACTTGCTGTCCGCACCATCAAACGCTATCTCTTCGTAAGGTTCACCCAATGCTGCTCGACACGATCAGCAATGCGAAAGGCTTCACAAGGTCAAGGTCGGACCAATGGGGTGGCGTACACAATATGGTGGTGCGCACACAACGACGAGCTGATGAGACGATCTGATGCCAACATGGCGAAATGACAGAACGCTCTCTACAGAGCCGCTCTGTCAGAGCGCTACAGAGAGCATTACTGGTGGCTTCCAGCGTCATTGCATTGCGTAGAGCGAGCTGCAGCGAGAAGCTAAAGCAAAGACTTGTAGTCTGCTTAAATGAGGAGCTCTATGTCGGGATTTACCGCAGTGTATCCGCTCCCAAGGGCTCCGCTCCGCCAACACAACGCGACGCACTCGCCGCACGACCAACGCACTGACGAATCGATTAGCAGCCGGCCGGTTCGCTCTGCTAACAAAGTCGAGGCTTTCAAACGCACAACACCAGCCTGGCGTCCAGGCTGGTGGTGTTGTGGCCCTGGAGTCCGTCGCCCTTTCTCTCACGCGCAATGCGGGACTGGCGTCCAAGAAGCCAGTGGCTCGTTTTCAGGTTGCGTGTTGTAGCCGGACCAGCTCGAGGACTATTTAGGTCACAGTCTATTTTGCGTCGGCCTCTCCCCCGCAGTCTGGTCTCCTCTCCTCCTTCCTCACAAATAGACCCGAGGTTTCTTCCAGGCTTGGCTCCCAGCACAGCAGCACAGGCGGGCCACTCGACACCAGGTCAAGAGTACAACAGCTTGGAGTCGGTCATGGCGGCCAAGCGCACGTCGTCGCGCATCTTCCGCGGCTCGCGCGTGGAGGACGAGGTGGCATTATGCTCAAGCGTAGCACCAGCTCGACAGGACTCGGACGGCTACAACTCGATAGACAGCCCAGCGCTGCTGCAGTCGCCGCGCCAGACTCGACGCAAGAGCAGGAAGGGGGAACCCATTCTCGACGAGAACAACGACGACCTCGTGGACTACGCGGCGCAGCAGACGCCAGCGTCCCTCAATTCAGGGCCGGTTAGTTCAGGACCTGCTAATTCAGGAAGTCCTAATTTAGGTCATGAGGACGGCGCGCTCAGGGAGGTTTACCTAAACTACGCGCCGGGGAACGCCGTGTTCGACAAGTGCTCGAACGTCGTGGTGACGTCCAAGTACTCGATGGTGACGTTCCTGCCCAAGTTCCTCAAGGAAAGCTTCGCCAAAGTGGCCAACTTCTTCTTCCTCATGGTCTGCGTGCTGCAGAGCATCCCCAGTATCTCCAACACGTACGGCTACCCGACCAACGCTCCCGTTCTCTTCTTCGTCATCTCCATCGACGCCGTGTTCGCCGTGATGGAGGATCTACGCCGCCACAAGTCGGACAACGAGGCCAACGCGGCCACGTGCCACATCATTCAGGACGGCCAGGTCGTGGACAGGAAATGGGCCGACATCAAGGTCGGAGACTTCCTGCAAATCCGCAACAGAGAGGTCATCCCGGCCGACGTGCTGGTGCTCGCTGTCGCGGAGCCTGTGGGGGAACCTCCAAGCGGCATCTGCTACGTGGAGACCAAGAGTCTGGACGGAGAGACGAACCTCAAGCTCCGACAGGCTGTGGCGGCCACCATGAACTCGCTGACCAATGCGGCGGAACTGTCGCTGCTCCGCGGCGTCGTCAAGTGCGAGCAGCCCAACCCGCACATCAACAAGTTCGCCGGCAAAGTGGAAGTGACGGTGAGCGACGGCTGCGGCGTCGAAGTCATGCCGCTCTCGGTCAAGAACGTGCTGCTTCGCGGCTGCAACCTGCGCAACACGGACTGGGTCTTCGCGCTCGTGATCAACACGGGCAACGACACCAAGATCATGCAGAGCGCGAGCTCGGCGCCGTCCAAGTGGAGCGACCTGATGCTGCACATCAACCGCATGATCGTCATGCTGTGTCTGGGGCTGTTCGTGGCCTGTGCCGTGGCGGCGACGTGCTACATCACGTGGCAGTACGACATCGTGCGGAACACGTGGTACATCCAGCTTTCGGACGCGGAGCGGGACCGCTCGCGCTTCGTGGCGTTCATCCAGATGATGTTCTACTACTTCCTGCTGCTCTACCAGGTGATCCCCATCTCGCTCTACGTGTCCATGACGAGCGTCAAGTTCCTGCAGTCGCGCTTCATGTCGTGGGACGTCGAGATGTACCACGCCGAGACCGACACGCCCGCCATCGTGCGCACGATGGAGCTGAACGAGGAGCTGGGCCAGATCTCGTACGTGTTCAGCGACAAGACGGGCACGCTGACGTGCAACGTCATGGAGTTCCGCAAGTGCTCCATCAACGGCGTTTCCTACGGCTCGGGCATCACGGAGATCGGCCGCGCGGCGCTGGTTCGCGCGGGGAAACCCCTCCCGCCAGAGCCCAAGCTGGACCCGAGCGTCAAGACGATGCCCTTCGTCAACTTCGTGGATAAGTCCCTCTTCGACAGCATGAAGGGAGGCGCTGGCGACGCGCAGAAGCAGAAGATCCTGCAGTTCTTCGAGCATCTCGCCGTGTGCCACACCGTGATCCCCGAGAAGCTCGAGTCTGGCGAAGTGCGTCTGTCGGCGTCGTCTCCGGATGAGCAGGCGCTCGTGGCTGGTGCCGCCTTCGCAGGCTTCACGTTCGAGAGTCGCAGCGTCGGCGCGGCAGTCGTGGACGTGCTGGGCCAGCGCACGACGTACCAGGTGCTGGACGTGCTCGAGTTCAACAGCACGAGAAAGCGCATGTCCGTGGTGGTGCGCAGGCCAACGGGCGAGCTGGTGCTGTACACGAAGGGCGCGGACATGATGATCTACCAGCGTTTGAAGGACGACCCGGCCATGCAGCGGCTCAAGAAGGTCACGCGCGACCACATGGAGAAGTACGCCGACGACGGGCTGCGCACGCTGGCGCTGGCGGTGAAGAGACTGGACGAGCGCTGGTTCCAGCAGTGGAAGATGCGCTTCGACGACGTGCAGGGCAACGTGGCGGAGATCGACCGGCGCAAAGACGGCAAGCCGAACGCGATCGACGATCTGATGGAGGAGATGGAGGAAGGGCTGGAGCTGCTCGGCGCCACGGCCATCGAGGACAAGCTGCAGGACGGCGTGCCGCAGTGCCTGGCGAACTTGACGCGCGCCGGCATCAAAGTGTGGATGCTGACGGGCGACAAGGAAGAGACGGCCATCAACATCTCGTACGCGTGCTCGCTGCTGGACAACTCGATCCAGCAGGTGGTGGTGAACGCCACGACGTGTCCGGACGAGGCGGCGATTCGCGCCAGGCTGAACGCTGCGGCTCGCGAGTTTCTGGACAATGGCAAGGGCATGGCCGGCGGCGCGGACAAGGAGATCTCGCTGATCATCGACGGCGAGGCGCTCGAGATGGCGCTTCGGCCAGGCACGGCGCCGCACTTACTGTCGTTCGCCAAGCTGTGCCGCGCCGTGATCTGCAACCGCGTGTCTCCGGCTCAGAAGGCCGAGATGGTCAAGCTCGTGCGGGACAACATCACGACGGTCCGCACGCTGGCCATTGGCGATGGCGCCAACGACGTGGCCATGATCCAAGCTGCCCACGTGGGCGTCGGCATCTCGGGACAGGAAGGCATGCAGGCGGTCAACTCGAGCGACTACGCGATCGCGCAGTTCCGCTTCCTGGAGCGGTTGCTGCTGGTTCACGGCCGGTGGAACTACATCCGCATCTCGAAGCTCGTGCTGTACATGTTCTACAAGAACATCACGCTGGTGCTGGCGCAGTACTGGTACGGCTACCTCTCGGGCGCGTCCGGGTCCAAGATGTACTGGGAGATCGGCGTCCAGCTGTACAACATCGCGTTCACGGGGCTCCCCATTGTGGTCGTGGGCGTCATGGACAAGGACCTGCCGGCGCCCTTCAGCCTCGAGTACCCGGACCTGTACCGGCGCGGCCCCGAGCGCTTCTTCTTCAACATGTACACGTTCGGCCGCTGGATCGCCGCGGCCGTGTACGAGTCGCTCATCATCTTCGTCGTCATGTCGTACGGCTTCAACGCGTCGGACAAGTCGGCGGGCAGCGAGTCCCGCGTCGAGTTCGGCATGGTGGCCTTCTCGCTCACGGTGCTGATCGTCAACCTGAAGATCTGGATGATCGCGGACCGCTGGACAGTCCTGTCCTTCTCGCTCTGGTTCGGCAGCGTCATGTCCTGGTTCGCCTTCGCGGCGCTGGGCACCGAGACGCCGTACTTTGCCACGTTCAAGGTGGGCTACGACGAGTTCGGCGCGTTCGCTCCGACCGCCCAGAACTGGGGCTACGTCCTCGTGCTGGTCATGGGCTGCTCGTTGGCGCTGGGGCGGCACATCGCGTACAACTTGTACCAGCGCACGTTCCACCCGGACCTGGCCCAGCTGCTGCAGGAGTCGATGGGAGGCGCGTCACAGCGCAAGTTCCAGCGCCGCTTGACCATCAACAACATGGAGGAGCAGACGCTGTCCATGTCGTTGGACGACGTCCACACCACCGGCTACCTGAGCGACTTTGGTCACTCGGACGCCGAGATCCTCAAGGCGCAGCACCACCAGAGCTTCGCGGCCACGCTGTACGAGCAACACAAGTCGAGCGTCAGCGGTGTCGGTGTCGGAGCCGGTGCGTCCGTGCCCAAGAACTCGACCGTGTCCGCCAGCTCGGGCGTCACTGAGAGCTACTCGGCCAGCGTCTTTAGCGAGTCCATCTCGGAGGACGCGGCATGGGAGCGGGTGCCGACCAAGATGTTCCGGCCGACAGGCAGCCGCCGCAACACGGGCTACGCCTTCAGCTGCGACGAGGAGACGACGCTGGCCGAGTCGTACATTGCCTCCAACTCGCTGCCGCGCTCGGATGCCATCTCGACCGCAATGCGCAACTCGTCCTCTGGCTCGACAGGTGGCGCCAGCGCGCGGCGAGTCTCGGTGGAGCGCATGCGGCTGCTGTCGTAGGCCGGACGTGCTTGTCCAGCTCCTGCAGGACGCAGGCTACTTCATGCGAGTTCCTATCATCGCCAACGAGCAGCTCGTTCACCAGCTCGAGGGTCGGCAGCGCGGTTTTGCCGCTTCAAGGTGCCGCCGCGCGCGCTCGACCTCTTCGTAGAGCACTTTGCCCTGCACTGTATTTAAGAGTGTGGCCGTTGGCCGACGAGATAAGCGAACTCTTCTTGTCTTTCTAGTGTTGTGGAGTGTAGTTTCCGAGCTTTGCGTTCACCCCTCGACAATAAAACAAAGTGATGATCAGCAAGTTGCCTATTTCATTTGAAACGCTAGAAATACAATCGCCGAGATAGCGGGTCAATTCGTAGTTCGAAGAACTCAGCGTCACAAGACCGGAATTTGGTCGGTATGAGGCTTAACAACCTAAATTTGTATGGCGACCCTCCATCCTCCTACCAATCGGTATTTTCGTCTACTGAAAACTTATAACCCTTAGATAAAGATTGTATCACGATTGCTCAAACTGGACATTCCAAGGAAAGGACACCTCACTTTTAATACTCTCCAATTTTTAAACAATACCGCGAAAGCTTGATGGTGTCCAAGACGGCACCGACCACTTCACGACCAAGTTTAACCAACTGCCAGAAGGATGCACAAGCGAGTACGATACCAGGACGTAGCGACAGTGCATAGCTTTCATATTCACGAGGAAGGCGGCGGTAACATCGACAACCAACGCGCCCGCACTCACTTACGTCGAGCAGGGTGCCGTCTATCCAGAACTTATACGAATTTCGTACTTAGTAGGAGACGATCATGAAGGGTCGCTTTCGACGGCCGCGCTCAGGAAGAGCGTGGTCGTCGCGGTGCATTCATGGCGACCCGCTAGCATGCAGGTGCTGGATCTACGCATCTAGCTAGGTATATTGCTGCAAGGCTAGGCGCTAGTGGTGGTCATGGCGACCCGTCGGCGTGTTTTCTGAAAGGCCCCCGTTGTCGTGACATTCAGGGGGTTTATTTTAAAAGGGTCGGCGGATTTTCTGCAGAAGGCGACGAGCGTGTTCAGCTGATGGTGGACGGGCTCGTCATTTGGCATTTTACGAGTCGAGAGGTACGACGGCATTGCTGTATTTGTGGGTTGCTGCGGGATTGATGTTCTAATGACTGCTGGATGGTTTGCTCACAGCTCCTGAGGGTACCAGCGCTGGCGTTGTACGGGCTCGTCGTTTGGTATTTACGAGCTGATCGGTACGACATCATTGCTGCATTTGTGGGTTGCTGCTGGATGCTGGTGATGTTCTGGCTGCTAGGTGGTTTGCTCGAAGCTCCTGAAGGTAGCAGCGCTGGCGTTGCACGGGCTCGTCATTTGGGATTTACGAGGGGAGAGGTACGACGGCATTGTTGCATATGAAGGTTGCTGCTGCATGCTGACGATGTTGTTGTTGTTGTGGCTGCAAGGTCGTTTGCGGGAAGCTTTTGGGGATACCAACAATGCCACCAGTAAGTTCATCAGTGGCGCAGCGCGGCTTGGTTTGGGCTGACGAATTTAGGCTGACGAATATTCTGATGGTTTTGCTACTTTTCAGCTGCATGGAAAGCGAAGGGCCCGCGAGCAAGGCGTGGTTGATGCCGGTGAAGAGGACGACGACGGCGATATCCTACAGCTTTAGATATCGCGTTCAGGAGAGAACAAACTGCACAGCGATCACGGAACTATCGAGCTCGGAAAAAGTCGCGTCACGAGATCGAAGACTGTGGAACATCTCTGAAGTTTATGAAGCCGCTGCGTGAAGAAATATAAATATAAATGCATGGACTTGCTTCAAGAAGCTTTGGGGGCGGAGGGACTGGATGAGTGTTCATGTTTGGTGTGCGATCGACTGGTTCTCCGGCGTGATGCAGTGCGAAAAGAGGCTGATGACTGGCGATATGTGGATATGATCAAGAAGTGCTTGGGAGAAGTGGAGACGGATCTTCCACGAGAGCTTGTGGAGCAGTATACGGCGCCTCCATAGCTCGAAGGTCTCGAAAACGTGCTGGTCTCGCCGCGTGGTATCTATTGCTACTTCAGTGAGGATGGCTGCCCGACGGCATGGATGTCAGTATGCAAGCGTTGCGATGCATCAATCACGAACAAGAAGCTACCAAAGTTTGCTATTGCGAATGGATTTTTCGTCGGAAGACTACCCGAATACCTAAGAGGCTTGACGATCCCCGAACGGTTCATGACCCAACTCGCAAGTTTTAGAGCGATAACGAGCGTTATGCGCGGTGGTCGCCATCGGTGTATCGCTCGCATTGTGTTGCGTTTGATTGCTCGCCAGGTCCTCCAGCTACGCTTTTGCCGCGGTCATTGGTAGATGTGTCGTCGTATCGAGTGGTTATGGTTGGAGATTTTACGGAGGGTCAAACTAGGAAAGTTCGGAAGATGCACCGTGTGCGGAGACAACTTGTCGATGACGTTTTCTCGTTTTATAAGATCTCCAACACATTGTACGAGAACGTTCTTCCCAATGGTGAAGTGCTGAACACCGATTACACTGACAGCTCGGTCGATTGTGATTTGTTTGAGCACATCGATGATGACGATGGGCAGTACGAAGAGGACATGCATATACAGCAGCAGAATATTCGGGGCCAGTCCGAAGCGTGGCAAGTTCAAAGTGAGCAGGACGAACGGGTTGTTCTCGAGCGACGAAGTAATCTGATCGATGACTCATTGCCTATATGGCAAAAGATCATCCTCTAGTTGCCCAGGCTGGCAACGACCCACGTGAGCGTGAATTTTTGGTTCGGCAATCCAACAATTTTTTGAATGACATAAGTGACGATTTTTGCGCGTTTGTTTCCTCACCTGTTTACTTTCGGTCATGGGCATCCAGGAGAACACCGCAGAGATCACGTTTCGGTGACGGAATGCGTGAAGTACTATATATCGCTGAGTGAACGACAATTTGCCGAGGATGAGTTATTTGCACTGGTCGCGTTTGACCGCATCTCAATGGAGAATATATGTACATTCAAAACTCTGTTCGATGTCGTCGTTTCCCTCACATGTACAATGGATATGAGAGTATTGCTGCTGATCAACTCGCTTCGGCATTGTTTGCCAACGAGCGAAGGCTGCAGGGCTCTTTGCCACAAGGTATTCCAACCGACAGCACTACCGACCGGTTTCTAAAGACGGTCGAGCTAACGTCGGGTTCTCTGTGGGGTAGTAAATCGGAACGATCTCGCTACAGGCAGAAGGCATTCGCTTACCAAACTCGATTCGGCCAGCCTGCGTTGTTTGTTACACTGACACCAAACACGGATAATTCTTTGGCTATGGCCCACTACACTGGGATATCTTCGGTTGACTCGCTTTTTGACGTATTGGATGCCAAGATGCCAACCAAATCGGCGCTGGGTGAGGCAAGCTTAGGAACGACTGCGCGTCGGCACGTTTGTTCATGCGCCAGATCGATGCCTTCTTGAAGTATTGTGTAGGGATTGATCCGGGCACTAAACACCGATTGGGTTGCGGGTTGTTTGGAGAAGCCTCAGCATGGTGGTGGAGACGCAGGGCAGAGGGACACTTCACATGCACATACTCATCTGGCTGGAGGGCTGCCCTCCTAACGCTGCTGTCATAGAAGCAATTTTGAAAGGCCCGAATGCTGAGCGTTTTCGGGGGGGGGGCAATGCAGAAGTACACCGATAGTATCGTGAGCAATCAACTGCCAATTGGATTAAGCCGGTATTCCTGTTTGCAGTGTGGATCCTCTGCTTCGGATCTTGACGTTCTGCCTATTGTCGATTTCATGACCGCGAAATGGACGTCGTGCTCAACAAAGGGACTGCATTTCAGAGCCTGCACTATTGCGGTGCAATGGTTGCAACTCAGACGCCAGCTCGCAACACATTCTCCGACGTGTACTACTGCAGCATCGCCCCGAGCACTGGCCGCCATGGCATCATATACTATCGACGGGGGAAATGAACGAACAAGCTGGCGTGGAATGTGTGCCGTGATAGTAAGCGCCATGCAAGTGCAGTAGTCGAAGCCCGCGAAAGCATCCAAGCCGATCTGAGGGATGAGATTCAATTAAAAGATGAAAATGGGCTCACCGCTGTTGAAACGAAGCATGTGCTCGAATCGGCAAACATTCCTCGCATGAAAATCTGCAAAAGTGAAGATGATCCTTTCCAAAATGATGATATTACGCGTCTGATTGAGTTGTTGCCCGCGTCGAAGTCAGACAGTCGTTTAAGCAAAGCAGACATGGATTATATGGTTTCGGTTCTTGTTTTCCTTTTGAACCAACACTGGTGGTGCCACACGAGCAGTTGCTTCAAACAATCGAGGGTATCGACAGATGCAGCCTGTTGCCGCTACTCATTTCCTCGTGAACGGGTGCCGAAAGCATTGTTTAGGTCGTCGGGAATTGAGTTGCAGCGAGACGTGGCACACGAGTTCATCAATGGATTTAATTACGTGCTCATGGCAACCTTTAAGTGCAGCCACGATGTACAGCTACTGGTAGGTGGCGACAATGCGACGGACCGAATTTAGTATTGCTGCAAATACGTGACGAAGCAGCAGAAGAGATTGGAATCGTATGTTGCCGTAGTTCTCGCGGCGTTTAAACGTCGACAGGAGAAAGAAAATAGAGAGGAAGCTGTGTCTGGTGTCGAGCCAATGCAAAGCTTGAATATTGCAAGAAGGCGTGTGGGCGCTATGGTGTATGCAACTACCAACCGACAAGAAGTGGCGGGGCCGATGGCAGCTCTGTATCTGTACAGAGGATCGTGTAGCTACATGAGTGTTGGATGTGCTTCGCAGCCATTAGGTGAAATTGTGAGGCAATTGTGCTCGACAGAAGACTACTCATGCTATCTTGTGAGCGAGGCGGGACCGGTGCAGGAGACATATCATGCTGTTTCGGCGTTGGATGACTTTATATACCGACCGGAGGTCTTGAAAGATGACAGTTTGTACGAATTCACTATGCGTTACTATCGCAAGCGAGATACGAATGCTTTGCGGTCCCAGCTTCCGTTTTTACGCGAGCATCCACTGCATAATAGTCATAGTCTTGCCAAGCGCAGAACAGAAGCCGTTCCTGTCATCTATGGCTATCGAGTACCGTATGTCGAGCAGGGAACCTCGCAAAGACTACAAAATCAGCATGCTTTATTATCTCTTGTTCTTTTCAAACCTTTCCAAAAGCTGGCTGATTTGATCGGAAATGACACAACAAAAAGCGATGACACTTGGTTACGCGCATACAAACTCTGGCAGGAGCCCGTAGCTCATTTGCCAAGACAATTATGTACAACATGTCTGACTACTACAGCGGTGCCAGCCACACAAAATAGGCTAGCGACAGAGCATCTCATTCGCCTGAAGATAAACCGACTGACCCGAAGGCTGATGAAGAAGCGCTATCTGACGAGGAGAATAACGATTTGTTTTGCGATGCCGATTGTATAGCTAGCAATGGGGACCTTGGGAATGTCGAATGTACCGAACCAGACATTGAAGACTGGGATGAAGCAGGTGGTGATCAGCGCATCCCCGAAACCAGCTCGCTCAATCCATCGATCTATCCAACGGCTGCTCAGCCAGAAGCGCGAATCGGCAGTATGTTGAGTGCTTTCGACAGACTAAACCACTTGACGACGTGGCAGTGGAAACAGCACGAAATGCAACCAGCGATTTGCCCTTGACTTCGTATCCATCGGTGAGAGATATGAGAAAGTGGATAGTTGATTCTGCTACTGATAACGACATCACCAGCAAAGCACCGCCAGATAGCGCGAACACTCAGGACACAGCAGTAGTGGAACTGCTGGAGAGAGCACTCGATTCGTCAACCATGAGTTGGCCAGCCGCCGCCACGTCGACAAGTCGAACAACAGGAGACGTGGCGCGGTTTGCTACGATCACATATATTTCTAGGATGTTTACGCTGAATGAAAAGCAGCACTATGCTTTACAAGCAATTGGAACAGCCTTATTGACGAGTTGAAAGCATATAGAGACGCTCGCGTATTTGAGTGGAGATGTCAGTGACGCGATCAGAAACGATCAATTGCGTTTTTTCCTTGGGGGAGAAGGTGGAACGGGTAAGAGTCGCGTTATTGCCGCTGTGGAAATGCTATGTTCTAGCTGGTGTCGGTCGGGGAGTTTGGTTAAGACTGCTCTAACAGGAAAAGCGACTACACTCATAGAAGGAGGAAATTTTGGCGAGCTTCTTGCTGCAGATTCGTCGCCGTAATTGTGCCGACAGAGTTGCTGATATCAGCATGATTATAATCGACGAGGTTTCGATGATGAAGAAAGCCAAGCTCGTTCAGCTGGATAAGTGGTTACGCATTGCCAAACGGATCCCCGACGTACCATTTGGAGGTGTCCACATTGTCCTTGTTGGTGACTTCCTTCAATTGCCACCGGTTGGAGCTGACCCTCTCTATCGTAAGCCTGCTGTCAAACGTAAAGCAACTGTGAGCGACTATGCTGGGTATCACCTGTGGCGGTCGTTTGATACTGTGATCGTGCTCGAAGACTCTGTCCGATTCCGCGAGGATCCGGAATAGGGGAAAGGCTGTCATCAGGCTCGACTTGGCGTGTGGACACCGGAGTTTGTTGATCTTATCAAGACACGGGTACTGCCGCCTGAAGCCGTTTCGGAGGACTCTGTTACTGATGCCAACGTGCCACCAACTTTTGTGACTCCTGACAATTTGACACGACTTGCTATCAACAACTTCTACATAGCAACTACAGCAAAACGGTTGGCTCCCAACGAACACCCTGTTCGTGTGGTCGCAGACTTTAACGGCAAGCTAGCGGCGTTGAATCGCGCTGAGAGGCAAACAGTCATGGCGTTACCAGACTCGAAATTTGGGCGTTTGGCCCCTTACCTTGATTTACTCGTAGGTATGCCTGTTCAAGTTACCCAGAATGTTAGGCCGGCAAAACAGGTTGCAAATGGAACGCTCGGGAAACTTCACGCAATTATTTTTGAGCCGGGAACAACTTTTCGCATCGTGCATGACAGTGTTTCGGATATTTGCGTCAAGATTCCAAGTGTTCCCCGCCTGTTGAGATTGTAAGCTTATCACGCGGAGATGCGGCAACTGCAATGCGTGGCTGTGATGATACCGATTTTTTTCCTTTGCTGTTCGAGTCTCAGGCATTTAGCGAAAGCGTGATTCCACTAAACGGCAACTTTCACGGCAATCCGCGTACCCTAGTGACCCGAATAAAGCAGTTTCCTTTGGTATGTGCGGTAGCGTCTACGATTTACAAAGTCCCAGGGGAGACGCTACGCAAAATGGTGGTGACGGAGTGGAAATCCAAAACTCTTGTTGCCAACAAGCGCGAGCAACCCTATTTGCTAGTATCGAGAGTAACATTGCGTCTTGCTTTTTCAACGCTAAGCCCCATTACACCAGATATCACGGCGTGGCTCATCCGTCATGGGACGCATTGCAAGAGGAAAGACGGTTAATAGCGTTAAGCGAGAAAACTATAGCAATTTTCCACTACTAATACACGTATTATAATTTCTTTAAAATACTGACCAGGCCAACTGAGGAAACGAGGCGCTCGTGAATACAAAGCTCGATCACGTTCGATATACGCCGAATGTTTTGCTCCCAAAAGCTGGGATATCGATCTCAATCCTCTGGGCGCCAAAGCCCGATGGATTGTTGAGCGTTCCCACGATAATATCGCTCACAATCGCATTGTTCTCTTTGATGAGGAGCGTCGTTCACCATGTCCTCACTCGCTTGAATAACCTTTGGTCGTAAACGTAGCAATTAAAGGGCACAGATCAGGCGAGGGCTGCGAGACCCCAAACCTGGCACGCCAGTGCGGCACCGGCAGCATTGATAAGGTATCTTTGGTCTAGGATTTTAAGTATGGACTAGATCTGTGCCGAATGAACTCGCGCGAAAACGAACCGATTGATTAAGCTCAAGTTAGATGCGCCAGCACGCAGCGGAAAGCATGAGCACCACGGAATCACACAAGACCGCCATTTGGTTCAGGTAATAGAATGAAGCACAGTAGCTAGACTCGAGTACGCAGATATACACGGCACACACGACCATCTTGGATGTTGCACCTGCGACCTTGCCGCATCGGTGACCTTGCCGCATCTGCTACGGTGGTGTGCGTGTCGTGCGGTTGAAGTATAAGCCATGAAAGCTGTTCAGGTGCTTCTGCAGCGATTTTTGGCTGCTGCACACGTGTGGGCACTGCCAGCAGTAGCAGAACACACGTCGATATCACGAGTGTTGTCAATGACAGGTAAAGTCTGTGGGATGTGGTACGTGGGGCGAACGTACTGCGGGGTGTCCAGGTATGCATGGAAGCACACGTTGTTGGATTCACTTCCTGATCTTGCGTACATGTAGTCGCCGCGGAAGAGTACCATATCTCCCTTGTCGAGCTCAATGATCTGTCGGTCCTCATACAGCGGGACTTGGTGGTTCCACCCGTAGCCGTAGAGGATAGTGGGGGATTGCGTTGCCACAAGAAGCGAACCCGGAATATTGCACACGTCCATAGGGTCCGACCCCGTTTCAAATTCACGACGAGCAAGTTGGGTTTCAGCGCCGCCAGCCGTCTTCCGATAACGCCACTCAGTGATAGACGCATCAGGGAAAAACGTTTTGTAGAACCGCTGCTGCAGCGGGGCTGCCGTAGCTTTAGCGTCAGAGGAAGACACAGACTCAGAGAGTCTCTAGTAATATTGATAGCTAGCAAACTCTATACGAGAGTTTGCTCGAGTACCTTAATATAGCTAATTAAGGACTCCAAGAGACAGAAGTACCTTAAACAAGGCTAGTGAACTCTTAGGCTTCAAATGTGAACTGAATGTATTGTTGTTATCGCGGCAGAGCCGCCTGTTGTTTGTATGTATAGGACTTACTATCTATCATAATAGAGCCTAGTCAAATGCATATCCAGTGGCTGTGAGCCACCCACTCCTATCTGGGGTGACCCACGTAACATATGTGTGGAAGCCACTTATGTGTGGCACCTAGCTTGTGTGCATCACACTATTCGATGTAACCCCGTTACACCCTCCCCCACCAGACTGTGGACACCACGTGTCCGCACTCGTCATCGTCTCGATTGAGAAATCTCGACGGCAACGGCCAAGTCGCTTGCCCTCGCGAGAGCCCGCTCCAGAACTTTCCAAGTTCAACGAGCATATAGCTCGGAGCCGCAGGCGTCTTGGTCACTCGACAACAAGAGCGCGCCCGCGTCCCCGGCACCTAGTGCCACAACGTCCGACCGTAAGGTCTCACCGCGCCCCGCGTCAACGCTCTCGGTGAGAGAGTATTACGCCCTGCAGCAGCGCCGTCGTGCTCTTAGCTCCGAGAGCCCCAGCAGCGCGAACATGGCCCGCCGTGCGGCAGATGACCTCTTTGAGGGCCTCGAGGAGGGGGAGGAGGACGAGGAGCTGGACTACAACTCCGACACGCCGATGCCTCAGCGAGAGGACTCCCCGCCACCTGCGCGTCCACGCTCGCCGGAGCAGCAACGCCGGGTTCCCAACCCTTTCGTGGATCGCGAGACCACAGCACTTCGTGCTTCGTCTGGTTTGGAGACAAACGAGATCTCTAACGACCTCGACGAGGCTCAAGAGCGTCAGCTCGAGGGGCAAATTGCCGTTCGTTCGCAACGACCTGAGGCGCGACCGCTAGTGAGCTCTCGACGAGAGTATGGCTTCGTGCCGCTCAACCTGGTGGAGCGCTTGAAGCAGTTTGGCTCGGGGCCATTGCAGAATTGGCGAATCGGGCCGGCGGCCAGTACCAGCGACCAGGTCGCTACTCGTACTGCTCTCCGAGAGAGGCTTCTGACGCCGCAGCAGACCACTCCACAGGAGTATGGGACTCGCCTGTCCGATCAAGCCCGTGGGGCTTCAGTCCCCGCGATGCGGACTATTCCGGTGGTGCTCGGTCCGGGAGAGCTCCTCCACGAGGACGACGCCCAATTCACGAGCTGGGTTCATCGAACCCGCCGTCTCTCTTCGCTGGAGGCTCTCCAATCTAGCCTCGACGAAGCTGATGTGCGCTTAGAGCGCCGGCTTCGCTTCGATTTCGCGAAGATGAAGAGGAAGCGTCAGGCGGCCGCCTCCAGGTCGCTACAGTCCCTCGGACTCGGCTCATCTGCTCTTAAGAGCGCTGCAGGAACTCACCAAGGTGAGTCGACGGCTGCAGCAGCCCGGGATCAACGCTTGAGCTCAGCGTATGATCCCTCAGCTCCCCTGCGGCGGGAAGCGTGAGGCGACCGACTTCGCGGTCGCGGGCTCGCAGAGCGCCTTCGATCGCGGCGATCAAAAGCGTCCACGACGTCAGGGCAGTCTTGCCGGAGGGGTACCTCAAACTCCCACGAGTTTTCTGAGTGCGGGTACCCACGCCACTTTACCAAATATTGGTTATGAGCGTCGCGTCGACGACGCTTTAGGATACGCTCCACATGAAAGTGGCGGTTCCCCTGCTCGTCGAGCAGCGCCGGCGGCGCCCGTGTCCTCGCACGGTGAGGAGCCTGTCCGGCCTGAGGAGCTGGAGAGCTTGGAGAGATCGCTGAGCGACGTGCGTCAGATCCTGGAGCGCCATGGGCGGAGGCTTGATCAAGCCGAGAGGGAGTCTGACACCACCGTGAATGAGATCCGCGATCTCCGGGAACGTCTCCAGTGGTGTGAGGCTGCTGAGTCGGCGACTCAACGCCTGGCGCGCCTTGAACAAGGTTTCGCGCGGCTGGAAGGTCAGGTCGACCTGTTGCTGCGACTTCAGCAGGGCGCCGTGGCTCCGCCACGTTGGGCGCCAGCTCCTGAGAACCCACATGGGCCGGGTCCCGGTACGGCTTGAGCAAGCCAACGTAGAACACGGGGTGCGTACGCATCTTCTTCGGAAGATTGAGCGTGTACGCCAGGCCCTTCTTGGCCACGACCGCGAACGGTCCCACGAAGCGCGGGCGCAACTTGGTCTTGAAGACCGCAGACACTGCATGTGTAGGTAGGTTTTTAGCGTTAAGCAACACTAGGTCCCCGACCTCATAACTCTCAACATTGCCTCTGCCTTTAGCATCCGCATGTTCTTTCTGTTTGTCTTGGCTATCAGCCATTGCGTCACGTACGTGTCGAAGGACACTTAGACGCGTTGACAGGAACTCGTCCCCCCCCTGTTTACGAACAGTGAGTGGGCTGACATCAGCAAGCCGATCGGCTATCTCTCCCCCACCAAGCCCAGGACCACGGAGTGGCAGCGTCAGCGGGACGCGCGGGTGGGTGAGGCCGTTCACGTAGAACGGAGTGTAGCCCGTGGAGGCATGCACAGCGTTGTTCAACGCAAACTCGACGAGTGGAAGCATAGCGCTCCAACGCTTCGGCGTTTCAGCGCAAATGCTACGAAGAATGTCTTCGACAACGCGATTCACGCGCTCAGTCTGACCGTCGGTCTGCGGATGGTCCGCTGTGGACATGTCCAACTTGGTGCCAAGCACCTTAAAGACAGCGTCCCAAAAATTCCCAGTGAAGCGGGGGTCTCGATCAGAGACAATCGATGCGGGCAGCCCGTGTTGGCGGAAGACCCGATCGAGAAACAGCTTCGCTGTCCCTTCACCGTCCACGGTGTCCGGCACAGCCGCTAGATGAGCCATCTTGCTCAGACGGTCAACGAAGACCACGATGCCCGTGTTACCTTCCGAGTCCTTTGGAAGGCCAAACACAACGTCCAAACTCATGGACTCCCAACACCCAGAGGGTACAGGCAAGCTTGCCAGCGGCGCGGCCGCATGCGGTGAGGGCTTCACCCGCTGACACGTCTCACACGTGCGCACGTACGTGCTCGTCCACTTGTTGCTTGGGCCACCAATAGGTCCGGCTCACAGAGCTGTAGGTCTTCTCGCGACCGAGGTGGCCGCCAAGACGAGCTAATCGAGCACCGCGTGGAGCGAGAACCCACTTCAGCAGGTCCAATTGTGATGTTGAACCGCGATGGTCAACTTGAGCAGCTCCAACGGCCACGACAAGGCCACCGTCGAGCTTCTTGCGGCCATGACAAGCTCAACGGCACGCCCGTGTTGTATGAAGCTCTGTGACGTGACGAAGCGCACAGAACGCGGCGATAAGTCGATACAGCAACAGTGGTGGTGGTGGCCGGAACACGGTGGCAGTGACGGCACAGCGATTCCATCTAGCATGGCAGGGTCGTGGCGTGACAGCGTCGGTCAGCTTGACAGATAGTGAGGCATGAGAAGAAGCATGCAAATTCCGAAATGAGATTGGTTTTGGCGCTGCGCAGCGGGCGGTAGCTCTGCAGCCTGTGCAAATCCTGGAACGAGCCGTCTTCAACAGAGACAGCCAATCATCATCGAGAATTTTCGGAATGCACCCTGATTGGTTGAAGCGAGGACAATGGGAAAAATACAGCGATCCTGCTGAGATCCATCACCCAATAGTACCGAGTTATGGATTTGAAAGGTCGATATGGACCAAATGTCTTTTGTTTTGTATGCATCCCCTATTTTGCGTCCAAGGGAAATGGCTGATTTCTCGGATGAAGCAGACTTGCTGCTGTATCGGCTCGCGAAGGCGCAAGCTGATGCTGGGCACAAGACGTCCTGGAAGAAAGTGTTGCTGGTCATGGCATCAAGCGGGAAGACTCAACGTCAGC
Organism: Phytophthora crassamura; assembly: GCA_033557995.1. Taxonomy (NCBI): domain Eukaryota; phylum Oomycota; class Peronosporomycetes; order Peronosporales; family Peronosporaceae; genus Phytophthora; species Phytophthora crassamura. The sequence continues at coordinate 1,574,479 of JAUCED010000005.1, read as the reverse complement.
TTCAGATACGGCTCAAGACCCTGAAGAGAACTTACGGCAACAAGTTGGATAATTTTCCAGCTCGTTTTCACAAGAAGCAAGGAACATCACGGCGTCTACAAGCCCATGCAACTATCACCCGAACCGCTGCAAATGTTCAACATTATGGCATCGGTGTTCGCCTCGGTTTCACCCCATCCAATGAGATCCCAAGATTGCCATGCTGGGGAAGTTACCCCGGTCGGTGTTTCAGCGGTGCTTGCTGCAATTTCACCACTTGCGAGTACAGACACCTTCGTCGACATTGGATCAGGGATCGGCAATATTGTTGCTCAGGTTGCGATGGAGACACGTGTGGCGATGTGTGTCGGCGTTGAATTCCAAGCCAACCTTGCGGCAGTGTCAGAAGAATTGATACGTAAAGAAGTCATCAGTCACCCAAGTTTGAGCAAGGTGGCGATTCGCAGAGATGACATCAGGGACCTGAGCGCGGAGACCTACGGTGCCATTCGGGCAAAGCTCTATTCTGTTTGCTAACAACATTGTTTTCGATCCTACGAGTGAAGCTGCACTTGAAGTTGTTGCAACAACGCTTCCACGACTGAAGCACGTGATTGTCATGCAAACCATCTGCCCTCGTCAGCGCAGTGGTTGTCAACGTGCATTTTGCGCATGTTGGCAGCTCAAACAAACAATCCCGGTGTGTGTATCGTGGTCTGCCAAACAACACACAGCTTATCAATATTCCAGCGTCTCTCTCTAATTTCAATTCCACACCTTCCACCATGTTACACAGATTGTATTGGATTGTGAAAACTAGTGCGCGAGCACCAGCCATGCGCAGCTTCCGGCTATTGTCGGACGAGATAACACCGTGTCTGTACACGAAGAAGCAGAAGCGATGGAGAACTAAGATCATCCTGGACGAAGAATGAAGGAAGCGCTGACAAGTCGAGCGTCGGAGTCGCTGGCGGGCTTGATACAGGTTGCTGCCAAGCGCGTTCATGCAAGCCAATGTATTAACAATAGATGCCTATTCAGAATGCAAGAACGATCGAGCTTCAGTTCAAGAGCTCATCGACGATGTCCACAGGATCGCATTGCGGGACCAGACGGGAATACAAATGACGTCGATTTGAATGTCACTACACCGACGCGTAGCTCGCGATAGAGGAGGCGCGACGTGCACGCACTCATATAAGTACGTGGCACGTACCCGGACTGCGATACCATAGTCCCTTGTCGAGCATCTCACTTCATAACTTGCATCGGATCAAGCGGCAAAGCCTGCTAGTTTTTAGTTCCGCCACTATGTTCTACGAGCCCGGCAAGACCGACCACAACCTGCCGCACGACCCGTTCAAGGCCTGCGTGATCCCGTGCCCCAGCGGCTGGATCTCCACCGTGTCGGTCGCGGGCGAGGCCAACCCCGCGCCGTACTCGCAGTTCAACAACCTGACCTTCGACCCTCCCTACGTCATGCTCAGTGCCAACCAGAAGCCCTCGGGTAGGCAGAAAGACACAACCGTCAACACCGAGAGGACGGGCAAGTATGCTGGAACCTGGCTATCTGGGACCTGCGCGAGGCCGTCAACATCGCGGCCGAGCAGGTGGCTCCAGGCGTGGACGAGTTTGAGCGCGCCGGTCTGACCAAGGAGATGTCCAAGCACATCGAGGGCGTGCCCATGGTGGCCGACAGCCCCATCAAGCTCGAGTGCGAGTACTACAGCACGATGCGCTTGCCCGGCAACCCGCCCATGGGCTCCGTGGACGTCATCATCGGCAAGGTCGTGGCCGTGCACATCAAGGACGAGGTGCTGACGAACGGCATCTTGGACGTTAAGAAGACTAAGCCCATCGAGCGGTCCGGCTACTACCAGTACACGGTCGTGACGGTGACGTTCGAGATGGTCATCCCCAGCAGCGGCAAGGAAGGTGACGACGTGCAGGGCGGCCTCGAGGGCAGAACCCGCAAGCACCGGGAGATTCAGTAGCGCGATCAAAAGGAGATCGAGAAAAAATACAAGTTGTAAGGTGCTGCAATGAAGGTAGATTGCCGTCAGTAGCAGCACGATAAAGAGGATCAATATTTTGTCCTTGATGCGTTCTTTGTACAGTTGACATTGCTGCTCGTGCGTCTCAGGCCACTACAGAGGGGAGTTGAAGTGCGAACCGCCAAAACGATCACGTGGTTCTTGAGGTCCACCATATCACTCATTGGTTTTACTCGTTGCCAGCGATACGTTGCTCATCCGATAGAGGAGATAAAAGAAAAGGAAGTACGTTTGTTATTAGAGCTAGGGCCGCTTCGTTCGCGCACTATTAGTTGTGTTGATCACTTGAGCAAAACGTTATACACTCGGGAGCGAAGCACGGGATCTATACAGTTGACAAGAGGCACAGCGTTTAGACCGTGACCACGAGCTTCTCGACACTGACGGCGACGCCGACCATGGCATCCTTGGAGATGACGACGGTGTTGTCGTTGGCCAGGATGTAGTTGTCCGTTGCGGTCGTCGACGCAGCGTACAGCGTGCCCTCGGTCGAGGCGTAGTAGGTAGTACCCTCGAAGAGCGAGCTCGAGACCTTGACAACAGAGGTCGGAAAAAATAGTGCAATTCAATAAATATTTGATTTTTCCCACTAGAAATATTTATTATTGGAAGGTTTGTTTCCCAATACAATTTGATATTGTACTCAATATTTACAATAAATATAGGAAAAGTAGCGGAGGACGAACTTTCGTCGCGGGAAAAACGCGATGACATCACAAATTGTCGTTGTAATATCTGGCATCTGTCCACCAAACTATAATACAAAGGTTTTATTTAGCCAATCAAATCGATTTATATAATTATTTGAGCCAATCAGATCTTATATTTAACTTCAACTTTAACTCCTGGGCTGAAGTTGCCATCGCTATTGACGATGCCAAGGAAGAACCGGCGGTGTGCGCAAATTGAGAGGCTGGCTGTGGCCAGACGCACGACCAGCGCTGAAGCTGTACGCCGGGTAACGTTGTGCGAGCTGGTGGGCACTTGACGCCATTGTGCTCACCAGCCGCACCACCGGAAATCAACTGTGACACCTCCTCCGAGAGCGGCGGCTCTGACTTTGACGGACCCGATATTTTCACGGTCGAGTTCGTCTTTGCCAAGAGACGAGTTTCGCCGGGGAGGAGTTTTACCTGGTAGACTGGGTCGGATTCCCGCTCCCTACGTGGCAACCTGCGGCAGACTTGCCCCAGGATTTAATTCGACGCTTCGAACGTGAAGAGCTGGGAACTTTATGGCCCATCGATCGCAGAGTGGAGGGGTAGCTACAGGCAGAGGAGGCGTAGATAATGATAAATATATTTACATATATTTAAATTGCGGCAATATTTATTATTTTTAGGCTCGGAATTGGAATTTTATTACTGCGTTCTTCAAGTGGCAATTCAATAAAACTTGAATTGGCGGACCTCTGCTTGACGGTAGCGGACAGTGCGACGTCGAGGTCCGAGCAGTCCACATTGGACACGACACCGACGGGCTTGCCGAACGACTCCATCAGAGACACGCGCTGCGGTCTAACCTCGTGGTTGTCACCGCCAGCGTCAAGGGATACGAAGAACCAATGACCATCCTGATTGATTCGGGTGCTTCGTATAACTTCGCAACAAAGGCCAGTGTGGCTAGGAACAGCATACTGTATGCTCAAGCCTTAGAATACTCTAAGAGTAATAGCAACGTATCTGTTCGCCTAGCGACTGGGTCGATCGTATCGACGCGGAAGGTCCTTCTCCCCTTGACGGTCAAATTTGACGACTTTAATTCGGTCGAACCGTTCATTGTCCTTGGCATGGATGATCGATGCGATCTGATCCTCGGCATGCCCTGGCTTGTGAAGCACGAGCCGTGGATCGACTGGCGGAGTCGCACCATAGGTGCAAGTCACCAACCCTTAGCAGATCGAGCTTTGGCGGGTCATGTCCCCTCCTCATCCCGCGACGGGTTCGTGCACGAGCACCGGGTGCCACGCGGGGAACGACACTTTGCCGGCCCGGCCGAACAAGTGTGTGTTTCCAACAAGGGTGGTCGAAGAGAGACTCCCACCACGCAAGGCGTTCGGGCTGGTTCAGCTGTCGCCCAAGAAGAAGAAGCCGCTGACGGAGTTCGCAGCGCGATTCAGGGTGGTCGAGCAGAGCCTCCCACTACGCAAGGCGTTCGGGCTGGCTCAGCTGTCGCCGAAGAAGCAGAGGTCGCTGACGGAGTTCGCAGCGCGACTCAGGGTGGTCGAGCAGGGGCTCCCACCACGCAAGGCGTTCGGGCTGGTTCAGCCGTCGCCGAAGAAGGAAAAGTCGCTGACGGAGTTCGCAGCGCAACGGTGGTTGTTGACGCGATCACGGGCGATCGCAACGCGAAAGATCTGACCCCAGTACCGACGTTGTCGGAGCTCTTGAGCTCGAAGAGCTTTCCTATGTCGAGTTCCTCGAATCGCTTAAGGCGGGGAAACTGGAGGACCTAGTCCTTATCCGCCGCGAACAAGAGCCTCTCGAACTGAACAGCTCCTCGGTCATGGACCCTGACGTGTTAGAAGAAGGGCGGGTCTCGAAGAGACAACAACGATATGGCGCAGCCATTCTGAAGGACCCCTCGGATCCCTATTATCCTCTGTTGAAGAAATTTTCGGACGTGGTATCGGCGGACCCTCCTTCTGTGTTACCCCCGGATCGGGGTGTGCGCCACGAGATCGATCTCGAGCCGGGTACGAAGTACTGCACCACGCGCCAGTGGCCGCTTCCGAAGGAACAAGTCGACGTCATCGACGCTTTCTTCGCAGCGAAGCACGCCGCGGGCATGGTGCGCCAGTCGAAGTCGCCTCATTCGTCACCGACGTTTTGTGTACGCAAACCCAATGGGAAATGACGCAGGGTACATGCTTTCAACAAGCTGAACACGGCCACCATCCCTGCATCGACGCCCATTCCTCGAAAGGATGTGATGCAGAACAACATGGCGGGCTGCACGGTGTTTAGCGCGCTCGACATGGTCGATGGCTACTATCAGCTCCTGATGCGGGAATCTGACATCCCTCTCACGGCTGTGAGCACTCCCAGCGGGATGCTGTGGGAATGGTTGGTGATGCCCCAAGGGCTATCCAACGCACCAGCAACGTGTAATCGCTTGGTGACACAGCTCTTCCAGCCGCTGCGGCACTTCGTACAGACGTACTTTGACGACATTTTCGTTCACAGCCACGCTGAAGATGGGAGACAGGCGTCGAGATGCATCTTGCGCACCTCCGTGAGGTCTTGATGTGCATGCAGGAGAACCGTTTGTTTGCAAACATCAACAAATGCATCTTTGGTGCTGAGGAAATCCCGTTCCTGGGCTGCTTCCTTGGAAAGGATGGCGTCCGCGCTGATCCCGAAAAGATCGAAGCGATCTCGCAGTGGCCGGTGCCTACCTCCCAACGGGATCTGCGCAAGTGGCTCGGCCTCGCCAACTACTTGCACAAGTACAGCGAGAACTACGCTGAGTTGGCCAGGCCACTAACGACCCTTTTGAAGAAGGACACAGACTGGTCCTGGCCTGCGGAGGCTCAGTGAGCCTTTGAGGCGATCAAGCAGAGCTTACAGAGCGCCCATATCCTGGCGCTGCCTGACGAGGATCGTCCTTTTAGTGTCGTGTGCGACGCCTCCGACTGTGCCATCGGCTGCGCCCTGCGTCAGGTTGATGCCGAAGGCAGGGAAAGGGTGGTGTCTTTCCAGTCCCGGCAGTTGAAAGCCGCGGAAAAGAACTACCCCGTCCACGACAAGGAGCTCCTCGCGATGAAGTACGCGCTGGTGAAGTTCCGGGTCCATCTGCTCGGCAGTAAACCCTTCGTGATCTACACAGATCATGCCTCGTTGAGGACAGCGACCTCGCCACCTCATCTTTCCCAGCGCATGGCGCGTTGGTTGTCATTCTTCGCAGAATACAACTTCACCGTAGCTTACAAGCCGGATAAACAGAATGTCCTTGCGGACGCTCTCTCCCGGAGACCGGATTATGAGCTGGCACACGCGGTGTTCCTTGAGTCGCCGCTCCATGAGCTCATCTGCGAGGCCTATGCGGGCGATGACGATCTTCGAGATCTGGTCGAAGTGCTGCGCACGAAATCGGACAGCTCGGTACTCTCGGCTCGTCAGCGAGCCCAGCTTCACCGCTACTCCCTCGTTGAGGGCTTGCTCTACTATCAAGTATCCCGGGGGATGATCCGCGGTTGGTTGTTCCCAACGACGAGGACCTTCGTCATCGAATCCTCTTTGAGTCACATGACACGGCGCTCAGCGGGCACCTGGGTCGCGAGAAGACGTATACGTCAGTGGCGCGGGACTTCAGGTGGGCCCACATGTACAAGTGGGTGCGGTCTTACGTTAAAGACTTGCGAGACGTGCCAACGGGTCAAACCCTCTCGGGCCGCGGCGGCCCCGCTGATGAGCTTGCCGGTCCCGGCCGATTGCTGGCGCTCCGTGAGCATGGACTTCATCTTCAAGTTGCCGCCCGATGGGCAGGGCCATACTGGCATCCTGGTGGTTGTGTGTCGCCTGAGCAAGATGGTGAGGCTGGTGCCCGAGAAGAAGAGTGTGACAGCGCCGCAGGCGGCTCAACTCTTCGTCGACAATGTCTTCCGGCATCACGGCCTCCCGGAGGCGTTCGTCAGCGACAGAGACCCTCGGTTCGTCTCTCACTTCTGGCAACACCTCTTCCGGCTTCTCGGGACGAAGCTGGACATGTCCACGGCGGACCATCCGCAGACCGACGGTCAAACGGAGCGCGTTAACCGTGTCCTGGAGGACGTCTTGCGCAGTGTCTGCGTTGCAGAGCCCACAAAGTGGAGTACGCAGCTTGCGCAAGTGGAGTTCGCGCTTAACAATGCAGTGCATGCGTCGACAGACTTTACGCCGTTCTACGTCAACAGCCTGCGGCATCCGCGTACGCCGCTGTCGTTGCCCCCGGCTTCTGAGTTGGGTGAGGGAGGTGTTGTCGTGAACGACTCAAGAGGCCTCAAAGGCGTGCGTACGTCCGTCAAACGGAACCTCCTATCCTTCATGAGACGGGAGAATCGATCCGCACTCGCGTCCGAGACGCTATGGCTGCCGCGCAGGACCGACAAAAAGAAAATGGCGATCGCCAAGGGCGTGCTCACACACATGTGTTCAAACTAGGTGATTTGGTGTTACTTAACGCTAAAAACTTGCCTATACACTCGGTGTCGGCGGTCGGCAGCACCAAGCTGCGACCACGCTTCGTGGGACCTTTCTCGGTCATAGGCGTCCATGGCAATGCCTATACGCTGGATCTGCCATCGGCAATGGCCACGCACCCAACGTTTTACGTCGGCATGCTCAAGCCGTACCATCCGTCGGAAGTGGCTGACTCTGAGAGTTCAACGAGCGAGACATCTGCTGCAGGGCCTGAGCCATCGCGCGCGCCAAGTCGGCCTGACTTAGGAGTGGGGCAGCCGGAGCGGCAGGCGCCGCGGGCGCAGTTGCAACAGCCGGAGCAGGCCGAGCCTCTAAGTCGCTTACGCGCGTGTAGAGGTGGCGAATCCACGCCAGATGATCCTGCTGATCGTGACGTTCGCTCGCATGAGCACGCTCAAGATCCACGACGCGGCCGTAGAGATGACGCATGTCACGAGCCTGCCGGCCGAGTTCTTCCCGCAGCTCCTGCACCCGACGTTCTAGTCCCTCTTCCTCTTGCCGAGAACGGCGGTAAGCGGCCACAGTCGCCTCGATGGTTTGCAGGCGGCCACGCACGGAGGTCAAGTTCAGTCGCTGGGTCTCGAGGAGACGCGGACACTCCTCCACCGCGTCCAGAAGAGGCTCCCGAGCCGAGGCAGAGGCTTGAGTCGCCAACGCACAACGCGGAGCGTTCCGGTACGATGAGTCGTCCGTTACGACCTCCGCCTCCGTTGATCGGAAACGACGGTGATCGCTACTTCCACGTGGAGAAGCTCCTGAAGCGCCGTGGGCGTAAGGGCTACTACCAGTATCTGGTGAAGTGGCGCGGTTATCCCGAGGATCAGAGTACCTGGGAAGACGGTCGTCTCCTCGAGGAGGACTGCGCCGATACCGTGGACGCTTATGAGCGCTCCCGCGGAGCCGGTCAGCGCTAACCGGCCCGAGAACGCTCACAGGTTCTACGGGTTGAGACTGTCGCCCCTTTGGCACCTTGGACACCATCTCTTCGAGGATATCGCCTCGAAGAGGTGGTGTCCAAGGATTCGCGATATGTGGCAGGGCCGCATATCGCGAATCCCACTGATGTCGATCCCAGACATCATCAGCTTTCATCTTCGCCATGCGAAATCGAAAACGCCGAAGGGCGAGCCAATCCAGCCGATGCGGCGAGTCAACAACTCCGGTATCGGATAGCCAAGATGGCGGAGCCAAGTTCGAACTCAACCTCATTGGTTTGGCGAGCCAAGGCGGTGTTGGTCCGTAGGACGATGGGACACTCGTCGTTGTTGGCCACAGGCACACACCGCTGTCGACTTTGCCGAAGGCTCGCAGCATACTCCTCGGGAGTCCAGACTCGCTGCGATAGGAGCTGCTCTCGGTTACGCGGAGCCGGAGGCTCAAGCTCACGCTTCTGCTCGGCAACCCGCTCAGCGGCAGTGCGCCGGGCGGCTGCGCGCTCTTGTAGGTGTTCGCGGTTCGCGGGCAGCAACGACGCAGGGTCCACCCCTTCCTCTTCGCCCACATTGGAGATGACCGGAGGCTCTCGGGGCGGAACATCAGACGCGGCTGAAGCAGCCGCAGGCTTTTCTGGCGGCTTCGTCGACGAAGCTGGAGCAGCAGGCGGGACGCTGTCCTCGGCAGCCTTCTTGGCACGGGCCACGTCAGCAAGGCTGCGTGGAGTGGCCGGGCTTCCAGGGTGCAGCGCACGCTGTTGCTCAGTGAGCTGTGGGGACGACGGAGCCTTCTCCTCATCCGATTCATCGTAGTCGACGGGTATCGAACAATTTCCCGACGAGGCAGAGGCCTCTGAGGCCGAATCCTCCGGCACGTCGTGCATCTCCACGTCGCTCTGGTGCGGTGAGTTGCAGCTTGGCGGCTGGGCCGCGGCGGCCTTGGGCGGCGTCGTCGGCGGCGCAGGAGACGTTGTCTCGGACGGGTTGGACATGTGACTCTCGCGGTCACTCTCCTCCCCCGTGATGAGCTCAATATGGAACCATTCGCTGCCACTCTCGGAGTCGCTGAGATCGTGAGTCGGACCTGGCCAGGTCACTGCGTGCCGCTTGCGGCGTCGCGGCGATAGCTGCCCTATGGGCCGGCGTTTCGGGCGCTTGGGTCCCTTGCGCTTCGACTTCCTCGATGTGGCCAAGCTAGCGTGCGAGTGGGCCGGGCTGGCGGGACGCGAGGCGTGTGCTGTCGGCGGAGCCGTTATGGGCGTGGAAGTAATGCTCAAGGAGATACGGACGTGCGTCGCGTGCGGGCTCAGTGAGCAGCAGGCGTGGCAGGACTTCGCGATGCCCTGTGGGCTGGGGCTTGTGCGGTCGGCGGCTCGTTGAAGAATGAGGCTCGGCCTCGGGGTGCGCACGTGGCGTTTGATGGCTGGATTCCCCCTTTCCGATCCTTCTCCGTGGGACGGTGCTTCCCGTTTGGGTGTGGGAGGGTGTAACGGGGCGTGGCCCTTATTAATGGCACCCAACCCGTTAGTGTGTCGTACACACATGGAGTTGTCACATAGTGATGTGCCACACTCACATGTGGTGTTTCGTACACTGGCCCTTAAGTGCGGCGCGTACCTAAGAGAGCCCATAAGTACGGTTTGTACTTAGCAAGGTCGACATGGCTTGAGACCAACCATTTGGAAACAGGTTACTTCGAAAGTGCATTAATTAGACAGTTTATAGTAAGTAGGATTTGGTGAGCAAAAGTAATAGACGTTCAGCTTAAATCTAACCTAGAAGTTCGCAAGTCGTTTGGTACCCGGTACCAGCAAACGACTAAGAAGGCAGGGCCTCGAACTAAGACAGCAGAGACGCCGGGCGTCTGTTGTGGTTAGCGCGTTACGCTTCCTCAAAGCAAAGGTGCGTGTGACTCCCGTCACACCGACGGTGAAAGAATTGCAGACTTCGGCGATAGTAGCTACTGCAGTCCTCGATGCTACACGCGGGCTACAACTTCAACGGCCGATCGTGTGGACCTCGTAGTTGAAGCTACAGCTCCAAACACGTACGGAACACCTTCCAACTTTTCTGGTGTCATTTCAATCCCTCGCGAAGAAGATACCAGGCGCTTGCATTCAAGCTTAGTTACACCGGAAGAACGATGCACTGTAGCTGTACGAAACCAACCAGCGTCTCGACACGGCACTGCAGCAAAGACACCAACTCCAAAGCGTATTGCTCGTGGTAAAACCTCCAAGTCTGCTAAGCAACCGCAAAAGAAACGGAAAGAGAAACGCAAGGAAACAGGCAAACCGACGAAAAAGACAGCAGCTCAAACTCTAAAAGCAGAGTTGCTCCGTAGATTACACGAAGCCGCAGCCAAATTCGTTGATGCTAGCGTTGCATTTTGTCCTGCTGATGAAGAATGGATGCCGAACTTCCGATACCGTGACGTCGGCTCAGCGTATCTGACTGGGGTGGTGACACGCTTCGAAGATGGAAAAAAATGCTGACGGGGTGGCGGTGCCTACGACTTTATTCGAGGTGCATTGGACAAGCACAGCTTTCCAAACAAAGGATCATGTTCATCTATTATCAGAGTCGGACCTCGTGCGTGGAATCAAACAATTTTGAGGCTGCAGTAACACAAATTATCCTGCGGTGAATCCTGGCAGTCCTTGTGCAACATGGTTCCTGAGTTTTCCAACGTTCCAGCATTGTCCGAAGATTTTGAGGAGATTGATGAGCCAGCATACCGTGATTGGGCAGCTTTCGAAGTCGCAAGGAACTGTAAATTCCACTGAGCCCGGGCGAAGCCGAGCAAATTCAGTCGATGACGATCTCCCAAACGGATCATTAGGACAGCCAATTGGCTTGTTTACACATGCAGATAGGTCTTCAACGACCAAACTGAGAGAGGAAAGTCGCCAATATTTTGGACATTCGGCAACTTCTTCGTTTTTTTGCCTTTGTCCCGCTGTCGTTTTGGAATCAAGTCGTCGTATTCTCGAACGAGTACACTGATAGTTCTGGAAACCCCTCCTCAAAGGCGATCGACTTGGATGAACTAATGACGTTCCTAGGGATCTTGTGGTAGATGACGCTGTTCGATAAAGGCGAAATGAGAAATTATTGGACCGACAGTGAGGAGGCAACTCTTTTTCCAGGAGAACGTTCAACTAGTCTTGGGTCTATCATGACGTGGAGAAGGTTCCTCTATATACGCCAAAATTTCTGTTTCGATCGAACGTTACGACTTCAGACATTCAGCGAGACCCAGCCGCTAGAATTTGCTCACTGGTTAGCATCGTGAAATCGCGGTGCTCCCGCCATGCTGTTGTCGGTCGGAATGTAGCTGTCGACGAAGCCAGCGTTGCATGCCGATCGCGATATGCTCGCCACATTATCGTCTTCAACCCGCGAAAACCTACTGGGAAGTATCATTTCAAGTTCTATATGTGCTGTTGCTCCACAACGTGGTACATTGTCAACTTCAAGCTACATTGCTCAAGTGAATTGAGCGACCGCTTAGATGGTGTTTCCCCAAATGATGAAAGCGCAACGATTGCGCGACTGACGGCTGAGTCTTCGGAGATTCGATCTCACGTCATCGAAGTGACAGCACTGCTGAAAGGCTCGTGTCGTATCGTCAATACTGATAATTTTTACACCTCCTGCTCACTACTAGATAGCCTGCGAGCGATTGGATTGTACGGCCGGGGCACAGTTCGCAGTTCCAGCCGCCACTTCCCGCACTTTACTATGATTCTGAAAGGTGACAACAAACCGAGAGGTTTCATGAAACAGGGTGTATGTCTTGACAAGCATATCGTGGCTGCTAGCTGGGTTGACGGCTCGATTGTAAACGTCGTTTCGAACAACGTGCCGACGCTTCTGGAACGACAACGGTGTACAGGCGGATAAGGAACGCACGTGAACCATTTGCCGCTCCTTTCTGCGTTGGAGAATACAATAGTGCGATGCAAGGCGTGGATAGGCACGATCAGCTACGCGGGAGATTTTCACTATGCGGCGGCCATTCATTCCAAAAGTGGTATAAGAAGCTAGCAATGGCGTTACTGGACATTGCTCGGTGCAATGCCTTCATTTGTGATGAATTGGCTCGTGGTAACAGTCTGGAGCCCGGTCGTGATAGGCACCGAGCTTTTGTTGTCGGTCTGGTGCGCGAGTTGTTCAGTGGTGAATGGAAAAAGTGGATAGAAACCAAGAATGGAATGCTGTTTGCAAGTAGCCCGACACCAGTAGCCACACGTACGGCACCTGAAACCACTTTGAATAGCGAGACGACGCTGCAGGGACCGCCGTCGGTGACGTGCGTTGCAAATGAGTCGTGGCTTGCTCTAAAAGGGAAGAGCAGAACCATGCGTGAGTGCACAGTCTGTAAGTTTGAATGTCGGAAGCCGACTCAGAAGACGGATTCTGTCAGACCCACCATGTTGCGCTTTGTAAGCGAGCGTACCCAGTTGATCACTCCAAATCGCACCTACGCCAGGAGGGAAGCTGGACCTGTTGGCAAAAGTATCACTACTATTACATGCCAAAGCTGTTGTATTCAGCTGACGGGAATTTGAGACGAAGTTCGCCTATATACAAAGCCCAAGCTCCGTTCCTGAAGGAGCGTCGAGAAGCCAAGAAGACACACACACAGCTACCCACCGTTGATGTCACGTTAGTTGCGTAGTATTCTAAGCGCACAATACAAACCGCTCATTTCGCTTCCGCATCGCCTCCAAGCTCCCTCCACTCAGCACGTGGTTCTTCAGCTCGGGGTCCTGCAGGACCTGGCGGTGCGGTCGGCCATCTTGGTTTTGAGACGCATGCTGCCGGCCACAATGCCGCTTGGCAGTGGACTAGAGGCCCGGCCACTCCTAGCAGAAGCGCTAGTTCTTTCTGAGTTGCGGTGTACCGGGCGGGGCGGAAAGACCTCACCCATGCGTTCCGCCGTCTCCACCACGTGCAGCACCTGCTGTGGTTTACGGGGAACTGGGGGAACTGCTCGGTTACTATCCGCTCGGACAGGTACGTGTGCAGGTACTTGCCAGTGACGCGAGCCTGGTGCATGTCCAGGTCCGTGCGCGGACGATGGAGGTCCACCGATTGAGATGGTGATGTGGCCGTGGCGTAAAAGGATCACGTGCCGAGTGTGTCGTGCCCAGCTGTCCATGAGCAACAGATCCGTCGTTGGGCAGCAGATTCGTCGTTGGCGCCATGATATGGGCCTCGGCAGCCGCCGAGATGACCGTCATCCAGTCAATGAGCATGTGCCCATTAGGTGATCCCAGGGAGCGAACGCTCCGTTTGGCCAGCGTCACGTTGAACGACGAGTTGTCCAGTCGCCCCCCCCCGTCAAGCCAGCCACGATACACGAGCCGTTGAGCGCTCCATAGCGCTGCTTGTCGTCGATGGTATACTACGCCAGCTCCTGGCCTTGAAGCACGAAGATGCGCTGCAATAAAACAAGGGCAAGTACTCCAGTATCTCAATGCAACTGACTGAGGATGGCGTACTTACATTAGTGAATGCCTGCTACCCAGTCCTGGTCTTCTTTAGTGAGGTCCCTTCGTCTCGTCAACATCAGGCTGGCCTAGGCGTGAACGTGTAGCCCGAGCGTGTGCCACACAGGTCAATACGCTCGTCTGCGTGTAACTTGGCTAGCGTGGGGCTAGTGCAGGAGGCGTCCAAGGCAGACTGAACGAGCGCGATAATCCGGAGTCGTTGCCGGAGCTTGAGCAGACCTTGAGGCCGCCGCTGATTCACTTGTCATCGACGGTACTTCTTCAAGCCACAATTTCTCCTTATTCCCTGTGGGTGCCCCTTCACGCTTAGCGAATCCGCGTCCAGGAAAGAGCAAGTTATTAAAAGGTACTTAATGTATGGCTTATAAGTTTTCCCCGGATAAACCTTCAATCATCAGGCGCAAAACCTGGGAAACTTCATGTTGCAAAACCATACTTTAAGTACCGTTTTGCACAGTTGTACTTGAAGTTTGTATGGAGAGGCTTAATATAGGAAATGTATGGCGGAAACGATAGGGTTAAGTCATCCCAGAAGTTGGCAGTTTTGGGGATTCGACCAGCAACCCAAGGACTACCGGCGTGAATGTTTTAGGCGACTGCGCGTGATGCTGAGGGGAATGTCTCCAAAGGTCTTGGCGACGCAACCTGGGACGATCGCAGGTGTCGCCTTTCCCCACCGCGATGCCGCGCCGTCGCTTGCCTTAGCGCTCTCGTGGCAGAAACAAAATATCTGGTGGTATCTTCCACTTTTTGCCTCTAGGAAAGAATCTTGTCCTCCTTGTTCTGTGAGTCACTCTCTGCTCCGCTACGAGCTACCATAACCAGCCAACGACTATGGAAAGTGTAGTAGAAAACGATGTCCAGGGCAGATAACGTCAAGAGTCAACCTGTGCTCCGCTACGAGTCACCACGTGTGACCCCGTCGGAGACAATGGAAAGTAGAGTTGTGAACAACGTACAGGGCGTCTCAGCAGATGGAGCCAAGTGGGCAAAGCAGCTGAGAGATGCTGCTGTGGTTTAATGATTTAATTATGCTATTTAGACGGGCTTCACGATCTGGCATTAGCTACCCAGCTCCTCTTGACAATATGCGAGCCCGCTGCTTCCTTCTTCAGTCTTGACAATGCTCCGTTTCAAGCTTCAACTCTGGAATTCAGGCACGTACGCCAGTGAGAAGTACAAAAGGAAGTTTACTCGTAGTCCATCCAGTACGACAAGTTGTCTGCAAAGGTCCTCCCTACCATCTTTCCAATAGACTGGCACACGAGTGTGAGGTCGCTAGCGGGGTCGTGTGTGTGTGCCTCCAATTTACTTCTTTCCCAGGAAGAAAGCTTGCCAGAAATGAACAAGGCTGCCAGCGAAATGAACGCAAAACTCCTTGAAATCCGATCGCCTCGGTTCGAGACGCTGACGGGCGGAACCGAAGCTTTCGCAAGGAAGACCGAGCTCTAAAACGTATGGAGCGGGTAACGAAGTCTGACCATCGCACCAAACTGTAGTCATCGGCTCTTATCCTGATGACTTGGCTTCCATGCGGCCGGAGACGTAGATCATCATCTCGGGCGAGAACTGCCCGCAGATGGCGCAGTCACAGGCGACTTCCGCCCCACTCAGAAATTCCACGGTGTCGATCTCAGTGCTTGACGGGCGTTGCAGCAGCAAGAAGAGCTAATGGGGCGATTCCCGCTGACGTTTTGTGTGTCACAAACTCAAATTTATGGCTCTCAAATTAATTTGGGAAAGTGTGCATCCGCAGCCAATTTGATTCCATCATGAATAACCAACAAATCGGGGACGAATGCGGAATGTCCATGTTTCGGCAGGGTTTGCTCAGATATATGTTTTTGAAAGGTCTGTGCGCCTCAATATTAAAATCAAATCTGCCCGAGGGGAGCCTCGGTTGAATTTGAAACGCTCTCGACGGATTGATGAACAAATAAATGGCCCGTTTATACAAATCTGTGATTTGATTTGTGTTTGAGAGACACAAAGAGCCTGCGGGAATCGCTCCAGTTTTGAAATTCGGAGTTTTTACTGGAATAGCAGTATCCGGAGGGTGCTGTGGCCAGCCCAACACACATTAATACTGGGATAGCAGATGGCCTGAAGGGCGCTGCTGCACAGCCCAAATCAGGTTAATTCGCGCCACGGTAACTGAAGCCGGTAACTGAAGCCGATAACTGGAGCCGGTAACTGAAGCTGGTAGCTGAAGCCTGTTTTGAAACTTCTAAAGCACTACCGGTATATGCGGTATACTGAACAGGAGACCGGTGTCGAATGATGGCCGTTGGCTACAGTTGGCTACAGCAAGTGTGCTATGTATTGTGAATTCCGTCTATATTTAGAGATCTTGGCCATTTACAATTCCCAAGATATTTTTGTCGATAGCGCAAGGAGGTCCATAGTCGTACTTAAAAACGGGAGAATGGTCGCGATTCAACCGATGGCCCAAGATTTTTGAGTAGAACCCACAATATCAACAATATAAATAACGCAAACATCAAAGACATCACTTTGCTGCCAGTGCCGTGCGAAGGTTGGGATAGGAACTAATAGCATACACGTCGCGAACATTAGATTTATACTTTCAACCAACATCGAGCTAGGCTTTTTGAGCGCAGATGCTGCGGCTGCGAAGCAGGCGCAGTAGATGCGTCTTAGACCTCGAAAACGACGTCATGAATACAGGTCGGCAAAGTACAGAAATTGAAACTTTCATAAAGACAAAAAGCCACACGGTTAGCTATCCCAGCCTAAGCATTGCCCTAGTTTGGCAGTCCTTCGGTAACTGAGGCAGGCAATATTGAAGCCGGTTGAGGCCTCAATAGTACCGAGTGTTTTGACTTAAGGGGAGAAAATATATTGCATATTAATATGTAGATATTTATTTTGATGGGAAATATTTCCAAAGGATAGCATTTCTCCGGTTATATAAAAAACCTGTGTAAACCGTAGACCAGATGCTGAGTTTTTCGAGTGCTCAGAATTGTAAGACAAAGCACAGCAGGAAAGACGATGATATGTCATTCAAACGAGAGTCTGCTTGTGCCGCCTGCTCTATCAGTGCTCACTTTACAAAAGTCGGCAAAACTAGAGGACTGGGCTGGTAGAGCTCTAAACTACTTTAAGAGATTAATTCGCTCCAGGTCAAGTAGGTATCGATTCAATACAAATTTCAAATGAGAGGGTATTATATTTTCTCCTTTTTGTATAAGATAAAGTAATTTTTCGAAAGGATAGCAGGGCAAAAAAATCTAATATAGCAGGTAAACATGGAGGCTTTTAACCCTTTCGTGGTAGAAGGGCTAAATTACTTAGGCTTGTATGGTATAGTTTAGTCAAGGGACTTGCGAAAGGCTAAGCCTCCATGTTTACCATTTAAAAATGATATCAAACATTAATTAGGACTGGGTTTTGGCTTCAAAGAAGCATAAAAGAAAACGAGTACGTTAATTACAAGAAGGACCGTGTGTGCATTGATGCGAAACTATACGTTATTTATCTACGTGCCGCGCATCTTCTGCGGCTGCGTTGCAGCCGCAGAAGATGCGTCAAAGCCTCGCTTACCTGTGTGGACGGTGGGCTCAAGTGGTTTAGAGCAAGACACTACCAGCCCAATCCTCTAGTTGCATATGTATTTTGTCATGTCGGCGGTGAGAGTAAGCGGTCGAAAAAAAATAAAATGCTCCACCCCATCGAGATAGTTGTCGTCCAAACACTAAAACACGCACAGGTACATGAAGATGGTGAAACTATGATGCAGCTTCGGTACTTTACCTTTTTGACGGCGTTGGTCGAGCATCGTGCTAGCCTTGGTTTCACTCTGCGGTACAAAGTGTTTGGCGCCATGCAAATTAAGAAATTCCCCTGAGCTATCCAGCCTCCCAGCATCTAGTTAGAAGCGATGGCTGTTACTAAATCGGGGTACAAAACAGCTTTTTTAGGTGGGATGGCGCGGTCACTAAATCGGGGTACAAAACGAGACGTTTTTGCATTCAATCGTCGACGTAACGATACTCTTGGTTGGTCCGCCCGCACTGACTGGAGACTTGTCAGTATCACTTCAGCCTAGCCGTGCATTGCGCACCATGGCGTTCGAGCCTCGCAGCCCCACGTTCGCGAAATATGGCGGAGAGCGTCAGCCGCTGCTGGACTACCAGCAAAATCCCGATTCCGTCGTGGGTATCGCCGGCAGCCTCGAAATCCCAGAAGAGGCCGACCCGCACGTGGCGCAGGAGCTCAAGACGCTGCTCAAGCTCGTCTACCCCGTCGTACGCATCAGAAGGCATTCCATGGTACTGTACTGCCGTGTATTAACGGAGACCTTGACGTTTTCCCCAATGTCCCCAGGTCGTGACGTCGGCGCTCGAGTTTTTGCCGGGCTTCACGTGCATCATCTTGGCAGGTCACATCCAGTCGCCTCATACTCAGCAATATGTGGATGCAGCCACACTCTCCACAATGGTATAATATGTTGTCAATTTTTTTTACTTGGAAGTTCACTAATTTTTCGTGATCATTTTTTGGTAGTTTATGAACATTACGGCCTATTCGATCGGCTTTGGGCTGACGTCGGCACTGGACACGTTGTGTTCGCAAGCGTACGGCGCCAAGCGGTTCGAAAAGATCGGGATTTACTTCCAGGCGGGACTTCAGATCATCTGCGCGTGCCTTGGGCCGATTTTCCTGTTCAACTGGTACTCCGAAAGCTTCTTGTTGTACATGGGGCAAGACCCGGAAGTATCGAGACTGGCGCAGAGTTTCTCGCGCTGGACGTTGCCCGGCGTGCCCTTCGTGTTCCTGTATGAACTGGTACGCAAGGTGCTCCAGGCGCAGAATATCATGAAGCCGCTGGTGGCCATTGCGGCCATGGGCAACGTCGTCAACATCGTCTCGGGCTACATCCTCACGTACCACACGCCCATGGGGTTTGAGGGTATCGCGCTTTCACGCTCACTAGGCAACATGGTGCTGCCTTTGCTGCTGGTCCCGTACTTCTACTTCCACCCGCACCACTTGAGCCAGTGGTGGCGCGGCTGGAACATGAAGCGCGCCTTTGAGCACGTGGGGTTGTTCCTGCGTCTGGGCGTTCCTGGCATGCTCATGATGACGATGGAGTGGTGGGCTTTCGAGCTGCTGACGCTCATGGCTGGCATTCTGCCCAACGCGGTCGTGTCGGTAAGCGCCCACGCCGTGCTCGTCAACATCAACAACATCATCTACATGATCTTCGCGGGCCTCGCTGTGGCCGGTAACATCCGCGTGGGGAATTGCCTTGGAGCCAACGCCCCGAAGCAGGCGAAACTGGCCTGTACCGTGGCGCTGCTTATGACGCTGGCCATTTCCTCCACGTTTTCCATCACGCTGTACGTGCTTCGTGGCGACATCCCGAGGCTTTTCCTCACGGACGCTCAAGGTATCGCCCGAGCCGCTAGTGTATTGGCAGTCTGGGCTCCACTTGAAGTGCTGGACGGCTTGAACGCCGTGGTACAGGGCGTCTTCCGCGGTGCAGGCAAGCAGAAGGTGGCTGCGACGGTGAACGCCGTGGCCTACTACGTGTTCGGCATCCCCGTCGCGGGCCTGCTGGGCTTCCACTTCGTCCTGGGCGTCGAGGGCCTGTGGCTCGGCTTTGGCTTCGGCATCTTCGTGGCGGCGTCGCTGCAGTTCTACATGCTGTTCGAACGCTGGACGTGGCAGGAACTCGCCGACGAAGCGCAGAAGCGCACGGCGGACTAAAGCATAGAGCTCGGACGGACACGTACACGCGACGACAGTACTTCTTAGAGATGAATATCAATCCACTGCGTTGCAACTGAAGTAGTGCACAGCGTGCCTCTTCTCCGAGACACGATGTCGACAATCAAGTGCCGATCGCCGCGTTGAGGCGGGCGGGATTCGGAAACTTGTAGATCCAAGTACATGTACTACGTAGTAGTTGTCACGATGACTTGCGATCCACACGAACGATTCGCTTTGACGTCGTGAATACTGTAGCTCAAAGCGATCAAGTTGTCGACTGCAACGCGTCGTCAATCCTTTACGACGATTGCGGTGTTCCCACGAAGTTATCAGAGACCATGCTCTCTCTCCATCGAATCCCTCATCACGACGACATGGGGAGGCCATCACCTCTACTTGGTGCTGCGTGGACGGTCAGTTCGAATTCTTCCGCGTGGACGAGCACATCAGCGAGGATCATGGCGGTGCCCTTGATTTTCGAGTCCGTGAGCCCCAACGAGACCCGGCCGTTGTTACTCAAGCAACAGGAGGCTCTCGTAACCATCTCCGAGTGTCACGAGGAGAAGCATTATGAACCGGACCCCGACGCCGTCGAGGAGCTGCAGACGCTCATGACGCTCGTTTTTCCCGTCGTAAGCAAGAGACACAGCGACATGGAAGCAGTTCGGGTACTAATGTGCCTGCGGATGATGGCTAGGTGGGCACCACGGCGCTCGAGTTCCTCCCTGGCCTCACGTGCATCGTCTTGGCCGGACACATGGACTCTCCGAACACGCAGCAGTACGTGGACGCAACCACCCAATCGACTATGGTAATGTACTCAAACTTTGATCATTTGATTGAGTTTGCTCCGGAGAAACTAACCAAGATCAGTTGATGAACGTGACGTATTATTCCGTGTGCTTTGGGCTCTCGTCGGCGCTGGATACGCTGTGTTCGCAAGCGTATGGCGCTCGTCGGTACGACAAGATCGGCGTCTACTTCCAAGCTGGGGTGTTGGTACTGGCCGCCGTCTTTGGGCCCATTTTCCTGCTTAACTGGCACACGGAAGAGCTGCTGGTGCTCATGGGTCAAGACGCAGACGTGTCGAGACTGGCGCAGAGTTTCTCGCGCTGGATGCTGCTGGGAATGCCGTTCGTGGTGCTCTACGAACTCGTTCGCAAGGTTCTACAGGCGCAGAACATCATGAGGCCGCTGGTGGCTATCGCCACCATTGGCAACATCGTGAACATCGTCGCTGGCTACGTGCTGACGTACCACACGCGCATGGGCTTCGAGGGTATTGCGCTTTCACGCTCCCTGGGCAACATGACGCTGCCTTTGCTGCTGCTCCCGTACTTCTATTACCATCCGCACCACTTGCGTCAATGGTGGAGTGGCTGGAACCTGAAGGAAGCGCTCGCTCACGTGGGTTTGTTCCTGCGTCTGGGAGTTCCTGGGATGCTCATGATGACGATGGAATGGTGGGCTTTCGAGCTATTGACGCTCATGGCTGGTGTACTTCCCAATGCGTTAGTGTCCATGAGCGCCCACTCTGTCCTTGTGAACATCAACAGCATCATCTACATGGTCTTCGCGGGCTTAGCCGTCGCCGTGAACATCCGCGTGGGAAATTGTCTGGGTGCCAATCTCCCCAAGCAAGCCAAGGCCTCGTGCAGCGTCGCGTTGACTCTGACACTGGCCATTTCGCTCACGTTCATTGCCTTCCTGTACGCGACGCGCTGGAGCCTCCCAAGTCTCCTGCTCAACGACCCAGCGAGCATTGCTCGAGCTGCCAGTGCGTTGGCTATCTGGGCACCTTTTGAGCTTCTCGATGGCCAGAACACGGTGCTCCAAGGTGTGTTCCGAGGAGCTGGAAAGCAGACCGTAGGAGCGACGATCAATGCAGTGGCCTACTACGTGTTTGGGATTCCGTGCACTGCACTGCTGGGATTTTACTGCGGACTCGACGTCGAAGGCCTCTGGGTGGGCTTTGGTCTGGGCATCCTTGTATCGGCTTCGAGTCTGTACCACCTGCTCTTTGAACGCTGGACGTGGCAGGAGCTGGCTGACGACGCCCAGAAGCGCACATCAGTGTGATGATCGACGTGCTGGGAGTTCATGCAGCTTGTTTCGTTGGGAGACTTGGTAGCCCAGTTTGAGGATCAGACGAGATGTATCGAGCATGTGGACGTACGCCTTCAACTGTGGCTTGTTGTTCGTCCGTTTTGACAATGCTGTTGAGGGACGATAGGTGTGGCTTGAGCTTGAGCTTAAGCTTGAGTGAGCTGTCCAAGCGCGGATGAAGAAGAAACATAGGTTGCTGGCGGTGTCTTTCACAGGTGGCTAAGCACAGTTACAGGATCCAGCTTAATCCTATTTTGCTGTCAGATTTTAAGCGTAAAAGCAAGTTCCAAGTATCTGGCGAAAAACGCAAATACGTTTTTAAACGTGTTGCAGATGCCATCTTAAAAGATGGCATCTGCACTTCGTACAACCACATACATCGCGCCTCGGGTTCGTGACGTTAAGCAAGTGAGTGGGAATGTACATGTAGTCATTTCCTTTTTGTACGACTGCTAAAGAAGGCTTTATGCAAGCAAAGCTGAAAACGCCCTATAGGCTCCAAGTATTGTACATACAACAGCCCAAATAGTGCGGCTTGCAACGCGTGTGTCTTCGTTCTTTTTTTAATTCTCTATGTGCAGCAACAAGGATCCAAAGTTTCGTAAAGGTTTCGTTGTTAGTTTGCGGTAAAGCAAACTAACAACGTCGAAACCTTTCCAGCACCCTCCAGATTTACGTTGGCCTATTTAAGGTTCCTTTCCCGTGAGGATTGTAGTTGCTCGAACGCATTAAGGGCGCACACCGTCGTCGCCGTAACGCACTGAAAGCGCTGCAATTAACGACATGTTATCGTTGTAGCTTTTTGCGCCCAACGCTTCCAAGGCATCAGCAGAAACCTTCAAGGATGGAGAAGCAAGAGCCCTTTCAAGTTTAAAGGCACTCTTCCAGCTAGGGAATCTGAGAGTATTAATTAAAGCATTTAATGGTGTCAGCTTAGATATTGAAATTGCTCCTCAAGTTTGCTCGACTGCTACGCTGTGCGCTTCTGCGCTTCCTCTGCGAGCTCACTCCACGACCAGCGACCCAGTAACATGCACAGCAACAACGAGACTGACATGGCGACACCGAAGCCGAATCCCAGCCATAACCCCTCAACGCCCCAAGCAAAGCGAAAGCCGAGTAATGCCGCAACCGGAATTCCACACGCGCAATAGGCCACTGCACTGACAGTCGCCGCCACTTTCTGCTTGCCCAAGCCACGGAAAACGCCTTGCAGCACGGTATTTTGCCCATCAAGGATCTCAAACGGAGCCCAGACTGCCAGAAGACTCGCCGAGCGTTCAATACTCTCTGGATCGACCAGAAAGAGGCTTGGAATGACACCACGAAACACGTACATTGCCACTGCGAATGCGGTGGAAAGCGCCAGTGTCAGTATCTGCGCCACTTTGCAGGCCAGTTTCGCCTGCTTGGGGGAATTAGCGCCGAGACAATTGCCGATCCGAACATTCGCAGCAACGGCCAAACCCCAGAAGACCATGTAGATCATGTTGTTGACATTCACTTGGACGGCATGAGCGCTAACCGACACGACAGCGCTGGGAAGAACGCCCGCCATTAGAGTGAGCATCTCGAACGCCCACCATTCCATCGTCATCATTAGCGCCCCGGGAACTCCAAGACGCAGGAACAAGGCCACGTGTGTCAAAGCTTCCTTCAAGTTCCAGCCTTGCCACCACTGGTCGAGATGATGCGGCCGACAGCTGAAGTATGGAACCAGCATCAAGGGTAGCGCCATATTCCCCAATGACCTCGAAAGCGCGATGCCTTCAAACCCCATCGACGTATGGTATGTCAACAAATAGCCGGATGCCACGTTCACAATGGCACTGACTGCAGCAATTAATACGAGCGGCTTCGTGATGTTTTGCGCCTGTAAAACCTTCCGCAGAAGTTTATACAGGAACACGAACGGCACGCCGAGAAGCGCCCAGCGCGAGAAAGTCTGCGCCAACCGCGAAACTTGAGGATCCTGCCCTGCAAGCAGCAAAAACTCCCCAGAGTACCAATTGAGCAGGAAGATCGGCACAAAGCACGTTCCGACCACAAGAAAGCCCGCTTGAAAGTACACCCCGATCTTGTCGAACCGCTTGGCGCCATACGCCTGTGAGCACAGCGTGTCCAAAGCTGACGAGAGCCCGGAGCCAACAGAAAACGCTGTAATGTTCATGAACTGCCACACTTGATCAGAAACCTCATAGTATCAACTTTAAGAGCAAAAATAAAGTATTCATACCATTGTGGACAAAGTGGCCGCATCCACGAACTGCTGCGTCTGCGGCGAATCCATGTGGCCGGCCAAGATGATGCACGTGAAGCCTGGCAGGAACTCGAGTCCCGTTGTCAACACCTACAGAATTATCCAGCATAACGCATCAACAAAAAAAAGGTCAAGACTTTCCAGATTCGTGATTTTTTTCTCGCTGCAACTTACAATTGGGTAAACGAGGGACAGCAAAGTTTGAAGTTCCAACGCGATTTTAGGCTCCGTTTCAATTGGGAGTGAATTGCCGCTGTAGGCAATGGCCACATAGGTTTCCGATGGTCGTTTGCCACTCAGAAGGAGCGAGCGCTCGCCAGTGTCGTGCACGGCGGCGATTCTGCGACCCTGGGGCGTCATTTGCTGGAAGATCGCAAATTTGGTTTTCCAAAAAACAGATTCAAGTTTGCGTTATGTACACGTACACTAAATTGTATTTCGGACGATGGTGCAGGATTCTCGATGAGTCGATGAGTCTCTGGAAACGAGAGCTCCACGTATCAGTGATGTCTCGCCTTTCTGGAAGAAGTTTTAATCGAGACTTGACGTCGGAACTTAAGGTCCTTAGTTATAGAGGTTGGCTTCCACACATCAGTGATCACTACATCAACTTGAGCAAAACGATCTCTCATATACGCACCCGGTCACGAATAATACACTTTTTCGTTTTATTAAACCGATGCAGCACCGCAGCCAACACCTACAGACAAAAAAATACGAGAATTGCTCGCGTTACTCGAGCGAGAGCGACACCAGGTTGACCGCCGGCGCGATGGCCAGCAGCTCCCAGCGCAGCATGCCTTGTAACGTGTCGCCAGCGTTCCGGTGGGCGTGTTCCTCGCCGCGGTAATCCGTTCGGCCGGTCCAGCGAAGTTGCTGGTACTCTTCGCCTGTGACGGGGTTTACCACGTTCAGAAACTCGATAGATAGAGACAGGTGGGCCCACGCCAGCTTGTCGTCCGAGGCGTCCTGGAGAATTGAGCCGTTGACATCCACGCTCTGTGTGCCAAGGACGTAGCCTGTGGCTTCCAGCATTGGCTCATCGCCTTCTGAGTCCGAGTTGGGCGACATGGGAGGCGTCGAGGGCGAGCTGGCGTCCACGTATGTGGGCGTATCCATCGATTCCGAAGATACCGGGATTTTTCTGCTGGTCTCAATGAGGAAACGCACGAAGACGGAGCGGAAGGTCGAAATGTCGTCTGTGGGTGACATCACGTCACGCCCTAACACGTACGCGTTGGGGTTAATCTGCTGCAGCACCTCGAGTCGACTCGTCTCACACTTGACTTTCTTAAATCGGTCCAGCCGCATGTCATTCGCCCAGGTTTTCTGCATGAGTTCCGCCACGTTTAAACCATGAAACTTTTTGGTGAATACGCACTCCATGACGCTGCCTTCCACACGCTGTACAATATCCCAGCCAAAAGTCTGCATCCTCCTGGTCCGGCAGCGTCCATCTCCGTCCAGACTCGCCGGCAGCAGCAACCTGCTCTGTACGCGGCCCATTGTGCGGTTATTCTCCAGAATCACCCGCGTCAGATCAAGTTCCGTAAGCGGGTGGAAGCCGAAGACCTGCGCCGCCTCGTACTCGTCCAGTCTGTCCAGCTGCATCTTGAGAGCTTCTGCCCCTCCGAGCGCAGGCTGTTGGAACTGCTGCGCCCAACTGGGTCCATCCATCTCTGGCCTGCTCTCTGAAATGCGGTATAAGTGCAGCTTCCAGCTCGCTTGTTGCTGAATCTCAGCTTTCAAGTACAAGTTCTCGGCTCCCAGCCTCTTGCCCAGATCCACCGCCTGCGTGTAGTTGGCCGCCACAAGATTCGACGTCGTGAGCGCCGAACTCACATCGTCCGTAGTGGACGACGCCCGCAGACAGAGCTGCGCGTACTGCTGTTCAAGGCGAGAAACGGTGGTTTTCATCTGCGTGAGCTCCTCTCTCTGCCTCTGCCTCGCTCGACGCATACAGTCTCGGTTCTTCTGGCGTCGTATCTGCATGGCGCCAGCATTGGGCAGCTGAGCGCAGTCCAGTACCTGCTCGGGCGCCACACTGGCCCACGTCGACGCTGCAGTAGCAGCATTCGCAGTGGCCACTCCGGCTGCCCACACAGCGTCCAACTGCGAGCTGCCCATGCAGAGCAGAGGTGACACGGGCACTCGTTCGTCCCCTTCGATCGTGCTGCGGCCGTCGCGGGTGTCCAAGCTGTGCATGAAAGCCTCGGGGCTCTTAACGGGGCTGGAACCGGTCACGGTCTCATTTTGGTCCTGCTTTGGGATCCCGGTAAGGTCTTGCAGCTCGTCCCACATAGCGTCGCTGTAACTTTCCAGAATGGCGGCCGCACCCAAGGGCCAGTCCTCGTCCGCGCGCTCGTGCATCATGTTTGTATGGAGCTCCATCACTTAGAGCCTTGGCGTGGGTTCCCAACTGAGCTCCGGTAACTTCCTCGTCGCACGGCTCTTGTCCCTTGTCCCTGGCCGGTCTCTGCTACTGAAAAAGCATCAGCGCACTTGAGTTCAGTATGCTGCACAGTCGCATACTGGGCATGAGATAAACGCACTGGAAAGACGGCGCCCTTTCTCCACAGCGAGGAAAAACAGGAAAACACATTGGGAACTTGAGGCTTGCAGGCTGCCATCGCTATCAGATATAACATCCTAGGATGTTAGGATTCCTAGCAGTCTCGGGCTGCGCGTGATTCCCTGGTAGAAAGCTATGCAGGGCGTTGATAGTCGCGCAGGCTGTAGCTTTGGCTTTGGGTTGAGTTGCTCAGCCGAATCTGGTGGCCACTGGCAACTTCAACCAAGTGAAGTCTGAACAAGAGCACCAAGCAAGGCGCGACTGCCGAGCTGGCTCTTGACAACGTGTTGATCCGTAGAAACTGAAGTTGCGATGGCAGCTCACACAGGCTTGGGCTCGGAACTAGTGCGGACAGCCCCAAAGCTGCCCACTCGTCGAGGCGCCGCAACTCGAGCGCACCCACTTGGGCAGAAACTCTTGCTGCTCAGTCGCTCGTCAGTGCCACCAGGTTCAGCGCTGGTGAGATGACGAGCATTTCCCAGCGCAGCAAGCCCTGCATCATGTCGCTCGCATTCCTCATCGCGTGCTGCGGGCCGCAGTAGTCGGTCCGCCCACTCCAGCGCAATTGCTGGTACTCCTCGCCCGTGACGGGGTTTACCACGTACAAAAACTCGATCGAAAGCGACACGTGAGCCCATGCCAATTCGTTGACGATGTTTTGGGCTCGTGGGCGTCGAGAGCAGTCGGTCTCGATACTCTGCGTGCCCAGCACGTAGCCAGTCGCTTGAAGCATGACCTCGTCGCAATCCGAGTCCGAGTCGGAATCCGCGTATTGCGGTGGAGTCGTCGGAGCGCTGGCGTCGATACACGTCGACGCCGACGCCGAATTCGACGCTGGGATCTTCTCGCTTGTTTCAATCAAAAAGCGCACGTACACGGACCGGAACGTCGAAATGTCCTCGGTCGGGGACATGACGTCGCGACCCACGACGTAGGCGTTCGGATTCACCTGCTGCAGCACTTCCAGGCGGCAGGTCTCGCCCTTCACCTTCTTGTACTCGCCTAGCCGCATGTCGTTCGCCCACGTCTTCTGCAACAACTCGGCCACGTTCAAGCCGTGAAACTTCTTGGTAAACACGCACTCCATGATGTTGCCATGCACGCGCTGCACCATATTCCAGCCGAACGCCTGCATTCTCCTGGTCCAAGCGCCATCGTCCGTGTCCGACGACGAAGGCACCAACAAACGACTTTGTACACGTGCGATGGTGCGGCTGTTTTCTAGGATCACGCGTGTGAGGTCGAGGTCTGTCAGTGGATGGAAGCCGAACTCGTCGGCTGCTGTGAACTCGTCGAGCTTGTCCAGCTGCATGCTCAAGATTTCTTCTCCTCCAAGAGCTGGCTGCTGGAACTGCTGAGCCCACCGAGGACCATCGACCTCGAGTCGGGACTGCAGCACGCGCGAGAGAGTGGCTTTCCACGCCGCCTGCTGCTGGATCTCCGCCTTCAGGAACAAGTTCTCGGCTCCCAGTCGTCGCGACAACTCCATTGCCTGCGCGTAGTCGGATGTCAGTCTGCTTTGAGGAACTAGAGCTCTGTCGGCACGCTCTCTTTGGATCGCGTTGGCGGACGACTGCAAATTCAGTGTAGCGTACTGCTTCTCCAGCCTCGCGACTGTAATCTTCATGTTGTTGATCTCTTCTCGCTGCTTTTGCCTGGAGCGGCGCATCCACTCGCGGTTCTTCTGGCGACGTATCTCCGCGGCGCTTTGAGGCTGCGTGGTCTCCGATAGTCTAACGGAGGTAGAGCTCCCACATGAGCTCGTCGCGGGCGACACCGGCCACGACGGGGGCTCCACCCTTTGCTCGAAGGTGTCGCTAAACGTGTGTGGGTGAAGGGCTGCCCACACTTGCATCGACTCGTTAACTCCAACTTGAAAGCTTGCTCCACCTCCAGCGAGAGGCGTCAGTGACTCGGAGTCCCCATGAATGGGGCTGACTGCATCACTGGAGAACTGCTCCAGCGTTTGAACGCAAGCATTGGGTCTCTTGATGGGGCTGGCTCCGCTAATGGCGTCGATGTCGATCGGCGTCACGCGCGACTCGACAGATGCCGTCCTCGGCGTGTGAGGCGGCGAGAGATCACACAGCTCGTCCCACATAACGTCGTCGTAGCTGTCGAGCAGAGCGGCGGCACCCGAGCTCCAGTCCTCGGGCGCCGAAGCGGCCTCGGAGTCCTTCAGCTCGCGCTTCATGAGACTGCTACCTTTTTCTTAAAAAGGCCAGTGCGGAAGACGATAAGCTTCCAAGAAGCGAGACGAGCACTTGCACTGCGCGTCTTGCTGCTATCTGGCTATTGATATCTTGTTTGTTGATATCTTTTTCTGGCGAGGAGCAGAGGCACAAGTCCAAGATGAACCTGGACGGTTGATTGATAGGCATTAAACCTGCTGGATCAACCCAGCAGGACGGCAGGACGACGTCTACAAGGACGCAGTGTCAAACAGGGGCTATTGGGTTGTTGACACACTCACCCATTGAGAAGTACAAGCTGCGTTGGTTGACCAGTTTGGGCATCTTTGAAGGCAAGCACCTAGAGATCATGCATCGAGCCGGCAGCAGCCAAAGCTAGGTATAGTGGTTGAACGAGAGCGATTCCCTGCCAGGTTCACTGGCGTTGGAGCCTTTGCTTCGATGCATGCCTCCCATTTCGCGTTATTACCTCCCGTTGGAATCAATAGTGCGGTCACAATGGGCGATGCAAAAGCAATCCTTGCTTTTCGTTTCGCAACCGCGATGGAAAGGTCTGCAAAGCAACAAACTTTCGCACTTGTCGAGCTGCCTTGCATTCCACACGCAATGCCGGCGAAGACCGTCCTACTGCCACCTGAAAAAAGCGACATCGACCCGCTGCAGCTACGGAAACGTACGACGATAGTTCGCCTCTGGACCAATCTTTGGTTATTATCCTGAAATCTTTAGTTATCCTGACGACAAAGCACTACATGTACTTCAAGATAAAAAAACACGAGCCCACGTGACAAGTGTAGTTGAAGTTCCTGAACGGCTTGAGGGGAATCACCTGCTTGTTCGTCGTTCATCACCAACGCAGGATACCTGAAGGAATCGGTAACTGCACCGAGTGGGATCGATACTTTCTTCGCTGAACGAGTTTAAGATCCGTGGCTTACTTGGACTTGAGCAAGTGGATGAAGCACCGTCAATTCGAGCCGCGTGGACGGCATATCGCTGCTGTTCGAGTGCTTGAGCTCATGATACTCAGCATCCTGAACGACATTTCTCGAGGGCGGTGGCTCCTTGTTCCGGAAAACCCATCCAGCTGTGCCTTCCGTCAGCCCCCCCCCCGTCTCGATTGTGATCGTGCTCGAAGCCTTAATGCCGTCAGCCATCGCTCGTGCTCTGGGGAAGACCAGCTTCTCCTTCTCCCTGCTCCATCCGTTCGTCAACTCCAACCGTGGCTCCTTGAACTCCCGCGTATTGACCAATTTCTCCTGGCGGCTGGCCCTAACGTACGCGCTCGCGACGGTCTCGTACGTCGTCGTCGAGCAGAATAGCCATCGTCTTGCGGTGAAAGCTCAGCAAATGCCTCACCGCGTTGGGATCGATCGATAGCACGTAGATTCTAGACGTTCGATCCGCCGCTTTGGCTCAAATAAATAGCAATAAAGCTCGTCATTCTAGTGGCAACGACATGAGATTGACGGCAGGCGCGATGACCACCATCTCCCACCGTAACATGCCCTGCATCATGTCGCTCGCATTCCGCATCGCGTGTTCCCGTCCGCAGTAATCGGTGCGTCCGCTCCAGCGCAACTGCTGGTACTCGTCGCCCGTGACGGGGTTCACCACGTTCAGAAACTCGATTGACAGCGACAAATGAGCCCACGCCACCTTGTTTCGGACGTCTTCCGCCCGCGGCTTCCTCGAAAAGTCCGTCTCAAAGCTCTGCGTGCCTAGCACGTAGCCTGTCGCGGACAGCATCACGTCTTCCGACTCCGAGTCGGAATCCGCGTATTGCGGTGGAGTCGTCGGAGCGCTGGCGTCGATACACGTCGACGCCGACGCCGAATTCGACGCTGGGATCTTCTCGCTTGTTTCAATCAAAAAGCGCACGAAGACGGATCGGAACGTCGAAATGTCCTCGGTCGGGGACATGACGTCCCGACACAGCACGTAGGCGTTCGGATTCACTTGCTGCAGCACTTCTAGTCGACTGGTTTCGCCCTTTACTTTCTTGAATTCGCCCAGCCGCATGTCGTTCGCCCACGTCTTCTGCATCAACGTGGCCACGTTCAAGCCGTGAAACGTCTTGGTGAACACGCACTCCATGATATTCCCATGCACGCGCTGCGCCATGTCCCAGCCGAAGGCCTGCATTCTTCTCGTCCACGCCCCACCGTCCGTATCAAAGGACGACGGGATCAACAAACGACTCTGCACCCGTGAAATCGTGCGGCGGTTCTCGAGGATAATGTGCGTCAAGTCCAAGTCCGAAAGCGTGTGGAAGCCAAACTCCTCCGACGCCTCAAACTGGTCCCGTTCGTCCAGTTTCATCCGCAGCACGGCGTCACCCCCCAGCGACGGCTGCTGGAACTGCTGCGCCCACCGCGGGCCCTCCATCTTGTGGCTGGACTGCAGAATCCGCGACAGAGTGGCTTTCCACGCCGCTTGCTGCTGGATCTCCGCCTTCAGGTACAAGTTCTCCGCTCCTAACCTTCTCGTCAGCTCCACCGCTTGGGAATACTCGGACGCCACCCGCGTCGTCAAGGTGCCGTCACTTCCGACAGCCGGCACGGCGTTTTCCGACGATCTTAAGCTCAGCTCGGCGTACTGTTTCTCCAGCCTCGTCACCGTGGCCTTCATGGTACTCAGCTCCTCCCTCTGTCGCTGTCTTGCTCGACGCATGCACTCCCGGTTCTTCTGTCTCCGGCGTTCCATGGCGCTGGCGTTCGGCAGCTCGCCGCACTCCAACACCTGCTCGCTCTTGACACTCGCCCACGTCGACATGGGCATGGGCGCGTCCATCATCGGCATCGCTTCCGACATCGTTCCGAAAGCTGCCGACAAGGGCACCGACGGCGCCGACCAAAGCGCGTTAAGTGGGGACTCGTCCATTCCGAGTGGGGGCTCGTCCATTCCGAACTGAAGACTCATCAGACTGCTGCCCCCTCCGCCCAGCTGTCGCCAAGGCTCCTGCTGCTCGTCTTCTCCATGGATAGGGCTGATTTCACCGCCGGTGCCGGAGCGCAGCGTTTGCACTCGGAAGGCTGGACTGTGGATGGGACTGGCGCCGCGGATGACGTCCACGGGCGTCGAGGGCGACAGGAGCTGTGTCGGTGCACAGTTGGAAGTGCGTGGCGTGTGCGGCGGCGATAGCCCTCGAAGCTCGTCCCACGTGACGTCGTCGAGCGAGTCCAGCAGCGCGTCGGCGTCCATGTCGGCGTCCGACGGCGCCGGGGAGGCGAACACCTCGCGCTTCATGGGCGGAGACGTCGCTTCCGGAACGGAGCAGTCGCAGCGGGGCTCTATATAGATAGTGGCGACTATCTGGTCTGCCGCTGACTGGAAAGCGGCTGAAGCGCGAGGAAGTCCTCCGGCGCGATACAGAAGGAGAGATTTCTGGCGACACCCATCCAGGGTGGCAGGCAGCCAGGGTCTCTCTGTCAAGAGGTGCCGCTTTAATAATGCCGCTGGGATTGACTGAAGTCTACAGGTTCCAGAAACTGGAACCTGTTCTGGAACCTGATATTGCCCTAAAAAAACTGGCTCCCCCTGCAGCAACATTATCATACTGGCTGGATGTAGCACGAAAGTACATCTGGTTACCACTGAAGTAGGTATTGTTAGTACAAATGCAACTCCTTCCCTTCCAGGCAGAGATTGATAGTAGCTTCGATGGGTAGTACTAAGTCGTTACTAGTTACGAACAGATTACTACTAAACTACTATGTAGCTATTAGCAGAAACATCTGCTACCATAGTAAGTAGAAGTTCATTTTCTGATCCACTACTGTAGCAATATCCAAACTACTAATAGTAGTATCTGGTTACAGAAGGAAATTGGCTGTCAACCTTCTCTTTGATCAACGCACCTGGTTCAATGGGGCTACAGAACTATGCTGGTCGAGGTTCTTGCTCACCGATCAAGTCTCTCTGCCGAAGCGAGTGGTATTTGGACATGTGTTTCGTCACGTCGCATAGGACCGATCAAGCGTACTCTGTCGAAACTTGACGTGCTTCATTGTGTGATCATTCCGCAACTTGCCAGAACCCCAAGACCCCTCCTCGCTACTTGCCCGCTCTCGTGCTTATTTTCGATATTATCAAGTGCGCCAGCCCCAAGAGCGCCCGACGACCGATCCTTGTGTCGTTTGCGGACGTGGGTGTTCACCACATCTGCATCAGCGACCTGTACGATTCCGGGAATCTCTCTGCGCGCTTTTGACATGCTTCCTGCCTGTACCAGTGGAAGACCATGATGCCCCCTCCGTCGGACAGAGAGATCGAAGCTCATGAGCCGTTTCGTTCTGTAAGTTAGCCCATCCGCCGCCGATTCATCCCAAGTCGCGAGCACTTCGCTGTCGATGTGGTGTACTTAATTGTGGGTTTATCTATGTCGACTTAATGTCCTGGCCGGTGTTCTCAGGTGGTTGGTGATGATGTGCTCGTTGATCCCGATGTGCTCGAAGCTCGTGAAGGTCAAGCTCTCGTGTGTTGTTGAAGTGCTGTTGGTGGTCGCTCTTGATGAACCACACCCGAAATAATCGTTTAGATGATCGATAGTAGTAGCAAACTACTATATTATTGTTATTATAATCGTTGCATAAGTTGACTTGAAACTAATATTTGAGTAGCGGTTTGAACGCCTGTACTACAAACTACTATAGTAATACTGATGAAATCGTTCTACTATCAATCTCTACTTCCAAGTTTCGTGGGGGTTGGAAGCTTGGTTACTCCTCCTTGATCCATTTCAATACATTCGACGTCCAAGCTGCGACTCGGATTCAGTAGTTGAGCCCGTTGTTCAGCAGCAACTTGCTGCTTCGCGCAAACTGCAGTTTTCAACGCGCCGGCGTCACGAGGTCCACCACTTTCCGCGCAGATACCACGTCTCTCGTGCTTGGCGAGTGCAACTGCCGGGCTGCTTCGTGACCGGCCACTTGATTGATGCTTGAAGTTGGCTGGGCCGCGCGTCTTGCCGGATACCATCGCCAATAAGCACGTCCATCAAGAAACAAGTGTTCAAGATATATCGCGGGGCCGGATAAAGCAGCAACGGACAGCACTACAAACGACGCCCACGCAGCTGTGGGCCCATGACAATGAGCTCACAGCCTACCAAGTCTGGGTTTGTTATCGAGCAGCGCTCAAGCAGCTCAACTTATACTACGAGCGACGCGAAGTTGACAACAGCTGCCGGAAGCTGGATCCTGTCAGGGTAAGAAGAAAACGCTGGAGCACATCCTGTGGTCGTTCCCATGTGCGAAGGCATGTTGGCACAAGCTGATCTGCCACTGGACGGGAGAACAATGGCAGTTGACAGTCTTGACCAATTCCAAGGTGCATGTGCTGGACGGAGGCTCCAGAGCTCTCATGCCCCAAGCAGAAATGGCTCCAGCTGGAGCATCCTGACGAAGTTAAGGAATATGCAGCGGCCTGGAAGCGACGTGGCGGATCCTAACTAGCGCGTGCCATCACAAGCTCATGGATACAGCGCAACAGAAGAGTGTTCAAGAATGAGGAGATTACAGTGGAAGGAAGCGTACATGTACAAGACTTCTGGGAGACAGCATTGCGCTAAGCGAGAACGATAAAGGCCTCAGGATCAACCAGACAGCTAGTCGTCACTAATCTGATCAAATAGAATAGTCTGCCTCTCTCCCGCTCCTCTCGCTCGCGGCGGCGGTAATTCCTCGGGAAGCCGAAGGTGGCGGCGCTAGTGCTGCCGGCAATAATGGACTCCAGGCGCAGTCGCCTACGGAGCCGCCTCCGACCGAGCTGCGATCGCTGCACGACTTTGGTTGTGGTTGCAACTGCACGAAAGAATCGCTGCCGGTGATTACGAAAGGTGGCTTCGGCCTCTGCTGTCTGCCTGTCAAGACAGCAGCACGAGCACCACACACCTCTATGGTGGCGTCGACGGCCGCGTGCGCCCGCAAAACGCTGTGGTTGAAGAAACCCCGGTCCTGCTCGACTTTCGATGGAGACCCGCAGTGCATTTTGCGTCTTCATTACCAAAAACTTCTTGCGACGGCGACGACGATAAATTATCTAGGGACAGGAGAGCTGGGCTACGACGACGGCGGCGTGGACGTCTGGCTGGCCGCATCGTCGTCCGAGTTCGGGATCAGCTGCAGCGCGGGCGCGATCGTGCCGAGCTCCCAGCGCATGAGCGTCGTCACCATGTCGGCCGCGTTGCGGTGCGCGTCGAAGGGCGAGCCGTAGTTGTTCTTGCCGGACCACCGCACCTGCACGTACTTGTGCTCGCCCGTCACGCGGTCCGAGACCTGCAGCATCTCGATGGCGTGCGAGAGCTCCGCCCACACCAGCCGCGCCGACGGCTCGATGCCCGAGCGCTCGGGCAGCAGCTTGGCGCCCGAGTTGTCGGGCGGATTCAGGCTCTGCGTGCCGATCACGAAGCCCGTCGCGCACAGGTTCGAGTCCAGCGTCACTTCGTCGGCCGCCAGCAGCGCCGAGCCGTTTGACGGAACGTCGCCCGACGTCTCCATGCGGTATCGCAGCAGCGTGGTGCGGAACACGGGCTTCTCGTCGGGCGAGCGGACGTCGCGGCCCAGCACGTAGGCGTTCGTGTTGATCTCCTGCAGCATCTCGAGCCGCTGGACGTCGTACTTGACCATCTGCGCGCCTTTCAGGCGCATCTCGTTGATCCAGGCCTTCTGCATGATCTCCGACACGGACAGCTCCGTGAACCGCTTGGTGAAGACGAACTCCATGTCGCTGCCTCGGACGCGTCTCCGTAGGTCCCATCCGAAGAGCTCCGACCGGTCAATGGGGCCGAGCACTCCGTCGGCCATCTCGTCGTCGTCGAGGTCGCTGTTGTCGCCGCTCTGGCTGCTACTGCCCAGAAGCTGGTGCTGCACGCGCTTGACGGACCTCGTGTTCTGCAGGATGATGTCCTTGACATCCCGCTCCGTGAGCTGGTGGAAGCCGAAGACGGACTCGGCCTCCTGTTCGTTCATGAACTCGAGCTTGAAAGGGAAGGGCGACGGCGGCGCCGACGCCGACGCCGTGAACTCGTCCAGCGCCACGGTGGTCTCCATGACGCGACGCAGCTCCAGCTTCCAGGACGCCTGGTACTGGATGGACGCCTTGAGGTACAGGTTTTCCGCTCCGAGCTGCTTGCTCAGCTCGACGGCTTCGGTGTATTTGCGGTTGCTCTCGCTGCTGACACTGCGTCGGCGCTGCTCTGACGGCTCCGACTGCAGGCGTAGCGTCGAGTATTGCTGCTCCAGCTCGGCCACAGCGTCGCGGAGCAGCTGCAACTGGTCTCGTTGCCGCTGGCGTGAACGGCGCATGGACTCGCGGTTCTTCTGGCGACGCATCTCGAGCGCCGAGCCGCTCTCAGACTCGGTGCACAGGTCCAGCACCGTGTGCGGGTTCTTCCAGTTAAGCCACATGGAGTTGATGCCGCCAGCAGGGGCCGACGACGGCGCCGACGTTGCAGGCATGGTCGGCGTGTCTTCGCCGCTGCTTGGACTCGTGCTGCGGTTGCTGTCGGCGTAGGCCGGTGGCGTGGATGTGGCGATGTAGGGCGACTTGGCGATGCCGATGGTGGTCATGCCGACGGTGGTGGCCCAGTTGGTCATTTGAGCAGAGTGTCGGGCCGGCGAGTTCCGAATTGCGAATCAAGGCAAGATCATGAATGAGCGCCGAGCTGCACCGACCGGCTGGCAACGAGAGACCATGCCCGCAGCAAGACGCTCGCTCGACGTCTCTGTGGCTGTAACGCGTGCAGTTGGCGGCGGATTTGAGATTTTGAGATTCAAGTGTGCGGACGAGCCAAGCAGCGGGAAAAAAAGAAGCCGTCACACTTGATGTTTGTATGGAGATACGGACGAGCCCCGCCATCTTTGGGATTGCCCATCGAATACGCGGCGAGTTCAATAAGAAGCGTCCGCGCGATTCACGTAAGCATTTTCCGCTTTCAATCTGCGCACTTCGCAGCAATACAAACGTATCCGTTCTCACAGGTTTCTTCCGCTCACTTCGCCATAAGCGCCATTTGCCACCGCATGTTCCTGCCGTTCAAGAACCTCTCAACGAGGCAGAGGTCTGTGCCCGCTGCTTCGTCGCCTCGCTGCCTCCGTGCTAACACCCTGCTCCATTATCCATTATTTAGCGCTGCGTACGCCGCACTCTGCGTCGTGCTGGGCTTCGGCATCAAGTACATGGACGACCACATGCCGCAGCGCGCCCCCAGCGCAGCCAAGGGAGATGCAGTGGTGCGTCATAGAGCAATGATGATACAGATTGTACTGCTGCAATTGCAGTCTCGGTGTGAATCAAGCTGACCCAGCTGTGGCCCCTACTGCAGGCCTGGAGCGCGCTGGACGAGCGCGCAGATGTCCCCAAGAGCTCTTCGTAGATCCAGACACCCGCCTGGGATAGGTGCGGGCTTTAACCAGGCGGTCAACAGAGCTTTTCGCTGGCGTTGAGGCAGAGCTGCAGTGTGTAGACGAAGACGGAAGGCGCAGCTCGCTGCCGAGTCGGTGGCTCTTCTTGCCATCGCGGGGCCTCGAGATGTGAACGACATGTCCCTACCCTCGCGCTCTCAACAAAGCTCAGCTCTTTCAGCCGAATTGTCTCTTGTGACGGACCCCAAGCAGCCCTTTGTTACTCAGTCGTGTGTCGAGACCGCTCGCTATCCTTGGTAACAGACCGCACGGGGCTTCGCACTCGACCACAGGAGAGAAGCAGAGAAAGCGAACGTCAGCGTCGGTCATGTACAAGGCGTTCCGAAACCTCACGACGCAGGAGAGGTGAGCCGTGCTGTGCTGCAATTCGAATCAGGGTCGATGGCGCCCGACTCACAGGCTCTGGTTGTGTGCTCGTTGGCGTAGCGCTGGCTACGGTCTCCTCTGTGTCTTCTTCGCCAAGGGCATCGACTACATGGACAAACACATGCCGGAGCACGCAATGAACGCGTCGACTAGCGAGCAGGTGGGTGTCCAGTCCTTTAATCGACTGCGTAGGGATCAAGGGACAGCTGACCAAGTGAAGCGCTGCGTCTTCTGCCCTACGGACAAGCGAGCTGCAGCCAGCAAGGCGTCGTGCTAATAAACAAATGGGGGTCGAGCTGCTATTAGCGAGCGTCTCCTGCCCAGCGGAGAGCTACCGGGTAGTCTACGGCCGCGGTTCCGATGCCTTTCGCGTCCTTCGTCACGACTGTCCGATATATTTACCGAAAGAGACGAGCGATCGCCTGGAGCATGCCGCGGGCCGATTTCCAGAACAGCGTGCCGAAAGCTGCATCACAACAGAGACAGTTAGACAACGTTAGAACATGTGTGCACCACACTATTGCTTCAAGCCTCTCGCGCACCTTTTAAGCTCGAGTTGCCGCCAGGGAATGCAGACAGCGCGAACGACCCCAGCGTCATGAGCTGCAACACGGAGCTCAGCACCACGAAGACGTAGTTGCCAAGGATCAAGCAGCTATACAGCGTGCAGCCTGCCACCCATACGCCATAACCACCGTGAGTTCCAGCTCTTAACCTCACCGCCACACTCGTCTCTTACCGAGTGTCACGAAGTACGCGCTGGTCAGCAGCAGTCGATTAGGCTGCATCAGCCCGGAAACGTACGCCGCCGGGCCTTTCAGCATGGCGAACGCCCCCATGCAGCACATGCTGCCGAGAGTGAAGCTCAGCGCGAACTTGGATGGCCGAATCATGATCTACAATATCACAAAACCCCTTGTATATCAGCGCCAAAAGCTCGTTAACTCATTCGTCATTTCTCGACTTACCAAAGGCAAGAAAATGGACGCCATGCCAAAGAACAGCATGCCGAGCATGGCCATGCCCACAAAGTACTTGAACCGCGTGTTCCTGTGCCCCAAAAGCTTCATTAATACCCAAAATCTCGAAATAATAGCAGATTTTAGCCCACGAAGTCATACCAGCTCATGGAGGGGAGAAGGCCGTTCTGGCTGCTCGAGTTCTTCCTCCAGAGCGGCCATTTGGCAGCCGTCGTATCGTCTACTGTCTCGTCCATCTGTCCGCTCTCCAAGGCGTCGGCCGCATCCGTTGAAGCTCCAGGGGCCACCGCCGTCTTGGTCAGGTCTCTGGCCGAGTCCCACACCTTCTTGAGCGAGAAGGAGGCGCCGCCCTCGCTGTCGATCGAAGCTGTGGACGCTGTGGACAGAGGGGAAGAGCGCAACAGGCTCTGGAAGGCGTCCGTGGCGCCCTGTAGCCCGCCGCTTGCGGGCTTCTTGCCGCCCCATTGCTCCCACGCGCTCATTATCGTCCTGGGCTTCTCCGACAGCTTTTTGACGAATGACAGCGCGGAAAAGCTTCAGGGCGGAACATTGGTGTGGAGCACACAATGGATGATGTCACCGTCTTCAGGTCTCTTCAGCTTTTTTCCAAAACGAACATGCAGTGCTGCACTGCAATAAGACCCCATCCTCGGGTTTCAAGTCTTATACGCCGACGACAGTCAGTGTTCACTGCCTGGATGAAGACGACTTCAACTACTGTAGATGTACCCGAAGAAAACGCGTCTTTGGTGACAATGAGGGAACATTTGTCTACCAATAAGCTGGTGAAGATGATCGTGGAAGCAAGCGAGTCGCTTAGCACACAAAGCTTGGCGGATCAGCTCCATTTCGAGCTGCTTGGCGACTGGCAGAAGATTGGAAACACTCCTTCACGCTGTTGCAGCTTGACCAGACAGGTGGCAAACTACTTGAAAATCCAATTTTCATCTACTCGAACCCAAGCAAAGAGTGAATGTGGTCTCCGTATTGAAGAAGTTCTTACGGGGGCGGAGTGCGAAGACTCGCGGTCGATTTACTGGATGCACTGACCACTCGTTGGATGTAAGAACAAAAAGATCCACGATGTTCTCCAAGTGGCTTCAGTGTGGATGGAAGAGCGAAGGACGATACGATCAGGAAAATGTACGACAAGTATGCAAAGCTGTAGAAGTGAATGGGAGAATGTTACGATCATGAATATAAATCTTCTAGAGAGAAAGAAAATCCTGAACAAATAGTGAAACACACTAAGAAATACGCGGTGGGGAAACTCCGTTAACGCTATTCAAGATGCTGAAACTCGATGCAGCAGGCGACGGGCTTCTTGCCAGCTTGCTATTCAGTTCCTGGCTCAAGTACACGGACGATTTGACGTGCCGATGGCTACGATTGATACGCTGACCGCCCAGTATACCGAGCCTGGACTGGCTAGGATGATTGCTGGGGCAAGCAAGAGCGCCTCAACGGAAGCCATCGCTGCAATTCAAGAGCTGGTTCGGCGACGATAAGAAGCGCTACCCTGCTCAGGACTTCAAGCTGCTCGAACTCGACAAGAAGAAGGCCAAAGTATTGGAAAGCTCGCTCTTCGGCTACTGGGCCACGTTCGTCGAAGAGTACAGCAAACGGTACCCCGCCAAAAAGACGAGTGTGTTCCTGGAGCTGAAGGAGAAATACAACAGCGAGGCGCTGTCGGGGATGCTGATTGCGGCGAAGGAATAC
Source organism: Phytophthora crassamura (assembly GCA_033557995.1). NCBI lineage: Eukaryota > Oomycota > Peronosporomycetes > Peronosporales > Peronosporaceae > Phytophthora > Phytophthora crassamura. The sequence goes on along the minus strand of JAUCED010000005.1, from coordinate 1,534,455 downwards.
CCAGCGACGCGACAACTCGCAGCAGACTTGCAGCTTGAGCAGCTCCGATCTTGGCTCAAACAGGAAACCGGCCTGGACGTGGCATTCTACTACCTGAAGGCCGAGGCAGGAGTAGATAATGCGAGGATGTTCAAGTTGTACCGTGAGATGTACAAGCGCAACCATGGCTAGTAGAATCCGTGGCCAGCGGTGCCAGACCGCTCTCGGACGCCGTGTATTCTATACTCGTACACATCTCGCGGGTCCTTCTTCGAGCTCAATCAACACTTCACGAAATCATCCTGAACAACTCTTTTTTTCGTTGAAGAGCTTCAATCACGAAATGCACATGCTGGGAAGAACTTTAAGCCCGCTTGGCCCAGCTCCAGAAGGCCGAAATCATCCATTACCAGCCCTGGAGCTGCGCAGTGCCCAGCTTGCTGGCCGGATCATTATCTGACGTGGCCACCAACTTCGCCATAGCTTCACCGCGTAATGAGCCGCCAAAATGCCTGCAAACGAGATTTCTTTGCCAGGATTGTTCGGTCACACAAAGGCCGCGCAGTGGGGTCGTGTCTCCACCGGATGTTTGCTAGTAATGCTCAACTTCTTCACATGGGCCTGCATACGGATATCTGCGTCTCCAACCTTCATGACTTTAGATATTTTTATCAGATCTTTCAGTTCGTGTTGAGCAGGGTTTTTAGGTTTTTCTTCGCCTCTGCAAGAATCTGCACATGGTTTCGTCGCAGAATTGTTTTCTCGCCGGGATATTGTTTGTGGAACGTTGAGGTACTTGGATCAAAGCTTGAAACTTGAGAATCGTCCGGAGATTTGGGAAGCTTGATGCGCCAAAACTTGCTGCTGCTTCGGAGGACTAGCTTGTCGAAAGCACTGGCCCGGTCATCCCCGTGAACTAAGCCGCACCTTGAGACGTACAGTCTGCATCGTGTTAGCAATGCCCTCGTCGATGGTGCTTATATAACCAGACATCCTCGTCAGAGAAGCGTCGCTGGAGTGAAGACACAACACTCGCCTTCTCGCCTTCTCGAGCGGCTTCGAGCAAACCGCAGCTTGTTCAGGACGATATGCCTGTGTTGTCAACCCAAATGGGTTGAAGAAGTCGCCTGGGGTTTTTGCTCTGTGCCACACCGTTGGGTCTCTGAAACAAGCACCCGCCCGCACATTACGCGCGTCAGCGACCAGTACCGGTCCTCCTCGTACTAGCGCAGCGAGTAGGCCTAGCTCTTTAATGCTAAAGACGGTTCTCGGCTCTGCGATCCAAATCTCGTCACATTTGAATAGCAATTATCTCACATCACAACAGCTCAGAGTTTCTCTCTCAGATCGGCCGACGAGACGGCGGGGGCATTTGGAGAGCGTCCAGGAATGCATCAGCATCATTCTTCACGACGAGCTCCAGATCCGGAAGGAACGTGTTGAACGGCACCAAGGCGGACTCATCCTGCCGCTCCACGACATAAAATAGTTGGCGAGCCTTCATCTTGTAATCACTCAGAGAAATGCCAGCGTGGCCCACGAACTCGTCGAAAGTGAAGCATTTTTCACAGCATACACACGTGATCTTGCGCGACGTGGCAGGATTCCGGTTAAACGCCAGCCAGCCAAGCCTTTCCAGGGAATGAGTCGCCCGGCACTTGCGTTCTTGAGCTCACGACTTTATCAACCAGACTGCCGTTCGCCATATTCATCACGTACTTGGGCGAAATGCACACAACTTGAGCCACGAAGTCGAAGGCCACTGGAAACGACAGCCGTGCCGCCATTGAGGTCTTGTCGCTTCGGGGTTTCGGGCGCTTGAACAGAGCCAGCACTTCGAGTCTCGAAACAACAGTTCTGATCATCACCGGCTCCAAGCGATGAGTCGTACCATCATGCGTATCTCAAAACATGCTCACCATACTTCATACATTCTCTGATAGTTTCGATGTCGAGTTAGCGCTCTGCACTCTCCGTCACTGTGTATTTTACCCACTTTGCCGCAATGAGAATCACCGTTCTCCCCGTCACCGCAGTTGCTCCTGAACACACTCATCGCGGACACCTCTTCTTTCGAGTTACTCCGTTGAAGAGGGCAGTTTTTCTCCATCACGAAATACGAGGTGGTCGCCTCATGCATTGTCGTTGTAGATCGATAGATGCCAATGTTGGTGCCAGGAATCCAGGCTGGATCGTCTTCATCTTGAGCTTCTCGTATTGAATATGGCGAATTGCCTCTAATACTTGGGCTTCGAGCCCGAGTTTCTCGGTCTGGAAGTCGGCGATGGAAGTTTGCAACACCGCCACGTCACGTGACGCTGCAGCTGCAGGCCGATCTGCGCGTTGAGCTCGCCCACAGTTGGCCGCACAGCAGATCGTTGTTGCTATCGGACTTGCGCAGCGCGGTGACTGCTGCTTCGGCCCCCGCTCGTTCACTGGAGATCATGGCATCGCTGTCCTCTTCAGCTTCAAAGTTGAAGTGCGAAGAGCTCAGCTCCAGTGCGTCTCCCGCTTCGTCTTCGTCTGATTTGACACTCGCCGATAGGATCATAAGGAGTAATGCATTAGAAGCTGCCGAAATAACTTTTTTCTCTTCCTGGGCAGGCGAAACGATGGAAATGCTATGTATCTCCCAGATGTGTGTACGCAGCGTTCAGCATTTCGGTGCTCCTCCCTTGTGGTAACAACAAAGCTAGCACACCATGTATTACGAGAAATGAAACAGGATGCAACCAGTGGCTAGAACTGCATCCTCGGGACGGGGGTCCCGAGAGGAAATCGTAGTTCGAAGAAATCTATTGGTTGAAATTATGCATTCCGACGCATAATTTTCTTAAGATGTTTCAACGATCCCTTCTCGTCGATAATGAACCCGTGCAGGGGCATTTCTCGCGTTTAGTTCAGAGTTTTCATGGTCGGAGGATTGATGGGAATGCAATTAAACGGTTCGTTGGCGTGTGCAGGTCCTCACTTTGCAGAGAATCATGCAGCGAGAGGAAGCGGCCTGGCGGCAGGCGATTGAGGACGAAGAGGCTGCCTCTGCAGCGGTTGTTGCGGCCGAGAGGGACCTCCAGCAGCTAGTGCAGCATCACCTAGCCAGCAGCCCAACGGTGGACAATGCGGTGTCAGAGTTAGCCCTCCGGCGCTCCGAATACTCCCTGACACTGAGAGCAACCTACGAAGCCGCCGCCCTGTACCACCGCGCGGAATGGGACGTTATCCTTGCAGAGAGTCACCGACGTCGGGAGGACCACGAGCAACGCGTTCGGGCAGTGACGCAGCAGACGCCAGCAGGGCGGCGGCAAGATGTGACCACTAATGCATTGGGAGTCGCGCATTCGCGGTCAAGCTCCAGCGACAACGGCTCCCCGCCTAGGCCTTCCAAGCGCCTTAATCTTGGACGCTCGTCAAGCGCCCCAGCTGCCCAAACGAGCAAAAGTGAGCAGAGTGAGCATAATGAGCAAAGTGAGCAAAGTAAGCAGAATGAGCAGAGTAAGCCGAGTGAGCCCAGTGAGCAGAGTGAGCAGAGTGAACAGAGCGAGCTTGGAAGTGGTGACTCTGAAGATAGCTCGAGCAGTGGTGATGATGGTGGCTCTTCAAGCATTCACGGTGGGGGTTCGTCAATCAACCGGTTAATGCTGTATGATCCCAGACTGCATGGAGTTCCGCCGAGAATGCAGGCCCCAGCTCCAGTGCAAGCTCGTAGGATTGACTACGTTTCAGATTGTGAGTCCGAGTCGAAGAGTCAGCGTGTGGACAGCGAGAGTAACGAAGAGGAGCCTGAAAGCGCTGAGGAATCGGAGTTTGTTCCAAGCGAGGAGTCTGAGAATTCCGAGAGTGCGATCTGGGATCTCGACCAAGAAAACCTCGGAAAACAAGAACGAAAAAGGTTTTAGGGATAATTCACAACTAAATTGCAATTTTGATGAAACTCGTGTTGTGCATTTGTTGTGCGCCTTCTTCTCGTTGCCCTCCTGTGCCTCACAAGGATTGCTCTTTACCGTAAGCTAGACTAGAACATTTTAACTGGAGAAGCCGTAAATGGTGCGTCCTTGATGTTTCAGCGCGTAAACGACATCCATTGTGGTCACCGGTTTTCGATTAGCGTGTTGAGTATGCACTACTGCATCTTGAACGAGATTGCGAACGAAAACCTTGAGAACTGAACGTGCCTCCTTGCACACTAACTCGGACATGCGGATGACGCCGGCTCTGCGGGCAAGTTTGCGGATAGAGGCCCGGGAAATGCCCTGGATGTTGTCGCTCAAAAAGCTGGGACGGCCTTCGACGCCTCTTTTGATAATGTGACTTGGCATCTACAAGCAAATAGTTAGTAAGCCAACGACTCGAATTTGAACAACTGAAACATATCTTACCTGCTGAGCGCGGCTTCAACCACTTGATCAGCTTGGCGGGGTGTCTACCGATCGCACAATGTCTTGAACGTTGCGCTAGAGAGAGGGGAAAATGTAGAATGAATCGCGAGGCATAATAGTTGCGTGGCTCCTTTTCTAATATTTACGCTCTCCAGTATAGCTACATTGCGTGGATGGCTGTCGATCGATTCTGCTTTTTCTTCTTGCTGCTGATGAAATTAACTGCAACGTAAACGAAGCAGGATGAACCTGGCAAGCAAAATTACACGTTAATTCAGTTATCGCTTTAGAGACGCAATGCAGGCTAGCAGTTCCCTGTGCCTTTCGTTCGCAGCTCGGATATCTTGAGCACGCTCTTGTTGGCGAACCTCGCTTTCCGATGCGGAACTTCTATCGTTTCTCTGCTCTCGTACAGATCGCTGGTGATCCCGCTGTAGACACCACAGTAATAGCTGAATAGTTTCACCTTGGGTCGGCACCGCATCGCTCAATGGTATCTGCAATGGAAGCTGCCCGGATCCCGACGTTCTATCGCTACCCTGGAGCGTTGTGACCCGGCTTCCTGGCGTTCCGTTGGGCTCCGCAGATAGTTGGGCTGCTACCTGAGACTCGTGTACCAATACCAGCCCCGGTATCTCAGTATCAGCGTTGTCCGACTCGCTCTCCTCAGATAGTACCCGATAGGTAAGCTCCAGATTCCGTGGTGATTATCGCTGTGGTCACACCCGTTGCTTGGCTGCTCCATATGATTCATGGCATCGTCGGCAAGCTTGCGCTTGATGTTGAAGGCCAAAAGCTGGATCGAGCTGCAATCACCACGCCGGCACGCCCTGGTGGATTGCGAGAGGCTCAAAAACTTGCGCTTGAGACTAACCCCACTGCGAGGTTTCCCATTTCCTTTTGAACAGGAATTGTATTCGTCCGCAATCTATTCCCATTCATTTTGCCTGTGCGGCAATCGCTCGGCAACAATCGATAGCAATCGAAGCTGCTCGTCGACAGTAAAGTTCTTCGTCCCGCGAGTCTTCGGCATCTATTCAATGTATGTTAGCTAGCCGCATATGCACACAATCAACATGAAGCGCGTGGCTCTGGTACCCACCTAATGGTTGCCGCTTCCTCCCTTCAGCGCAAATCTTGGAATGCGAGTGCTTCGGTTTCCGAAGCCGTCTGACGGCTGCAAATGTTTCCACATTCTCTGCGAATTTAAATTATGGTGAAACTTACAATGACACGTTGCTTTGAACATATTTTGTTTTGCGAAATCGATCAGCAAACGACAGCCTATTGGGACCAGCAGAGATCGCGAAGCGTGACGGTGACTTGACATTGCTCTTCCTTGAAGAGCTTGAGCGCTGAGTACTTGTTGATACGGACGATGGCACCAGGCGGAGGAAGCTCGGAAGATTTTGAATCCACACCCCACGGAGTAGCTGTGTGCAGCGCGGAGTTAATGTTATCCATGTTCTCGTCGTAGTGTGCTTGAAATACCTATCAGCAATAAGCAGCAGCGATCAGACAGTAACTATATCCAAGCCAAAGTCACGCTTTCCAACATACCTCTAGCAGTTCGTCGAGGCTTCCAGCTGTGGTAGCGTCCACAAAGTGTAGTCGAGTATGATTCCAGCGTTGATATGCGTGTCCAGACACCCATAACAGCTTCATTTCCAGCACAACATTCGGTGGCGGACTCACTTTATTCTTCAGAAGTTCCTGAACCTCTGTGTAAACAACACGACAGAAAACAGTTAGTGCCTCTCATTTCCCGTCAAGCCCAACATCAGCAGATACTTTCGACGCTGGAGACAATACGGCGATCGGTACCAGCGCTGGGAGGGCGGAATTAGTTTAGTTGCAGAAGCCTTTGGTAAGGAGAAAGCCGTTCAGTCGACGCCAGCACACTTTGAGGTAGCTTAGGCGGCGTTGAATGTCCTGAAGGTGAGCCGAGGATTGTAGTCACAGCGGCGTACGTGGCTGGTTTCACCTTAGCACCGCACCTAGGTTTGCGAGTTGCGACCACTTGCTGCGCCTTGCTTGGCATTGCGCAAAATGAAGACTGTCAATGTAGATTTATCACGACTGACATAAACTTTGTTCGATGATCTAGTGTAGAGCAAATGAGAATGTCGTTGCCCACACCATTTCCATAGATCTACTCATTTTCGCACGGTGCTTGTTAGTTCATCCTGCCATTCCATACACATTTGGTATTGCACGACGCACAGCCCGGAACAAAGCATTAAACCAAGACGGATCGCAGGTAGCGCTCGATGAACGTATCCGTAGGCAAAATCGTATAAACCTTCGAAAGATACTTCAACGACTCGGTGTCATCGGTGACTCTTGCAGCGCATTTTAAAATAAAGACGCTCACAAACAATTTGCAAACGCAGCGCCGATCCACCAAGTGCAGTGAACGCTACGAATACTGACGAGGTGGAAGAGGCTTCGACCTGAATGGCACGGCGCAATCTCTGCCTCTAAATGTTTAGCTCTGCACTGGCGTGGACACTAACGAACCGCAAGCAACTTGGTTAAGTTTCCGTGGGTGAAATCCTGTAAACACGCCTTCGAAAGATACTTCAACGGCTCGGTTTCGTCCGTGGCGACAGTCTTGAAGCGCTTTTTAAAATATAGTCGCCCATAGAGTACGATCATTAGTGACGCTGCGAATGCCTACGAAGTGCATGATGCTTCGGGGTTGAACAACGAAAAGCTCGCTCGCTTAGCTACTATCAGATCAGTACATTAGCTTGAAACTGAAAACTTGAAAATTGAGCCACCTTAGCGGATCTTCGGTGATCAGATCTACCAGGCACGACGAGGAGAACTCACTTGCGGAAAGTCTGTTTGGTTTTGGCAAGATGAGCGGTGAAGAAACGGCTACAGCCCAGGTTACTTTTGAGCACTACAGTTGCGATCATTGACATAGAGTACGTGCCGCGACGTAAAGCTCACTCTCCGATTTGCTTCGTGAACACCAGCACACTCAGCTGTCGCACAATGTTCGCCCGTCACAAATTGAAGTCGCGCAGGTATGTCGTCCTCTACCACGCGGTTCCCGAACCCACCGTCGACTACACCCGAGCGCTATCGCGAGATGACCAAACGTTCTGGATCCACGATACCTGGGATGGTATTGTTCACGACAAGCAGCGTTTCCGCGCATTCGTTCCCGAAACCCCGGCCAGGGAGTTATCGATCGGACTGCAGCGGTTCTACAAAACGTTTTTCCCTGATGCGTTTATCACTGAGTGGCGTTATCTGAAGACGGCTGGCGGCGCTGAACACAACTTGCTCGTCGTGAATTTGAAACGGGGTCGGACCATATGGACGTGTGCAATATTCCGGGTTCGCTTCTTGTGGTAACGCAATCCCCCACTATCCTCTACGGCTACGGTGGAACCACCAAGTCCCGCTGCATGAGGACCGACAGATCATTGAGCTTGACAAGGGAGATATGGTACTCTTCCGCGGCGACTACATGTACGCAAGATCAGGAAGTGAATCCAACAACGTGTGCTTCCATGTATACCTGGACACCCCGCAGTACGCTCGCCCCACGTACCACATCCCAGAGATTTTACCTGTCATTGACAACACTCGTGACATCGACGATGTGTTCTGCTATGCCCACACGTGTGCAGCAGCCAAAAATCGCTGCAGAAGCACCTGAACAGCTTTCATGGCTTATACTTCAACCGCACGACACGCACACCCCCGTAGCAGATGCGGCAAGGTCACCGATGCTGCAAGGTCGCAGGTGCAACATCCAAGATGGTCGTGTGTGCCGTGTATATCTACGTACTCGAGTCTAGCTACTGTGCTTCCTTCTATTAACTGAACCAAATGGCGGTCTTGTATGATTCCGTGGTGCTCATGCTTTCCGCTGCGTGCTGGCGCATCTAACTTGAACTTAATCAATGGGTTCGTTTTCGCGCGAGTTCATTCGGCACAGATCAAGTCCATACTTAAAATCCTAGACCAAAGATACCTTCTCAATGCTGCCGGTGCCGCACTGGCGTGCCAGGTTTGGGGTCTCGCACCCCTCGCCTGATCTGTGCCCTTTAATTGCTACGTTTACGACCAAAGGTTATTCACGCGAGTGAGGACATGGTGAACGATGCTCCTCATCAGAGAGAACAATGCGATTGTGAGCGATATTATCGTGGGAACGCTCAACAATCCATCGGGCTTGGCGCCCAGAGCATTGAGATCGATATCTCAGCTTTTGGGAGCAAAACCTTCGGCGTATATCGAACGTGATCGAGCTTTATACTCACGAGCGCCTCGTTTCCTCAGTTGGCCTGGTCAGTATTTAAGGGAAATTAAAATACGTGTATTAGTAGTGGAAAATTGCTATAGTTTTCTCGCTTAACGCTATTAACCGTCTTTCCTCTTGCAATGCGTCCCATGACGGATGAGCCCACGCCCTGATATCTGGTGTAACAGGGGCTTAGCGTTGAAAAAGCAAGACGCAATGTTACTCTCGATACTAGCAAATAGGGTTGCTCGCGCTTGTTGGCAACAACAGTTTTGGATTCCACTCCGTCACCACCATTTTGCGTAGCGTCTCCCCTGGGACTTTGTAAATCGTAGACGCTACCGCACATACCAAAGGAAACTGCTTTACTCGTGTCACTAGGGTACGCGGATTGCCGTGAAAGTTGCCGTTTAGTGGAATCACGCTTTCGCTAAATGCCTGAGACTCGAACAGCAAAGAAAAAAAATCGGTATCATCACAGCCACGCATTGCAGTTGCCGCATCTCCGCGTGATAAGCTTACAATCTCAACAGGCGGGGAACACTTGGAATCTTGACGCAAATATCCGAAACACTGTCATGCACGATGCGAAAAGTTGTTCCCGGCTCAAAAATAATTGCGTGAAGTTTCCCGAGCGTTCCATTTGCAACCTGTTTTGCCGGCCTAACATTCTGGGTAACTTGAACAGGCATACCTACGAGTAAATCAAGGTAAGGGGCCAAACGCCCAAATTTCGAGTCTGGTAACGCCATGACTGTTTGCCTCTCAGCCCGATTCAACGCCGCTAGCTTGCCGTTGAAGTCTGCGACCACACGAGCAGGGTATTCGTTGGGAGCCAACCGTTTTGATGTAGTTGCTATGTAGAAGTTGTTGATAGCAAGTCGTGTCAAATTGTCAGGAGTCACAAAAGTTGGTGGCACGTTGGCATCAGTAACAGAGTCCTCCGAAACGGCTTCAGGAGCCATTACCCGTGTGTTGATAAGATCAACAAACTCCGGTGTCCACACGCCAAGTCGAGCCTGATGACAGCCTTTCTCCCATTCCGGATCCTCGCGGAATCGGACAGAGTCTTCGAGCACGATCACAGGATCAAACGACCGCCACAGGTGATACCCAGCATAGTCGCTCACACTTGCTTTACGTTTGACAGCAGGGTTACGATAGAGAGGGTCAGCTCCAACCGGTGTCAATTGAAGGAAGTCACCAACAAGGACAATGTGGACACCTCCAAATGGTGCGTCGGGGATCCGTTTGGCAATGCGTAACCACTTATCCAGCTGAACGAGCTGGGCTTTCTTCATCATCGAAACCTCGTCGATTATAATCATGCTGATATCAACAACTCTGTCGGCACAATTACGGCGACGAATCTGCAGCAAGAAGCTCGCCAAAGTTGCTCCTTCTATGAGTGTAGCCGCTTTTCCTGTTAGAGCAGTCTTAACCAAACTCCCCGACCGACCCCAGCTAGAACATAGCATTTCCACAGCGGCAATAACGCGACTCTTACCCGTTCCACCTTCTCCCCCAAGGAAAAAACGCAATTGATCGTTTCTGATCGCGTCACTGACATCTCCATTTAAATACGCGAGCGTCTCTATATGCTTTCAACTCGTCAATAAGGCTGTTCCAATTGCTTGTAAAGCATAGTGCTGCTTTTCATTCAGCGTAAACATCCTAGAAATATATGTGATCGTAGCAAACCGCGCCACGTCTCCTGTTGTTCGACTTGTCGACGTGGCGGCGGCTGGCCAACTCATGGTTGACGAATCGAGTGCTCTCTCCAGCAGTTCCACTACTGCTGTGTCCTGAGTGCTCGCGCTATCTGGCGGTGCTTTGCTGGTGATGTCGTTATCAGTAGCAGAATCAACTATCCACTTTCTCATATCTCTCACCGTTGGATACGAAGTCAAGGGCAAATCGCTGGTTGCATTTCGTGCTGTTTCCACTGCCACGTCGTTAAGTAGTTTAGTCTGTCGAAAGCACTCAACATACTGCCGATTCGCGCTTCTGGCTGAGCAGCCGTTGGATAGATCGATGGATTGAGCAAGCTGGTTTCGGGGATGCGCTGATCACCACCTGCTTCATCCCAGTCTTCAATGTCTGGTTCGGTACATTCGACATTCCCAAGGTCCCCATTGCTAGCTATACAATCGTCATCGCAAAACAAATCGTTATTCTCCTCGTCAGATAGCGCTTCTTCATCAGCCTTCGGGTCAGTCGGTTGATCTTCAGGCGAATGAGATGCTCTGTCGCTAGCCTGTTTTGTGTGGCTGGCACCGCTGTAGTAGTCAGACATGTTGTACATAATTGTCTTGGCAAATGAGCTACGGGCTCCTGCCAGAGTTTGTATGCGCGTAACCAAGTGTCATCGCTTTTTGTTGTGTCATTTCCGATCAAATCAGCCAGCTTTTGGAAAGGTTTGAAAAGAACAAGAGATAATAAAGCATGCTGATTTTGTAGTCTTTGCGAGGTTCCCTGCTCGACATACGGTACTCGATAGCCATAGATGACAGGAACGGCTTCTGTTCTGCGCTTGGCAAGACTATGACTATTATGCAGTGGATGCTCGCGTAAAAACGGAAGCTGGGACCGCAAAGCATTCGTATCTCGCTTGCGATAGTAACGCATAGTGAATTCGTACAAACTGTCATCTTTCAAGACCTCCGGTCGGTATATAAAGTCATCCAACGCCGAAACAGCATGATATGTCTCCTGCACCGGTCCCGCCTCGCTCACAAGATAGCATGAGTAGTCTTCTGTCGAGCACAATTGCCTCACCATTTCACCTAACGGCAGCGAAGCACATCCAACACTCATGTAGCTACACGATCCTCTATACAGATACAGAGCTGCCATCGGCCCCGCCACTTCTTGTCGGTTGGTAGTTGCATACACCATAGCGCCCACACGCCTTCTTGCAATATTCAAGCTTTGCATTGGCTCGACACCAGACACAGCTTCCTCTCTATTTTCTTTCTCCTGTCGACGTTTAAACGCCGCGAGAACTACGGCAACAGACGAGTCCAATCTCTTCTGCTGCTTCGTCACGTATTTGCAGCAATACTAAATTCGGTCCGTCGCATTGTCGCCACCTACCAGTAGCTGTACATCGTGGCTGCACTTAAAGGTTGCCATGAGCATGTAATTAAATCCATTGATGAACTCGTGTGCCACGTCTCACTGCAACTCAATTCCCGACGACCTAAACAATGCTTTCGGCACCCGTTCACGAGGAAATGAGTAGCGGCAACAGGCTGCATCTGTCGATACCCTCGATTGTTTGAAGCAACTGCTCGTGTGGCACCACCAGTGTTGGTTCAAAAGGAAAACAAGAACCGAAACCATATAATCCATGTCTGCTTTGCTTAAACGACTGTCTGACTTCGACGTGGGCAACAACTCAATCAGACGCGTAATAGCATCATTTTGGAAAGGATCATCTTCACTTTTGCAGATTTTCATGCGAGGAATGTTTGCCGATTCGAGCACATGCTTCGTTTCAACAGCGGTGAGCCCATTTTCATCTTTTAATTGAATCTCATCCCTCAGATCGGCTTGGATGCTTTCGCGGGCTTCGACTACTGCACTTGCATGGCGCTTACTATCACGGCATACATTCCACGCCAGCTTGTTCGTTCATTTCCCCCGTCGATAGTATATGATGCAATGGCGGCCAGTGCTCGGGGCGATGCTGCAGTAGTACACGTCGGAGAATGTGTTGCGAGCTGGCGTCTGAGTTGCAACCATTACACCGCAATAGTGCAGGCTCTGAAATGCAGTCCCTTTGTTGAGCACGACGTCCATTTCGTGGTCATGAAATCGGCAATAGGCAGAACGTCAAGATCCGAAGCAGAGGATCCACACTGCAAACAGGAATACCGGCTTAATCCAATTGGCAGTTGATTGCTCACGATACTATCCGCGTACTTCTGCTTTGCCCCCCGAAAACGCTCAGCATTCGGGCCTTTCAAAATTGCTTCTATGACAGCAGCGTTAGGAGGGCAGCCCTCCAGCCAGATGAGTATGTGCATGTGAAGTGTCCCTCTGCCCTGCGTCTCCACCACCATGCTGAGGCTTCTTCAAACAACCCGCAACCCAATCGGTGTTTAGTGCCTGGATCAATCCCTACACAATACTTCAAGAAGGCATCGATCTGGCGCATGAACAAACGTGCCGACGCGCAGTCGTTTCCTAAGCTTGCCTCACGCAGCGCCGATTTGGTTGGCATCTTGGCATCCAATACGTCAAAAAGCGAGTCAACCGAATATATCCCAGTGTAGTGGGTCATAGCCAAGGAGTTATCCGTGTTTGGTGTCAGTGTAACAAACAACGCAGGCTGGCCGAATCGAGTTTGGTAAGCGAATGCCTTCTGCCTGCAGCGAGATCGTTCCGAATTACTATCCCACAGAGAACCCGACGTTAGCTCGACCGTCTTTAGAAACCGGTCGGTAGTGCTGTCGGTTGGAATACCTTGTGGCAAAGAGCCCTGCAGCCTTCGCTCGTTGGCAAGCAATGCCGAAGCGAGTTGATTAGCCGCAATACTCTCATATCCATTGTACATGTGAGGGAAACGACGACATCGAACAGAGTTTTGAATGTACATATTCTCCATTGAGATGCGGTCAAACGCGACCAGTGCAAATAACTCATCCTCGGCAAATTGTCGTTCACTCAGCGATATATAGTACTTCACGCATTCCGTCACCGAGACATGATCTCTGCGGTGCTCTCCTGGATACCCATGACCGAAAGGAAACAGGTGAGGAAACAAACGCGCAAAAAAATCGCCACTTATGGCATTAAAAAAATTGTTGGATTGCCGAACCAAAAATTCATGCTCACGTGGGTCGTTGCCAGCCTGGGCAACTAGAGGATGATCTTTTGCCATAATAGGCAATGAGTCATCGATCAGATTACTTCGTCGCTCGAGAACAACCCGTTCGTCCTGCTCACTTTGAACTTGACACGCTTCGGACTGGCCCCGAATATTCTGCTGCTGTATACTCATGTCCTCTTCGTACTGCCCATCGTCATCATCGATGTGCTCAAACAAATCACAATCGACCGAGCTGTCAGTGTAATCGGTGTTCAGCACTTCACCATTGGGAAGAACGTTCTCGTACAATGTGTTGGAGGTCTTATAAAACGAGAAAACGTCATCGACAAGTTGTCTCCACACACGGTGCATCTTCCGAACTTTCCTAGTTTGACCCTCCGTAAAATCCCCAACCATAACCACTCGATACGACGACACATCTACCAATGACCGCGGCAAAAGCGTAACTGGAGGACCTGGCGAGCAATCAAACGCAACACAATGCGAGCGGATACACCGATGGCGACCACCGCGCATAACGCGCGTTATCGCTCCAAAACTTGCGAGTTGGGTCATGAACCGTTCGGGGATCGTCAAGCATCTTAGGTATTCGGGTAGTCTTCATTCGCAATAGCAAACTTTGGTAGCTTCTTGTTCGTGATTGATGCATCGCAACGCTTGCATACTGACATCCATGCCGTCGGGCAGCCATCCTCACTGAAGTAGCAATAGATACCACGCGGCGAGACCAGCACGTTTTTAAGACCTTCGAGCTGTGGAGGCGCCGTATACTGCTCCACAAGCTCTCGTGGAAGATCCGTCTCCACTTCTCCCAAGCACTTCTTGATCATATCCACATATCGCCAGTCACCAGCCTCTTTTCGCACTGCATCACGCCGGAGAACCAGTCGATCCCACACCAAACATGAACACTCATCCAGTCCCTCCGCCCCCAAAGCTTCTTGAAGCAAGTCCATGCATTTATCTTTATCTTCTTCACGCAGCGGCTTCATAAACTTCAGAGATGTTCCACAGTCTTCGATCTCGTGACGCGACTTTTTCCGAGCTCGATAGTTCCGTGATCGCTGTGCAGTTTGTTCTCTCCTGAACGCGATATCTAAAGGCTGTAGGATATCGCCGTCGTCGTCCTCTTCACCGGCATCAACCACGCCTTGCTCGCGAGCCCTTCGCTTTCCATGCAGCTGAAAAGTAGCAAAACATCAGAATATTCGTCAGCCTAAATTCGTCAGCCCAAACCAAGCCGCCTGCTGCGCCACTGATGAACTTACTGGTGGCATTGTTGGTATCCCCAAAAGCTTCCCGCAAACGACCTTGCAGCCACAACAACAACAACATCGTCAGCATGCAGCAGCAATCTTCATATGCAACAATGCCGTCGTACCTCTCCCCTCGTAAATCCCAAATGACGAGCCCGTGCAACGCCAGCGCTGCTACCTTCAGGAGCTTCGAGCAAACCACCTAGCAGCCAGAACATCATCAGCATCCAGCAGCAACCCACAAATGCAGCAATGATGTCGTACCGATCAGCTCGTAAATACCAAACGACGAGCCCGTACAACGCCAGCGCTGGTACCCTCAGGAGCTGTGAGCAAACCATCCAGCAGTCATTAGAACATCAATCCAGCAGCAACCCACAAATACAGCAATGTCGTCGTATCTCTCCACTCGTAAAATGCAAATGACGAGCCCGTCCACCATCAGCTGAACACGCTCGACGCCTTCTGCAGCAAATCCGCCGACCCTTTTAAAATAAACCCCCTGAATGTCACGACAACGGGGGCCTATTTCAGAAAACATGCCGACGGGTCGCCATGACCACCACTAGCGCCTAGCCTTGCAGCAATATACCTAGCTAGATGCGTAGATCCAGCACCTGCATGCTAGCGGGTCGCCATGAATGCACCGCGACGACCACGCTCACCCTGAGCGCGGCCGTCGAAAGCGACCCTTCATGATCGTCTCCTACTAAGTACGAAATTCGTATAAACTTTGGATAGACGGCACCCTGCTCGACGTAAGTGAGTGCGGGCGCGTTGGTTGTCGATGTTACCGCCGCCTTCCTCGTGAATATGAAAGCTATGCACTGTCGCTACGTCCTGGTATCGTACTCGCTTGTGCATCCTTCTGGCAGTTGGTTAAACTTGGTCGTGAAGTGGTCGGTGCCGCCTTGAACACCATCAAGCTTTCGCGGTATTGTTTAAAAGATGGAGAGTATTAAAAGTGAGGTGTCCTTTCCTTGGAATTTCCGGTTTGAGCAATCATGATACAATCTTTATCTGAGGGTTATAAGTTTTCAGTAGACGAAAATACCGATTGGTAGGAGGATGGAGGGTCGCCATACAAATGTAGGTTGTTAAGCCTCATACCGACCAAATTCCGGTCTTGTGACGCTGAGTCGCTACAATCGATAGTTCTTCGAACTACGAACTAGCCCCGGCGGCTGTGCGACCAGCTCAAAAACGCAGCTAGTGCATCGGGAGGGCTCGACGATGAATCAGCAGCCTGTGCCTCATCTCCCGTGCTGGCCGCGGTGATGGGCTCAACACTAGGCAGCAACTCTTCCTCCTGCTTGACGTGCACGAATATCAGTTCTCGAAGCAGTTGCCAGAAGGGGGATGACTGAATTCGCGTCGGGCTTCCGGCTCAACGTACCGCTCGGCTGAGATTCTGTACTGCTCCACCACGGCGGCTCAGATCGACTCCATATTGCGCTCATACACGAAGAGCGACGGGAACTCTCTCAGGACGCTCACAAACCAGACGTTCACATCGGCTAACGACTTGAAGTGGTGGCGGTAGAGGGATCGGGCAGAACGTCGGCGTGCCTTCCAAGAAACACGCCGCGGATGTGGTACTCTCGAGCCTGCCGATGGAAAGGCAGCTGCCGATCCAGCATGATCCGCTCCCACCCATCGCGAGACATGCCGAAGAAGATGTCCAGGTCGTGGATCCAGGGACACCACCGCACGGGCATATTCTCCGCTGAACTTTGCCTTCTTCCGGACCGAAGAAAATTCTCGAGCGCACCTCTGTTAGTCGGCAGGATGTAGGGCATGGTGGGCAGTAGCCGCCGCACAGGGTCTGGTGGGCAATAGCCGCCGCGAGCGGTTGCTTGGGCTACCGCACGAGACACATTAGTGTGATCGCGAGGGAGAACATAAGGACGATAGTAATTGGTTAAAATGGTGGGCTCATCGTTGTGAACGGCCAAATGAGTCGAAAATTTGCTGTTTCAAAAGACGATAAGTCTCCTTGGCTCCACTATGGTCAAAAGACGCTATCCACCTTATCTTGTAAAATGTTACTTTAAGTATGCTTTTGAGAACGATAGGGTTAACCTTCTATTTGATTTTTGTTTGCTGTCTATAGCGCTCGGGACTCCTAGCTGTAGCTACAGCCCAGAGCTGAACCGGTCTGCCTTTTGCTAACTTGGTTTGGCCTTCAAATAGTCCAGGTTGCATTCATTACCCATTAAGCCTGTCCATTAGCCTTGTGTACATTACAAGGCTAAATCTTGGTGTCTCGGCATTTTCGAATGTAGAGCTGGAAGGCAGGACGTGGCTTGTCTTCACGTTCGGAGCCCCACGTTTGCATTTCTAGGGCGACTGCCAAACTCAGCAACACGAGCACACCCCACAAACACAGCGTTCTGTCCGAAAAGGAACACAAATAAACGTTGCTAGGATGGGGAGCTTCAGACACTTTTCACCCCTCTGCGGGCTCTTACTGGAGAGTTGAAACCTCCAAACGGATGCCAGGTCGAGCGCACGCAAAGTTATGTCATCATGAGGCCATGAGGGCGATTTCGTGCACCGCCAAACGTAACGCAGACTCTGGACTTTGCTTCCTTCCAGCGATTTCCTTCGTGCCCCTTCCACTTCACTATCGACCGCACAATCGAACTTGCTGTGTGAGCCCAACCAACCACTACTCAACACTACCGAGAGCTCAACTTCCGCATGTCCACCTCGCAGCTTCGATTCCGACGGAAGCTTGGAGACGCACTCTACGGCGAAGTCATGGAGTGCGAGCTCCATCCATCAGCTCCACAACAGCAGCGACTACCACCACTTCCCCCTGGAAAGCGACACATTGTGGCCGTCAAGTGCATCTCACTACCGTACGCCGTCGACACCCGAGCTCGCCACGGGAAAACGCGGATGCTTGATGACCCCGTCCAAGAAAGCCGCGTCGCTGAGCGCCTCGTCACCAACGGAGGCCACCGCAACGTCGTTGATTCCTACTTCCACTTCCAGGAACACCAGTGTCTCTACCTCGTAGGCGAGTACTGCGCTGACGGAGACCTCTACGCACACGTCAGCGCCTCCACCAGGAATGGATCTCTGGACGAGAGGAGCTCCATAGCCATCATGAAGCAGGTATTCGCGGGAGTCGACTACCTGCACCGTCAGCTGCGCATCGCCCACCGAGACCTGTCGCTCGAGAACGTGCTGATCCACAAGGGGGTTTGCAAGATCTCGGGCTTCGGATTGTCAGTGGATGTCCACGCTCACTGCTGTGACCGTGTGGGGAAGGACTACTACATGGCTCCGGAGGTGGTTGCTGGGAAGAGCTATGACCCCGTGAAGGCCGACATTTGGTCGTTGGGGATCATGTGGTTCATCCTGCTCACGGGATCGCCATTAGTCCCGATCGCGTCGACGAAAGTGGCTTCGTTTCTGACACTGCGGCGCTGCGGTGTGGCGTCCGTCTTCAGGTCGTGGGGATACGTGTTGACATGGAGCGCCGTCAGTGTGCGCGGAGGACGATCGAGGGGACGACGAGGACTCATGCAGTGATGGTCAGCGTCGGACAGGACGACTAAGGCACGTGTGGCACGATCCTGGCAGTGATGTGATTGGCCGGTGATCTTGACTTGATCTTAGTATGTGGATCTTCTACGGAGCTTCTACGCATAACTGGGATGCAACTCATGCCATGTGGAACCAAGTCAACCAGGTGAGGAGGTAATCAGGGGGATGAGATGCAACAAGGAAGCCCAGTAGGAAATGAGGACAGCGTGTAGATTGTAGAGCTAACGATCAATCTCACTTCGGCACTTGCCCTCAAACCAGCAAGAGCAACAACAGGTTAACAGCCGCAAGATGCCCAAGACCCAGCTACACCACCGCCATGACCACCACGTCCGCCAAGAAGGCCGAAGTCATCCTCGGAAGCGACAACTACTTCCACTGGGAGTTCGCGATGCGCATGACGCTTGCGAGGAAGGGGCTACTGGCACACGTGCAACTGGTGAAGGACCCCGCGGAGATCACGGAGGCGTGGCTGCTCACGACATGAACGCGCTGGGGCTGATCGCCCAAGGCGTGGCGGTGGAGCACCACACGAAGTTCCGCTCGGCGACGTCGACCATCATGGCCTGGAACACCCTGCGCGACTTCTAAACCGGACGACGATGCACAACCAGGTGACGATGACCCGCCGTCTCCACGAGTTCAAGATGGAGGACGGCGTGACCATGGCCAATCATCTGGACAACTTTGACGAGCTCATCGTGGGTCTGCAGACGCTTGAGGAACCGCTGGACGAAGCTCGTCAGCTTGTCATCCTGCTGAGCAGTCTGCCCACGGAGTACGAGTTGATCTGCTCGATCGTGGAGAACGCAAAGGACGTCACGTTGATCGAGGTGAAGGAGAAGTTGCTCAAGGAGTACGAGCGCCTCGACAAGAAGGAAGGTGTCGAGCGTGCGCTGAAGGCTACTGCGAATGGCAGTAAGTTCAAGGGCGGCAAGGGCAGCAAGGGCTTCGGTTCAAGGAAGAACGGCGGATTCAAGGGCAAGTGCTTCAAGTGCGGCCAGATGGGCCACATGAAGCGGGACTGGCCGGACCCGAACGCGGGCAACGACGACGACGCGGTCTTCGCCGTTGGGAAGAGTCGATCGGGTGGGTGGCTGGTCGACAGCGGTGCGACGGACATCTACCGCCCGGCCGATTGGGTGTCGATGGGTGTTCGCGAAGAAGCGGAACGAGCACGGCCGAGTCGTGCGGTACAAGGCCCGCCTAGCAGCGAAGGGCTTCAAACAGAAGTTCGGCGTGGACTTCTTCGAGACCTACTCGCCCGTCGCCAACATGAACTCGATCAGGGTCGTGTTGTCTGTGGTGGTGGCGAAGGCCTACGTCACGGAGCAGCTGGACGCCGACACGGCGTTCCTGAACAGTGGTCTCAAGGAGCAAGTGTTCATGGAGGTGCCGTATGGCATCACGAACGCGGAGAACATGATGTGCAAGCTGGACAAGGCGATCTACGGTCTGAAGCAGGCCGCGAGCGCGTGGCACCAGACGATCCACGCGGTGTTCATGAAGATCGGCTTCCGCAGCTGTGGGGCCGACCAGTGCGTCTACGTGAAGGGCTCCAAGGACAACTACGTGTACGTCTGCTTGTACGTGGACGACATGATCATCGCAGCCAAGACCAACAAGGAGATCGACGAGATCAAGATGGCGTTGGAGAGCGCGTTCAAGATGAAGGAGCTCGGCGAGGTCAAGTTCATCCTCGGCATGGAGATCGACCATGACCACACGGCCAGCACCTTGATGATCAGGCAGACTCGCTACATCGACGACGTCGTGAACCGGTTCAATCAACAGGATGCGAAAGCGGTGGTGAACCCGTGCGAGTCAGGCATGAAGTTGACAAAGATGCAGTCGCCGACCACAAACGCAGAGCGCGAGGACATGAGGTCCAAGCCATACCGGTTGTTGATTGGGTGCTTGTTGTACATCACGCCCCCTGCACGCGCCCGGACGTAGCGTACATCGCCACGTAGCTGTCGCGGTTCTTGGAGAACCCTGGGCAGCAGCACTGGAAGGCCGCCATACGTGCGCTCCGCTACCTGAAGACCACGAAGGACTTCGGGATCGTCTACAACGGCAACGACGGCAAGGTCGTGTTGGAGGCGTACACGGACGCCGACTGGGGCAGCAACCTGGACGACCGCCGCTCGGTGTCTGGGATCATGATCATGATAGGGAACGCCCCGGTCGTCTTCAAGTCGAAATACCAGCGCACGGTGGCGCTGAGCTCGGCGGAGGCGGAGTACATGGCGTTAAGCTTGTGCACGCAGGAGGTGCTGTGGACCCGCGCCATGCTCAAGGACCTGGGTCATGAGCAAGTGGGAGCGAAGCAAGTCTGGGAGGACAACCAGGGTGCGCTTGCACTGGCAAGCAACGCGGGCTACAACGCGCGGACCAAACACGTCGACATCAAGCACCACTTCATACGCGAGAACGTGGTGCGCAACATCATCATGGTGGACTACGTCGCGACTGAAGACCAGCTCGCGGACATGCTCACGAAGGCGTTGGGAACGAAGTGACTCACGTTCTTGGTTGAGGCGAGCGGAATCCTCACCAAGGCAGCGCGCACTAAGCGGCGAGTGGGAGTGTTGACATGGAGCGCCGTCAGTGTGCGCGGAGGACGATCGAGGGGACGACGAGGACTCATGCAGTGATGGTCAGCAACGGACAGGACGACTAAGGCACGTGTGGCGCGATCCTGGCAGTGATGTGATTGGCCGGTGATCTTGACTTGATCTTAGTATGTGGATCTTCTACGGAGCTTCTACGCATAACTGGGATGCAACTCATGCCATGTGGAACCAAGTCAACCAGGTGAGGAGGTAATCAGGGGGATGAGATGCAACAAGGAAGCCCAGTAGGAAAATGAGGACAGCGTGTAGATTGTAGAGCTAACGATCAATCTCACTTCGGCATTTGCCCTCAAACCAGCAAGAGCATCAACAATACGAGACGAAAGTGTCGTCCACCGTCATTGGCCTCGTGTCGCGAATGCTCAACGTTGACCCGAAGAAGCGGATTTCACTCGACGAGCTTGTGGCGCACCCGTTCTTGACTGCAGGAAGGAATTGCTAGGCGGAGGTGGAGGTGACAGCCTTGTGAAGTGGATGAAAGCTCGCTAGAAATTAATACGCACGTTTATTTATTCTTCATCAATGCACTGATTCGAACTTGCGAGCTTTTTCCTGTAAATGCAGCCAGAGGCTCAATCAGGTCGTAAGGTCTTGAAAATTGAGTTAGCAGGTTGCGTCTCGCCGTGCCAGACGGAGGTGCTCGACGCCAGGAGCATGGATCGTAATCCATCCGACGAAGCCAGCGACCTCACAGCCTGGATGGGTCAAACTTGGTCGTGCAGCATGATTCATGCTGGAAAGCGTTCAGCTCATTTTCTAGTGATACAGCCGTCAACTATTGACCACGCTCAATGACGGCCACGGACGGAGCACGAGTCCAAAGTTCGGATGTAGGCGCATTACGACGTAGTGGTATACTTGAGGACGCAGCACTTATCTACTTGAGCCAGGTCAAGCTCGAGCGTCGGGGAGCAAGAAGTTGGTCGTTACCGGCTATAGGACAGCAAACACAAGTCAAATAGAAGGTTAACTCGCCACAGAAGTTGTCAGTTTTAAGAATTCGACCAGCAAGTAAGCCAAGGCCTACCGGCGTGATAGATGTTGTAGGCGACTGCGCGTGATGCCGGGGAGAATGTCTCCGAAGGTCTTGGCGACGCAACCTGGGACGATCGCAAGTGTCGCCTTTCGCCACCGCGATGCCGTGCCGTCGCTTGCCTTAGCGCTCTCGTGGCAGAAAAACTATCTTCCACTTTCTGCCTCTAGGAAAGAAAATTGTCCTCCGTATTATGTGAGTCAACCTGTGCTCCGCAACGAGCCACCACGTGTACATGTAGAACCAGTTGGAGACAACGAAAAGTAGAGTTGTGGACACCTTACAGGGCGTCTTGGATGGAGCCAAGTGGGCAAAGTAGCTGCAGAGATTGAGACGATGCTGTGGTTTTAATGAATTAATCATGATATTTATTTAGAACGAGCTTCACATAGCTATCCCAGCTCCTCTTGACAATATGCAAGCCCGCTGCTTCCTTTCTTCAGTCTTGATAATGCTCCGTTTCAAGCTTCAACTCTGGAAATCAGGCACGTATGCCAGTGAGAAGTACGAAAGGAAGCTTACTCGTAATCCACCCAGTACGACAAGTCGTCTTCAAAGATCCCTCCCTGCCATCTTTCCAATGGACTGGCACTCGAGTGTTTGGTCGTTCGTGTGCGTGCATTTCATTTGCTTCTTTCCCAGAAGGAAACCTTGCCAGAAATGAGCAAAGCTGTCAGCTAAATGAACGCAAAACTCGTGTCGTGAAATCCGATCGCCTCGATTTGATTGCTCTATCGTCAAAGCTGATGAACTGAGCCAGCGATTCGAAGCTCTCGCAGGCAAATTCAAACTCGAAAGGTTTTAAAAGGTGGTCAAAGCGCAGTTTTCGAGACAAACGGACCATAGCTGCGGTCTACAAAGCCCTTGTTTGGTGAGAAGCTTCTTGGTGGTTAGTTAGGCCGGTGCCTGCCTCACAAGTTGCGCGTCCTTCCCAACTGGTGCTGTCGAGACGAAGGTCTCCAAGCGTGAGGAAACGCGTGAATGACCTTTTCCTTTACTTTATCGCGAGAGGAAGCCGCTAGGAATTGATCGGGTAACGAAGTCGGCATCGACATTTCTTCCGACGGGCGCCGACCGTCTTTTCCAAGTGTGCTCAAACTATCTCCGCGCGCGTCGTCTTTGATTTCGTGGACACCAGCCCCCTGAAGCTGAAACCAGGAGCTGAGCCAGTCGAGCTTCTTTCGTGAAAATTGACTTTTCCCTCCGTCCACCTTTCAAATACGCGAGGTGGTGCTACACATGCAGCCTGTTCCAGGGTGCGTTAGTCTAGTGAACGTTAACCCACGTAGCGAGCGCCTCGGAGCTGGAACTGGAAGGCAGGAGGCACTTTGGTCTTCGCGTTCCGAGTCCCAGCCAAGAACCATTTTTTTTCTAATGCGACTACCAGCCTCCGCTAGAACGTGACCAGGAAGAGCTGAACTCTCCTCGAACGCATATCTCGCCAACGTTGCTAGGATGGGAGCTTCAGATACTTTCGACCCCGCCGCGGACTCTTACTGGCGAGTTGAAGCGTCCACACGGATGCCACGTCGCGCGCCGATTGACTCTCACAACAAGGCGGATAAGCTGTTTCGTAGACAGAAAATGGAAGATAGCTCTCTGCCACGAGAGCAGTAAGGCACATCGCGATGGTGAAATGCGACACAGGTGAACCCAGGTTGCGTCGTCAAACCTCGGAGACATTCTCCCAACATTCCGCGCAGCCACCTGAAAGCATATATCCAAGCGGTAGTTTTGGGTTGTTGGTTAACCGTACTTCGAGTAAAGGTCAACTTCAGATGAGATGTACAAAAGGAAGCTTATCCGTAATCCATCCAGTACGGCAGTCGTCTGCAACTATCCCTGCCATATTCCCAATGGACATGCACTCGAGTGTTTGGTCGTTCGTGTGTGTGCCTCCCATTTGCTTCTTTCCCAGAAGGAAAGCTTGCCAGAAATGAGCAGGCAAGGCTGTCAGCTGAATCGAAACGAACGCAAAAGTCCTTGAAATCCGATCGCCTCGGTTCGAGACGCTGACGCGCGGAACCGAAGCTTTCGCAAGGAAGCCCGAGCTCTAAAACGTATGAGACGGGTAACGAAGTCTGACCATCGCTCCAAACTGGAGTCATCGGCATTTATTCCGACTGGCGCAGGCCGTCTTTTCCAGCTCACGAGACAAGTCTGCTCAAACATCTCCGCGCGTCGTCTTTGGCTTCGTGGATACCCGCCCCTGGATTTCTAGCTGAAGCTTAAACCAGGAGCTGAGCCAGTCGCGCTTCCTCGTGAAAATTGACTTTTCCCTCCTTCACCTTTCAAATACGAGGTGGTGCTACACATGAAGCCTGTTTCAGGGTGCGTTAGTCTAGTGAACGTTAGCCCAGGTAGCGAGCGCCTCGGACTTTCTCGAATCTGGAACCTGAAGGCAGGAGGCACTTTGGTCTTCGCTTTGTAGTCCCAGCGAAGAAACGTTTATTTTTCTAATGCGACTACCAACCTCCACTAATACTTGACCATGAAGAGCCGAACTCTCCACAAACACAGCGCTCTGTCCGAAAAGGAGCATAAACCGAGTTGCTGACATGGGAGCTTCAGACACTTCTCACCCCGCTACGGGCTCTTACTGGCAAGTTGAAACGTCCAAACGGATGCCCGGTCGAACGCACGCAAAGTTATGTCATCATGAGGCCTTGAGGCCGTTTCCCTGCACCGCCAAACGTAACGCAGACTCTGGACTTTGCTTCCTTCCAGCGATTTCCTTCGTGCCCCTTCCACTTCGCTATCGACCGCACAATCGAACTTGCTGTGTGAGCCCAACCAACCACTACTCAACACTACCGAGAGCTCAACTTCCGCATGTCCACCTCGCAGCTTCGATTCCGACGGAAGCTTGGAGACGCACTCTACGGCGAAGTCATGGAGTGCGAGCTCCACCCATCAGCTCCACAACAGCAGCGACTACCACCACTTCCCCCTGGAAAGCGACACATTGTGGCCGTCAAGTGCATCTCACTACCGTACGCCGTCGACACCCGAGCTCGCCACGGGAAAACGCGGATGCTTGATGACCCCGTCCAAGAAAGCCGCGTCGCTGAGCGCCTGGTCACCAACGGAGGCCACCGCAACGTCGTTGATTCCTACTTCCACTTCCAGGAACACCAGTGTCTCTACCTCGTAGGCGAGTACTGCGCTGACGGAGACCTCTACGCACACGTCAGCGCCTCCACCAGGAATGGATCTCTGGACGAGAGGAGCTCCATAGCCATCATGAAGCAGGTATTCGCGGGAGTCGACTACCTGCACCGTCAGCTGCGCATCGCCCACCGAGACCTGTCGCTCGAGAACGTGCTGATCCACAAGGGGGTTTGCAAGATCTCGGACTTCGGATTGTCAGTGGATGTCCACGCTCACTGCTGTGACCGTGTGGGGAAGGACTACTACATGGCTCCGGAGGTGGTTGCTGGGAAGCGCTATGACCCCGTGAAGGCCGACATTTGGTCGTTGGGGATCATGTGGTTCATCCTGCTCACGGGATCGCCATTAGTCCCGATCGCGTCGACGGAAGAGGCTTCGTTTCGGGCACTGCGGCGCTGCGGTGTGGCGTCCGTCTTCAAGTCGTGGGGATACGAGACGAAATTGTCGTCCACCGTCATTGGCCTCGTGTCGCGAATGCTCAATGTTGACCCGAAGAAGCGGATTTCACTCGACGAGCTTGTGGCGCACCCGTTCTTGACTGCAGGAAGGAATTGCTAGGCGGAGGTGGAGGTGACAGCCTTGTGAAGTGGATGACAGCTCGCTAGAAATTAATACGCACGTTTATTTATTCTTCATCAATTCACTGATTCGAACTTGCGAGCTTTTTCCTGTAAATGCAGCCATAGGCTCAATTCAGGTCTTGAGGTCTTGAAAATTGAGTTGACAAGATGCTGCTCTCCGCGTACTGGTATACTTGAGGACGCTGCAACTTATCTACTTGAGCCCGGTCAAGCTTGTGTTCACGTGCCTTGGCTCTGAATAAACCCGAGCGGCGGCAACCACAAGGTGATTTAAATCTGCTACAGAATACCAACCAAAAAGAAAATAATCCACTAGCGGGGCCCTTGAAATCGAGCACTATTAACAGCACAGCATAAAAGGAGCAGATGGTTTTCAATGAAGCTGTGCAGTTGCTGTAAGAGCGTGCAATCTGCTATGCTCAGCGTGATTTTTCCCAGTGATTCTATCATGATAGGAGCTTCAACATGCGTAAACCATTTGACCGCACCAGTCACCTCATACCCAGCGCGAATGCATGCTGGGTCATATTTGGTTATGCTGAAGGATGTTCAGTTCCTCTTCCATTGATGTGGCCGTCAACATTCGACTCTTGTTCCCTCCATGGCTGTCTCTTTAGTAATGCGAAGCAGATATATAACGAACAAAAATGTAGCCGACAACACCAGACTCTAGCAATTTCCTGAACTTTGTTTGCCCTTCCTGGGGGCACCTGAGAAAACTTCAGAGCTTGTTTTGAAGGACACCATCGCTTGTGTTGTTAACCCACTTGGACGAATGCTTGGCGACGGCCGTAGTTTCTCCATCAAAGTTTCAAATGCGCTCAACTTGCGTGCACACCACGAGGTCTCCGACAGGAAATTCATCGATCTTTTATGTCGACGCTATCCCGGTTGCAATGCTTTCTCGAACGCAGTGCCTTTGTACACTACTGCATACGAGTCCATGGAGACAAACTGCCGCCAACGAGTCAACGACGAAACTAACCAAATAGGCGTAGACCGGTTTCGCTTAGCTTGAAGGCATCCGCCGACCGACAACTTCTCTATACAAGCTTTATGATGAAATTCCTTCAAGAGGATCTTCATACACCTCGCCGAACGCAGCCTGTAAAATATACTATGCAGCTTGTTTAAAACTGCATTGGATATTGAATTTTACCAGTGCTGACCTATGATTTCGCTTACTTTATGCTTTTAGCAGCACTTGTGGCAATTCAAATTTTGCCTTTGCAGCTGACAAGAAGAGCTGTAGCTTGATTTTTTTGAAACGCAGACGAGCAGATGGAAGATCCGCAATAGTGACTCCACACCGGAAAGCTCGTGTCACTTCAGTGAGCGAGTCGAGCGCGAGCCTCAAGCGCCATTTGCTCCCAGCTCGAGTAATAGAGGTTCGTACTGCAGATCGTGAAGGCCGTAGCGATGCCCATGCCAAAGCCTATCCATAGCCCTTCGATACCGAACCCGAAGTGGAAGGAAAGCACGGCTCCAAGGGGAATGCCGATGACGTAGAAGGCGACGACATTGGTTTTGGCGGCCATATCCTGCCAGCCCGCGCCCTTGTAGATTCCCTGAGTGACGCAGTTCAGCGAATCGATGATCTCGTAAGGCACCATCACCAGCAGCGCATCGGACGCGCGCTGGATCGCGACGGGGTCGTTGATCACAAGAAGTGGAATCTGGCGGCGGAGCACGTACACCAGCGACGCGAAGAAGCACGAAAGCACGAAGACCGTTGTCAGCGTCGTGCGGCTAATGACCCTCGCCTTCTTCGGGTGATTGGCGCCCAGACAATTGCCGACGCGGATGTTGCTGGAGATGGAGACGCCCATGAACACTGTGTAGATCGCCGACGCCACGTTCATGAGTACCGCGTGAGCACTCACGGCCACGACCCCGTCCGGTAGATTGCCGGCCAAGACGGCCAATAGCTCGTAGGCCCACCATTCCATCGCCATCATGGCCAATCCAGGGATTCCCAACCTCAGAAACAACGGAACGAGCGCCCACGCCTCCTTCATCTGCCACCCACTCCACCACCGCGTGTGGTTCCCACTGACCATAAAGTACGGCACAAGACACAGCGGCAGCACCATGTATCCCAGCGTCCTGGACAGCGCCGCGCCGTGGAAACCCAGCGGCGTGTAGTACGTCAGGACATACCCTCCCACCACGTTGATAAACGTCCCCATCAGTGCGAAAAGCACCATGGGACGTACCACATTCTGCGCCTGCAACAGCCTGCGAATCACTTCGTAGGCGAAAAGGAACGGCACGCCAAAGACCGTCACGCGCGAGAACTCGCCTGCCAGTCGAGCCACCTGTGCGTCTTGGCCCAAAAGCAAGAGAAAGAACTCGGCGTGCCAATTAACCAGGAAAACCGGGATCAAACACGCCCCAACTACAAGCAAGGCCGACTGAAGATACAGCCCCAGTTTATCGAGCCTCCCAGCTCCATACGCTTGGGAACAAAGAGTATCCAAGGCGGAAGTGAGGCCGAAGCCGATGGAAAGGGCCGACACGTTGGTAAACATGGTGGAGAGCGTGGCTGCGGCCACGTAGCGCTTGGTGTCGGGCGACTCGATGTGCCCCACCAGCACGATACACACTAAGCCTGGTAGGTACTCGAGCGTGTAGGTGACGACCATCGGGTAGGCGAGAGCCATGGTTTTCCAGAATTCGTCGATGGCTACGGGCTCGGGCTCTTCATCTTGTTCTTGGGTGAGTTCCTGGACCAACGAGGCGGCGTCGCTCTCGGTCTCGTAGTCATGCACCTTGACCACGTCCAGAGACGCCGCGTACGAGGGGCTGGCGGCCGGGAAGCTCGTGCCGCGCGTGATGATGGCCGGCAAGAAGTCCGCATCCTCGCTGAGCAGTAGAGACGACTGCTCCGTCGTGTGCGTCATGACGACCGGGGCTCTTCTTGGGCTGGAGAAGCTAAAGTGCAAGTGAGCGGTCGCAAGACAGTTGTAGTTTGGTAAATGGGGTGGTGCACATCATATTGGGTTTAACAGCGGTATGAATTTGATGTGTAATGCGGCACTTGGGTTGACAACTTGGGTTGACAACCTCGTGAACAATGAGATTTAAATTCAACATTTTCTTCTAAGAAGACATAGTGACACGATGGCCGAGTGGTCTAAGGCGCTGGTTTTAGGCACCAGTCTTCGGGCGTGGGTTCGAATCCCACTCGTGTCAGTTTTTTTTGCTATCTTGGGATTTGTAAGGACGTGTTATCGGTGCATATTTTCGTGGTGCTCCAGACGTTTGTTTCCTTCCTTTGATAAAATAGCGATACCTTGATCAAGTGCAACAACGGAGTAGCAAAGGAGATATTTTGTGCAGGCGTTGCACGCTCAGAGCAATTGCCGTTCACCCAATGAGGAACTGCATGGGCTCGACTCGGACATCAGCACGAATGAACAAAATACTTACTTTGCTCAGTAGTCTTGAAGAGCAATACTGAGAGGCTCGAAACAAACATCGCTACGGATGTGTTGCTTTACCACTCTAGTCTTAAATATGTGGAGGTAGATCAACGAAAGCTTTCACCGTTTGTCGTTCATCATTAAAATGGACACGTGGTCATTTCAATCTTGCTAAATTGCTTCGGAACAACTTTGTCGTGAATTCCTTTTCAAATGATCGTTATCCCGGACCAATACAACGGGATATGTAGTGAGGCGAGCCTGTATGTCGGGTCTTCTTCGTGTGTTGCTGGTCCTTCTCGCACCCATGCTGGAATCTGTTACGTGAACCCCGCAAAATCAAAAATTCCGAACCGCTCGAGACGATCGTAGATCGACCACAAGTCAATCCGTAGGTCCTCGAACACTTCTGGGTCGACAGCCTCGCCAGTGCTCGGATTTATCGCGTCTGACAAAACATCAGCGGCAGGAATCTCCACAAAAGCGTAATCAGCAGCACCCCACGGGGATTGGAGTACTCCGACGCCAGGTTGCCGCACTGGGGCGAGTGATAGTTGGCGTAGCACTGACTCTTCGATCTTATTTTCAGTAGCAGCATCGAGAGAAGCACTCCCAAAACTCACCGCGTCCGCCACGAAGGCTTCTCCTTGCTCGTTGCGGCGATACAAAATGGCTAGACAAGCAAAGCTGTCGCTTCTGCACCCACGACGAAAGAACTGAGCAGCAGTAGTGCCCGCAGTTCCGAGATCAGCTCGAACCACTCACGACAATAGCGGTCACAGCCTCCAACGCTTCGATTGAGAAATTCGATTTCCACGATAACACGAGGGCGAACGGGGTCTTCACCTGCAGACGTTTCGTAAGGTCGAAAAGCAGAACTTGGCTCACGCATGACTCGCTGCTGCGAACCAGGAAACACCAGCTCCATCATTCCTCCACCAGCAACTAGGATGTCTTCGGCGGCTGCAGCGTGGTCGTAGAATTGGCCCGTCACTTTTGCCACAGTTCCCTCGTGCTGCTCTGTCCGTATTTTGGTGATGTAGATATCGACTGTCCTTCCCGACAACGCAAAACGAGCTTCAGCGAACACACCGGAAAAGCTTGCAATCGTGCTGGCACGCCACTTCCGCGACAGGACACGCTGGGCCACCAAGACCTCGACGCCCTCTTCTCCGTTATGAACTCGCCGCATGAACTCCAGAGCGGCGGCACCTCACTGCCGAGCTGCCAGTTTTCCGATTGCTGGTGTGTAGGCTGCTTCGACATCCATGTCACCGTTTGAAGTTTTAGAGTTTTTAGAGTTTCCGATTTATGGGAAGGGGTAGTGAGGTAGTGAAGGAAAACCACAGCCGCGGGGGTGTCAGAATTGACAAAACTGCCGCGGAAATCAGATGCGATTTTTACCGAAAATGGCATGTGATTTTCAGGCAAATAGATGACATGTCAAAATCACCCGGGGGAGCTCAAGTTGCCATGGGGTCCAACGGACCTCCCGCGACTCGGGGCTGGCGGCAGGCACTCGCTAGCCCGTGGTCCTCCATAAGCCTTGACTGAGACCGATCTCGGCGGCCACACATCAGGGCGAGGGCGCTGACTCGTACGTAGGGCTCGCCACCGTCGAACCGCTTGTCCCCGGCATTGAACGCGGGCAAGAACTTGACAGCCTCGAGGAGGAGCATGGAGCGACGCTTGGCTTGGAGAATGAGGAGGGAGGAGAAGAGGAGAAGAGCACCATTCTCTCAGTTTTTTCTTTGGGCGCTTCAACCACTTCCGGTTCGAGTGAAGCAAGGTTGGCTAACCCAGCAGCGTTTTCGCTTCAGCAGCTTCTGGTTGAAGCGGGGCCTACTGGAGTCCATATTAAAAAATATAAAGGTTTGACGAGAAGCGGCAGGATATAAAGTTTTAAGGAGCCAATGGGAGAGCTCGGATGCCACAGTCAATGCTTTGTTATATATCGCATATAAATATCAAGTATAACCGCTGAGAAACTTAAACGCATAGAGTCTGCAAGATTTCTTGGTGATATCTTGATTTTGCTATAGATAGGCAAAGACGAGCCTCAGTTGTTGCAGAGGGTACTTCCCAATTCTGACACCCCCTAATAGAAACTTGCAGTCAAATGCTGTCAAAGCATTCAAGGGCGGATTGCACAATTTCCCACCTCAATAATGGCAAAGTATCTGTTCCAGCCATTTCTAAGCAAACCATGGTAAGAATTTGCACGCGATACTGTAGTAAGTCACAACATCAATCCTAGTATTTTAGAAATTAATAAAGCAACGAAAGATGAAAGGCAAATGAGCGATACCACTACGACCGATCGCACCGAAGCACTAAAGCCTCAAGACGCTACGCAGCCGCAGCAGCAGAGATCCTCCAGATTCTAAGACCAGTCGACCCTTCTCCCAGCAGCTTAGAAGCACTTGCGGTGCACGATCGACGGTCCAGACTCGTCGTACTCGGCCTTCGAGATCCACATCTGCTGGAACGTCGACAGCGACGACAGGATGGAGCCACCGATCCACACAGAGTACTTGCGCTCGGGCGGGGCCACCACCTTGATCTTCATGGTAGACGGGGCCAGAGCCGTCAGCTCCTTCGTCATACGCTCGCCAACGCCAGGGAACATGGTGGTTCCGCCAGACAGCACAATGTTGCAGTACAGGTCCTTACGGATATCCACGTCACACTTCATGATGGTCTGGAACGTGCAGTCGTGGATGCCCGACGCTTCCTTACCGATGAGCGACGGCTGGAACAGCACCTCGGGGGTACGGAAACGTTCGTTGCCGATGACAATGACGTTGCCATCCGGCAGCTCGTAGCTCTTCTCAAGGCCCGAAGACTCGGCAGCCGTCTTCATCTCCTGGTCGAAGTCCAGGGCGATGTACGTCAGCTTCTCCTTGATGTCGCGCACAATTTCGCGCTCGGCCGTCGTGGTGAACGAGTAACCACGCTCCGTCAGGATCTTCATCATGTAGTCCGTCAGGTCGCGGCCAGCCAGGTCCAGACGCACGATGGCGTGCGGCAGGGCGTAGCCCTCGTAGATGGGCACCGTGTGGGACACACCATCACCAGAGTCGAGCACGCAGCCCGTCGTACGGCCAGAGGCGTATAGCGACAGCACGGCCTGGATGTTCACGTACATGGCGGGCACGTTGAACGTCTCGAACATGATCTGCGTCATGCGCTCGCGGTTGGCCTTGGGGTTCAGCGGGGCCTCCGTCAGCAGCACCGGGTGCTCCTCGGGGGCCACACGAAGCTCGTTGTAGAAAGTGTGGTGCCAGATCTTCTCCATGTCGTCCCAGTTGGTCACGATGCCGTGCTCGATCGGGTACTTCAGCGTCAGCACACCACGCTTCGATTGGGCCTCGTCACCGACGTACGCGTCCTTCTGGTCCATGCCAACCATGATTCCCAGGTGCTTGGGGCGGCCCACAATGGACGGGAACACGGCACGAGGAGCGTCGTCACCGGCGAAACCAGCCTTGCACATGCCGGAGCCGTTGTCCACGACCAAAGCTTGAACGTCTTCGTCAGCCATCTTGAAAGGAGGGGAGGGGAGCTTGGAGTCTTGGAGGTCTGTTCCCAACCGGAAGAAAAGGGAAATGAGCTCTAGGGAAGGAGAGCGGCGGCGGCACTTGGCTTCACTATGTGGCACCGTGCGGACGACGTGAACTTTTAGACTCTCCCCCTCTATGCCCAAGGAGGGATGACGTGCCTGTCGTCGCTTGGCAGTTTCGACTTTGTTTGAGGTGGAAGCCTCAAACAAGTTTGCGAGTGTTTGACGTCGTGAGTCACCGCCACTAGGCTGCCACGAAGGCTTCGCTGTGACGATACAAAAAGCCTAGACAAGCAAAGCTGTCGCCCTGCACCCACGACGAAAGAACTTGAGCAGCGGTACTGCCCCCAGATCCGAGCTCAGCTCGAACCACTCACGACAGTAGCGGCCACAGCCTCCAACGCCTGCAGACGTTTCGTAAGGTCGAAAAGCAGAACTTGGGTCACGGCATGACTTGCTGCTGCGTGCCAGGAAACACTAGCTCCATCATTCCTCCGCAGCAATCGTTGGCGCGTGCAGCATGGCGGTAGAATTGGCCTGCCACGTTGCTATAGTTCTCTTCTGCTCTGTTCGTGTTTTGGTGCCGGCGCTTCAGCGAACACCGAAGAAGCTTTCAATCGTGCT
Organism: Phytophthora crassamura; assembly: GCA_033557995.1. Classification (NCBI taxonomy): domain Eukaryota; phylum Oomycota; class Peronosporomycetes; order Peronosporales; family Peronosporaceae; genus Phytophthora; species Phytophthora crassamura. The sequence goes on along the minus strand of JAUCED010000005.1, from coordinate 1,501,153 downwards.
GGCGCGACGGGACACGCTAGGCCACCAGGACCTCGACGTCCTCTTCTCCGTTATGAATGCGCCGAATGAACTCCTGAGCGGCGGCATCTCGCTGCCGAGGTGTCAGTTTTCCGAACGCTGGTGTGTAGGCGGGTGAATTCGATACAACATCCATGCTGTGTCACTTTAGAATTTGTCGATTTGTCTGTGGGAATGGAAAGGTTTCCAGACTCGGTAAACCACGAGAGGATCGAACTGCAAGAACAGGGAGACCACGTTGGCCCACGGTGAAAGTGCAAAATTGTTTGCACTCAGTGCGACCAGCGGCAAGCGTCGGCACAATTTTATCTACTCTAATAGACGGGATAGCACTTCCAAGCCTGCTCCATCGGACGAAAAAGTCTCCAGGACGTACAACTACAAAAACGGCCGAGCTTACACGTGTAACACTAGTTATACCAACCTGAAAACGTGTTAAATTTCACAAAAGAACCATGGCAAAAACTCGCAAGGGATAGATCACAACAATCCTGGTATTTTTTTTAGAAATTAAAGCAAAGAAAGGTTCGAAAAGCAAATGGGCGATACCACTACGACCGCTTTCACACCGAAGCACTAAAGCCTCAAGACGATAAGCGGCCGCAGCAGCAGAGTTCCTCCAGATTCTAAGACCAGTCGACCCTTCTCCCAGCAGCTTAGAAACACTTGCGGTGCACAATCGACGGTCCAGACTCGTCGTACTCGGCCTTCGAGATCCACATCTGCTGGAACGTCGACAGCGACGACAGGATGGAGCCACCGATCCACACAGAGTACTTGCGCTCGGGCGGGGCCACCACCTTGATCTTCATGGTAGACGGGGCCAGAGCCGTCAGCTCCTTCGTCATACGCTCGCCAATGCCCGGGTACATGGTGGTTCCGCCAGACAGCACAATGTTGCAGTACAGGTCCTTACGGATATCCACGTCACACTTCATGATGGTCTGGAACGTGCAGTCGTGGATGCCCGACGCTTCCTTACCGATGAGCGACGGCTGGAACAGCACCTCGGGGGTACGGAAACGTTCGTTGCCGATGACAATGACGTTGCCATCCGGCAGCTCGTAGCTCTTCTCAAGGCCCGAAGACTCGGCAGCCGTCTTCATCTCCTGGTCGAAGTCCAGGGCGATGTACGTCAGCTTCTCCTTGATGTCGCGCACAATTTCGCGCTCGGCCGTCGTGGTGAACGAGTAACCACGCTCCGTCAGGATCTTCATCATGTAGTCCGTCAGGTCGCGGCCAGCCAGGTCCAGACGCACGATGGCGTGCGGCAGGGCGTAGCCCTCGTAGATGGGCACCGTGTGGGACACACCATCACCAGAGTCGAGCACGCAGCCCGTCGTACGGCCAGAGGCGTATAGCGACAGCACGGCCTGGATGTTCACGTACATGGCGGGCACGTTGAACGTCTCGAACATGATCTGCGTCATGCGCTCGCGGTTGGCCTTGGGGTTCAGCGGGGCCTCCGTCAGCAGCACCGGGTGCTCCTCGGGGGCCACACGAAGCTCGTTGTAGAAAGTGTGGTGCCAGATCTTCTCCATGTCGTCCCAGTTGGTCACGATGCCGTGCTCGATCGGGTACTTCAGCGTCAGCACACCACGCTTCGATTGGGCCTCGTCACCGACGTACGCGTCCTTCTGGTCCATGCCAACCATGATTCCCAGGTGCTTGGGGCGGCCCACAATGGACGGGAACACGGCACGAGGAGCGTCGTCACCGGCGAAACCAGCCTTGCACATGCCGGAGCCGTTGTCCACGACCAAAGCTTGAACGTCTTCGTCAGCCATCTTGAAAGGAAGGAGGAGAGCTTGAAGTCTTGGAGATCTGTTGCCAACCGGAAAAAATAGGAAATGAGCTAATGAGGCCACGTGGATTTGGATGAGGGGAGAGCTCCCTCGTGAGGTGAATCGACGACAGGCACGTCTTCCCTCCTTGGATTTAGAGAGGGAAAGTGAAATGGTACATGTCGACCGTCCTGGTCCATAGTGAAGCCAAGTGCCACTGCTGGCAGTTTCAACTCGACGCTGCCTTTTTGAGGTACAGCCCTCAAATAGGCGACGCAGGTTTGCGAGCGTCTGCCGGCTTTGTCGTTCGCTCCACATAGGGCACCGCCGCGATTGTCTGCGCCGAAGCACTTAGCCCTCAAGGCGCTAAGTGGTCGTAGAGGCAAAGTTTCTCCAGATTCAAAGGCAGCTTAGAAGCATTGCGGTGACCGATTCGTCGTCCTCGGCCTTCGAGTCCACATCTGCTGGACCGTCGACAACGACGGCAGGATGAGCCACCGATCCATACTGAGTAATGCGTTCGGGAGGGGGGGCCACCTTGATCCAGTGATGGACAAAACTACATTGCTGGACAAACTTGACAACTGGCAATATGAAACCTTGCAGTACAATATTGCAAAATCCATTCGCGATACTGCTGCAATACTACCCGAATCTGCTACTGTCTAATGTGCGAGCAGAAAAGCAGTTGCCGATTGAAATGTTAGGATCGCGTTTAAAACCAGCGTCGATGGAGTATGTACAGACAACCCCCTCGCTGTGATAGTGTCGGGACCCAACTCGTTATTACTAGGGTTATTACAAGGCGGAAGTGTGCTACGTTGCTGGTACATTGACTTCTGAGGGGCGTTGTGACTGTAATGCGCGGTTGGTAGGCCCCACGCTCTCGACAAGATAACCTCCCATACCCCTCTTCGTTTCTCAAGTCTCAACTCAAAGTACCCGATACGATTTCATCTACCCGCAAGGAAAAAAAAGACGGAAGAGCACAATGGGATCTTGGCGCAACTTTTTGTTGGTGCAGATGCGACGAGGTGCCTTCCACGAAGTTCTCGGGATTCGAAAAATGCAGCAAATGTTTGTAGCTTAGCTATAGTTAAGCACCTTTGTATAGTGAAAATGGCGGCTTTGGTATCACAAACCAGTAAGTAGAGGTTTCCGAGAGATTGTCTATATCGCGATACCCTGAATGTTTGCCGTAAAGTATTTCTCCCAAAATGCTTATAGTATAGGCATTTTGGGAGAGATACTTTACCAAAACTGAATCGTGTATCGCGGCGGGTGTATAATATACAATATATAATATATGTAATATATGGTGTATATTATACACCCGCCGCGATACAGCTTTGGATGTCAAATTCGTCGCAATCCGCAAATTATAAAGCGCCTCAAACAACGCTGCACAAGTGAGGTTTTACCCTCAAAATAGTGAACCGGACCATCTGCCCGTGTTGCATTGTGGAGTCAATTTTTTTTAAATAGGACTAGGGTGGATCGCTTTTCCTGACTTTTGCGAACTCGCGTGAACTGAGTTCACTAGGTATTTGTATGCTGCGCACGAATTTCTGAACCCGCCTGCGACACCCTAACGCACGCGAGGGCGCTTTCGGCGCGCGTGATTTGAATCGCGAGCTCCAATTCGGAGCCTCCGAAGCGGACGCGTGCTGCCTTGCCCGTGCCGGACGGCTGCGTTGCAGGATATCATTGCTGCCCGGACAACAGCAACTAGGCTTATCTTGCGTTCTTGCCATCAATTGCAAGAGGGGCATCGGCGTTCAATCGGGCGTTGGGTGCATGTCGTCATGTTTCGGCGAGACCGACGACGTCACGCCAGACTCCGTATTCTTTCCGTGTCCCTTTGCGTGCAACCACTGGTTGCCAATCAGGCCTGCAAGTTGCAACGGCCACTTGCTGCCGTATTGCCCGAAGGCAACGCTGAGTGCCCGCCGTGTCCTGACCGCGCCAAGCAGCCTGACTTACCATGCGCTGGTTCCGTCTTATAGAGCCGAGCTCCCATGGTTGAAGTGCTCCGTTCGATCAGACCGAAACACAAACCAGATCGCCTCGCTATGGGCGTGCCGAACAAAGGCTGGAAGGTGCTGTGATGATGGTGCTAAAGTCTAAAGCGATCGGCCAAGGTTTCGCGGACGAAGACAAGGCACATTTCCTGTTCGCAGTGCGGAACGTCGCGACGGCCGAAAGTCGCTTTGTCGAGCGGGACCAAGCCTGTCTTTTGCCGCAACTACACTCGATCGTCGAGTCGACGAGCCGTCGACAACGCTCTCTGGACCAATTGTCCCGGGCGCCACTCCGCTGGCGGCGCCAAGTTGGCGCACGCTATCCGGCTGACTTGTTGCAGTCCAAGCACCGCGTGGATGCAGCAGTACATATACATGTATACGACCACCGAGATTCATAGTAACGTTGGTCACCGCTCTTTCATGCGGGTTGAAGTGACTGGGTGTCAGCCGTTTAATCGAAAGTCATGGCCTTGTCCTCAATTCAAAGAGCCTATCCGGATGTTTCGAGAGCAGTTATGTGCCTGCTGGCCTTTTCAAGAGGTGTTAGCCCACTCTTTCCGGTCGTATTCGACAAGACCGATTCATAGCGGCCCGCATGAAATTTTTTCGTTGCTTTTATAATCAAATTTTGTTTACGGGTGGCTCGCCACGGTTTTTAAGATTTTGTTGCCGCTTTTAACAAAGGTGAAAATCTTGAACTGTGACGCAGCAGTCATGCTCGCGCCTCTTGACACGTTTCTTGACAGCGTCCTATATCACAAGGCTTTGAACAGACACCATCGTCTCCCTAGGCACGCTATAAACAACAATAACAACAACTGAATTGACCGTGCTCATATCATCTCAACTCGGTGTTTTACTTGAGTTTTGCGTGATTCATTTTGCGTGATTCGTAGCGAATTCTAGCTCGGTTTGGTATCGCGCTTTGGGTACATGTAGTAAACTTGTTGCATTCATTTATTACTTTGAATATATGGGGAATGAAGACGGATCGACGGTATAGCATTCATCATCAAGGCGCAAGTTTGTTAGCATTATTTAGTTAGAAAGATTCTTCACGCAACACAAGAGGTAGTTTGCGTTGCTAGACAGTTGGCATGGACTAGGTAGTATACGTGACACAACTTTCCTGTACGCATAGTGGCTGTCCAGCTCTCTGACATGCGCTGAGGTGAATAATAAAATAAGTTAAGCACGAAGACTTAGAAGGAAAAAATATACTTGAAGTTGTCAACATGGCGATGCACACAAGAGATTGAGAAAGCGGTCATGCGGCAACTTCGAGCGGTCACAAAACACATACCGAAGAAAAAGAAACAATGGGATGTGTATTTCAGGGGTCTAATTCGATTGAATTAGACCCCTGAAATGCACCGAAGAAAAAAGAAACAATGGGATGTGTTTTGTGACCGCTCGAAGAGGATGTGTATTTCAGGGGTCTAATTCGATTGAATTAGACCCATGAATCCCATTGTTTCTTTTTTCTTCGGTAGACTACGGAGTTCCCCTCGTCTATTTCGACAAGGCAATGAAACCAAACGTATGGAATCAATTGATTTGCCGACAGGGTCAAAGTCTACGTGAATGCTGAAAAGGTGCTGTCGCGTATGTTCTCATAGGTGCTGTATCAATGGTAGCCTGAGATCAATTCAGGACAATCCAGTGCCAGTTGAAGCTACCGTCTTACCCCGCACACTACGCCTAGGCGCTATGCTACGAATTTCAATACAGAAGAGAATTATTCGAATAGAGCGCCTAGACGTTATGCAACGAACACTTTTACAATGTTTGAAGACTGCCAAACCGGGTCCTAAAAATCTTGCTCAGTCGTGAAGGCCACGCGGTTCAAGCCCGCCTGCGTGCAGTTCACAAACCGAATGTGTAGTGTTAGGTCTTTTATTTCCTCGCTGGCTGTGTTTGAGTTGGCATAAGACTTTCGTTTAATACAATTATAAACAACCCATATACTTTTATTCACGGAATGCAAGCAGTAAATTAAAGGATTTACTAAAGCACCCTCTTCATGCTCTGCAATGACTCCTTGATGGTGAAGCTCCTGCACTTCAGCTTGGTTTTGGCTGAGGTCATCGCCTTAGATCAGATAATGAAAACCGTACCAGTTTGCATGAGCTTGGTCGCTGCAAGCCAAGCCACTGGCATTGATCCTGGCACGACAATCGAACTTAAGCTGAAAATTACAGGGCGTTGTATTCGTACGAGCGCTATAATCGAATTTTTCTCTGTGATTTTTATAACTCGAATATTCGAATACAACGCCTAGGCGTAGTGTGCGGGGTAAGACGGTAGGCAGAAGCTACTGTAGTTCTGCTGGTAGTCGCCAGTCGCCTCCCCTTGCAGACGTACACTGTACGACATCAATAATTACACTTTGAACCAACGACATTTCTTGGGGCTACCCTTCCCATACAGGCAGTTTGGGTCGCGAGCGTACGAGCTGTTCTTGCTCAATTTTGTAGCCATTTCCTAAATCGAAGACTGCAAACGACCATTACAAAACCGATTCGACAGTAACGCTGTATTTTTCGTGGATGTTCTGGAGAAACTATCACATGACAGCAACAGTGCAGTTTCAAGGCTCAGAACCCTATTGCAAGCAGGGCGCTTCACACAATGAAGGCTTCGAAAGGCGTGGGGTTCCAGTCGGAAAAGAACTTGGTCACTGTTTCCTTAGCCTCCTCCACCGTTCCGGAGACGCAGCGTCCATCTGCAATGCGCGTCAAGAAGTACGCCACAGGGTCGGTCTCGTAGTTTTTCTTGGTCTCTTCGTAACTCACCAGCGTGAGGTCCATCTTCTTGCTCAGCTTCTTTTCAGCCAGTGCAGCTATCTCCTTTGGCGAGAGGCGATCACTCTCGATCGATAGCTGAGACCACTCCAGCGAGGTTCTGGGCGCAGTTACCAGCACGTGACCGATGAAGCGACTCAGATCCGATCGAGCCACGATGCTCATCTTCGCATCACCGTCGCCGACGACCTTCATGGTGCCTTCCTGGAAGTTGTAGCCCACAAAGCTGCATCAAGAACAACAAAAGTTAGCGTCGCTTACACATCCATCGACATGATGTTTACGAGAACTCACAACGGAAAGTATTCTGACCACAGACCGCCGCAGAAGAGGGCAAACGGTAGGTCTAGCTCCTTCAACAGGGCGCGGACCTTCTGCTTCGTGATGTTCGGTCCGTCTTCGTCGGGCATGCCGAACTAGTGGAGGTGTTAGTACCGGTACTGTCTTAAAGAAAACAACAATAAATCCTTCCTTACCTCGGTGGGGACGAAGAGCTGGATTCCAGCAGCCTTTGCTGCGCGAGCAACAGCAAACTGGGTAGCATGATGGTAGGCATCAATCGCACACACGCTGGAGCCACAATGGGAGCAACTTTCGTTAGTTCACGTTAAACTTTCTGGGAGAAATGATACGTACACAACTTCACTGCCGCCCAAAGCTGCCTTCAGCGATGCTTCATCTTCGTAGTCCACTTTGACGAGGGATGCACCGCGCTCCTTGAACGCCTGGAGCTCAGTCTGTAGAAGCAACGACGAATCAGGGCTTAATGCGCAGGAATGGTGTACGCGTACTGTCTGCTTACCTTAGCGTCGTCACGAGTCAAGATCGTCACAGTCCGGTTGGACTTGAGCAGACTGTCTACAACGCCAGAACCAACGCCTCCAGCACCGACGATTGCGAACTTGGTGAATGTAGTCATTCTCACAGTGAAATGGGCGAGATTGGAGAGTAATTGGAGTTGTTGCTGGTAAATTGAATTGTGAGCGTTTGAGCACAACAACCAATCGAGGCAGGATACTGAACATGGATCAACATCGTGGCTCGCCACAGATTAATGATGGCAGAAGCAATACCGCGAACAGCATTCATTCGCACGAATATCAAGTATTTATTCGCCTAACAGCTGCATCGTTCGTTGGTCAAACCATCATCCGACTCGCCTCGTCATTGGCTGAAAGAATTGGTAATCATAGCCCAGCCAGCTTGAATGAAACACAGTTTAGGCACTGTGGCTCCTAGACGGTAAGTCTGGAATACCAGGAGCAGTACGAACACAGGTGTTGCCTTTCAAAGTAGTTCAGCCTTGCCTCGACTCAAATGGACCAATGGACCACAAGTGATGACAAGTGAAAATCGCGCGTTTTCAAACGTGTGTACCAAGACAGCAACTGGTTTGGCATGCGGAATCCTATGAACCTACCGGGCACGGAGTAAATTGAAAAGGTTCACGTGAAGTTAGTCACCACTCAATCGTCTTCACTGTTTCCATGCCTCACATTCGCGTGTGCTATCAAGCCATGGATGCGTCTCCGTTCCGCTTGGTCGGCACAGACCAACTTCGCTCTCTTTGCCTGAGGATAGTTTGTGGTGCAGCCTCCAGTAGTGACCTACGTTCGACTGGAGCGGAAAGAGGGATTTCTACTTTGTGGCGGCAATATTAGCAATGCTACATCGATGAGACCCGAGGCGGCCTTCAAGCCTTACTGCTCAACATTCGTGCATTCCTTAAAGCATAGCCCTTTGCTCAGCTTCCAAAGTTTGCGAATAACTGCAAAGTGTTTCAGTTTGCGGCAGGTCGAACGGGGCTCGGTGCCAAATTGAAAGTCCTGGATAACCAAGCAAAATATAATGATCGTTAAAGCACGCTGGAACTTCATTAAATGAAGTTCCAGCGTGCTTTAACGATCCAAATTTTGGACCTAAACTAGTTGCTGAATCTGGTACTTGTACAGCATCATTAAGAGGAGGCGGTAGCACTTGAACATGGCTGCAGTCGAAGCGACGGATGTAGTTTAGTTTTCGATTCAGCACATCGTTCGTTAAATTGCGTCCGATCAGCAGCAGGCGCAATCAACTTTTATATATCCGGTGTTATCCGATAACACCGAGGAAGACAGATCGAGGATCGGATCGACGGCCAGCTGACTGGCTCTAAATTGGCTGGCGTGAAGCCTCGGTCGCAGGGCATTCCCATTCTGCTCACGAAATCAAGCACGTGATCTCGTTTTACACGCTTAACTTGACCATGCGGGTGCTCTCCATCGTGTTACTAGGAGTGCTTTTCCTAGCGAAGAACAATGCCGTATCGGCGACCACTGCCTCGGACAAGGCTGGGCTTGTCTTCCCGACTGTGGTAGCTCAGCCGGCCTCTTTGAACCAAGGCGACATCGTTCCAAAGAGACTTTTGAGGGCCGCGAACGAGATCGACCGCGCTGAAGAGAGGGGGGTTGTGGTCTCTGGCTTCGAGAACTTCTTCAAGTCCAGTGTGCAGAAAGCGCAGCTGAGGGTGCGGCTTGCCACCAAGAAATCCGCGGACTCGACTTTTAAGTTCTTGCAGCTGGAAGGGAAGCAAGGTTTCTTGTTTGCCAACCCCGGTTTCCTCACGTGGGCCAAGTACGTGACCAAACTCGACAAGAGCAACGCAGGAGCGACGATGCTCGAGGCTCTATTGAACCGCTACGACGACGCCGTTTTGGCCCGGATGATCCAGTCAGCGAAGGGCTCTTCGAATCCCAACATCGAAAAACTTGCCAAAGAGCTGCAAGTGGCGCAGTTTACCAAGTGGATGAAAGCTAACACGCGCGCGAATGACATCAGGGCTACGTTGAAGGGGATGGAGAACCAACGCTTGTGGAGGTCACAAGACAAAGAGCTTGTAAAGGCCTACCGATACTTCATCGGGGCAATCTAGTGGAGAGCGCAGCGCAGAAGTTGAGCCGCACGACGCCACACAGATTGCTTTTTCTTATGCTGCACGTACTGATGGATGCAATGGAATGGATGAAAGTACTTTAAGTAAGTTCTGATCTCTAAACATCCATTTATTTACTACTTGCGCAGAAACATTTACTTAATTAAGTACGGCATCAATTGGATTTGTTGCCCCGCGAAGAGCAGTGGCAACTTAAAGTACTTCGAAGTAGTTCAGTTGGCAGGCGCGAGGTTGCTTCCGTTATGCCGTACTACTTGTTGCTGCTGCGCTGCTTACAGAAGTCGCGAGATCAAGGGCCTTCCTGGACACAGCTTGGTTTCGTTTCGATGTATTTCCAGACTGCTCAGTAACATGAACGTGACAAAGCGACGTGGGTGCCTATCCAGAGGTGTGTTGGTCTCGGATCCAGGCAAATTGGAAGGTGAAGTCGACCCCTGCATGGTACAACAAGTTAGTGTGGCTTTCCATAGCAGAACTAGATAGAAATAGCGGCGAACGTACGAAAGTGAACAACCCGGAAGCCCAGTGTGATGAGCAACCAGCCCATTGTTTGTCTTTGGATGGACAAGCATTGGTTCTCAAGGACGAAGGCGAGATGGTAGAGTGCTTGAACTCCACAACTTCTCTTCATGAGGACCACGAGGAGCACAAACGACGCGAGCTCCAGTAGTCCACAGACAATGACAGTTTGAACGGTTGGGCCGACGTTTTCTTCCGTAAGGCCAGTCAACTCCATGTGGTACTGAGGGCTGGGGAGACGGACCATCATCAGCACGTACAGTGCGCGCCGAAATTATAGCCGCGCCGGACAAGTGAGCTCTTGCGCCGGAAACCGAGGACTTAGAGCAAACTGAGAGCTCCGAGGCCGTCTTAAAGGAATAGAACGCTTATGCAGCAAGCGAAGTTGAAAAAAAAAACAAGATGGCTTGGAGCTAGGAGGCAAAGTGTAGATTTAGGTCGGATCAGAATTATAGCCGCATTTGGTAATTAAAAGTTCAGTGAAGTAATAAACAAAAGCGAAAGGGCTATTAAACGTAATAAATGAAACCTGTGGATAGCCTTTTGAAATACCTTTCAGAACCAGTTCCTAGATTCGCGGGGAAGCCGGAAACGATGCCACGAGGCAAGCAGCTAACCGAGGAGGAGTGCATGAAGATAAACGAGCACTATAGAGGCGGGAAAGCAACCGAGAGATCGGAAGGCTAATAGGGCGCGACGAGAAGGCTATAAGGAACTACTTGAAGCGCGGGAAGGCGTCTTCGGTGACGAAGAGGACAGGAAGAAGGCCGAAAATAGTTGGCCGGGAGGCCAGGCGCGTCGTTCGACTGGCAATTGTCCGAAACCTATCCGCCCAAGAGATCGCAGGACTGCTACCATCGAAACCAAGCAAGTCTACCGTACTCCGTGTACTGCGTAGCAACCGCTACATCACGTACGCGAAGAGAAAACTCACGCCTGCCATCAAGCCACATCATAAGAAGGCTCGCGTGGCCTTTGCGGAGCGCTACGCCGGTAAAAGGGTCTTCTGGAGGCGCGTGCTGTTCACGGATGAGAAGAAGTTCAACCTGGATGGCCCGGATGGGATTAGATTCTACTGGCACGACTTGCGAGCAGCACCCAAACTCATGTCCAAGCGGGTCAATGGTGGTGGAAGCGTCATGATTTGGGCGGGAGTGAGCTGGCACGGCAACACCGAGCTGGTTTTCCTGAAGGGGAAGCAGAACTCTGTCAAGTACACCGAGACGCTGACCTCCTGCATGCTTCCTTGCCTAAGAGAACTGGAGTCAAAACTGGGCAATTTGACCCCAATTTTCCAGCAGGATAACGCGTCCATACATGCCTCGAGGCTCACCAAGGGCTCTCTAGCCACTCACAACATCAAAACGCTGCCGTGGCCTGCCAAGAGCCCCGATCTGAACATCATTGAGAACGTGTGGGGGGTTCTGGCCCGCCGGGTGTACGCCAACGGGCGCCAATTTGACAAGCCTGCCGACTTGATCAGACAGATCAAGCTGGAATGGTCCCGCATTGATCCTGAGTACGTGAAGAAGCTAGTGCGAAGCGTCCCGAAGCGGCTGGAAGCGACGCGGCTGTTAAAACGAGCCAAGACAGGTTACTAGAGCCGTTCGCATGGAGAGCCTCCAAGTGCGGCTATAATTCTGATCCGACCTAAATCTACACTTTGCCTCCTAGCTCCAAGCCATCTTGTTTTTTTTTCAACTTCGCTTGCTGCATAAGCGTTCTATTCCTTTAAGACGGCCTCGGAGCTCTCAGTTTGCTCTAAGTCCTCGGTTTCCGGCGCAAGAGCTCTACTTGTCCGGTGCGGCTATAATTTCGGCGCGCACTGTAGCTAGCGTGTATAAATGAATCACCGACCCAACGTACTCCGCCAGCACTACACACTCGATGGTAAACAGCGTCGTGAGTGCACTTTGAAGACAGGCGATATGCTTTTTTTGTTTTTGTTTGGTAGGGTATATTGTGTTACTATTCTCGTGTGAGATTGAACTCTAATATCCATTCCAGCCCGGCGTTTGCATCCCGGCTAGTTTACTGCACTTCACACGTCCTCCTCCTCTCGCTGTGCCGTCTCCCTCCGCTCCATCCACTCCGCTACGTCGCCTTGTATGCGCTCTTCCAAATCCACGCTCCAACCGACTGTGAGCCTCCCGATCCGTTAGTCCTCCATTACACTCCGCTTCCAATCCATCGCTTGGTTAGCAAGCCAGTCAGCCATTTTGTTGTGGCGCCGAAAGTGATGCGTCCAGCTTGCGACCGCACAGAGGTCCGCCAGCCGACTGGATGTATTGTACCAATGGCGCAGGCTGCGTGCCTTCGGTGGCTTCCGCACCTACATCATTCGGAATATCATCGCGCTGTCGCCCACTACATGCAGTCTCCTCCATCGTTTCCCCACCGCTGTCTGCAACAGTCGATGTAGTCCGATGAATTCTGCTACATTGTTAGTCGTGCGCGAATTCCCGAGCGCCGTCACCGCTGCCCGAACCGGCCTTGCTTCCTGCTCGTTCTGTCTCCACTGCATTATAACACTCCCACTGCCCCCTGGCCCTGGGTTGCCCCTGGACCCTCCGTCGAAGAACCCCAGTCTCGTGACTCGGTCTTCCATCTCTGCAATCCCTGCCGGCTGAGTGAGTGCCCACTGTCTGCATATCCTTTCCGCCACCTTCATCTTGGTGACATTCGCTGGCGTTAGCGGCCACAACCTGCGGTGATACCTCGCATAGGCTTCTCTAACAGCCCCTCTGGCGCAATTGACAGCCTCCTCTATCTCCGCGATTCGTCTGCCTTCTGGATGGACTCTATCTACATTCCGCCTCCAGATGGCCGTGAGGGTCACTGCCACCCCCACCGCCCACATTTCTTCCGCCGTCCTGTGTAAATCGTCCCAAATCTCCACTTGAGCGTCTTGTCCCCATTGCACCAACCATGCCGGCATCCTCGCCTGCTTGAAGCTGAAAATATCCTGCATCAATCTCCGTTCGGCCCCTTCATCCTCCTCCTCTATGGTTGAGCTAGGGCAGCCCAGAATTCTCGCGCTTCTGGACACCCCACGCAATGTGGGCCGCTCCACCGTCGTCGTGAGCCCCGCACGTTATCGCTTGGCAGCGAAATCCCTCATCTTTGCCCGCCCACAGCCTCAGCCTATTGAGCTTGAGTTTTGCAACGTTCTGGGTCAGGTACGCTGACACCCCCTCCATGCTGTAGACTCTCTGCCAAGTCAGCGTCGCGAGCGCCTCCGCCAGGTCAGCATTGTCCTTCCGTAAACTCTTGGCGAGTGCCGCACGTTTGACCGCCGCGTCCGAGTCCCTCTTCCTGTTCACTAATCTTTTGTAGAGACGCCGGGATTGCCTCCATCGTCTCCTTCCGATCCACAACGGCCTCATCTTGGTGATCCACGGGTGAGGCGTTATCGTGGTGGAGCCGTTCTCCACTTCAAGGAAAGCAGCTGCCGCTGCCTACAGTGGTTGTTCATGTCTGCGCCATGGCACCTTCTGGGCCTCCGACCCCCACGTGTGCACAATGTGCTTCCCCTCGTCCGCTTCCACCTCGAAAACATGGTGCGGGTCCTCCAGGGGATGTTGAACATGGAGTATATTCTCCGGCACTTTCCGCCCCAACAATTCAGGGAACTCTGCCTCAACTTGATGGCGAACTTCCCGGAATTGTGGGGGTAAAGACCTCTTCCCCCACTCTCCATCGTCGGCACTCAGCACCTCCCCTATTGTTACCCCAGTTGTGCGAGGTAGGAAGCTTTGGAAGTGAGCCCATTGGAGTCGTTCCCCTTGCGCCGTACCAATCCATAGTTGATCCAATCGGATCGATCTGATCGTCTCGATGCAGATCTCTCTCATGGTGACTCTACGCTTCCGCCTTTCATCAAGAAGGCGCTGTTTTCCCTCTGCCTGGCATTTGATCACCAGTCCGTTCCTGGTCCAGGTAGTAGTCACGCCCTTGTTGTACCGGAGGGTACGTCTCGTCTCCGCTATGTCTTCCGGTGCGATGTCGTCTGCTCCACTCAGCTCGTGAAAATACAGCTCAGACCAGGGCCGGCCGGTCTCCCACAAGGTAGCGCCGATGCCCTTCCTTGGGCCCGCTTTCATGGGCACCAGGTGCTCAGCTTGACCGCTGTCACGTGTCTGGAGTATGGTCCCTACCTGGTGTCTTTGCGGCGTTGTGGACATCGCCCATTCCCCGACCACCATGGCACTTAATGCGATCAACTCTGTGTGAAATGTTAGGGATCCCAAAGCCGCCGTGATGAGGCTTCTGCTCCGCTAGGGAGCTTGGAATCCACCCCTGAGCTGCTCTCTCCGGGTCCCTGAACGCAGATCTCCACACATAATTCTTAATGCTTCGGTCAGCCCGCTTGGCTAGCGCCTCCGTTGGCCACGCATGCCGCGCGACATACAATAGCTTGGGCATGATGATGGCCGCCGCAATAGCCGCTCGTTGTTGGACGGTGTTTGTCTTACATTCAGCCAGCCTGAGCCGGATGCGTAAGGCTGTAAATGCTTTTTCCCAGGCCTCATTGATCGTGCTTCCTTCGCCCGCAATGTGCCCTAGATATCTGGTGCTCGAAGTGACTTGCACCACCTCCCCTTCCTCAGCAGCGGGCGGCAGGTCCGGTTCCGCCAAGTGCTCTGGTAATTGCACTGCACACTCCGCTTGGTCGCCCAGGTTGAGTGCTGCTGATTTCTTCATGTTCAGCTTGAGGCCCGACACTGCCGAGAAACCTTTGACCGTGACGATAGCCAGGGTCTGCATGTGCCGGTGCGCGATGTAGATCGCGGTGTCGTCTGCATATCCCGCTACCTTCAGCTGCTGAGTCGACCTTTCTGGTCCCAGTTGTATACCAACGAGTCCCGCCTCGTCCTCGATTACATCATAAAGTAAGTCCACCGCAATTATGAAAAGAAGCGGGGCCAGGGGGCATCCCTGCCGGATGCCGCTTGTTACTGTCATTTTGTCCGAGAGAAAGCAGTTGGCAAGAAACTGCACCGTCGTGCCAACATGAATGGCCTTGATGATGTCCAGCGTTTTGGGTGGGAATCCTTTTGCCTTCAACACCGCCAGCAAGAAGTCTCGACCCAAAGAGTCATACGCTTTAGCAAAGTCGAGCAGCAACACCTGCGCTTTCGTGAGCTTTCCCTTTTGTCGGCAAGTCTCCTTTGCCGCTTCCAGCAGATCTATAACTTCGTGGATGGTACGTCTCGGTACGAAGCCGTATTGCCGCTTATTAACCAGTCGATCCACGAATTTGCGGACGCGCCAGGCAAGGATGCGCGTGAATATTTTATAGTCGGTATTCAATAGTGCGATAGGTCTGTAATTTAACGGGTTGGAGCCATCCCCACCTTTGCCAATGCTGAATATGTATGCCTCCAGGAAACTCTCCGGTGTGTGCCCTTGGGTCAGGCATGTATTGAAGAGCGTTGAAAGCACTGGACAAGCAGCGAGCGGTGGTCTTGGTACCACTCGTTCCCAAGCCCGTCCGGCCCGCATGCTTCCCTGCCTTACAAGCGGAGATGGCCGCGTCCACTTCTGCTTCCGTGATGTCGGCGTCTAGGCCGCTCATGTCCACTCTCGGCCACTTGCCACTGTACCGCGAAATGAAGGTCTCCATTGACTCCCTATCTTCGGCAGCGCCATTCAGGATCTCTTCCCAATTGTCACGTAGTATATTAGCGGAATCATGAACACCTCTACGCCTCCCTCCTGACCGCTGCTTGAGCCTGCGTATCGTGTTGTCACTGAACTTCGTACAGATTCTCCTATAGAAGTTCTTGGTGGTTGCTCGGGCGCTTCAATCATTGGTAGCGACCGGTACTCTGCGTTTGAGCACTTTCGCGCATCCTGGACTTGTTGCAGCTCCCCGAGCAATTGCAGACGAAGGTGAGAGTCACCCCCGTCCAAGTGGCATTGATGAGCCTGTGTTTCAGTCTCTTGATCTTTTGTCTGCACCCGTCGGTCATCCGGGCTCGCACGTCTCGCTTCAGAGCTCGCATCCTGTGTTTGAGTTCCGTTTTGAAGGCGGTCCACGTGGGGATGACCCTCCCCCCAGTCGCCTCAGCGTCCGCCCCCGCCTGCAGTCGCTTGATGCTCTGTTCTATCAAGCTGTGTGTGGCTGCTTGGGCGTACATTGGTGGAGGGTAGATGGCCGGCCTCTTCTTGATTCTCGTAGGCCCCTTCGGTGAGTGAAGCTCTAACAAGACAGCGCGGTGGTCAGTCTTGCAGAGCGGTTCCTCTGTTATCACCCCCCTCGCATATTTGTTCGCCGCGGCTCCAACGTAGAACCGGTCAATCCTCGAGGAGCCGCACCGCCCTCCCACATTGGTGTGGAAGTGAGTGTGGTGGGCTGCTGCAAAGCCTGCTTGCTGGTGACCTTCGGCTGCAAGCATTCCGCAGGATCCATTAGTCCCGCCGTCTCTAAGAAAACCAATAACTCTCGTGTCCCGAGATCCCGTGTCCCCGAGCCACCACTTCTATCCACTATTCCGTTCTCCACACAATTAAAATCGCCGCCACATATGATGTCAGCCTCTTCCGGGAAGTCTAAGGTGGCCAATGTCCTGAAGAATTTCACTCTCGCAGCTCCGTGAGCTGGCGCATACACGTTGATGAAAAGCACCTTCCGGCCGTCTATCGTTCCCATGGTCATTATCAGGTGCTCCGTCCAGATGTCTTCTCTCCAGCTCTGCATGCCACTGATGGCCCCGTACGGGTTGACGAGAATGGCGACTCTCGCCTTCCTGGAGGGCCCTGATGCCCAGAAAGATAATTGAGCCGCCACCGAGTGTTTAAATCCCCACATGACCGCATGCTGCCGCTCCGCCACTCCGTGTTCGTTGGGATGCAGGTGCGTCTCCTGTAGCATGATGACGTCTCTGTTTCCACGCATATGTTGTTCTTTGAACCCTTGTAGTTTTTTTGCCAGATTGTTCATTTCTGAGGTCAACCCGCGCACATTTTGTGTTGTTTTTCCAATGGTCCGGTCCAGTTGGTGAAGCACCTTCCTATAGGTGCAAGCACCAGCCCGATCCTGTTTCTTTTGTTTCTTCATCCTGCGAGCATACGCTCGCAACTCCCGCCGAGTCTCCAAAACCCGCTCTGCCTTGGTCAATGTCGTGAAATACCGATGTAGGGTGCTCGTCCCTTCCTCCATCGCTACCCCCGCTCTCGTCGCGCCCACTTCGGCTGCCAGACTGGAGCACTCCTCCATCCTATTGCGTGTTCCCCTCCACCCGCCCCGCGGAGGCCTCTCCCATCTGCAGCTCGGACGGCACCAGTGTGGAGGTCGTAGCCCTCCCCTTCTCATCTTTCCCGGTGCGTGCAGTGCCCGTCAGGTGCGGCTGCTGAGGCGCTGCGCCGGCGTTGGCCCCTTTGACCTGTACCTCCGTCGCCTCATGCAGTGCTGCGTTGTCTCGCGCGGTCAAAGCCTTGACCTCCTCGGAAATCGTGCGAGCTGGGGGCGTAGAGACGTCAGCTGGGGGTGTAGTTACGTCAAGAGTAGGGCCTGCCTGAGCTGCGCCTTGCTCCTCTTTGGCTTGTTTCCGCAGTCGCGTCAAGACCACCGTAGCCGCCGTGGCAGTCTTGGCTAAGTCGTAGCCGATGGCATCCAGCGCCTTCCATCCGTGGCTGACAAGAATCGCATTTCGAGTGGCCGCCAGCTCCACGATGTTGTGTGCATAGTGCTCGTAATCTGCTGTCTTGTAGTGCACCGCCTGGAAGTGGTTGCCCATCGCGCACCAACTCAAAATCATGACCGGGGGCCGTATCCCGCGTCGATCATATCCTGCAGCAGAGCTATTGCTTGAGCTGTAGGAACGGGGCACACCGTGCCGGTTTCAACTAGTTCCCCGCGCGAGTCCTTGATTTCATGGTAGGCATCGGCTTGCATGCGCGCTTGATCGTTTCCGTCGACATCCAATACATAGATGGTTTCTCGTGCGTGCGTGGCCATTGCCTTCAGGTGCATTGGGCGGACCCAGTAGTGCATCGGAACGTGAGCCTTGACTGATTTGCCTCTCTGGTCCGCCAAATGATTGGCAATCGCACACAGCCGCGCAGCCGTCGTTAGGTGGGCGTCATCCACACAGCCCAGCGCTGTAGCTTCCGCTCGATCGTCCTCAGGATGAAGCCGGGCCTCATCTTCGAGATTGGCGATCATCTCATTGATAACCCGCTTTTTAAGGAGATTTGCTTTCCCGACGATTCCAGCCTCCGGTCGTTCAAGCCCTTCTGCTTCATTGTATAACGCTGCGAGGAAAGCTAACCATCCACAGTGGCCATTCGCCGCAACGTCCACAGCTTCTCCACCCAGCTTCCGCAGCCATGTTGAAAGTTGCGCCCCCGGATCGGTTGGGTCGCTGACCCCGATCACCGAAAACCCTGAGTCAGCATCACCATCAGTGTCCGTTCCACTCCTGGTTCCGGCGTCTCCGTCCGAGTCACCAGCAGCGTCGAGTCTTGCTGCTGGGGGGGGCTGCGCCTCTGCCTCTTCCTGCTGCTGGTCGGCTGCTCTGGTCACCTCCACCGTGTCGGCAGTCTTCCCGGTAACTGCACACAAGAATTGGTGCATGAACTGCTGCAATTTAGGGTTGCATCTTTGGCCCGGGCGCTCCACGCTGAGCCGTTTTGGTGAGAGCGAGCGTGCCTTGACTGCCGCTAATTCCGTTGGGACCCCATCAGTCCCGTCCATATCGGCGTCCACCGCTCGCACAGTCACCCAGTGGCGCTCTGCTCGTCGCTTGGGCGAGCTCGAAATACGCCTGCCGTCTATCCGGGCAGCTCGGGGCTTGATCCCACCCGCTGCAGCAGCCCCCTGAAGTCCTTCATCCCTCTGACCTCGCGGGAGGTAAGAACCTTACGGTCATCGGTGCGCTTCGGGCTGTCATTCGACCTGACGTTCCTCCGAATGCCTCTCGTCTGTCGCCGTACTGTCGGAGACCTGCCGCGCGCTGCTTCCGTATGACCCTTTGCAGATTCGCGCTGCCTCAGTTTAGTAAGCTTGATAGCAGCCGCATATTCCTCCGTCATGGGGCGCGTCTCCTCCGTCGGCTCCATCTCTTGATCCGATGCATCGCCCTCGCACTCGGGGTCGATGCCTTCGACCTCAGGCATCTGCTCCTCCTCGCTGAGGTGCCCCTGTTCTCGTTTGCCTTCCGTGGAGTCTGCTTCAGCCTCCAGCTTCTCCGTGTCTGCACTTCGGGCGTGTTCCTGCGTGTCCTTGAGACGTGACTGCCCCCACTCTTCGGGCAAACTAATCTTCAGCTTCATTGCTCCTTTGCCGTTGTGGGCCGTAGTTGCTTCGCGCTTGGGAGACTTCGACCGGGCTGTCTTGAGGGGCTTGGTCTGCGTCCGACCCTCGCTCCGGAGAAGTAGCTCCAGTTGCGCCATGGTCGTGGGAGAGCCGTCCGCCCTTGAACCCGCGCTTCCCCTCTCGCTGTCCGAAGTCAGGGGACCGGCAATCTTGCACATATGCTTGCTGCGCTCGAGCTCCATGTCGTCCGCCGTCACCGTACAGTATGGTGTGGAGTGCCCCGGCGCCAAGCATTTCCGGCACGGCCAATGCACGTATACCCCCGCGTGGTGTATAACTACTTCCACATGCTCCCGCACAATGTACCCTTTGTTAGCGATGCCTGCCGGGCATTCCTTCGCGAGAACTCTCACTTGCCACTGCATTTCATGTACTCCGGTCTCGGAGGAGGCCGTATGCGTCATGGCCTGCACTGTGAGGCCCAACTGCTCGTTGAGGAGCCCGTACATTTCCTTCGATGTCATCTGCCCCTTACGCACCTCAACCTCGAAGGAGTAATAGTCCAACATCACCACTTCGTGAGTGCGCTTCGACCTCTTTCGGATCCGCTCATAGCCGATGAGAGGGAGTAGCCTGGACGTCAAGGCCATGTTCCACCCCACCCATTTGGAGGCCGTCGACCGCCCCTTGAAGGTCACCTTGAGAACTCGTGTCTGCATGTCCAGGCTGATGCGCGATAGTTCATTCTTCAAACTCGCGATCTTCTGCTTGTGCGCAGGCGCCGCTTCAGGCCCGCACTTGATCTGTGCCAGGATGGCGCTTTTCGTCATGTTGGTGAAGAACCGCTGCCCTGGTGCCACATGCGCGTAAAGTGGGTAGTCCAGTCCCATGAAAATATCCTCGAAGATTGCCAGCTCCCTCGGCGACATGGAGTAGGAGAGGAAAGGAGGCACCCTGGGGACTTCAATCTCATGGTTGAGAATCATGAGGATCCTCAGCAGTCCTGGCTCTCAGCTTGGGAATGGGAGCGACTGCATGCATGCACAGGTCCCGGAGCCTCGCCTGCTCCGCTGTGAGGCTGGGGCGCCGAACGTTTCCTGCAGGCGTCACTGCGTCGAGGTAGGTGCCCTGAGCACTGGCCTCGTCCGACCTGTCCGCCTCTGCGGGGACTGTAAACCTGAAGAACCGCACCCGATCCTCAATCGCTCTGAGTGGTGCTTTCTCGACGATGATCCACTTGTACATCAGGTCGTTCAACCTCTCCTGATGCTCCTGCTTGGACAAGTCCCAGTCACTGAGCAGCCCCTCGTACTGTTCCTTCAACTGGTAAGGTATCGCGTCCGTCCACTCCCGTCTGAGGGCACCAGCCTCCTTCATGTTCTTAGTGATAACTGGCAGTAATTGCAGATGGGCCTGGAATCTGCGGTCGGTGGCCCCCTTGCTCAGCCGCAAGACCGTCTGCCCCACATACTCCTGGGGCGCCTTGGTGCTCAGGTACTGTCGTAACTGTTCAAAGACCGCTTTCCCGTCGCCCCCAGCCCCACTCGTAGCTGCGCCGCGCTTCCGTCCATTCCATGATGCTTGTCCTCGCTTCCCCCCGCCTTGTTTCGAAGGGAAAGGCTTCGTCTCCTTCCGGGGAGCACCAGGCGGCCCATCGCTGAGCCGGTCTCTCGTGTTGCTCTGCCCGGATGAGGTCTTGCGGTCCTTTTGCTTGCCGGCGATCATCGATTCTTCTTCCTTCGGTTGCCGGTCAGCGCCAGCCCCTGGGACCGTCGTTTCTCGCTCCATTGGCTTTCTCTGGGCGGCTGCTGCAGCGCTGCGTCTTCTCCCCCGGTGTCGCCGTAGGCTCCAGTCCCGTTGGTCTCGCTTGTGCAGGTCCGCTGTGCTGCTGCACTCGTGCGCGTCCGTTTCGTTTCTCTCGTACGGCTGTTGGACTGATCACTTGGTGTTTGTAGATCCGGGGGTTAAGGCGACCGTTCACGCGCCCCCCGGGGGAAGTCGTTCTTGCCGTCGTCTGCCTGCTCCCCGAAGAGTCCTGCGTAGCCGGCGGTTAGATGAAAAGTGACAGGCGATATGCTGCACGGATGGGACGGCAGCCACAGCTTGTATGATGTCGCGGCTTCGCTCGCCTCGCGCCAACTTCACGTGGACGGCTTTCACGGGGGGCAATCGGTTGCACCATCGCGCCCCACTGCTGACTGAACAGTGCTCGAAAGCGAGATGCTTCGCTCTTGGCTGAGCCCACACTCTTGATCGTCGGCATCGACTGGGTAGTAGAAGAGCGGTCGACATTGAACGTGGGCTGGTCGAGCTTGGTGAGAATGTCCCTCCCTGCTGAGGACAATCGATGTCGAAGACATGAGCGCGTTTCGATTTGAGCGCGCTCTTCTTTCGAGAACTTCTCGTGGCAGTGGCATAGCGAATATGCAGAGGTCACCAGAGTGTCCGTCATACTGGAAGAGCCGATGGTCCGACGCAGCTGCTTCAATATCCGAGTGGAAGACCGGTAAATCCCATTCAGGGCAAAGCCTGTTCCCACGAAGTTGATGTCGGCTGGTAATAATCCTTTCAAAGCTTTGCTTCCCAAGTATGACACGCCATGAAGCACCTAGCAGCACCAAAACCGGCGGTATCATCGCGATAATCATGAAAGGGATTGGGAACACCAACATTGAAGCGACCACAATTGATGCGGCCGTTTAGCCGGTCGCCATGAACATCAATAGCAGCACGACTTGCTTCAAGGAGATGTCGATTCCTTCCATCAGGCAGCTGAGTTGACCCGTAATGGCGTTAGAAACCATTCCTCCCAAGATGGCCGCACGAATCCAAAAGCCTTAGTTTGCTCTCTACCCCTCGTTCGGGTCCTCAAGAGGCAAAGCTTCCTGCGAAATGACCAGATTAGTGATCGGCACCGGGGTGCCAATACATACCAGAAGGACGCGAAGGAACGACGTCGAGCGCGTGTACTCGTCAAGAGCAAGAAGTCGCTCGATCGAGTACTTCCCCCGGTGACTCACTTGTGTCGCAAACCAAGCACGCTTCATTTTCTTAAACCAGAGGTGTAGTGTCGCCCTTGTTCCTTGTGTCGCTTGGAAACGTGTGGGTCCTGCTTCATTAGGCACCAATGGGGTCACGCTGGTTCTCATACTTTCGACTTCACCTCTGCAACGTGGTTATATGAAGGCAGGCGTCTCCAGACTGGATAGGGCATGTGCTGCGCGCCTTTTGAAAAAAGAAGGCAATTTATTGTTACCCGAACAGCACCACAGAAAACAAAATGGATGTGTCGTCGAATACGTATGAAACGATCAGTGAAGCGATGACATTAACAAGTAGAAGTAGTTTTTTTGTAGGTCTATCCAGATAACAGAATACGGCGTCGACTTACAGCAATGCTCACCCGTTTTGCAGAAGTGAATGCAGAAGTGAACACTCAATTTGTTCGAAACGAGTAATTTAAAATACGCGCCTTCAACATTCTAATGGGTATACATGTATCGGCGGAAATACATACAGAATGTGATCCCGATTTAGACAGTGTATACATATTCGCCTACCGGACGGGGGTCCGGGGTTCGCAGTTCGAACTTTATTTTTTGGGGGGAGGGAGCGCGCAATCTTGACCTCGATTCTGTCGCGCGTCTTCATGTAGAGTGTTTGGTAGTGATCTCGATGACTTTGCGAGCTTGGCGGATGGAGCGTGCGAGCGTAGTAGTAGGGCTTGCCGGTGGTTCGTGTTGATTGACAGATAGAGCTGCATGTATAGGATAGAGACTGACTGACGTGGCATGAAATCAAAGGGAAAGCGAGGTGATGGCCGGCGGTGGCGCCGTGTGGAGGCGCGGATGTTCACGGGGGAGTCGGTATCGCGACGACCGAGATGTTGTGGATCTTGGTGTCAATCTGCACGCAATTGTTGTAGAGTCGGAGCTTCGTGGGGGTGAACATGGTCACCGCTCCCTGCGGCGGAAGGCGCGAGTCGTTGATGTCGATCTCGTAGAGCAAGGTCGTGATCAGGTACTGGTTCGTCTGCATGGCGTCATTGCGTTGGTACTCCTGGTAGTCCTGCAGGTGATGAGTTAATATGTGCAGTCATGAGATCGAAGTGCGAGCCGAGACGTACTCTGATCTGGTCTTCGAGGGGCTCGGGCGCATGTTCCTCACTGAGGTACAGGCGCAGCGAGTGCAGCAAGGTCGTATGGCCGGACTTATCGACGACCGGGACGTTGTCCGTGATGGTCCAGAGCAAGTGCGCGCGGATGCGCACGCTCGCGCGCACGTCCGCGTTGATCACGTTGTTGGTGCGGATGAAGTTTCGGACACCTGCGGATGCAACATGACGTATGCGTGAGGCTGGCCCGTGACGCAATCACAGCATGCGCGTACTGTCGATCGTCGTGAAGAGTTGCGTCGGGTACTGGTTCATGGTCTTCTTCAACTTCTTCAGCGGAGACTCGTATGGCGTGTCGGCGACGGGCTGTGGAGCGCAGGATGATCGGCTGTTAGCGAGGCGTACGCGAGCGCTGCCATCCCAAGAATCATTTGTGCGTGTACCGTGTTGCCAGCCGGGTGAGCAGCAGCAACGGGCGGCGTCTTTGCGTCCGAGTTGGCGGCCATGTTCGTGGGCGAGCTCACCAGCTCTTTCCGTCGCCGTGTGTGCGAGACGTCCACGCTGGGCTGCGTTTGCTGGACGTCGCGTTGCTTCTTGGCTAGCATCAACGTTGGACCGTGCGAGCTGGCTGGCGCGAGTTTGAGAATGAGCGGCGGGTGCTTTGGCGACGGCCGTGAGCGAGCGCATGATGTGGGAGAGGAGGGTGAGTATGCTGGCGGGAGTGTGCACGCAGCGGCTGAGCTGGGCCGTGCGTAAGCAAGCGCTTGACGTGGGACAGGAGCGTGCAACGCAAATGGTGCTGGCGCCTCTCAGTGCTTCAAGGAGCGACATTGCAAGGAAAAGTGGCCATGGTGGAGTCTGTGATCGACCGCGCGTTTGGAGCGGTCGAGATCATCGCTCACAACGTCTACCTACAGCGCCCCCAGCGCATCCTTGCGGAGGTCTGGCACTTGCCAAGGTTTGGTTCATGGTAGTTATCTGATCGATCGTGTACTGTGCAGGACGACCTTCCAATATGCAAATGCGCGGTGAGCGAGTGCGACGAGGCTGGTTGCCTTGACGATGGATGCGCCAATCGCTCGGTAGGTGAGGGATCCAGTGGCTTTGTGTTTGACAGCGTGCTGAGTGACGATTTGTAGGCGCGATATGATGTATTCGCGGCTACTGTCCGTGCGGCAGCAAGTGCGCGAACCAGCGTTTCCAGTCGGGCTCTGTTGTGCCCATTGCAGTCGTCGATTGCGGCCGCAAGGGGGTCGGCGTGCTCACGCTCGATCGGCTCGCGAACGACACGTTTATTGGCGAGTATGTTGGGGAAGTCGTGTTTGGCGCGGAGTTGCGGAGGAGGCGGCAGGTGATGAGTGTCGTTGGCTACTCGTGGTTTGGTTCGCTGACGACTGACTTGCCTCCTAGGTTTATGCCGCTCGTGGCTGCTGGTATATGATGCAGGTAGCGGGCGATGAAGTCATCGACGCAACTCGTCGGGGCGGCCTGCTGCGGTTCATGAACCACTGCTGCACCCCCAACTGTAGGATCGACAAGTGGAACGTTGGAGGCGAAGAGCGATGCGAAGTCTTCACCGCCCAAACTGTGAATGCGGGCGACGAGCTTACATTCGACTACTGCTTCGACCGCTCGGATCATGCGGTTTGTTGGCCATGGTTATGAGATGTGGGGTCATTGGTGGCGTTTGGTCTAACAAGCTACGTGGTGTGTTTGCTCCTCGTAGTTTGCCGGCCGCGGCGACCAAGCGGATGAAGCAGACGACGCTCGATCGCTTCCTGGTGTCTCGGCAAGTTCTTGACGATGACCAACAAATCTAGCAGCGCTTTTGTTTTCATGATTTTGGCATGCGTTTGATACCATTGCTGTTCTTTGCTGCTGACGTTTATAGGACTCGACTCGACCGCCATTGCGGAGCAGCGAATTTCCATGGGTCGGTACGCGGAAATCATGGTTTTGGTTTTTATGAAGGATGATCGCTGACAAAGCACCGCCGCGCCGCCTCCCTGGTTTGCTTCTTTCGCACAGGTGGATTGTCACGAGCTTTGGACAAGTTGGTTTGCTCCTTAAAGGGGCGTTGAAGCTCGCGTCTCACCCGTTTGAATGCGGGCAGACTTGAAAACGAGCGAGTGTCATGATCGCCGCCGGCACGCCAAGCTGCAGCATGCAATCGGCGGAAGAGAGAAATGCGGAACGGCGGCGCCGAAATGCCGAGGCTGCGCGCCGGTATCATGCGCGGCGGACACCTGCCGATTACGAAAGGCGCCGGCAGCGAGATCGTGTACGGTATCGAGCGACACGGGATGAGGCGGCCGGAATGACGTCGTCAACATCAGCTGGAGCACCGAGCTCTCCGGACGTCGTCGAAGTGGAGGATGAGGTCGATGTGCACTTGACAGACGCATGGGCGGATGGCGGAATCCCGCAGCTGCGGCCAGTGCCAACAGAGACCCAGGAGAGCGTGCTCAAGCGACTGCGCGGCGCATTGGCGCGTCAGGTCTGGATGAGACGGTGTGCGACGAGTGGACGCTGCGCACGAAGTGCCGCACTATCGACGTCGAAGACAGCGAGCAGGTCAGTGCGATGCGGAGACTTCTCGGCGGTCGAGACGACGACCTCTCTCCGGCGCTAGCGAGCGAGTATGATTGCTCGAGCTTGCTCCCTGAGCTTGAAGATATCTTGCTGTCCAAGAGCGGCGTCGACACGGCGAACCGCACGATGCACGTTTGCAAGCAGTGCGGCGACAGCTTGCGCAAGCAGCAGGTCCCGAAGTTGGCGATCAAGAACGGCTTTTGTATCGGTGTGCTGCCGGCCAACATGCAGCAGGCGACGCTGCCAGAGCGCGTGATGACACAGCTCGTGTCGGTGGTTGCAGTCACCAGAGTCATGCGCGGCGGAGCGCACCGCGCGATCCGTTCACATTGCCTGGCCTTCGACGCAACACCAGGGCCGCCAGCTACGTTGCTGCCGACGCCGATGCGCGGCGTCGCCTCGTATCGCGTCGTGCTGGCAGGCCCGTTCACGACGGTCCAGCAAGCGAAGATCCGGAAAATGCATCGCGTGCGGCGGCAAGTCGTCGAAGATCTACTTGGTTTCTATCAAGCTCACAATCACTTGTACGAGCACGTCGCCGTGGATTGCTCACGGCTAGTCGATGACCAAGTTCCTGAAGACGTTTTGTGCGAACAGCCCGACGCTGACATCGAGGCTGAAGATGTTGATGTCGAAGGCAGCCGCGTTGGGGCCGTCTCCGACAGCGACGCGACGGTTGCGGAGGACGAAGTCTTGCAGCGGCGTGTGGTGTTTGTGTCTGACGATCGAGAAGTTGTGGCTGGCAGCGAGCATTCTGCAACGGGCAGCCACGATGGTGGAGTCGACAGCACACATGCGACGACCGTCGAGCCATTGGCCGAGGCCTCGTCCGCGCCGCAATTCTTGGTGCGCCACTCCAGCCGGTTTTCGTCGCGCCAGAACGTGCTCTTCGTGCAAATGTTTCCCCATCTATTCCCTCATGGACGTGGTCATCCTGGCGAAGCGCGGCTGGTTCCAGTCTCGCTCGAAGCCTGCGTACGTCACTATGGAATGCTGAGCTCGCGTCGATTTGCAGAAGATGAGCT
Source organism: Phytophthora crassamura (assembly GCA_033557995.1). Taxonomy (NCBI): domain Eukaryota; phylum Oomycota; class Peronosporomycetes; order Peronosporales; family Peronosporaceae; genus Phytophthora; species Phytophthora crassamura. The sequence goes on along the minus strand of JAUCED010000005.1, from coordinate 1,474,079 downwards.
CTTCATGCTCGCTGCATTCGACCACATCTCCCTCCAGAAGATGTACATGCAGGTCGCGCTGAAGTGTAAGCGGAGCCCAGCAGTGTTCAAACCCTTCAGCGACGTCTCTGAGGTCGACCTTGCGGACGTCCTGCACCGGAAAGAGCTCCACCAGCAAGGACGGACGGCTGCGCCCCGCGGAGCCCAGTCGGCCGCCGACCGACTGCTGAACTCGGTCGAGCTGAGTGGCGGCGCGATCTGGGGCTCCGACGCAGAGCGCGTACAGTGCCGGCGGCGTGCTTTCGCCTACCAGGCGTACTACGGCCAGCCGGCACTGTTCGTCACGCTGACGCCGAACGTCGCGGAGTCTTTTGTGATGGCCCAGTACACGGGCGTGACCTCCGTCAGTACGCTCTTCGACGCCGAGCTGCAAGGGCCGCCGGGGAAGTCGGTCATGCAAAGTGCCAGCTTGCGCAATGACGTCGTCTCGGCACGCATCTTCATGCACCACATGAACGTATTTGTTGAGCACGTCCTCGGCGTGCGGCTGAGCGGCAAGCTGTTCGACGGCCTCTTCGGAGACGTGGATGCCTATTTCGGCATGGTGGAGACGCAGGGGGGCGGCACGCTGCACGCTCACTTCTTGATTTGGCTAGCGAGCGCCCCGCCCAACTCCGATGCGTTCGACCGCGCCGTCGCGACGCACGGCGCCCAGTATCTCCGCGACCTCGAGGCCTACGCCGACAGCATCGTGTCGACCTCGCTGCCGCTCGACATTGGCAGCTCACGCTGTCAGTTTTGCGGGGAGTCGTACACACAGCTTGAGCCGCTGCCGATCCCGGCCGAAGCTTATGCGAGCCCAGACCAGCGGCACGGCGGCCAGACTGCAGAGCCGCTGTTAGTTGAGTGTGCACGATGCAAGACGCACACCAGCTCCCAGCACGTGTTGCGCCGCGTCATTCTCGACAATCGCCCACCGCTGTGGCCGGCGCCACGCCGAGACCACTCCACCGCCGAGTTGCGTGAAGCGGTCACTCGCGAAGCGACGTCGCGAGGCTCTGAGGCGGCCGCAAAAAGCGTGATCTTCCGTCGCGACTGCTTCTTGGCGGGTCGTGATGACAACGTAGACGAGGAAGGGGGCCGTCTTCGAGCGCTGAATCGCGTGCCACAGCGCAGCGAGCGCTTTCATGACGACGTCTTCTGCTCCGACTCGGTCGCTCGCGCCGTGCAGACGTTTCCGCCGTCGCTTGACGAAGCGCGGTGGTCGTCGCGCGCGCTGGCCTGTGCGGTTTCGGTGTTAGTGCTCTTGGTGAACTTGCATTGGTGGTCCCACGTTGGGAGCTGTTTCAAAAATACTCGTTCTGCTGCGCATGCCGCATGCCGGTATGGATTTCCACGCCCGCGCATGGAGCAGTCGACCTGCACCGACGAAGGCGTCAGCATCGCGCGTCGCCTTGCAGGCGAGTACGTGAACGGCTTCAACTCCGTCATGATGGCCGCGTTCAAGTCAAACCACACATCCAGGTTATGATCGGCGGCGCCACCGCTCTGCTTCGCATCTACTACGCGACCAAGTACGTTACAAAGCTGCAAGCGATGATCGAGTCTGTGACGGCCGTCGCGCTCTCGGCCTTCCGACGTCGCCAGGCTCGGGAGTTGGTCGACCAATGCGCGTCCGCGGACCGCGCGAGCGTCGGGCGCAGACGCGTGGCTTCGCTTGCCTTTGCTGTCACGAATCACCGCGAGATCGCCGGTCCCCTCGCGGTTTTGTACCTTCTGCGAGGCTCGTGCTGCTACATGAGCTCTACCTGCGCACCGCTGCGGTTGAACGACATGAAGGAGCTCACGGACGACGACGAGCACTCGTGCGAGCTCGTCGCGCTGCACAACAACGATTCGGTGGCGGTTTACCGTGCAGCCTCCCTGTTAGATGACTACTGCTACCGCCTGCGCGCACTCGACCGCATCAATCTCTACGAGTTCGTGATGTGGTACTTCCGGCGCAAGCGAAGCCCGTCGGTACCCGGGCGGTCGCGCTTCCTGCCTGGGAACCCGCTGAGCAGCACGCACTGCGTCGGGAAGCACTTGGCTGCTGCCGTGCCGGTTGTGATCGGCGTCCGCATGCCATACGTGGACGCCGAGTCGCCAAGCGAGATGCTGCTGAAGCGCAGCCGCTGCGCGCTCGTACTCTTCAACCCCTTTCGTGCCGCGACCGATCTTGTCTCCGACCCGTCGAGCGACGCAGCCTGGGTCGATGCCTATCGACGCTGGGAACCCACGCGGCCAAGCTTTGTGTGCCAAATCATGGCAAACTTGGACGACTTTCACCGCGTCGAGAAGCAGGCACAAGAGGCCGCTGCAGACGAGTACGACGACCTCGATGTGTTAGGCAAGGACGACGACAACGACGACGCCACAGGGACGCGCCACGACGTCGACGCGATGGCTGACGTCGGCGAGGCGGCAGAGCAAGAGGACGACAAGTTCTGCTTGCTTTCGGAAGCTGGCGGTGACAACTGCGCCACCGGAGACGAGCTGCCCGTGTTCTTGATGTCGACGCGCGCTGACACACCCGCGGACTCGGCGGGCATGTACCGCCCATTGCTGACGCCGGTCGCTGAGACGGCCGCAAGCGCGTATGCATCGCTGCGCGAGACGCACGTACAAACGAGCGCGGCGTTTACTGTCGACGAGCTCAATCGGTACGTCGAGGAGCACTTCACCGACGCATCTGATCCGTTCGAGCACTACCATCGAGAGCGCCCGACCGACGTCATCGAGCTGCTCTCGAACGCGCTCGATCCTGCTGCCGCAACATGGGAGCCAAGCGACCGGCGACAGCAGCGACCAGACGTCAACCACTATGCAACAATCACCGAGATATCGCGAGCGTTCACGCTCAATGAGCGGCAACACGCCGCTTTTGCGATCGTCGCTTCCGCGTTGCTGCAGACGTTTCTGCTGCAAGAGCAGGCCGGGCTCGAGCTCGCGACTGCGGTTGGCACCCCCGACTCCAGCAGACGTCGTGGCCATCACGACTTTGAGGCACAGCTCCAAGACCAGCAGGTTCTCATGTTTCTTGGCGGCGCCGGTGGCACCGGCAAGAGCCGCGTTATCGACGCGATCAGTGCCTTCTGCGTGAGTTGGTACCGAGAGAGCTCGCTCGTGAAGACCGCGCTGACCGGGAAAGCAGCTACGCTCATCGGCGCGCGCACATTGGCGAGCTTCCTGGTGCGCATCGAGCACGCGATCCTAGAAAAGGCGTTCACCACGCTCGACGCGTTGGTAATCGATGAAGTCTCGATGTTATCGAAACCCGACTGGTTGAAGCTCGACAAGCTGTTGCGCCGGTACAAGCAGGTCCCCAGCGTGCCGTTCGGCGGCGTGCACATCGTGCTTGTGGGCGACTTCATGCAAATGCCGCCGGTGGGCGCCGACGCGATTTTCGTGGACCCGGCCAGCAAGCCCCGCCCGTAGACAGCCGACATTGAAGGTTTCGAGTTGTGGAGGCGGTTCCACAGTCGTCATGCTCGACGAGTCGGTGAGGTTCCGTAGCGACCCCGAGTGGGGGCAAGGATGCGCCAAGGCGCGCGTCGGCGAGTGGACGCCGGCCTTTATGGACATCATCAACAGCCGTGTCGTGCATCCGTCCGACGCCGACGTTGAAGCCGAGCTCGCGCTGCACTCGAGCGTGTTCGTCACCCCCGAGAACGCCAAGCGGCTAGCCATCAACAATGCATTTGTCGCCCAGACTGCGACGCAGCTGCCACCGCACGCGTTCCCGCTACGCATCGTCGCCAATTTCAAAGGCGCGCTGAATAATCTTAGCCGCAGCGACGTCGCCTATGTCCTCGACCTCCCCGACAACCGCTTCGGCCGCATGGCACCCTACTTGGACCTGGTGCCGGGGATGCCCGTTCAAGTAACGCAAAATGTAGGCACGGCGAAGGGCGTCGCGAACGGCACCCTGGGCACCCTCGAGAGCGTGCACTTTCCTAGCCAGCCGCCTACCACATTCCGTCTCGTTCGGGACCGAGCGACCGACACGATCGTGCAGCTCTCCAACCAGCCACCGGACTATGCGCTGCTGCGCTTGCCACGGCCGCGCGCCGTGCCGAACCGCGCGGGCATGGACGCCGAACTCTTTCCTGTGTTCTTCGACACAGAGCCGTTCAAGAAAAGCAAAATCTCGCTGCCGCCGGCACCCGACGGTCAGCGACGCTACCTCGAGGTGAGGTTGCAGCAATTCCCTTTTGTATGTGCAGTCGGATCTACCGTGTACAAAGTACAAGGCGAGACCCTCAATGCAATGGTCGTGGTCGACTGGACCTCCTCCTGCAACCTCATCAACAAGCCGCAGCAAAGTTATTTGCTCGTATCGCGCGTAACGAGCCGCAACGCATTTTACTGTCTATCTCTATTTACCGACAAGCTCGCAAAGTGGTCGAGACCACCACAAAACACTCTAGATGAAGAAGCGCGGCTCAATGAGCTCAGCTTGCGCACTCTCCTGGCGTTCCAGCGCTCGTGCCGCAACGGCCTTCCCTTGTAGTTGCACCTGCACCATCAAATGGAAATGTTAGTTCAGCCTTGCACCTCGCATGTATCTCGCGTCGTACATCTGCACGCACCGATGCCTCTGGTAGGACGCGCACGACAAGACTGAAGCAGCGCGACCACCTCCTCTGTCTGCCGCTGTATCTTCATGTTGTGCACCTGCACCAGGACATCAGTGGAAACGCATGCACGCATGCATGTTGTTGAGCCCGCCTGCGCGTCCGCACGTACCAATGCCTATGGGCTCGACGCGCAGGAACGCAGCGCGACCGCAGCGGCGCACCGACCACCTCCTTTGTCAGTTGCTGCGTCTGCATGATGTGCGCCTGCACCCCACGAGTCGACATGTTAGTTGAGCCTTGCATGCATGCATGTTGAGCCCGCCATCGCACGCCCGCACGTACCGACGTCTCAGCCGACGCCGACGTGAGACCCTTATGTCTGCCGCCGCCACTGCCTGCGCCCACCCGCTGCTTGCTTGCACCTCCCGGCCTTCGTGTTGCGCGAAGCGTGCGCTAATGTCGGTTGACGCCCGCCCTGTCACTAATGTGAGTCGTCTTAATGCCCACGACCTTTGATAACCTGCAATGAACCGTGCCAAAACGTGCACCAACCCTGCCTTGAGCTGTGACAAAACGTGCTCTATGTTGCGCGACGGGTGCGCGACGGGTGCGCGAAGGTCGTTCGATGACGCGGAAGTCCTTGCCACACCGATTCTTACGAACTGCGAAATGTGAGCCCTGATTTAGCCAGTGCACTGAAGGCGCCCAGTGTACATCGCAAATCCATAAATGTCGACGTCCACGATGGAGCCCAAGGAGCTCAAGCGGCAGGCGTCTCTGGACAAGCGCCGCCGCCGCAACCGCGAGGCCATGCAGCGCGCGCGTCAGCGGGACAAAGACCACATGCAGGCGCTGCGAACGGAGGCGCAGCGCCTCGAGGAGACGCACCGCTCGCTGCTTTCTCGCGTGGACCAGACGCTATCTCGAATTTCGGGCTTCGGTTCCCTAAATTCGCGGGTTTCCGAGCTCCAAACGCAACTTGAAAGCGCGCGAGAACAGGCCAGTCGCTTGATGAGACAGAACTTGAGTTTCCAGAAAGAAGTGGGGGAAAGAGTCAAGGGCGTAGACAGAATGGAAGGGCTATTGAAGGAAATGGCCAGAGACCAACAAGTCCAGGAAAAAGCGTATCAGCAAATTTGTCGCGAAAACCCAGCGGACTTTGGGGTGAAAGTAGGTTTTACGCTGGAAAAGGCGACGCAAGTGATCCTGACGTCGAGACAGCAGAGGAAGGAGGTGGACAAGGTCGGCTTTGCAGATACACAACGAGTTCATCTTTTCGGTTGGACGACGCAGCATCGGTTCCAGGATGAAAGACTGTATTTCTCCTTTAAGAAGGTGTTCCGGAACCGGTCGGCCATGCGGATGGCCGACCGCAACTGGGCCAATGAAATCAAGTTTGTGACGTATCGAAGCGCGTCGGAAGCGGCTACGCAGCAGTTCCATGTGAGGAAAAGCGAGAAGAGCTAGTGTGTTTGTAGTTAGTTATATGTTGACGATTTTCGCTGTTTTTTATTATTATTTTACAGGTTGTGCAGAAGTTTAATGACGACACGTATTTAATCGCCCGGGAGAAGCTGGATCCGGATAATGAAGGAAAGGTCGTGCGTCTGCTGTACCTGCGTTTCCGCCTGGTTGAGGCGAATGGCAGCTACGCAATCGTGACACAGAGCGTGCCTCAGGAGCACTCGATGTACGGAGGATCGCTGGAGAAGATATGGGCAAATGACGCCTGCATGTGGAACCATTTCGTTCCTGTGCTCGACGACAACGGCGAGGAGCACTGCGAGATTCATCTGACGGGAAGTTCGGCTATTGGCGACCCACGCAGTATGCGGACGAATGTGCTTGAGACGGTCATGGGGCTACTGCGCTGGGAGAACATTAATGTGGGCCCCACACTGTCACTGACACAAGCTTCAAAAGCGGACGACCTGAAGTCAAATGAAGCAGGAAAGTCGTCATTGCGAGTGGAATTGAGTGAGTGAGTGAATGTTTTGAGTTCCGTATCTAGCCTTCCGAGAAGCTTTCCTCGGTGAAATTAACACAGTTCACTATTGATGGTTTCCTCTTTACGCCTTCCTCGTTGAAACGGGAGCAACAGGATCGTTGAAAGCGTCCGAAATGGCTTCTAGAGCAAGTAGGGAGGCTTGCTGCTCCGACTGGATAACCGACTCCAGGCTGCCGATTTGAATCTCGACCTGGGCGATACGGTCTTCTAACCGACGACCGTCAGAGCTCACAGTCTCACTGAATTGACGCAGTACTCCCGCCTGGTTGGCGTCAAACTCGCGCTTGAATTGCGTCAGGTGGACCGAGACTGCGTTTACAACGGCATGTGGGTCCGTGGGTGTGGTGCTGGCTTGGGCGGCACGAACTCGATCCATTTCAGAGTACAACCGCTGCTCGCTCGCTTGCACTCTGCTCGAAAGTATTTCCTCTACTTGAGACTGCATCCTAGACGAGAGCGGCGTCGAAGGGGGTATCTGTGTGGTGTTGAAAGCCCCCGAGTTGTACGTGTTCGACATCTGCTGTGTGAGGGCCTCCTGGCGAATCTGTTGGAGCTGAAGAGCGACATCCGTCTGCAGCTTGGAGAGCTGAGCGCTGCCTGCTGCCACACGGTCTGTTAGCATGTCTAAGCGTGCTTCCAGCCGCGGCAATGCTCGCTCGCAAGTTTCAACTTTGGCTGCCAGGAACTGCACCTGGGATGAATTCTACACATATGTTCGAGTTAGACAAGGTTTACCAAAAGACAGGGCCAGCTATCATGCTTACCCGCTCTTGCTGCTGCGTCTCCATGCGTGAGAGGAATTGTCCGAGTCGGAGCTCAAAGTTGTGGCTCATGCACTCGATGGTCTTGCTGACGATATACTCGACATCGACGTGCTTCATGGGCAGAGGTATTACAGGCAGAACTGGTGTGTTCATGCTGGGCTCTTGCAGTGAATGAGTTTGGATGATCGCGCTCGGCTTCCTCGGTGGATCAAATGGCTCTGTGTTAAGAACGACCGACTCGTTTGGGCGAGTGAATTCGGCGTTCACGACTTGCTGTTGCCCTGACAATCGAGGGACAGGGAGGCCGGCAACAGAAGCTAGCGTGGTGCTTACGCTGGTCTTGGTCGCTCTCGCCACCTCTTTCAGTTCGTTGCTCAGCTCGAGCGCGTTCGCAAAAGTCACTGGTTTAACCATAGTGGCCTGTTCCTTGCTGCTTCGAGAAGAACTTCCTCCTCGTGGTTGACCAGAATTGGGTAGCTTTTCCACGTGTGAAGCTGCTTGGAACCGAAGACGAAGTCCTGGGAAGTTTGCTTTGGCCACTGCTGTCAGACATGCACAGCCTTCCTTGAAGCCTTTGTCGTTCGTATCTTCATCCGGCTCGTTATCCAAGTACAGCGTCTGCAAGGAGCACTGCTGGCCCGCAGTTGCTGCCTGCAAGAAACTCCGCTGTAGCAGATCCAAACTATCGGCTGAGTTGAAGCCACACGCGCATAGATCTAACTCGCGGAGTGCGCTCTTCCCGGCTTTGTCTCGGCGCCGAAACAGCGAGCGGACGAGCTCCAGTTTTCCATCCTCCGAGAGCGGGTTGCCAAGTAGACACACGGTCTCTAATGTGGCCGCGCTGCTAGCGAGCAACGTACCAACTGCACTCTCGATCGCGTTACTCGCGGCGACAAGACACCGGAGTGGAAGCTGCGTCAAGGAGCCAAACCCCGCCGAAGTGATCCCGTTCCGCGAGATATCGAGCTGCTCCAGCATTGCTGGTGGTACATCGTCTTCTTGGCCTAAAGCCACAACCATGGGATTGCCGCTGGACGCGTGGAGAAGCTTCAGTGCATCTGCGATGGCCCGCAATCCGCCGTCGCGAATGTTGTTGTCGGCTAGAAGGAGGTGGCGCAATGTTGTGCAAGCTTGAAGTGACTGGCTCAGGATGATCCCAGCCTGGCGCGGCAGCTTACAAGACGACAGCTCCAGAGTCACCAGCGACGAGGTAAACAGTGTTGACATGGCGATGAGCGACGTCATGCTCACTTGCTGGCAGCTAAAGGATGGTTAGAAGATGCAGAAGAGTGTCGCTTAGTCGGATCGCACCGCAAGTACAGCAGTAAACCGCATGAAGTCCTCACCTTTTCACTCGCAGGTGTGTCAGTCGGACACGATTTCTGGTTAGCCTTTCCGTCACCAGAGTGAAGAAGCGATCTCCAGACAGCGTGCACTTGTCCAGCGAAAAGCTTTGGCACTCGTGGCCGCAGCCGCTCAACAACAAGTCGAGCTGCTGCACACTGAGCTGATCGAGATTCAAGTTCCGAAGCTCCACGCTCTTGACATGGGCGACTGAAGTTGTCAACGCGTCCAGCACTATTTCATCAGTCTGTAGTAAGGAAAGCGCAGGCGAGGCGAGGTTAGTTATCCTTACACTATCGCCAACCAAGCTACGTAGCTAGGTCTTACATTCGTTCGCACGACACACGCCGGGGGGTCCACAGCTGCCACTTGGGCCGCTGCTTGTGCCTGGGCTTCGAACGGGGCTGCTTCATCCTCCATCGTTCCAATGCTGAAGGGAAAGACTCCACCGTCTATTATTTTGTGCGCAAAAACCTACTATGAGCGGCCATCCAAGCGACACCTGATTGAAACGATCGCTTGCCATGGGGTCCTGATACCTGTTCGTCCTTCCTCGTGTGTCGATTGCGTCCGTCGAAGATGGATCCTAGGAACCAACACTAAGCTGATCGACCACTGAGCTTCTCTTGGGAGAAGGCGAGCCGGTCGACGTAGAGCTGGTACTTCTCCTTGGCAAGTTCCTCCTTCTCGGCGACGATCGTCTGCTCTAACACGTCGAGTTGCTGCATCTTGAGTTCCATTTGTCGGAGCTGATTCTCCACAAGTTGGTTGACCAAGTCGCGCACAGGACCCGTGGCCGTGTCGTCTGCGGTCTGGTGTGCCCGCGTCGCCAGCAAGGCAACGGTCGTGGCGCTGGCGGCCTCTTCTGTGACAGCCACCAGCTCCTTCGACGGAGTTGACGACGAAACATCCTCCATCGCGACGTCTCCGTCCGCCGAGGCGTCTTCAGTCTTGACGGCGGCGGCAATTCCTGCAGCCTCCGCGCTGCTCGCAACAGCGGCAGCTGCGCTTTCAAGCGAAGTCTCGGCCTCACCTGCTTTAGCCGGAGCCGTCGAAGTCGGCGAGCCTTCAATCTTCACTCGCGCTCCTTCTGCCGCCGACGTCTCCACTGCTTTCATGGTATGAAGCTGCTTGATTGCGCCAATCGCCGCATGAGCGGCAGCCTTTGCGACGATCGGGTCGACGTCTTCCACAAGAGACAAGAGCTCCAGCACGGGGGCGTTCAGAGCCTCTCCAGCCGTAAAAGGCCGCAGTGCCCGTAGCGAATCCCCCATGCTCGTTCTCTGCTTGGCAGTCTGGCTCAGCAGCGGCATCTCCAAGAAATGCAGCAAGCACTCGTCCGCAGTCTTGGTGCCGACCTTGGAGGCGACAAAGTTCCAGTCGCAGCTGCCGTCGTCCTCTTCATTCTCGACGCCCTTGAGGCTGTTGCTCCTGGTGCTGCTCACAGCCTCCAGCAGCAAATTCCTCTCCTCCTGAGTCCATTGCGCCGCAGCCGCGGCGTTCTGCGCCACAGTCGGCATCAAGACGAAATCCGACGCGTCGTAGCCTTCCGGAAATGCGCCGCGGATGTAGCACTCTTCACAAATGCCGCTCCCCGGTCTGAGCGCAAAGCCGCCCACCGTCACTTCCCTGCCTTCATTGGCCTTCCCGTTCACAGTCATGGGCATGGCGTTGCCCACAGCAGCTCCGTTGCTCGTGAGCTTCTTCTTGGCTTCCGTCGTCAACGCAAAGAACGCATCGTCTGGCCCCCTGGCCGTTCCGCAGGCCTCACAGGCCAACGGAGCGTCCAGTCGACGAGCGTTCTCCTTCTTAGCAGCCACCAGCATAGCCACAGGCCCTTGTTCGGCATGAATCCCCCCACTGGGAGCAGCCTTCAGGGCGTAATTCGAGTGAATGGCAGGGGGCATCGCGTGCGGCGGCACGTGGAAGTTAATGAGCCCCCAGTGGGTCAGGAACTCGTGCACTCTCAGGATGGAGCAGGCGTCACCTGCCAAATTGCGGCGACAGGCCGTGGCTGTGAGGTACACGCCCGGCTGCTGACGATAGGCGTGCACCATGTAGTTGCGGTATTTGAGATAAAGCTCGGCCGTCTTGGAGGCCCCGGAGGCGAAAAACTCGGGCAGCATGCGCTTCTCGATGGGGTTGATCTTGTCCATGGCGAACCACGTGCTGCAGCGAGGCACAGCCACGGTGTCGGCGTCATCGTGGTCCGTGAGGGGGTCGGTATCTGCCGATTGCGCAGCTTGTGGGAAGGTGACGGACGTGGAAGAAGTGGGGATGGATACAGGGAACGACGGTGCAGATGAGGAGCTGGGTGGTGGTGCGGAGGACACCGTGGGGGCGGAGGTAGCTGCGCTGGAGTCGAGCGGAGTCGCCATGGTCGACGAAGCAGCAGAGGTTTTGTGGTAGTGCTTGGATGAGGCGATTTACTATTTTAGAGGTTGCTTGAGGCTGATGTGGTGTACGTAAGAGTGAGGTAAGTTGCGCCAAAAGCGCAACTGACCAATCAGTTGCCGACAAATGCATAGTGCATGTTCGTAGCAGCTTTACGCTCATCCCACGTGCACCACACCACTAACTCATCTTTGGATTTTGAACTCAAATAAGATACCTACCAGATGTAATTTAAAGATTGTTGCTTCAGTTTGATAATGTACCAACGCTGCTGTTGCGGCGTTATTTTAGCCGCCAACGAGCTGCGTAGCTTCCGTTGGTGTGATCTGGCTCGTATTCCCTGATATTTAAGAGTGTGGTGCTTCCATTAAGGCTAATCGCTGATCCAGACCTTCTTCGAAACCAAATGTGAGGCGGCCTACACTGTCCTGCATCTGATGGAAGTTGTGACGAACTGCATAGTATTGCGATCCAACTCTGATTCTCACTCCCGCTGATCACGCCAGTCGCGCTCGCAAAGAACGGCTGATCGATCGCTACCTCATTCTCGAAAATCCTCGGCAGCGCTCAAGCCATGGGCAACGTCTGTGCTCGTTCATTCGCCTCAGCCGCTTGGCATCAGCATCGTCGCACCCGCTTGGCGTTTGCTCTGGTTCTCCTGTATCTGGCCAAGAAGTTGCTGGGACCGGCGCTGCTGTCGATGCTGCTGCGTTGGCATTATGCGCGCGCGGCGGAGACGCCGCGGCTGATCTACCGCAAGACTTTGGCCAACAAGAAGCTGCTGTCGCATTGTGTCACCATGAGTACGTTGGCAATTGTCGGTCCTTGTGATCCCTGTAACTTAGCTGTCCCTCACTGCCACGCCAGCTCAAACCAAGTACTATCCCCCTTGGCGTCTATTCAACGGACATCTACAGACACTCAAGTTCGCAAAGGACAAGCGAGGACCGCAGATCAACTACAAGCGCCAGCTTCTGGACATGCCGGACGGCGGAGTCGTGTCGCTGGACTGGGCGCTACTTCCTGGACACTCACCGAATAAAGCGCGCAATGGTACGTTGCCATCATCGTGGATCGAGGAGGTGGATCCTACGCGCCGCACGGTATTGTTGCTGCCAGGGTTGACGGGCGGCAGTCCAGCGAACTACATTCGCTTCGCAATTGCTCGTTTGCATGAGGCGGGATGGCAGTGCGTGGTGCTGAATGCGCGTGGATGTGCCAATACGCCTTTGAGGACGGCCCAGCTCTACTGCACCGCCTACACGGAGGATCTGCGCTTTGTGCTGCAGCAGCTGGACGAGAAGTACGACTTCGGACACGAAGCGTTTGTCGGCGTGGGCTTCTCCATGGGCTCCAACGTCTTGGTCAAGTATCTGGGCGAAGAAGGCAACCACACGCCATTGACGGGCGCTGTGTCAGTGGGAAATCCCTTCAACCTGAGCAAGGTCTCAGAGAACCTGTCGGGCTCGCTCTTCAACAGGTTGACGTACGACAAGGCTCTCAATCGCAGCATGCGCACGCTCTTCTTCGAAACGGTACGGGGGGGGGGCTTCTTCATTGTGTTGGCTGGGTGAAAGCTAACGTTGGGCTTGGTATTTGGTCAGAGCAATGCTGCGGACATGTTCGAGGGCTACCCAGGACTCGACATGGAGGCTGTGAAGGCCTCTCGCACGGTGCGGGAGTTCGACGACACGCTGACGAGCGTGCTGTTCAATTACAAGAGCGCCGATCACTTTTACGAAGACGCGTCGTCCGACAAGAAGCTGCGTGCCGTCAAGGTGCCGCTGCTATGTATCAACGCCGAGGATGATCCTATCAGCGTGAGCTCGGCGATACCGTCTCGTGCGCTCGTGGAGTCATGCCCCAATGTCATTCTGTGCGTGACCAAGGCCGGTGGCCACTTGGCGTACTACGAGAACGACCGTCTCGATGAAGACGGAAACGTTTCTCGCCAGAAGACACCGACGATGTGGTCTGCCAAGCCCATTGCTGAGTTCGCGGAGGCAGTGCGGCTTAGCAGGGTGCCCGCAGCACATGGAGCCTAGCCTAGCGTGAATTGGTTGGGCACTGATATGGAAGTCCCTGTTTGAATACTTTAAGTAAAATTGTGAGCACGACGAATAGGAGGGCTCGCTAGGCCAACACCGAAGCACTTGAGCCTCAAGATGTCGATCCGAAAGCCCCTCAACTCCAGTCTCGGCTACTGAAGCACGGGGTTGAGTTGATGGCTTGAGTTCACCGGCTTAGAAGCACTTGCGGTGAACAATTGAAGGTCCCGACTCATCGTATTCAGACTTGGCGATCCACATCTGCTGGAACGTAGCCAGCGAAGCCAGGATGGAGCCGCCGATCCAGACCGAGTACTTGCGCTCGGGCGGCGTGATGATCTTCACTTTCATGGCCGTGGGAGCTAACTTGACCATTTCCTTCGTCATACGCTCGCCGATTCCTGGGAACATGGTCGAGCCGCCGGAAAGCACCACGTTCTGGTACAAGTCGCGGCGGATATCCACGTCACACTTCATGATTGTCGCGAAAGCGCACTCGTGGACGCCAGCGCACTCGCGGCCGATCATGAACGGGTTGAAGAGCACTTCCGGCGTGCGGAAGCGCTCATTGCCAATGACGATGACGTTGCCATCGGGCAGCTCGTAGCTCTTGTCCAGAGCCGACGAATGCGCAGCTCTCTCCATCTCGGCGTCGAAATCCATGGCCACATACGTCAACTTCTCCTTGATGTCCCGCACGATTTCGCGCTCGGCCGTCGTGGTGAACGAGTAACCTCGCTCGGTCAGGATCTTCATCATATAGTCCGTCAGGTCGCGGCCAGCCATATCCAGCCGCACAATCGCGTGAGGCAGCGCATACCCTTCGTAGATGGGCACCGTGTGCGAGACTCCGTCCCCCGAGTCCAAGACACAGCCCGTAGTGCGTCCAGAGGCGTAGAGCGACAGCACGGCCTGGATGTTCACGTACATGGCGGGCACGTTGAACGTCTCGAACATGATCTGCGTCATGCGCTCGCGGTTGGCCTTGGGGTTCAGCGGGGCCTCGGTCAGCAGCACCGGGTGCTCCTCAGGGGCCACGCGGAGCTCGTTGTAGAACGTGTGACTCCAGATCTTCTCCATGTCATCCCAGTTGGTCACGATGCCGTGCTCGATCGGGTATCTCAACGTCAGGACGCCTCGCTTGGCCTGCGCTTCATCGCCAATGTAGGCTTCTTTCTGGTTCATGCCCACCATGATGCCCAGGTGCTTGGGCATGCCCACAATGGACGGGAACACGGCGCGTGGCGCGTCATCCCCCGCGAATCCGGCTTTGCACATGCCGGAGCCGTTGTCAATCACCACAGCTTGCACTTCTTCCTCCATGATGTAATAAATCTTTGGACTTTTGCTCCCCGAGGCAAATTGCAGACTGAGAATTCGCGTGAAAACTCGCAGTGCGACAACAACAGCGACAACTTCAACTCTAACTGGCGGTTCCCAAGTTGCCTTTATGTACACCACACCACTGACAGATTGTGATCAAATTGATCGGACCAGTTGACCAAAAAGGATCGAAAAGAATCGAATCTGTGAAAATGCTGGGGGGCAGGCCGACTGGGCCCAAGAAGCTCTCGGTGGCGCAGCAGGCGCTGCTGACGCTGCACAAGATCCATGCGCGCGGCATGTTCCTTGCGGCCAACGCGTTGCTGCTGGTCGTGATATTCTACACGTCGCACCGCTTCCCGCACAAGTTTGTGCGCGTCCAGGGCGAGTACGTGGCAGTTGGCAGTGAAGATTCTTCTCTTGCTCCCGCTTTAACGACATGTTATCCGTTATGAACACTTTATCAATAGTTGCGACTCGAATTGGCTTCATGTGGACGCTCCCGAGGGCTCCGAGTCCATCTGCTGCAACAACGAGGCCGGAGGCTACGTGGACGCTCCTTGCTACAGCGGCATGGACCTCATGCCCGTGTTTGGGTCTCTGAGAGTACGTTCATCCAACTGAGATGGACATTTCCGGTTAATTAACGACTTGGTTGCACTGTAGGGAGCCTGGGCCATCCCGTTGTCCACGTTAGCCTTCAACTACGGCTCCATGATGCTGGGGTCGAACATCTCGATGCCTCGGGTCCGTGTGTACGTGCGTCGTGGACTGCTGTATGTGACGGTGATGACGCTGCGCACTGTCGTGCTGTACATGGGGCTCGGATTGATGGAGAAGCGGCTGGTGCACGTCCTCATGGGCCACTCGGATCACTCGTGCTGGTATGCGGACCTGCGTCGCGGCAAGCGCTGCCCGGCTGACTTCGACCACTCGGACCACATCGTGCTGCTAGTGAGCCACTACCTGGCCATCTCGCTGTTCGAGTGGTTTGCGCTGAGCGTTGAGAGCGCTGGACCGAGCCTAAAGCGGACGCTGCTGCACTCGTGGCTGGTGCTTCTCGGCGGCACAGCGACGTATCTGCTGTTCTTCACGGCGTCGTATTTCCACACGACTGCGGAGAACCTCGTGGGGCTGCTAATTGCCCAGGGCTGCGTGATGGCGCCGTTGATGCTGATCACCCAGGACTACTTCACCTCCACCAAGTGGCTGCGTCTCAGCAACTTCGTGCTGCCGCCGGACGACCTCAAGCGGGACAGCTAGAGGGCACGGGATGCCAAGACTGCAAGGATTAGAGGGCAAATAACTCTTTGTATTCAACGACCGTGCTGTTGATACCTCAACTGTTTTGTACTATGGTTCGTACTCGTGCCAAAACAGGCAACTCACGTCTTTCGCGCTACACCACAGCCATCACGCCGGCGGTCACGCAGAGCACGATCGCCAGCACTTGGCGTGCTGTCGATGCCAGATGCGACGGCGCCGAGCTCATCGACGAGTCGGACCCGTGTTGGCGGCTGGATTTATGTTTCTTCTTCTTCTTGCCGTGCTTCTGGATCTCCAGATCGTCCTTGCTCGCGACGCACTTATAGGTCTCGTCCTTGTCGTCCATCAAGCACAGCGAGTCGTTCGCCAGGACGTGGCCCTTGGGTGAACACGGATGCGCTCCCGTGACGGGGCAAGCACCGCTCTCGCCCAAGTCAACGTTTCCGCACTTGCTGCTGAGTTGGGCATTAGGATCCAGGCAGTAGTCTGACGCGCCCATGAGCGAGACGCGGCGGACAGACCGGCAGTCACAACCATACTCCAAGCTCGAGCTGCTGGAACCGGAACCCTGGAACCAGCTGCCACTGTCATTTCCGCTTCCCTCGCCTGAAGAGCTCTCCGAATTGTCATCGTTGCTCGCGTTACCATCGCTGTCACTGCCACTGCTGCTTCTCTCATCGTCGTCAGAGGAAGAAGAAGGGTTCGTTTGCAGTGAGCCGGAAGCCGCTGACGTCGTTGAGTTCACTTGAGTCCTCGTTGCTTGTGGTCCCATCGCCTGGGGATTGCCGAAGAATGCCGGCCCCGTCATAAATTGGCAGGCAACTTCATCCAGGTGCATCATCGCCAGGAGCAGCAGTCCAGTCAGCAGTAGCAGCCGTCGACTCAATCGACTCGACATCTCGCGGATTCAACTTGTAGCTGGAAGACGATGGAGAGACGCGGGGATTTCGATAATGAAGTGGAAGAGCTCATATGCTCAAGCTAGAACCATCCGCTCCCATCCATCGATCTAGTGCAGCAGGAGCTTCTCCATCATGACATTTCATGCGATTTTCCGAGTGATCTCCACTTCAAGTTGCCCATAGCCAGCTACGAAACAACAAGGCTGCTCGGTAGATATTCCACACGAGCTACCCAACCAAACACTCATCGTATTGCCTTAACTCGATATCATCCACAGCTCCATGAAACTAATGGCAAGTACCGTAAGGTTTGCTGCGGAGCAGCCGCCAGAGGATTAATTCGCGTACGTAGTCCCTCTCGCTCAGGGGAATACCAAATCATGTTGGTGGGGTCTCTATAAACTTACAAAAGTTTGAAATCTCCAATTTGATGGGTTCGTCGGTTGGGTCTCTAGCGAATCCGCTAAAGACCCAAACCGACGGGATCAGCCCCGCTGAAACCATCCAATTTATTTGGTGCTGGATAAAACGTACCTAAAATTGCACCTAAAATGATCTAAAAGTCCTAAAAATACCGTAATATATGTAGGTATCGCACAGTTTTTAGATCGGTTTTTAGAGCAAATTAGCCTAGTTAAGGTTGGTCTCTGCTGTTTGTACAAGTACTCCCCTGCCCCAAAACCCTTACCTGCTCGCTAGCGCTCGCTTGGCGACAGAACCCTAAGCCCGCTGCGGCGCGCAAGCGCACCTACGCTTGGTAGAACGGCAGTGCTACGTTTGACAGAGCCTTAAGCCCGCTGCGTCTCGCAAGCGTACCTACGCTTGGTCGAACGGCAGTGCTACATTTGACATAACCTTAAGCCCGCTGCGGCGCGCAAGCGCACCTACGCTTGGTAGAACGGCAGTGCTACGTGCAGGCATTGTGTCGGTTTGGACTTCAACACGCTTTCATCTCCTATGAAAAACGGAAGACTTGATTTTACTATAGAATGGTAAATTACCAGGTGGAAATTTAGACCAATTTTTAGAGCAGATTCTCCAAAGCGGGTAATTTAAATTAGGACTTTTAGATCAGTTTTAGGAACGTTTTCTCCGCTACCAATTTATTTTAATTTGTTTTATATAAACTATCGTATTCCTTATGTGCTTAACGACAGTCATATTCTCGATGGGAAAGTCATGCATAAAAGTAACGTGGGATACTTACTTGAATTTTGACTTGCTATTTGTATGCTGTCGTCAAGGACTAGGGATCCCAACGCTCAGGTCATCAACGTTTGGTAAACGGAATTAACAGAAACGTTAAGGTTGATGTTGTGAAGAGGCTCAACGTTTGTCAACCACCGACGCCCCGGTCCAGAAAAAAATGAAGCACTTTCCTTGTCTCTATTGAAATGCACCGTTATTTTAGGATCATAGCTTATAGCTGCATTCACCAACATCATGATGGAAGGCTTGCTGCCTCCCGACACCGTATCAGGCACCGACGCCAGCCAAACACCTCTATCCACTCCAGTCCGACAACGGCCATCATCGTCACGAGGAATGCGTACTGCTACTCCAGTTCAAAAGACGACGCGATCAACAACGCCGCGGACTCCACCGGGATCACGGTTTTCGCAACGATCTTCGCCCCCTCGACGATCACCTAGGCTTCGCACGTCTCGACAGTTCTTCGTCTCGAATCCACGCAGAGCCTCTCCCTGAACGTATCCAACAACCACAGGTTACTTTCAAGATCTGGCGCCCCCACAAACCCGAACGATGGCAGTTCATCTTGCTGGTCCCCCATGAACATTCTGCGCACTTACCTGCAACAGAGCTGACCTCTAAAGACGCAGGGTCAGCATGTTGCACGAAGTGCAGCTGCAAAGTGACGTATTCGCATGGCTCGACGACGGCTGTAAAGGTGCACATGGAGAAGTATCACATGGAGGTTTTGCTAAAAGCAAAGCAAGATCAAACCGAGGCGAAGGCGAGTTCATTCGCTACATTACAGAGGTGTTGGGCGGTATTATCTTGGATATTCCTGGCGCCACACAGCTGCGTGCAGACATCTCACGTATTGCTGCAGAGTTGCGAGCATCATTGAGGGCTCAAGTTCAGTTTAGCTGCCTGTACTATTGTATCACCACCGACATCTGAACCAGTCGCAGGGCCCAGAGCTACATGGCGCTTACTCTCCATTACGTCGACGAAACCTTTACGATGTGCAGATGGACACTGGAGGTTGAAGCTTTTCCAGGCATGCACACTGGCGTTGCTATCGCCCGTGGCTTGGAAGAAATGATGGAGCGATGGGACCTGCGTCCCGAGATGTGTATGCTGCTTGTCCGCGACGGTGCTGCAAATGCCGTGCTTGGGAGTGATCTTTTGGGCGTGAAGAACATGTCCTGCATTGCCCATTCCCTTCACCTAGTCCTTGGCGGCGCTCTAGCGCGACATAAGACAACCGTCGCACTTATTGCGGCTGCTGATGCAGTGTCTGGTGGCGACCAGGATGCAGCCGGATTCGTGTCTGCCCACGCTCCCGATGACAGAAAAGTTGGACAAGCGTCTACGCTAGAGCAAGAAGCATCAATCAACGAGCTAGAAGCTTTAGTTGGGGCTCGCTCGCCGGAACCGGGCATCAACTTGCACTAGCGCAAGTCCGTGGAGTTGTTCAGAGGTTTCGCTCTCTTTCTACGTACTTCCACAAGTCTGCAAAGGCAACAAACCGCCTCGATGAGATCCAGGTCAAGGAGTGGAAACGATCTGCTCTTCACTTGATCACCGACTGCCCGACCCGCTGGAACTCCTGCCGGGATATGCTTGCGCGTTTAATTGAGCTGGAAGCCCCCTTGGATAGTTTTTTCGCGTACCTCGAAACGGCTGAAGGAAAGAAGGAGTTTAAGGATCTGGATCAAGAGAAGTTCCCAAAGCCAAATGAATGGTTTGCGATTAAGTGCTTAGTTACTCTACTAGATCCGATAGCAGCTGTGACGAAGGTGCTCGGAGGGTGCTATTATCCTACTTTAGCGTTGGCGTTCCCCATGTTGCGTCGAGTCAAGAAAATGTTGGGAGACCCAGCAATATTCTCCAAACAGGCAGCACTAGTCGGATGCCAGGAGTTTCAAGCAGACGTATTGAACATGATGCACAAAGCACGTCGTGCCATCCTGGAACTCTTCAAACAGCGCTTTTCGGGAATGGATATTTCGATTTGGTTTGGATTTCGTTTCTAGATCCACGCTTTCACAAAATGAAGTTGCTGAAGCAAGACGAGATTGATCTCGCTAAGTAGTGTCTACTGGACGCAGCAGCAACGGCCGCTTGCAACTCGCCGGATCTTTCATCGACAGCCGGGCATGATTCCAGTAGCTCAGTTTCCTATCGATCTCCGAGTGATGATACCGAAAGTGTGTGGGATGACTTGTTGGGATCGGACAGCGAAGACGAGAGCTCGCCTGCCAGTGACGACCCGAACTTTCAAAGTGTGCGTCTCAGTTGTTCCAACGAGTTCGTAGCTTACCTCGAAGCTGCAAAGTCTGTCCCCAAAAATCAAGATCCGCTCGTTTGGTGGTCTGTAAATGGCCATAACTATCCAAAGCTAGCCTTACTCGCGGGGAAGTGGCTGGGGTGCGTTGCTACGTCGGTGCCATCAGAACGAGCGTTCTCTACCGCGGGTAA
Source organism: Phytophthora crassamura (assembly GCA_033557995.1). Taxonomy (NCBI): domain Eukaryota; phylum Oomycota; class Peronosporomycetes; order Peronosporales; family Peronosporaceae; genus Phytophthora; species Phytophthora crassamura. The sequence continues at coordinate 1,453,763 of JAUCED010000005.1, read as the reverse complement.
TACAGTCACAGCGAAGCGATGTCAGATGGATGTGAGTCTGGTGCGCGACTTAGTATTTATTGCAGAAAACTCCGCTGGTCATAAGAAAGAATAAACGTGTGCAGTCATTTCGTGCTTCACTCTGAACGAACTCCATTTCACTGTCAACGATGATTCTTAGATTGGGTTCGTGTTAATTCTCCATCGGTAGAATTGCAGAACGAAAGCAGCACCCGGAAACTTCATCCTCGATGAAATCGCCATTGCTATCCACAATCTGTTCACTGAGCATCGTCAACTTCCTTGGATGCCGCTCACCCACTTATCGAAGATCGGGTCCATCAGGTACGGATTAGACCTTGGTGTCTCCGCTGGTACTGGAGATGGTGGCAGTTAGAGGCGTGAACATGCCACTGCGCAGCTACACAGCCCTCACACGGAGCGGAAAGCACTGGGAAAATGAACGGCAAAGCCTACGCACGCACTGTCCGTGCTGCTCGCAGATCACCGAAGACACGTGCACGTACGAGTGCCGCATGCAGCACACGCGGCGTCGTAGCGCGGTTATGAAGATGGGCAGAGCGGGTATGTCCACGTCGAACGTCCCATCCGCCTTGGAGTGACCCCGGAACACGATGCTCGTTGTACTGCGAAAGGTTCGTCTGGGACGTCAGCCCACCGCTCTGCGGCTGCAGCCATGACAGTAACGCGGTCGAGTACATGATCGCCATGAGCTTGATCAAATGCGCGGCGGTTTTGTTCGCTTCGTCGAAGTCCGTCGTGGCCTTGGGTGCCTTGTTGTAGCTGGTACTAGTAGTATCGACCATCTTGCTTCACTTCCTTGGACTCGCGTGAGTGGGTGTCGGTGGTGCTGCAGGAAATGCAAAGTGAGCGGCACGCGGGCACTTCGACAGCGGTCTGCGGTTGCTCCACCTCCACCACAGCCTTTAGCACCTCGGTCCAATGAGCCGAACGTGAAGCTCTTCTTGTGCGATCCCTCGAACAAGTGGATCGTGGTCATACCACCGTTGCTGAACGCGATGTCAACCCATGCCCGAGCTGTAGACTTTGGCGCAGCGACACCACCGCTGTGAGCCACAGCGCACTGTTGCTCTTCCTGCTGGAGACACCAGGCTTCGTCTTGTCATTTGCCGTCGGAGGTTTCACCTTTTGAACTTATAATTTAAGTTTCAAAGTAACTGCTGATGAACGTTTTCATCAACCTCAACCTTTGATTTTAACGTTCAGCTCAACTCTGAGGTTGAGTTAAACGTTGGCAGGCCTAGCACACACCGACTATCGCTGCTGCGGAGAAGCCGTAGACCTTCCAGCCAGGACGGCAGCGCTGCTGCTGCTGCACGTCATACGGTCGGAGACGCTCAAGGAGGAAAGGTGTTGTCCCAGATGGTGCTGACTCCGCTCGCGCGACGCTGACGAAGGCTTTCCGGCGTCCTGGTGCCCAGGATGATCTGCTGAGGTGGATGTATGGGGACACGCACACGCTGGTTGGCGCGACCAACGCTCTCGTGCTCTTCTTCGTCACCTCCATCGACGCCGTGCTCGCCGTTATGGAGGATCTACGCTGCTTCGAGGCTGCAACCTGCGCAACACGGGCAACGACACCAAGATCATGCAGAGTGCGAGCTCGGCGCCGTTCAAGTGGAGCGACCTGATGATGCACATCAACCGCACGTCCTTGACAAGGACACAAACTACACTGTATCAAAAATTATCGTCTATGATTGGCTAATACGTGTTGTCAGTACAATGACTGCACGTCGCTAAGCACATAAGGAATACAGTAGACCGTCTGCGACATAGGCTGGGAACACGCTATTTTTTTGCTGTTACAATTGCGGTCTGCCGAAGCAATGCCGACATGTTACACGAATGTTGACCCAGGTTACACTTACGCAGTACCGTGGAACTAGATCGTCTGCGACTTAGCTGGGAACACGCAGTTTTTTTGCTGGTACTTGCCCTGCCGAAGCAATGCCGACATGTTACGCGAATGCTGACCCAGGTTACGCTTACGCAGTACGGTGGAATTAATCTTGGGTGGGCTGTCTACAGCCTCTAACGAGGTGTTCCAGTATTAAGAGGTATCCATATTATGGATAGATACCCCCGGTTATTGTGCTCGCCATGCTTTTTGTCCTGATTTCAATCACAAATCAGCTATCAAAGTGTTGTGATGCCTAAGGCGGACCTCTCGGGAACCCATTAATAGGAAACAGAATTAAAGATCATATGTGAGTCGTAGCAACCAGCAGCTCTGCCTTTGCGACTAGCTGCTCGAAGTCCTATCTGTCTAAATGCATTATATATGACACGGATATTTTATTCGTCTTGCTTGGCCGATCTCGCTGACCTTCAATGCAACATTCGCTCGTGCCGATGCCTACGCGAGCGATATATATGCCTTGTAATGCCCACGTCGGCCTGGACTTTCCCAGGGGATTATAAATAAATCGACCATTACTGCTAGCGCAAATCGGGGCTACTCGTCCTAATAATGAGTAGGTTGGCGTATATAATATAAATCGATCGTTTTATTGGAGTATTTAGAAGCGAAACAGGCAAAATTGGTGGTGAGCACAATAAATCCAAACGCCCTGTATACCTGCCCATATACAATCATGTTTTTGAAACTATGTTTGGCCATGTTTTGTAATTCATAATTTAACTTGCAATTTTATTTTGCAAAATGTGACCATTTCTGTCACATTCGCTCAAGCGAGAAGCCTCGCTCCCGCACAAGCCCCCATCCAACGGCGCAGAGAAGGCCACGTATCCCCGCTCCACGTCGCCGCCACAAGCGTCTCTCGGGGGCAGCTAAGGAGCTCCCATTTTCGGAGCACCTATAGACTATAGTCTACTGGCGATCAGTACGCCTTGCTCTGTCGGTTTATTCTTTTGTGGTATTGCAGTACACACAAAAACGTTAGATGTGGTTCCCTTAGCAACAAACACAACAACAGTGACGAAGTATGCGCTTGTTGGCCTGCGGAGTTGCCCCAGCGGTACAACCCTTCCGGACAATAGATGTCTCGCTTCCGCTGACACCAGGCAACCAAGCCAGTCACACCAGAGGTCAGCTGAGCTCACTGCCTCTTGTTCAAACCCCGTGACCTCCGCCAAAGGACGGACGACGGCGTGTTAACGCTTTTACGGGTCACCGTGAGCAAAGTCTTGTCGGCTAAAAGTGTAATGGCACCCGGGCTTATCCGACGTACCGACCCGCTGAGTAGCGGCGTTTTCCAAACGCACGAAGTGAGACTTGCCCTTCCTCGGGCCGACTTGTTCTCTTGGCGCTACCAGGCGGTCGATTCCTACAAGCTATCCCTCTCGGGTTCGACAAAAGACGTAATCCAGCCCACACAGGGACTCACCGGAAGTGTACGCTGTTCTTGGACTTGTAAGGTTCTGCTCTGTTAGTTGTTATCTCTGTAGGGCTGCAAAGGGCTCTATCTTCTCCTTCATATGTTCTATACAAATATCTAATGAAATCAAGTCGTTTCGGATCTCAGCGACCCCTCACAAAGATCCAAGCGTAACCACTCAAATCCAACAGCCAGCTGAGTCCATCCCGACGAGTAGCCGAGTCGCTCGCTGACTCTGAATCCATAGTCAGCTGAGACCGTTCCGCCGAGATAGCACCGTCGACCATTGGTCGTAAGAGCTGGTAGCTGAATCGGTCGGGTGCGAATAGTCGAGTTGAGTAGGTTCCGCAAAACGTGGTGTTCACTACACCACAACTGCTCCGGCCATGATACGAGCCCGGCTGGTGAGTCTTACGGCCCAACTGGTGCATCGATTGACCAGTCTCTTCCCGTCAATTGGTGATCAACACTCCCACCATCGAATTCCCCAAACCTCGACCGGACTCAGCGTCTCTGCATCGCTTCTTGTCGTGCGCCGAGAAGGTGAGCACTAGCCCGGTTGTGCTGTTCAGTGCGCTGACGTATTGTTGCTGCCTGCTTTGCCCAGAATGTCGCACATCCCGCCGCACAGCTCTAGTACTTCGGTCGGTGGGTCTGAAGAGGCCTCGGCCGAACAAGGTCCTCCGCAAGTGGCCTCGATGTCGGCTCCGCCGTCCACCTCAGCTCTCCTGTTGGTGGTGCTGGCAAGCCGGAAGGCAAGGAGACCTCGACCGATGTTGATCGCCGAGAAACGTCCGCCTGACCCGCCGATAATGCCGACTCGGTGTTGAAGGTACTCTGCCCACTTGCAGTCGCATGTTTCCGCTGAGTTGGGCTGACCTTTCTCTGATCATGCCGGTTACTCCGCACGTTGGGCCAGCGCTCACGTTCACACCCGACAGCTCAAGCGGATTGGCATCGTCCATTCAGATTGCCGCAGGCCCAAGGTTCCCCAATGCCGTCCTTTCGAGCGACCTGAGGAGCTCGATGAGTTCTTTGAGCGGCTGTCTCCTCGTCCCGAATGGACTCTGTCGCCTCAGGGTCTGTGGCCAGTGGAACGCTTGTGCGGGGAGGCGCTTGGCGACGGCAGCGGGGGCTGGAGTGTCGGGGGCTTGCGCGGGCGGCGGATGCTGTATGTGGCAGTGGCATTGTCGGCGAGACTCGCGAACCTGATGAGCACGTGACTGAAGCCGCGCTCAAAGTACCGTGTACGTTGTACCTGTCGAAGGTGCCTCAACGTCAGCGCCAAAGCGAAAGCGGGTCAGACCGGAAAACTCAAGGAACAAACCAGAGACTATGAACGACAGCGAGCCTACACGAAAGAGCGGTCGGCCTGCAAAACCCAAAAAGCACCGAAGCGCAGCCTTGTCCAGACACTGGGGCATGCCCAAGACGATGCGTCTCGCGCGACGTAATCGAGCTTTGCATTGGCACAGAGAGCATCATCCCCAGGAGCCACCTCGGTCACTAGCACCCCTGCGATAGATACTGCCGAAGCCGAGGATAGTGTGCCCTCATCGCGTGCCGGTACCGTGCAACAGCCTGGCTCACCGGCGACTCCATCAACTGGAACGCCTCGAAACAGTCCGGCCAGACCACCGCTCATTCCGGGGTTGTACGTTGACACACTGGTGGCATTTTCACCAGAGAAGGAGGGCTGGACGAAACGGAAGAAAACCAAGGAAACGTATGCGGGTGTGAGAAGTGCTTATCTTGTCGGGCGCCTGTGTCGTATCACCAAAGGAGCGATGTTTCAGGTGCAGTGGCTTGAATCGCAGTACCAGCGGAAATATGAGCACTTAAACCTCAGCATGATTCAGCGCGGGAACGCTAACTACCGATCCTTGCATGACAGATCTTCATGGGCCACCTCTGTGCGGTCGACGATGGAGAACAAATTCAAGTGGAGGGTAGCATGGATGAAATGGAGGAGTGCATGGGGATGTTTGATATACCGACGGAGCTTCCAACAACGCTAGCAAAGGCTGAGGCCATCAAGAATATGCGTTTCGAGCCTGGTGCGCAGAGCGAGGAACCCGAAGACTTGTTTCGGCACCCAATCGGCAGTACTACGACATACATCCTTTCTCAGTTCAAGCATCTTTTTGAGCACTCAGCTTCAGCAAGCTTCTCGGCGTACATCCCGGAATCATTTTGTCAGCAAGTTGTTGGAGAAACTAACATATATGCCCGTGTTCATGGATGCACTTGCGAAACCTTTTGCTCTGGACGAGATCATGACATTTCTCGGGGTGCTGTTCTACATGGAGCTAGTGGATTAAAGGCGAGTACATCAAATACTAGGGAGGACAGGTGAAAACGGAAAATTTCGGAGGAACCTCCGTCAGCCTTGATGCCGTCATGCCTATTCGTCGGTTCAAGCAGCTTCGTCAGGCATCTGCTTCCAGTGCGTTGAAGTGAACATCACAAATCACGACCAGGCAGCTAGAATCAGACCTCTTCTCAATCTGCTCAAAACGACAGGCCCCAAGTATGTGGTGGTTGCAGGTTGAACTTCATTCAAAAAGCACCTGTTCACAACGAAAGGGTTAAGGGCATCCTCTCCAGCACATGCTGCACTTGGGTTCCTATTCGAAGAAGGTAGACAAGGAGCAGTACACACTCTTCATCGACAAGAACAGCGGTGCGTACGCCCATTGCTCGAGACCAACTTTCCCGGAATTTCGATCGAAACGTTCGACCGAAAGAGCCCTGAGCTCGATGAGAAGCACCAGGTGATCTGGGCCACATAATTCCTTTCCATCGGAACGGCCAGCATTGTAGGTCATCTACACAATGCATAATTTTGCCAGTGACACCACATAGACCACCGGGAGAATACAGACTACATGTATAGCGAGAGAACGAGACGGTTGAGGATACCGCTAACATTTGCTGTAGTCTGTTTATTTTTTTGCATACCCGTAGGCTGTGCTTCACTACGGATAGCTTGTCGATCTTAGTTGTTCTTGATGTGCGAGTTAAACATGCATATGGCTGGCCTGCTTGTGTGTGGGAGCTCCGAAAATGGGAGCTCCGTAGCTGCCCCCGCGTCTCTCCTCGTCATTACCCCATCCCGCAATTTACCGACGCAGCTAAGGAACGTGTCGCCGCAATATTGCAGCACACAGTCGCACCCAGAAGCTGAATCGAGCCACGCCACGAGGTACGCTAGGCGCTGTATGAAGATCAGTGGTCTCCGTAACCTAATCTTGCTTATGTTTGTACTTTTGCAGGTCTTTCAGACAGCAGTCGCTTCTGATTATCACCGCTCCACGTGTACGCTTCTGATATCATGTGTATGTGGAGACGCATGGTGGCGGGTTGGGTACTGCCAGGTTTCTAACTGTGTTTCCACCACGCGTGACCTATGTTATTGCCATATTTTGTTATACACTCACAATGATATAGCAAAAGGATGGTTCGTACAAGAAGACCGGGGCTATCCTGCGAGCCATGAGAGAAAGAAGGAAAAGGAGGCAGAGCGTAGACGAGGACGAAGGCGATCCAATAGAGACATCCAGCTCCGTCGCTAATGGCGACGATTCCCCGCGCTCAAGATACACGATCGACGACTCGTGACGAGGCGTCAACAGGGAATGAGGCAGAACAAGATGAGGAAAAAGATGCTCGGGCGAAAAGAACAACAAAAAGAAAAAAAGATAGCCGATCGAGAAGAACAAGGAGAGACTTGAGAGCAACTTCGCAACTTTCCAGTAACATACGATTCAATATCACCCTGCCCTACCTCTAAAATCCTTGCGGGGACAGGGTGTATGCCGAGGTTTGACACGCCGCGAGAAGACACCGCTCCGCACGTCGATGCTAAACCTCTCTGGTCAAGCCCGTTAGGCTTCACCGTTTCAGCTCTACGCGCTGTGGTTGCTCGCGCCGGCCGCAGGCCGGTGACTTTGGTGGTTAGGGCAATTGTGTTCGTTTATGCAATCCAGTTGGTGACCCAAGACAATTCCTTTTAGTATAGAGCTGGAATGCTGATGTCGTAAACTGTGGGGTTTTTCTGTATCTATCGGATATTTCCGTCGTTGTCTCTATCAAGTCCGTTTTAGGTAATCAAAATGATATCATATTTGAAAGGGCACGCATGATTCACTAAAACTAGACGTAGGATAGATCTATTTTCCGTTTCTCTATTCTGAGAGGAGAAGAAGACCACAGTTTCGGTGGTATTCACCATAAGTAGAGCTCCTGGAGGCATGCGCATGCAGTACCGCAACGCATACTTGGCTCACAGGGGCTAATAAAACATATGCTATCTTGAGTTTAGCCGAATAGCATCAAAAGCTGCTCGGAGATGTAGTAGTTGTCGGAGTTGATAATGCGAGCGGTGCCATACACAGGTCGAACTACCTCCAGAACGCACTGCCGCATTGACGAGGAAACGCTTGAGTTTCCGCTTGCATCGTGACGCCTGCAAGCCGCTCGGTCACGTCGCGCTGGCAGTGCAGCCGAAACTTGATCGAGATCCAAGTGGCTGAACAGCACAGCATGTACAGGCGAAAATGGTACTTCCCCTGTTGGCCTCATAGGGTTGTACACAATCAGCGGCTTGCCGTACTTCGACCTGCATGTGACGCTTGCTTCGTCGAGAGCTAGGTTCCGTCCTGGAGCACACGTTTGTAAACGCCAATCGCATCGCTTGCTTAATTCCCTACCGCTCGAAATTTTGCAGACTGTGACGCACACCACTAAAATAAATACATTTAAGTGCGAATTTGTACAGTTAACCATTCGCGGTAGAATGGGCGCAAAATTCGCCCTTTACAGGTTTTCCAAAACACGGTGCGAAAGCACCCCCCTCAAATTTGTGCCCTTTTGCACACGTCCAACCATTAATGCACCTCCTTTTATAACAAATCATTAACAGTACAATGCGTAATCATGAAGCCATACAAAAAATCGAGTTGAGTCAACAGGATGCTCCAGGAAATCGCTGAAGGTACTATGTTGGAAGCGATATGCAAAACGAGTAACGTGATTTTCTTAAAGGGCGAATTTTGTGCCCTTTTAGGCCCAAATTACTTAAGCTTGTATAGTTTAGTCAAGGGACTCGCGAAAGGGTTACGCCACGCCTGGAACGAAGCAACCCGAACCTTGGTTCGCGAGGTTTTGCCTAAAACCCCGCGAAGCGTGTTCGCGGCAGTTTGGAGGTTCTCTGAGACGTTGGCTGAACTGCGCGAACACACGAAACGATGCGAAGCAGGTTCGTTTAGAAATGATCTCATTCGTCAAAGTACTCGGATGGGTCGCGGCTTTTGAAGATACGAGAACTGAGCAAGTTGCGTAAGCAATAATGATGCATGCCCTGACTGCAATCGCCAATTGGGACGGCGTACTGGTTCCCCATGGCGACCTCAATAATCACAGCGCCCTAGCTGAACAACCGACTTCTTCCGTTCACCGTCGACGACACGTACTGCTACAAGAGGACGTATTTGCGCTGGACAACCAACTTGTTGCAACCACAGAAGCTCGAATAACATATATATGATGGACGCTACACAGCAACGACCTCAAGAGCATATCCTTGCTATAGAGAAACGTGTGCAGCACTTTGTTAGTATGACGCTCGAGCATCTTCAATCCCCAGTTGTCAGCATCGAGCATCAAATTCAAGAACGACTTGATCATTAATTGGAAGCATCACTGAATAACGTTGAATCTACTGTTCAAGCAGCAATAGACAGTGCATCATCGCACTTTTCCAAGAAATTAACGATAGGTCATGTAATGAGGTCAACGCAACAGCAACCGCGTTGGAAGCTAGAGTCCAAGCTAGACTCGACCAAGCCTTGCAAAAGCAGAATCAGCCCTATCGGCTTCGGTGGCGAAGATTGAAGAAAAAACACAAAAAATCAAGCGATCTTTAGAAACAAATGCAAGATGACATCAATGCCAACAATGTTGCGCTAGAGAGCAAGGTGTAAAAATGCTAGAAGCCTCACTGACCCAACAACTCGCAGATTACGACCGTCAAGCTGCTAAGGTTATCGCCGATATGGAGCAACACGTTTTGCGTGTTCAACAGTAAACGTTTGTTCGAGCCGAAGCTGCTTTTCAAACGCACATGCAACTATTATAATCCAAGGTGGACGTGAGGATGAGGCACGAGTTTGAAAACCTTGCTGAGCACGTCAAAATGTAGCACGAGGCGGAAATACTCGGAGCTCAATTGCGGGAAACAATTCACCCCTCGTGCTGGAAGGAGTCACGCAACTCCGTCAAGCTCTCGCCACGTGGAGCCTGCCCAGATCACTTTGTCCCGGATGTCAGTTGCGCTACCCTGCAGCCCAAGCCACAAACCGCACTGCACCTGAACATGATCAAGCAAATAATGCAGATGCACGCAGAGTGCTCAAGGCGATCAATCTGCATCGAAGCAAACCAGACGAGTGCGTTGAAGGAAAGGTTGATATCACTGTACTGCTTTAGTCTGCACATCGACGTGCCTATAAGATGTTCTGACTTCATTATCTATTGTTATGAAGGCCACAGCACTGACAAGAACGACGAAGCAATGACAATCGCGAGCGAGGGTGCACTGCAAAGCGCACACCGGGAGGCTATATACGCAATAAAAAACGCGTTGAACGGCGAACTAAGAATCTTCGTGGAAGAGCCCACAAGAAGGCCTAGTGGTATGGATAGCAGATACAAGAGTGAGCCAGCGTCGTAGGCTTTCATGGCTGCTAACTAAAACATGTCAAGCGATGTTGAAGAACCGGCGCTCTTGCGAATTAAGGTTACGACTTAGTTCTTGAGTTCCCGCACGGCCTCGCTCTCAATTCCTGTGTAGTTGTCTGCTTCAGCACATCACTGGTAAGTAAAGGCCACTTCGATGCTGTCAGCTTTGAGAAGACGTTGCGCAGCTTAGCAACAACGCTGTTTCCCACTAATGGGTTCACCAGAGATTGAATTTAAAAAAATAACGAGTGTTAGCCGACGTTGGTTTAACTGTCCTTCTTCTCTACCTGTGCTGCTAAAGCTCGACCGAGAACCTGGATGAAAACCGTGCTAGAACAGCTTCCCAGTCGCTCTCGAACATTGTCACCTAATCCGAGGGCTCGAGGTCGATCGCGACGTTGCTTGGAACTGCGACTCAACTTGTCCATCTTCAAGACACTTGGGAGGAATCGTATTCTCTTCCCAACGCTGAAGCTCCAAATCTACGCGACTCTCGTGAAGCGTGAGCGGGGCAATCGGATATCCGGAGACTGATATGTCTCTGCTACGAGATCCATCGTACTTTCATCGAACACAGGTGCTGCAGCTTGGGCTCTACCGTCGACACCAAGGTTGGAATAATCACCTTGGTTGGTGCCGAGGGGAGACGGCAAGCTCAACATAATTAGTCGAACCTGTCTCGCAACAGTCCTGATCACAATGGCAACGTTCCGCTCGATGACCGAAGGCTGAAGATGCTGTTGGTTCCCGCATGTCCATCGACAGCAGCTGATTGGAGTTTTTAACGTTTGGATGGAGCATCATTTACATTTCCCCCCAAAAATATACGAGCAAGACTTCATCGTGTTACGGTCCGTGTAGCGCTTGAATATGTTCTTGTGGAAGACATCATGTAGCAACTCGCGCGCATTGCTGATAATCGGATTAAGCTATGTCGGGTGGAACGACGTTGGATTGCCACGGGTGGAGTCATATTTCGGTAGATGCTTAGCAGCGTTCAGGGCCGTCGAGAACAACTTGAACGCAGCCAATAGAACTTCAACTTGGTTGGGCAACTCACGTTAACTCTTCTTGTTGAGGAACGTGGTGGTTATCAAGATAGCAACGAGTTGCTCAATCAGTGCCTTGTCGTCGGCAAGAGGAAATGGGTCTGTGGTTGGCTTCCTATCGCGCTGGGACTTCCTCTTGCGCACTCGTAAAATATCTCCAGCGCGGGCCAGTGCTTGATGATGCGTTCCAGTACACGTGTCAGGCCCATGAATCGATGTGGCTTATAGTCAACCAGCTTTTCGCCTTTACAAGCTGGAGTAGTTGTGTCAGCTGCTCATAGAGATCCCCCATACTACTGACCGTCTTAACCTGAAAGGTAGTCTGTGTCACTCGTCATAGCAGCGCGAGGACGTCGGGGTTATTGGACTTCGTTAGATCACCCGTCTGGCCAAATGCAGTCTTGGTAGCAGCATTCGTTAGGTGTGGAATGCACCACTCCAACTTGAGCTTGAATCCTGAACGCATCATACGCTTCATGTCCGAGCCGCCACCGCTGGTAGCATCATAGAAATCGCGCTCACTTAATTGAAGCCCTCCAGCACTCTATTTTCCATCGCTTGAATCGCCCACATATACCTGCGACACGCTCGCCGTACGTCGGCTGGAAATGACGTGTTCCGAGAAAAATGGAGAGCAGCTGAAAGCTGTGGTCGATCAGATACACTCTTAAACCTTAAAATCCGTGCTCAAGTGCTTCGCAATCCAAAAATCGGTGACCATGGTCAAGCCGACTACTCCATCCACCAAAATTTCCAGGATAAACTTCGCCACTTCGGCCTTGCCGGATGCGTAGAGCTCAATCACTGCGTGCGTGATTTTGTGCCGATTGACAACCGTTTTGAAGTCTTCCTTGGTGACGACTGCTTTGAGTTCCTCGGATTCTTCCCACTCACCCAGAACAAAGGGGATGTTGTTGTTGACAACCAGCAACGTTTGTAGCAGCAAGCTAATGTGTAACGATTACATCGAATAGTGTGATGCACACAAGCTAGGTGCCACACATAAGTGGCTTCCACACATATGTTATGTGGGTCACCCCAGATAGGAGTGGGTGGCTCGCAGCCACTGGATATGCATTTGACTAGGCTCTACTATGATAGATAGTGAGTCCTATACATACAAACAACAGGCGGCTCTGCCGCGATAAACAACAATACATTCAGTTCACATTTGAAGCCTAAGAGTTCACTAGCCTTGTTTAAGGTACTTCTGTCTCTTGGAGTCCTTAATTAGCTATATTAAGGTACTCGAGCAAACTCTCGTATAGAGTTTGCTAGCTATCAATATTACTAGAGACTCTCTGAGTCTGTGTCTTCCTCTGACGCTAAAGCTACGGCAGCCCCGCTGCACTTGGTAGCACTTGTAGTCAATCCGACACCTGAGTCTTACGACTGTCCCTCTGTGAGGATGCAGCAATTTGCCCACTTACCCCCGAACCAACAGGACGGGCTTAATAAGCTGATGTCCTTGATCGGCCCGGAAGGTGTGGCCCATCTTGCTTCGCAAGGCCCCGACGCGGTGAACGCGCGTCTGGAGGCGTTTTCTCAGTATGAGAATGCTCTGTTGGAGCACGTCCAGCAGAAGATGACTGCGGCCGCGGCGTCTGTGACGCCTAGGCCTGCATCGGACGATGCTCCACGAGCTAAACCGCTCATGGTGAGCGTCAAGACCTTCGAGGGCAAAGAAGGCGAAAGCCTTTTGCTCTGGATCAGAGAGGTCGAAATGGCCATGGCGTCCGCCATGCTCAAGACCAAGCAGCAGCGCGTGGCGCTTGCGATCTCCAAGCTCGGTGGCCGAGCGCGAGAGTGGGCCCTGACGTGTGGCACGTCTGTGGACACTGCGTTCCCTTCTTGGGATCAGCTGAAGGCCCAGCTTTCGCGAGTGTTCTCGCCGCCTAATCAGGCGTATCGCGTGAGGTCACGCTTCCTGTCTACCCGTCAGGGTAAGAAGGAATTGTTGGACTTCGTCCAGGAGTTGAGAACTCTTCTCGCCGGCATGGCGGCGGATCCTCTTCCTGAAGTGGTCGCGGTGACCGTCGTCATGGAAGGCCTTCGCACTGGCGTGGCCAGGACGGAAGTCTTCCGTGTTCACCCGACCTCTTTTGAGGAAGCCGTGAACGCCGAGTTCAACTTCAAGTCGGCGCGACTTGGTTGGACGGCTTCCCAAGCCAGCTCTTCCGGAGCTTCTGATGCGTCCAATGGCGCAGTGCCTATGGACCTCAGCTACGCTGAAGATGAGGAAGCCGAGCTTCAGGCTGCTGAGCAGCGTATCGGCATCCGTCGATGCTATGTGTGCGGCAGCACGCAACACCTGCGTCCGGGTTGCCCGCTGCGCAAGCAGCGCCAGGCTCCGTCGAGCCGAACCTCCGCTTCTGAGCAGAAGCCTGGCTCGTGGCGGGGAAACGCCAAGTCCCAGTAGGCGCGGGGCGCCCTGCTGGGGAAGAAGAACTGAGTTCTGTTGAGCCTCAGGGAGGAGGTCGGCAGGGCTTAGCCCCAAAGAGCACCGTGCTCTCTAACAACACGGAACGTGTATGCAAGCCGGGCTTGCTGGTCGTTGAAGCGACCGTGAAGGGCTTTGAGAAGCCATGGAAGATCCTTATCAACTCCGGAGCGTCGGGCAACTATGCTCGGCGCTCCACGATGGAAGGAAGTCAGCTGTATGCTGAGGCGCTGAAAGAGCGTACGAGTGATGTCATCACTGTCCGTCTTGCAACGGGAACCTGTGTGACGGTGCCCAAGGTTACGGTGAACCTGGGCTTGAAGTTCTTGGACTTCGATAGCGTTGAACGCTGTTTGGTCATCGACCTGGATTCGGGGTATGAGGCATGGCATGGCTTGAACGCCATGAGCCATGGATCGATTGGAGGTCGAAGACCTTAGGCGCTACGCGCTTGTCTCCTGATGGAGATTTTTGGCGAGTCATGAACCTACCTCTGCTAGGAAGCAAAAGCGTGTTGGCCCGGCACTGGACCGAGTCGGTCAATGTGCTGGACATTGGAATGTCTGAGTTAATGGACACTGGCGTCGAAGACGCGAGTCCCGAGCACTGCTCGCGGGCTGACCGTGGTGTGGCACGTAACACACTGAGTGAGACTCATCGCGATGAGTCATCGCTGCATGCCGGTCATGGTATGGTCGACACTGAGTCGAGGCATCTTGGGCGTGGCCCTATGATGCGCGTGGAGCGGCACGTAACCCGCTGAGCGATGCTCGTGGCTTGAGCGCAGCATCGCTGCATGCCGATAATGGCATGGTCGACAGTTCGTCGAGGCATCTTGGGCATGGCCCTAGTGATGCGCGTGGAGCGGCACGTAACCCGCTGAGCGGTGCTCGTCACGAGAGCGCAGCATCGCTGCATGCCACTGATGGCGTGGTCGGCTGTGAGCCGAGGCATCAAGGGGAGGACCCTGACGATGCGGGTGGAGTGGCACCGAATCCACTGGGCGAGGGCTGTGAGCGCTGCGGCTCCACGCCGGCTCAATCAGAGCAGCAAGAGGTGGCGACACCTGACGAGACTTTCATTCTGAACACGCTGGCCTCTCCGAGGCGTACAGCTTCCGCGATGAGGCGGCAGCGACGCCAGATGGCGACTGCGAGACGCAAGGCGTCGGTCCTGGTACAGGACGTGTCCGTCGTGGACGATGATAGCGAGCAGCTATACACACTCGTTGATGGAGTGACTGGTGAAGCCGAGGGCAACGTCAGCCTCGAGGCTATTCCGACGGTGGCTGCTCTGCTAGAGCTGGACGAGATGTCCATTCCCGACTTTGGGGATGCCTTAAAGGCTGGCGCGCTCGCCGAAGTGGTCATGATACGACCGGAGGAAGAATTGAACTCCTCGTCGCTTATGGATGAAGCTGTCCTTGAGGACACGAAGGAGGCACTCAGTGCGCGAAGTGGATCTTCGATCCTGAAGGACCCATCGGATCCCTTCCATCCTTTGGTTAAGGAGTACAAGGACGTGGTCTCCAATGACCCGCCGACTGGCTTGCCTCCTGATCGAGGCGTTCGTCATGAGATTGACCTGGTTCCAGAACCAAATACTGCGTAACACGGCAGTGGCCCTTACCGAAAGAGCAGTGTGACGTCATTGACGTCACACTGTTCTTTCGGTAACGCGCTCTTTAGTGCCAAGCACGCTGCGGGTATGGTGCGTGAGAGCAAGTCTCCGCACTCAACGCCGACGTTCTGTATCAGAAAGCCTAATGGCAAGTGGCGCATCGTTCATGCTTTCAATAAGCTCAACGCTGCCACCATTCCGGCACAGACGCCGATTCCTAGGAAGGATGTTCTGCAGAACAATATGGTTGGCTGCACGATGTCAAGTGCGCTCGACTTGGTCGATGGTTATTACCAGTTGCTCATGCGAGCGAGTGACATTCCGCTGACAGCGGTTAGCACTCCGAGCGGTATGCTCTGGGAGTGGCTAGTCATGCCCCAAGGGCTGTCGAACGCGCCTGCGACGTTCAATCGTCTGGTGACGCAGCTCTTCAGGCCCCTGCGGGCGTTTGCTCAAACGTACTTCGACGACATCTTCGTCCACAGTCGTGCGGAGCACGGTCGGTCTGACGTGGACAACTACATTGACCACTTGCGAGCAGTGCTCGAGTGCATGCGCACCAACAAGCTGTACGCTAACGCATCAAAATGCATCTTCGGCGCTGAAGAAATTCCTTTCTTAGGATGCTTCGTTGGGAAGCGCGGCCTTCGAGCAGATCCTGCTAAGGTTAAGGCCATCGTTGACTGGCCGGTCCCCAAGAACCAAAAGGACTTACACAAGTGGCTTGGCCTCGCCAACTACTTGCACAAGTACAGCGCGAACTACGCTGAGATGGCTCGGCCATTGTCCAATCTCCTTAAGAAGGATGAGGACTGGTGTTGGAACACCGAGCATCAAGGTGCCTTCGAGGCAGTCAAGGAGAGTCTCCTTCATGCCCCGATCCTGGCGTTGCCAGACCCTGAACGTCCATTCAGTGTCGTCTGTGACGCATCGGACTTCGCCATCGGCAGTGCTCTGCTCCAAGCAGACGCCGAAGGGCGTGAACGCGTGATAGCGTTTGAGTCTCGCCAGCTTAAGGCTGCAGAGAAGAACTATCCAGTTCATGACAAAGCGCTACTTGCGATGAAGTATGCTCTCGTCAAGTTCAGGGTTCACCTGCTGGGCTCTAAGCCGTTTGTGATCTTCACTGATCATGCGTCACTACGCACTGCGACCCAGTCGCCTCACCTCTCGCAAAGGATGGCCCGTTGGCTGTCCTTCTTCGCGGAGTACAACTTCGAGGTGAAGTACAAGCCTGGCAGGCAGAATGGTCTTGCAGACGCGTTGTCACGGCGACCGGACTATGAGCTTGCTCATGTCACGATGGTGACCTCGTCGGTGACGGACTTGATACGCGCTGCGTATGCGCGAGACGACATGTGTGTCGCCCTGCTGCGTGCTCTTGGGAGCAAGGAGTTTGAAAATTCGGACAAGACATTGTCGGCGCGCTTGCGGGCGAGCCTGCACCGTTACTCCGTCGCTGACGGTCTGCTGTACTACAGCACGAGTGCGGAGGACACTCCTCGAGTCGTGGTTCCTCATGACGAGGATTTGAAGTATCGTATCCTCTACGAGGCGCATGATACACCGCTTGGCGGCCACCTGGGTCGTGAAAAGACCTACAGCTCTGTGAGCCGGACCTATTGGTGGCCCAAGCTGTACAAGTGGACGAGCACGTACGTGCGCACGTGTGAGACGTGTCAGAGGGTGAAGCCCTCACCGCATGCGGCCGCGCCGCTGACAAGCTTGCCTGTACCCTCTGGGTGTTGGGAGTCCATGAGTTTGGACTTTGTGTTTGGCCTTCCAAAGGACTCGGAAGGTATCACGGGCATCGTGGTCTTCGTTGACCGTCTGAGCAAGATGGCTCATCCAGCGGCTGTGCCGGACACCGTGGACGGTGAAGGGACAGCGAAGCTGTTTCTCGATCGGGTCTTCCGCCAACACGGGCTGCCCGCATCGATTGTCTCTAATCGAGACCCCCGCTTCACTGGGAAGTTTTGGGACGCTGTCTTTAAGGTGCTTGGCACCAAGTTGGACATGTCCACAGCGGACCATCCGCAGACCGACGGTCAGACTGAGCGCGTGAATCGCGTTGTCGAAGACATTCTTCGTAGCATTTGCGCTGAAACGCCGAAGCGTTGGAGCGCTATGCTTCCACTCGTCGAGTTTGCGTTGAACAACGCTGTGCATGCCTCCACGGGCTACACGCCGTTCTACGTGAACGGCCTCACTCACCCGCGCGTCCCGCTGACGCTGCCACTCCGTGGTCCTGGGCTTGGTGGGGGAGAGATAGCCGATCGGCTTGCTGATGTCAGCCCACTCACTGTTCGTAAACAGGTTGACGAGTTCCTGTCAACGCGTCTAAGTGTCCTTCGACACGTACGTGACGCAATGGCTGATAGCCAAGACAAACAGAAAGAACATGCGGATGCTAAAGGCAGAGGCAATGTTGAGAGTTATGAGGTCGGGGACCTAGTGTTGCTTAACGCTAAAAACCTACCTACACATGTAGTGTCTGCGGTCTTCAAGACCAAGTTGCGCCCGCGCTTCGTGGGACCGTTCACGGTCGTGGCCAAGAAGGGCCTAGCGTATACGCTCAACCTTCCGAAGAAGATGCGCACACACCCCGTGTTTTACGTGGGCTTGCTCAAGCCGTACCGGGACCCGGCCCATGTGGGTTCTCAGGAGCTGGCGCCCAGCGTGGCGGAGCCACAGCGCCCTGCTGAAGTCGCAGCAACAGGTCGACCTGACCTTCCAGCCGCGCGAAACCTTGCTCAAGGCGCGCCAGGCGTTGAGTCGCCGACTCAGCAGCCTCACACCACTGGAGACGTTCCCGGAGATCGCGGATCTCATTCACGGTGGTGTCAGACTCCCTCTCGGCTTGATCAAGCCTCCGCCCGTGGCGCTCCAGGATCTGACGCACGTCGCTCAGCGATCTCTCCAAGCTCTCCAGCTCCTCAGGCCGGACAGGCTCCTCACCGTGCGAGGACACGGGCGCCGCCGGCGCTGCTCGACGAGCAGGGGAACCGCCACTTTCATGTGGAGCGTAATCTAAAGCGTCGTCGACGCGGCGCTCATAACCAATATTTGGTAAAGTGGCGTGGGTACCCCCACTCTGATAACTCATGGGAGTTTGAGGTACCCCTCCGGCAAGACTGCCCTGACGTCGTGGACGCTTTTGATCGCCGCGATCGAAGGCGCTCTGCGAGCCCGCGACCGCGAAGTCGGTCGCCTCACGCTTCCCGCCGCTAGGCAGGGGAGCTGAGGGATCATACGCTGAGTTTAAGCGTTGATCCCGGGCTGCTGCAGCCGTCGACTCACCTTGGTGAGTTCCTGCAGCGCTCTTAAGAGCAGATGAGCCGAGTCCGAGGGACTGTAGCGACCTGGAGGCGGCGCCTGACCCTTCGTCTTCAGCTTCGCGAAATCGAAGCGAAGCCGGCGCTCTAAGCGCACATCAGCTTCGTCGAAGCTAGATTGGAGAGACTCCAGCGAAGAGAGACGGCGGGTTCGATGAACCCAGCTCGTGAAGTGGGCGTCGTCCTCGTGGAGGAGCTCTCCCGGACCGAGCACCACCGGAATAGTCCGCATTGCGGGGACTGAAGCCCCACGGGCTTGATCGGACAGGCGAGTCCCATACTCCTGTGGAGTGGTCTGCTGCGGCGTCAGAAGCCTCTTTCGGAGAGCAGTACGAGTAGCGACCTGGTCGCTGGTACTGGCCGCCGGCCCGATTCGCCAATTCTGCAATGGCCCCGAGCCAAACTGCTTCAAGCGCTCCACCGGGTTGAGCGGCACGAAGCCATACTCTCGTCGAGAGCTCACTAGCGGTCGCGCCTCAGGTCGTTGCGAACGAACGGCAATTTGCCCCTCGAGCTGACGCTCTTGAGCCTCGTCGAGGTCGTTAGAGATCTCGTCCGTCTCCAAACCAGACGAAGCACGAAGTGCTGTGGTCTCGCGATCCACGAAAGGGTTGGGAACCCGGCGTTGCTGCTCCGGCGAGCGTGGACGCGCAGGTGGCGGGGAGTCCTCTCGCTGAGGCATCGGCGTGTCGGAGTTGTAGTCCAGCTCCTCGTCCTCCTCCCCCTCCTCGAGGCCCTCAAAGAGGTCATCTGCCGCACGGCGGGCCATGTTCGCGCTGCTGGGGCTCTCGGAGCTAAGAGCACGACGGCGCTGCTGCAGGGCGTGATACTCTCTCACCGAGAGCGTTGACGCGGGGCGCGGTGAGACCTTACGGTCGGAGTTGTGGCACTAGGTGACGGGGACGCGGGCGCGCTCTTGTTGTCGAGTGACCAAGACGCCTGCGGACTCCGAGCTATGTGCTCGTTGAACTTGGAAAGTTCTGGAGCGGGCTCTCGCGAGGGCAAGCGACTTGGCCGTTGCCGTCGAGATTTCTCAATCGAGACGATGACGAGTGCGGACACGTGGTGTCCACAGTCTGGTGGGGGAGGGTGTAACGGGGTTACATCGAATAGTGTGATGCACACAAGCTAGGTGCCACACATAAGTGGCTTCCACACATATGTTACGTGGGTCACCCCAGATAGGAGTGGGTGGCTCACAGCCACTGGATATGCATTTGACTAGGCTCTACTATGATAGATAGTGAGTCCTATACATACAAACAACAGGCGGCTCTGCCGCGATAAACAACAATACATTCAGTTCACATTTGAAGCCTAAGAGTTCACTAGCCTTGTTTAAGGTACTTCTGTCTCTTGGAGTCCTTAATTAGCTATATTAAGGTACTCGAGCAAACTCTCGTATAGAGTTTGCTAGCTATCAATATTACTAGAGACTCTCTGAGTCTGTGTCTTCCTCTGACGCTAAAGCTACGGCAGCCCCGCTGCATAATGCGTTGGCACTCTTCTTGGGTCCGAGCTGCCGAAAGAACACACGCCACCTCTTCATCTCGTGCTCGTTTCCGATTGTCTCCAACAACTGTCTTTTCAGAGGACACTCCATGCACGTCCTTCAAATGTTTGGTTGCTCTGGAAGTTATACCGCTTTACGCTGCAAAAGTGTTAGCGTGTCACGGCAATGTTGGCTACCAATACAAATCCATCCGACGACCTCGACGCCCTCCATCTCGCACTGCACTCGAGCACCAGTTGAAATTGAAAAACCGTTCGTTGGGCTGTTGTGGTAAGGTCACAAAACCCGCAGCAGGTTGATAGTTTTCAACAGCATCCACTGCTGCTAGAACCCCATTCCAGCCGGTTGAAGCGAGCTGTGTAGACGCTGGTGGACGTTGCTACTGCGACTGTTGAAGAGCAGGAAGCGAAGCCGATCGCGATGATGACAGCTCAAACCACCCGGCTTGAGGTTCGTGTACAGTATAGCCTCCACCGCGCAAAGCCGGCTGCGTGGGGGCAGATATTGATGTAGCTGCTCCTTGATATGTTGCCGCTGATGCATTCAACGTAATGTCTGCTTCGGAAGCATTCGCCCAGGCGCTTCGGACAGCTAAAGCTTGTCGATCCGTTTGCTCGGTCGTGCTGCAGGGGGGGATGCGTCAGAGAGCACAACTCGGGCAACGGAGCGTGTGTAGCCATTGCCACACGCATTTACGTCATCGGAGGCTGCAGCTTGGTTGTTTGCCGTGGCGCCCTTCCCGCTGGGAATGGGCTACGCAGCGTTTATGCAAATCATGTCGTCTGTGACCTTGATGATACCGAATATCAATGACGGCGTGAACTGAAGGAGGAAGGCTAACGCTGGAGCAGTTGTGGAAGACGGAATAACAGTAAATGGTCACAGGTCTGAAAATCGTGGTTAGCTATGCCGTGCGGCTCTAGCGGAAAGGCGCAACGATCTTTGTAGCCAATACAGCCTCGAGTCCGCGACTCCTCATGCGAACTCCTACGACTGCAACTTCCCCCACTCGAACACGAGAAACCTGAACTAACCAAATCGCTTCAAACTTCGATGTTTATCAAGCGAAGTCGGTATACCGATATACCGTGTTCGCGCCTGTCGACCGTTGTAACCGTGAACCAAAAAAGGGAAGTACCGTGGTTCGTTTGATCCATCTTTGTTTCAGGCGTGAGTTAAGTTCGAGATTGCGTTAGAGAAACTGAGAAAACTGACACACGGACGCTACGCCAGAGGCTGCAGTCACTCTTCCGAACGTGGTCACGAGATATTGCTCGCTTCCCGGCCAGTTTCTTCACCGAGGTGCGCCGTCCACAAGGTCATAATAGGTGCGCCGTACACAAGGTCGCCACCAATAACGCAGCAGCTTAGGAGTTTCACAGCACATTCGTCACCAGGACGATCACGTCAAGCAGGAGCTACAGACACTCCAACAACTCATCCAACCGAAGCGCCGCCTCATGGTTCACGCCAGTCAACTCTGCTACCAAGGCCGACCTCAACAAGAGCTGCGCCAAGATGACAGCACGACTGCGATGGCACCTGCTACTCATCCTGCTGTAGAACAGCCACAAGGAGTCCAGCAGGTGCTAGTGTCCCGGGACCGAGTCCTAGCGGAAGAAACACCTCTGGCGTCTGTAGCACAACCGGTGTCAGCATCCCCAGTCAGATTCCGTGAACGAGAAGATGCAGCAGCATCAGCAGTTCGAGAGGTTCCACCTCTACCGAAGCCAAGTCTATCAAGTGCTGCGCCGTCGGAATCGCTTTCAAGAACGACAACCGCGAAATACAGAGCCGTCTGAATCGCTTTTAAGAACGACAACCGCGGAAGCAAGCCTGGCACCTTCAGCACCTGGTGACAGTTGAGATACTCAAGTGGGTAGCGCAGATGACAATGAGTCCAGCCAGACCACGGAGGAAGCAACGATTCGATTCTCGCTCTCTCAAACGACGCCAGTTTTGTCTCCATCGATAGCAAGAAGAAGCTGTGTCTGCAATGTTTGCTGGTGTACCGCGTGCTGATGTCGGCTACAATGGTGGCAGCTCCCATTTGAATGTTGGAGAAGTGCTGTCGTCGGGTGTCACAACACTACTACGCGCGATTGGTGATGTCAATGCGAGCGACGTCTACTTTGATGTCGGTGCGGGTCAGGGAATGTGATTGCACAAGTTGTTCTGAAAATCAAGGTGTCGAAGGCGATAGGTGTTGAGTTGCGTGCGGATGTCTCCAGACTTGGCGAAGCGATGATCACCAGGAGCCCGCACGGTCGATATGTCAGCAAAAGAGCAGAGGTTAACTGCGACGATATCACCATCCATTGCATCTCGCGTTTACCTCCGTACGAGCAAGCAATGACCGTGTTTTGGAACAACATCTTATTTGAGCTGTCACGATCGAATTCGTGAAGCGCGAGCTTGCTGAGATGCTTCAAACGCAGATCATCGTATGAACGACGTATATTTGTCCATGACACCGTGAGCCCTGCTTCACTGCTCTCTGCTCTTCCCCCGATCTATTCAAAGAGATAGATATTGCTTGCAGCTGGAAGCTCTTACTGAGCTGCGCGATTTCAATAGTGAAATCCATATAAATACACACTTCAACATGATGTCGAAGGGCACGATTCAAGCGAAATGCAGACAAGTATTTCAATACTTCATATAAATGCACACAACAGCTACAAGTTGATCGAGCGCACCACACTCGGGCGGTTTCCAGAGGTTACTTCGTGTTCTGGGATTAGGTTGCGATGACGGATGCTCTCGTGTTTGAGCTTGTAGAGTTCTGAGCTCGTGTGCACCTTGCCTTTTTTGTGGCGAATAGCTTGCGCGGAAGATAAAAGCGATGATACTTCTCTCAGCACGTCCATGTCTGCTTCGGGCACTTGGTGGTCACGAACTCGTGTTAGCAGAGACAAACGTTGTGGGGAACGCAGTAGTCGTGGCGTATCTGTCCTCCCACCTGCACAGTACGCATTGCCGGCGCTTCCGACTTGATTTAGGGTATAGCTGCTTGGGGAGGAAATCGCAGATCACCTCTTCTGGGGCTACCGAGTCCTTCGTCGACATCGCGTCTTCCTACTGTACAACCCACACTGCACTTGACGGCGACATTGCTTTGTCCACCTCCACCGGTGCTTCCAATGAGCCTACGTCGGTGTAAAACAGGCGCCGTTCACTAGACGCCTCTTTCCATTTCCCTGACAGCAATTCAGAGCTGAGCTGGATGATGGAATCGCGATGTGAATCACGACCACTAGTCTGTCCGAGGGCCAACTTTCACGCGACGTACGCGTTAGAGCGCGCGATATCCACAAGCGCGAGACCCATCGTTTGTACCATTTCTTGAAAGAATGTCCATCCGCCAGAGAGAACCGCCCTCGTTCTTGGTCGAGTCTGTCGACGCCCTCCATATTGGCGTTGTACACTTTGATGCACGTTGAAGGGCTGAAGTTCGCTTTTCAGAACCGACTGGCGGGCCACGGTAGTGAGTGTTGAAGCATCGGCATTAGAAATCACGGTGACGATGGCGCTATCGTACCACGAGGCCGTCACCGTGTTGCGATCAGCAGAAACCGCTTGTCGAGAGGTTCCTCTAGTGAAATCCTTTTCTCGTTCACGACGTGCTCGGAAAGTGTGCGCCGGGCTTCCTCACCGTCCCACGCCCATCCAGTCCTTTCGTTCCGAAGAGACGGAAAGTCATCACCACCTCGCCCGCTTCAGTGCTTTCCGTTGCGACGCCCTTGCCTCTCTCTTGGTCCCCATCTCTTGTTCCCAGCCTCTGCGACGGACGTCCGTCTCTTGGCCCTACTCCTTCAGGCGACGAGGGATGTCGGCGGAAGACCAACGATTCATTCTCTTGTGGTGGCCACATCTCTTGCACGGACCGCCTGAGCACATCACCTCCGAGAAAGCGGAGCCGCGCCTCGCTTCGCCATTTCTTCGGAACCAGAGCTCTTATAGCGTCCGGGACGCTCTTTTCTCGGTGGCATTGGTTGCCCGATTCCGTTACTGGTCGCGCTACATGGTACTGACTTGGGAGGGGCGGCGCGGGGGGTGCTACTTGAGACAACGTGTTGACCATGCATGGTCCACTTTGGCGACTTGTTGTCAATCGATTGAATGACCCTACTGAAGCCACCCCACCAAGTCGGATTATCGACTTGAACGATCCCCAGTGCCACGCCGAGCCACTTGCTGACAAAGAGCAGTACTAGCTTCACGCGAGATGGCAAGCCTCCGGTGTGTGAGGACGTTTCCGTGAATCCCGTCAAGGATGTCGTCGTACGACCAGCAGCTGGTGGCCGCCGTCGGGAAGGTCGATGACGGATTGAAGTCGTTAGCGAAGTTGCCGTCGACGATCGAGCCTTCAGCGCTTCTTGCTCGTTCTCCTCGGGGAAGTGGATCCTTGATAGCTCAGTCTAGGCTCTCGTTTCTTTGCATTCTGCTCCTTCGTGCCCTGAGTGAGAAACGCTCGGCGTGACACAATATCATGTAGAAACGGTTCCGCAGCTAGAAGAGACAAAATACTTCTCGAGTGTACCCCAGCGGATTAGAAACGGAAGCGGGAGGGTTCGGCGACTGTTTCGGCGCAGCACTTCTTGTAGCTCGTGGTGCAGCTGGTGGCATCCACGACATTGTCCGCTCCGCCAGCTTTGTTTAAAATCTGGAACGGGGGCGGAAGGTGTTTGACATTCTGAGCTGCTCGCGTCGGTTCGAGCGCAATGAGACCCCGACGTCGGACGTCTATCAGATGCTCAAGGAGCTTCCGGAACTCGTGAAGTAAGTTTGGCTCACCGCTGCGTTGTTTAAGGCCATTGTATCAGATAAGTTCAACTTTCCTATAGTAATGCGTACATGTCGGTCCATTATTGGAAAATAAGTGGACTCGGGGACTCGTATCGGGATCGAGAACCTCATTTGCAACTGGCATGGGTGCGACAGAGCTCTGGGCTTCTCTCCTATTTCGCATAAAAGCAGCGCTCCGTGACTCCGAGTCGTGCATGCTCAAACTGGTGCTTGATCACAAGGCTTCCCCCCTAACGTTCTAGACGACGTTCACCCAGTTCCCGCTGTTGCTGTACCAGCGTTTCGGCCTGTTCAAGCGCCGCGTGTGAGCGAAGCTTTTCCATTCAGCCTTTTTCCATTCAAAGATTGTGCAACCGGCTACGTGGTGATCGCGTGAGCAAGCTGGTGCACCTTAACTTCAACAGCAAGAACACGAGCGAGGAAGACAAGGAGTGTTTTTCGACGACATTGGTGCGCTTTTGGAGTTCAACGACGATGAGCGATACCCCCAGGTAGTCGAAATAAATCAAGTGTGTCTTGTACCATCACATACTTCTTGTCTCTACCTTCATAGACTTCTTGCCTCCTTGATTGTCTCCAAATATTCTGTGTCGGTTTGCTTGGACATTTTTTTATTATACAACCCCAACATTCTGAGCAGAAGTGACCGATACCTGGTTGGCGACCAACTGGGTAGTCGGCCACCCAAATTCGGCTGCGCCATCTGCCACTTCAACGCGGCGTGATCGGTGACGATGATGAACGTTCGACCGTACAAGTACGGGAATAAACCTCACCGCTCAGACAACCGGCAAACACTCGAGTTCCGTAATTGAGTCATTAACCCCAGCGCTACTGTTCACCTTATCATCGACACCACTGGCTGCCAGCCGCGACCCCGATCGTGCATGGAGCAAGCACCAAACTCTGTGTTGCTTGCGTCCGTCACTAGTCTAAAAGGAATCGCGAATTAGAATATGTCAATAGTGGCCGTGTCGTCAGTGCCGCTTTCACTCGTTCAAACGCGAACTCTCACAATCCCAAACCGTAGCATTCTTAATGAGCATGGTTGGTAGTAGCCCGTGAGGTGCACAAACCGTTTCAACTCATCTGGATAACTCGATTACTCACGGATCTCCGTCACCAATTGTTCCATTGTTCGTACGCTGAGATCGTGGACCAAGTATTTAATATTTCTAATATGAATTAATGGTGAGAGAGAGGGGGGAATTAGACATCAAATAAAATCACATCCAGATCATCACATTTGTCTAAATTATTACTTTGAGCCGGAACCTTGGGCCACCAAGCAAAAACGTTTATTGAATGAGATCTACCAGCCATACTCAATTTTTTGAGTATATCTTCAGCATGCATACATCATATGCATTGGTGTCAGCGACGAGTAGAAAGTTGATAGCAACAAACTTGCGGCAGTTTCATTTGAACAGCGTAATACACGCGCGGACTACCTTCAACTCATCACCAAATCCTCCCCCAATCAAGCTGATTCCTGGCACCCGTATTTATGGTTACTATTATTATATTTTGCACACCTTCCAAGCCGCCCGGGAAGAACTGCGGCCTTCTTGCCGGTTGTATGATCCTTGATGTAGATCACGACCCACCGTGAGTGACTAAGCAATATAGTCTCTCTAATGAGAAGCTTCCCGCATTATCCCTGATAGAAATTGGAACTGTCGTTTAGTTTGAGCCATGATCGCCGAGGATGCTACAAGTTAAGGGAATTCGTCAACAGCACCTACATAATTAAGTAGCTTAATTTGTTATTGAAACGCGAGACAAATAATATATATACCAATGTAAATACCCATATATATAATACAGTAATGGGAATACCGACTCTTTCTTGTAAGCTCTATATCAAAAGCCTGAATAAAATACCCACACGCTTGATCACTCGAATAATCCTGCTTGTGTCTGATCGTGAATTAACGGCACGAGCCGAAACGCTAGCGTGACGGTGTCCGACTCGGCAACTCCCGATCGGCCTTATTGGGATATAAATTATTGATCCCAAATCCGACGGATAGTAATATCTTTGTAGGACTTATGCTCTTGCTCTACGCAACCAACGATCCGCCCGACCGTTGTATCCAGCGCGTCGCCATCCTCACATCACTTGAAGCACTTTAGCCCAACCTGCACTACATTAAGATGTTGTGTGCTCGGAGTCTTGGCTTCGTGAGCAATGCCAATTCCTTTATCTTTGTCGCTGCTATCAGGAGATTAGACCCCTGCCGCAGTTCTTTGTTGTCGATCGCCTTACCGGAGGATCCGCCTTCCGCCAACATCACCCGCCACGAGTTTGAGTCCTCGTCCTCCGAGCAAGACGATGATCCACCTGTCTGATGCCGGGCGCTACCCGGTTGATGGCTTGCTCAAGTGTGTACGGTTCCTAAAATGGTCGCACCAGTGTACATTTCCCCAGTGCGAATATCTGTTGGATCCCAAAAGCACATCGTCCACAAACACTTCGAGAATGACTACAAGTCGAACAGCAAGGATATGACCCCGCTCTTTTGCAACTTCGTAGCGATGTGAACTCTAACGACTTCGAGGTCATGAAGCGTCCACTTAAACAACGCAAGACCGGCCTACACATCATTCTGCATCTGGAGTAGGTCCTGCCACACGAAAGGTAACCATACGTCTCGGAGATACCAAAACAATATGTGTTGTTCCTGGACTGATTAAAGCGTGTGCACCCTAGAAGAGAGCTCATGTCCCTCTCTCTGTTAGTTATGTTGACGTTGTTTGTTAATACGAAGAAAGAGCAGTCATACTTGCACCTCAACTATGACTGCTCTTTCTTCGTATTGGTAGACCTCGCCAAACCAAGCAAAAGACTTGGTTTAACAAATTTTACACAATCACATGTACCAATCACGATTTATATGCAATAATTTTAGTTACGGAACCAGCCTATGCTGTTTGGCGACGACTCGGAAAGCGGATACTCAAGGGATATAGTGGTCTCGGTCTCGGTCGTTGACGCAGTTGTCCGGATGATGGCAGTGCGCCCGCATGAATCCGACAGGTTCGTGAAGGGTCAGTCAGTAGAGGGCAGTCGGCAAACTGAATTTGCGTGGGTAACGAACGCCACAGGGTCAGTAAAGAGAGAAGAACGCGTACACAAATAGGCCAATGGATCACGGCATTTGCCGCGGATCAACGAGTGAAGAAGAGGTCAGTGTGACCCGATTTTGTCGACAGCTGTGTTGCAGACCGGCCACCACAATAACCAGACGCACTTCCTATCGTGCCCATGTTGAGTGCAGGCTGGGTCATAATATTGTCTAGCATTGACACTCCGTTCCAAGCCTGAATACGCAGTCCACCGTCTTTTGACCGGGCTTGGTTCTCTGGAAGGGGCTTGGCACAACGTGAATTGCTGTAATAGTCCCGTCATAAGCAGGCAGGCTCGAAAGGCCAGCAGATAGGATGACTTGTTGTCCGATGCGGGGTGCATCCTTCAGACGCCTGCATTCCGCACATAGTGCGTTGGCACTCCATATCTTGTTGCCGTCCATCGAGGCCTTCACGTTCTCCGAGTCCTCCATGACCCTACAGCGGGGCCTGCTGTTACCCAAGTAAACCCCTCCCAGCGACGGAAAAATTTGGGAGCGGGAGACTGAACCGAGTCGCGAGCCCTAAGTCTAAGCCTTCATATTTTAACCAATTCCGGGGGCGAAAATAGCGAGAGGGCCTACAGTATCTTCTCGTGATAATTATGGTATAAACTAGTCATAAACGGTACTTTCAGTAATCACTGAGATATACACAACGCATGTAAAAGGCAGGCATCATGTATCACTACAGGTACTATGTGACAATAGACAGGCAAACGAGTACAGTTCCGTGATTTTGTTCATGGGTGCAGTATGTGCCCTTTTAGCATCAAATCACTTTATTCTGTATAGTACAGCTTAAGCAAGGGACTCGCGACAGGGTTATTCCCCACCACTAACGGAGTCAAATCAAAAACCAAGTCGATAATCGCATCTTGGCCTTCTTCCTAGTTTGCCTTGATTTCGTGCGCTTTAACTTTTTCCAGCAAAATATTATGAATATGTTTTCAAACTCAAACAACGCCTTGAAACCCTTGCCTCCGAGTGCGTCAATTATATCAGAGACTTCGATACAGCGCTGGTAGACATATCTTCTTAAATTCCTCAACCTTTATATATCCGTCCTGACGCTGTTTGCACGTACCCGCGGACATTCTGCAGACAAATCCGCTCGCCAAACCGAGCGTCGGGCTTTCTATATGCACTCGTTGCAACCTTTCTTACATTTTTGGTCAAGCGCCGTACAACAACACCTCCATAAACAGCTCCATCCCCACGGACTGCAGCACTGCCATAGATAATTCCATCTCCACGGTCTGCATCCAGGTCCGACTTGAAAAAAATGAGGTATGTGGTGGCGTCTGCCAGAGTGTATGCATAGATCGGTCTTTCTTAACAACACTGTCGACAGCAACTCAATGTGCTCTCATGAATTTGTTAACCCTTCCGTTACCATAAAAATGCATGAGGTACGGTTTACCTAAAGACGGTTGGCTCTCCCACTGGTGAGATCCATCCCACTGCATCCTCGGGACGGGGGTCCCGAGAGGAAATCGTAGTTCGAAGAAATCTATTGGTTGAAATTATGCATTCCGACGCATAATTTTCTTAAGATGTTTCAACGATCCCTTCTCGTCGAAAATGAACCCGTGCAGGGGCATTTCTCGCGTTTAGTTCAGAGTTGTTATGGTCGGAGGATTGATGGGAATGCAATTAAGCGGTTCGTTGGCGTGTGCAGGTCCTCACTTTGCAGATAATCATGCAGCGAGAGGAAGCGGCCTAGCGGCAGGCGGTTGAGGACGAAGAGGCTGCCTCTGCAGCGGTTGTTGCGGCCGAGAGGGACCTCCAGCAGCTAGTGCAGCATCACCTAGCCAGCAGCCCAACGGTGGACAATGCGGTGTCGTGTCAGAGTTAGCCCTCCGGCGCTCCGAATACTCCCTGACACTGAGAGCAATCTACGAAGCCGCCGCCCTGTACCACCGCACGGAATGGGACGTTATCCTTGCAGAGAGTCATCGACGTCGGGAGGACCACGAGCAACGCGTTCGGGCAGTGACGCAGCAGACGCCAGCAGGGCGGCGGCAAGACGTGACCACCAATGCATTGGGAGTCGCGCATTCGCAGGTCAAGCTCCAGCGAAAACGGCTCCCCGCCTAGGCCTACCAAGCGCCTTAATCTTGGACGCTCGTCAAGCGCCCCAGCTGCCCAAACGAGCAAAAGTGAGCAGAGTGAGCATAATGAGCAGAGTGAGCAAAGTAAGTAGAATGAGCAGAGTAAGCAGAGTGAGCAGAGTGAGTAGAGTGAGTAGAGTGAGCAGAGTGAGCAGAGCGAGCTTGGAAGTGGTGACTCTGAAGATAGCTCGAGCAGTGGTGATGATGGTGGCTCTTCAAGCATTTGCGGTGCGGGTTCGTCAATCAACCGGTTAATGCTGTATGATCCCAGACTGCATGGAGTTCCGCCGAGAATGCAGACCCCAGCTCCAGTGCAAGCTCGTAGGATTGACTACGTTTCAGATTGTGAGTCCGAGTCGAAGAGTCAGCGTGTGGACAGCGAGGGTAACGAAGAGGAGCCTGAAAGCGCTGTGGAATCGGAGTTTGTTCCAAGCGAGGAGTCGGAGAATTCCGAGAGTGCGATCTGAGATCTCGACCAAGAAAACCTCGGAAAGACAAGAACGAAAAAGGTTTTAGGGATAATTTACAACTAAATTGCAATTTTGATGAAACTCGTGTTGTGCATTTGTTGTGCGCCTTCTTCTCGTTGCCCTCCTGTGCCTCACAAGGATTGTTCTTTACCGTAAGCTAGACTAGAACATTTTAACTGGAGAAGCCGTAAATGGTGCGTCCTTGATGTTTCAGCGCGTAGACGACATCCATTGTGGTCACCGGTTTTCGATTAGCGTGTTGAGAATGCACTACTGCATCTTGAACGAGGTTGCGAACGAAAACCTTGAGAACTGAACGTGCCTCCTTGCACACTAACTCGGACATGCGGATGTCGCCGGCTCTGCGGGCAAGTTTGCGGATAGAGGCCCGGGAAATGCCCTGGATGTTGTCGCTCAAAAAGCTGGGACGGCCTTCGACGCCTCTTTTGATAATGTGACTTGGCATCTACAAGCAAATAGGTAGTAAGCCAACGACTCGAATTTGAACAACTGAAACATATCTTACCTGCTGAGCGCGGCTTCAACCACTTGATCAGCTTGGCGGGGTGTCTACCGATCGCACAATGTCTTGAACGTTGCGCTAGAGAGAGGGGAAAATGTAGAATGAATCGCGAGGCATAATAGTTGCGTGGCTCCTTTTTTAATATTTACGCTTGGGGTGCTCCTTTTTTAAGATACACCCCAGTATAGCTACATTGCGTGGATGGCTGTCGATCGATTCTGCTTTTTCTTCTTGCTGCTGATGAAATTAACTGCAACGTAAACGAAGCAGGATGAACCTGGCAATCAAAATTACACGTTAATTCAGTTATCGCTTTAGAGACGCAATGCAGGCTAGCAGTTCCCTGTGCCTTTCGTTCGCAGCTCGGATATCTTGAGCACGCTCTTGTTGGCGAACCTCGCTTTCCGATGCGGAACTTCTATCGTTTCTCTGCTCTCGTTCAGATCGCTGGTGATCCCGCTGTAGACACCACAGTAATAGCTGAATAGTTTCACCTTGGGTCGGCACCGCATCGCTCAATGGTATCTGCAATGGAAGCTGCCCGGATCCCGACGTTCTATCGCTACCCTGGAGCGTTGTGACCCGGCTTCCTGGCGTTCCGTTGGGCTCCGCAGATAGTTGGGCTGCTACCTGAGACTCGTGTACCAATACCAGCCCCGGTATCTCAGTATCAGCGTTGTCCGACTCGCTCTCCTCAGATAGTACCCGATAGGTAAGCTCCAGATTCCGTGGTGATTATCGCTGTGGTCACACCCGTTGCTTGGCTGCTCCATATGATTCATGGCATCGTCGGCAAGCTTGCGCTTGATGTTGAAGGCCAAAAGCTGGATCGAGCTGCAATCACCACGCCGGCACGCCCTGGTGGATTGCGAGAGGCTCAAAAACTTGCGCTTGAGACTAACCCCACTGCGAGGTTTCCCATTTCCTTTTGAACAGGAATTGTATTCGTCCGCAATCTATTCCCATTCATTTTGCCTGTGCGGCAATCGCTCGGCAACAATCGATAGCAATCGAAGCTGCTCGTCGACAGTAAAGTTCTTCGTCCCGCGAGTCTTCGGCATCTATTCAATGTATGTTAGCTAGCCGCATATGCACACAATCAACATGAAGCGCGTGGCTCTGGTACCCACCTAATGGTTGCCGCTTCCTCCCTTCAGCGCAAATCTTGGAATGCGAGTGCTTCGGTTTCCGAAGCCGTCTGACGGCTGCAAATGTTTCCACATTCTCTGCGAATTTAAATTATGGTGAAACTTACAATGACACGTTGCTTTGAACATATTTTGTTTTGCGAAATCGATCAGCAAACGACAGCCTATTGGGACCAGCAGAGATCGCGAAGCGTGACGGTGACTTGACATTGCTCTTCCTTGAAGAGCTTGAGCGCTGAGTACTTGTTGATACGGACGATGGCACCAGGCGGAGGAAGCTCGGAAGATTTTGAATCCACACCCCACGGAGTAGCTGTGTGCAGCGCGGAGTTAATGTTATCCATGTTCTCGTCGTAGTGTGCTTGAAATACCTATCAGCAATAAGCAGCAGCGATCAGACAGTAACTATATCCAAGCCAAAGTCACGCTTTCCAACATACCTCTAGCAGTTCGTCGAGGCTTCCAGCTGTGGTAGCGTCCACAAAGTGTAGTCGAGTATGATTCCAGCGTTGATATGCGTGTCCAGACACCCATAACAGCTTCATTTCCAGCACAACATTTCGGTGGCGGACTCACTTTATTCTTCAGAAGTTCCTGAACGTCTGTGTAAACAACACGACAGAAAACAGTTAGTGCCTCTCATTTCCCGTCAAGCCCAACATCAGCAGATACCTTCGACGCTGGAGACAATACGGCGATCGGTACCAGCGCTGGGAGGGCGGGATTCATTTAGTTGCAGAAGCCTTTGGTAAGGAGAAAGCCGTTCGGTCGACGCCAGCACGCTTTGAAGTAGCTTAGGCGGCGTTGAATGTCCTGAAGGTGAGCCGAGGATTGTAGTCACAGCGGCGTACGTGGCTGGTTTCACCTTAGCACCGCGCCTATGTTTGCGAGTTGCGACCACTTGCTGCGCCTTGCTTGGCATTGCGCAAAATGAAGACTGTCAATGTAGATTTATCACGACCGACATAAACTTTGTTCGATGATCTAGTGTAGAGCAAATGAGAATGTCGTTGCCCACACAATTTCCATAGATCTACTCATTTTTGCACGGTGCTTTGCTAGCTCATCCTGCCATTCCATACACATTTGATATTGCACGACGCACAACCCAGAACAAAGCATTAAACCAAGACGGATCGCAGGTAGCGCTCGATGAACGTATCCGTAGGCAAAATCGTATAAACCTTCGAAAGATACGTCAACGACTCGGTGTCATCGGTGACTCTTGCAGCGCATTTTAAAATAAAGACGCTCACAGATAATTTGCAACGCAGCGCCGAACCACCAAGTGCAGTGAACGCTACGAATACCGACGAGGTGGAAGAGGCTTCGTCTTGGATGGCACGACGCAAACTCTGCCTCTAAAGGCTTAGTACAGCACTGCTGTGGCCGCTAGCGAACCGATGGCAACTTGGTTGGGTTTCCGGGGGTCAAACCTTATAATCACGCCTTCGAAAGATATTTCAACGGCTTGGTGTCGTTAGTGACGACAAGTTTGAAGCGCATTTTAAAATAAAGACGCTCGCGCAGGCAATTGCAAACGCAGGGCCGATCCACCAAGTGCAGTGAACGCTACCAATACCGACGAGCTGAAAGAGGCTTCGACCTGAATGGCACGGCGCAATCTCTGCTTCTAAATGTTCAGCTCTGCACTGGCGTGGACACTAACGAACCGCAAGCAACTTGGTTAAGTTTCCGTGGGTGAAATCCTGTAAACACGCCTTCGAAAGATACTTCAACGGCTCGGTTTCGTCCGTGGTGACAGTCTTGAAGCGCTTTTTAAAATATAGTCGCCCATAGAGTACGATCATTAGTGAGCGCTGCGAATGCCTACGAAGTGCATGATGCTTCGGGGTTGAACAACGAAAAGCTCGCTCGCTTAGCTACTATCAGATCAGTACATTAGCTTGAAACTGAAAACTTGAAAATTGAGCCACCTTAGCGGATCTTCGGTGATCGGATCTACCAGGGACGACGAGGAGAACTCACTTGCGGAAAGTCTGTTTGGTTTCGGCAAGATGAGCGGTGAAGAAACGGCTACAGCCCAGGTTACTTTTCAGCACTACAGTTGCGATCATTGACATACAGTACGTGCCGCGACGTAAAGCTCACTCTCCGATTTGCTTCGTGAACACCAGCACACTCAGCAGTCGCACAATGTTCGCCCGTCACAAATTGAAGTCGCGCGGGTATGTACGCGGTTCCCGCACCCACCGTCGACTATACCCGAGCGCTATCGCGAGACGACCAAACGTTCTGGATCCACGATACCTGGGATGGTATTGTTCACGTCAAGCAGCGTTTCCGCGCATTCGTTCCCGAAACCCCGGGCAGGGAGTTATCGATCGGACTGCAGCGGTTCTACAAAACGTTTTTCCCTGATGCGTCTATCACTGGCGTTATCTGAAGACGGCCGGCGGCGCTGAAACCCAACTTGCTCGTCGTGAATTTGAAACGGGGTCGGGCCAATGGACGTGTGCAATATTCCGGGTTCGCTTCTTGTGGCAACGCAATCCCCC
Source organism: Phytophthora crassamura (assembly GCA_033557995.1). Classification (NCBI taxonomy): domain Eukaryota; phylum Oomycota; class Peronosporomycetes; order Peronosporales; family Peronosporaceae; genus Phytophthora; species Phytophthora crassamura. The sequence continues at coordinate 1,418,992 of JAUCED010000005.1, read as the reverse complement.
ACTATCCTCAACGGCTACGGGTGGAACCACCAAGTCCCGCTGCATGAGGACCGACAGATCATTGAGCTCGACAAGGGAGATATGGTACTCTTCCGCGGCGACTACATGTACGCAAGATCAGGAAGTGAATCCAACAACGTGTGCTTCCATGCATACCTGGACACCACGCAGTACGCTCGCCCCACGTACCACATCCCATAGATTTTACCTGTCATTGACAACACTCGTGACATCGACGATGTGTTCTGCTACTGCTGGCAGTGCCCCCACGTGTGCAGCAGCCGAAAATCGCTGCAGAAGCATCTGAACAGCTTTCATGGCTTATACTTCAACCGCACGATACGCACACCACCGTAGCAGATGCGGCAAGGTCACCGATGCTGCAAGGTCGCCGGTGCAGCATCCAAGATGGTCGTGTGTGCCGTGTATATCTACGTACTCGAGTCTAGCTACTGTGCTTCCTTCTATTAACTGAACCAAATGGCGGTCTTGTATGATTCCGTGGTGCTCATGCTTTCCGCTGCGTGCTGGCTCATCTAACTTGAACTTAATCAATCGGTTCGTTTTCGCGCGAGTTCATTCGGCACAGATCAAGTCCATACTTAAAATCCTAGACCAAAGATACCTTCTCAATGCTGCCGGTGCCGCACTGGCGTGCCAGGTTTGGGGTCTCGCACCCCTCGCCTGATCTGTGCCCTTTAATTGCTACGTTTCCGACCAAAGGTTATTCACGCGAGTGAGGACATGGTGAACGACGCTCCTCATCAAAGAGAACAATGCGATTGTGAGCGATATTATCGTGGGAACGCTCAACAATCCATCGGGCTTGGCGCCCAGAGCTTTGAGATCGGTATCCCAGCTTTTGGGAGCAAAACATTCGGCGTACATCGAACGTGATCGAGCGTTATATTCACGAGCGCCTCGTTTCCTCAGTTGGCCTGGTCAGTATTTTAAAGAAATTATAATACGTGTATTAGTAGTGGAAAATTGCTATAGTTTTCTCGCTTAACGCTATTAACCGTCTTTCCTCTTGCAATGCGTCCCATGACGGATGTGATATCTGGTGTAATGGGGCTTAGCGTTGAAAAGGCAAGACGCGATGTTACTCTCGATACCAGCAAATAGGGTTGCTCGCGCTTGTTGGCAACAACAGTTTTGGATTTCCACTCCGTCACCATCATTTTGCGTATCGTCTCCCCTTGGACTTTGTAAATCGTATACGCTACCGCCCATAGCAAAGGAAACTGCTTTATTCGTGTCACTAGGGTACGCGGATTGCCATGAAAGTTGCCGTTTAGTGGAATCACGCTTTCGCTAAATGCCTGAGACTCGAACAGCAAAGGGAACAAATCGGTATCATCCCAGCCACGCATTGCAGTTGCCGTATCTCCGCGTGATAAGCTTACAATCACAGCAGGCGGGGGAAACTTGGAATCTTGACGCAAATATCCGAAACACTGTCATGCACGATGCGAAAAGTTGTTCCCGGCTCAAAAATAATTGCGTGAAGTTTCCCGAGCGTTCCATTTGCAACCTGTTTTGCCGGCCTAACATTCTGGGTAACTTGAACAGGCATACCTACGAGAAAATCAAGGTAAGGGGCCAAACGCCCAAATTCGAGTCTGGTAAGGCCATGACTGTTTGCCTCTCAGCCCGATTCAACGCCGCTAGCTTGCCGTTGAAGTCTGTGATCACACGAACAGGGTAATCGTTGGGAGCCAACCGTTTTGCTGTAGTCGCTATGTAGAAGTTGTTGATAGCAAGTCGTGCCAAATTGTCAGGAGTCACAAAAGTTGGTGACACATTGGCATCAGTAACAGAGTCCTTTAAAACGGCTTCAGGCGCCATTACCCGTGTTTTGATAAGATCAACAAACTCCGGTGTCCACACGCCAAGTCGAGCCTGATGACAGCCTTTCCCCCATTCCGGATCCTCGCGGAATCGGACAGAGTCTTCGAGCACGATCACAGTATCAAACGACCGCCACAGGTGATACCCAGCGTAGTCGCTCCCACTTGCTTTACGTTTGACAGCAGGGTTACGATAGAGAGGGTCAGCTCCAACTGGTGGCAATTGAAGGAAGTCACCAACAAGGACAATGTGGACACCTCCAAATGGTTCGTCGGGGATCGGTTTGGCAATGCGTAACCACTAATCCAGCTGAAGGAGCTGGACTTTCTTCATCATCGAAACCTCGTCGATTATAATCATGCTGATATCAACAACTCTGTCGGCACAATTACGGCGACGAATCTGCAGCAAGAAGCTCGCCAAATTTCCTCCTTCTATGAGTGTAGCCGCTTTTCCTGTTAGAGCAGTCTTAACCGAACTCCCCGACCGACCCCAGCTAGAACATAGCATTTCCACAGCGGCAATTACGCGACTCTTACCCGTTCCACCTTCTCCCCCAAGGAAAAAACGCAATTGATCGTTTCTGAGCGCGTCACTGACATCTCCATCAAATACGCGAGCGTCTCTGTATGCTTCCATCTCGTTAATAAGGCTGTTTCAATTGCTTGCAAAGCATAGTGCTGCTTTTCATTCAGCGTAAACATCCTAGAAATATCTGTGATCGTAGCAAACCGCGCCACGTCTCCTGTTGTTCGACTTGACGACGTGGCGGTGGCTGGCCAACTCATGGTTGACGAATCGAGTGCTCTCTCCAGCAGTTCCACTACTGCTGTGTCCTGAGTGTTCGCGCTATCTGGCGGCGCTTGTTGGTGATGGCGTTATCAGTAGCAGAATCAACTATCCACTTTCTCATATCTCTCACCGATGGATACGAAGTCAAAAACAAATCGCTGATTGCATTCGTGCTGTTTCCACTGCCACATCGTCAAGTAGTTTTAGTCTGTCGAAAGCACTCAACATACTGCCGATTCGCGCGTCTGGCTGAGCAGCCGTTGGATAGATCGATGGATTGAGCGATCTGGTTCCGGGGATGCGCAGATCACCACCTGCTTCATCCCAGTCGTCAATGTCTGGTTCGGTACATTCGACATTCCCAAGGTCCCCATTGCTAGCTATACAATCGTCATCGCAAAACAAATCGTTATTCTCCTCGTCAGATAGCGCTTCTTCATCAGCCTTCGGGTCAGTCGGTTGATCTTCAGGCGAATGAGATGCTCTGTCGCTAGCCTATTTTGTGTGGCTGGCACCGCTGTAGTAGTCAGACATGTTGTACATAATTGTCTTGGCAAATGAGCTACGGGCTCCTTGCCAGAGTTTGTACGCGCTTAGCCAAGTGTCATCGCTTGTTGTGTCATCTCCGATCAAATCAGCCATCTTCCGGAAAGGTTTGAAAAGAACAAGAGATAATAAAGCATGCTGATTTTGTAGTCTTTGCGAGGTTCCCTGCTCGACATACGGTACTCGATAGCCATAGATGACAGGAACGGCTTCTGTTCTGCGCTTGGCAAGACAATGACTATTGTGCAGTGGATGCTCGCGTAAAAACGGAAGCTGGGACCGCAAAGCATTCATATCTCGCTTGCGATAGTAACGCAGTAAATTCGTACAAACTCTCATCTTTCAAGACCTCCGGTCGGTATATAAAGTCATCCAACGCCGAAACAGCATGATATGTCTCCTGCACCGGTCCCGCCTCGCTCACAAGATAGCATGAGTAGTCTTCTGTCGAGCACAATTGCCTCACAATTTCACCTAACGGCTGCGAAGCACATCCAACACTCATGTAGCTACACGATCCTCTGTACAGATAGATACAGAGCTGCCATCGGCCCCGCCACTTCTTGTCGGTTGGTAGTTGCATACACCATAGCGCCCACACACCTTCTTGCAATATTCAAGCGTTGCATTGGCTCGACACCAGACACAGCTTCCTCTCTATTTTCTTTCTCCTGTCGACGTTCTAACGCCGCGAGAACTACAGCAACAGACGAGTCCAATCTCTTCTGCTGCTGCTTCGTCACGTATTTGCAGCAAAAGTAAATTCGGTCCGTCGCATTGTCGCCACCTACCAGTAGCTGTACATCGTGGTTGCACTTAAAGGTTGCCATGAGCACGTAATTAAATCCATTGATGAACTCGTGTGCCACGTCTCGCTTCAACTCAATTCCCGACGATCTAAACAATGTTTTCGGCAACCGTTCACGAGGAAATGAGTAGCGGCAACAGGCTGGATCTGTCGATACCCTCGATTGTTTGAAGCAACTGCTCGTGTGGCACCACCAGTGTTGGTTCAAAAGGAAAACAAGAACCGAAACCATATAATCCATATCTGCTTTGCATAAACGACTGTCTGACTTCGACGCGGGCAACAACTCAATCAGACGCATAATAGCATCATTTTGGAAAGAAACATCTTCACTTTTGCAGATTTTCATGCGAGGAATGTTTGCCGATTCGAGCACATTCTTCGTTTCAACAGCGGTGAGCCCATTTCATCTTTTAATTGAATCTCATCCCTCAGATCGGCTTGGATGCTTTCGCGGGCTTCGACTACTGCACTTGCATGGCCCTTACTATCACGGCACACACATTCCACGCCAGCTTGTTCGTTCATTTCCCCCGTCGATAGTATATGATGTCATGGCGGCCAGTGCTCGGGGCGATGGTGCATTAGTACACGTCGGGGAATATGTTGCGAGCTGGCGTCTGAGTTGCAACGATTACACCGCAATAGTGCAGGCTCTGAAATGCAGTCCCTTTGTTGAGCAGGACGTCCATTTCGCGGGTCTTTCTTCATGAAATCGACAATAAGCAGAACGTCAAGATCCGAAGCAGAGGATCCACACTGCAAACAGGAATACCGGCTTAATCCAATTGGCAGTTGATTGCTCACGATACTATCCGCGTACTTCTGCATTGCCCCCCGAAAACGCTCAGCATTCGGGCCTTTCAAAATTGCTTCTATGACAGCAGCGTTAGGAGGGCAGCCCTCCAGCCAGATGAGTATGTGCATGTGAAGTGTCCCTCTGCCCTGCGTCGCCACCATTTCAAAGTATGCTGAGGCTTCTCCAAACAACCCGCAACCCAATCGGGGTTTAGTGCCCGGATCAATCCCTACACAATACTTCAAGAAGGCATCGATCTGGCGCATGAACAAACGTGCCGACGCGCAGTCGTTTCCTAAGCTTGCCTCACGCAGCGCCGATTTGGTTGGCATCTTGGCATCCAATACGCCAAAAGCGAGTCAACCGAAGATATCCCAGTGTAGTGGGCCATAGCCAAGGAATTATCCGTGTTTGGTGTCAGTGTAACAAACAACGCAGGCTGGCCGAATCAAGTTTGGTAAGCGAATGCCTTCTGCCTGCAGCGAGATCGTTCCGAATTACTACCCCACAGAGAACCCGACGTTAGCTCGACCGTCTTTAGAAACCGGTCGGTAGTGCTGTCGGTTGGAATACCTTGTCGCAAAGAGCCCTGCAGCCTTCGCTCGTTGGCAAGCAATGCCGAAGCGAGTTGATCAGCCGCAATACTCTCATATCCATCGTACCTGTGAGGGAAACGACGACATCGAACAGTTTTGAATGTACATATTCTCCATTGAGATGCGGTCAAACGCGACCAGTGCAAATAACTCATCCTCGGCAAATTGTCGTTCACTCAGCGATATATAGTACTTCACGCATTCCGTCACCGATACATGATCTCTGCGGTGTTCTCCTGGATGCCCATGACCGAAAGGAAACAGGTGAGGAAGCAAACGCGCAAAACAATCGCCACTTATGGCATTAAAACAATTGTTGGATTGCCGAACCAAAAATTCACGCTCACGTGGGTCGTTGCCAGCCTGGGCAACTAGAGGATGATATTTTACCATAATAGGCAATGAGTCATCGATCAGATTACTTCGTCGCTCGAGAACAACCCGTTCGTCCTGCTCACTTTGAACTTGCCACGCTTCGGACTGGCCCCGGATATTCTGCTGCTGTATATTCATGCCCCCTTCGTACTGCCCATCGTCATCATTGATGTGCTCAAACAAATCACAATCGACCGAGCTGTCAGTGTAATCGGTGTTCAGCACTTCACCATTGGGAAGAAAGTTCTCGTACAATGTGTTGGAGGTCTTATAAAACGAGAAAACATCATCGATAAGTTGTCTCCGCACACGGTGCATCTTCCGAACTTCCTAGTTTGACCCTCCGTAAAATCGCCAACCATAACCACTCGATACGACGACACATCTACCAATGACCGCGGCAAAAGCGTAACTGGAGGACCTGGCGAGCAATCAAACGCAACACAATGCGAGCGGATACACCGATAGCGAGCACCGCGCATAACGCGCGTTATCGCTCCAAAACTTGCGAGTTGGGTCATGAACCGTTCGGGGATCGTCAAGCCTCTTAGGTATTCGGGTAGTCTTCATTCGCAATAGCAAACTTTGGTAGCTTCTTGTTCGTGAGTGATGCATCGCAACGCTTGCATACTGACATCCATGCCGTCGGGCAGCCATCCTCACTGAAGTGGCAATAGATACCACGCGGCGAGACCAGCACGTTTTTGAGACCCTCGAGCTGTGGAGGCGCCGTATACTGCTCCACAAGCTCTTGTGGAAGATCCGTCTCCACTTCTCCCAAGCACTTCTTGATCATATCCACATATCGCCCGTCACCAGCCTCTTTTCGCACTGCATCACGCCGGAGAACCAGTCGATCGCACACCAAACATGAACACTCATCCAGTCCCTCCGCCCCCAAAGCTTCTTGAAGCAAGTCCATGCATTTATTTTTATCTTCTTCACGCAGCGGCTTCATAAACTTCAGAGATGTTCCACAGTCTTCGATCTCGTGACGCGACTTTTTCCGAGCTCGATAGTTCCGTGATCGCTGTGCAGTTTGTTCTCTCCTGAACGCGATATCTAAAGGCTGTAGGATATCGCCGTCGTCGTCCTCTTCACCGGCATCAACCACGCCTTGCTCGCGAGCCCTTCGCTTTCCATGCAGCTGAAAAGTAGCAAAACCATCAGAATATTCGTCAGCCCAAATTCGTCAGCCCAAACCAAGCCGCCTGCTGCGCCACTGATGAACTTACTGGTGGCATTGTTGGTATCCCCAAAAGCTTCCCGCAAACGACCTTGCAGCCACAACAACAACAACATCGTCAGCATGCAGCAGCAACCTTCATATGCAACAATGCCGTCGTACCCCTCCACTCGTAAAATGCCAAATGACGAGCCCGTCCACCATCAGCTGAACACGCTCGTCGCCTTCTGCAGAAAACCCGCCGACCCTTTTAAAATAAACCCCCTGAATGTCACCACGACGGGGGCCTTTTTCAGAAAACACGCCGACGGGTCGCCATGACCACCACTAGCGCCTAGCCTTGCAGCAATATACCTAGCTAGATGCGTAGATCCAGCACCTCCATGCTAGCGGGTCGCCATGATTGCACCGCGACGACCACGCTCATCCTGAGCGCGGCCGTCGAAAGCGACCCTTCATGATCGTCTCCTACTAAGTACGCCATTCGTATAAGCTTTGGATAGACGGCACCCTGCTCGACGTAAGTGTGTGCGGGCGCGTTGGTTGTCGATATGTTACCGCCGCCTGCCTCGTGAATATGAAAGCTACGCAATAGGATGCTGGCAGTTGGTTAAACTTGGTCGTGAAGTGATCGGTGCCGCCTTGGACACCATCAAGCTTTCGCGGTATTGTTTAAAAGATGGAGAGTATTAAAAGTGAGGTGTCCTTTCCTTGGAATGTCCGGTTTGAGCAATCATGATACAATCTTTATCTGAGGGTTATAAGTTTTCAGTAGACGAAAATACCGATAGGTAGGAGGCTGGAGGGTCGCCATACAAATTTAGGTTGTTAAGCCTCATACCGACCAAATTCCGGTATTGTGACGCTGAGTCGCTACAATCGATAGTTCTTCGAACTACGAATAGTCTTCACTAGATTCTCGTTACCAGCGTACCTTCTTTTGCACTGTCAGTTTCCGCTCCCTCAGACCACTTTCTACCAATCAAATCAAGAAAAGGTGCCGCTCGCCGGGGGGGGGGGGAAATGTGGATCAGCGTCGGCGCGAGACACAACAGAGCGAGTATATGCTGTGCTATCATCGACGGAATCGGCCGGCGTGTACGTGGCGCTGCGGTTCTCGTGGTGCCTGGAGTGCACGCTGGAGCCGACAAGCTCAAGGTCCTACCTAACTCGCTGTGCGGCCATCGACGGAATAGGCCGGCGTGTACGTGGCGCTGCGATTCTCGTGGTGCCTGGGGAGAGGACATGTTCGACAGCGTGGGGCAGTCCTGCCGCCTTACCTGTAAGGTGCATAAAGGGTATTTACAACATGTTGGTTTACATTGAGTTTTGGGGATCATGAGCCGCACACACAACGCCGAGCGTCGGCACGTTTTGCGCGGTTCGTCTTTATTGTTCTCGTGAGTATCTCAATTTCACGACACCAGGTCGCACTTATGTTTAGTTACCCTTTCTAGCAGCAGGAAACACAACCGTTCCACCGACGCTCCTCTTTTGACTTATTTATGTTGTCATAGAGAACTTTTTCATCAATCCTCTTATGAAAATATAAGCCCTTGCACTTGGCGTCAGCATTCACCGTCTCACAAATGGTAGTTGCTGAAATCTCATGGTAGTTGCTGGAATCTCGTAGGTCATCCCCGACAGGTTTGCAGCCTAAAGAAGTGGGTCTTTGTATCTCCTTGTCGTACTACTCGCAAATAAACTTAGAGGCTCTGACGTATGGTGCCCTACGATCTTATGATGCTGTGCATGGGAACTTGATAGCTGTGAATTGTGGATATGACTATTTATATTGATTATTATTTGATTGGCAAAACGTTTGTGTGTGTGCATGCTTTTCCGATGCGCTAGTGAAAGAAGTCTGAACCCCTGAGCCGTGTCCAGACGACACCAACTGATTGCAGAGAATTGCACCCATGGCACCGAAGGTTTACGTACCTAGCAGACGAAATGAATTTGGCAGGGTACGGTGTCCACCTGTTTCATTATCATGGCGAGTCGATTTTGTTTGTGAAGACAATGTTCGATCAGCAGGTGCCCCCCAGGTTCTCCTTTGCAATATCATCTATTAGGCTATGATCAACACGTTTATCTGTAGCGCGTAACTTTCACGGCCGTTCAAATAATTTATGATGTATTGCGCTCCTATGGTATTCTTCCAAAAATAGAATTGGATCTCCTTGAGGGCTTCTTTCAAGGCAGATTGCATGAGGGTTCCCATCATTGCAGGGTTTTGTAGCTTGGTTGTCAGTTCGAGTATCTAGTGCCTTCGATGGTTCTCCGCATGAAGAGCTCCGTGTACGGCGACTCGGATGTTTTTAGACCGAGAAAAAAGAACTTTATTCAAAAGCAACCATACATAACCAAATTGTAACCTTACTCTTCATCCTTTAGGGAGGCCGATAACAGCTTGCAGTAGTCTGCACATGTACTCTCCTGATGACGACTGAACCACATGAACTCGTCGATATACCCATCCAAGTGGTTCTGGCTCGTGCTGCTCATCACCTTGATGTGCCGATTGATGTGCATTTCCCAAAGTCCCTCATTCGTGTTCGTGTGTGTCCCCGTCACAGGGTCTACCAGGTTCAAGTACAGTTGATCCAGCTGTGCTCATAGAGCATGCCGACCAGCATGCAGTTGTTGACGGGCCTGTGCACGCGCTGGCCTCGTCGATCCATGCCGATGCCAAATTTGTCGAGTGAATGGGGGGTGCTGTAGTCAGCACTAGAGAGATCAGCAAGTCATAACGATAAATACCAATAATGAAGTACATCACTCACCGTGACTTAAATAAACTTCTTTATGATATCTTTCTGGAGAAACGTTGTTTGTGCATGACAATGCACCAGTTCATACTAATCTAACTGCTGGTTGTTCACGTGATCTACGACTGATCGCCTTAGGCCCATCGAGAACTTGTGGTTCATCATGAAGAAAGTGCTGCATAAGAACCCAGCGACGTCAACACCGGATCTCAAGACCCAGCTGCTTGACATATGGACTAATATTGATGGTGTAGTCAAACGTTGTGTTCTGGGGCAGGATAAAACGTGCCTAATACAGCACTAAACTGATCGAAAAGTTCTAAAATAAATTACCAATGAAGGAATGATCTGGCTAATTTGATCTAAAAAGTGTTATAATTTTCGGTAATTTGACTATACTCAATTCAAGTCGTTCAATTGAAGCAACCAAAGCCACCCATTCTGGCGAGAGCTGGTCAGCCACAGCATTCAACATTTTGCTATGGAGTACAAAGGATACAATTTCTACCGCCAGCGCGAAGTCATCGAGACCGGCACCACCTACTTCATCTGCGCCCGATATCGCTCGGGGTGCAGGGCTCGGCTGATCGTACGCAACGACGTTGTCAAGGCCCGCAACATCCACAGCTGTGATGATGAAGAGGAGACTACCAGCGTCACCGACGTGCGTAGCAGGATGCGCACCGAGCTGCAAAAGGCCGGCCTCGCCAATCTCTCCCTGCCACCGAGCTTGGTGTGGGAGAGGTGATGGCCTCTCTTCAAGCCACCCACCCAACCGACACGCTCCGCACAATCGCCAGGCTACCCAGCATCGCAATCATCAAGTATGCGAGGACGCAGGCTACAGGCAGCGATGCGTTCCGTGCCATCGAGAGCGCCCCAACAAGGAGCGTCGCCGAAAACGACCCCAGGGCCTTCCTACAGTTCAATGTGGTGCACACAATTGGGTGCGGACTGCACCGATGCATCGGATTTGGTCACCCGGAATTAATCCGGTTGCTATGGTACTCCAATTCCGCCATCTAGATTGACGGCACGTTCAAAATGGTGCCTGCGCCGTTCACGCAGTGCCTCATCGTGATGGTCATGGATCTCGGTGTGGATGTGTACGTGCCTGCCATGTACGTGCTGCTGGATTCCAAGCATCAAGAGGCCTACTGGAATGCACTGAACTTCGTTATCATCCAGACGGGTCGGCTCCTTGAACCAGCTACTGTGACGTGTGACTTTGAAAAGGGTCTAATGAACGCCATCACGGAGCAATTCCCGCTGGTCAAGATCGTTGGGTGCCTGTTTTATTGGAAACAGGCACTTCGACGAAAGATGGTGGAGCTTCGAATTGCGCAAGACCAGATTGCCGCAGCACTCAGCCCGGGTATCGTCGACGTGCTCACCATTCTCCCCGTCGCGGAAATTGGTGACAAGGTACACATTTATACTTATGTTCTTTCTAGTTTTAGTTCTAACATTTCTACTTTTGATTATGAGTTCAGGGAATCAGATTTGTGCGCTCCAGAATTACTGAGACTGGTAATAAAACTAAATGGGACGCCTTCTGGCGCTACTTTCGCTCGACGTGGATGAAGAGCTACGGCGCTGATCTCTGGAACGTGAACAGTATGGTTGAAGCTGGGGTTGACGTGCACAACCGCACAAACAATCCGCTAGAATCGTACAACAGGGTGTTCGGTGAAAAGTTCACCGTAAAGCACCCGAGCCTAGTAGGATTCGTGGAAATTGCGAAAGAAGAGGCCCGGCGATTCGTTCGCCTCATTGACGACGTCAAAAACCATCGCCGCGAACCTCCTCCACACGCTCCATGCGTCGAGCCCGTCATCCCGCCCGATTATGACGAGTTCGAGTGACAACACGTCAGAGTTTAACCAGTTGCACTAATAGAGCACTAACTCATTTTTCTAATAACTGTTCTAATACCGATAGCCATTTGTGAAAGCTAACCTGCTTTTTAGTGCATTTAGAGCACTTTTAGAACGTATTTAGGGACGTTTTAACCGGCGTCTGTGTTCTGTCGATACCCAAGAGACTTAAGGCGGTTCTTGACAAGAAGGGGGACACACCAAGTACTGACTCGTAGAAGCTAACCAGAAAACAGTGCTTGCATTTTGGTGTGTTGAAGTTAGACAAAAACTGGGTGGGGTGCTGAATTTCCGGACCCGCTGTTTGGCTTATCGAGATACGTTCGGCGTGGGTTTTCCCCAAAGCAAGCAGAGCCCCCCCCCACCGAATCAAGATAAATTAAAAATTGTTTATTTCTCGAGTAACCCGTGCCACTGTCAAGCAGGGAGCATGTCTGTATTCACTTTGCCCGACGTTTTCGCGCGTCTAGCTGTGTTGAACCTCCGCTTTGTGCTCTTCTGTCAGTAGACTCCATATACAAAATTCAAATATAGTCTACTTCACAGCCCTGCTTTTTCACTCGTAAAAATCCCTATGGCGCACAACAACAATCTCCTGCACCTACCCAAATTCGACTTCGCCACCGTCACGTGCTGCGCATAATCGTTCTTACATCGGCCACGCGACCGTGTTGACAGTCCGAGGCGACGATTCTCCAGGCCATTCGTCTGGTGTTTGCGTGGTGCTGGTGCATGCCCTCTTCCCAGACCCAAGCGGTCCACATGGCCAACCTCAGCGAGATCACGGCATCAGACTGGTACAATGTGTCGCGTCTCCTCTGCTCCAAGGAGCTATTGAATAGAGAGTTTAACCCTTTTTCGCGAGTCCCTTGACTTAAGTGTACCATACAAACCTAAGTAATTTGGTCCTAAAAGGGCACAAACTTCGCCCATTAAGAAAATCACGATACTCGTTTTACATATCTCTTGCAACTTAGTACCTTCAGAGTCCTGTTGACTGCACGTAACTTGATTTTTGTATGATTTCATGAGTACACATTGTACTGTTTATGATTTGTTATAAAAGGCGGTGCATTCACGGTTGAACTTGTGCAAAATGGCACAAAAGCGCCCTTAGAGGGGGGGTGCTTTCGCACCATGTTTGCAAAACCTCTGAAATGGGCGAATTTTGTGCCCTTCTACGCGAAACGGTTAAAATGGTAGTGTTCCCACGCTCGTGACACCAATACCCAGTAATATATTGCAACTCAAAATTCCAAAGCATGTTGCATGTCTTCGCTTTTTTTGATTGCTATTCTGTCTATGTATTATGCAAAATTCTAATCGAACGCTTTGAAGCGTATGTCGTCTGATTGCACAATATGTTACCTCAAGTATCTATTATAGCCAACAACCACCGGCTAAGGAGGGACGTTTTTACAATGGACCATAGACGAAAATGAATCCAACATGTAGCACCGCAAGTGTGTTTCCGGCTCAAGAAGTTCTTTTCGCTTGAACAAATAACTATGATCCAATTCTGATTACTTTTCGCTGTATGGTAAACCGAGTCGTGCTAATGGACGAGTAGGTATATATACAATTAGTTGTCTGGTATCTGGCTCAATTGCCTCAAAACAGGTGGAGACGTCGAGGCTGTATTTGCGTTAAACGGGCCACTTAATTAGTTGAGAGCGCCAACAAGAAAACGAGCCTTTGCGTACGCTATCAACTACATTCATTGTAAATAATTGATCAAGAAGGGTAATACATGACGTTGTTGAGCCTACAGACAACCTATATAAATATCTGGCATTCACACGCGCGGCCTGCGGCTTGTTGCCCCTAGAATCCGCTTCCTTCCTTTGACAGCCCATGACTTTATCAGAGGCATATCAAACATGATTACCGTCTCGTCCAAATTGAGTTTACCACCACTTTCAAAAGCAGCATATTTGCTCCAAAAGGTGATGGCAAACTCAACTTGGGTTTCGTCGAGGTCTTAAGTTGGCTTCTTGTCCGCAAGTGGTTTCTGTGACGAGAATCCGTAGCTACAGATCCCAGTGTTGCAGAAAAGAACACAAAAAAACAAAAAAATAACCGCTGAACTATGTATTGAACGCGCTGTCTCCCCCACTAGTTTTGGCCGTCGTATAAGAAGTCACCACGCGTGATAGAGCTTCCACGTGAACTCGATCGTGCCTGCAGCAGCATCAACGTAATTAAAATATAACAAACGTTCAAGAAAATCAAAAAATGACCGAAAACTTAAGCAATGTACCGCTTCCTCGCGCCGCATGTCGTTGATGTACGCCAACAGGTCCGAGACGCATGAAACATCTAACACAACGGACCTTCTTTGATGTTGCGTGGCCCTTGAACGCTTGGATCGCGGCCGCATGCTTATTTTAGTCGTAGTGCGTGCCTCGAGTAATCTTCAGTTGCCTTGAAATACCCACTGCTCCGGATCGGTGGATCGGCCGATAAACGACGCACAGAAGGGTACGAATCATCGATCGGCAAGATGATAAGTGTCCATAGAAAGCAAGTTGGACTTGGGCGCTCCATTTCCGACGCTCGCGTTGTGCCACAAACCTCATGTTACACCAGTCCCATTGATATCTTGATGCGGCAGCTGCCCTTTCGATCAGTGTGTGGTTTCCATCCAATGAGGTCTGATATACAAACGCTTGGATTGATTCAGTTTTTCAGGAACGAGATGGATGGCAGACAACTCTTTTCCCGTTTGCTGTTTAATACTTCTGATCTGGGGATTCCGCAGCCGGACGTTCAGTGTGTCAGAAACGGCCAATACAACCCAGCTCTCTCGTTCGTACTCCTCGAGATATTGCTCAAACCGCTTACAGCTGTGGTGATAGCGCTGTAATTCGACCAGGCAAATTTGCTTATGCTTCTTGGTATGCAGGGGGTCGCCATACGTTTTTGTACTTGAACTCTGGGCTCTTTTGAAGCAGCTCTCGGCTTCGGCGAGCACTAATGGGAATGGGCAACTCGAGTTGCTTTTGAAGATTGAGAGCGCTCAATCGACGTAACAAAACAAACGCCGCTTGACCGTCGCAGTCAGCTTAGTCGGTCGCGCTGGGTGTTGTAGGGGCCCGATTCGGCGAGAAAAGTGTGCACAAGCGTTCTTGAGCGGTTAAGAGGCTTCGTAATAGCTCGCTTAATCCGCACTTATAGAGATCCCCTAGTTCCCCCTTCTCCACCCCATTCAATGGCCTGCCTACCTCTGGACATGCAGGACAGCACCAATTTTAAACCACTAGGTAGCATACGATACACTCACACACACAGTTCGCTTAGTACCTGTACACACTGTTACATATCTGACGCTTAGTGGATAACTACGCGACTAACCTGCTAAAGGCGGTGGTGGCAGAACCGTAATCTCCGCCTTGACCAGAGGCCGCTGCACGCGTTCTGCTGTTGGCAATGCTGCACTAAATGACGTCAAACGACCTATCCACTTTTGACAGTATAGTTATCGCCTGCTAAAAGCCGTTGGTGGCAGTATCGTAATCTCCGCCTTGACCTGAGGCCGCTGCACGTGTTCTGCTGTAAGCAATGCTGCAGAGCACAAATGACGTTAAACGACCGTCATATACTTTGACAGTATTGTGGCGTTGAGTTCTGCCCGCACCCGACAGCCCTCGTTGCCGCTGCCACCGAGGCCAAACCTTTCAGTGTTTGGGCGCTGGTGATGGGCTGAACACATTCCCCGCGATAGAGTGACATAGTGACAGAGACTTCGGCTGGTCGTAATAGAACCCGGCCGGGTCAGTTTAGTGCAACCAAATCCGTACCTAGTGAAGGTTCGGTCGACTCATCGTTCGTCCCTTCGTGAGTTCAGGACCGCTCCTGGAAGATCGGTTCACACTTGATATTTGTATAGAGATATAGGACTAGCTATAAAAGAACATACAGAGGCTCTCTGAGCCCTAGGTTCACAGAAATAAATCAGCAGTCTTCCCCCAAGCCTTCCAAGGGTCAAGTCCGACTTCGGTAAGTCTTCCTAGCTTATTGATGTGCCTGGGCACGCTCGGCTGAGGTGGATGGCTGTAGGTGTGCTTAAGGTTCATTGACCGAGAGTTCGCCTTGGCCAATCCAAGAAGTGGAGTGGTCGAGAGTGTTCGGGGTGCCTTTAGAGAGCCGTTCTATATATCCGTGGGACCTGAGTGTTCCTGCGTGTATTTGTGTGTCGGCCGAGGGTTGCCCTCGGCGCTCCCGTATTAGGCCCAAAACGGCCGGTACCCTTCCTACTGAGGGACTGAGGGAGTTTAGCGCGAAAGCGCGATATCGCATCCTAGCCTTAGTCATCCGAAGGCGCGGTGAGCTCAACAGATTCGGAGACTTAGAACGACGTGCGCCGGACCGAAGCCTCGGCCCAGGGCACTGAAGAGTTGGCCGAGTGATTGGTCGACCCGCTAACATTGAGGACCGATGCAGACGTGCTGCTGGGTGCTCGGAGAGACCACGACGTCGGAGAGGTTGGACGTGGCAGATCCACGCAGCTGGAATCATCGGTCAACCAGTCATGGGTACCAGACAGGGATGACTTCAGTCGACCAGACACTACGACCGACACTGCGGCGAGGACTCTTGACGCGACCTACCTTTTGTTGAAGCACGAGATGTCGCCAGAATTTTCCAAGCGTGGCTCAGTCGTTTCAGACCCAACCGAAGGTTACCGAGGCTGGATAGATGCTTCCCGTGCATCGTTGATGAATTCCGTTGCAGACGAACGTGTTCCTGAGGCCGATATCGGCGATAGGGACACGGTCAAGCTTTCCGATGACAAGCGCAAGCTGACCGAACCTTCCGGACCACAGAAAATACGCAAGGTTGGAACAATATTGAGATCCAGTGAGATCGACGACTTGTACACAGTTACTACGCATTCTGGGGCCAATCTGGATGCTTCTGGAACCCAACCGAGCTCGCACTTCCGGTGTGGAATGCGCGTCTGGCCGTACATGGAGCGTGGAAAACCTGAGTTGCCTTCCTGCCGTCTCCAGGTTTAGCTGCGTGGAATGCGCAGTGGCCGACGTTTGACGACAGTCGAGTTACTATCGACGACCAGCTGTAACGTCGACCGAAGATTGAACTGCCTGCGGGGCCGATGCAGCCCGCAGTGTCAGACGAAAATGACTACTGCATCGAAACTTTTCATATTTACATATGACGTGAACGATTCTCGAGTGGAAGTGGAAACGTACGAGCTCAAGACCAAGGGACAACTTTCTGACAGCATCAGCTCAGCTTGGTAATCTGAAGAAGCGGCGGTGCATCGAGCGAAGGTTGTGATGCTGCGACAGCTGCGCAGGTGTCGTTCGGGGCACTACCAGTTGACTTTGATCGTGAAATGTCGACGAACGCATGGTGGACGCCACATGCGAAGATCGAGTTGTCGGACGCGTTGTCTTGAGCTCATCAGGGGCATCTTGCAGCTAATGCTGCGCCAACCGAGGCCTGTGAGACACTTCTTACGTTGTCAGCGGTTTCGGACCATGCACTTTCTGCAAGCGTTGGATATGTCGGCCCAAGTACTTTCTCATCAGTCAAACACCCTGCGCATGTGATGACCATGTGTAACGGGGTTACATCAAATAGTGTGGTGCCCACAAGTTAGGTGCCACACAGAAGTTGGGTTCCATACATATGTTATGTGAGCCACACCAGATAGCAGTGGGTGGCTCACAGCCAATGGATATGCATTAGACTAGGCTCTACTATGATGCATAGTGAATCCTATACATTCAGACAATAGGCGGCTATGCCGAGATAAACAACAATACATTCAGTTCACATTTTGAAGCATAGCGTTCATCCCTTTGTATAAGGTATTGTCTATCTCTGGAATCCTTAATTAGGTTTAATAAGGTATTCGTCCAAATTCTCGTATAGAGTTTGTAAGCTTTCAAAGAACAGTAGAGACTCTCTGAGTCTGTGTCTTCCTCTACGTAAACGATATTGCAGCCCCGCTGCACTTGGTAGCACTTGTAGTCAATCCTACACCTGAGTCTTACGACTGTCCCTCTGTGAGGATGAAGCAATTCGCCCACTTACCGCCGAACCAACAGGAACGGCTTAAAAGCTGATGTCCCTGATCGGTCCGGATGGTGTGGCACATCTTGCTTTGCAAGGCCCCGACGTGGTGAACGCGCGTCTGGAGGCGTTTCCTCAGTATGAGAATGCTCTACTGGAGGACGTCCAGCAGAAGATGAATGAGGCCGCCGCGTCTGTGACGCCCAGGCCGTCATCGGACGGTGCTTCATGAGCCAAACCACTCATGGTACATTTGAGGGCAAGGAAGGCGAAAGCCGCATGATCTCGGTCAGAGAGTCCAGATGGCCATGACGTCCGCCATGCTCAAGACCGGCAGCAGCGCGTGGCGCTTGCGATCTCCAAGCGCGGTGGCCGAGCGCGAGAGTGGGCCCTGACGTGTGGCACGTCTGTGGACACCACGTTCCCTTCATGGGATGGGCTGAAGCTTCAGCTCTCGCGTGTGTTCTCACCGCTGAACCAGGCCTATCGCGTGAGGTCACGCTTCCTATCTACCCGCAGGGCAAGAAGGAGTTGGTGGACTTCGTCCAAGAGCTGAGAGCTCTCATCGCCGGTATGGCGGCGGACCCTCTCCCCGAGGTGGTCACAGTGACCGTCTTCATGGAAGGTCTACGCATCGGCGTGGCAAGGACGGAGGTCTTCCGTGTTCACCCTACTCTTTTGAGGGGGCTGTTAACGTGGCGTTGAACGCCGAGTTCAACTTCAAGTCGGCCCGACTTGGATGGACGACTTCCCAAGCCAGCTCTTCCGGAGCATCGGACGCGTCAAATGGCACTGTACCGATGGACCTCAGCTACGCTGAAGATGAGGAATCGGAGCTTCAGGCTGCTGAGCAGCGCATTGACATCCGTCGATGCTATGTGTGCGGAAGCACGCAACACCTGCGTCCAGGTTGTCCGCTGCGCAAGCAGCGCCAGGCTCCTCCGAGCCGAAGTCGGGCTCGTGGCGGGGAAACGCCCCGCGCCTACTGGGGCGGGGCGCCCTGCTGGGGAAGAACTGAGTTCTGTTGAGCCTCAGGGAGGAGGTCGACAGGGCTTAGCCCCGAAGAGCGCCGTGCTCTCTAACAACACGGAACGTGTATGCAAGCCGGGCTTGCTGGTCGTCGAGGCGACCATGAAGGGCTTTAACAAGCCGTGGAAGATCCTTATCGACTCCGGGGCGTCGGGCAATTACGCTCGGCGCTCCGATGGAAGGAAGTCAGCTGTATGCTGAGGCGCTGAAAGAGCGTACGAGTGATGTCATCACTGTCCGTCTTGCAACGGGAACCTGTGTGACGGTGCCCAAGGTTACGGTGAACCTGGGCTTGAAGTTCTTGGACTTCGATAGCGTTGAACGCTGTTTGGTCATCGACCTGGATTCGGGGTATGAGGCATGGCATGGCTTGAACGCCATGAGCCATGGATCGATTGGAGGTCGAAGACCTTAGGCGCTACGCGCTTGTCTCCTGATGGAGATTTTTGGCGAGTCATGAACCTACCTCTGCTAGGAAGCAAAAGCGTGTTGGCCCGGCACTGGACCGAGTCGGTCAATGTGCTGGACATTGGAATGTCTGAGTTAATGGACACTGGCGTCGAAGACGCGAGTCCCGAGCACTGCTCGCGGGCTGACCGTGGTGTGGCACGTAACACACTGAGTGAGACTCATCGCGATGAGTCATCGCTGCATGCCGGTCATGGTATGGTCGACACTGAGTCGAGGCATCTTGGGCGTGGCCCTATGATGCGCGTGGAGCGACACGTAACCCGCTGAGCGATGCTCGTGGCTTGAGCGCAGCATCGCTGCATGCCGGTAATGGCATGGTCGACAGTTCGTCGAGGCATCTTTGGCATAGCCCTAGTGATGCGCGTGGAGCGGCACGTAACCCGCTGAGCGGCGAGCGCCCTGATGGCGACGGACCGCTGCGTGTCAATGATGGCGCGGTCGGCTGTGAGCCGAGGCATCAAGGGGAGAACCCTGACGATGCACGTGGAGTGATACCTAACCCACTGGGTGGGGGCTGCGATCATTGCAGTTCCTCGCCGGCTCAATCTGAGCAACAAGAGGTGGAAACACCTGAGGACACTTTTAGTGTGAACCTGCTGGCCTCTCCGAGGCGTATAGCTTCCGCGAGGAGGCGGCAGCGACGCCAGATGGCGACTGCGAGACGCAAAGCGTCTGTCCTGACACATGACGTGTCTGTCGTTGACGACGATAGCGAGCAGCTATATACACCCGTTAATGGAGTGACCGGTGAACCCGAGGGCAATGTCAGCCTCGAGGCTATCCCGGCGCTGAATGCTCTGCTTGAGCTGGACGAGATGTCCATTCCCGAGTTTGACGGGGACGCCTTGAAGGCCGGCGAGTTAGCCGAGGTGGTCATGATACGACCTGAAGAGGAGTTGAACTCCTCATCGCTTATGGATGAAGCTGTCCTTGAGGACACGAAGGAGGCACGCAGTGCGCGAAGCGGAGCTTCGATCCTGAAGGACCCTTCGGATCCCTTCTATCCTTTGGTTAAGGAGTACCAGGACGTGGTCTCCAATGACCCGCCGACTGGCCTCCTGATCGAGGCGTTCGTCATGAGATTGACCTGGTTCCCAGAACTAAATACTGCGTAACACGGCAGTGGCCCTTACCGAAAGGGCAGTGTGACGTCATTGACGCACTCTTTAGTGCCAAGCACGCTGCGGGTGTGGTGCGTGAGAGCAAGTCTCCGCACTCAACGCCGACGTTCTGTGTCAGAAAGCCTAATGACAAGTGGCGCATCGTTCATGCTTTCAATAAGCTCAATGCTGCCACCATTCCGGCGCAGACGCTGATTCCTAGGAAGGATGTTCTGCAGAATAACACGGTCGGCTGTACAATGAACAGCGCGCTCGACCTAGTCGATGGTTATTACCAACTGCTCATGCGAGCGAGCGATGTTCCGCTGACAGCGGTTAGTACTCCGAGCGGTATGCTCTGGGAGTGGCTGGTCATGCCCCAAGGGCTGTCGAACGCACCTGCGACGTTCAATCGTCTGGTGACACCGCTCTTCAGGCCCCATCGGGCGTATGCACAGACATACTTCGACGACATCTTCGTCTATAGTCGTGCTGCGGATGGCAAGTCGGATGTGGACAACCACATCGACCATTTGCGAACGGTGCTAGAGTGCATGCGCACCAACAAGCTGTACGCTAACGCATCCAAATGCATCTTCGGTGCTGAAGAAATTCCTTTCTTAGGATGCTTTGTTGGAAAGCGAGGCCTTCGAGCAGATCCTGCTAAGGTTAAAGCCATTGTCGACTGGCCGGTTCCAAATAACCAGAAGGACTTACGTAAGTGGCTTGGCCTCGCCAACTATTTGCACAAGTACAGCGATAAATACGCTGACATGGCTCGGCCATTGTCCAATCTCCTTAAGAAGAATGAGGACTGGTGTTGGAACACCGAGCATCAAGATGCTTTCGAAGCAGTCAAGGAGAGTCTCCTTCATGCGCCGATCCTGGTGTTGCCAGACCCTGTGATCGTCCTTTCAGTGCCGTCTGTGACGCATTGGACTTTTCCATAAGCTGCGCCCTACTGCAAGCAGACGCCGAAGGGCGTGAGCGCGTCATCGCGTTTGAGTCTCGCCAGCTTAAAGCTGCAGAGAAGAACTACCCAGTTCATGACAAAGAGTACTTGCGATGAAATATGCTCTCGTCAAATTCAGGGTTCACCTGCTGGGCTCTAAGCCGTTTGTGATCTTCACTGATCATGCGTCACTACGCACTGCGACCCAGTCGCCTCACCTCTCGCAAAGGATGGCCTGTTGGCTGTCCTTCTTCGCGGAGTACAACTTCGAGGTGAAGTACAAGCCTGGCAGGCAGAATGGTCTTGCAGACGCGCTGTCCCGTCGACCTGACTATGAGCTTGCTCATGTCACCATGGTGACCTCGCCCGTACTGGACCTGATCCGCGCTGCATACGCACGCGACGACATGTGTGTCGCCATGCTACGTGCGCTTGGGAGCAAGGAGTTTGAAACCTCGGACAATACATTGTCGGCGCGCTTGCGCGCGAGCCTGCACCGCTACTCCATCGCTGATGGGATGCTGTATTACAGCACGGGTGCGGCGGACAGTCCTTGTGTCGTGGTCCCTCATGACGAGGATCTGAAGTATCACATCCTCTTTGAGGCGCATGATACAACGCTTAGTGGCCACCTGGGTCGTGAAAAGACCTACAGCTCAGTGAGCCGGACCTATTGATGGCCCAAGCTGTACAAGTGGACGAGCACGTATGGGCGCACGTGTGAGACGTGTCAACGGGTGAAGCCCTCCCCGCATGCGGCCGCGCCGCTGGCAAGCTTGCCAGTACCCTGGAGTCCATGGGTTTGGACTTTGTTTTAGGCCTACGGAAGGACTCGGAAGGTAACACTGGGATTGTGGTCTTTGTTGACCGTCTGAGCAAGATAGCTCATCTAGCGGCAGTGCCGGACACCTTTGACGGTGAAGGTACAGCAAAGCTGTTCATCGATCGGGTCTTCCGCCAACACGGGCTGCCCGTATCGATTGTCTCGGATCGAGGCCCCCGCTTCACAGGGAAGTTTTGGGACGCTGTATTCAAGGTGCTCGGCACAAAGTTGGACATGTCCACGGCAGGCCATCCGCAGACCGACGATCAGACGGAGCGCGTGAATCGCGTTGTCGAAGACATTCTCATTTTTTGCGCTGAAAAAAAAAAAACGCCGAAGCGTTGGAGTGCTATGCTTCCCCTCGTCGAGTTTACGTTGAACAACGCCGTGCTTGCCTCTACAGGCTGCACCCCGTTCTACGTGAACGGCCTCACTCATCCGCGCGTCCCGCTGACGCTACCACTACGTGTTCTGGGCTTGGTGGGGGAGAGTTAGCCGATCGGCTTGCTGATGTCAGCCCACTCACTGTTCGTAAACAGGCGATATGGCTGAGAAGCACGACAAGCAGAAGGAACAGGCTGATGCCAGGGGCATCGGAAATGTTGACAGCTTTGAGGTCGGTGACCTGGTTCTGCTGAATGCAAAGAACCTCCCCACACATGCTGTGTCTGCGGTCTTCAAGACCAAGCTGCGTCCTCGGTTCGTCGGACCTTTCAAGGTTGTGGCCAAGAAGGGCCTAGCGTACACGCTCAACCTTCCGAAGAAGATGCGTACACACCCTGTTGTACGTGGGCTTGCTCAAGCCGTACCACGACCCAAGTCATGGGAGCTCAGACGAGCTGGCACCACGAGTGCAACAACGCCAAGACCTGGCAGTGCCTGAGGCAACGCAGCCTTCTCTCGAAGAGAGCTCGACGCCGTCGGAGCGTGGCCGGGTTCAGGGTCGACCACCCGCTGCGCTGCTCGACGAGCAAGGTGATCTTCACTACCATGTGGAAAGGCTGCTAGCCCGACGCCCCTACCAGGGGCAATACCAGTATCTGGTGAAGTGGAGAGGATATCCCCACTCAGAGAACTCATGGGAGTTTGAGGTACCTCTACGGCAAGACTGCCCCGACGTCGTCGATGCTTTTGATCGCCATGATCACCAGCCAAGGCAGGGCCTCCGGCCGCGTGAGCGGTCAAACAGCTTTTCCCACTAGGTGGGGGAGCTCATGGGTCAGTGACCGAGCTCAAGTACTGACCTAGGACTGTTGTGGCAGCCAGCACCTAGTGCATTAGCTGCCCATGCAGTCAGAGCGTGCGCTATGCTCTTGCTTATGCTTAGTAAAGCGCCGTGGTCGTGGCCATCTACACGGAAGCCACACCACACCCGGCTCGCAGAGCCAACACCTATGACGCGCGGTGTCTATGGTTATGGGCTTTGACAACCCCATCAGTTCATTGGTCTAGGACCACGAGTCTGTTGGCCAGCTGCACACGTCGTGCACGAGCTGCAAAAGCGTGACGGTATGCTGCGAAGGCTGCAGCGTCAGCTGTAGTATCGGACGGCATGCCGCACTGCCCTGCCGGGCTCAACTTCAAACCAATACCCGCTACGCAGCGTTCCAGAGCGCAGAGCGTAGGAACAAGACCCCCTTCGGCATCGTAAGCCTCTGTGCTAGGTATGGATACCTTGGCGGCGTTGGACAAAGCGTAGAACACGTTGGAGAGGCGGTGCCACGCACGTAATACAGTCTGGGACTGCACGAGCTGGCTCCGACAAGCTCTCACGGCGCCCTAGGCGGAACATGAGTGGCCCCACCTGCTTGACAAACATGAGGCCCCTGTTGGTGAGCGGTGGCAGTGCCTGCCGATGCGTGTAGCACGCTAGACGGCCGCGCAGTCCGCGCTTGCCTCTCCGCCGCAGCCTCGGCTGATTTGTGGCGTTCAGTGTTTTCTTCGTCCGGGGGTGTAGCGCGGTTACATCAAATAGTGTGGTGCCCACAAGTTAGGTGCCACACAGAAGTTGGGTTCCATACATATGTTATGTGAGCCACACCAGATAGCCGTGGGTGGCTCACAGCCAATGAATGTGCATACACTAGTCTCTACTATGATAGATAGTGAGTCCTATACATTCAGACAATAGGCGGCTCAGCCGCGATAAACAACAATACATTCAGTTCACATTTTGAAGCATAGCGTTCATACCTTTGTACAAGGTATTGTCTATCTTTGGAATCCTTAATTAAAGGTTAATAAGGTATTCGTCCAAACTCTCGTATAGAGTTTGTAAGCTTTCAAAGAACACTAGAGACTTTCTGAGTCTGTGTCTTCCTCTACGTAAACGCTATTGCAGCCCCGCTGCACCATGTGACAGAGTCAATGCGTATCAGGCAATCGATCCCAGCATGCCTGGGGCACTATTTCGCTGATCCACCGTCGACCGAGATGTGTTCATGCTGCCATTCTTCGCAACTCGTGGGAAACACTTAGTACTGACACGATGAAGACAAAGTGGGTATTCGCCGCACCAGACGATTTCACGTGACTGGTAGCTGTCTGAGGACACGATGTGCGGGTTACAGAAGCTGATTGCGTCAATGGACATGGTGCCTGATAGTTGTCCCATGGACGGAAATGACATCTCCAGCAACGACTCAGGCGGCGATGCCAGAGCCACTACAGAAGCCAAGACAGCTTAAGAAAGCTCGGTCGCCACGACAACAGTATCCTGGGATAGTAGACAACACCCGGGAGTGGCAACCGAAACTTCATATGACGTTCCCACAAGGCCATGGCCCAAGTCGAGCCATTGCTGACGTCTTCGGAGCCTCGAAGTGACCTGAGGCAGCCGCCGCTGTGACCGCTAAGGGATCGACACGTGTTCCAAGTAGGCGCGATCGCCGGCACCACGGCGCTCACCACCTGCGGGCGTTAGCATCGCGGCGGGGTCAGTGTGGCATTGGGTTTTGCCCGCACTCGACAGCCCTCGTTGCCGCTGCCACCGAGGCCAAACCTTTCAGTGTTTGGGCGCTGGTGATGGGCTGAACACATTCCCCGCGATAGAGTGACATAGTGACAGAGACTTCGGCCGGTCGTAATAGAACCCGGCCGGGTCAGTTTAGTGCAACCAAATCCGTACCTAGTGAAGGTTCGGTCGACTCATCGTTCGTCCCTTCGTGAGTTCAGGACCGCTCCTGGAAGATCGGTTCACACTTGATATTCGTATAGAGATATAGGACTAGCTATAAAAGAACATACAGAGGCTCTCTGAGCCCTAGGTTCACAGAAATAAATCAGCAGTCTTCCCCCAAGCCTTCCAAGGGTCAAGTCCGACTTCGGTAAGTCTTCCTAGCTTATTGATGTGCCTGGGCACGCTCGGCTGAGGTGGATGGCTGTAGGTGTGCTTAAGGTTCATTGACCGAGAGTTCGCCTTGGCCAATCCAAGAAGTGGAGTGGTCGAGAGTGTTCGGGGCGCCTTTAGAGAGCCGTTCTATATATATCCGTGGGACCCGAGTGTTCCTGCGTGTATTTGTGTGTCAGCCGAGGGTTGCCCTCGGAGCTCCCGTATTAGGCCCAAAACGGCCGGTACCCTTCCTACTGAGGGACTGAGGGCGTTTAGCGCGAAAGCGCGATATCGCATCCTAGCCTTCGTTCGTGGCTAGTGGTGTTAGTCCTGGGTGAGACCGACAACAACTCGGTAGACAGAGGTTTGCAACTGACCCGGCGTAAGGGATCGTTCCTGGTCTTCAGGATGATCCAACAGCGCTAACCTTTGCGGGGAAGCGTTTGTTGTTGGTTGGGACTCATACGGTAAGATCGTGAGAATTTTGGTGTATTCCTACGCCACAGTATAGTTATCGCCGTACATGTTGAATTTGAAGCTGACATTTCTACCGAAGAGAGGACGGAGGAAGCGTCCGTGGCATCGGAGGATGTTTCTCGTGGCTGCCAGAAGGTGAGTGGCGCCATGACGAACGCTATCCACTTGATCAACTTCTTGTCACAGTTTCTTGCGGCTTCAGGTGTCATCACAGCGGTTGCTGCGCAGCTGTGACGGCGATATCATTCACGTAGATGTTGGCATGACGGTGAATGAGGTACTTCCGGAAATTCCCTGTGTGGCGAGTTCTTCAGATATGCACCTCTTGGGTGCACAGCGTACACGGATAGCTGCCGATACTGAGCTCTGCCGCGTAGTCGTAAACGTCCGATGCGTTCTTGCGCGAGCGCTTCTGGCCGACCGAGGTGATAACCGCGACAGAAGAAATGGAAGGATCGATAGAAGACACAGAGGAGGTGCTGTCGCTGTCAGCGTCCATGCTTGGGCACCATGGCTGGTCCCCAGCCTGTAGATAGCCTGGTTTGAAGCCGCGAAGAGTCCGATTCAACGGAGATATGTCTCGGAAAGAACCGCGAGCTTGGATAGTCTTGCGAAGCGAAAATTCGGAAAGTGGTGTCTTGGGACACCACCTCCCTCGACGGGGCGGCCTTCTCAGAGTGGGTGTTTTAGTTGAAAATTTTGCAGGATTTTGCAGGATTGTTTTTTAGCCAATCGAGCTTCGGATTTGGCCTGCAGCAGCCTGCACAAATCGACTGAGGAAATTCCTGCAAAAAAGTGGGACATCTTGCGTCCTGTAGTCTGCATATCACCCCGCAGGCAGGCCGAAATGAATCTTACCCTGAGACATGTGTTGGCCAAGAAATCGGCCCAGATACAAAGCTAAGTGAATAAGAAAACATGAACTCTTGATAACCGATTGCCCCGGAGACCATGGTGAAATCAAAATAACATACATTTTACTTTATTGGGTAGAAGATGAAGAAAACTGTTAGTTTTTCATAACCACTCAAGACATAGCCAAAGCGGGCCACTTTTACGAGCGCATGAACGCAGTACTTCGCAAAACGCAATGAGTTAGCGCTCCTTCTCGCACTTTACACCCAGTCCTTGAAAACGAACGACTTTGAGAGGATTGCTGACAGCTACCACTCTGTGCCCTTGAGTAGTACCGCGGAACAGTTATAGACGAGCGAGTTTATTTATTTTAAGTCGAGCAGCAGGTTTCGTCTCACTTCGAAAGAACACAAGCTTGGCTAAGATGCCCCGCCGTCGTGGTGGGGGCTCACAAACCACGGCCACTCAACGAAAATGCAAGAAGGGCCCTTCTCGAAGCGAAGCAGCATATCTTCGAGCTCTCGATCGACTTGGGGAGGAGTCTGTGAAGAAACTGCGAGATGATTGAAATTCGTGGGACACCAGCTATGGCGGCACTGAGTGGCAGCAGTCAGAAGGAATCGTGCTGCACCTGCTGCAAACCCCGTTGAAAGCCACGGACATTCCCAAGACGGCAGGCTCGGCTTTGACTACAAGTCTTTCCGTCGAGCACCTTCGCTATAGTGACTCTGACGACGTCGGACCCGTAGACGATCACTTCTACCAGCTCAGATCTAAGTTCATACTTCGTGATTTCACCTTTCACCAATATACATACCGACATACTACTGGTAGTTTTCCCATATGGCGGGGCACGATGGTAACCCGGGTAACCGCCAAACGTTTCATATCTTTACTCAAGATCAGGTGCAGAGCAACACTGAAGTATGATTGGTCGATTTTTACCGAGTAATTCTCTGGATTTTAATCCAGAGTCCATCCCACGATTGCAACGAGGGTCAGAATACGTTCATAATGTATACGCCTGCTTCGCAGCCGCAGCAGATGCACCGCAAGTCTTTACAGTATATTTGTTGATTTTTGATTTAACTGGACTTAACGAGTTGTTCTTGTGCTCTTCTACCCTTGTGCTTTGCTACAGTATTTGTAAATTCTTAACAGACTTATCTAATCCTCCATGCTGCCTTTGCTTTGCTGCTTGCCTATTTAGGGCTAGCTTCACGAAACAAATCGGAGAAGTAATATATCCCCCCAGCAAATTGCCAACCTTTCAACCAACGAAGATTCACAACACCAGCAACTTTAGGATCACGCCTTTAGTGATAAACGTAAAATCCAGAGCTGCTCCGTGCGAAGTCGCGGCTTTGTATCCAATGAGAACCGGATTCAACCGGATCAAATCCGGTTGAATCCGGTTGTCATAGTAACTGTTTCAAACCGGTCCAATCTCTAGCTGACACCAAGATCGGCTCTTGCTGCTGGTACCGGAAAATAGCAGCTTTGCCAATCTCATGTTTTTTATCGTGTCCATGCTTTGCCATTGTTCGCCCTATGAAAACCCGGCGGGACGGATGGCACTTTAGCTTAAATTCTGAAAATCCCCAAGTGCAGGAAAACGAGCAGCCTGAAGCTCCCACAAAACGTAATAACACGGTGCTGGGATTGTTCGAAAGATCGAACGCAGGTCGGTCTTCTGGATGCACCCCGGTTTGCCTACCTTTGCGGAGGGCCTTCTTCGCTAGGATCAAATTTGTGTATCCTGGTTAATTGTCTACTCCCCTCATTCGGGCAATATTGCTAAATACCAGCTGTTACAAATCACACATTTCGTGGTCCCGGAAAACACATTTCGTGGTACATTCTTCGGTACCAGCAGAACTTCTCCACCAAGATCATTAGTAAAATAAAATAATTAACATAGATAATCTGAGGTAACCAGACCTAAATATCACGTAACACGTAGCCGCCAGACGTCGTGCTCTTTTTCGAATTCCGACCAGAAACCAGAGTCGCGCCGAGGAAGCGGAGGCAAATCCTTCCTCCCGCTAGACACCGCAAGCTCAACATGGTAAGACCTTACGGCCGCCTTCACATGATGGCTACACCACTCCGTCTCTGACCGCGTCTCCTTTCTGACGTCCATGCAGCACCC
The DNA here is from genome assembly GCA_033557995.1 of Phytophthora crassamura. NCBI lineage: Eukaryota > Oomycota > Peronosporomycetes > Peronosporales > Peronosporaceae > Phytophthora > Phytophthora crassamura. The sequence goes on along the minus strand of JAUCED010000005.1, from coordinate 1,390,159 downwards.
GCGCGACGACGAACGCGGCAAGATGGAGGCGCTGCTGCACCGCATCGTTCTGGAGGAGCAGAAGAAGATGGTCCAGTTGGGCTTCGTGGAGACTTGCATCCCGTCCCCGGACAGCGCGGCTCGCTGCAGCGTCTTCATGAGCGCCAACTGGCACATCTGCCGCCGCCTGCTGCTCGTGATCGTGAGCGGGAACGGCATCCAGCCCGGCATCTGGAGCCGCTCGCTCGTGCTGGAGGCCACGGAGAACCCCAACCAGTACCGCTCGGGCTCCATGCTGCCTTACCTGCACACGGCACTATCGAAGGGCTACGGCGTCGTGGTCATGAACCCCAGTACCAACACTGTGAGCGTCGGCAGCGAGAAGATCCCCATCCCGTACTCTAGCACGCCCGAGCTGCACGTGCGCTACGTTTGGGAGACGTACGGCGTGCGTGCGTCGTGTTCGCAAGTCTACATCGCCGCGTACGGGCGCGGTGGCTCGCTCACCAAGCACCTGGTGTGCACGCAGCCGCTGCTGAGGTCCAAGCTGGCGGCCATCGCCTTCATCGAGTCGAGTCACCGCGTCGAAGCGGACGAGACGCAGGAGGTGAGAGGCTTGCTCGGCACCAGAGCCATCAACTGGCAACGATCCAAGGAGAGCCCAGGCACGCAGCTGCAAGACTGCACGCAACTGGGCTGCTTGAGTCTGTCCGCGGGCGAACCGACGTCGCCAGCCGAGCAAAAGTCGTCCAACACGGCGTGGACCATTGCTGCGAGTATGGACACGGTGTTCGCGTTCTTCGACAGCGCAAGGGGTTCCATGCCTGATGAGCCGGCGGAGGACGAGCTTATGGACGAAATGAGTCGGCTCTCGCAGTACGCGTACGCTGGCGCGGCGGCCATGTCGTCGGCGCCGCATCAGCAAGAACATTTAGAGGACGCCGAGTTCCACGAAGAGGAGGCAACCGGCAGTGCGGGCAACCACTTGGGCAGTCGCTCCAACAGCGCGCGCACGTCGAGACGCAGCATGGTGATCTCGACTTCCATGAGCGTCAACGACTTTGACTTGCTCTCTGTGGTGGGGAAAGGCGCGTATGGCAAGGTGTTTCTCGCGAAGAAGAAGCACGGGCGGAATGCTGGGCGTGTGTACGCGATGAAAGTGCTGCGGAAGCAGGACGTGTTCAAGAAGAAGCAGGTGGAGCACACCAAGTCGGAGCAGCGCATTCTCAAGCACGTCGAGCACCCGTTCGTCGTGCGGCTCAGGTATGCGTTCCAGAACCACCAGAAGTTGTATCTCGTGATGGACTACTACTCTGGGGGATCGCTGTTCGTGCATCTTCGGAAAGAGAAGCGCTTTACGGAGCCGCGAGCTTGCTTCTATGCAGCGGAGTTGGTCTTGTCGCTGGCGCATTTGCACAATATGCACATCATGTACCGAGACCTGAAGCTGGAGAACATTTTGATGGACAACGAGGGACATATCGCCATCACGGACTTCGGGCTGTCCAAGGAGGACGACGAAGGCTCAACGTTTGTAGGAACGCCCGAGTACTTGGCGCCTGAGCTGCTGTGCAGTCAACGCACCGCCACGTCGTACGGTAACACGATCGACTGGTGGAGCTACGGAGTGCTCGTGTACGAGATGATTCAAGGCCACACGCCGTTCTGGGATAAGAACCGCCGTCAAATGTTCCAGAACATCTTGAGCAAGGAGCCCACGTACCCTCCCGAGCACTTCTCACCCACGGCGACAGATTTTCTTCAGCGATTACTGGTCAAGAACCCGCGCCAGCGGTTGGGGTGCGGTGCTGACGGCGCTCTCGAGATTATGGGGCACCCGTGGTTTGAAGGTGTGGACTGGGATGCGCTTCTGAGCCGCAGAGTGGAGCCGCTTTTCAAGCCGGTGACGAAGGAAATTCACGGTAACCGCGCTCGCACGAGCAGTGCTGGACTCAATGCGAACTTGCAGTATGTGCCAAACATCTTCAAGCAGCAGGAAGTGGCGGATTCGCCCGTGGTGAGTGTGCTGGGCTCGTCGACCGGATCAGGCATCACGGCCATGCACTTCGACGACTTCAGTTATATGGGGAGCGACATCATCGGCTCGCGACGCACCTCGGTCTTCCGCGACAGCGACATCAAGATGGAGCTGGGCGAGTAGGAGGAGGCCTACCGAGAGGCGCCGATCCATCAGTCAGATCGTCGTTGGAGCTGCAACCATCCGGAAGTTGCAGTGCTCCACTAGGAGCCTTCAAGTCCGCCACGACCGACTGTGTCGGCAGACGCGAGGAGTGAAGGCTCCCGGCCGTACGCACCATCAAGCTAAGCCAGAAAGCGCGCACCGAGCCAAAGCGGATACCGTCATGTCAAGTTGTGCAGCATACTGTAGTATCTCGCGCGTTTGCATCAATAGTTCCAAGTACTACCGTAGTACTAGAGTAAAGTAAGCAAGACCGAAAGAAACTCGACCTCGAGATGTGCTGCGGAGGCAGCTGCCGGAGCTTCGACTGTACTTGGAAGTAAGACACAAATCCACTCTGTGTTGACCTGTGTAACCACGTCTCATTCGATGACAAGCATGGCCCTGCGATCAAGTAGACAAAACGTGACGAGTGCGTGGAGATTCTCAATGTGTTTCTAGCTGTTGAGAGCTTCCACTACTGCAAGCGCCGCGCTTACGGCACGACTTCAAGGCCCATGGACTTGGCCGAGCCGATGAGCGTCTTGCAGATAGACTGCAGGTCGATGTAGTCCACCATCTCGTCCTGCTGCTTGACCTTGGCGATCTCGTAGATCTGGCGCAGATGCACCGTGCCGATGACCACCTGGCCGGGCGTGGCCGATCCTGACTTGATGCCTGCCGCCTTCTTGAGGAACCATGAGGACGGCGGCGTCTTGGTGGCGAACGTGAACGTGCGGTCCGTGAGGGCTGTGAGCACCACGGGCACGGGGATGTTGTCCACCATCTTGGACGTGCGGTCATTGAACGCCTTGCAGAACTCCATCATATTCACGCCCAGAGGACCGAGGGCCTGACCAATGGCCGGCGACGGACTGGCCTTGCCCGCCATGACGCGGAGTCGGACGACACCCTTGACTGCGGCGGACATGCTGATCTCTTGATAACTCGGCGAGGGAGGGGCGGGAGGAGATACAACCTGCGTGGACAGCAAGCCAAGATGAGGGGTTAGAAGACGCACAAGACGGTGAGGATGGACGCACGTTGTTAGCGCTATACAGCCGCGCCAAGAGCGAGCACCAGACACACCTTGGGTACAGGTTGAGAGACTTGGTGACTGGCCGCCGCACGATGATGGGGCTTGTATTGAGAGTGGGAATGGAGGATGCTGATTGGCTCATATATAACTTGTGTATGTTACACCATATATCAAGACTTCAACGAGGGCAACTTGCAGACATCGAGTCCAGGAACATGGCTAATGTATTATAAGGAGTACGTGAGCATATCTTGCCTGGGCGAATTCTTACTTGCAGTGCAGCACACTCTCCGCGAACTCGCCGATGACTTTGACGGACCAGGGGTTAAATTTGCGCTTGGGTTTCTGCTTCTCGGAGCTGGGCTCGTTGTCGTCCTCTTCGTAGTTTCCTTCGTAAAAGGCGAGGTGGCCGCCGCTCTTGGTAGTGCATAAAATGATGTTGTCGTTGGCTTCGATAATATCCTTTGTCGGCAGCGAGGTGGCCACGCTGATGGGGTCGTCTTCGGCGTTCAGGCAGAGCAGAGGCACTGTGACTTTCGGCAGCCGCGTGATGCACGATCCGTCGTGGTAGAACTCGTCCACGCTCTTGTACTTGAAGTGCTTGATCGTGAACAGCTCGTCGAACTCGGACACCGTCTTGACTTTCTTGAGCGCCTTCATATCCAGGCCCGGATAGTCTCGGAACACCTCGTGGGCGTTGCTGCGGTTGAAGAAGAGGTCGCTCAAACCTGCAGCAAGCACGCGGCTGTACGTGAGTCGGTTAAACAGCGGGCCTTCGATGTTCTCCGAGCATTTGGTCATATCGAATGGATTGCCAACCGAAATCGCTGCCGTCAGCCGAGCCTGATCGCCATCCTCACCCAGATACTTCACCAGCACGTTAGAGCCCATCGAAAACCCCAATCCGATGAAGGCTTCGCTCGCGAAGTTGTACTTGTCCGAGAGATATCGCGAAACAAAGCGCAGGTCGTCCGTGTACGCGATGCAAAAGAGGTGCGGCGTCCGCAGCGGTGTATTCTGACACCCACGCGAATTCAGCACCACACACTGCCAGCCTAGACTGTTCAGGCGCTCGACGGCGCTGCGAATGTAATGTTCGCCGCTGCCTCCCGTCAAGCCTGGCAGCACCAGCACTGTTTTCGTGTTGGTGTCGATGCGCTGCACCAACGAGATCTTGTCGTCCTTATCAGCCGATGACAGGAGCGCCCAGTCCAGCGACACAACACCACCATCCGGCATGTCCAGTAGCTGCCGCTCGTACGCGATGGCGGGCGTGGCATCCATCTCATTGGCCCGAGACAGCTGCAGTGTCTGCAAGTGACCGTTGAACAGATACCATAGCGGGTAGAACTTCTTCTTCATGAGGTGCACGCAATTGGCTAGCAGGCGCTCATTCCGGGGCGTCGACTTGTAGACGAGTTTCGGTCGCTCAGCCGTGAGCTTGTAGTGTGCGGCAGCGATGAACGACATGATCTGGGGCACCAGTGCTAGTGCGCACAGCGACACGGCCAAAGTCGTAGTCGGAGCAGTCACAACTTCTGTGGAAATCGACATGGATTGCGTCCGTCGAGGGTCAATCGCCTAGTGCGTTTGACCACCTCACTTATCGCCCATGAAATGTTTGAAATGTTTGCGCCGAATTCAGTTCGTGTGTCGCACATGACTGATGTGTACCACATACAATTGTTTTTCCTACAAAAAATCTATACAATGCGACTATAGTAATTGGCAGATTCCGGACAAATTCCGGAAACCGCCAACAGTGAAAACGAAAAAAAATCTCTCCAATCAGCGCTGGATTATTCATCCGGACTCGCACTTTACCGAATAGAAATTCTCCACTCCATTCAATCAGAGTTCCAGCGCAGCGCAGTGAAGCAGCTTAACGAATGCGGCGGGCAGAGGCGCCGCTGAAGGCGACACAAGGAGCAGCACGGCGGGCAGCGGTGGTGTAATTGCTCAATTCCGGAATCGAATGCTTTAAGTTGAATGATTCAATCGAATGAGACAGGGGTAAACTCAAAACCGTGGCGCCAAACTTCGGTCGCACACATGTCATTGTCAAATTCTATTCAAACTTTAGCAAAACAGCAAAGCATTTTAGCCGATCGCCACTACCTACAGGTCAATATCGGCATTATATGCTAGCTGAAAACCAAGAAAGAGGCCCTCAGCGATAAGGCAACCCGCCGCTACGCAGCTCAACCAAACAGCGTGGACATCGGTGACTTCCAAGCTCAAACAACCTTCCACAAGTAACACAAGCAAGGGTTCTGTTGAGATCAGCTACAGTGCTGGCGTCGACGAAGTAGGCATTATAGTTCGTCTCGCTCGACCATTAATCTCCCCTTCATAACATAATGGCAAATCCTAAGATAGTGTCGGACCTCGATACCGGAATCGAGCGCGGATGCTGTACAGCAGAAGCTGTCACTTCCGGAATCGTGGTCCGACCATATCACGTAATTTCAATTACTTTCTGAAGCTTAGAGACTCAACTCTGCAGCACGGATGATAATATCTTCTACCTCTTGATCCGGCCGGTAGCTGGTTTCCTCTTTGCTACTATCATCCACTCCGTTTTGAAGACGATGCTAGTGTGCCAGAAACAGTTTTCGAAGGTAGACTTACCCTGCATCTCCTAACCGATTTCTTTACTCCAGCTCATCGCCTGGAGCTGGTCAACCTTGTACGCGTACTTCTTATTGATATCCTCTCGACGTTTGATCGTGTCATACACCCATCAAAACTGCTGTCTACGGTAAGCACGCTTGAACGCGGCTATTATTCCTACATCCATCGGCTGCAGGAACGCAGTCGTGTTCGAGGGCAGAAATTCGAGACGTACATTTGTACATACCAACTCGCCGATGTTGTGCGAGGAAGCGTTGTCGACTAACAATAGGATGTGGCGTTTAGAGGCCCGCATGTCGCGATCAAGGTTGAGCAGTCACTCTCGGGAAACCTTGCCCGTCATCCAGGCTTTCTGGTTGGCATTGTAGTCGAAGCCGAGTTATACAGCATTGCGCTTCTTAAATCAATACGGCTGCTTGGCGCGTCCCAATATCAGAGGAAGCAGCGCGTCGGTATTAGAGGTGAACGTGAGAGTGATTCGTGTCTTGTTCTTCTTCACGCCGCATGCGCCTCTTGTGCAAATTGAACAGGCAGGCGCCATAGCGAAGCTAATTCGGTTTCATCCATATTGTAAAAAGCTTGAGCTGTTAGGTCCTGTAGCTGCTGTCTACCTACATATACAGTAGCCATATCAGCTGATGCAGCTTCTTATGGCCCTGCCGACAGCCTAGAGCGTGGCGGCGCTCGAAACCAGTGAGCCACCCGCCAGAGAACACAAGTCCCACGCGTCGCAGAGCTCCTTCTGCGGGTCCTGCGCCTTCATCCTGACCAACTCCCTTGACAGGCACACGTTCTGGCCCTTGACGTACTGGATCCACTCCCACAGCTTCTGCTCCAGCGCAACGACGTACCTCCAGCGGCTTGCGGCGCTCGCCGTCGCCGTACGCCCCCCTCCTGATGGCGGACGCCGCTCGAAGGATGTCGGAGATCGTCGACAGGGCAGGTGCCCGCTTGAGCTTGAAGGCAAGCTCATGCTGGACCATAAATGGGCACTCAACTGCCTTCTCGATGAGCTGTTGCTTCTGGTGGATTCTCATCCAGACCCCCATACCGCCCAGCGGGTGCAAATTGGCTCCGATTCAGTTGTAGAAGTAGGCCTGACAGCGAGTGTGGGTTGGGCGTGGTAACCAGGCAGGCGGCTTAGGAGGAGCGACTGGCTGGCGGCGTGGGTACAATGCTGCTCTTGCGTCGTGCGATTTCGCTGGTGGACGTGAGCTCCCGCCTAAACTCAAATCCTGTTTAAAACGATTCTGTCATACGGAGCATATTATTTGTGAGTGGTACCGGAAGTGGTAGCTTTAACTGTACTTTCGGTCGAATTAGTTTCGGTCGCATGTCATTCCAGCGATTTACTACTCAACCACACCGAGTAATCTGAAAAATGGTGGAATTTACTAGGATTTGTGCCTGAAACTGTTTTGCAGCCAGTTCGAAAAATGGAAAAATGAGTAAAGAAGATGTGCTTTTGTTTCTCGGATTCAAGCTCTGTATTCTAAACCTAAAGTCCCATGTTACGTCGTTCAAAGCCAAAGCAATGTAGGTGTCGGTAATCATGCTAGTTTAAATATCCGTCGGCACGCAAAAGTGTCGGCATTCGTGTCGGAATATCTTCTTGAGTTTCGCTTAAAGTCAACTTGCAAGTCGTACAACTTCCACACGAGCCTTGTTCACCCGACACCTTAACTTGAACACTGCCTAATCGCTGTTACAAAATGTACATATCTGCATCCTCAACGGTGGAGAATGGCCGAAGGCGTTTTGCCATCCAGACGGCGCACAGCTCGTTAGTGTGCACCTGCTGCTCCGGAGTGATCGAAACGATAACAGTCGATTCAGGCCAAAACATCGTGGAGCGGGACAATCATTAGACATCGTCGATTCACTAGCCTAACGTTTCGTGCTGCTCTCGTTTGAGTGAACATCACCAGTTTGTCCGCGTGATTCAACTCTATATGCCTTCGCATGTGGACTGTTGCACCAATTATATAATCACAACAACCTCTTCACAAGCTGGCAGCTCTCCGCTTCCGCATGCTCAGAGCGGGACTTATCGGGTGATATACCTGAGTAGCATCCATGCGAACCAGGCGCATGAAGTACCATACGTCCGAGCGATGCTGGCTTTTATCTTGAACATGTTTTGCGGTGTTTGGGAACGGAATCACAAGTGCGAGACTCTGCTATCCAGCCAGACCCGCTGCGGCGACGGCCTCCTCTCGCAGGTCCAACGCAATATCTTTCGCCATCTGCACCAACAAGTTCATGGAGTAGTAGTACGGTAGCAGGAACGAGCAGTGAATGACCAGCTCGTGGTCGGACGCTAGCATCTTCACGAGGAAGTTGTCGTATCCTGCTGCTTCGACCACCTGTCCGGGGCCGCGCCAACGATGACCAAACTTGGTGATGCCCCGCCCTCGCGCGCGGCGGTAAATCCACACCAGCTGGCCCGGACGGAACTATCCTCGCTGCCGCACATTCCGCCGGTCGTGGTAGATCGCCTGCCACGCCTGCTCTTTTTGCAGGTCCACTGCTGCCAGCTCCCCTGCCGTCTCCAAGTCTCGTATCAGCACATCGTGATACTCAGCAAGCGTGCTGTGCGGGTAGGCCAGTCGGCTCCGTCGAAACAACTCCGCTGGCATCCTCAGCTCGTTGGACTGTACCCGTGCGTTGCGTGCTGTGCCGAGGTGTAGGCGTAGAGGGCGCTCGTGACGAAGTCCATTGCTTCCTTTTAATATATTACCACTTGGACAAGCAAGCAGCGCTTGGGTAGGTGTTGCCCTCCCAATCGGGTAGGACTGCAGGCTACTGTGATCACAAAGCTATGCCTACGGACACGACTGAAGCGATGGCGTTTGATACGAGGGGGGGGTAGTGTCGTAGAAATGGGTAGAATTCTGATAAAGAAGCTGCGAGCTGACCACTGCTTGCCCCACGGGAGGCGTTTGCTGCTGCAAGTTAGTCGTTGACGACTGCGGATGGGCATGACCTGCAGTGGTCCATACCACGGGCATCTTGTGCGGGTTTAGTCGATAACGCACTTGGGCGGGGCAGGTAAGTGTTTGGTACAAGTCTATGCGAATGCAGCCCACGGTGCTGTAATCCAAATGGCATGGGCGTGTCGGGAGCCCAACAGTTCTAGAGCGAGATATAAAGAAATGTGATGAAACGTAGACACCAGGGCTAATGAAAAGGCATAGAAAAATTACAGGAGGATAAAATTTACATCCCTGACTGGATCATCACATGGGGGATGATAACAGTAAAATAATGCTTTCCAGTGTCTTGCTCGCCAACTGGTAGTTTTCACGAACTTGACTGCAAGGACCGGAAACACTTAGAATATAACGCTTTGGAAAATCCATAAAGGATTATCACCTGACTTGGGTGCTTTGCTCCTTAGCGACAGCGGGACCGAGTCCGCACGATACGGAGGGAATCACAAACAAAGCAATGGGCTGGAGTCGTCCTGCACGAAAAAGTCTAGGTTAGTGACACATTTGGAGCAATGCGAGTTACATGAACCTTGTGCGTGCTCCATCTTGTAGTAATGAATGTCGTTCTCTACCGCCACACGTAGCCCATTCTTACAACGTTCAAGGGCAGGAAGTAAATCTCTCGGATATCTCCATAATCTGGTAAACCGAGCACTGAAAGCGTGTCGTCCACCCGCGGAAGAATAACATGCCGTAAAAAAACCAAGCCACTAATTGTCCACGACAGGTATCCTCACTTTGGTGCTGTCGTCCTGAAGCAACAAGCGTTTGGTTGGGCCCCTCGCGACGTAAAGCGATAAACATGGACGGTTTTGTCCACAGCAGCATACTCGAAACGACGTAATTTCTGAGCTCTGAACCTGGGAAGATCTTCGCGCTGTAGCAACATACTCGTGAAGATTGGGAGTAGCGGTGTCCTTTTGACGGTAATATAGCGCTGGAACGTTATTCGCGTACACCCAGACGGGACAAAGGAGGGGGGATTTTGGGGGGAAGGGGGCTCTGATGGGGGCAGCCACCGGAGTCACTGAAAGGTATGCTACGTACGGAATGGGAAAGTTTCCGCTCACGGCAAACTCAGCAAAGATTAAAGTAATCCCTAGAAGAGACAATGCAAGATTTGGAACTCACGACGACGGTCGATACGGATAATGTTTATGGTGATTCCGGGGGAAACACACGACCAGCAAGTGGTTTCAGTGTATGCATCGAAATTGTAAGCCGCCAGAGGTCGCGGGAATGGTGTCGGCATCAGCAACAGCACAGCTAATTCGCTCACTCAAGCGTGCCAAAAGTTCGATGTTGTAACAGACATCGAGAAAATGGGTGGACATATTCTGTAAAGGTTCTGATATTTGAGATTGTTGACGTAGGTAACATTTCGATTTACATCAGCTAAAAGACGCATTTTCAGTAATTTTCTCTGACGCAGTCTCAAATGCATGTTGAAGCATAGTGGGGACAAGTTGCTCAGTCTCCCCATCTTCGAGCTGGACTCGGTGGAGACCACCACTTCCATTTGTTTCTCCTCGGCATCACTGGCGGTGCTGGATTCCTCACAGTCGCTGAAGCACACGTCGGTAGTCTCGCTGGATCAGTTCGCTATTCTCTTTTTCGTCAACCAACTGAGAGTTCAGGGGACTGAAAGCGATGTATCCGCTTTTGGAAGGCGGGCGCGGTAAGACAGCGATGGCGCAAACCCACCCGGAGTTGTGCTCCAGGCACAGCAGTCTTTGAACCGCCGCCCGCCCCCAAAGCAAAACCCACCACGCCACTCTCAGGGCGCAGCTCAGGCCTTCGGCCGGACTGTGCAGTAGCAAACGTCTAACCTGCAGCGCGAACGTTTGGTCCCAAGGCGCGTGGCGTTTATTATTGGGGTATCGGCTTTACCTGCTGTCTTTGCTATCCCTCCTCCTGGTGTGGCACGCTTCCTTCTGCTTCTCTTCAGTGTCCATATTGGTCATATCCGAAGTGGCGGTGGCAGGAGTTGGCGTTCCCTCGCTTCCGTGCTTTGGAGAGAACCCGTCGGTTTCTGTCTTCGTTTTCCTCTCCGCCGCTCTGGCTCGTAGAGAGCGGCCGCAGCCTGCGTTTTCGCAGCATCCGCAGATGTCGTCGTTATAGCGTCTAAAAAAACGTCAAAGTCGTGCACGGCGCATGCAGGAGTTGACACGATGCGGCCAAGGATTTTTCCCCGAGGCCTTGTGACAGCTATTCGTTCCTAACTGTGATTGGCTGGACGCCGGAGCCAGTTTGACTTTGGAGTGTGGCATGTGGATATAATGGACCGACTGAGGAGAGCGGCAGAGCTCGCGTCTGCTGTGGATGGGCTTGGTAGCCCTGGACGTACATGTCCTGGACGTTCTGAGCTTACTACTACCAAGACCCGACGACAAGGTAAAGCCCAAGGGAGCCTACAAGAGCCTCTAATTTAGAGTGCCACCTGTCCTGACACAGCCATAGCCGCGGAGGAGCCTGACTGAGAACCACCAAGATCGATCAATAAACCTGTCCGACCAACCTACTGGACTCTAAGACTCCTGAACGACACAAGTCCTGAATGGAGAAATGTCTGGACGTATCCATATATCTGGACGTAACCATCTATCTGGACGTACGATCCTGGTCCTGGTATACAAAATCCAAGTGATTAACGACCGACCAAGTCGTCCGACCAAGAACAAATCAGGTGATGCGCTCGCTGAGATACCTTGAACTACCCAACAAGAGTGCACCCTGCCTGACCCCATGCCTGAGCAGCGTCAGACGATCGCCATGATTACGTTACGCAGTCGTGGGTTCAGATCCCATACCAAGGTCAAGATTAGCGACAGAAGTGCATGAACTGTAGCTAGCGGCAGGAAGCCGACAAACAGATAACAACAAACAGAGTTTTATTTTCCTTGGACCCCGCAAGTGCTGGAGAAACCTGCCGGAGGCCCCATTTCCCGGAGGACCGGCCAAGACAGCGACTACTAAGGGCACCCTGGCTTTGCGACGACCAGGTGTGTGTGAACTCTCAACGTAAGTCAAGCCAAGTTAGACGAGGACTGGACGTAGCCCGTCCGGAGTGATCCGTTTATTCCATATCCCCGTTGTGGCGAACATCCTTAACCGGTTGACTCCCGCATTTCATATTACCGATTGTATTTCTGGACGTGAAAGTAGTCTACGTTCAGGAAGTTCCGTTCAGACTACAAGTGTTAGGATTGTACGTGATTGTATAATCTCCCTCATCTTTGAGGGTGGTGCGTGTGCGAACAGCCATCCAGGACTGACCCCCAGTGTCCTGGAAGTGGCTTAGTGGACTGGAGAAAAGACCCACCGTCTAAGGGTCTCAAAAAATAAGTGACGGCTACATATCTACATTTAACTCTGTTCTGTATATTGGTTATCCTGAGCCGTGGAAGCTACGTCTAAGAAGGTTACGTCTGCCCCACGCTCTCGATCTACACGTGTACGACAACTCATACGGTGCAAGTCCAACATCAAAGACAAACGACACCCAGAGGGATTACACAAGGTAACACCGCCATCCTGGACGTACTTCTACGTTCAGGAATACGACTGTACTTCTGCGAAGTCTAGTTGGGCTGCGCTAGACACCTGGGCGAAATGTTTCATCGGCCTCGCCCCGCAACTCGAGTATTCAACTCACAGTTCCGAACAAAAGTGGCAGTGCCATGGTTGGCACTGCCACTTAAGCAGAAATTACTGTTAACACATATGGCATTTAAGTGCGCGCAGTTCGGTCGCTTGTGTCTGGTGTCTACTCCAGCCTCGTGGAGCGGGGTCGGGTTCTACAAACGGACGGCATTGGTGGGGATCAGACTGGTCCCTGGAGCGGCCCTGGTAGCGGAGGACGTGTGGTGGGTGACAAGGGGACCTCCGTGGTGGTCCGTGTATGCCCGTCTCGGTCTGATGTCATGAAGATGGCGGTTCTGATGTGCAGAGATGCCTGGTAGTCCGCCCCGGCGGGGCGTCGCATCGAGGTCTCGTCACGCGGGCGTGCAAAGACGGACAAGTGACGCGAGGCAGATGAAAACTTGATCGCTCAGGGGGGTATAGCGCAGCCCAGGTCTGAGAAGTCGGAGCGCGAACACTGAGTTCGAAACTTGAGAGTCAATATGAAAGCGTCAGGGATTCGCTTTGACCGCGAAGTGTAAGTAAACCCCAGAAGACTCCCTAGAGGTGTGGCGTGAGTACCATCCGGAATCCCTATCGACTCGTTTGTCTTTGACGGAACGGCACCTAACCGGAATGTAGCCTTGAAAGAGCGGTCAACCCTAAACACCCAAAGGCGAATGACCAGAACCCCAGACGTTAGAAGTTAGAGGTCAGAGTATCAAATCCCGGAGAATCGGATGTCTGAATATCGCAAATCCAGACCCAATTCCCAGACAGACAACACGATGTGGCGAACACAGAAGCATTCCAAGGCGCACAGTCTGACCTACCTTGCGTCGTTTTCCTTAACATAAGCTTACACCGCGTGCTAGATCCACCATACCACCAAGTCCGTCCAAGACGCGTGAGGGAGTGAGAGCAGCGTATGTAATTTACGCATCTTAAGAAGCAGATCGAAACCGCTGCTAAGAGGATGCATATAACGATGGGCAGGTGAAAACAGTTAATTTTCTTGAAATATCTGGGTTGGCAGCTGCCGACTTGATTCAATGAATTCGAGCAGACCGTTCCACCATCCCAAGATTTTTTTCTCACTTGATCACACGTTTCGTTGTCCAGTAGCGTCCGTTGTGGCAAGGCGGGTGAACGCCTTTTGGTCGCCCAGGTGTAGTGTAGTAGAAGTTGCGTTTGAGAACTTACTTCCGGGATGGACAAACCTCGGACGGAAAATCCCAAAAGGAAAGTCCCAACCGAGTTTAGCGTGTGTCCCTCGAGTCAGCCCCCGTTGGGCCGTTTACCTTCGGGTTCTGGAGATTAATTTTGCATAGATTACCTTTATTTGTATATATTTGTTGAAAGAAGACTTTTAGGATGCACCGAGAACGAGTTGTCGTTAAAGTTTAGGTCTTGAGCGGGAGGCTGGACGTAACCAACCTTCGACGTAGCCTCCACAACCCCGAAAATTGATATACAATACAGAATTATATACACAAATTCTTATAGACCCTCGGACAGTCGGTCTGAACACCAGTCTACTTGGATCGCACTTCCGGGATACTGGTCAATCTCGGACGATTTTTCAAACGCACACAACCCCCACAGATGACGGAAGAGTTACACTCCTATCACACAATAGCACTCTCGAACCTTCCAGGTTGTGGCTACTCAAACCAACCAAAAAGACAAGTAATATGAAATGTGGGACCCCGAACAGAAGTACAGCCGCAACTAGGACACGAAACAGGGAGAACCCTGACTCGGCGTGAATGCAGATGGGAGCTCCTCGCTCGGGCGTAACACCTAGAGGCCTTCACACGTGCATCGCTCTTGCGATCTTTTGCCAGAGGACTTGCACAGTTGATGGGAAAACGAACACTGTTTGGTTTTATGTTTGCCATCTGCTTTGCTATGTGTTGTGGGTGCCCGGGTCTGCTAGAGACACGCGCACCTGATTTATCTTGAGCTTTGTATGGCTGGGTCGTCACCGAAATTCTTGGTCGCACTACGCATACAAACTCTTAGTGAGAGTCGCTGGATTGATCGAAGTTCGTGGAACTTTCCCACGGAATCTTGACAGATCTTGGACGGTCGACTTGGTCGGTCGGTTTTGACTTAGCGTCAGTATACTTGGATCTTGCCATCCGAAATTGTGTCATCTCGGACGGGAATCCCATCCGAGATTTCACGTCCGAGGTTTCACGTCCGGGGTGTCTGTGTTTGGGCACCATCTAGGAGGAACTTGGGGAACTTGGTCGGGCTTGTACACGTTGTACATCGCGTCAAGGCGGGTGGCTCTACCGGCATGGTTCATCGGGAAAACTTGTACGGCACCAGGTCTTCACCCACTGGGGAAAACTTGACTCCTCGAGAAAGCCCCGTTTGGGATGTGTGTCGTCCGGGATATGCGATCCGGAATCGATGCCATCCGGGAATGTCAAGCCTTTATGTGCCTCAACGGGGCCACCGCCGAGTTCCAATCCATGCGCACTCCACGTGGCGCGACCACAGCGACCCGAAAGCCTGTCGCATTTGTCACTATCGTCAACCAATCATTGGGAGCGGCTCAGGCAGTCTTGGAAAATCCCAGGACCACCTGCTTCGGATCATCGGGTCAGACACGAGGAAACATATGTATTTCGAGTAGCCAATCCGACATCCGCGTTTGGGATCATGCCTCTCCGCTGATCCCGTTAGGAACGGCCCTCAAACGGTCTCTATTCTTCAAGCATTCTTGAAAGTCGCTACACATAGCGCTGTACGATTGAAGTACTCGAACCATGAACGTACATGGTGTTCTGCTGGAGCAGACGTACACAGTCCCGTGATCTTCCGATAATATTGATCGGTGACGGCTTGCTTACCCTGCGTGGTAGCGAAGTTCTTCACGTGCAATGGAGCTTCTTGCCGGGTGGGAAAACGCATACCCTCAACTATAGAAATCGAGCGGCAAGCATTCTTCACCACAATTACGCATCGCCCTACACCATCCATAGTTTCTCCTCGATTTAGCCATTGGCTTATGTGTTGGCTTGGCACTGCTCGTGGTGCTGTCCTGGACGTCGCTCCAGCATATTTCATGACCCGAGCTTTGATACCGCTTGGCGCCATGAAGTCGGTAATCCGTCATGGTGGGGTGGCTTCACTAGGGCCATTCAATCGATCGACTACAAGTCGGCGAACACGTTGTCTCTAGTAGGGCGAAGTCGGTACATAGAGCGCGACCAGTAAAGGAACCGAGACAACCAATGCCACCAAGAGACGAACGTCCCGGACGACACAATAGATCAGGGTCTGAGAAAGAGGCGCGGAGAGGAGCCGCGTCTCCGCTTTCTCGGAGGTGATGTGCTCGGGCGGACCTTGCAACAGATACGGCCACCACAAGAGAATGCGTGGTTGGTCTTCCGCCGACATCCTTCGTCGCCTTAAAAAAAGTAGTAGGGCCAAGACACGGATGCCCGTCGCAGAGGCTGGGACCAAGCGCAGAGGCCCGGGCGCCACAATGGAAAGCACTGAAGCGGCTGAGGTGGCGACGACTCTCCACCACTTCGGAACGAATACTCGGATAATCAAGATAACATATGTTGTATTGGCCCCGGTTGTCAAGTAAGTATAGTATGCATTGCGGCACTTCCTGCACATGTCGCCAGGAGCTCTACTTATGGTGAATACCACTGCGATTGTGGTCTTCTTCGCCACTCAGAATAGAGGGGAAGGACATTAGACCTATCCGCCACACCTTTTTAAATATGATATCGTTTTGATGATCGAATTTTAAAATGAAGCGTAGGGGTTTACCTAAAACGGAGTTGATACATCCAACGACGGAAATATCCGACAGAGAGAAGAATCTGACAATTTACCACATCATCATTCCAGCTCTATACTAAAAGGACTATAATGCATAAAACTAACATAATTGTCCTAAGCACCAAAGTTGCCGGCCTTCGGCCGGCGAGATCAAGCGCAGCGCATAGCGCTGCAAGACTTATCTGGTTTGGTCGGAAAGGTTTAGCATCGGCGTGCGAAGCGACGTCTTCGCGCGGCGTGCTAAACCTCGACATTTAACCTGTGCCCGCAAGGTTGTTAGGGGTAGGACAGGGTGATATAGCATCGGATGTTGCTTGATGTTGCTCTCAAGTAGCAGTAAACGATGTTTTATGCAATCTCGTTGGTGACTCTAAATAAGGTCCATACGAAAATAAAACAAATCTTGCGTAGAGCGCCGGCGACTTCGGCGAGGCTTGCCTACGAAAGATTCCGGATGACCGGACCGATAGAAGACCGCGATGCACAAAGGCACACCGGCTTGAATGAGCCGTCTGCTGGACTCCACCAAACTGAAGTCCAGTTATGTGGTGACCAGAGGCATCTTCGACACCCTGGAGTGATCCACCTATTTCATACTCTAGTTGGGTCATCGGTGTTTCTGTTGTTGTTTTGCCCATTTCATACTAGAAGTCCACGGCAGACTTGTGTCGCTTCAATTGGAGGGGGTTTACTATGCCGAGAGGCACGAAAACCTAATTTCACAGTCGAAGCTAGAAGACCAAGGGTTTAAGGTTCACTATGATTCTGATGATCACGTTTACTCGGTGGAAAAGAATGGGACACCAAGTCTTGAAGTGCACCGCGACGACATTGGAATGTATTTCGTCACTGCTAAGAACGACTTTTTGAGTGAGTCAACGGATGCAAAACGACCGGACACGTATGTGAACTTCACGCTGCACGACGGAGTAGCTAAACTGCAGAGATGGCATGAAAGGTTGGGACATACATGTCCGCAGCATGTATTGATCATGGCAGATCGGTCGCTCGCAGAAGGATTAAAACTGCAGACGAGAGACTTCCGAGACTGTGAAGCGTGTCACTTAGGTAAACAGAAGGCAAAACCGCTCGCTCGATCACTGGACCGCGATGTCAACCGAACAAACCAACTGGTGTTTGCAGACCTGCTATTCCCAGAGACAAACAACGGAACGAGTTACTCAGCAGTATTGGTGATCCTCGACGCATTCACACGGCACATTACCATTTACCCGCTTAAATCCAAGGGGGCTCCAGAAGTAAACGCTCATATTAAACGTTATGTGACGTGGGCGGATCGGCAGCATCCTGATTCTCGTGTTAGTGAAATAAGCACGGACAATGGAGGTGAATTCTGGAATGATGAGATTGACAACTGGTACAAGCTGCATGGAATTATGCATGGAAGAAAACCTCCTCATTCTTCCCATTTGAACCTGTGTGAAAGATCTCATCAGACGCTAACTGGAATGGTGACAACCATGATGTCTGACTCCGGATTCCCAATGTCGTTCTGGGTCGATGCAGTGCAGACGGCAGTCTACATCAAGAACAGGGTGTATACTCGGCCAGTAGCAAAGACTCCATACGAAGCAATGTGGGGAAGACGTCCCGACTTACATCATCTACGACGATTTGGATGCCTAGCGTACGCACACAATAAAGTCGGGCCCTCAAGGAAGAAGTTTGCTGCCAACTGCAAGGTTGGATATGTTCTTGGATACCAAGAAGGCCGTCTCGGATGTAAATTGTACTATCCGGACACTCGCTCAATTGGGTACGCACTAGACGCCAGATTTAACGAGGATGTCGTTTACAAGGACCGCCACACCGTTGAAGGTGAAGGAGCAATTGGAGAACTGTCGTACATCAACCCAGAGATCGGATCTGAACCAGCTGCGCTAGATCGGCAGATCCCAAGTGAAAAGAGACTACCGGGAGCTCGGAGCGTCCCGAGGGGTCAGAGACTCATGCTGAGCGTCGTGGCTTCCTCGAGGGGCAAAGTGCTGCCGAGGAGCTGCGGTTGCTAGAAAATGAACTCAGGGAGTTCGAAAAGACGGACACTAGGAACAGCGAGGCTGTGGAAACACCACTCCGCGATTCAGTGTTTACAAACTCGACATTGGAGGGTGAAAATGCTGACACTAGGAACAGCGAGGCTGTGGAAACCCCACTCCGCGATTCAGTGTCCCCAGATTTGACGAACATGAGACGTTCGCCAGAGAAACGAGCTAATTTGACTGAAAATGTGCAACGGAACCCCAACAGTGTGTTCTATGGAGAATCACTGCCGGAAACACAAGTTTTTTGTGGACAAGTAAAACGGAAGGAAAAACGGCGACCAGGACTGGTTGAGTACGCACCTGATGGTCACGATGAGTTTAATGTGGATGCTGTACTTGCAGACATGCTAGATAATGAAAGAGGAGTACAAAGTCAGCAGTCAACTGTCGATGATTGTGGAGACGAGAGTATTGCGGAAGTATACGCTACTTTTGCGGAAATGATGCGATCAGAGAGTCCTAGCGAGGGCCGAAGATGGCACGAATCTGAAGTTCGTCTCCCAAGATCGATCAGAGATGTGAAGACGTCTCCTCAACACAAAGAATGGTGGAAGGAGATGGAGAAGGAGATGACCGCCATGGAGGACAAGGACGTGCTGGAACTTGTACCTGAAGCAGAAATCCCTGAAGGAAAGAAAGCTCTACAAGCCATGTGGAGATATCAGCTGAAAACCGACTTACTGGGGTATATTAAGCGCTTTCGATCTCGTCTAGTGGCTCTCGGTAATATGCAGGAACGAGGGATCGATTTCACTGATACATTTTCGCCGGTGGCGAGGATGGCATCTCTCAGACTCTTCCTAGCTCTGTGTATGATTTTCAAGCTGACGCCGTACCAATGTGATGTCAACACAGCGTATCTCAACGCTCTGCTGAAGATCGTACACTACGTCAGGAACACCCCCGGATTTCCGTGTCCAAAAGGAATGGTGTGGAAGGTGAAACGAGCACTTTATGGTTTACACCAGTCGGGTCGGGAGTGGAACGAGTTGATAACTGAGTGGTTGAGAAATGAAGGATTCACTCAGTGCACGACCGAGCCGTGTATGTATGTGTACCACAAGGACGGCGTGAGAGCGATGCTGCTGCTGTACGTTGACGACATCATTTTGGCGTCAAATGACGAGCAATTTAAGATTTCGATGTTCCAGAAGCTGGACCAATCCTTTGGAATCAAGGATCAAGGTGTTTTGCACGATTTTCTTGGCATTCAAATTGAGATTGACGAAAAGGGAATTAAACTTCACCAGGCAAAGTATTCACAGCAGATTCTGGATAGATTCGGGTTTTCTGACGCCCAAGGCTGCCGTACACCCATGGAGACGTCAATCAAGCTTCAAGCGGCGAATGAGGACGATAAAACGGACGTTTCGTTCGACTACCGAGCTGCCGTCGGGAGTTTGATGTATCTTGCTACTACGACCCGACCAGATCTAGCCTATGTTGTTGGACAACTTAGCCGATTTGTATCCAAGCCTACGGCCAAACATTGCGGAGCGGTCAAACGGGTCCTACGATTTATTGCTGCTACTAAAGACCATGGGATATTTTTCGACCAGAAGAAGGCAGACGTCATGACTGAAACTGTCAAGATTGAGGGATTTTGTGACGCTGACTGGGCGAATTGCCAAGATACTAGGAAGAGCATCTTGGGTTTTGTACTGACTGTAGCCGGTGGTCCGGTGTCTTGGTCGGCTCGTAGACAGTCAGTGGTTGCGCAGTCCACAGCTGAAGCAGAGTACGTGTCCACTTGTGAAGCATGCATGGAAGGGCGTGGACTCGCCAACGTACTAATGGTGGTGTTGCCCGAAAACGTTTCGGTCGATTGTCATTTCGGGGTGGACAGTCAGTCGGCGATTGCCCTGGCTGCCAATCCAACGTATAGCCGACGTACGCGTCATATCGAGCTACGCTACCACTATGTCAGAGATCAAGTCAAGAAAGGAAACGTGACGCTGTACAAGGTGTCTGGAGCTGACAATCCTGCGGACGCTTTGACTAAATCGTTGGCTCTTCCAAGATTTGCAAAGATGAAGACGCTCATGGGCATGGTTCCTATCACGGCACTCACTCCACGTGAAATGAAGCGCAAGGAATATTTTGCAGGACGGCGTGCTGGAGCAGGACAACAACACAAGGATTGAGGTTCCGAATTTCACGTATTCGGAGGACGGCGTGTTGGAGAGATTACAGCAAGTTACAGTTGAAGCACATCAGGGACGCGACGATGCAGGGAACGCAAGTGCTGCGACGAGGTGCAGAGTTTTCTTTTAGCTCGTAGTGTCAGTCTCCTTTCTTCTAAGGACTCAACGTTGTAACAAGAGAGCTTTGCTGAGCTGCGTCCGCATTGTTACAACGTTGAGTCCTTAGAAGAAAGGAGACTGACACTACGAGCTAAAAGAAAACTCTGCACCTCGTCGCAGCACTTGCGTTCCCTGCATCGTCGCGTCCCTGATGTGCTTCCAACTGTAACTTGCTGTAATCTCTCCAACATATGTTTCAATCACACTAACAATGCGGACGCAGCTCAGCAAAGCTCTCTTGTTACAACGTTGAGTCCTTAGAAGAAAGGAGACTGACACTACGAGCTAAAAGAAAACTCTGCACTCGTCGCAGCACTTGCGTTCCCTGCATCGTCGCGTCCCTGATGTGCTTCAACTGTAACTTGCTGTAATCTCTCCAACACGCCGTCCTCCGAATACGTGAAATTCGGAACCTCAATCCTTGTGTTGTTGTCCTGCTCCAGCACGCCGTCCTGCAAAATATTCCTTGCGCTTCATTTCACGTGGAGTGAGTGCCGTGATAGGAACCATGCCCATGAGCGTCTTCATCTTTGCAAATCTTGGAAGAGCCAACGATTTAGTCAAAGCGTCCGCAGGATTGTCAGCTCCAGACACCTTGTACAGCGTCACGTTTCCTTTCTTGACTTGATCTCTGACATAGTGGTAGCGTAGCTCGATATGACGCGTACGTCGGCTATACGTTGGATTGGCAGCCAGGGCAATCGCCGACTGACTGTCCACCCCGAAATGACAATCGACCGAAACGTTTTCGGGCAACACCACCATTAGTACGTTGGCGAGTCCACGCCCTTCCATGCATGCTTCACAAGTGGACACGTACTCTGCTTCAGCTGTGGACTGCGCAACCACTGACTGTCTACGAGCCGACCAAGACACCGGACCACCGGCTACAGTCAGTACAAAACCCAAGATGCTCTTCCTAGTATCTTGGCAATTCGCCCAGTCAGCGTCACAAAATCCCTCAATCTTGACAGTTTCAGTCATGACGTCTGCCTTCTTCTGGTCGAAAAATATCCCATGGTCTTTAGTAGCAGCAATAAATCGTAGGACCCGTTTGACCGCTCCGCAATGTTTGGCCGTAGGCTTGGATACAAATCGGCTAAGTTGTCCAACAACATAGGCTAGATCTGGTCGGGTCGTAGTAGCAAGATACATCAAACTCCCGACGGCAGCTCGGTAGTCGAACGAAACGTCCGTTTTATCGTCCTCATTCGCCGCTTGAAGCTTGATTGACGTCTCCATGGGTGTACGGCAGCCTTGGGCGTCAGAAAACCCGAATCTATCCAGAATCTGCTGTGAATACTTTGCCTGGTGAAGTTTAATTCCCTTTTCGTCAATCTCAATTTGAATGCCAAGAAAATCGTGCAAAACACCTTGATCCTTGATTCCAAAGGATTGGTCCAGCTTCTGGAACATCGAAATCTTAAATTGCTCGTCATTTGACGCCAAAATGATGTCGTCAACGTACAGCAGCAGCATCGCTCTCACGCCGTCCTTGTGGTACACATACATACACGGCTCGGTCGTGCACTGAGTGAATCCTTCATTTCTCAACCACTCAGTTATCAACTCGTTCCACTCCCGACCCGACTGGTGTAAACCATAAAGTGCTCGTTTCACCTTCCACACCATTCCTTTTGGACACGGAAATCCGGGGGTGTTCCTGACGTAGTGTACGATCTTCAGCAGAGCGTTGAGATACGCTGTGTTGACATCACATTGGTACGGCGTCAGCTTGAAAATCATACACAGAGCTAGGAAGAGTCTGAGAGATGCCATCCTCGCCACCGGCGAAAATGTATCAGTGAAATCGATCCCTCGTTCCTGCATATTACCGAGAGCCACTAGACGAGATCGAAAGCGCTTAATATACCCCAGTAAGTCGGTTTTCAGCTGATATCTCCACATGGCTTGTAGAGCTTTCTTTCCTTCAGGGATTTCTGCTTCAGGTACAAGTTCCAGCACGTCCTTGTCCTCCATGGCGGTCATCTCCTTCTCCATCTCCTTCCACCATTCTTTGTGTTGAGGAGACGTCTTCACATCTCTGATCGATCTTGGGAGACGAACTTCAGATTCGTGCCATCTTCGGCCCTCGCTAGGACTCTCTGATCGCATCATTTCCGCAAAAGTAGCGTATACTTCCGCAATACTCTCGTCTCCACAATCATCGACAGTTGACTGCTGACTTTGTACTCCTCTTTCATTATCTAGCATGTCTGCAAGTACAGCATCCACATTAAACTCATCGTGACCATCAGGTGCGTACTCAACCAGTCCTGGTCGCCGTTTTTCCTTCCGTTTTACTTGTCCACAAAAAACTTGTGTTTCCGGCAGTGATTCTCCATAGAACACACTGTTGGGGTTCCGTTGCACATTTTCAGTCAAATTAGCTCGTTTCTCTGGCGAACGTCTCATGTTCGTCAAATCTGGGGACACTGAATCGCGGAGTGGGGTTTCCACAGCCTCGCTGTTCCTAGTGTCAGCATTTTCACCCTCCAATGTCGAGTTTGTAAACACTGAATCGCGGAGTGGTGTTTCCACAGCCTCGCTGTTCCTAGTGTCCGTCTTTTCTTGTAGAATCGCGTTGCACAACGTCATTTGTACAGCGAACACATGCCAATTGAGGGCTGATAGCGAACGTTGTTGAAACATACAGCAGGAATCTGTGCGATTTATCTGGTACGATTCCGTGATTCCGAGAAGTACGGCCTAGCTGCGTCCCAACCTAGTCCGACCGGTACAATATTGGGAGAGTACTTCGGCTCTACAGTACAAGCCCAAGAAGCGACCACTAATAATGGATAATGGATTTTGCCTGGATTTCATAACAATGTCGCGTGAAGGAAAGCTGTTGCAGATTAATGATGGTGCGCGACGCGGACTCATCACGTGGGCGAACCACTCGCGTTCCCAGTTGAAGGCTTTTTTTCAAGTTGGCCGTGGACGCATATCTACGGTGGTGAATTACGGTGCGATCG
Source organism: Phytophthora crassamura (assembly GCA_033557995.1). Lineage (NCBI taxonomy): Eukaryota > Oomycota > Peronosporomycetes > Peronosporales > Peronosporaceae > Phytophthora > Phytophthora crassamura. Next base: position 1,366,560 of record JAUCED010000005.1, on the reverse strand, counting down.
GTGAAGAGTGGGGAACAGGTTACTGTGTCGTACGGTAAAAAAACTTTGATTTATTTGCCAATGCGGAAGCGATCAGGGCTGTCATGCACATCTCACCCGTCGTACTACTACTGAAGACATTTCTACAAAGACCAAAGATGCCGCCAGCATTCGACGTTGCTCCTTGGCCAGCTCATGTGGAATGCATTCACGAGTATTACAATCCCGACAACATCCAACTGGAATACACGTACGAGCTCGGGCGATGTGACTGCAGTGATACGTGTACCATCGAACCGCTAACCGAATCATCTAGTAAGGTAAAAATTCTGACCTCCGAGGTGACAGTGACGATGACGGTGACAGTGGAGACGGAGATGACAGGGGATAGGGAGGTGACAGTGAAGAAAGTGGTGAAGGGAGTGTGAAGTCGGATTCTAATGTTACTAAAGTCAATGCTCATGAGAACGTTGCACGGCCGTCTTAGCTCTGGGGTTAAGAACGCGGCACCCGAAGAACGTCCCCTTCCCGGTCTGGACTGACCGCACACTGTTCACGTGCTTCCTGATGTTCTATACAGTTGCTGCCTCGCTGACACCGCGCTTGACCATGTCATCAATCGGTACATAACACGGGAACGAGGAGGGGTTTATACCTGCGCTACTATCATGTATCAGCAGATCGAGAACGCAAGATTCGCGCGAACCCCACGCAGGAGAAACTCAGAATTTTCAATGAGCTCAGTGGAAAGGTCGACTGGGCTGCATATCTGTGCGTTTTACTTCCTGCCAGGCCTAAATCACTGGAGTTTGTTTGTGGTCGATAACACAATGCAAAACAGACCCATGAAAATGTACCGCATGAACTCCATGCGAGGCGCGCACGATTCCAGTTACGCATTCGCCACTGTGAAGTGGTTCCACGACAAAGAGCGTGAAAAGCATGTGTTAGGTTTCTGTGAATGGAGTGCTTCCGTCTACAATACGAAACGCCAGCAGACGAACGCTGTGGATTGCGGGATTTGCGTACTACACTACATGCAAGTGATTTGCGACAATGTACTCAAACTCGATCCCGATACGATGATGCTGGAACCAAACATGGAAGATTGGACGCATGGGGGGACGTTGCGAAAGCGGCAGCCTATCGCTATCAATTGCACAAGGGTATCGCCGATGCGATCCAGTGAACCTGCGGTAGTCGCGTCCGGTAGTCGCGTTAGAGTGAAGCTTGAGATCCGTACGACTTAACCCTTCGCGGTGCAATGGCGCATTTCTCGCCCTTTTAGCAGGTTTGCAAAACACGGTACGAAATCGTCTCCTAAAATGGCGAAAAATCGAAAACAAAAAATTCGAAAAAATCTAAAATCTTTTACACAAGTTCAAGTAGACACATACCGTATTTTAAAACAAATCATAAACAGTACAAGCAGTAATCAAGTAAGCATACAAAAAGCAAGCTAGAGGGTTACAACAGATCCCTTTTACAAATCCTTGAAGATGCTATGTTACGAGACATGCAAAAAGAGTACAGTGATTATCTTGAAGGGCGAATTTTTCGCCCTTTAAGATGCTAATGACTTAACTTTGTGTACTATAGTTAAGGAGAGATTATAAGTGCTCCTCGCGAAAGGGTTAATGTGGACATTAAGTCGTACGGATCTCAAGCTTTAATGTGACCCAGTACGATTTAATGTGACCCGGTACGAGTTATTGTGAATCAGTACGAGTTAATGTGAACCATGGATGGAGGAGTTGATACGTTTTGTCGTGATCGCAGTCACCTATTTCCGTTCCTACGCGGTGTGTGTGTGGCGGTCCGCACCAGCCCCCTTGGCGCTTCTTGTTCGCAACGTGATTGGTTAAAACACCTACGGACCGTTATTGGCAGATCTTTCCTCCACACAAATCCAGCAGAGACCGGGTCCGGGGCCCTAATAGTTGATGGGGTGGTAACTATACACTATTGCCACCATGATGGCATGGTTATCAACGGCTTTGGGTGCAACCACCACGTCGCTTTTCAATCCAAGAAAACCGAAATCAACGCTGCAAATGGATGACATGTTGTTCATACGGGGGTAGGGATTCATCTACAGTAATGTGCTTGCTGAAGGAACAGTCGAGACTTGATAAGCTTCGAGAAGGGATGATCGGCAAACCGTGCAACTGTTGACGCGATGTACTGGATTAGGCACTACTCGTTCCGCAAGAGCAGTCAATCACAGACGGCCCCTTCACATTCCGCCAATCAACGCTTAGAAACCGAGCCCTCGGAAAATTTTCAAAGTTTGAGTATGGAATGGCAAGTGAGAGCACCCCCAGCAGTAGGTCTCAAAGGCGGTTTGCAGGAGCATTCATCAATTTGATCCAAGCCACGCAAGCCTCCCCCCGCTCGCCATGATGCCACCTCCTACACGTCCGTTCCGAAAGCTCGCCCGCTTGACCAAGCTGAAAGCGCTGCAGATCTGTAAGCGCCACCGCTAAGTGTCGACCGCCACGTAGAAGGAGCTAGCAGCGTAGAGCCACGCGAAGTTTGCACTCGCGAAGATGCCATCCAAGCAGGCGATCGGTCGTGCTCTCAAGTCAGAGGCCCTGCTGCAAGGCTTCACGGACGACTGCCTGAGGCGCCAGAGAGGCCGACGGAGCTTCCAACTCCTGCTCGACCAGTGTATGATCGAGTACGTCGTAGCGAGCGAGAGCTGGGGTATTTCCCTCTCGGGCAGTATGGTCAATGCTAAAGCCAGGAAGGCGCTACAACGACTGAACGTCCCGTGAACATCATGTCCCCGCCTCGGAAGGTCGTGGCTCCGAAACTTTCAAGATCGCTATGACATTCGGTTGTGCCGTGCAAATGGTGAGGACGGTTTGGTGGATCTCGAGGCCGTCGAGGATAAAGTGGCGGAGCTTCGTAGGCTTATCCGTACCTACTCGTATACCGATGCATACAACATGGATGAAACCAGATTTTTCTTCAATAACGTGCTCCGTGGTTCGCATGCGTCAGCACCGCCCCTTTCCTGAAGCAAGACAAGGCCAGCATCACGTTAGCGCTGTGCACCAATGCCTCAGGGACTGACAAACTGCCACTATCGTTCATCGGCAAGTCGGTGAAACCCCGTTGGCTAGCCGAAAAGCCTGCTGACGTGCTGTATACATCAGTTCCACGAGCATGGATGATAACCGACAACGTTCCAGAATTGGATTCGTGATCTCTACTGCTCCATGCGCGAACAACGCAGGAGCATCATCCTCCTGATTGATAACGCTTCTTCACACTGTGACGACGGTATTTCCCTCACAAACGTGCGGCTAGCTACGCTCCCTCCAAACACAGCGTCCAAGCGTCAGCCACTGGACCAAGGGATCATCTACTGCTTGAAGCGGGAGGTCTGCAAGAAAATGGAGCATGCTCTTGATCGGATTGACGAGGGTAACGAAAATCCCAACAAAGTTGGCATGCTTAAGGGCATAGAGTGGTGTGCTGATGTATGGCAGCAGTTGTCTGAGGAGACACTTCAGCACTGCTGATTGCACTCTATATAATACCTTATCGCCAAGGCAGACATGAACTTTGTGCTGCAGTAGATTAAGTCAATGCATTGTACGTTTTGCACAATCTTTTCAATCCTTTCAAATTTGGTATATGCCTATATTATATATATATCAGGTGTTCCTTCAGCAAGCACATTGCTGTACTCTCAAGCCAGTTGTCCCTTCAACAATATATGTGTCCATGCACTTCTGGGTGCTGTGCCTCTCGCCAACCCCCCCTGCTCACGTGGTACAACTGGTCCCGCTCTATGATGACGAACTCCATCCCAACGTGAAGACTTCCGGTGCTACGAGTGGGGATGTCAATGTGTGACGACGAGCCAGCGAAGTCTTAACAGACATGTTCGGGATCGACATCACGTTTTGGTCAACAATGCGACGTCGCAAGACCCTCAACAAAACGCACGATTCAGCGATGGTGACAGCCTAATTGTTGCTGGCTTTGAGTTTGGGGAGATACCTGCCGTGGCCCTGGCTCTCTTAATACACTGCTCTCAAACAGCTCAGGCGATATTGAACAGGACGACACCGGTGATATAGGAATCTTGGTGGCGACAGATGCTGACACCGACTCTTATTTTTTCCATAAAGCACACTGGCTCGTGGTCTTAATTCGATAATGGCGAAGTTGGGTTTGGGCTTGTAGGACAAGAGCAACCATTCTCGTTTCTTGCTGTCACTGTACTAATAAATATTAGCTTCACAAAATCATTGTTCGTCTTAGAGGTGATTGATTCCATGGATGGTTACATCTAGTAACCCTTTCGCGATACAAGAGCGCATTTTTCGCCCTTTGTATCTTTTGTCAAACACGGTTAGAAAGTTTAACTTCAATCCAACCGTTTTTATAAAAATTCATAAACAGTACGATGCATAATCATTTAGGTATCACAAAAACAGGTAGTGTAATCATCAACTGCATTTTCAAAATCATTGAAGGTGCCATCCTTTGCGAGAGGTGAGGCGACTGGGTCGCAGTGCGTAGTGACGCATGATCAGTGAAGATCACAAACGGCTTAGAGCCCAGCAGGTGAACCCTGAACTTGACGAGAGCATACTTCATCGCAAGTAGCTCTTTGTCATGAACTGGATAGCTCTTCTCTGCAGCCTTGAGCTGGCGAGACTCAAACGCTATCACGCGTTCACGCCCTTCGGCGTCTGCTTGAAGCAGTGCGCAGCCGATGGCAAAGTCCGATGCGTCACAGACGACACTGAATGGACGTTCAGGGTCTGGCAATGCCAGGATCGGTGCATGAAGGAGACTTTCCTTGACTGCTTCGAAAGCATCTTGATGTGCAGTGTTCCAACACGAGTCCTCGTCCTTCTCAAGGTGGTTGGACAACGGCCAAGCCATGTCAGCGTCAGTTTTCGCTGTACTTGTGCAAGTAGTTGGCGAGACCAAGCCACTTGCGCAAGTCCTTCTGGTTCTCGGGAACCGGCCAGTCGACGATGGCATTAACCTTTGCAGGGTCGGTGCGAAGCACTTCCCAACGAAGCATCCTAAGAAAGGAATCGCTTCCGCGCCGAAGATGCATTTCGATGCGATGGCGTATAGCTTGTTGGTGCGGATGCACTCAAGCACCGCCCCTAAATGGTCTATGTGGTTTTCCACGTCCGACCGACTGTGCTCAGCACGACTATGGACGACGATATCGTCAAAGTACGTTTGTGCAAACGTTTGGAGGGGCAGTAAGAGCTTTGTCACCAGACGATTGAACGTCGCAGTTGCGTTCGACAGCCCTTGGGGCATGACCAGCCACACCCAGATCATACCACACGGGGTACTAACCACTGTCAGCGGGATATCACTCGCTTGTATGAGAAGCTGGTAATAATCATCGACTAGGTCGAGCATACTGTACATTGTACAGCCAACCATGTTGTTCTGCAGAACAGCCTTCCTAGGAATCGGCGTCTGCACCGGGATGGTGGCAGCATTAAGCTTATTGAAAGCATAAACGATGCGTCACTTGCCGTTAGGCTTTCTGACACAGAACGTTGGCGTCGAGTGTGGAGACTTAGTCTCACGCACCATGCCTGCAGCGTGCTTGGCACTGAAGAACGCGTCAATGACGTCACACTGTTCATTCGGTAAGGGTCACTGCCTCGTTACGCAGTATGTGGTTCCAGGAACCACGTCAACTTCGTGACGAACGCCTCGGTCGGGAGGTAAACCTGTAGGATGGTCGTTTAAGACCACATCATGGTATTCCTTCACCAAAGGATAGAAGGGATCCGAATATTCTTTCAGGATCGACGATCCACTCCGCGCACTCAGTGCCTGCTTGGTATCTTCAAGCGCGGCTTCATCCATAAGCGACGAAGAGTTCAACTCCTCTTCGGGTCGTATCATGACCATCTCGGCGAGCGCGCCGGTCTGGAGGGCTTTACTGAAGTCCGAAAGGGACATCTCGTCCAGCTCTAGCAGAGCAGCCACCGTCGGGTGAGCCGCGAGGCTGACGTTGCCCTCGGCTTCCCCGGTCACACCGTTCACGAGTGTATATAGCTGTTCGCCGTCAGCATCTACAGCCGACACCTCGTGTGTCAGTGATGACGCTTTGCGTCTCGCGTTCGCCATCAGGCGTCGCTGTCGCCTCCGCGCGGAAGCCGTACGCCTCGGAGAGGCCACCAGGTTCACCTTAAAAGTGTCTTCAGGTGTTATCACCTATCATTGCTCCTGAGGAGCCGGCGGGGAGTGGTCTTGCTCGCCACTCCTGCCCAGTGGTTGAGGTGCCACTCCACCCGCACCGTTTGGGTCCTCCCCTTGGTGCCTCGGCTCACAGCCGACCGCGCCGTCAGTGGCACGCAGCGGCTCGTCGCCATCATGGCGCTCCCCGCCCAGCGGTTGACGTGCCGCTCCACGCGCATCACTAGGGCCACGCCTAAGATGCCTCGACTCAGTGTCGACCCCGCCATTACCGGCAGGCAGTGATGACTCGCAGTCACTCGGAGTCTCACTCAGTGGGTTACGTGCCACTCCACGTCCAGCCCACGAGCAGTGCTCGGGACTCGCGTCTTCGACGCCAGTGTCCATTAACTCGGACACTCCAATGTCCAGCACATTGACCGACTCGGTCCAGTGCCCGCGCCAATAGCGCTTTTGCTTCCTAGCAGAGGTGGGTTCATGACTCGCCAATGCTCCACGAGGAGACAAGCGCGTAGCGCCTCATGTTTTCGGTCGCCGATCGATCCATGGTTCATGGCACTCCAGTCATGCCATGCCTAGGATGAGGTCATACCTCGAATCCAGGTCGATGACGAGTCAGCGTTCAACGCTATCAAAGTCCAAGAACTTAACGCCTAGGTTCACGGGAACCTTGGGCACCGTGACAATGTACCTCGTATGCGCCTTCAGCGCTTCAGCGTACTGCTGACTTCCTTCCATCGTGGAGCGCCGAGCGTAATTGCCCGACGCTCCGGAGTCGATAAGGATTTTCCATGGCTTCTCGAAGCCCTTCACGGTCTCCTCAACGACCAGCAAGTCCTGCTTGGATGCACGTTCCATGTTGTTAGAGAGCACGGTGCTCTGTGGGGCTAAACCTGTCGACCTCCTCCCTGAGGCTCAACAGAACTTAGTTCTTCCCCCGTAGGGCGCCCCGCGCCTACTGGGGCGTGGCGTTTCCCCGCCACGAGCCGGGCTTCTGCCCGGAGGCAGAGCCTTGGCTCTAGGGAGCCTGGCGCTGCTTGCGCAGCGGACAGCTTGGACGCAGGTGTTGCGTGCTTCCGCAGACATAGCATCTACGGATGCCGATATGCTGCTCAGCAGCTTGAAGCTCAGCTTCTTCGTCTTCAGCATAGCTGAGGTCCATCGGGACTGCGCCGTTCGATGCGTCCGAGGATCCGGAAGCGCTGGCTGGAGAAGCCGCCCAACCAAGTCGGGCTGACTTGAAGTTGAACTCGGCGTTTAACGCCACGTTCACTGCCTCCTCGAACGAGGTAGGGTGAACATGGAAGACCTCCGTCCTTGCCACGCCGGTGCGGAGACCTTCCATAAAGATGGTCACAGTGACCACCTCGGGGAGAGGGTCCGCCGCCATACCGGTGATGAGAGTTCTCAGCTCTTGGACGAAGTCCACCAACTCCTTCTTACCCTGGCGGGTAGATAGGAAGCGTGACCTCACGCGACAGGCCTGGTTAGGCGGTGAGAACACACGCGAGAGCTGAAGCTTCAGCCCATCCCATGAAGGGAACGCGGTGTCCACATACATGCCGCACGTCAGTGCCCATTCTCGCGCTCGACCACCGAGTTTGAAGATAGCCAGCGCCACGCGCTGTTGCTCGGTCTTGAGCATGGCGGGCGCCATGGCCATCTGGACTCTCTGACCACATCATGAGGCTTTCGCCTTCCTTGCCCTCAAAGGTCTTATGCTCACCATGAGCGGTTTAGCTCGTTGAGCCGCGTCCGATGTCGATCTGGGCGTGACGGCCGCCGCAGTCGCAGTCATCTTCTGCTGGACGTGCTCCAATAGAGCGTTCTCATACTGAGAAAATGCTTCCTGGAGCGCATTCACTGCGTCGGGGCCTTGCGAAGTAAGATGGACCACACCTTCCATCCCAATCAAGGACATCAGCTTTTAAGCCCTTCCTGTTGGTTCGGGGGTAAGTGGACAAACTGCTCCATTCTCTCACAGAGGGACAGTCGTAAAGACTCCGGTGTAGGATTGATTACAAGTGCTACCAAGTGCAGCGGGGCTGGAATTGCTTACAACGTAGAGGAAGACACAGACTTGGAGAGTCTTCAATGCATTTGATAGCTAGCAAGCTTTATACGAGAGCTTGTTACGAGTACCTTAAATATCCTATTTAAGGACTCCAGATATATGCAATACCTTAAACAAGGCTAGTGAATTCTAGGCTTCAAATGTGAACTGAATGTAGTGTTGTTTATCGCGGCAGAGCCGTCTGCAGCCTGAATGTATAGGATTCACTATCTATCATAGTAGAGCCTAGTCTAATGCATATTGGGTCGCTGTGAGGCCACCTACTGATATCTGATTACTTGCCGGGTTGGTGTACACACACAAGTTATGTGTAACACACACGCTGTTATGTAACCCCGTTACAAAATGGCACAAGGGAGAAAAATGCTTCCTTTTATCGCGACAGGGTTAAAGGGTTCAAATTTCGCCCTCAACGAAAATCATGGTACTCGCTTGTCTATCTCTGTACATACAACTTCGAGGTGAAGTACAAGCCTGACAGGCAGAATGGTCTTGCAGACGCGTTGTCACGGCGACCGGACTATGAGCTTGATCATGTCACGATGGTGACCTCGCCCGTACTGGACCTGATCCGCGCTGCATACGCACGCGACGACATGTGTGTCGCCATGCTACGTGCTCTTGGGAGCAAGGAGTTTGAAAACTCGGACAAGACATTGTCGGCGCGCTTGCGCGCGAGCCTGCATCGCTACTCATTCGATGACGGGCTGCTGTACTACAGCACGGGTACGGAGGACACTCCTCGTGTTATGATTCCTCATGACGAGGACTTGAAGTATCGTATCCTCTTTGAGGCGCATGATACGGCGCTTAGCGGCCACCTCGGTCTAGAAAAGACCTACAGCTCTGTGAGTCGGACATATTGGTGGCCCAAGCTGTACAAATGGACGAGCACATACGTGCGCACATGTGAAACGTGTCAGCGGGTGAAGCCTTCCCCACATGCGGCTGCGCCACTGGCAAGCTTGCCGATAGCCTCAGGGTGTTGGGAGTCCATGAGTTTGGACTTTGGGTTCGGCCTTCCGAAGGATTCAGAAGGCAACACAGGCATCGTGGTCTTGGTCGACCGTCTGAGCAAGCTGGCTCACTTCGCGGCAGTACCGGACACCATTGGTGGTGAAGGTACAGCCAAGCTGTTCATCGATCGGATCTTCCGCCAGCATGGGCTGCCCATATCGAGTGTCTCGGATCGAGACCCCCGCTTCACTGGGAAGTATTGGGATTCAGTCTTCAAGGTGTTCGGCACCAAATTGGACATGTCCACAGCGGATCATCCACAGACCGACGGTCAGATCGAACGTGTCAACCGCGTAGTCGAGGATGTTCTCCGGAGCATTTGTGCGGAGACGCCGAAGCGCTGGAGCGCTATGCTCCTTTGGTTGAGTTCGCGTTAAATAACGCTGTGCATGGCTCCACAGGCTACACTCCGTTTACGTGAACGGACTCACTCACCCACGCGTCCCGATGACGCTCCCTCTCCGTGGTTCTGGGCTTGGTGGGGGAGAGATCGCCGATCGGCTTGCTGCTATCAGTCCACTCACTGTTCGCAAACAGGTTGACGGGTTCCTGTCAACGCGTCTGAGCGTCCTTCGACACGTGCGTGAGGCTAGGGCTGACAGCCAAGACAATCAAAAGGACGCCCCCGGTCACCGACTTCCGGTCCCCTTGTCGGCCACGAAGTCCGCGTCGCTCCAGATCTCTACCTGGATGCAGCGCTCGTCCGCCACGCCGACGTCCATGCGGAGCTTGAGGGTCTTGGTGGCCTTCAAGTACCACCCGATCCTCTTCGCGAGCTTCGAGTCGCTCGTCCGCGGCTGGTGCGTGTGCCTGGTCGCCTTGTGCACCGCGAAGCTGATGTCAGGCCTGGTGCACCGGGCGATCCAGAGGTAGCTTCCGACCAGCGACTGGAAGCTCCGAATCGTGGGCTCGCCGATGGCGCCGACGCTCGGCAGCAGCTGCAGCTCTTGGGGCTCAGCGTCGTTGGTCTCTTCGCCGATGGGCGTCTTGACGCCGTTCGAGTCCGCCAGCACGAACTGCTCCAGCAGCTCTTCAATGGCTGCTTGTTGGTCTAGGCTGTAGCCGTCCGCCTCGACGAGATGCACGCGCATCCCAAGGAACTTACTCGCCTTGCCCAAATCCTTGATGGACAGGATCTTCATGGCCACAAAGAAGTCCTCGACCAGGTCCGGCTTGGACGCGGTCACCAGCAGGTCATCCACGTACACGCCCACGATGGTCATGTCGTTGCCGTCGCGCTAGTAGTAGAGGCACATGTCTGTGATGCAGTGCGTGAAGCCCAGCTCCACCAGCTTGGCGAACAGCAGCTGGCTCCACAACCTCCTGGCCTGCTTCAGACCGTACAGTGACTTCTTCAGCCGCAGCGCGAGCATCTTGTAGCTGCTCACGCCGCACGCGCGTCACACCTCCTCGGGCACAATCATGCCCTTGGGGATGGCCAGGTAGATCTCCAAGTGCTGCTCCTTCTCAGCCTTCACGTACGCGTTGGGGATGTCCCCGTGCTTGGCCGGCACGCGCCAGCGCCGCGCGAACACCAGGATCACCTTGACGGTGCTCAGCTCCATGACTGCAGCGAACGTGAGGTTGTAGTCGATGCCGTACAGCTGTTCGTTGCCGCAGGCCACCAGGCGGGCCTTGAAACGCTCGATGGCGCCGTCGGCGTCAGTCTTGGTCACTTCGTGTTCAGCACGTGGCTGCCGACTGGTGGCAGCTCGACCGTCCACACACCGTTCTCCTCCAACGCATTCAGCTCTTCGACCATCGCCATGGTCCACTCGCCCTTGAGCGGGCTCTTCATGGCCTCCCCGAAGTTCTTCGGGTCGGCCTCCCGCACGGTGTACACCACGTCGGGAGCCGCTACATCCTTGCTGGCGCCGGTGTTCTCCGGCGACGCCGCCTTCCGCGTGGCTGACCTCGTCTGGTGCTTCTCGCGCGTCCAGCAGCGCTCTTCGCTGCCGCCACCGCGCGCTGTGGGTCCCCATTGGCCTCTTCCTCGTTCACCTCCTCCGAGTCCTGGAGGCGTACGCGCCTGAGCTGCTCGTTCTGGGTGACCGTGAGCGTCTCCACGTTCCGCACGTGCTGCGTCACCACGACCAACCTGTCCTTGGGGATGTACACTCTGTACCCCTTCATCTCGTCGCTCTTGCCGATGATCATGGCCGGCTTGCCGCGCTCGCCCAACGACGTGTTCTTGGCGTCGCGGTGCACTGTGCACGACGACCCAAAAGCCACGATGTCGCTGATGTCGGGGGTGCGCTTCGTCAGCATCTGCACGGGCGACTTGGACCCCGGGTTGCCCTTGCTCTGGCTCCGGTTCAGGATGTAAGCGATGTACTCAGCGGCGTCTCCCCAGAAGCTCAGCGGTAGCCCGCACGCGAACACCATGCTCCGCACCATGTTCATAATGGTGCGGTGCATGCGTTCGGCCTTGCCGTTGCTGGCCTGGTTCCTGGGCCCGCTGATCTGGCGCGCGATGCCGGTCTGCGCGCAGAAGAGGTCCAGGGGCTTGTACTCTCCTTCGCCGTCCGTGCGCAGGACGTGGTTTCGGCAGTTGAACTGGCGCTCGAAGAAATCCATGAAGTGCTTGAACTTCAGCGTCGCCACGTCCTTGGTCTTTGCCAGGAATATGCGGCAGTAGTTCGTCCGGTGGTCGATGAAGTTCACCATGTAGCGGTTCCCCAGCCTGTCCCTGGCCCCTTCGGGTCCGAGCAGATCACACCGCCGATGACGTCGATGGGCGAATTGGCACCCGTGTCCTTGCGCGACTGCGCGTTCTTGGTCTGCTTGCCCTGCGCGCAGGTCAGGCAGTTGTCGCGCTTGTGGTCCGTGAGCGCAATTCCCGAGGCCGGGTCCTTCGCGATCTTCACGATGGTGGATGGTGTCGTAATTCAAGTCGCCGAGTCTGCGGTGGAACTGCATGAGCGTCCCGACCTGCACGCCCGGTCCGACACCTTCCTGGGCCTCCGCCAATGCAGCCATCAGCACGTCTCCAGCGCTGCGACCACTGTCTTGGTTTGTGGTGTGCACCACCAGCACGTTGTTGCGCCGGTGCACGTCCAACACCGCGGGCCCCTTGCACGACGTCACCGCTATCACGCGGTGCGGGCCTCGGTACTCCATCCTGAAACCCTTCTTCTCCAGCAAGCCATACGAGATAATGTTCCTCTCGAGGTTCTCGGCGTACTGCACGTCGAGCAGCTTCACCTTGGTCTTCTTGCCCATGGCCGTGGTCTCCAGCATCACGCTGCCACGCTTGGTCACCTTCAGGGTCCCGCCGTCCGCGGCAACGCGACTCTCAAAGTACTCCGCGTCCTCAGCAGGTTCACGTCGTTCACGAGGTGCCTGCTCGACCCCGTGTTCAGGATCCAATGACCCTTGTCCAGCTCGTCGTGGCCCACCGCGAGCGTGTAGTCCACGTCGCCGCCCTAGTTCCCCTTCTTCTTCTTCGACGGGCACGCGGCCTTCAAATGCCCCTGCTTGCCGCACCTGAAGAACTTGCGGGTGTCCACCCGCTCCTCGTGGATGTCGTTCACGACGTCGTGGCCGATGTGCTTCGTACGGAGCTGGATCTCCGTCGACTGGGCGAAGTGGGCCAGCTTCTCCGCCTGGCGGAGGTAGTCAGTGCGGCTGAGGTCAGCCGTGACAGCATGGACACGCGCATCCCAGGCTCGGCGTAGTGGACGATGTTGTCCAGCACCAGGTTCTCCGCGCCTCCGCACGCCTCGCTGACCGCCACCAAGTACAGGTCCAGCTGCGCTTGGCGCTCTTGGGTGCCGTGAACATCTTCATATTCTGCGCAGGGGTGATCTTGGTGGCAAAAGTGTGCAGATGCCGCCGCATGGCGTGCTCCAACGTCGGGCTCTCGTCCCACCAGCCTTCAACCTGCTGGTTGTAGTATCTCGCGTCCATCCCGGTGAGGTGGTGGCCGAGGATGTCGACCTTGACCTCCTCCGTCCACGAGAAGCCGCTCGCACGCTCCGCAAACTGGATCTGTCGCACGAACCGCTTGCTCCACGACAAGAATCCGCTGCCGAGGCCTTGGTACAACTCCTTGCCGTCGAAGTGTCGGATGCCAAGCTTGCGCTGGCGCGTGCCGGGCACGCGCGGGAAGCTCTGGACTGCCGGCTGCATGCCGAGTCCCATGGCGGGCGGGTGGACGGCCGGCTGGTACATGCGCGGGGGCACGTAGTGCTGGGGCAGCGCTGGCTGCGGATCTTGAGCCATCTCCACGTTGGCTGCCGCCTCGTCCCCGTACTCGTTCTGCCTCACGCCGAAGTACGTGCCCGGCGACACGAGCGACTCGCGCGGCGGTGGCGTCTTGTCCAGCGCGTGCCGGTCCATGGGCCTCCGAGTCCAACCGCCGACTCGAAGATGCTCGACTCGCGCGAGGGGCGGCTGTTGTGATCCTCCTGCCGCAACTGGGAGGCCTCCAGGCACTCTATGCGCTCCGCGAGGTTCCTGAGGAGATTCAGCAGCTTCTCTTGCGGAACCTCAGGCTTGGGCGGGTCCTTGACTGCCTCAACAGCAGCCCCGTACTGGCCGTCGTCGCCCTTCCTGGCGGCCTTGGCTTCCGGGGTCGCAGGAGCTTCGCTCCCGTCGACGGCTTGTGTTCTTGAGCTCATAACCTGTAAGTTGTTGGTAGTAGCCAGAGGCCCGTCGTATATTAAGAAGTGACTGAACAATGCTAGCTAGCTTTCCCCGTCCTTGCTGCCCTTGCTGTCCTTGCTGTCCTTGGCGTCCTTGATGCCTGTCCTTGGGTCCAGCCGCCAGCGCTTTCCCAATCGTGGAGGAGGCGGCCGAACCGGTCCTCCGGACCGCAGTCCTTGCTGTGGTCCACGTGGATCGGGGTTCTTAAAACATCGATTGCTTACAGGCTAAAACTAGAGCCGCCTCGTACATGCGCTCGAGCTCTTAAATGACGCTGGGGGGCTCCCGGCGCAAGTAAGTGAAGTCAACAAAGGTGACGAGAGTAGCGGCATGGGACGAGTACGTGGCTGCGACTACGGTCGGAGGAATTGACGTGGAGGCCTTTGACGAGGCTGGCGTCGTCTTGGTCGACTTGGTGGTCTTGGCTACTGCCTTCGAGCTCGAGCGCATGTACGAGGCGGCTCACAAGCGCGGCAAGTCGGTCGAGCGCTTCCAGTACCCGTGGGAACTCGGGATTGTACGAGGCACGCTTTACGAGTGGAAAAAGCAGGCGGTCGAGATCCAAGAATTCAAGGGCCACACAACCTCGAATACGTTGAAAGGTCAGGCGCGTAAGGAGACTTTCCTGGCGTCTCGGACCTGTTGATGTACATGAAGGACGTCCGGCGCGAGGAAGCGGTACATGTTTTTACGTTTTCGGTCATTTTATATTTTTTTAACTTTTGGTGTAACGGGGTTACATCGAATAGTGTGATGCACACAAGCTAGGTGCCACACATAAGTGAGTTCCACACATATGTTACGTGGGTCACCCCAGATAGGAGTGGTGGCTCACAGCCACTGGATATGCATTAGACTAAGCTCTACTATGATAGATAGTGAATCCTATACATTCAGGCTACAGACGGCTCTGCCGCGATAAACAACACTACATTCAGTTCACATTTGAAGCCTAAGAGTTCACTAGCCTTGTTTAAGGTATTGCATATATCTGGAGTCCTTAAATAGGATATTTAAGGTACTCGTAACAAGCTCTCGTATAAAGCTTGCTAGCTATCAAATACATTGAAGACTCTCCAAGTCTGTGTCTTCCTCTACGTTGTAAGCAATTGCAGCCCCGCTGCACTTGGTAACACTTGTAATCAATCCTACACCGGAGTCTTTACGACTGTCCCTCTGTGAGAGAATGGAGCAGTTTGCCCACTTACCCCCGAACCAACAGGAAGGGCTTAAAAGCTGATGTCCTTGATTGGCCCGGAAGGTGTGGTCCATCTTACTTCGCAAGGCCCCGACGCAGTGAATGCGCTCCAGGAGGCGTTTTCTCAGTATGAGCATGCTCTGTTGAAGCACGTCCAGCAGAAGATGACTGCGGCCGCGGCGGCCGTAACGCCTAGGCCTGCATCGGACGATGCTCCACGAGCTAAACCGCTGATGGTGAGCGTCAAGACCTTTGAGGGCAGGAAGGCGAAAGCCTTTTGCTCTGGATCAGAGAGGTCGAAATGGCCATGGCGTCCGCCATGCTCAAGACCGAGCAGCAGCGCGTGGCGCTTGCGATCTCCAAGCTCGGTGGCCGAGCGCGAGAATGGGCCCTGACGTGTGGCACGTCTGTGGCCACTGCGTTCCTTCTTGGGATCAGCTGAAGGCCCAGCTTTCGCGAGTGTTCTCGCCGCCTAACCAGGCCTGTCGCGTGAGGTCACGCTTCCTATCTACCCGTCAGGGTAAGAAGGAATTGTTGGACTTCGTCCAGGAGTTGAGAACTCTTCTCGCCGGCATGGCGGCGGATCCTCTTCCTGAAGTGGCCGCGGTGACCGTCTTCATGGAAGGCCTTCGCACTGGCGTGGCCAGGACGGAAGTCTTCCGTGTTCACCCGACCTCTTTTGAAGAAGCCGTGAACGTGGCGTTGAACGCCGAGTTCAACTTCAAGCCGGCGCGACTTGATTGGACGGCTTCCCAAGCCAGCTCTTCTGGAGCTTCTGATGCGTCCAATGGCGCAGTGTCTATGGACCTCAGCTACGATGAAGATGAGGAAGCCGAGCTTTCAGGCTGCTGAGCAGCGTATCGGCATCCGTCGATGCTATGTGTGTGGCAGCACGCAACACCTGCGTCCGGGTTGCCCGCTGCGCAAGCAGCGCCAGGCTCCTCCGAGCCGAAGTCGGGCTCGTGGCGGGGAAACGCCCCGCGCCTACTGGGGCGGGGCGCCCTGCTGGGGAAGAACTGAGTTCTGTTGAGCCTCAGGGAGGAGGTCGACAGGGCTTAGCCCCGAAGAGCGCCGTGCTCTCTAACAACACGGAACGTGTATGCAAGCCGGGCTTGCTGGTCGTCGAGGCGACCATGAAGGGCTTTAACAAGCCGTGGAAGATCCTTATCGACTCCGGGGCGTCGAGCAATTACGCTCGGCGCTCCACGATGGAAGGAAGTCAGCTGTATGCTGAGGCGCTGAAAGAGCGTACGAGTGATGTCATCACTGTCCGTCTTGCAACGGGAACCTGTGTGACGGTGCCCAAGGTTACGGTGAACCTGGGCTTGAAGTTCTTGGACTTCGATAGCGTTGAACGCTGTTTGGTCATCGACCTGGATTCGGGGTATGAGGCATGGCATGGCTTGAACGCCATGAGCCATGGATCGATTGGAGGTCGAAGACCTTAGGCGCTACGCGCTTGTCTCCTGATGGAGATTTTTGGCGAGTCATGAACCTACCTCTGCTAGAAGCAAAAGCGTGTTGGCCCGGCACTGGACCGAGTCGGTCAATGTGCTGGACATTGGAATGTCTGAGTTAATGGACACTGGCGTCGAAGACGCGAGTCCCGAGCACTGCTCGCGGGCTGACCGTGGTGTGGCACGTAACACACTGAGTGAGACTCATCGCGATGAGTCATCGCTGCATGCCGGTCATGGTATGGTCGACACTGAGTCGAGGCATCTTGGGCGTGGCCCTATGATGCGCGTGGAGCGGCACGTAACCCGCTGAGCGATGCTCGTGGCTTGAGCGCAGCATCGCTGCATGCCGGTAATGGCATGGTCGACAGTTCGTCGAGGCATCTTTGGCATAGCCCTAGTGATGCGCGTGGAGCGGCACGTAACCCGCTGAGCGGCGAGCGCCCTGATGGCGACGGACCGCTGCGTGTCAATGATGGCGCGGTCGGCTGTGAGCCGAGGCATCAAGGGGAGAACCCTGACGATGCACGTGGAGTGATACCTAACCCACTGGGTGGGGGCTGCGATCATTGCAGTTCCTCGCCTGCTCAATCTGAGCAACAAGAGGTGGAAACACCTGAGGACACTTTTAGTGTGAACCTGCTGGCCTCTCCGAGGCGTATAGCTTCCGCTAGGAGGCGGCAGCGACTCCAGATGGCGACTGCGAGACGCAAAGCGTCTGTCCTGACACATGACGTGTCTGTCGTTGACGACGATAGCGAGCAGCTATATACACCCGTTAATGGAGTGACCGGTGAACCCGAGGGCAATGTCAGCCTCGAGGCTATCCCGGCGCTGAATGCTCTGCTTGAGCTGGACGAGATGTCCATTCCCGAGTTTGACGGGGACGCCTTGAAGGCCGGCGAGTTAGCCGAAGTGGTCATGATACGACCGGAGGAGGAATTGAACTCCTCGTCGCTTATGGATGAAGCTGTCCTTGAGGACACGAAGGAGGCACTCAGTGCGCGATTTGGATCTTCGATCCTGAAGGACCCATCGGATCCGTTCTATCCTTTGGTTAAGGAGTTCCAGGATGTGGTCTCGAATGACCCGCCCACTGGCTTACCTCCGGATCGAGGTGTCCGTCATGAGATTGACTTGGTTCCTGGAACCAAATACTGCGTAACGAGGCAGTGGCCCTTACCGAAGGAGCAGTGCGACGTCATTGACGCGTTCTTCAGTGCCAAGCACGCGGCGGGCATGGTGCGTGAGAGCAAGTCTCCGCACTCGACGCCAACGTTCTGTGTCAGAAAGCCTAATGGCAAGTGGCGCATCGTTCATGCTTTCAATAAGCTCAATGCTGCCACCATTCCGGCGCAGACGCTGATTCCTAGGAAGGATGTTCTGCAGAACAACATGGTCGGCTGTACAATGTACAGCGCGCTCGACCTAGTCGATCGTTATTACCAGCTTCTCATACAAGCGGTGATATCCCGCTGACAGCGGTGAGTACCCCGTGTGGTATGATCTGGGTGTGGCTGGTCATGCCCCAAGGGCTGTCGAACGCAACTGCGACGTTCAATCGTCTGGTGACAAAGCTCTTACTGCCCCTCCAAACGTTTGCACAAACGTACTTTGACGATATCGTCGTCCATAGTCGTGCTGAGCACAGTCGGTCGGACGTGGAAAACCACATAGACCATTTAGGGGCGGTGCTTGAGTGCATCCGCACCAACAAGCTATACGCCATCGCATCGAAATGCATCTTCGGCGCGGAAGCGATTCCTTTCTTAGGATGCTTCGTTGGGAAGTGCTTCGCACCGACCCTGCAAAGGTTAATGCCATCGTCGACTGGCCGGTTCCCGAGAACCAGAAGGACTTGCGCAAGTGGCTTGGTCTCGCCAACTACTTGCACAAGTACAGCGAAAACTGACGCTGACATGGCTTGGCCGTTGTCCAACCACCTTGAGAAGGACGAGGACTCGTGTTGGAACACTGCACATCAAGATGCTTTCGAAGCAGTCAAGGAAAGTCTCCTTCATGCACCGATCCTGGCATTGCCAGACCCTGAACGTCCATTCAGTGTCGTCTGTGACGCATCGGACTTTGCCATCGGCTGCGCACTGCTTCAAGCAGACGCCGAAGGGCGTGAACGCGTGATAGCGTTTGAGTCTCGCCAGCTCAAGGCTGCAGAGAAGAGCTATCCAGTTCATGACAAAGAGCTACTTGCGATGAAGTACGCTCTCGTCAAGTTCAGGGTTCACCTGCTGGGCTCTAAGCCGTTTGTGATCTTCACTGATCATGCGTCACTACGCACTGCGACCCAGTCGCCTCACCTCTCGCAAAGGATGGCCCGTTGGCTGTCCTTCTTCGCGGAGTACAACTTCGAGGTGAAGTACAAGCCTGACAGGCAGAATGGTCTTGCAGACGCGTTGTCACGGCGACCGGACTATGAGCTTGATCATGTCACGATGGTGACCTCGCCCGTACTGGACCTGATCCGCGCTGCATACGCACGCGACGACATGTGTGTCGCCATGCTACGTGCTCTTGGGAGCAAGGAGTTTGAAAACTCGGACAAGACATTGTCGGCGCGCTTGCGCGCGAGCCTGCATCGCTACTCATTCGATGACGGGCTGCTGTACTACAGCACGGGTACGAGGACACTCCTCGTGTTATGATTCCTCATGACGAGGATTTGAAGTATCGTATCCTCTACGAGGCGCATGATACACCGCTTGGCGGCCACCTCGGTCGCGAGAAGACCTACAGCTCTGTGAGCCGGACCTATTGGTGGCCCAAGCTGTACAAATGGACGAGCACATACGTGCGCACATGTGAAACGTGTCAGCGGGTGAAGCCTTCCCCACATGCGGCTGCGCCACTGGCAAGCTTGCCGATAGCCTCAGGGTGTTGGGAGTCCATGAGTTTGGACTTTGTGTTTGGCCTTCCGAAGGACTCGGAAGGTAACACGGGCATCGTGGTCTTCGTTGACCGTCTGAGCAAGATGGCTCACTTCGCGGCAGTACCGGACACCATTGGTGGTGAAGGTACAGCCAAGCTGTTCATCGATCGGATCTTCCGCCAGCATGGGCTGCCCATATCGAATGTCTCGGATCGAGACCCCCGCTTCACTGGGAAGTATTGGGATTCAGTCTTCAAGGTGTTCGGCACCAAATTGGACATGTCCACAGCGGACCATCCGCAGACCGACGGTCAGACTGAGCGCGTGAATCGCGTTGTCGAAGACATTCTCCGTAGCATTTGCGCTGAAACGCCGAAGCGTTGGAGGGCTATGCTTCCACTCGCCGAGTTTGCGTTGAATAACGCTGTGCATGCCTCCACGGGCTACACTCCGTTCTACGTGAACGGCCTCACTCACCCGCGCGTCCCGCTGACGCTGCCACTCCGTGGTCCTGGGCTTGGTGGGGGAGAGATAGCCGATCGGCTTGCTGATGTCAGCCCGCTCATTGTTCTTAACAGGTTGACGAGTTCCTGTCAACGCGTCTAAGTGTCCTTCGACACGTGCGTGACACTATGGCTGAAAGCCAAGACAAGCAAAAGGAACAAGCGGATGCCAAAGGCAGAGGCAATGTTGAAAGTTATGAGGTCGGGGACCTAGTGTTGCTTAACGCTAAAAACCTACCTACACATGCAGTGTCTGCGGTCTTCAAGACCAAGTTGCGCCCGCGCTTCGTGGGACCGTTCACGGTCGTGGCCAAGAAGGGCCTAGCGTATACGCACAACCTTCCGAAGAAGATGCGCACACACCCCGTGTTTTACGTGGGCTTGCTCAAGCCGTACCGGGACCCGGCCCATGTGGGTTCTCAGGAGCTGGCGCCCAACGTGGCGGAGCCACAGCGCCCTGCTGAAGTCGCAGCAACAGGTCGACCTGACCTTCCAGCCGCGCGAAACCTTGCTCAAGGCGCGCCAGGTGTTGAGTCGCCGACTCAGCAGCCTCACACCACTGGAGACGTTCCCGGAGATCGCGGATCTCATTCACGGTGGTGTCAGACTCCCTCGCGGCTTGATCAAGCCTCCGCCCGTGGCGCTCCAGGATCTGACGCACGTCGCTCAGCGATCTCTCCAAGCTCTCCAGCTCCTCAGGCCGGACAGGCTCCTCACCGTGCGAGGACACGGGCGCCGCCGGCGCTGCTCGACGAGCAGGGGAACCGCCACTTTCATGTGGAGCGTATTCTAAAGCGTCGTCGACGCGGCGCTCATAACCAATATTTGGTAAAGTGGCGTGGGTACCCGCACTCAGAAAACTCGTGGGAGTTTGAGGTACCCCTCCGGCAAGACTGCCCTGACGTCGTGGACGCTTTTGATCGCCGCGATCGAAGGCGCTCTGCGAGCCCGCGACCGCTAAGTCGGTCGCCTCACGCTTCCCGCCGCTAGGCAGGGGAGCTGAGGGATCATACGCTGAGCTCAAGCGTTGATCCCGGGCTGCTGCAGCCGTCGACTCGCCTTGGTGAGTTCCTGCAGCGCTCTTAAGAGCAAATGAGCCGAATCCGAGGGACTGTAGCGACTTGGAGGCGGCCGCCTGACGTTTCGTCTTCAGCTTCGTCGAAGCTAGATCGGAGAGCCTCCAGCGAAGAGAGACGGCGGGTTCGATGAACCCAGTTCGTGAATTGGGCGTCGTCCTCGTGGAGGAGCTCTCCCGGACCGAGCACCACCGGAATAGTCCGCATCGCGGGGACTGAAGCCCCACGGGCTTGATCGGACAGGCGAGTCCCATACTCCTGTGGAGTGGTCTGCTGCGGCGTCAGAAGCCTCTCTCGGAGAGCAGTACGAGTAGCGACCTGGTCGCTGGTACTGGCCGCCGGCCCGATTCGCCAATTCTGCAATGGCCCCGAGCCAAACTGCTTCAAGCGCTCCACCGGGTTGAGCGGCACGAAGCCATACTCTCGTCGGAGCTCACCAGCGGTGGCACCTCGCGTCGTTGCGAACGAACGAGCATTTGCTCCTCGAGCTGACGCTCTTGAGCCTCGTCGAGGTCGTTAGAGATCTCGTTTGTCTCCAAACCAGACGAAGCACGAAGTGCTGTGGTCTCGCGATCCACGAAAGGGTTGGGGACCCGGCGTTGCTGCTCCGGCGAGCGTGGACGCGCAGGTGACGGGGAGTCCTCTCGCTGAGGCATCGGCGTGTCGAAGCTGTAGTCCAGCTCCTCGTCCTCCTCCCCCTCCTCGAGGCCCTCAAAGAGGTCATCTGCCGCACGGCGGGCCATGTTCGCGCTGCTGGGGCTCTCGGAGCTAAGCGCAAGACGGCTCTGCTGCAGGGCGTGATACTCTCTCACCGAGAGCGTTGACGCGGGGCGCGGTGAGACCTTACGGTCGGACGTTGGGGCACTAGGTGCCGGGGACGCGGACGCGCTCTTGTTGTCGAGTGACCAAGACGCCTGCGGACTCCGAGCCATGTGCTCGTTGAACTTGGAAAGTTCTGGAGCGGGCTCTCGTGAGGGCAAGCGACTAGCGACGCGCGTGTTCCGTTGAACAATACCTCAACCGAGGCGATGACAGTGAGGACATGTGTCCTCAGTCTGGTGGGGGAGGGTGTAACGGGGTTACATCGAATAGTGTGATGCACACAAGCTAGGTGCCACACATAAGTGAGTTCCACACATATGTTACGTGGGTCACCCCAGATAGGAGTGGGTGGCTCACAGCCACTGGATATGCATTAGACTAGGTTCTACTATGATAGATAGTGAGTCCTATACATACAAACAACAGGCGGCTCTGCCGCGATTAACAACAATACATTCAGTTCACATTTGAAGCCTAAGAGTTCACTAGCCTTGTTTAAGGTACTTCTGTCTCTTGGAGTCCGTAAGTAGTTATCTTACGGTACTCGGTATAGCTCTTGTATAGAGCGTAAGGTTATCAATAGCACTAGAGACTCTCTGAGTCTGTGTCTTCCTCTACGCTAAAGCAATTGCAGCCCCGCTGCATTTGGTGTATTTTAACTAGGTTTTGGATACTGCAGTAATGATCGCGTTGATGTGGAAGCTCTATCAGAGTGGATGGCTTCTTGTATGGCGGCCAAAACTGGCGGCGGGGATAGCACTTTAGAATGAATGGCTCAGCGATTAGCAAGTCGGTAAAATGTCTGGGTTTTATGTTATAATCTGAATTTTATTGTAATTTTTGTGTTCTTTTCTGCGATATTGTGATCTATAGCTACGGATTCTCATCACAGAAGCCACAAGCCGCCAAGAAGTCAACTTAAGACCTCGAAGAAACCGAGCCTAGTTTGCTATCACCTTTTGGAGCAAATATCCTGCTTTTGAGGGTGGCGGCGATCTCAATGTAGACGAGACGGCAATCGTGTTTGATATGCCTCCGATAAAGTCCTGGGCTGGCAAAGGAAGGAAGGACCCTGCGCGGATTCTAGGCGCAAACAAGCACGCAGGCCGCATGACAGCTGTGCTCACAATACGTGATGACGGTAACTTTTTTTATGTTTTATTGTTGTGTTTTTAACTGTATTTTGTATTTCTGCAAGAAAGTAGCTGCCAATTCTCTTCATTATCCGTGGCGTTCCAGGTGGTCGTATTGAGCAAGGGGAGTTCGACGAGTACCTGACGGCCACTTCTACGCCGTCCAAGAAAAATGCCTGGATGGACTCCACTGTGTGGAAATTCTATGTGAAAAGCTATTAAAATTGAAATAGACGAACCCGCTGTCCTTCTTGTTGACAACTTTGATTGGCACGTGTCGGGAGAAGGACAGCGGCTCGTTGCCGAAGAGGCTAATGCCACGGCGGTCTCACTCCCACCAAGTAGCATTGTTGTTTGCCAACCACTTGATGTGGGGGTCATGAGACCACAAAGGCAAATATTATAAATATTCCTACTAGTAGACTGGCGGGAGTGCAAAGGAAAAGCGTCTCCGTGCTATAAATTCTGCGATTATGGCTTGGGATGCTTTGAAAAAAGAGAAGATAATTAGTTCCTTTGAGAAGGCAATTCCGTGGTGTCCAGAAGTCACGGTCTGAAATACACACCCTTTTCTGGCACTCGTATCGTTTTTGTGGATGTCTGTCTAATGCCGAAGTTTTGATACACCCAATGCGTATCATCTCTCTTACACTTCAGCGTCGTTCAGCGTGTTGTCTTCCACAGCTTCCTATTTGATGAAGTCCTCGCGTACAAGAAGGCGGCGCTCTTTCTCGAAAGCAGCGACAAGATTCTCGTTCAAGTGCTCATTCGGTTCCCACGTAGGCTTCCAGTCTACCAGGAAATATGTCACGTGCTTCTCACGCTTTCAGTTGAGCAGGTTCTCGACATAGTACACCGATTCAGGCTTGCGCTTCGTCAGCGCCATCATCCGGAGTGTTGTCGTCGTCTTAGGCCGAAGGAGTAAACCAATCGCGCACGTCCTCAAGGCCGACCCTGCATTGCTTTCGTTCGGCGAGCTAGGCGATGATGACGTTGATGGCTTCGGGCATCAAGCTCGAGGTGGCGATCGTCGTGTTCATCGTGAGTCGCAAATGCCGAATAGCTTCGTTGCTAACCCGTATCTAATGCGTCTTGCTGGTGGTGATGAGTAGAGTCTTAACTGTTTCGCGGAGCTGACCTCGTTCTTTGTAGACCTGGGTGTAGTCATGGTGGCAGCGGTGTGTTTCGGGAGAGGTGAAGGCAAAGTGGCAAGCGGCAAGACAAGCAGGACGCCAAGTCCGGGATGCAACGAATGAAGCTGATGTCAAGGAGGTAAATTTGCGTGCTTGCTGTTAACCCAATGATGTTTGTCGTACGCGTGTGCATACGACAAACATCATTGGGTTATCGTGGATCCCGCCCCATTTGCGTGCTTGCTGTTAACCCAATGATGTTTGTCGTACGCGTGTGCATACGCGTGTGCATACGACAAACATCATTGGGTTAACAGCAAGCACGCAAATGGGGCGGGATCCACGATGCGACCAGCGACTGAAGATGTTTGTACCGACGGATGCGTGCGTCGAGGTGGCCAGCCTTGTGAAGTTTTCGCATGGACTTGAGATCGTTCTGAGCTCCGCGGGCTTTGATCTTGTTCTCGGAAAGAAACGACAGCAGCTCATCTCAGCGGTTGTACCAAGCTCCGGTACGTCGTCTCGGTTTTGTGGCGACTTCTGATGAAGGACAAGCTCTTCATCGAGGAACAACTTCAAGAACTCAGCAACCGGTTTGCTGGTAGATTTTTTATTTCGCGTGCTTCGTGGATGTGTCCGTTGAGCTCCACACCGGGGATCGTGTGCGTACCAAGTCAACCAGACATCTCTCAGGTTGGTTGCTCTGCCTGTGCGGCGTCGCTGACTGGTGGCTCGCAGATTGTACCCTCACTTCTCTCTTGTGTTGCCGATGGTGTCTTCTGTGCCTTGTTTAGACTACATATTCTAGCGTAGAGACTTGAGTTGAACAAACTGCTTATTCACAGCAGCTTGGTGAAGAAACACGGGGTGCTTGGTGATATCGGCAGTTGCTTCTTTGGTGTTGGTGGTGATAACCTTTTTATGGGTCAATCGCGGCGCAATACTTTTTTAAAGGTCAACCGCGGCGCAACACTTTTTAACCGTTTCGCGATTCACTCGCTATTCACTTACCTTAGTATACTATACAAAAACAAGATACTTGCTCGTTTAAGAAGGCATTTTGCTTCCTTAGAGCTGGATGATAGGCCCCGATCAAATCTTCCCATTGGGATGGGCAGTTCTTGTTGTGCACAAAATGACAAGTGTATGAACAAAACGCCACGTCGCATATCGTACTTAATCGTTAAAGGAAGCATTTTGCTCCCTTTGAGGTGGGTACAACGTGGTACTTTCGGGAGGAAATGGCACAAGGGAGCAAAATGCTTCCTTTTATCGCGAAAGGGTTAAAAAAAACGTGGCGCAAGTTGCGCACTGATTGACCCGTAAACGACAGTGACTTTCCGGTATTGCGTATAACTGATACCCTCAATAATCTATATCCAAATGGCTGCATCCATATACAAAATAATAGAAGTAGAAACACGAATACAGCGACATGGAATATCCTCAACTTTAACATATCAGATTTGAACGAATACCATATGTTATCAAATTTAACAGTTTACTCATGAGTGGTTCTGAATGTCTGGGCCAAGTGTAAGTATCTATATGCAACAGGAATATTGGCACAGTGTGATAGTACCTCCGCGTTTATCGTGGGCATGCAGGTAAGCTGGCGAGATACTAGGGAACTGTGAGTGGTTAGGGGTGAAGCGCTAGCATGAGGCTGCGATGGCTGAGCCGCGTAGTAATTCGTTTTTTAATGGTGATCTGTCAGCCATATTTTTGATCTATATCCTCTTTATTAGTGTCATTTTCAGCGTGGCATGACTTAAAGGAAAATGTGTTCGCTATATGTTAGTGCAAAGTACAGATTTCCCAGCCTATAAGTGACTGGGAGTCGAATTAAAGGCTAGTATTTCGGCGACACTGAGCGAATAGGATCGCTACTGTTGTCTGATTCGTCGGAGTCCGACCCATCGATTTCCAGGTTTGAGTCCGAGTCGACTTCCAGGTCCGTGGCCGAGTACCAAAACCTGGGGCTCGTTGAGAGGGTGCATAGTTTGGGGCGCTGGCTCTGCGGTTGGATGTCAGTTATCAAGCGCACATTTTCGCGACTCTCGTGCCTGATGGCACTGATGAAGCGAGTGACGTCGGGATGACCGCCATTAAAGTGTGTGCTGAGAGTGCGGTTGTAGCGTTCGAGCGGATTGTTCGTGCGGTTCACGGTATCCCCACACACCCCGTTGCCATTTTGGCTCAAACTGGTGCAGCCAAGTCTTCTTGAAGTACTTACAGAACTTCTTCCAGCTCTCCCTTGAATATGCAATTCCCCTGGAACTACAGTCTCGCTTGATTGTGGAGCGCACCTCGTGAAGACCGCGCAGGTTGATGTCCAGACGCCGCATTGTGGTGAGCCTGTTGATGCAGCCTTCTCGCATGGCTAAGTTGACTTCAGGATTCGAAATCTTCAGCTTCGGCATCTTACGACGCAGAGCCTGCTTGAAGTGGAAGAGGCAACCCACAATCTGAGAGTCGGGGAATTGAGCCTGGACTGATTTGCTCATCGCAAACTCAAAATCGCAGACAATGTGGGCCGGGTCCAATCTCATCTTGCTTGCGATGAAGAGATTGTTGAAGACATGATCGTACACTTGAGCAGTCTTTCCAGTTGTCAGAATGTACCAAACCGGCAGGTACAAGTCTGAAATTGAGACGGCGTCAAACATAAAATTACTAATGAACCTAAGTACGGATCGGGATTTAAGCACATCACTACAAAGGGGGGCGTCTTGTGCTCATTTAGAGCCCATTCCTGCTGAAAATATTCAAAATTCGATGAGTGACGTCGGCTCATAATATTATCGCCCTTCTCAAGCCCCCAAAATGACGACACGTTTTTGGAGATTGTGGTGGCAATATGCGTACATTTTTTGGAAATGTATATTGCCATATAGTCCGTGCGAAAAGCAATCGAATTAGGGTACTTAACCGCTTTGAACGAGAGAAAAACATTTTCAATTTTTATAATGTCCGCTTATGTACGAAAAATGATACCTCATCTTTAGAGACGATTATCTCGATAACTCTAAAAGGCGCATAGGTAACATTTTGTCTGACGCCGTCTCAATTGTGTCGTAGAGCATCACAATCACCAATTGGTAGAACTGGATCGGGACGCACCGGTAGGTTGCATCCACGAAGATGGAGCTCCGGCGTTTCTTCATTCGATCCAGCAATTGTGAATGTGCCCAAATGACGATTCGGTGCTCGACTTCATCGTCGTAGTAGGTGACATGTAAATTGAAAGAAATTCAGCCAACAACTGTCCTTGACATCACAAAGTGGTTCGCGCTCTAGCCGACCAAAAATCTCGCGACCAAACAGGTTGGTCCTCGTTCGATATAGTCAACCCAAAACTTGCTTCTTGGTCGCGCCTTGGACTATTTTACTGTCGCTGCCATAAACCGGTCTCGAATGACGCGCCTCACTTCGGTCGGAGTGAGCGTTACGTCGTCAATGCAGACTTGATCCGTTCCTGCAGCAGATCTTGCTTTTGATCGACAAAAGTGGGCGCAGGTCCGATTGGTCATCATCGGTACCTTAGAACACAGTTTGGTTTGTGCTCACCATCGACTACTGCAACCTCAGAGGACACATACATTTTCGTTGTATAGTGAGTTCGTCGATATTGTGTTATGATTTGTTATAAAAGGCGGTGCATTTACGGTTGAACTTGTGCAAAAAGGCACAAATGCGCCCTTTGAGGGGGGGTGCTTTCGCACCGTGTTTTGGAAAACCTGTAAAAGGGCGAATTTTGCGCCCTTCTACCGCGAAAGGGATAAAACCTACTGTATTTTATAACAATTCATAAACAGTACAATGTAAATGACACGAGGCGGATCGAAATTGAGAGGCCACGCGCCGCCGTCACCAAGGAACACCGGCGAAGTTTCATCTGGAAATTTGTATGTGAAGATTGGAGAGAGAAATGGCCACACCCGTGCGACATGGGTGGCGACACGGATGGGACGTGATCTGCGGAAAGTTCGGTCGTCTGAATGCAGATGAGCCCAACCGATCGGAATTGTAAACTCTGACGTTGCACGCTCAGAGTCCTGAGAACGCACTCCGTCCAGCTACCGGACTTCCCTTACAGCGAGCAGTCTAAATTCTGACGTGAAAGTGATCAGAGGAATGTATCCCTGACCACCTCACCTTGCTGTATAATGGACGACAACAACGAACCAAGAATCAAGTTCGCGTACGCCCCTGCGCCCCAAGTATCGTGCGTCGGACGCCTACGTTATCAACATCTTCATGTACAAGTTGCTCAAGTCGAGCACAATCCCAGAAGTCTAACTTCAGTATCCAGACGTCAGGATATCACAAATCCAGACGTCAGGATAGCTGCATTTCAGACTATACTGAAGCCAAGTCAATAAAAAAAATTCCCAGACAACCCAACAAGCGTAACCAGATGATGCGCAAGTTGAACTATCGCCAAGAATGCAGCAAGAGTGTCGAGTCGACCCTTCGACAGCCTGCTGCCGAAGATCGCATCAATACTCAAGCCAGGACTCACATATCCAGATCAAGACGTCCATACTCAGGTCAGGACGTCCATACTCAGACCAAGTGTACCCACCAAGACCAGACCTGTAGAGGAGAGAGAAGAGAGAGGAAGGATGGAAGAGAGAGAGAAGAGAGTTAAACCAACAACAGAGTTCTTTTATCCTCATCGAGCGCAAGCGACTTCGGCGAGACTTGCCGACGAAAGATTGCGGAAGACCGGACCGAGACTGCTACCGCGCTACGTGAGGACGCTTCGACCAGGACAGGTCGTCTGTGAAGGCACCACCAAAACCTCAAGTCCATTTAGGGGTGACCAGAGGCGTCTTCGATACCCTGGAGTGACCCACCTATTCCATATCCTAGTTGGGTCATCAGTGTTCTGCTGTTGTTTTGCCCATTTCATATTAACTAACCCTCGTGGAGACTGAGAAGCGGGTCTACCATTTCGAATCAATCCGAAAGTGTTAAGTTCGGCCATATAGTGATTTTCGAAGTACGTACTGCTCGATTATCAAAATCAGCCCCGCAACTGAGTCTCCAATCCTTGCGTGGCTCACATTGGCAGTACGGATTGTCACAGACAGTGTCATCATACACTAGATGGCTTCACACCCAACCATTTTACAGCAGTGTATTCGCTTTTACCTGCGATTCCAGTTTGGTTTGCTGAACAAGTATCTCCAGGAGCGAACACAAAACTCCGAGACGCCACCACCTGTAGATCGTCATCGTGCGTTTCGCTCAATTTTTTGTCTATTTTTCCAGCATATATAGTATGCTGTCATCCACGAAAAATATATTGTTAACGCAGATTCTGCGTTCCCGACGGCGCAGACCTTCAGAACGCCATCTTTTAGGAGCACTATGACTCAGCTACTAGTAGCCACCCTACTTACTCGAAGACTCTCTTGGTGGTCGAGACAAAGTTCTATTGGTTGCGAATGGACCAGTCAACTTGACGCTACGAGGCTTCGTGCAAACTGTTGTCTGTCATCGAAAGCCTTTGAGACTTATGGATCCGGTGGATGTACCTTTGAATTGCTAGACCCAGAATTTTATGGATTCCATTACGAGGCTTCCTCTTGGCTGCCAGACTGACTGTGATGCCATTATGGTAATTGCCATTTGCGACGACTACAATGCGTACAACTGCTGAAGCTCTACGTTGTTTCGGGACCACTATCAAATCTGCAAGGGTTACCGCTCGTTGTTGTATCCTACCGCGACACAAAGTTTACGCCCCGGTTTTGGTCGGAGTTGATGGCTCTTCCGCATAACCAGCTTCGCCTTAGCTCGGCATTCCGCTCCAAACCGATGGTCAGACCGAGAAAACCAACCTTTTTTTGCAGACTACCTCAAGTGAAACCTTTTCGTCCTTCCTGCACACGTGACAGCATACTGACCATGCAGCGAGAGTCCTTCGCCCCCCCCCCCATCAATATCCCGCTTGTGGAAGCGTCAAGCCCCAGAAAGGAACAAGGAGCAACCCCACAAGGAACAAGGAGCAGCTCCGGATCGCACATCTCTATAGTGGATCCTCGAGGCCTAATCAAGAGCTCGAGGCCTAACCTACTCGGATCCCGCGCTGGAATACCACGCGGATCCAACCCCTCTCAAGTCCCGACAAGGACTACATCGCTCACCAGTTCGTCGACACGAGATCCTACGGACGGTTTTCAACGTGGAAAAAATCGAGACAGGTAATCGCAAGTAAGCTGGATAAATCAAGCCCAATGGCTATGGTGCTTCCATGACCATGCTTCGACCTCTGACCGCGACTTCGATAGTTGTGAAGAACCTCCCCGCCAAGAAGAACGAAAGAAGAACGACAATTCTTCTCAACCGACTGATGAAAATGAACCCAAGAAGAGAAAAGAGAGAGACACCGGAAGAGCTCATCGAAGGCGACGATTCGCAAGAGGAGTTGTTCAAGCTCGGCGATGGATACCGACAGATGTCCTCATCGGTTTGGATCCTAGTATGCGGGCTCTAGTTACTGCGGCGTTCGTAGGAAGGCTCCCTCATCGACACGGAGTCACTCTGATTCATATGAACATCGGTACCTTTCATCGCGGATTTTTGCTACATTCCACGATCCGTAATCGACTTAACTAAGCGTACGCCTTGTCGGACAGGCATTGATCTTTATGCAGCACCACATATATTTTGCGGCAGTGCACATATTAATGCTGCAGCAGTCACAGGCGACGATGAAGTACTTTCACGGTCTCAATCGACCAGTCTATCACTTGAATGAGGGATATCAAGTGCTGCTCGATACGTTCAATATGGAGCTGCATCACCCGGGTACGACGGGCAAACGCAACTTGGCACTGCATTTCTTGTTCCCCAATCCCAAGCTCGCTACCAAGACCCCAGATACGTGCAAGATTGGCCGGACTTAGGCATCATGATGGGTTTCATATCAACTTAGGCTCATTCTCAACCGACCGCACTGCACCGCACCGCATCGCACGCTTATGCTCCATGCGGCCGCAGCGGTTGAGAACCGTTTTGCGGCCTCATTTAGGCTTTGATAACAGCTGGAAACAAACGATCTTCTTCCAGACCACACTTGAAATCGATAGCAAGCCGTACGTTTGTGGGCCCTCAAGCTTCAGGCGTTCGTGGCAACCAGCAATTGCTGTTCTCCTCTATTGAGGCTAACGCGTACTGCGTTTGTTGTTGTTACTTAGGTGGATGGCGGGCCACGACGGAGCTCCAGGCTTCGATCCAACGCAGCGAAGCCCGTACGAGCGATTCATGGGTATGCGCCCGGCGGCCTCGCTACCAGCCATGACACACACCCCAGCGCCAAACAGCATTTTATTGGCACATCAAAACGCAGGAAATCGTCCATCTGCTCCGGTTGGAAGCCCATTGCTACCACGAAACCTACTGGAGCAAATTAGTCGCGCAGAGGTGGATGAAGACTCTGCTGCATCGGACGACTCTGATGGACCAAGTCAAAACCGGCCTGCAGACTATGAAAGTTGGTCAGCCGACCAAGTCCGCAAAGAGTGTAGCGAGGGCTCAAGCGAAGGATAGTATGAAGAAAGGAGAACGTATTATCGTTCTCCGTCGACACGATGCTGCAAGTGCAGCTTATGATGGCCTCGTTCTAGGCGATGATGGAGATTCTACTGGTGGAAATGCAAGGTGGACCAAGCATTGCTGGTACAGACTGTTGAATATTCTGTTTGCGGATGAATTCGCGACGCGATTCAGTCAGTCAGGTACGGCTACGTGGTGGCCTCCTTACAATTCTCAAACACTGACTGTTCTTGTTGTGCGTAGGAAATTTGGCTTCGCGAGCCGAGCTTGATTCAAAGGAAGTCAGCAGCAAAAGCAGCTTCTGGCGGGATGTTAGAGCCGCTTATACTCAGCAATACGAGAAAACTCATGAGCGAAGTCCTCTCAAGTTCAAAGATGACATGTTCACCGGTATAGACCCATCGGTTGTCAAGCACCACTCCCCAGAGAAGCTCCTCAAGATGGCCAAGGAGTTAATCCGCAACTATTTCGTCGCAGAGCAGCGCTTCACTACATCTGGTCAAAATGAAAACGAGTTCTGGAAATTTGTCGACAAGCGAGGTGCTGTGTTGTACATGCGTATGTGGCTAAAGGTAATTGAGATAACGCCTTGTACCGACCAAATATTAACCGATTGCCTTTGAATGTATCTGACTGAACGCAGTTGAAACCGGACCTCATCAACTTTGTTCGGGGTGGTCTTTTTAAAGAGGATGAGGTAGATACTCTCGATGGGAACACTCTCGAGAGAGAAGATGATAGTGTTTCGGATCAACAAAGCCAAAACAAGCAAGAACTGGCGAGCACGTGGCGAGAATGGCCTCGGCAGTCCTCCAGTACGTAACAGATCGCAAGACAGAGCTGCAAAATGCTACAAATTCAGCACAGCTGCAAGAGCGATCGCAAATGCTTTCGATACTCGGTGATATTCGCCGTCAACTGG
Organism: Phytophthora crassamura; assembly: GCA_033557995.1. Taxonomy (NCBI): domain Eukaryota; phylum Oomycota; class Peronosporomycetes; order Peronosporales; family Peronosporaceae; genus Phytophthora; species Phytophthora crassamura. The sequence continues at coordinate 1,333,945 of JAUCED010000005.1, read as the reverse complement.
GGAGATCGACTCGGCAATTGCTAGATCCGATTGCCAAGCTCTACAACGACTAGAAGCAGACCGAGCACTACTTCTCGAAGAGCGTCAATCGTGGATCGACAATCTACGCTCTCGTGATAACTGATGCTCAGTAATGCACAAGCACAGTTGCAGAAATCGGATATATATTAACTGACTAACTCCCCCCTCCGCTTCAAATTATATCTTGGCCGGTGAAGTTCTTTTGCAGCAATGTGTTGGACAACCAGCGCACGCGTTTCTTCATCTAACAGCTGCACGACATCGCCTCCTTCGGTCTCGACCTGAGTCTGGGGATATGTGAGATCCCTACGTCCATTCCAGGTTCGCAGCTCACTACGCATCGCTCTAATCACTCGGCCTGACGTCGCCACATTCGCCAATGCGTGTTGATCTATGCAAAAATTATGCAGGCGCATACAGGCGCGGATGAGATGTGGTGCATTACTTGAGTAGAACGCAAAGTGGCCGCTTGAGTATCCTCCATTTGTTAACTAGTAAGCCGAAAGCCATCTCAATCCGGATCCGGCATTGACTTAGATAGAAATTGTAGCTGTCGGAGCGGATCGATTGTGTAGCTGAGCCTGGTTAAACGGTGTAAGGACAGTTCGGCTCTGTGGGTAGGCATTTTCGGCCACAACGAAATATGGACATTGCACCTCCGGCAGTATCTTACTCAGCGACCACTGCAAGAAAGCCACAAAATCATTTCTACCACTAGGCGAACGAGATGCCATTGCTGTAAATCTACATCGGTAGTCAGCACACGCTTGGATATTTAGTCCATAGCGCTGATAGTGGCCAGAAAAGAAGGCAACCACACGGCCACACTCGGATCGACGGGGGACTCGAATTGGACACAGCCAACCGTCAGTGGCACCGATGCAGCCTGGAATTGCACCATTCTTGCTAATTGGCCGGAATCCAGCTGCCGCTTCCTCCATCTCGTCGTTAGTTTGCGGAAATTAGCGAGGCCAGCACAGTTGTTCACAGCTCGAATTACTGCGTGAACGATTCGATAGAAGCCGGCACGACTCGTTCCAGTTATAACATGAATGTGGTGAAAACTCCCTCCTGCCAACCAACAAATGCACGCCTGAAGTATACCTGCAGGAGACACAGGAGGTTCCCCAAGAGCCCGGCGACACCCGATTGCAATGGATCCACGGATAACTCGGCCCCAACACACGAAAGGAGTCGCTCGAAACCAGAAAAACTCATTCTGTAGTACCGCTTGAACTCCCGTTCGAGCAGCAACTGCTCGGCGTGCGTCCACCAATGCAGTCTTTGCCGCACGACACCGCGACCATGCTGCTCCTCCTCGTACGAAGAGGCCACCGACATCACGGCAGGTAGAATCACAGTGAAAAACTCATCGTCGTTGCTGGCAGGAGTCCTTTTTACCCTGGAGGCAAGCGGGGAAGCTGATGGAGGAGACAGAATGAACTTAGCTGCTATTCGAACAGTTAGTGGCTTCAAATCAGACGCTGAAGACGATGATAGCACACGATTGTGGTTGGCTATTGGCGAAACAAGCCCTGATCCCTGTCGTGCGGCCTCCTCGCCGCATGCGGCACTGGCGCCGCATCTATGACTTTTTTATGTTCAACTCCGCATGTGGCCGCACGACCTTCTGCCCAATCCAAAACCATCATTTGGTTGCATGCGGCCGCATGAGTCGGTTGAGAATGGCCCTTAGGTCGGTCCGTCTTCGATGGAATTCTCGGCGGCTCAACGATTCCAGAGCTTGTTACCCGCGACGACCACGTGGAAATCAGGTTCAAGTCATTCTTATCAGCGTGCGCTGGAGGACATCACCTTCTACAACGTTCAACGCTACGGGTGTGAAAACAAGGACTCATGGGACCCCGAGAAAAATCTCGGACAAGCACGAAGATTGATTCAGCACTTCCGTCTTACGCGGCTACCCGGCCGTCGTGTTTTGCGTACGTGACATCGTAACCAATACTGTGTCCACCGTTCCAGCTTCCGCTGGTACTAGCAAGCATGAAAGCATAGTTTGCGATTGTAGTTGATCACAGATGACAACATGATCTTTAGTTGTTGAAGTGCCAAATCTTTGCAAGGAGATAGGCTTGTGCTTTCGTTTCATTACCAAATTTACCGCTCTGCACACAAGGTGGGTTTCACGCGTATGTGCGTGACAGTTCCGCTGTCAAATGGCGATCGCGATGTTTTTACACAGCTACAATGTAATTTCGGGCTGGCGTGCTCTCTGGATTCCAACAGAGAGTTAGCTGCATTTGTTCATCTGTGATCATGTCAAGCCGGCACAACTTGGCTGGAGACCTTGTTAACTTTGTGTTGTCTGCAGAGCGGAAATAGTGTGATTACGGTGATGCAAAAATGTACGTATTGTTGCTCTCGTATCCGGCGGGTCATGAACTTGTCCCTGACGCTGGTACCCTGACGCTGGTACTGTTCGAACTTGCACCGGATTCGACGAGCGACTCGGTCTTGCCGATCGCACTCGTCGCCACGAATGCGAAGTTAGACTCTTCCTCTCGCGGCCCCTCGCCGGCCTTCTTCTTACGGCAGTCGAAATCCTGGTGTCCTGGCTTCTTGCACTAAACGATTTGCCGGTGAAATGCTGTTTGACGAAGGCCTTCTTCTTCGATGAGTATAACACACGCTCTTGACCAAGATAACGATTCATCCGATGCTCCACCCCCGCGAGAGCTTGAATGACCTGCGCCAACGTCACGTTCGGCGTGTTCTCGAGCACGTTGCAGATCAGGCGGTAGGCCTCCGTCAGGCTACCCAGCACAGCACGAATTGGCGCGTCTCGTCGATAGGTTCTGATATCCTCCATCTTCAGCACTAGCTCTTAAATGTGTCGATGTGCACGTGAAAACAGGCCCCGGACTCCATCGTGAAGTTGTGCAACTTCTTGGTGACGATGAACCGACTTTTAGCGGGCTTCGGTTGAACTGCTACCCCGGTTGATGTTACGTGTCAAGAGCATTCATAGCTCCACGGATGTAGCAATGGTATGTCAGGCTGACGTCGCCAGCGATCCCACCAAGGGCTTTCAGGTCGTCAGTCTTCCATGCCATCGTGTAGCGGTCACTCACGGCGTCGAACTTAGGCTTAACGATGTGGCCCAGCAGTCCCTTGCAAAAGAGCTTCATCCGCATGTTGAGCTCCCAGTGGAGTAGTTATCTTCCAGAGCTTGACTGTGTCAGCGTAGCTCGGGATCATAACCAATTGAGAGTGCAGTCTGCGGGTGAGGCTTGTAGGCGAGTGTGAGGCAGGTATCAAATCCGAAAGTGAGTTTGGTTGAGTTAGTTGTTCTTGTCTTGCTTTGCTAGCTATTTCATGATCTCCCCGTACGCCGCTCCTATATTCTCCTAATCACATGCACGTCTGAGGCACATATTGCAACGGAGACTCTTTCTTGGGACGGACACGGTGGATAATTACACTTAATCTCTTATCTTTGTTGGAGATAGAATAGGCGCACTCGACGCACCCTCGTCCCGGCATTAACCATGCCAATAAAAATGGGATCAGTAAATGAGATCGCACCATTCGCCTCACTTCAACCTATGCCCCTTTAGGCCACCCGCCCGGCACGCTGCCAACACGTGTCATTAAGCGATACGAACCCAAACGAAGTGACGGCGAAGTGCAATCATAACAGCGAGGGGATGTACCATACAAATTGCAGACATAAACGAGTAGTTGCACAGTTTAAATCTCATGTTTTTTTGCTCAGCCCCCCCCCTCCAGGTCATTTCACTACACGTAGAAATGAAATCCTCGTATGCGCAGGATCAAACCAGGTATATTTATACATATATTTCTAATATATTATACGCTTTGCGTAAACGTGTCAGGTTCAACACGCCAACAGCTTCGACAGCTGATATCTCAAGCAGTGCCTAGTGGCTTTTGGTGCGTATATGCCGAAGAATTCCCCTCTCCGGGTCAGAATACTTCAAAATCCTTTGTGTTGCTAACTCCACGTACGTGCTGATCCCATTTTCTGTGGTGTTCAAAAGGATGCAATGAATTGAATCAATCCCATGATGCGATGTGGAGAATCGTCATCGCAGTTCAACGGCGCCACGGCACTGAACACAGTTCAAATGGCAGTGTACTTGTTGAAAATCAGCTGATAAGCGAGCGGTGAAACAAAGTCGGAGAAGTCAGGCGTAGGACTCCGCTTGAGAAGGCACACAGGATCCGTCCATGTCACAGCACACCGGAACGTACACGACAAAGCCAACATCCTGAGGGAGAGGAGAAAAGAAACTTCCAACGTGGCAGCTGACGGCAAAGGCAACATCGCGGACAATACAGCGGGAAATCGAGTAATGTGCCATCTTTGTCGGATCGTGTTGCAACAACCGAAAATATGTCGAGGTACATTTTTGTGTTGATGATGTATTGATGAGTCCTGATGGGTAGCATCTAGTTTATGTGCGCAACCAAATCTTGGGGATAATTACAACATGACATCAGCACCGTAAATTACTGATAAGGCGAAGAAATATATGTTATAAAGGAGACAGTGCTATAAGCGCATCCCAATAGACCAATCAGACGCGATACTGATTTTGTGTTCGCTATATACAGAAGGCTGAGCTTGATAGCATTAAGTATACACTCGTAGCAGACAAGTAATATGTCGATTTTTTTCTATAAATCCCCGGAGAAAGAAACTAACCATAAACCATCAAGTCCAATTTTTTGGTTTACTTTCGGTTTACCTTGCGCTGCACCGAAGTTTTACTACTACGTAGTACTACTAGTAGTACCCCCGTTCGGAAAATAACGCACCTCAAAAAATGGCATAACTCCGCCTCGTTTTATTTCCGATTATAAGATATGCCGAGGGTTATCTACCTGAAGGACTGGGGCGGTCAGAGAAGGCTTAAAAGAAGAAGAAAGCAGAGAGGTCTGGAGCTCTGTGGCATCAGATGCTGGAGCGCGGCAGCGTCTAACTGAGCTACTAGTAGGAGGCTGAGCACGGAAGACTTGGAGCTGCGCAACTCGGGGTCGCATGATAGCGTGGTTGGGAGCTCGCCGCGCGAATGAGTTTGTCCTGGTGCATGTGCATGTGACCGAGGCGGAAGTCGTTGTGGCCACCTTTCCAGTGACCACGTGTATGAGCTGTTCGATCTTCTTCACGTAGAACCAATGTGGACGGCGTCGTCCATAGGGTCGAAGTAGTAGTCCCCGCTGGCGTTGGTCTTAACGTGATCGACGCAGAACTTGAGGCGAGCTAGCCTGTAAGGGGCCGTTACCGCAGCGCACGGCGCATGTATTGGATAGGGACGAAGCTCTTCATCAGAGAGCTGAGGCAATACTCGTAGCAGCACTGTCAGATATGCTAGTAGAGAACAGGAGGAGGAGCAGACACACAAGGCGTACCATTAGATCAGCAGGAGCTTGGGGCTGTCGGGTGAGGGGAAGAGGGGAATCTTGGACTGAGCGCCAGGGGAGAGGGCAGCCACTCAACAGAATGTCTAATTGCGCTCCCACCCCGAGGTTATATATTTCTTGCCGCAGCTGCATGATAGCATATGGCGATCTGCTATCGGTATCTCATTGGATTCACATAAAATATACCACAACAATACCGAAAATAATCATTTCGTTTGGTAATTTTTCGGTTGTTGCAGCGTGTTCCATCTTTGTCATGGATGTCAGCATTTCTCAGAGGCCCAAGAGAGGGCAGCGCACCCAGTGTAAGACGTCAAAGCGTGCAGACCTGACGAACCAGGGAAAGAGTGGTTCAGAAACCGCTAATTATGTACAACGTGGTACGTTCGGGAGGAAATGTGCAGCGGGGTTGTAATTGCTTATAGCGTAGAGGAAGACACAGACTCGGAGAGTCTTAAGTGTATGTGATAGCTAGTAAATTCTATACGAGAGTTTGTTACGAGTACCTTAAATATTCTATTTAAGGACTCCAGAGATATGCGATACCTTAACAAAGGCAATGAACTCTAGGCTTCAAAATGTGAACTGAATGTATTGTTTATCGCGGCAGAGCCGTCTGTAGCCTGAATGTATAGGACTCACTATCTATCATAGTAGAGCCTAGTCAAATGCATATTGGGTCGCTGTGAGGCCACCTACTGATATCTGGTTAATTTCCGGGTTGGTGTACACACACAACAGGCGTACACACACAAGTTATGTGTGACACACACGCTATGTAACCCCGTTACACCCTCCCCCACCAGACTGAGGACACCATGTGTCCTCACTCGACTTTTCTTCTCGTCTGCTCGTCATTTGACATCAACAGACCTCGCTCAAGAACTGTCATAGTTCAAGAGCTCACCGTGACTTGGCCCCCTTGGATGCCTTCAAGCCAAGAGGCTTCGTGGTCTTTCGACCGCACTCCCCAAGTAATGGATTCCCCGGCACGTAGTGCTTCGCCTGTTTCCAGTCCGGAAGCGCCGGCGCGTCCAGCGTCTACGCTCTCTGTAACGGGCTGGTTACAGTTACATAAGTTGGTAGACCCCCACCAGAGTTACATAAGGTAGACAGAGAGACAAAAGTAGGTACAAAAGCACACGGATAGCGTGTGCTTCGTGTCAGCCTGTCATTGGTTGAAAGTGGGGATTCATTTCAACCAATCAGGTGACAGTTTGCATTTGAGTGGCCCCGAAGGTCACTAAAACAAAACAGAGTTAAATTTGCCACAAAACCCATACTAAGACTCAGTCTGCTGAGTCTCCCGCGCATCCTCGCATTCTATAGTGTACGCTAGTGACGGACTCACCTGGCCCGTTACACTCTCTGTGACGGAATATCACTCCGAGCACCGGCGCCGGCACGGCAAAGACTCCACGCGTCAGCCTTTGAACCCGCCCGCACAAGACGCAGGGCGTCAGATCCGTTATGCTCGCGACGAGCTCTTTGAGAACTTCGAGACGGAGCTGGACTACGGGTCCGATACTTCCATGCCGACTCACGAGGAGTCACCGCCGCGCTCGCATGAGCCAGAGGAGTCCAAGCCGCGTGCGCCAAACCCATTTCCCCAGCCAGGGGCGACACCAGCGCTTACCGCGCTGCGCGCATCCACTAGCCTGGAGGGCGGCTTGGTCACCAACGACCTCGATGATGTACAGGCTCGTCAGCTCGAAGATGGAGAGGTGCCGCGCTCCCAGCGCCCCGAGGCGCGCCCCATCGTCAGCTCTCGCCGAGAGTATGGCTTCGAGCCGCGCAATCCTGTTGAGGTCGTGGAGCAGGCCCTTGCCGCGCCATCTCTGGCCTCCTGGTTGGATGGGCCGGCGGCCTCCACTCCAGACGAGCTCGCAACTCGTGTTGCTCTCCGAGAGAGGTTAATCACTCCTCAGGAGACGACTCCAGTTGATTATGGTACTCGTTTTGTGGACCAGGCACGAGGTGCCTCAGTCCCCGCGATGTGAACGATCCCTATCGTGCTGGCCGAAGGGGAGACTGTCCAGGAGGACGACGGTAAGTTCACCGGGTGGGTTGAACATTATCGACGACTCCCGTCGTTAGAGACCCTGCGGACCAGCTTCTCCGAAGCCGATGCGCGTCTCGAGCGTAAGCTCCGTTTCGACTACGCGAAAGTCAAGGTGAAGCGCAGCGCCCCGGCGTCTGCTTCTCGACCCCTTGGGTCCGCCCGTCATGCTCCTATGAGCTCTATCAGTCTCCACCGAAGTGGGTCAGTGGCTGCAGCAGCCCCGGATCAACGCTTGAGCTCAGCGTTTGATCCATCAGCTCCCCGACCTATTGTCGGGAAGCGGGAGGCGACCGACTGGACGGTCGCGGGCTCAGGGTATACCCTGGGCCGTGGTGATCAAAAGTGTCCACGGCGTCTGGGCAGTCCTGCCGGAGAGGTACCTCAAACTCCCATGAGTTCTCTGAAGGCGGATACCCGCGGCATTTCACCAGGTATTGGTTTTGGCGATTACGGCGGCGACGCTTTAGAATACGTTCCACAAGAAAGTGGCGATTCCCATGCTCGTCGAGCAACGCCGGCGGCGGCCACACCGGGCCAGGAAGAGGAGCCCATCGAGGTTGCGGAGTTTGTGCGGCTGCAGGAGACTGTAACTCGTCTTCGGGAAGACGCTGAGCGACTATCACGAAAACGTGGATGAGATTCGCCGTCTTCGGGATCGGATGTCTTGGGTTAAGAACCTGAGTCGGCTGTGCAGCGTTTGCAGCGCCTTGAGCAAGGCTTCGCGCGGCTGGAGGGCCAGGCTGTATATCCCGAGTCCGTTCTGCAACGCTTGTCGCGCCTTGAGCAAGGCTTGACCCGGTTAGAGGGGCTGCTCGAGATATTGCTGATGTTCCAACCGGGTGTGGCTCCGCAGCGCTGGGCGCCAGCGCCTGGGAATCCACCTGCGCAGGGTCCCGATATGGCTTGAGCAAGCCAACGTAAGACACGGGGTGTGTACGCATCTTCTTCGGAAGATTGTGCGTGTACACCAGGCCCTTCTTGGCCACGACCGTGAACGGCCCGACGAAGCGCGGGCGCAACTTGGTCTTGAAGACCGCAGACACTGCATTTGTAGGTAGGTTTTAGCGTTTAGCAACACTAGGTCCCCGACCTCGTAACTCTCAACATTGCCTCTGCCTTTAGCATCAGCGTGTTGGTCACCATGGATGGAGCGATCGTACACTGGATCTGCAAGAAGCAGACGGGCGTGTCATTGTCCACGATGGAGGCCGAGTTCACGTCGGCCTCCCACGTCGGACGCAGCTACTCGGACTACGTGAGCTGGTGCGCGAGCTAACACTTTGCCGTCTCCCAGCCCATGCCCATGCACATGGACAACCAGGCCACCGTCAAGCAGCTGGAGTCCGAGGACAGCATGGCGAGCACCAAGCACGTCGACATCCGGATCAAGTTCATCTGCGACTACGCGCGCAAGGGCATCGTGGAGCCCAAGTACGTCGAGTTGCGCCTGATGAAGGCGGATCTGTTGACCAAGGTCTTCCCGGCGCCCAGGTTGGCGGAGTTGCGCCAAATCGTCAAATTGACGTAGGTGGCGGCCGAGGATGAGTGTTGGAAGAGCCCTGATCCACGTGGACCACAGCAAGGACTGCGGTCCGGAGGACCGGTTCGGCCGCCTCCTCCACGATTGGGAAAGCACTGGCGGCTGGACCCAAGGACAGGCATCAAAGGACAGCAAGGACAGCAAGGGCAGCAAGGACGAGGTAAGCTAGCTAGCATTGTTCAGTCACTTCTCAATATACGACGGGCCTCTGACTCCTCCGCCAATTCAATTTTTTATTGTATTGCCACCTGAAGAACGCAGTAATAAATATTCCAATTCCGAGCTTAAAAACAATAATAAATATTGCCGCAATTTAAATATATTTATCATTATCTACGCCTTCCTCGTCTTCCTCTGCCTCGCGTTCCTGTAGCTACCCCTGTTGCGATGTCCTCTCTGCGATCGATGGGCCATAAAGTCCCCAGCTCTTCACGTTCGAAGCGTCGGATTATATCCTGGGGCAAGTCTGCCGCAGGTTGCCACGTAGGGAGCGGGAATCCGACCCAGCCTACCAGGTAAAACTCCTCCCCGGCGAAATTCGTCTTCTTGGCAAAGACGAACTCGACCGTGAAAATATCGGGTCCGTCAAAGTCAGAGCCGCCGCTCTCGGAGGAGGTGCCACAGTTGATTTCCGGTGGTGCGGCTGGTGAGCACCATGGCGTTAAGTGGCCCACCAACTCGCACAACGTCACCCGGCGTACAGCTTCAGCGTTGGTCGTGCCTCTGGCCACAGCCAGCCTCTCAATTTGCGCACACCGCCGGTTCTTCCTTGGCATCGTCAATTGCTATGTGGCAACCTTCCGCCCAGGAGTTAAAGTTGAAGTTATAATTATAACAAGATCTGATTGGCTCAAAAAATTACGCGATTTGATTGGCTAAATAAAACGGTAACCTTTGTATTATATTTTGGGGTACAGATGCCAGATACCAAGCGTATCCAAAACCACCCGCGGCGACATCCTCCGGGAGAATATCTTCTGCTCCGTCAATATGCACGATCAATGGACGTCAATACACGCATTGTAAAGCGGAAGCTCCGGGCTACAGAACTACGATTAATGTTGGCGAAAAGACAAAGTGAATCATTCACAAAAATTCGGTAAACAAACAATATTTTTTTGCTGTGTAACTCGGCGTGTTTTGCAGTATTCTCTACAGACTTTCCTCCTCTCTAACACTCACGACCGTCGTGACATCCCACTCTCGCGATTGGCACGGAGAAAGGCAAGCTGCTCGAAGTTCGCTGGGCTCATTGAGCGCCGTTGAGGCGTCAAAACCAACTTGCACTGGGAGAAGAGCCGTTCTACCTTGTTGGACGTTGGAGGGATTATCTTGACAAGAGGCGCATAGTGTCTTGTCGGAGCAGGCTGTTTTCCCTTCTTCGTCTTGCCCTGAATCAGTAGTGATGCGTAGTCATCCTCGCGCTCCTTGCGCTTCTTTCCAGCCGGCGCTGCAACCACGAAACGCTTCAGCGCCTCCATCTCTGCCGTCGAAAGCGCGGCACCCGTGATGGTCTTGACAACCCCACACTCGAATGAAGGGGTGTGGACAATCTTCGCCGTAGCCTTGAGATGTTCTGCCATCACCGGATAGTCAGCGATCACCGCGTCGAACATGAGCCGCACATCGTCCATGCTAGTGTCATCTCGCTGCAGACGCTTGGTAATGCTCTCGAACTTCTTGAGATGCTCGAACAAAGCGACCAGCTTCCTGTGCTTCCCTCCTATTGGCACCAACTCCTCGACTGCCTCCACCTTCTTGATGTCTGAGCGGATACGGATGTAGCGCTCCACCATTGTGAACGTCGAAGACCACCTCGTGACGTTGCGGGAGAAGCTCAGTGTGTTTCTTCAGCTCGGCAAAGTTGTTTTCCTGTCGCAAGGCCACCATCAGATCGTTGACGTCGGACAGCAGCTCCTCGTATGGCCCAGAAACTTGTTCACAGCCAGGTTGAAGCGATGGCTGGCGCAACCCACCAGAGGAATGTTCATCTTTTCTGCAATCGCCCGGTTCGTGCTGCAGTTATCTCCCACCAGAAACCTCACCATCGCCTTGGTCTTGTTGTACACGTCAAGAACGCTTTCAAACAGCTGCACGTGAGCATCTGCTGTCTGAGTGCCATCTACTAAAGGCGACAAGCCGATGAGCGGTACACGGAGCTCTCCATCTGCTTCGTAGACAGCAAATAGCGCCACGTAGTGGACCCCAGCGTGGGACCAGCCGTCGAACATCAGACCGAAGAGTTCGCCAAGCTCAACTCCCAGCTTCTTTCCGATCTTGATGGCGATCCCTTCCATGCACTTCTTGACCGCCTTCACCGTGACCGGTTGGAGCTTGCTGATGGCCCGAGTGACTTCATCTTCGACTTCGTGGATCGGCATATTGCGCATGATAATCCATTGAATCCACTGGAACAGGTGGCTGGCTTCCTCAGGGATAAATCCAAACGTCTGGAGGGACCGGCTGGAGTTGCTCGCGCTGGATGCATACTGGGTCTCAAATCCTTCATGCTGCCCCGCCAGATGAGCCAGAAGATTGGAGTAGCCAGACCCAGGCACTTGCTTGCGATTGTGTCCGCACAGATTGCAGCGAAAGATGCCATGTCCAAGCGGGGCGAAGAAAAATCCGGTGAGTTGCTTGTTGGGGACCATGGTTGGGGAAGTTCGATAATGAACCAGATGGACACTCCGGTTTGCCCAGCGAAACTCTCAGCGAGTCTCGGAGAACCAGTAGTTCTGAGTGATGTATGTGTAGTGTCACAACAGCAAATTGTGATGTCATCGCGCTTTTCCCGCGACGAAAGTTCGTGTCTGTCCTCCGCTACTTTTCCTATATTTATTGTCAATATTGAGCACAATATCAAATTGTATTGGGAAACGAACCTTCCAATAATAAATATTTATAGTGGAAAAATCAAATATTTATTGAATTGCACTATTTTTTCCGACCTCTGCTACCAACAACTTACAATCGATAGACAAATTAGCTACAGATGCTGCTATCCTCTTCCGCCTGAGAAAGCTACGTGAACAAGGGGGTGGAACCAGGATCGCATAATGGCTTGGAGCCAACGTCAGCGCTCGTACGACGTGCATAATGCTCATTTACCTATCGATTCAGCACAAAACGTCTGAAAAAGGGGATACAGCTCGAGTTCTGCTGTCCTGACCATTCAAAACCAGAGGTCGGACAATACCGTAAGAAATTGTATTGGTGCCGACAGTTATCAAGAGTAAAGATTTCAATACGATGACAAACAATAATAAATATTGCCGTAATTTTATTGTATTGTTATGTAACTAGCTACGTCGGCCGATGCGGCCCGCGCCTCTTGTCCCAGTTGGGGTGCCTACACGGATTGAAGCGCTGTGGTCGACAGGCCATGTCCAGCCCAGCTCCTCCCTTTCAAAATCGTTTATCATATCCTGCGGCAAGTCAGCCGCAGGTTGCCAAGTCGGCCTTGGATACCCCACCCACGCCACGAAGTAGTATATGGCGCCGGTCGGACTCGTCTTCTTAGCATAGATGAAGTCTACCGTGAAGAGATTAGGACCCTGGAAGTCCTCGGCACTCTCTTCTGACGATGTGTCGTCGTCGACGCTGGCCATGCCGGAGACTGGTACGCCAGTTGGGTTCGCCCCTACCAGCTCTGCTAGAGTAGCTCGCCGAGCTTGAGGCCGATCTCTTGAACGCCTTGCGCATGCCAGCGCGTAGATGTGGCTAAGCCGTTTGTTCTTCCTGGGCATTTCTCTCTTGATGCAGTTCCGACTCCGACTGCTGGCCTGCTTGTTTGAAGTTGAAGTGCTACTAATATACAAATTTTGACTGGCTGTTATAAATCGCTATTATTGGGGAACATTTTGCCAACGCTCACCAAAATAGGAAGCTGACCATATCTGTTTTAACAGGGAAATGTTTTTGACGCGTCGGATACGGTCCACTACAAGAGCTTCTTCTTCGCCAATATGGGCGTTCAGCGAGGTGTAAAACCTGCTAAGCGTAGCTGAACGGCACACCTACACAACTATGATTCCTTTTAAGGTAAAAGTCTTCTGGTTGCTGACAATATTGCCTTATAGAAATATCATAAACCTCGTAGCCGTCGTGCTTCCCTGCCAGATGCGCGAGGAGGTTCGAGTATCCGGACCTAGCCACTTGCTTTCGGTCTTGTCCACAGAGGTTGCAGCGAAACAGTCCTTGGCCGAGACACTTGAAAAGAAGGCGCAGAGAAGCTTGTTGGAGGTCATCGTCGTTCTAAGGAAATGTGGGAATGAGCTGCGAAAGCTCGGTTTGGAGGTTTGAAGGATCTACAGACAACGACGGAAATATCCGACACCACTGAATACCATCCGCCATAGTAAATGAGCGCACACCTCGCCCGACAAAATAATCCGACATCACATTTGATTGGATAAAATCTGACTGAAAATACAAAAAACATCCGCTAAAAACATACGATTGATATAAAAGGGTGTGTATTTCAGACAGTGGCTTCTGGACACCGCGGAATTGCCTTCTCGAAGGAACGAATTATCGTCTCCTTTTTCAAAGCATCCCAAGCCTTAATCGTAGAATTTATAGCACGGAGACGCTTTTCCTTTGCGCTCCCTCCAGTTCTTCTAGTAGGACTATTTCTAATCTTTGCCTTTAATGGTCCCATGACCCCCACGTCGAGTGGTTGGCAAACAGCAGTGCTATTAGGTGGGAGTGGGACCACCGTGGTATTAGCTTTCTTCGGCTACGAGCCGCTGTCCTTCTTCCGATACGTGACAATCAAAGTTGTCAACAAGAAGGACAGCGGGTTCGTCTATTTCAAATTTTAATAGTTTTTCTACATAGAACTTCCACACTGTGGAGTCCATCCAAGCGTTTTCTTGGACAGTGTAGAAGTGGCCGTCAGGGTACTCGTCAAACTCCCCTTGCTCGATACGGCCACCTGGAACGCCACGGATAATGAAGAGAATTGGCAGTTTCTTTCCTGCAAAAATACAAAATATAATGTTAAAAATACACAAATAATTTAAAAACTATAAAAAAACTTACCGTCATCGCGTATTGTGAGCACCGCTGTCATGCGGCCTGCGTGCTTGTTTGCGCCTAGAATCCGAGCGCAGTCCTTCCTTCCTTTACCAGCCCAGGACTTTACCGGAGGCATATCAAACATGATCGCCGTCTCGTCCACATTGAGTATGCCGCCACCCGCAAAAGCAGCATATTTGCCCCAAAAGGTGATGGCAAACTCGGCTCGGGTTTCTTCGAGGTCTTCAGTTGACTTCTTGGCTGCTTGTGGCTTCTGTGACGAGAATCCGTAGCTATACATCCAATATTGCAACAAATAACAAAACAATTACAACACAATCCAAATTATTTACATAAAATCCAGATATTTACCGATTTGCTAACCGTTGAACCATGCGTTCTAAAGCGCTGTCCCCGTCGCCAGTTTTGGTCGCCAGATAAGAAGCCATCCACTCCGGACAGAGCTTCCACATGAACTCGACCATGCCTGCAGTTGACAAACCTAGTTAAAATACACCAAAAGTTATAAAATATTGAAAAATGATCAAAAAACGTTAAACAACATACCGCTTCCTCGCGTCGGACGTCCTTCATGTACGTCAACAGATCCAAGACGCCAGGAAAAATCTCCTTGCGCCCCTGACCTTTTAACGACCTCGAGGTTGCGTGGCCCTTGAACTCTTGGATCGCCACCGCCTGCTTCTTCCAGTCGTAGAGCGTGCCACGTGCAATACAGAGTTGCCTTGAAGTGGCCGCAACTCCGACACGCTCTACGACTGCCAGCGCCTCGCGCTTCTGCCGGACTGTGTAGCTCCTTTCGACGCGCTTCATTGCGCAGAATGACAGGTAAAATTAGTTGTCGGCCCTCCAAGTTTTAGCTCCTGACCATTCAAAACATTTCGTAAGCCATTGGTTTAAAATTGACTTATATTGCAAGATGATTGGTTAAAATATAGTTTCGTTTTAGTATGGAGCTGGAATACTGATGTGGTAAGCTGTCGGATTTTTGTGTCTGTCGGATATTTCCGTCGTTGTCTGTAGCAGGGAGCGCTCCCTGGCCAGTGATAACTGTCGGCACAAGGTGCGTGCCACAAAACCACCATTGCTGATGTCATTGGTGCCCGAACGTGATGTCATCAGTCTGGAGCTCTTTTATCATATTTATTGTCAATATTTGGGCAATTTCATATTTTATTTGAGTCCGGCGCTACCAATAATACATATTTCTAGTGGAAAATATCACTATTTATTTATTTTCACTATTTAATTCCGACCTCTGTTCAAAACATTTCGCAGGTCATCGGTTTAACATTGACTAATAGTGCAAGATGATTGGTTAAAGTTAAAGTGCAATTTCATTTTAGTATGGAGCTGGAATGCTGATGTGGTAAAGTGTCGGATTTTTATCTATGTCGGTCCACTCAGAAACAAGAAAAGCGTTTCAATTATGGTTATTTGTATGCATTTTTTGCATAAAAGGGTGTTCTTGTCCCTACTGTGTTTACCACACCATTGTGTGGTCACCTCACATAATGTGTTTCACCAAATTTATATCAAGTTGAAGTTTGTGCGATATCTTGGCCCGAGTCGCTCACTCTCAAGCGCACCAAGAAGCCACCAGGCTAAAGCCCATGTCCGAGTCCGAGTACCCCACCAAGAAGCAGAAGGTGAGCGGCCCGCTGACGGCGCACAACCTCATCGACGGTGCATTCGTGCCGCCCTCGGGGGACAAATACCTCAACGTCATCAGCCCAGCCACCGGCCAGGTGATCGGCAAGTGCGCGCTGTCCACGCATGAGGACGTGCAGACTGCGGTGGCCAAGGGTCAAGAAGCCTTCAAGGAGTGGCGCCAGACGACCGTCAAGGCGCGTGCAGCCATCATGCTCAAGTTCCATGCGCTAATGATGCAGCACCAAGGTAGAGAGGTCAAAGCACGAGATAGAGGCAGGAAGTTAACGGGTCGCTTGTCGTTTTCTGGTAGATGAGCTGGCGGACATTGTGGTGCAGGAGAACGGTAAGAACCGCACAGAGGCACTCGCCAGTGTCCTCAAGGGCAACGAGACGGTGGAATACGCGTGCAGCCTGCCGCAGTTGGTGCAGGGGCGCACGCTGCAGGTCTCGCGCGGCATCACGTGCCAGGAGGTGCGCGACCCGCTGGGCGTCGTGGCCTGCATCGTGCCCTTTAACTTCCCCATCATGGTCCCCATGTGGACGATCCCCATCGCACTCACCATGGGCAACTGCGTCATCTTGAAGCCGTCGGAGAAGGTGAGAAAAGGGAATGGAAATCGGTTGGAAGAGTGCTATTGTGCTGACGTGTGGTCTTAATGACAGGTGCCATTGACGATGACACGAGTGGCGGAGCTGCTGCTGGAAGCAGGGGTCCCCAAGGGCGTCTTCCAGGTAGAAATGTGCCGAATGGGAGTGTTTTACTGCCTGGTTCTCGTTGTTTCTGATGCTTTTGACGTTGATGTAGATCATTAACGGCACGGTGGATCCCGTCAACAGCTTGTGCGACCACCCCGGTATCGCCGCAGTCACGTTCGTCGGCTCAAGCCGCGTGGCGCAGCTGGTTGCCCGTCGATGCCGCGCGCTTGATAAGCGCGTGCTTGCGCTTGGCGGCGCGAAGAACCACCTGGTGGCTCTTCCGGACGCGGACGTCGACGTGGCTTCCAAGGACATCGTCGCGTCCTACGCGGGCTGCGCTGGCCAGCGCTGCATGGCCGCGTCGGTTCTCCTCCTAGTCGGCGACTGCACGGCGCTGCTGGACAAGATCGTCGAGAAGTCGAAGCAGTTGACTCGCGGCACGGACGCTGGCCAGGTCGGCGCCCTCATTGACGAAGGCTCGAAGACGCGCGTGCTCAAGTACATCAACGAAGCGGAGGCGGCTGGCGTCAAGGTGCTGGTGGACGGTCGCTCGTGGGCCACGGAGTCGAAGGGCTTTTGGGTCGGTCCTACCGTGCTCATGCACTCGAGCCCGAACGATGCCGCCATGAAGGACGAGATCTTCGGGCCCGTGCTGTCCGTGTACTGCGTGAGCAGCTTCGACGAGGCGCTGGGGATCGAGAACGGCAACGACTACGGCAACGCCGCTGCCATCTACACGGCCAACGGCGCCTACGCCGAGTACTTCCAGTCGCGCTTCCGCGCCGGCATGATCGGAGTCAACGTCGGCATCCCGGTGCCGCGCGAGCCGTTCAGCTTCGGCGGCATGTACGGCACCAAGAGCAAGTTCGGCGACATGGACATCACGGGCGACGGCTGCGTCGAGTTCTTCTCCACGCGCCGTAAGATCACGGCCAAGTGGACCGCATCCATCCACCCTGGCGACGCAGCCAACTTCAGCGGCCAGCTCTGAGCTCTTGAGCTCTGAGCTCCGAGCCAAGCGTTACAAATGATTTTTTTCGCGTTGGGCTCATTGGTCCATCGTCTTGATAGCCTGTCGACAGAAACTGTAAGCGATCTAGAGCCATGGCTCGCTTAAAAGCACTGCCTCACTTTGCCATTTACGATTGAGCCGAGAGCATGGCGCCCAAGATCTCGGTCGCCCTTGGCTTCCAGGAGCCCCACAAGAGCCCGTCCATCCTTGCTGGAGGTGTTGAAGACGACCTGGACGACGAATGGGATGAGCACGTCAAGCCTCGTCGACGGAACTCAAGCGTAGAGGCTGCTATCACCTGCTTCACGTCGCTGTCATGCAGCTTTCGCTCTGCACTATCCATGAGCGCTCGACAGTTCTATTCGCGCAGTTCGCCGCGACGAGGCGGCCAACATCGGAACTCCATGATGGAGAGCTCGTCGTCGACAGTTTTGTCTGCACGCTCGCTATCCAGAGCG